>JAUIMM010000175.1:1215000-2575000 GCA_031769625.1 Taudactylus pleione
CTACAAAGCCACCATTGCTACCTATGGGGCTGCAGGAATTTAACATGGAAGAGAGAAGGAGAAATCTGATTACTTAGCACTTTTCTCTTAACTAAATACAGATACTGGAGAAAATATTTTTTCAGTACTAAATAGTCTTAAATTGTATTACCCCACTATGTGAAGTATTATGGCTCTCATTCAGAGGCGCTCGCAAGAAGTGAGCACTCGTTCTGAATGAGGGCGGTCGCTTCATTTTTTAAGTGCGACCTCCTGGTCGCTAGCTAAGCTGTGGGTTACCACCCACAGCTTTAGCGACCGACCAGGTTGATGGTCGTGATGGTCAAGGCCATCAGGGCTTGCGACGAGACCCTAAGGTTGGGTCTCGGCAGCTGCATGAGCAGGAAGCTCCCCACTGACATCACTGCTGATGTCAGTGCGGCCACCCACAAAACGGCAGGCATTCCTTAAGGAACGCCTCGGTTTGTGAAACCACCCCCGCCTACAAAATGCCGGTCCTTTTGTAGTGAGCTCCGGAGTGAGAGAGTTTCTCTCTTGCTCCAGGGCTTGCTCACGCACAGTGCAGCCGCTGTGCCTGCGCAGGGGAGAAACATCAACCCGGTTGCAAGCGCTCAGTGCTTGTGACCGGGTCTGAATGAGGACCTATGTCTTGACACTGTACAGCACGCTACAGCACATGTGGGTGCCATTACACAGGCACAAAGCAGTAACATCGCCGACAGGCTTCTCACAAAATTCAGATCTGGTACTACAAGAGAGGTCTGTAAATGAGAGCAACAGCACCAATCATCACTACCTCACTCTGCAGCAGTCAGCGGTATTAGAACATTTAGTTTTTACTACAAGAGACTTAGCAATTTATTTCAGCATTATATATATCAATGCCACAGTACCATTAGCCCTCATTAAGGAATGTAAAGGATAGGGGCAGTCCCCTGATCATAATAGAGGATTGGAGACAGCTTTTGCCCTCACTCGCACTGACCCCCTACTTTAATCAGTCAATAACTGTCTCTCCCAGCAGCCCATAAAGTAACTGCCAACAGGCCGCCCAATTGGCAACACCTACTGTTGGCATAGAAAGAGCAGCACATTTGGACTCCATGTTAGTGAGACTGCATGCTACAAAAGTATTGCCTCAGGTACAAAAGAGAGAGACTAAATACTAGGGGCAATTAGAAACTTTGTTATCAGACACATTTGTGAGGAGAAATAGGAGAGCACATCAGGGAAAACAGCAGGATTTGAGAAATTTATTTCAATACTGTTATTTACCAAGCCAAATACTGTGCACCACCTCTAACTAATTCACTGGCCAGTAACTAATAAACTGTTGTGAATTGAATAGATATACTGTACTTCGTTGCAATGTTTATGTAGGACATATGTTAAGATTAACAGCATCTTTTGTAAAGAGTGGTGATCTTTACCGCATGCTTTATTAATCCGTTCAGTTTCACAGACGTACAGCCCGGAAGCAAGATTATTCCAGTACAATAAAACTTCCTTTTATTGTCTGTATAGTACAAGTATGTAACTGTGTCAACTTCGATCCACGGAAGCTATGTGTATTCAGAAAAGTATCAGTATTTCTGTTTTAAATATGCACTGCCATTGAAGTTGTTGTGAAAAAAATCATCACATGTTTATGTACCAATTGGTTTGATACATTGTAAGAAGAACGAGAGACCGCATACTTCATTGTAAGGTAACTCCTGGAAATATTGCCCTTGACTGTGGCTGAGAAGCTTCGTAATACTCACAATATTAGGGGGTATCACAATATTACCATATACTGTATTGGATTCAAGGTTAAAACTTACTCTCTACTAAAAAAACAGCGTTTCCACATGTGTAATGGGCCCATTACTGATGATGAACAGGCTCCTTAATACCAATGAGCTATTTTGTATTTGTGAGTAAATCCCTTGAATGGGCAACTGCTTGTCAGTCATTTAAATCCACTACTGTTATTCCTCCCACTTCTGTAAGGCACAGGGAGAGCACGTGAGCTAGTCCCATTCAGCATAGACAAACATCATAGCATGGGATTTGTAGTGTCTTATTCAATATTAGTATTTTAAAACTGTAACAAAAACACATTGTAACATACTGACATGTTCACTTTAGAGATGTTCATGGACCCTGTGTTATGGTTTTGGTAAAACCAACCTCAAATGTTATGGTTTTGGTATTTGATTTCTTTAAAATTGATAAAAACAGCTAAAATCATGTAATTTGGACCTGTTTACATGCAATCTAAAACCTGAGATTTGGTATTTAGATCAGAGATCCGAACTTATGGGTAGACCCGAGTTGGACTTGCTTCTCCTCGGAACCCCAAACTGATCTGAACTGGGACTCGGGGCTTGATTCAGACCCATTCGCTAGGCTGTGTTCGCATGTAGCCTGCCGATGTTTGCAATCTGCGCATGCGTACAAGACACAGTGCGTGTGCGCGAACTAGTCCATGCAATCGGGAAGCATTTGCATCCTGAACACAGATGCTCCGCAAACATGAGTGACAGGGGGGGTTATTGGTAACGGGGGTATGGTGATGCAAATGCAGGCATGTCTGTGCATTGGAACACCATTTCAGGGGCGTGAATAATTAAGACGCATCATCAGCGTACACGTTACATAGCTGAATTACACACAGCAGCACTCGCAAATTGGGTATGGTCAGCCACAAGTGGTGCGTATGGGTCTGATGTTACCGATTGTTTATACACTTCCTGGAGATGACGTATTTTACTAAGGGAAAGTGGGTGTCTTGTGTTAGGCTGGTGGGCGTCTAAATACATACTGTGATTGCGCGGCAAAACATAGTGGGCATGCGATCGCGGGATGTGCATACTTTGGCTGCTGACGGCTGCGTGTGAACGCAGCCTAGCGAACGGGTTTGAATCGGGCCCTAAGTTTCGACTTGGAATCCCTAACTTTTCAGCAAAACTGAACCGCTCATCTCTAGTCCGCATAGACCTATCCAGCAGCTGCATTGCCATTGTGTTACATTAGTGATATAACTAAAGCTGGGTACACACTATGGGGCCTATTCATCATACGATAAATGGCCCGTTAACCATGCGGAAACACAAGTTTCCGCATATTTAGGTTACTGGGCCATTCATCATCAGGGGTCCTAAATGGACCACCTGATATACAGCAAACTCCGAAAACTGAAAGTTTTCAGAGTTTGCCTGCCAGAACAGGCGCCATCCTAAGATGGCATTTGTTCTCGTAGCCCAGCTCCTTTCTAAGATACGAAGAAGGATCCCTCCACCGCTTCCTCACTGACCCCCCCGGCGGCTTTGCACATACGCAGAAGCCGGCTGCTGGGACAGATAAGTAAAGCAGATACAGCTACAAATACTTTTTGGAGCAGCTGTCCCCCGCACAGCAGCAATGATTAATTGCTCCGGTGTGAAGTATCCCATGTGGTGAGATAAATACTTCATCATCGGGGGCCGTACGGCTCCCCATTTTGAATAGGCCCCTTCATGATTTATTGTTATGATATATCGTTCTGACGCGTAACAGAATGATATATCGTACACATCATATAGTGTGTGTCCAATCCGTTGCTAACGATGGTCGTTCATCGCATCATCCCATCTGCTGTTCTGCACTGAAATGAACGAGGCGGTGCTGTTACATGCAACATCCACACATCACACAATATACATCTGCACACTTATCCAGAGTGTGGACGCTACTATTAATCTTGAATCAACTTGTAACTTTAGGTGAGTACCGGCACCTTTTTGAATAATAAAGAAAACAAACACTGATAACGTAAATGGTGTAGTTGATAAAACTAATCAGGAACCTGTAATACAGAAGTACACTGCACCTTTAAGAGGTGTCACCCAGCTCCATCCTAACTCAGTGCACAGCATCACAACAGGCGGGGACTCGGACAAGGCCTGGCAGGCTGTCAAAACACCTAACAATAAAGATCTGGGGAGAAGCCAGGCTTGCTGGCCCAGGGAGAGCTGATCAGTCAGTACTCGGCGGAGGAGAAGGCAGAGGCAGCAGGGGTAAGGAGTCGGAGCCGGCTCCACAATATCTACTGAACTGTAAGCAAATCAGAACATATCACTTTGAATGGAGGGTGCTGACACATTATTATTTTCCTTACTGCTGAAGTGTTTTGCACTGCACTTCCCTTTAGTCATTGCTACAGCAATAGTTTGGCTTTGATAATTAATTTTGTAGACCTGTAGCTCAAGGGATGTAGCTTGCACTGTACTGATTGCATAATAATAACTGATTTGTTTGTGGACAGGAAGGATTTGTTTTAGTCTAGTCTGGGGAGGATTGGTATATGTAGTTCTCCCGGATAGTCTACTTTATTATTATTATTATTATAATAATTATTAAATTTATTTTACAAGGCGCCTTTAGGACTCAGTAGCCCCGTACAAGGGAGAAAAATTGCCGAAAAAAAAATACACAGTGCACAAAAAAAAAGTACAGTATGGAATAGTACTTACAACATTTTTTTTTTTTACTTTGAGCACTACTTGCTGCAGAGAAGTTGCCTAACCTACACTGATGAGCCCAAGTCAGTGTGAAATAGTATGTGTAAGTGGGATTTCGTACTGGTTTTATAATGAAGATTTCATTGTCACTGAATAGATTGTGGCAGTGGTTCCCAAACTTTCTTAAATCACGGCGCCCTATAAAATCAGCATTTGTTTTTCAAGGCACCTCCAAACTCAAAAGTTTCTTTGCAACAAATTTGGAAAAAAATATTAAAATAAGTAACTCGTGCTTACCCGTCATTTACTACAGACTATTCTTTTCCCTGGCAAAATTTGGGATTAAAATAAGTCATAACACAGGTGAGAGTATCTGTTACTACTGACTCAAAACCTGCATATATATATTTAAATTATTTTTGTATTGTTAATTTTTGGACACATGTTTAACAAATTTTCTATTATTCATCCCGGATTAACACTGTTTTCAACTTCAGTTTCATTAATTCACAGCCACTCACAGTTCACTATCCAAATTTACAGTGGTTTGGAATACTGGAATAAGTCTTGCCCACTGACAACTACTAGAATCTAGGGGCAGGACTTATATGTAATATAGAATTAAACGCATTACTTGCCAATAATTCCTAATTTCTTCATTTACGTTTGAACTACCAGGATTTATCATATTTGTTGTCTACCCAACTGCTTATGTTTATCCAGTGCACTGACAGTGCTTACCTCATATGGTTTAATTAAACTTGTATGCAATGCCGGTTGAGCAAAGTTCAACAGAGAATCATCCTTAGTTGATCTGATAGAACACTCTGTGTCCTGGCCTTGTGTACAAGGATATTTTATCGCCGTTGTCCAGATTGTCTGTCTGTTTTTTTTTCCTCAGAATAATTGTCCTATATTTTCCTGAAAGAGTTTATGACGGTCAAGTACTTTAGTCCTACAATGTACATTCATCCTATGCGTTGAAATATCTTGATAAAAAGGAAAAGTGATTTCACTGTGTGCTTTGCATATAGTATATAAAGATTATACTCTTCACTTTTAATAAGTAGAGTTTCTTTTCAGTTTATTATTACAGAGAAATTCATGTATAGAAGTGCAAAATCTTCCCTGAGTATATGCATTTAGTACAAGCAGAGAGAGATAGCAAAAGTGTCAATAGACAGCAATACAACAGTACCACCTGGTGGCATAAATGCTATGAAATAAATGGTAGAAAAGATACGTGGGACTTTTATTTATTGGTTTGTACTATACATGACCTCCTGCAACGTTTAATAAATATAATGCATTGTACTTCTGGTTTCCTTCTGTTTTCCACCAAGGTGTTTATTATTACCTATGCCTTTGGTTTATTTCCGATGCCCTTGGATACAAAGTACTTCTGTTCTACTTTGTAGAAAAAAGATAGATGAAAGCAAAAGGAAAAATGTAACCATAAAATTGCAGGAGGGCATGTATAAACCAGTGAATTAAAAAAATTGTCAGTTTAGTTTACTTTTTTTTTTTTTTTCATTTCTACCTGGTTATTGAAATGACAAGTATTAATGCGACTGTAAACAAGTGTAAGATAATCTTATCGTCATCAGAGGAGAGTCTTTGGCATGAACAAGGCTCACCTGTTATTCCAGAGTTCAATTAGCCCTCTTGTAAGTGCGGAGACACTGCGACACACTTAATATATGCATGGAAAAGATGGATGGAAAATAAAATTTGTACTTGCATGTATATTCTGAATCGGACACACTTCCCAAGATAAATTCAGCTCAAAAACTGTGACATTGGGACCAGGTTTACATTAGGCATACAAGTGTGTGTCCCACAATAGCAGATGGCTAGAGAGCGCCCAATCAACAATAGGATGAACAGGCTACAACCTAGGGCACCATGTGACTTGGGGGGTACTGCTGGGGCTGAAAGACACTAAAATCAAGAATGTGCTGTAATTTGGAGGAGCCTGGGAGTAGATCTGTAATGTTGAGAGGTGGGGTAATATTACTGTAATGTGGGTGAGGGATTCAGTATTTATTGATGTAATGGTGTTGTAAGAAAATTAATGTTTTTTTGATTTTTTTTTTTAATTAGAAAAAGGCATATTTGTTAAATGTGAATATTGCTCTGTTTGAAGGGGAAATGGTTGCAGGATGGCCTAACAGCGTCTAGCTACAAGATTGCTACAGCCCTTTAATTTTCATTACTGCCACATATGGTTGCAAGGTTGCAACCACTCCAATAACCCACCTATTGTGGATTTTAGTTTGCCTACTGGCAAATTGGCCACACCTACCAGTACTCTGGGGAATTTTTCAGAGTGTTTACAAGCATTCCCAACCTGCCCCAGTCTTTGTACTGTATGGTGGTCAGTAGGAAGCTCTCTATTGTATGGTCGTTACTAACATGGTCTCTGTATTATGTCAGTCACCAGAATTTTCTCTGTGTTTATATCAGTCACTAGAGTGCACTCTGTATTGTAATACTGTCATTAGGATGCTCTCTGTATCTTATTTAAGTCACTAGGATGGTCTCTGTATGGCATATTGGTCTCCGTGTTGTATAATAGTCACTAGGATGCTCACTGTATTGTATGTCAATAACTGAGTTTCTCTTTGATATACAATACATAGAAAATTTTGGTTATGATATATAATACAGTCACTAGAATGCTCTCTGTATTATATGACTGTCACTTAGTTCCTCTCTGCATTGTATATCGGTCACGAGGATGCTCTTTGTGTTGTATAGCAGTAGCTAAGATGGTATCTATATTGTATGATGGTCACTAGCATGCTCTCTATATTGTATGTCAGTAATTAAACTATTTTTTTGTATGGCAGTCTCTGAAAGCTCTCTGTATTGTTTAGTGGTACTTTGTATTGCATATCAGTCAATAGAATATTATATGACTATCACTGGGATGCTCTCTGTATTGTATATTGGTTACTAGGATGCTCTTTGTATTGTATATCAGTCACAAGAAATTTCTCTGTATTGTACATAGTCACTAGAATGCTCTCTGTATTATAGGACTGTAACTAAGATGCTCTCTGTATTATATTGTCACTAAAAGACTTTGTGTTTTGTATAGCGATCACCAGAATTCTCTATATATTGTATATTGGTCATTAGAAAGCTCTCTGTATAATATAACTGTCACTAGGATGCTCTCTGTATTACACATTGGTCACAAGTATACTAGTATGCTCTCTGTATTGTATATTAGTCTCAGGAATGCTTTTATTGTATGGTGATTCATGGAATGGTCTCTGTATTGTATAGTGATTTTTGGAATGCTCTCTGTACTGTACATCGTTCTGGATTGCTCTCTTTATTGTGTATTGGTATCTAAAATTATTTATAGATTCTCTAGTGGTCTCTGGAATGCTCTCTGTATTTTATATTGGTCTCTGGGATGCTCCCTGTATTGTATATAAACCACTAAAATGCCTGGCTTTGTTGTGATTCTGAATGTAAACATTGATGGGGGTGCATGTGAAAAGCCGCTATCGGGGCTTGTTACCTTTGCGAGTTCCGGCAGTCACCCTTTTTCTAGGATGACTCATCCTCCGGCAACTAGGTATGACAGTTTCCATGGTCGCCAGGCAACTGGTACGGTTGCTGGGAGTCCAAGAGTCTGGGTCATTGGTGGAGGATCTTTTGTTAGGACATCTGTTCACCTGCCGTGATTCCTGCTGAACCATCGCCTACTCCTGTGTTTGCTGCTTTACCATCCATAGCTGTGACTCCTGTGATGGCTGAGCTCTCCGGTGCGTTCTTTCTTTTTAAGAATGTTCCAAACAGTTGATTTGGCCACACCTAATGTTTTTGTTATCTCTGTGATGGGTTTGTTTTGATTTTTCAGACTAATGATGGCTTACTTCATTGATAGTGACAGCTCTTTTGGATCTCATATTGAGAATTGATAGCAACTGTTTCCAAATGCAAATGTCACACCTAGAATCAACTCCAGACCTTTCACCTGCTTAATTGATAATGAATTAACGAGGGGATAGCCCACACCTGTCCATGAAATAGCTTTTGAGTTGATAGTCCCATTACTTTTGGCCCCTTAAAAAGTGGGAGGCACATATTGAAACTGTTGTAATTCCTACACCGTTCACATGATTTGGATGTAATTACCCTCAAATTAAATCTGAAAGTCTGCAGTTAAAGCACATTTTGTTTGTTTCATTTCAAAACCATTGTGGTGGTGAATAGAGGCCAAAATCTGAAAATTCTGTCAATGTCCCAATATTTATGGACCTGACAGTATATTGTAAATGAGTTCCTATGTGTCTGCGAGAAAAGAAATAACATAGCAGAGAGCAGCAGAGGACATAAGGCACAGCTCATCCGCTCATGTTAATAAGTGTGACACCTGTAGATCACACTTGCCTACTTTTGAAAAAGCAATTCAGGGAGATTGTGAAAACAACACCTATGAGTGCGGCAGTAAAGTGGACGTGTACAGCTAAATCTGAGAGGTGTGTCATAAAATTGACTCGCATCCTAATGTAAATGACTCCCAAAGCAGTTAGTAAGAGCTACTTGTTGACGAAAACACACTGATACTTTTCAGAAAATGCATGTAGCCATAGGGACCATTGTGCCTTATAACCAATGCAGGGAAATGATACTAATGATTCCATTTGAATGTATATATCTCTGTGTTTTTTGTTATTTTACAGCTTCATAATGGGGCTAAGGTGCAATCAGGAGATTGCTGGACTCTTTAGGGAGTCAGGGAGAATGCTGCTATTTCAGGGAGTCTCCCAGACAATCAGGGAGAGTTGGCAAGTATGGTGTAAATTTCAACAAGCCTCATATATTTCTGTATGAAAGGAAAAAAGATTATGCATTAAGAAGCAACTGCCGTGATCAACATGCTGCCACATTTATTGCCAGTGTAAAGTCACCCTCTGGCTCTCTATGTAACACCACAAAAGATATTACTGCTGCATTTCAGTACTATTCCCATTTGTACAATTTAAAAGATGCCAGGGCGGGGGTTGACATGCTATCGCGGAAGGCATCCATTAAGGCTTACCTGGAAGAGATTGGTTTTCCCACCTTGTCGGATACAGAGATGGGGTCGTTTGAGCAACCATTTACTTTGGAGGAACTAGACAACGTTCTTAAATCAACCCCTAATGGTAAAAGTCCAGGCCCCAATGGGTTTTCTATTGCCTATTATAAAATGTTCGGAGAAGTCTTGTTCACCCTGATGCTCCGTGCCTTCAATGTGGTTTTGGATCTTTCCTGTTTCTTCTCTCACTTTCTGCTTGCCCATATCTCAGTCATACCCAAAGAAGGGAAGGACCCTGACCTTTGCTCCAGTTACAGACCCATCTCCCTGTTAAACAGCGATCTGAAGCTTTTTGTCAAGCTAATGTCTAACTGCCTTAAACTGTTTCTCCCCAATCTGATCCATTCAGATCAGGTGGGATTTGTCCCTGGTCGCGAGGCCAGTGACAATACCACAAAGGTACTAGACCTGATCCATGTGGCGGCTTCCCAGAAGATCCCAGCTATACTTTTGTCTACAGATGCAGAAAAGGCATTTGACAGGGTAGACTGGGATTTTTTTGATGGGAGTATTGGAGCATCTGGGTTTGGGTCTGATGGTCATGCAGAGAATCCAAGATCTTTAGTCGGCACCTTCTGCCCATGTGAGGATTAATGGAGACCTGTCTGAACAAGTTTTGATCTCCAAAGGCACTCGTTAGGGCTGCCCCTTATCTCCACTTGTATTTGTTTTATGTATGGAGGCCTTGGCGAGGGCCATTCGTCTAAACATTAATATAACTATGTTGAATGTTGGAAAGAGAGAATACAAACTAGCGGTCTTTGCAGATGACCTTTTGGTCGTAATTACTAACCTGTGGACTTCAATCCCCAACATCCTTAAGGAGTTTTAACATATTGGAGCTCTTTCCAATTCTAAAGTGAATTTGTCCAAATAAATTGCACGTACTCTCACAGTAATTGCCACATTTCTTCTCTTACTATCATGTGGTCTTACGAGGGTCATAGAATAGAGTAGACTACCTAATAGAAAACAGTGGGATGATATCGAAGCAACATCTCTTCCTTCAGTTGACTTAGGCTTTCCTTGGCTTCCGGTTCTTCCCCTGGTTACACATCCTTTATTAGGCCTAACTGTCTCTTGCTGGGGGCATTTCCATTCTCAACCTCTCCTTTCCCCTATCCCTTCTCCTTTAACCCCTCTAATTGGTAACCCAGAATTTCCTCCTGGGATTCCGAACAACTCATTTAGACTGTGGTGCACACAGGGGATTCTTAAGGTTAACCATTTGTTTGAGATTGGGGGTTATGAGTTTCCCCTCTATTCAAGCTACTGTAAGTGGGGTTTGCCTAATAGTGTGATTTGGAAATATCTTCAATTAAAACACTTTCTCTCAAGCTTGGGCTCCCCTAAACCACACAGGCGGGGGACTACCCTGTTTGAAAAGATGTGTACGTCTCAAGAATCTCCTTCACAAGCCATTGTCCTCTATTTATACAATGTTCATTTAACGTCTTTTTTTTCTGTTAGACCCAAATTTTATTTGTGATTGGGAAACCTACAGTATCTACATAGATTAGTAGGAGATGATGAATGACCAGAAATTTTTAGAAATGCTTTTTCCACTTCATAGAAAATGTTAGTAATGTAGACACATTACAAAGTTCTTTCTCGCTGGTATCGCTGTCCCAGCCAGCTAACTAAAATGTATCCAGGATTCCCTAGCACTTGTTGGAGATGTGGGATAGCAGTGGGAACCCCTTTACATATTTGGTGGGAATGCTCTTCTCTTATTGGGATAGGGTAATTGAGACGGCTAGTCTTATCCTCCAGGAAGATTTGCCTTCCTGCCCTAGTTTCTGGCTATTGAATCTCGTACGGAAACCTCACTCTCACTTTTAAAAGACTTTACTTCGTCATATATTAAGTGCTTCCAAGGCTGTCATCCCTGTCCATTGGAAAACTATTTCTGCCCCCTCCATGACTGAATGGTGTATACGGCTTAATCATTATATGTCTATGGATGATCTAATTTGACCCCATTCAGATAATGGCCAGAATTTCACAGTGATCCCTGGTTGCTTTACAAAGATTCTGACCATTATAAGTTGCTCTGTCGTGGTTAAGGATATAAGTGACAGATTTGGAGATATCCTGCTGTTCTCTCGAGGTCTGTTGTATAGTTTTGTTACCTGGTAATGAGGCTCCCTTTTTCTTCCCCTTTTATTAGTTTCCTCTTTTCCCTTTCTTTTCTTTCTTTCCTTCTTTCTTTCTCTCTTCCTACTACACTACCTTTAGTACTTTATGGTAATTTTTTTTTCGATTTATTTAGGTTTTGTTATAAAATGTTACCTTATTTTGTATTATTTTCATTAAAACAATGTTATTGT
Organism: Taudactylus pleione; assembly: GCA_031769625.1. NCBI lineage: Eukaryota > Metazoa > Chordata > Amphibia > Anura > Myobatrachidae > Taudactylus > Taudactylus pleione. The sequence goes on from JAUIMM010000175.1 coordinate 1,226,916, forward strand.
TTTTTTTTATTTTAATGGTTGGAATTCTGTTTGTGACTGATTTGACATTTGTATTATGTTTTGGTCTTCAATAAATAAATAATGCTAAAAAAAAGGAGGAACTGCCACCTACACACACTAGACAGCCATTTTGTGGGCGGGACCAATATCCTTGGGAATGCGGAATATATACACATTGTCTGTCAATGTTGTAGCTATGAGTGGTTATGATCGTCCTTTTTGTACAGTCTTGCATTTAGAGTAATTCCATAATGTATTAAAACTGAAATTACAAATAGTGACAGATGGTGTAATGTTAGGCAGAGCTGTAAGTAGACTTTTTGGTGACCTGTACCAGAGAGAGCATTGGCACCCCCCCCTCCCATTTTTTTAAATAGGGACATAAGATAGTGCCCCTGAAAAAGGGCCACAGCTTCATGGGGAAGGGCCAGAGAAGAGATAGGGGCAGACATGAGATGCTGGGGATAAAAGCAGAGGAAGCTACAAGTGAGAATGATAATAAAGAGGAAAACTGACAGGCCCAAACAGCGCCCCCTGCCCTGCGGTGCCCTGTGTCATGGCACTGGTCGTACTACCCTAGCTATGGCCCTGAGGTAATTAATAACAATATGTCAGGAGCTGATCCTACAGTAATAGCTGCAGTCTGTTTGCCGTGTATGTGAGACGTGTCAGCCTGTGCCTGTAACACAATGTAAATATACTGTTTATTGAGTAGATTTCCCCTTTCACCTGTGTCAGTATTGACTGAGATGTAACTGCGCGGCCTTTCACTGATAGCTGTAAGCAGTATTGTAATAATTAATCACTGATGTATGAGACAGCTAAAAATACAGTGTATAGACATTTTATGACTACAAGCGATGAATTGAGAAACATATAATGTTCATCCACAAGTCCAAAATACAGCTTCATTTTACTTGTCAGCAGCAAACAGCAAATATTGATACAAAATATAAGCAATACTGATGAACTAACAAACATGGATCCAATATAATTTTTTTCCTGATTAGTTTATCATTTATATTAGTTAAGGATTTACATTATGTAATATACCATAACATTTACCTTTTTTTTAGCTTTTTATTATGTACAAATGCTAATATCACAGTATTATTATTTTGCCATTATATTAAGCAATATTCCTAAGAAATATGTATTAGTAAGTTTGGGTCTGATGTTTGAGTTTAATGCACATTGGTTCTATATGCTCCTGTATTGAGTGCACTGAAATAAATGGGTATGTTTGCCCTTGTGCAGTGCGTCCGACCCCAATCCATGCGCTTGGTTTGTTATACATCATCATCACCTAGGCTTCTAACATGACTGGCCTGGTGATTGGAAGGTTTCCTCTTATTGATACCCGCTAGTATCCCCCGTGGCAATCAGACACTGTCACCGGTAATATGAAATCCTTCTTTTTGGGCCATATTCATGATTAATCCCCTAAGGGTCATTAATACATATGTAATGGCAAACTGGGTAATACTATACTTTCACACTTTCCTGGTATATCTGGGAGATTTCCAAATTTCGGGGAATTCTCTGGACTCCTGAGAGAGTAAGCTAGCCTTCTGGGCCCCACCCTCTTAGCTTGTTAAGTGGGAAGGACCTTGACGACTTGCTACAAATCACTTCCTCATGGCCTTGACCCCTGATACGTGCTAATGGGAATCATGCTGTTGCAAATCGCAATGTCAGACCCTTATGGTGCGAATTGCATTGCCACATCCGCATACTTGCCCATTGGACCCCCCCCCACCTGGGATCTCTGCTAGTCTCTGCACATTACACTTTAATATGTAATAAATAGACTCCGCAAACTTTCAGTGGAAATTAATTTGAAATGTTGGCAACTATGGACTGTGGACTTTGATATGAATTTTCTAGTTTATACAACACTTTAATCAAATGCTAATGCTGCCCTATCTGTCTTATTGTCATGATTTCCATTTTGACAAATGAGGTTTTATCTTGTGAGAAATAAATGATTCAGGTGTACAGACAATAAAACGAAGGTTTGCCAGTATGTGGAAACCAATGAGAGGGAAATAAACAACTGGATGAACACATTTGCCAACACATGCACCTTATCAGTTTCCAGTATATTATATTCATCAGTGGCCATTATCATGTACTCATGAATGCACAGCATGTTACATTTTGTCCCGGCAGTACAGTCCTGATTGGCCCAGCGGTTGAGGAGGGAAGTCCCATTGCAGAGTAGTGGTGAGTGGGTTCTACACTCCCCTGCCCATGGTGTTTGCTGCATTGAAAGTGTGATTGGAGGAGAACTGAGAGGGATGTGGTAGCCTGGTGGTTTTCAATGTTAGGCATGTCTCCGCGGGCAGGGCTCCACCCCTCAGTGTCATGCACATGCCCCCTGGCTCAATCCTCTCAGAGGGACACATCTGTTGACCATTAAACAATGCTGGGCCATATCAGAAGACCAATGCACAGCTTACTCTGGTGGCTAGTGTTCAATGAATTGTATTCTGGTGGCCTGTAATCAGAGTGGCGTCCATTGCAGGGATCAGTAAATAAAAAATAGAATTTAGTCTGGTGGCCACTCTTCAAAATAAGTATACAGAAGGCCCACTCTGCATATCATTATAGAGATCAGAGTACATTTCACTTATCAGTCAGTATAAAAGACAATGCCCATTCTGGTGGTGCATGGCAGAACCCATTATAATAGTATTACCAACAAAATTTTGCATGATGGCACCGACAGTACATTTTTTGTGTTATTTTTAGGTTAGGGGTTAGGTTTAGGCTTAGGCTAAATTTTTTTTTTTTTTTTAAATGTCGACATTTTGGTGTCGACATGTTACATGTACCCACATTATATAAACATGTCGACACATTTGTTTGTCAATTTAATGGCCATGTTGATATTCAGACTGTTGACAGTCAGAACCTGTCAACATTCTGGTGTTGACATTTGGAATGTCGACCTGTCATACCACACCTCCTCTGACCACCGCAGATCTATAATCAGATTGGTTTGGTAAACTGAAGTCCAGGGCCAGATTAAAGATTTATAGGGCCCCCAGGGCAGGTGATAGATGGCAGTCCTTGCCATAAAACCTTCTTTGGCTGAAGTGCTTCTCATACCGACAAATGTTCATTATCTGTACCACCACCCAAGCTGCGCCTGTGTAAGTCACGCTATTTGCAGTTAATGCTGTCCGGCCTTGTAATACTGCAGGGGCAGTGGGCATGCACACCTTTCTGTGAACAAGGCAATGGCTCTGCATAATAAGGTACCATTTATGTCGTAGGAGACCTGGGATAAGTGCCCCAGTACACCTGCCTATACTTGTGCTTCCCAAGTAGGCAAACTTTCTAAACACAAAATTATATATTACAGCGCATACCAGGGAGATTGTGAAAGCAGCACCTATGAGCGTGGTGGTAAAGTAGACGTGTACTGCTATATCTGAGAGGTGTGCCATAAAATTGATTTATATACAAATGTAAATGAGCCCAAAAGGAGTTAGTAACATCTACTTGTTGCTGAAAACACACAGATACTTATCAGAAAAAGGCATATAACCATAGGGATCATTGTGCCTTATAACCAAAGCAGGGAAATTATACTAATGATCCCATTTTGAATGTATAAATATAAAAATTTATAAATTTATAAAAATATTAATTTTGTTGTTTTCTTTATATATACTGTAACAGCTTCATAATGGGGGTAAGGTGCAGTCAGGGAGATTGGTAGACTCTTCAGGGAGACAGGGAGATTGCTACTGTTTCAGGAGTCTCCCTACAACTAAGTTAGAGTTGGCAAGTATGGTGTAGTGCAGGCATGTCAAACATGCAGCCCAAATAAACATTTTATGCGGCCCGACAGCGTGTGCCCAAATACATATATTATGTGTCCCAGCCCGAATCCCCACCCACTTAGTTAGACCCTCAGTATATCAGTGTGCATCCCTGCAACACCAGAGATGACAGTCACGTCACTCACTCATTTGGGATGGGGTCTGGAGCATATTATTATATTATTATGTCATGTGGGGATGGGGTCTAGAGCATATTATTATATTATTATGTCATGTGGGGATGGGGTCTGGAGCATATTATTATATTATTATGTCATGAGGGGATGGGGTCTAGAGCATATTATTATATTATTATGTTATGTGGGGATGGAGTCTAGAGCATATTATTATATTATTATGTTATGTGGGGATGGGTTCTAGAGCATATTATTATATTATTATGTCATGTGGAGATGGGGTCTGGAGCATATTATTATATTATTATGTCATGTGGGGATGGGGTCTGGAGCATATTATTATATTAATATGTCATGTGACTGTTATATGCACTTACATTGCAACCTAACTTTGCCTGCAATTTTTAGAATGTTATATTGATAGTTTTGTGGAACTTACACTGCAAAGTGCAAACTATAGCTTGTTATATCTTATTGCGCCCTAGATCAACATTGCATATAAGACTTTTTTTTTTCTTGCGCCCCACACACTCTTAGAACTTGAACCTTCGTCCCGGTTGGGATTTTCAGTTTGACATGTCTGGTGTAGTGACTGCTAAGCTTTGCCAATAATTAGAGATTTTCTGTCCTAGAAGAAAAATAGAAACAATTCTCAATGCAGAAATAATTTTTTTTGTACATTTATCTCACTATATAAATTCTAACCCTTCTGGTGATGACTGGATTTCTATTTGTTTACAGATGGGCAAAAGTGAGACCTCCGTCCTCCGGGAACGTAGAAATCAGGTAACATTGCATGATTGTAGTACAGCCATTACTAACGTAGTACTTATCTTTATAAGAGGAAAATAAACCTCCAAACATATTGTACATTATATTCTCCTGAAAGCAATTAGAAAAATATAAGGATGTGTTACACAGCATTAAATATAACTGAGCATGACGTTCCTGTTGTCAGGACAATGTCATAATTTTGTTTATTATATAATGTTCCTGCTACTGTGCCAAGTCAGTGTGTATCTGCCTGTCTCCACAGGATGGTCAGGTGTGGGATTCCGTGAAGAAAACAGCCTTTGTGCTGGGCACTGGGCTTCTGACTTTCGCTGCGTTCAGGAATACAGTCACATGGTGAGGAAACGTGATATTGCGGAGCGGAACACTGGGTAGCAACGTGTTCTGCTACAATAAGCACAGTGTACAGCTACTAAATAGCAAGCAGCATGCATTCACTAGTAATCCTGATAACATGTACCCAGATAACTTGTCCATCTAGCATGACCCAACTACTAAAGTACTTAGTGTGACAAGCCACAACATGCCAGATTATTTTATTTCCGTAGAGAAAAATCATTTATTATACCAATTGATATTACGGAATGCAAGTCATCCTGTAACCCATACTGAGCGTGGTGGTACTGTTGTGTTTACTCAGTATTGCAGAAAATAACTTTAGCACATTGTCTGGTGACCAGGTCTTGTGACTCTAGCTTATTGCAGCCTTTACTCTCTGTTACTACAGACCAATGACTTGGTCACCAGTAAATCTGAAAACTCCTAAATAGGGACTTAAATTTTTTTTTTTAATTAAATATTTTGTGGTTATATTTATCCGCCTGTAAGAACCACATTCTCTTTTGTGATCCCATTGCCCCTTTCTGTACCCCACAAGTTTTATAGTCATTATTTAAAATCATTGTTGATAAATTCCCATTACCAAGTTGATAAGCTGATTTCCAAATGAATGTGTTCATAGCAGAGTTATTTGCAGCTGCTGAAGATCTACACTAAATAGTGAGAGTTTCCTGGGGATTTTAGAGTCTACGGATCACTCACTCAGCAGCTGTCCCCTGTTGAACAGCACAGCTTAGTTTTATATGAATTGTTTGCAATATCAGAGGGATTTGCTGGTGCAGGGAAGGGGCTGTGTCTGGGCAGGTCCCAGCCGCACCCTCTTCCTCATGATGTCATGTGCGCTGCAGGAGCTGGGTGCATATGCATTTCCGGCCATCAGTGTGCCCCTCAAAGCACCCCACAAGATGGAAACAGAGGGCCTGATTCAGCAAGGATCGCAAATGCGATTGCGGCTGCAATTACGCACGCAGTCTCACTGCAATGATACGCTAATGATTGTGATCGCTATGCCGTCGCAGCACTACATAAGGACGCCTACCTTACCTTACATACATCCGTAATGTTTAGCAAGACAGTGAAACCATCGGTAACCTCGAGTACCATCGCAGCCTCACGCACACTGGCACAAGGTCTGACCTTACTCAGGAATTGCTAACCTCATCGCACGCAGTGAAAGGCAAAGCTGTGTATGGCATCGCAATGGCTAATTTATGCACGCCCTTGCAACGGCGTTCAAACGCACTGGCACGCCAGCGTTTCGCCGACCATGCCCCCGTCACCTCTCACAAACAGCACTTTCTGTCAATCGCTATGCGATGGGTCTGCGTAGTCACTGCGATCACAGTCCAGATCGCAGTGGCTGGTTCGCGCACTGTGATGCATACGCAGAACACAATAACCGGCCGATTACGTGCGTAATCGCAGTTGCGATCCTTGCTGAATCAAGCCCAGAGCTGTCACCGGGACAGCAACCCTGATGCCCCTTGGCGGTGGCACCCGTCATACCGGTCACACCGTCATACATAATGCCCTGGGGAGGGAATATGTAATCCCAGTTTAGTGCCTTTTCAGATTGATTAAAGTCAACTTAATTCCTTGCACAATAATGGATGTGCTAAAACCTTAATGTTTGCTTAATAATTTATCTCCTTTCTGAATCCACCATAGATATTGATTATTAGTCTTAATTGTTCTCAATAGTTTAGCTGTTAGTACTACTATAATGTAAGTATGAATATATGATATGGAAATATTTTTGAAGTTTACAGTTGTGCATGGTTTGTTGTTTTAAGAAGGAGGATGGAGGTTTATATTGTTTTATATTTGAATCTCTAAGATTTTATTACTGTTTTGAAATGGCTTACTAGGATATATTTAGCCATTTTACATCTATAAATCATGTTTATCTGATCATTTCGGTGAAGAATTCCATAGCAGCCCTGACATATAGGGTCAATCCATATTCAGGTGAGAGAGACAGACAAGTAAGGTGACGCCCCCGGAAGGTACAGTGTGTAATGTGGCATCGCCTTACCTTCCCTGTCCTGAGGTGACTTCCCCAGCATAAACATATACTAACAGGAACATGTGAGAGATATATTGGGGCTGCCATGGAGTTCTTTAAAGAAATAATATCATCAGGTATATATAAAGGCGTAGATGTTCCTCGCAACGCAAACAACCATAATTGCTCCCACATTGCGCCCATGGGAATAAATTTGTATGTTCACACATATACGCAGACAGGGCAAGATTAACAATGGAGCAGATGGAATTACTGCTCCAGGTCTCCACATAAAATAGGCCCAACAGCATGATAATGATCAGCCACCAACTGGCGAAATGGTGGGTAACAAATAGAGCAATTTCTATACTTTTACGTATTATGGAGGCATTGGGGCTGTTGGTGTAAAGGTGTACATGCTCATATGGTACTGGCCACACCCACACAGCACTGGTCACACCTTCTCCGCTTCTCATAATAGGCTCTTTTCAGCCCCAGGCCCATGTGGCCCTTAATCCAGCCTTGATCCCAGAGGTACCGACAGCTCTAGAGCTTTCTCTGCTTACACCAATCGTCGACCCAATGTGTCCTGCCTGCCGTTACAACTGGGCAGGTATTTACATGTTCCCGCCCAGTTGCGATGTCAGTCACCGACACTCTCTGCAGCAAGTGTAGGGGCGGTCAGCTGGCTGCCCGTACACACGGCGCGATGTGCTAATATATCTGCAGATATATCGCCCATCAGCTGTGCTGCACAGCCGACATAATATGTCTATGACCGATGTCGTTGGTAGACATTTCGCTAGTACACACATCAATTGAATGGTCGATATATCGGCCAGTGTGTATCCAGCATTACCCAGCTGAAGACACATAAAAAAACAAGGCAGATAGGGACAAGTCATATGATATACTTTCCGGGGGTGTAAAGGATTAACCCCATAAACCAGGGCTGCCATGCAGTCTGAGATAGAAAAAACCTCTAATATGTTATATGAGTGTTATTGCAGGAGTTTGCTCAGCTAATTAGATCCTCCTGACCTTGTCTTTGTTCCAGGCATCTGCAGCGTTTTTGGGGGGCATCAGGTGACTTCTGGCAGACGCAATGGGGAAAGCTACACAGTTACTACGGTGGTAATGAACTGGCTTTATACTGTTTAGGTGAGTAACACCCTGTCTACGTCATACCTCCCACCATTTAGAAACGTAAAATTGGGACAAAATATTGCCAGAAATACTCACTTGTGGGTAAAACCCTGCCCCTTTTGTGGTCTGGCAAAGTGGGACAATTGTGAGGTTCTACAGTGCTGATGGGTGGAAATGTGGTGAGGGGGGATAGGGAATGTAACTAAAGTGGTGAGGGGGGAGCAGTGCATTTGTTATTACAGAAGTGAGTGGGGGGAAATGTATTCCTACAGAGATGGGGTGCTGGGTATATGTGCTGCTACAGAGATGGCATGCTGGGTATATGTGCTGCTACAGAGATGGGGTGCTGGGTATATGTGCTGCTACAGAGATGGCATGCTGGGTATATGTGCTGCTACAGAGATGGCATGCTGGGTATATGTGCTGCTACAGAGATGGGGTGCTGGGTATATGTGCTGCTACAGAGATGGGGTGCTGGGTATATGTGCTGCTACAGAGATGGCATGCTGGGTATATGTGCTGCTACAGAGATGGCATGCTGGGTATATGTGCTGCTACAGAGATGGCATGCTGGGTATATGTGCTGCTACAGAGATGGGGTGCTGGGTATATGTGCTGCTACAGAGATGGTGTGCTGGGCATATGTGCTGCTACAGAGATGGTGTGCTGGGTATATGTTCTGCTACAGAGGTGGAGTGCTGGGTATATGTTCTGCTACAGAGATGGGGTGCTGGGTATATGTGCTGCTACAGAGATGGTGTGCTGGGTATATGTGCTGCTACAGAGGTGGAGTGCTGGGTATATGTGCTGCTACAGAGATGGGGTGCTGGGTATATGTGCTGCTACAGAGATGGCATGCTGTGTATATGTGCTGCTACAGAGGTGGAGTGCTGGATATATGTGCTGCTACAGAGGTGGAGTGCTGGGTATATGTTCTGCTACAGAGATGGGGTGCTGGGTATATGTTCTGCTACAGAGATGGGGTGCTGGGTATATGTGCTGCTACTGAGGTGGAGTGCTGGGTATATGTGCTGCTACAGAGATGGGGTGCTGGGTATATGTGCTGCTACAGAGATGGGGTGCTGGGTATATGTGCTGCTACAGAGATGGGGTGCTGGGTATATGTGCTGCTACAGAGGTGGAGTGCTGGGTATATGTGCTGCTACAGAGATGGGGTGGTGGGTATATGTGCTGTTACAGAGATGGGGTGGTAGGTATATGTGCTGCTACAGAGATGGGGTGGTGGGTATATGTGCTGTTACAGAGATGGGGTGGTGGGTATATGTGCTGCTACAGAGGTGAGCATTGGTTACTCCCTATGTAATGTGACCACATCCCTTATATGGAATGGTAACACATCTATTGTGCCATGCAACTGCTTTGTAGTGGTCTGTCTCCATGGGGACTAATGCTGTACATAGACTAAACAATGACCTTGGCGACCCACCTACTATCGGCAGATGGCCCAGATAATTGTACTGTGTATGCGCGCGACCATGGTACTTTATCTCTCTCCAAGGCTTAGTACATCTACCCCTGTGTATGGCCATGATATCTGGGTGTCAGGCTGCCAGATAAAAGGGTCTTTGTACTGAGTCTTGGAGAGATAGAATGTGGATGGAGGTAAAGTACCAACCAATCGGCTTCTGTCATTTTTCAAACTGAGGGGTAGATGTACTAATCCTTGGAGGGAGAAAAAGTGAAGTGAGACAAAGTCCCAACCGATCAACTCCTAAATGTAATTTTTCAAACACAGCCTGTAAAGTGACAGGAGCTGATTGGTCAGTACTTTATCTCTCTCCAAGGCTTAGTACATAGACCCCTAAATGTCTCTTGGTGTGACACATCTTATCCGACAGTGTATATGAGCAATGTTAAATGACAGTTCTTTCCTGTATTAAATTCAATGCATTTTACATATTTAAACAGGTTGTGTATTATTGGAGACCATTCAAATAAATCCCTGCCTCACGGCTGAAACCATTTTTTTCAAATTCTGTTTATTTTTTTACATTTTAACAATACATACAGAACAAAAAAACAAATGATCATTTCCCACCCTCCACCTTCATTAACCCAACACTGTAGTAGTATAAGCCTCTGCCATAGGAAGACAGAACATACAATGGACAACAGGTAATCAGATGTAATAGTGCAATAACAATGTACTGGTAACTCGTTCATCTCACCATACTGTGGGGTCTATGTACTAAGCCTTGGATGGAGATAATTTGAACGGAGATAAAGTACCAACCAACCAGCTCCTGTCATTTTTCAAACACAGCCTGTGACTTGGCAGTTAGGAGCTGATTGGCTGGTACTTTATATCCGTTCACCTTATCTCCATCCAAGGCTTAGTAAATAGACCTCATATCTCTCAGGCCTAAGCCAAACATATAAATTTTGGGAGACAAAAGATAAATCCCCCCCCTGTTCTGGGGGGGTCTCGACCAAATACCCTGGAATTTGCACAGGAGAATTTCCCGGGTCGTATGTCTGAAAGGGGTTTTACTGGCCATTTTAGTTACCATCAGTCACCCAGATGCACCCAAATGGTCTCACACTTTTCTGCATCATGATTTTTAAGTTGTATAAACCTTAAGTTTCATTGCGTTTGTGACTGTTAGCACTTTCTTATATGCTATTTGCTTCGTAACCTTTCATGTGTGGTTTGATATGTGCTTTCGTCATATTGTGCAGGTGCGATGGTGGTCCCCAGTCTTTCCTTTTGGCTGTATAATGCTGTCCTGATGCTGATCGACCTTACGGGAAAACCAAAGCTTTTCACCCGATACCGAATTCAGCTTGGAAAGAATGACCCGGTACTGTATGCATGTTTTGCAGATTGCTGTCCTTCTAATTTTTATGCTTAGTTAGAAATGGCTGAATCCTACATATAATTGTAAGGTTCTTTACTCAAAAAGAGTATTGCTCTTAATTACAGTACGTGTATCTCTTTCTGCCATTTCTTCTTGAGACGTACGTCAGGCTTAAAATGACACATGACGAGTGTTTAAAGTAAGAAAAATAATAAAAAAAAGTAAATAAGAAAATAAAAGATGTTTGGTCGAACATGTAGTCCCACACCTTTCTAGCGCTAGCCCCTTGTACACCTGGCCCTTCCTTGTATACCTTATTTTGATATGTATATCAAAGTGCCTCCAAGTCCATATATAATATATTTTTATGATTGTCCCATTTTGCATTAAAATAAAAAATATATTGCCGCTAGCCTTCCGAGCTCCTGATTAACTGTGTGTTATCTTGGCTGTCTGCCTATCGAATCAGAAATGAGGGTACATTTCATTGTGAAGTTAGTACAATAAGATTATTCTCTATTTATTTATTTATTTGATGGTGGTAAAAAAAAAAAAAATTCTCGAAAAGGGGGCAAACATTAAACGTATATTATTCAGAGACCCTTTGGTTATTTATCATACTTATTGCACATATTTGTTTTATTTAGTTTAATAGGGGGCACTGTTTGTTTATTTTTTTTAAAAGGGGCAACAATTTATATTATTTTATCTGCAGGGGCTTTAGAGGATTGAACCCCAATGCAGAATTGTGTGGCCTATTGGACGAAGGTCGGGGTGTAGTTATGTGAACAAAAGGACAAGTATAGTAAATTAATATTACTCATTTTAAAAAAAAAAAAATATACTGTGTGTAGAGCTCGCTGAATAAAGGAAGGGTGCCCCCTTGTGGCTTGTTGAAAAGATTTTGCTTTTTAATGAACAATGGATTGAAATGAACACAAAACAAAAAATATTCCTCAATGGCCGTCTGCTGGATCTGTCGTGGTTCATGTCACAGTCCAATACCGCTCTTATCGATCAATGCCTGGTTCAAGCAAAACAGTTGTGAATGTAACGCCACCATGAATTTCTTGTGCTGTGTTCCTTTCAATCACTCCCAAATCAACAACTTTAGCAATAATATTACTTGCTGCATGTGTGTGTGGAGAATGGTCAACTTACACATAAAGTAGATGAAAACGCATTACCGTCACTATGCTTAGTCTATATTATAACTCCACAGTAGCTAGTCCATAGTACAGTCTCCATGCCACTATATGCCCTACTGTACAAGTATACCATTATGCCAAAGCATCAGTACACATTATTTCCTACTCTACCAGTGTATTAAGTGGCCCATTGCAGTATACCGTATTACATACAATAAGTATATTTAGTGTATCATTCTAGTAATGTATATAGTATTACCTACTCACCGTGCATCATGTTTCCCATCGCAGTATAGAGTATTACCTACTGTCAGTATATTTAGTGGCCCTATGCAGTATACAGTATTACCTACTTCCAGTGTATCATGTGGCCCATTGCAGTATACAGTATTACTTGCTTCCAGTATATTTAGTGGACCTACACAGTATACAGTATTACCAACTCCCAGTGTATTATGTGACCCATTGCAGTATATAGTATTACTTACTTCCAGTATACAGTATTACCTACTCCCAGTGTATTATGTGACCCATTGCAGTATATAGTATTACTTACTTCCAGTATATTTAGTGCCCCTACGCAGTATACAGTATTACCTACTCCCAGTGAATTATATGGCCCATTGCAGTATACACTATTGCTTACCCCATTGGGGTCATCCGTTGCTCCTCCAGATCTTTCTGATCTGGGGGATCGATGAACGATCCCATGCAGCGCTATGCGGGTGGGGAATGGGGGTGCCGGCATATCGGGCGGTCAGCCACCGGATCACTCTGTGTGTGGGGACCGCCCGATATGTCGTCCGTCGCATCGCAAGGTGCATATTGCCCATTACACTGTCAACCAATCACAGTGCAAACTGCTTTGTATGGGTTTTTAGTACAGCTAGGGGCGATAAGTTGCTACACCTCCAAGATGAATCAGTAATTAGATAGTGATTACAACTGTGCACTATGGATTATTAATTTTCAGGGTTTAACACCAATGGCTGGTTACTGTACATTCTCATTGTCTAACCTGCATGCCGGTCTGACAGTTGTTACTATTTCATATCACATGTACACAGGTGGACCCCGGAAAGCTCAAACATGCAGTGAAAATTGTGATGTTTAACCAGCTCTTCCTCTCATTTCCCATGGTGTTCCTCATGTACCTGTTCATGCAATGGAGGGGCAATCCTTGCGGCACGGAGTTGCCCACATTCCACTGGGTTCTCCTGGAACTCTCAATCTTTGGTTTCATTGAAGAAATCCTTTTCTACTACTCACACAGGTAAGACCATGAATAGGACAGCAGGTGGATTTCTCACAGATGCATCACAGGCTCCACCAATATTCATGATCATATAGCACAGAGGTTCCCAAACTTGGTTTTCAAGGTAACCTAACAGTCCAGGTTTTATGGATATCCATGCTTGACCACAGGTGACTTAATTACTACCTCAGTCAATTTGATTTAATCACCTGTGCTCAACCATGGATATTTCTAAAAGCTGAAATGTTGGGGCGCCTTGAGGACCGCATTTGGGAGTAAATTTTTAAGTTGAATTAAAATGTTGTTTCAGCCCTAAAAATGGCCGCCTCCACAGTGTTCCTCATGAAGTGCCTCGTTCCTAAAGAAATAGGCTGCTTTTTATTTTATTTACATCAGTCCAGCCTACACAAATGTCAGTCTTTCACGCAGCATTTCCTATCTCCAGTACTCAGGGACCCTAACAGTGCATGTTTTACAGATCTTCTCAGTATCACAAGTGAAATAATTACCACCACGTCTGGATCTTTTAAAATGTGTTAGCTGGTGCACAGGTGTATTCTTTACTGGCTAAGAGATCTGGAAAACATGCACTGTTAGGGGTTCCTGAGGACTGGAGTGGGAAAACACTGCTCTAATGTGTTTAGGTGGCAGGTGCACTTTAACTGCTTGATACATTAACCCCATTGTGTTCTGTTATGAATGTGTATTACATAAAATGAAAACCAGTAATGTTCCTTTGCACGCAAAGCGGTCGCATCTGCGATTTTTCACACTGCGCATGCTCACCAAGCTGAATGAGGAATATGTCTCCATTCACAGCTAAATGGGTGTGAGCAGCAATGCCGCGTTCGCAGTCAGCATAAGTTTACCGTAGGTGTGTAGATGGAATTGCGGCCATTTCTGAGGTGAGTGTGCGCAAAGATCCTCCGACATTCGACATCTCTGGCACCCAGGATAGGGCAAATGCGTTGCTATAGCGATGGTGGCTGCTTTCACCAGCGGGTGAATGGGGACAGGGCAGTCACATGGATCTGACAGACTGTGAATCCAGGCAGAAATTCACATCGATTTTCAAGCACGCATTGTGTCCGCTTTACGTGCAACTGTGAATCAGGTCCTATATCTGCACTTGTGGACTTCCGTCTTTAGGAGGCTGGACATACGCATTTCTTGCGGGCGCTGAGCCCCCTGCAGCTGACCCGCATACCTGGCATCAGCTGGTTTGGGCAAACAGATTTACAGAAAAACTATAGAAGACTGCATCAAATTATCATTTAAGGCTCTGAAAGGCTTTACGCATTATTATTATTATTATTATTATTATTATTATTATTATTATTATTATTATTATTATTATCATCATCATAGCTACTTTTACCAAGGATTGATGCAATTGTTCCAGTGCCTATAGATATAGTGATAGTTCTATATTATTGGGAAGCCAGAGAATCCAGTGCATTATGCTAACTCCATTGTTGTCTCATGCAGATTGTTCCATCACCCAACATTATACAAGCACATCCATAAACAACACCATGAGTGGACGGCCCCTGTTGGAGTGGTGTCACTGTACGCTCATCCACTAGAGCACATAGTAAGTAAAAGCGACAATGCCGACTGGCCCACAGGGGTATAGGGGAAATCCCCGGTGGGCCCCACTGCCTGTGGACCCACCCCCTTCTCTAGGTGTCCAGTTTCAGACCCCAAATTATAAATTGTTACACTATTAGACAGTCAGTTATCTGGTGGAGTAGTACCACTGATTAACAACGGGGCTTGGTTCTCTTCTATAGAAACTACACCAAGATTTACCTAATGGTTAGCCAACCATCTGTGGCGACTAGCCACACCCCCTCTGGTGAATGACCACACCCCCTTAAGCATGGGCCCGTACCACTGATTACCCTGGTGGGCCCGTCTCCGTAGCATGGTTAACAATGATCAACTTAAAAAAACCTCTCAAACTTGAATTACATTTTAATATGTAGCCTACATAGCATCTCTTTCTGAATAAGCTACGATTTACTGTAGTATCACAGAGTGAAAATGAAAATAGCCATAAATAAGCCCGTCAGGGGCCTAAATCCATAAACCTGTGTATGCACATCACATGCTCTAGCTTAAAAGAAATCAAATTGAACTGGTAAAGGAACCGTTGGCCTAGCGCTAAACTGGGCGCTGCTAATAGACAGTGTTTTTGCAATACAAAAACAGTACTCAGCACCTATGTCTGAGTACTTTACTCATGTGGACCTCTCCTGGCTAGTTCAAGTGGTTTACAGTCCGTATTGTGTCCTATTAATCATCTGTTACAATTGAATATGGTCGAGATTGTTTATAAGTGGTCCTCAAACTGGTTCTAATGCTTGAAAGTTTGTGATAAACATAAACATAAATTACTGAGCAAGGCGAAGATGTTAGGCCGCATTCAGACGCAGAGATGTCTGAAATTCTTTGTAAGTGATTCTCAAACTGGTTCTAAAGTTAAAAAATTTGTGATAAACTAAAAAAAAAGAAGAAAAAATTGAGCAAAGCGAACATGTTCGACCACATTTTAGCCTCAATGGTAATATTGTACAGAATGTGTCAAGTTTCTCCATGCAGACGGTGACCATTATAAAACACACGCCACAATGATCACATCAAAGTAGATATTTCTGGGACTGGTTAGACCAGCAGGTGAAACAACTAAGGGCTATAGCACAGGTTCTCAAACTCGGTCCTCAGGACCCCAAACAGTGCATGTTTTCCAGGTCTCCTCACAGAATCATAAATGAAATAATTAGCTCCACCTGTGAATCTTTTAAAATGTGTCAGTGAGTAATGACTAAACCTGTGCAGCTGCTGGGTGACCTGTGTAGGGTCCCGAGGACCGAGTTTGAGAACCACTAGGTATAGACATCATTTCAGAACATGCACCATGAAAATCCATGCAGATACAGTCTGCACATGGGCATATGTTCAACTCCACATCACCCCTATACATGCTTGTAATTGCTACATAAATAGTGTTCTGCTATTTCATGTTCTATTCAATCTCTTTTTAATTTCAGTTTTCCAACATGTTGCCATCTATGGTTGGACCAATGCTGATGGGCTCCCATGTGGCTACCGTTATGTTGTGGTTTTCTCTTGCTCTATTCATCACCACCATCTCACACTGCGGCTACCACCTGCCCTTCCTGCCATCACCAGAATTCCATGACTTTCACCACCTTAAGTAAGGAAAAGAGGGAGGGAAGGAACTGAGCACTGATTTTTATAGAGGATGATCCCTTAATATAGATATCCCCATATGCTGTAGCTATAAAATTGGGTTCTTCGACTGAAGAACCCTTCCCTTCCCTCCAAATACGTCCTTTTTCCAGCCTTTGTCTCATAGAGAGGAATTTCATCAGGAAGAGCCCTGTAGTAATGCAGGCCATAAACCTTGAGATAAACTCACCATCAGACTGACCGACTAATTATCTGACATTGCCATACACTGTCAGATAATTGTCTATGTGTCCGATGGGGCGTATATATGCTGTCAGACCCGGGTAGCGATTAACGGATCCCGAGAGATTTCTCATGCCCAACAGGCCACCTGTGGATCTGTAGAATGTGTCGGTTGGGAATGAATGCACCACATGTTTGAAAATGTGACAGTTAGTAATAACTACACCTGTGCACTAGCTAGGTGGTCTGGAAAACATGAACTGTTAGTAGCTCTCGAGGACCAGGGGACTGACTCAGAGCCGGACGCAATTAGCGCTCGCTCGTCCAGAAAATAGGGGTGGCTATTCAAATGAACCGTTCGCTCTTTGCGGTCTGTTCACGCCTCTAGGTCTGAACGAGCGAACAAAACTTGCGGTCGTTTTTTGGAAAAATACGCCCCCCTGGCCGCTCGCATCCTACGTCATGTCCGCTATTTATTAGATTAATCGAGTACATCGACCAGGGTATGAACTGCTCGCTATTCTTGTGGTTGGTTTTTCCTACCACAATCTTGCGAGCAGTTCTGGCTATAAAATAACCCAGTGACGTGGTCAATGACGCTGCTGTTTTAATTATGCACACCCATAAAACGCCCGTTTTGACCTTTTAAGCACGCCTGCGTTCGGATCTCCACTCCCCGTTTTCAAGCACCTTCCCCTGTTACCACCCACATATGCCTCTTTCTGTCACTCAAATTTTCAGGTATTCGCTATTTTGCGAGCACATGAATTTCGACCGCACTGACTGGTTTGCGCATGCGTATAACGATCCGTATGCATGCGCAGTTGGGCAAAACATCGCTCGGAGCGAACGAGCGGCTCTGAATCAGGCCCCAGGTTTGTTACACCTGCTCTAAACTCAACACAGCACTAGTTGCTGATCGGTCGTGGCCATGACCTGTACAATTATCGGCTGATCTGGCAGATAATTGCACAGTGTATAGTAATATTTCTCATCAAGGAGTATCCATAGCATCAACCCAAGGGCCTGTGGTCAACTTACGACTTTGAACTATAGGGAGCGCGTCATCATTTCTCACACCTGGTTGCAGTAACTAATTCAGCAGCTTAAAATAAGTACACAATGTAAGGTATCCATTATTGTATCAGAACGCTGTACTGATGTCTCCACCCTCTTTCAGATTTAACCAGTGTTATGGCGTACTGGGAGTATTCGATCGGCTGCATGGCACAGATCTGGTGTTCAAGCAAACCAAGGCCTACGACCGACACGTTTTACTGCTAAATTTTACTCCTTTGACACACAGCATTCCTGAGCCCACCAAAAAACCAGAGTAACCAGCGGAGTGAAGAGCCCCGTACCAAGATGAGAAGTGTGTTAACCCTCTAGAGACACTTACTCAGCCCCAATGTTCAGTTAGTATTGAAAAGTGTTTAATTCATGTTAATTTGAGGGGGTTGAATGACGTAGGGGAGCGAACCAACTGCCCAACTAATGACGAACAATCAGTTGTACACTTTTTGATTTTAATTAACATAACCTGGATCAAGAAAAGAGCAGATGCTTTGCCAAGAACAAGAGGCATTAATAATACAGTCCATTTAATTGGGCTCTTCACTATCATTATGTTGTGATCTTGTGCAATATACCTGTATTTATCCACTGTACTCTGAGCCTCAGAATTACAAAGCAAATTGAGGAAAAGATGGATCCACACTTGCTCTGTCACCCAATGCCAATGGGTGCAGCTTGGATTTTGCATAAGAAATAAATACACCAAAAGAAATTTGTGCCTGATAATGCACATCACATAGACCATTTGAAACTGTCCGAAAGAAGCTTTGTGGCAGGGAGCTGGCAATTATTTGTAAGAGCCCTGACCTGTCCATTTTTCTGCAGTTCATTTTTTCTTATTTTCATTACCATATTAACATAACCTCCTATTCATTTCCCTGACCTCAGTGTTTATATTTTAATTAAGTTTTTTAAAAATAATTTTCTAATTACTGTAGACAATCTGTTGTAATGTTTTCGAGTCCTTGTATAATATTAAATATAAATGAATGCTGCACTTTACTGTTAGAAAGAGATAACTTTGTATATTTTACAAGAGAAGCAGAATTATGCCATCTATGGGGCATATCCAATTAGCCGTGGGGTTTACCCCGCGGCTAATTGTCGCGCTGGACTGGATTCAATTAGCGGGGATTCCACGCGCAGGTGTCCCTGAGACCCTACGCGCGAGTCCCCACTGTTTGACTTTACCTCGCACCTCATGTAGGTGTGAGGTAAAATCATCGTGAGGCCGCCCTATTCGGCCTCGCGCGAGAGGGTATTACACACTGATTCTGCAGTTCTCGCGGAATCAGTGTGTTCTTGCGCGGGAGTCCCGGTCTAATGACGCGGGGAAATAGCTATTTTTGCCTGCCAATTAACCAAGGGTGAAATCTCACGGCTAATTGGATATGCCCCTCTGTGTTTCAGCCGACTGAGACCTCCTCATGAACACAAATATCAACAATGACTCCCAGAATATTTTAATTTATTTTTTTTCAAAGAAAATGGCTAAAGCAAAGTCTTCTGGAGCTATTTTAGTGTATAGCAAGCCCTTAATGATACGCATTAAACAGTAGAAACATAATGGTCTAAACCAGGGGTAGCCAACCCTGGTCCTCAAGAGCTACCAACAGTTCATGTTTTCCAGGCCACCTGTGGATCTGTAGAATGTGTCGGTTGGGAATGAATGAACCACATGTTTGAAAATGTGACAGTTAGTAATAACTACACCTGTGAACTAGCTAGGTGGTCTGGAAAACATGAACTGTTAGTAGCTCTCGAGGACCAGGTTTGTTACACCTGCTCTAAACTCAACTGGGGTATAAAGGGCCCATCATTGGAATGCAATAATCTGCGCCAGAGAAGGGTTATTAGTAACAAGATAGGTCAGGAGGCGAGGAATAATCACTCCCACCCTACCCAAATCATTTTTCTTTCCTTCTGGCAGTGTTGGCACAATTATATATTCCTTGTAGCCAGTGCTACATGAAAGTTGGTAGCCCTGAAGAGCGTATATGGTATATTGCTGCAAGCCAATTCTGGATACAGATTCTTTGTAACTCACAGGGGACGGGCTGTAATGTTTAGCAATTTGAGAAACACTGCATTATGATGTGCATATTTTAAAGAGCAATACCAATTCCTAAATACATTTTCACCCAAGTCTTAACACAATGCCAGTTTGTATGTGATCTCCAGTGATTGTGGTCAGCTGATATCAGACATATTACAGAGTACACTGATCATTCAAGGCACTCTACTGGCACATATACTAATGCTAGCCTCAGCCCAGTATGGTGTAAAACTTACTCCTTAGAGTGAAACAAAAGGTATATAGCATGCTGATTGATCACCACATTCCTCTTTCTGCAAGCAGGTTAGGGGTGAGCATTTAAGGTTACTAATTACTGATTCTCCCAGGCCCAGCATTTCTCATGAGATCACTCTTCATACATACGGCAATCGGTAATTGTGTCATATGCTGACCAATCACTGGAAGACTTCATGCAGTGCTGTAGCTCGATGGCAATAGGTATAGTAGGAAGGTAGAATGAGGTTAGTCGTGAACTACATAAAACTTGTAATAAAAATAAATGTTGTCCCCTACATTGCTCAACTTGTCTCATGGCTGAAATGGACCTGTAGTAGTCCAATAGTGGGAGGATCTGGCTACCAGATTCTGTCATTATAGTACAGCTCAGGAAATAAAAACAGACATCTGAATAGGTTACAAGATTTTTTTATTATTACCAAGCACCAGTTTCTAATCCCATGTTCTCCAGGTCTCCTCTTTACTTCTTGCCTCAGTTTAGGAAGTGACATGACTGAAAATAATGTGCAATGCTGGGTACACACTATGCGATATGTCGATCAATCAGCCGCGGCACTACATATCGCATAGTGCATCTGTACAGAAGATATATTAGTGGATCTGGCTGTGTGTGCGGGTGACCCGCCGACCACCCATACACTTGCTGCAGGGATCGCCGACATTGACATCTCAACTAGGTGGGCAAATTTAAATGCCACCCAGTTGTGAAGTCAGCCCAAACATATTGAGCGGCAGATTGGTAAGCCAATTCACACCAATCTGCTGCTCGATCTGAAAATTCCTGGGCCAGCAGACAAGTCGCCCAGGTGTGAGCCCTCCTAAGAAATAAACATATAAAGAATCCCAACTGAAGAGGCTACAGCCCAGCCGTAAGAGGACTTCATCTATAAGTTTTTCAGCTGAAGTGGATACGGGTGTTTAGGCCTTGCAGATGTTACAATTATCACCAAAAGATACACAATACTTATTGTAACTGCATACAAGCTTCTGCAGCAGCATGACATTGAAGGACATGGCCAGGCACTAGTGGGCCATGGTTAGCGTCAAGAGATGTGACCAGACAGTAGAAGTGACGAAGTAAAGGAGAAATCACTGCCCTGCTCTCACCTAATTGATTGGCCTTTCGTTTTGATACAGCACAAAACACATTTAGGGCAGGGCCCTCAGACAATAGGGAATATCTAGGATTACTCTAATGGTCCAGTCTAACCCGCACTGCATTAAACAAGTCAATAATCCATGCTCATTACCAGATCTAGTAAGTAGTGTTATAAACAGAACTGTGCCTGCGTCCTGTTTAAATACTTCTTTGTAAAATGTGTTTTTTTTTTTTTATACTTCTAAGCACATTCTGCATAAACATTCATCTTCTTTCCTGTTACCTTGCAGTCAGACATTATTATTGTTTTTTTTTTAAATGTACCAGTTTCTCTGCAACACTAAAGGGTAATATGTAGAGTAGTGATTGGTGGGGAATGCGCATGTTAAATCCCCCCCCCCCCCCCCTCAAGTCCTGTTTTGTTTATGTAAGTTAAGTACAGTGATCACAAAACTACTTATTACTTTCGTACTGTAGTGATAGTGGGTTAAAATCACCAGCTCACATGTAGCTGGGCTAGAAATAGATTTTTCCACCAGAAGTGTGTTCCAATTTTATCATTACTAGATTTTGTTTTTTTTTGCAAATTGTTTTTATTGAATACCAACACAAAATACAGTTAAGTACAGCGTATCATTTCAGTAAAACAGATAATAAATACACTGGACCATAAACAAGTCATCACAATTAGTGAGTGATATACTCAAAACAAAAAATAAAACTAATGTACAGAGGGAGGGAAAAAAAATCAAAAAGAAAAGGAAAAAAGGCCTCAATACCAGGGAAAATAGAAATTACACTACCATATAATAGATATATTGAATGAACTGCGCTAAATGGAAGCATGTTTTAAAGAGCTGCTCAGTTATAGAGCAGTCGTATAATTTAAAAGAAAAAACGAGTGCCAATACTAAAAGGTTAGATAAGAAAAGGATGTGAAGAAAAATAAAAAAAAAATGTCTGCAATGAAGAAACTAATGAATAAATAAAAAATGAATATAAAGTAATAATGAAACTAATGGTTAAATCAATTACTTTATATTCAGTTTTTATTTATTCATTAGTTTCTTCATAAAATATTTGGGTTTGTGCGCTTCTGCGCTCAAAATGTTACTCATGTGGCAGGAGCTGCGTATGGTATAGAGGGGTAACCAACCCCTCTAATCAAAATATTAATATAAAAACGATACCTTGCGCTCAACCTTATATGTAAAGGAATGGCTGTCTTTCTGTGTGTGTGACTCTAATCTAAATGCAGCCATGACCCGTGAGTACTCACCCTACCACGGTCCGTGGCGGCGATAGTATATGGCTGCTTTCCGGGTGGGTGGCTGTATGTTAGGGTCCGTGGCGTCCTCCGGCGTGCGCACGTCGATAGGACGTGGCTGCTGGATCCTCTGGTGGCCTGCTGGCGTCAGCCCGTGACGGATTCTTGTATGTAGCAAGCGATGAGGTATATAGTTCCAACGCGTTTCGGGCCTGGCGTGGCCTTTTTCAAGGGATATGAATAAATTAAAAATGAATATAAAGCAATAATGAAACAAATGGTTGAATACATTACTTTATACTAATTTTTTATTTATTCATTAGGTTCTTCATTGCAGATATTTTTTTTCAGTTCATCCTCTCATTTCTTATTTAACCTCTAGTACAACGTTTTTCAACCACTGTGCTGTGGCACATGTCGAAGTTGGATTATTGGCTGAGGCAAGATCAGTTTAAAATTGAATCGCAGCGACACCATCTTGCGACTGGCCACAAGACGCCATCTTGGAAATGAGATCGCAAGACGCCATTTTGCGAATGACCGCCTAAGCGCCATTTTAGATAAACTCAGACTTTAGTACATGTGGCGATATTACTATTAGCATCATGCGATGGCATCTGTGACCATCGCCATAAGTTACGGCGATTCACCAAAAGCCCATTTCATGACTACGTAGTTTGGGTGCTCTGGATAAAGTGTATATTATTATAATTCCCCTAAAGGATATATTTCAGAAATGGCTGTACAGTACGTCAAAATTGGATTGCATTAGCTAAACAGAGCAAATGGCCACGTGACAACTAGTCTGTGAAGACAAGCTTCATGGACATGACTTCTGCTCTCACTCCAGGTGGCCTTGCTCGAATACAGCAAGAGGGTCGTTTGTAGCACCTTACATTAGCAGGCTTCCTACAATAAAATACCTTCAAAGCCAAGAGTGTTATCTGAGGTTTGGATCGTGTAGCTGTGCTAATTTGCATTTACACAAGAACCTGGGAGAACAAAGGACTGTACTTTTGAGTCTGGGAAGGGTGGGGGCTGCTGAGAGAGGGGGGTGTGTGGAACTATAAGGCTCAGCATTCCACACTGTTAGGAGTTCACTTAGTTTAAGTGAGATTTAAGTGCACCATTTCTCATACACACATTAATACGCACAATTGCGCTGTTAACTAGTCGCGTATTAGCAAATGCATAAGATCCTGTATGAAAACGCTGTTTATTAGCTTCATGCGCACGCATCTGCCCCAAGTTAACTAGCGTTTTTACATCACACCCCGCATACTTACACATTACATATTCATATAAAAGGTTTAATAAGCTTTAAGGTATAAGATTCAAGTATGCACATTTACTATAATTGCTATGAAATAAAGATTACTTGGTAACTAAGGTTTTATACATGATAAGTAAGCCGTGATTGGTATTGTACTGATGCGTACTCTTTCAACAGTATTCCGGTACCATCGGTGTGGAGATCGCATCATGCATTCTCAACTTATGGACCGCAGAGACTTCAAGCAACAAAATGTACATAATATGAACAACCGTTAGAATGTTGAATGAGGCAGGAAACCAGAGACCCCCAGTTGTTAGGGGCTGGGTTGTGTCTATTTGATTCAACCTGTTAAATGCCTTGTAACATATGCCCTCTCCTTTAGGACCAATGGTATTAGCAACAAACTCCTCTAATGTGTTGTTTATTTCTGGGGGGTATAAATATGTGTGCTGACCCTGGGTTCCTAGTCTTTTGTGCTGAATGCTGATTGACGAGGGGTTTCTTGCTGATGCCTAACATCTGGACCAGAGAGCGCTGCGTATTTATAATTGTACTTGGGTCTGTTTAATCTCTTTGCGCTGATTATATGAGGATCATAGCGTGTAACTGCTGTACTTTACTTGAATAATACTTTGTGCTTTGGAACCACATGTTCTAAGTCTGGAGTCTTTATTTATTGGATGACTGCGTACGCAAATTAGCGTCATCCTTAGAGGTTTATAGGAAGAATATTAGAAGGTATAGGCAGGGGTATATAGAGGTTCAAAGGCAGAATCCTTAGTTGGGGGCTCATCGTGAAGTCACTTACCTACTCACACGGCACATACGGTTATCGATATCTCAGCAAAGGGTGGAGTGGCCACATGCAGGGTTTACCTGCAACCGCTTTGTGCTGAAAGATCGCTATCCATTTTCGTGTGAGCCAAGGAAGCTGACTAGAATCCAGGGACAAGAGAGGAAAAAGTTTGTTTTCCTTTGTTGATAGAACCTAACATTTAAAGGGGTGCTGCAGTATTGAGCACGCAGCTGAGTCGCAGTTTTGCGTACGCAGCTAAAAAGTTGTCATACGGTTGTGTGGTAGTCACATTATTGTGTATGTGACTGGTCGCACAATAGCGTATACGTACTTCCGGTTGTGCTACCACGTGTTTAAATAAAGCCGTTGAGGTTTACATTTTTCAATTGTTATCAATATCTGGGGTAACGTGTATTTTTCTGCACAGGAAAAAGTGTGTAACAGTGAGTATTTGTTGGTAGGGGTAACTTGTTCCCTACAGTTAGAGGTACCGTATGACCTTTAAGGGCTAAGTGCTAGTCGCTTGGTAAGCAGCTTACCGTTCTATACACAGTAGCAGGTGTACATGTTGTCTTTGTTGTAGAGAGGTGCGTGGAAGTAGCCTACTTAAACTTCCATAGGTGTGGAAGTTGCCTTACTAAATCTTATCCGGGTGTGGAAGTTGCCTTTTTCAAATCTTATTCAGGTGTGTGGGCGCTGCCGTTTAAATCGTCCACAGGTAAGTGAAAGTATCTTGATTGTCTTTCACCAGTTTTAATCTTTATTGAAAAGCATAGGAGTTGTCTCAGAATGGGGGCCACGGAAACAATAGATATGTTAGACAATGATATGCTGCTAATGAAAGCACCGTTTGGATCGGCCCGTCGTATTATGCATACTAAGTACGGTACTTATGCGATAAGGTATTGTGATGTATGGTTTAAAATGACGATGAAGAGTGTTAGACCGTTTCCCAGAATTGGTAGTTTTGATAAAAATGTACTAGATAATGTCTGGGATCACATCAGTCTGATGCGCTCCCGAGAGAAAAAGGTAAAATATTATGAATGTTTAAAGTTGTGGCAGCATGAAGGGGATGCAAGGCTTAAAAATGCGCAAGCAATGCAAACTAGCGTTGCGAGCACATTGCCAGAGAATACATCCGCGACGCTGAATTGCAATACGGGCGAGCCGCAAAATGGCGCGCATGGGCAGCAAGGTAGCGTTGTGGAGAGTATTGCCAGCAGTTCACGCTCACCACTCCCACCTTATGTGGATGGAGGTGCAAGTACAGTTATCAAAAATACCCATAAAAATGTAACAAGCAATTTGTACCCTCTCTTAAGCAACTATAAAGAAAATGTTCATGATGTGGATGATGAGCCTATTGTAATGTCTGCCATTTCCCATGCTGTACAGATGATAGATGCTGCATCACAACAATCACGAGTGGTGCCGTCATCTCCATCAGTAACAGTAAGGGAAGTGCTAACACCCTCTGCACCCGTAGAGGAAGTTGTTAATATCATATGTAGCAGCAACAGATTAAACCCCCAGCCAGGTAACAAGGTCAAAGGTAGCAGCACTGCCGGTCTGCATCCCATTCGGACAATAACCGTTCCGAATGGAAATGCAGATGCGAACGGTGTAGTGCCCACGAGGGAAGTAGTAATGCATTGTCCCTGGACAAGAGCACAACTAAATTCCATCATAAATGATTTCCCCGATCCCAAAAAGGAACTAGCCAAATGTCAAAGATTTTTGAGAAATTTGGGTAGTTCTCATGAGTCAACTAATAAAGATTGGCGTGTGGTGTTAAGGGCCTTTCTACCACGCAATACCGACGTGACAAAATTTATCACGGATTGTGTATTGGATGGTGACGTTCCCTTAACAGACCAAGTAAACCAAGATAACATTTCCCGCATTGTAACTCAATTGGGTATATATTTTCCGGTAGTAGTTAACTGCAACATAATTTTTACCATTAAGCAAAAGGAGAGTGAATCTGCAGAAGATTATTGCGACCGGGCTCTGCAGGCTCTCATCCAGTACACTGGGATAGAGGATATTAAAGATAGCACTCACCACAGGGGAATGGTAGTCACAGTACTCATGGACGGTCTGAAAGAGAATTTAAAGACTCGGGTTCAGACCTCCCAACCAGGCTGGAGGGGAGTCACAATAGATACCCTCATAGAATCTGCCATAGAACATGATAAAAACATCTCAAAGAAGAGAGAGACCCAGAGTGAAAAACTAATGGCTGTCAGTATACAAGCTCTGGAGGGAATGATGGTAACATCACAGCCAACAGACACACTCGCATCTGCACACACTTACACCTGAACAGTTATATGCCCTCACTAACCCCACGCAACAACAAACACAGCTCTATTCCACAAACCCAATATAACCACAGGTCCCATACTACTCACAAACCTCATATCCCCCACAATACCCTTACCCTCCCTATCCTTACCCATATCCACCACCTTTACCCTCTGCTCAAACCTCACAACAACACGTGTCTTCACCCGATCCACGAACATGTTTTAATTGTAAACAAACAGGACACTTAAGTAGAAACTGTACAGTAAAAAGAGTAGGAACCCCAAATCAGGGAAGACCTGGACATCCCCATAAGGGATATGCACAGAGACCAGCAAATGTCCAGCAGGCACCAGCTCCAATTGTGGCCGTAAATGCTTTATTGGAGAAAGGTAGCCAACGCTAGGGGTCAGGTCATACCTGTAGTCTACAGATAGTCAGGTTAACGGGAAGTACTAGGGAAGAACCGGTCATGATGGTTGATGTAGCTGGTACTGAATATCCTTTTCTTGTAGACACAGGGGCGACCAGGTCAGTGATAAAATCTCCCGTTGATTTACAGGTGACCAACGAGACAGTACCAACAATGGGTGTAACAGGTAAAGTGCAACATTATCCTTTAACAAAGTCCACAGAGGTTACTATTGGGCCGTTGCATACCAGGCATTCTTTCCTTCTGGCTGCTGCGACTCCTACTAACCTGCTGGGTAGAGACTTATTATGTAAGATGGGATGTGTTATATATTGCACCCCTGATGGTGTATTTTCAGAGATCCCAGAGAGAGTTGCACACGAGGTGCGGGATATGTTGGACACTCCCCAAAGGATAATGTATCACTCTACAAGTTTAAATGAAAATCCATCTCAGGTAGATGAAATGTCCCAAATTCCAGATTCTCTTTGGACTAAGGATGGACAAGACACTGGATTAATGGCAAACGTAAGCCCTGTAATGGTAAATTTAAAAAGCGGTAGGCAAGCTCCAAAACTTCCCCAGTACCTACTAAAACAGGAGGTAGAATTAGGGGTTTTTCCAATAATTGAGCGATTATTGCAACAGGGAATTTTTAGTTCGTACAGCTAGTGTAGCCAACAGTCCCATCTTCCCGGTGAAGAAGAGTGGTGGGAGGGGTTATAGGCTGGTACAAGACCTTAGAGGTGTTAATAAGGTAGTAGAGAGCCAATTCCCTGTAGTGCCAAATCCAGCTGTCATCCTGATGCAGATCCCACCAAATGCAACCCATTTCACTGTAATTCACCTCTGCTCTGCTTTCTTCTCTGTGCCTCTCCATCCTGACTGTCAGTATCTATTCGCATTTACATACAGAGGTGCAGTGGCGTAACTAGGGTATTTGGAGCCCAGGGCAAATTTGAAAAGGGAGCCCCCCCCCCACATCCCAATATGTGCGCATGCCTTCGGTGCGCGTGGAAAAAAATGGGCGTGGTCACTTAAAAATGGGGCGTGTCAACATGACACACCCCTTTAATTTCACGCTGAACATTCCTATCCATATGCACCTTAACCCCAGTAGTACCCCTTATACAGTACCCCCAGTATGCAGTTGTGGTCCCTCTTATGCAGGCCCATAGTAGTGCCCCTTATACAGCCCCCAATTAGTTCCCCTTACTCAGTGCCCCCAGTAGTGGTCCCCCCAAATGCAGTTCCCTATGTAGTGTTCCCCCTTATGCAGTGCCCTCAGTAGCAGTCCCCACAATGCAGTGCACCCAGTAGTGGTATCCCCTTATGCAGTGCCCTTTATATAGTACCCCCCTATACAGTGCTCTTTATATAGTGACCCCAGCAGTAGTCCCCCTCCATGCAGTTTTCCCAGTAGTGGTCCCCCTTATGCAGGCACCCAGTAGTGATCCCCCCCCTATCTAGTGCCCCCAGCAGTAAGCCCCTTATATAGTGCCCCAGCAGTAGTCCCCCCCTTCCATTCAGTGCCCCAGTAGTGGTCCCCCTGATGCAGGCCCCCAGTAGTGACCCCCCCTATCCAGTGGTCCCTGTAGTGGTCCTTCCTGTTATTGCCCCCAGTTGTGGTCCCCCCAGTGCAGTGCCCCTAGTAGTAGGCCCCTTTTATAATGCCCCCAGTAGTAGTTCCCCCCAAGTAGTGGTCCCCAGTTGAGGTTCCCACTCCCGATTAAGTGCCCCCTGTAATAGACCCCCCAGGTGAGGTCCTCCCAATAATGGTGCCCCCAGTAATAACCCCCCAGTAGAGGTCCTCCCAATAATGGTGACCCCAGTAGTAGCCACCCCCTCCGTTGTGCCCCCACCCCAGTAGAGGTTCCCCTCAGTGGTAGCCACCCCCCTCCCCCATTGTGCCCCCAGTAGTGCTGACAGTTTTTTTTTAAAATATATAAAAACATACTTACCTGAATCCACGCTGCTGCTCCGGACCGCGACACCTCTCGCGCCGCCGCCTGCCAGTCCTCCCGCGCTGGTGCGCTCAGCATAATGGGAGAGACGTCATGATGTCAGTCCCATTACCCACTGCAGGAGCCGGACGGAAGTCTGGCTCTTGCAGTGGGTGCTGCAGCAGTCAATGAGAGTCTATCTGACTCTCATTGGCTTCTGTTTAACACACGCATCGCTGCCAGCACTGGTGGCGATGCGTGTGTTATGCACAGCCTGAGCCCGCCTCCTGGCGCTATTGGGCAAGCATTCAGGGGGAGGGAACTGGCTCAGGTGTGCAGCACAGGACCGGCGCTGGAAGCCTAACGCCGGTCCTGTGTAAATGTGTAGCGCTGACCGCACTCACTGTGGTCGGTGCTACACTGGTGGCTAACTAGGGCGGGCCGTACCGTGGCCGGTGGTGCCCCCCACGCCACCGGTCCCATGGCACCCAGGGCACGCACCCTGCTCGCCCTGCCCTAGTTACGCCACTGCAGAGGTGTACAATACACATGGACACGGTTACCCCAAGGTTTCATAGACAGCCCCAGTATCTTCTCCCAGGCATTGCATGACTGTTTACAATCTTTTAAACCTGCCAATGGATCTGTTCTAATTCAATATGTGGATGATTTATTGCTATGTTCTGACTTGTTTATGTCATGTTTGAATGATACTAAACTTTTGTTGCTTCATCTCTCGCATACAGGACACAAGGTGGCTAAGGACAAACTACAGCCGTGCCAATCCAGAGTAAAATATTTGGGACACTGCCTAACCCAGGGGTTACGACATCTTACAAATGATAGAATCCAGGCCATACAGAACATGACACTGCCGCAGAATCAACAGCAAATTCGTACCTTCTTGGGAATGTGTGGATACTGGTGGATCCCAGGTTTTTCTATTTTGGCCTTGCCTTTACAGGAATTAGTCTCTTCCTCAAAGCCCAATCGTGTCATACACACAGAGGAAACAGAGCAGGCTTTTCTTAATCTTAAGGATAGTCTGACAAAAGCTCCTGCATTGGGAATACCTGATTATGAAAAACCTTTTGATTTGTATTGTATGGATGCCGATGGTTGTGCTGCAGGTGTCCTTACACAAAAACATGGTGATGCCAGTAGGCCCGTAGCATACTACAGTGCCCAATTGGACACTGTGGCAAGATCACTCCCCACTTGTTTGAGAAGTGTAGCAGCTACTGCTTTATTGGTGAGTAAAAGTGAGGACGTAGTATTGGGTCATGATATGATTGTATACACTCCCCATGCTGTATCTCCTCTGTTGAACTCAGCTCAAACCAGACACGTCTCTTTGGCTAGGTTTACCAAATGGGAACTAGCTCTAATCGCACCCACAAACATCACTGTTAAACGTTGCAGCACGTTGAATCCAGCAACGTATTTACCATATGTACAACATGATGTACAAAGGGTGGAAGGAGGCGAGTTGCTGGCGGGAGGTGAGTTCAGCGGACATAATGATACGCAGGATTGTATGGAATATCTGAATCAGACCTTTACTGCTAGACCTGACATACACGACACACCTTTAGAGAATGTGGATGTGACTTTTTATACGGATGGGAGTTGTCATAGACAAACAGACACAGGTGAATTATGTACAGGTTATGCTGTTGTAAATGACACAGACATCATAGAAGCTAAACCTCTTGGTCCTCCTCACTCAGCCCAGGTGGCAGAGTTAGTAGCACTAACTAGAGCGTGTGAACTGGCAGCAGGCATTTACACTGACTCGAGGTACGCGTTCGGGGTAGTGCACGACTTTGGGGCTCTATGGCGTCTGAGAAATTTTATGACAGCAGCAGGCACACCAGTTGCACATTCCCGACACATAAAACATCTTTTAGAAGCAATCCAACTGCCCAAAGCGGTGGCAGTAATTAAATGTAAAGCCCATACACGTGAGGATGATCCGGTGTCACTGGGAAACAACAGAGCCGATGAAGCTGCAAAATGGGCAGCAGGGTTAAAAATGTTTTCTCCCACTGAAAAAATTATGTCTTTCCAAACAATTGATATGCTGAAATTAATTGAAATGCAAAATTTGTGTTCAATTCAGGAAAAGTCCATTTGGAAGTCCAAGGGCTGTGGGCAAGAGTCCTCCGGGCTCTGGAGGGACGGACAAGGTAAACCAGTAGCCCCCAAGGCATATTAACCCAGCCTGGCTGAGGCAGCACACGGTCTGATTCATCTGGGAAAACAAGGTATGTGCAAGTTGGTGAGAGCATACTGGTGCGCACCAGGTTTTTCTTCACAAGCAGAAAAGATAGCAATGTCCTGTCTGACCTGCTTGAGGAAGAACATAGGGAAAGCGATCCCTACCGAACCGTCCCACATTCCACCAACTGATGGACCTTTCCAGGTGATACAAATTGATTTCATCCAATTACCACCCTGCAGGAATCTTAAGTATGTATTAGTGTGCACTGATGTATTTTCTAATTGGGTTGAGGCCTACCCAGCGGCCACTAATACTGCTGCGTTTACTGCCAAGAAAATAGTTCAGGAATTTGTATGCAGGTACGGTATCCCTAAAATCATTGACAGTGACAGGAGTACTCCTTTCACAGGTGATGTTTTTCAAAATATGTGTAAGCTGATGGGTATTAATAGCCGACTTCACACCCCCTACCGACCGCAAGCCAGTGCCAAGGTAGAGAGGATGAACGGGACTATTAAAAATAAGTTAAGTAAAATCATGGCAGACACTGGACTAGGATGGCCAGAAGCGTTACCTTTGGTCCTACATAGCATAAGGACCACTCCTAGACCCCCTCTAAATCTGTCCCCATTTGAAATACTGTTCAGTAGACAACCTCATTTGATTATAAGTCCACAGGAAGACTTGAAGGGTAACAACGAGGTAACTGTAAAGTATCTTATATCAATGAGTAAGCAGTTAAAGCAACAGCAGCAGAAACTGAAATTGTTGTCCCATGATATGCCTGAAACTAACTATCATGATGTTGAACCAGGAGAATATGTTATGATCAGAAATTTCTTGCGTTCAGGTTGTTTGACTGATTGGTGGGAAGGTCCGTACCAGGTGCTGCTGACAAGTGCTACATCTTTGAAGGTGGCTGAGAGAGATACCTGGGTCCATTCCACTCACTGCAAAAAGGTCAATCAACCGGTGGAGAAACAAGTCGGAGACAAGGCTGATAGCGTGGACCTGTTGCTCGTGAGCTTGTTCCGGGAGGACTGAAAAGGTCGTAGTGAGATACCTGAACTAAGAGAAATTTGCAGGTCTTGTTGTGACAATGGACGGGCCTGCTGTGTTCATTTTCATATTCTCTTTTAGAGTGTTCACCATCCTGGTCGGTTTGGAAATATCCAGTTTCTGTGATGGGAGACCGATTGAGGAAATGGGAGCTGATGGCAGTGCTGATGGAGTGGAGTCAGGAGGAGTGCAATGCCAATTAGGGGAGTGTCTGACCAATCTTAGTACTGTTATTGTTAAGAGAGCTGTCATTCCGGATACTCGGGGACGGTGTGGAGGTTTATCGTCTGAAGATTCTTGTATTTGTGAGCTTCGTGGGTCCCTAGTTGATGAGAACTGTATCCAACGGTTCCAACCTAAATATAACCCGTACTGGGGTGGGTATCCTTTAGAGGATTATCATAGCATGGTAGGCAAAGTGTTAAATCAAACTGATTGCTGGGTGTGTTCACATGTGCCACAGGGACAGCATAATGTAGGGTTGGTGCCATTTCCGCTGAATATCACAGAAATTTTAGAATTACAAAAAGGGAAAACATTGGATGGAAAATTTCTCTCATCCAAACCACCTCATTTCAAACTATATCAATTCCAAATAGATAGATCACTTTTGTGTGTAAACATAACCAACTCCAATAAACCTGGGAGTTGGGAAGTGACGGGGAATAATCAGACAATGACCTTCTCACAAAGAGCTGATAATGAGTACATAAACCATGATGTGTTACGCTCAATTAAATCTAGTGGGAAACATTTTAGGTATTGGTATACATTGAGTTCCACCAAAGAAATTATTGGTAAGGTGCCAGATGGTTATTGTGCTAAAATAATACAGCCAGAAACTTGCATGTACCAGATGGAAGACCCAGAAATAGGATTGTTTGCAAGGGAAATGTGCTTAATGATAATGATGCATACCATTCCTTATGTTCTCCCTGATAATGTATATTATATATGTGGAAGAAAAGCGTATAAGTGGCTCTCCTCGAGTTCCAAAGGTTTGTGTTACCTGGGAAGAGTAGTCCCAGAAGTTATGACCCTCTCACATGTTGAAATGCTTGGTATACATAAAAACACACCGTCACTATATCTTCACACACAATATGAACACAGAGGCAAACGAAATATGATACCTGGTGACGTGCACAAAGCCACTCAGCTAATTAGTGAGACAACTGGCTTTCAAGTTTTAGTCGCATTGGATCCCACCAGGATCGCTCGGACTACATTAAACTTTAGATATATTCAGGCACTTGCTAAATTGATAGATAATATCACCGAGATGTACGATGACACATTCAGGTATACAGGGAGAGAATTGCAAGCGTACAAGAAAGAAGTGGTGCAACACAGGCTAGTGTTAAATTATTTAACTGCTGTTACTGGAGGGTATTGCGTAACGTTGGCCACCCAATTTGGAGTAAAATGTTGCACCTATGTCACCAATGTTACCAGCGACCCTAAGGAAGTGATAGACCGGAAGATGGATGAAATTCTGCAGCTAAAATGGGAGTTTCGTAAGAACCATAACGCTTCAGTGGCTGAAGTAAGGGAGAAGATAGAAGGATGGGTTTCATGGCTGAACCCAGTGAAATTGTTCTCAGGTCTAGGGGAATAGGTCCTGGAAATGATCGCCAGTATAGGCAAATTCATGATCCTTATACTGATTGCCATCATAATTGGCATATGTGTCCGGTGTGTTCCTATTGTGTTGAAGTGTGGAAAATGTAAAAATAGAGTAAAATGAAAGAACAAAATTATGATGGTGGTCAGTATGAATACCGAGGTAAATACAGAACTGCATCACAACCCTGAACTAGGAAATACCATAATTTAATGTATTATATTTAGACATGCATAGAATGTATTAGTGAAATGTTATTTTTAAAAACACCTCAGATAATGTAAAGTCTCAATTCCCCTTCAAGACTGCCTTTATAGGACAGGTGTAACCCCACACCTTTCACATGATCTTCCAAGATCCGCGGTGTGCGTATAATAGTAGTTTTATGTCCCCACTCAGAGACACATTATTGTTGGATTAAGAACCACCTTGTGCCATCCCATAATAACACTAAATAGTATATAAATGTAAGCCTAAATTATATTTTAAAATCAGATTGTGATAGCATGTTGTTCGCTATCAAAGGGTGGACTGTCGAAGCTGGATTATTGGCTGAGAAGATCAGTTTAAAATTGAATCGCAGCGACACCATCTTGCAATTGGCCGCAAGACGCCATCTTGGAAATGAGATCGCAATTCGCCATTTGGCGAATGGCCGCCTAAGCGCCATTTTAGATAAACTCACACTTTAGTACATGTGGCGATATTACTATTAGCATCATGCGATTGCCTCTGTGACCATCGCCATAAGTTACGGCGATTTACCAAAAGCCCATTTCATGACTTTACGTAGTTTGGGTGCTCTGGATAAAGTGTATATTATTATAATTCCCCTAAAGGATATATTTCAGAAATGGCTGTACAGTACATCAAAATTGGATTGCATTAGCTAAACAGAGCAAATGGCCACGTGACAACTAGTCTGTGAAGACAAGCTTCATGGACATAACGTCTGCTCTCACTCCAGGTGGCCCTGCTCGAATACAGCAAGAGGGTCGTTTGTAGCACCTTACATTAGCAGGCTTCCTACAATAAAATACCTTCAAAGCCAAGAGTGTTATCTGAGGTTTGGGTCTTGTAGCTGTGCTAATTTGCATTTACACAAGAACCTGGGAGAACAAAGGACTGTACTTTTGAGTCTGGGAAGGGTGGGGGCTGCTGAGAGAGGGGGGTGTGTGGAACTATAAGGCTCAGCATTCCACACTGTTAGGAGTTCACTTAGTTTAAGTGAGATTTAAGTGCACCATTTCTCATACACACATTAATACGCACAATTGCGCTGTTAACTAGTCGCGTATTAGCAAATGCATAAGATCCTGTATGAAAACGCTGTTTATTAGCTTCATGCGCATGCATCTGCCCCAAGTTAACTAGCGTTTTTACATCACACCCCGCATACTTACACATTACATATTCATATAAAAGGTTTAATAAGCTTTAAGGTATAAGATTCAAGTATGCACATTTACTATAATTGCTATGAAATAAAGATTATTTGGTAACTAAGGTTTTATACATGATAAGTAAGCCATGATTGGTATTGTACTGATGCGTACTCTTTCAACAGTATTCCGGTACCATCGGTGTGGAGATCGCATCATGCATTCTCAACTTATGGACCGCAGAGACTTCAAGCAACAAAATGTACATAATATGAACAACCGTTAGAATGTTGAATGAGGCAGGAAACCAGAGACCCCCAGTTGTTAGGGGCTGGGTTGTGTCTATTTGATTCAACCTGTTAAATGCCTTGTAACATATGCCCTCTCCTTTAGGACCAATGGTATTAGCAACAAACTTCTCTAATGTGTTGTTTATTTTTGGGGAGTATAAATATGTGTGCTGACCCTGGGTTCCTAGTCTTTTGTGCTGAATGCCGATTGACGAGGGGTTTCTTGCTGATGCCTAACATCTGGACCAGAGAGCGCTGCGTATGTATAATTGTACTTGGGTCTGTATAATCTCTTTGATATGAGGATCATAGCGTGTAACTGCTGTACTTTACTTGAATACTACTTTGTGCTTTGGAACCACATGTTCTAAGTCTGGAGTCTTTATTTACTGGATGACTGCGTACGCAAATTAGCGTCATCCTTAGAGGTTTATAGGAAGGATATTAGAAGGTATAGGCAGGGGTAAAAAGAGGTTCAAAGGCAGAATCCTTACACACTAGTGTGCCGCGAGTGGTTGTTAAGTGTGCGGCAAGGTCAGAACTGACTTTACTTGTACTGCTGGCCTGGGCAGTGCTGGACTCTTCAGGGAGGCTCAGACGCACCCAGGCCATGACCTATGGTGAAGCGGCTGGTGTTACATAAGTCTTGCACGCCTGCCAGCTCCCAGCTCTGCACTGTGCGCTCAGTCACTAAGTGTGACTGAGCTACCCCAGCCGATGAGGGAAAGGACAGGGACAACCGTGTACCTTCTCCGCTGGTTATTTTTTTTTTTTTTTCTGTGGGGGCCTTCAAATGTTTTTGTTTGTTTTCTTGCTGTGGGGACCATTGTGTTTTATATTTTTTTCTGTTTGGCCATTGCATTTTATTTTTTGGCTGTGAGGCCCAGTGTGTTTATTTTTGTTCTGTGGGAGCCATTGTGTTTTATTTTTTTCTGTGGGGAGCAATGTGTGTTTTTGTTTTTCACGTGGGAACCTATGTGTGTGTTTTTTTTCCCGTGAGGGATTTATGATGTGCCTTAGAAATGTCAAAATCTTCTTCGGTGTGCCGCGAGTTGAAAATCACTGCTCTACTATTAGCGCTCGTTTTTTCTTTTAAACCTCCATATAATAGTAATGAGAGAGGTATAAGACTAAAACTGCCTATCACACCAATGTAGGGAAGTGGCCTAGCTGACAACTATTACTAGAATTTTTATTTACATCACAAATCAGTCTCACTGTTTTTCCTAAAAGTGACGATACATGATATGTGACTTGCCAATCGTAATAAAGCATTATATAGACAGGACAATGCCGTCAGGGTTGTAATGTTATTTAAAGCATCATAACAGCGTCAGCACTCAACGTTTTACAATCATGTTTAAAGTTCTAGTGCTGATGCAAGGCAGGAGGTAACATTACAGCAGTGCCGACATTGTCCCTTCAATATAATTCTGTCTATAGCATTACGATCACCCTACTCGCTGCTTCCTGAAGATACTATTTCTGTAAGATACATTATGTCTACTGACATATAGCATAACTAAATGCAAAAATGCCATATGTACTATCTTACAGTTCCTTAATCCCGGGTTTCATATATCTATGCCGCACGCACAAAGACCAGTTGGGATATTATTATCCTTTATTTATATTGTGCCACAATTGTTCCACAGCGCCTACAAGGTACATATATAAGTGAACAAGAAACCAGTGACTTAGAACAGTACAACGCAGGACAAGGTTTATATACATTGCTGCATTAACGATTATAATACTCAAATAAGGAACCAAGTGTTAGGTGCCCAAGTGGGGAGTAGATGAAGGTATAAGTAAGGTGATGCATAAGAGGGTAGAGGGCCCTGCTTGTGAGAGCTTACAGAGATGAGCAGACAAACAGGCATGACACAGATGGGGTAGACAGTGAGAAAGGAGTATGTAGCAGCAAGTTAGTATGAGAGCTGGAAGGCTTTGGATGAAGTAGTGGGTCTTGAGAGCCTGTTTGAAGATTTGTAGAGAGGTGGAGAGTCTTATGGGGAGAGGGAGAGAGTTCCAGAGGTGGGGAACAGCATGGGCAACAAAAGTAATCAGTTGGCAGGAGAGGACAGATTGGATTGGAGAGAGGTGGGAGGCCAGACAGGAGGAGGTTACAGTGGTCC
Source organism: Taudactylus pleione (assembly GCA_031769625.1). Classification (NCBI taxonomy): domain Eukaryota; kingdom Metazoa; phylum Chordata; class Amphibia; order Anura; family Myobatrachidae; genus Taudactylus; species Taudactylus pleione. The sequence continues at coordinate 1,265,036 of JAUIMM010000175.1, forward strand.
AATCTGGAGGTGACAAGTGAGTGGATGAGAGTTTAGTGGCATCCTGCGTGAGAAAGGGTCTGATCTTGGAAATATTTTTCAGATAGAAATGGCAGGACTGTGAGAGGTGCTGAATGTGTGGTTTGAAGGAGAGAGAGGAGTCCAGGAAAAATCCAAGACAGCGCACTTTGGGGTTAAAGGAAATAGTTGTGCCGTCAATTGACCACCACAGGATCAAGTTCAAATGTAGCCACATGAACCTGCAACTGAATAGTTCATCACAGAGGAATTTATGATTATTGCAGAATAACATTCTCTACTCAACTGCATGCCTAATCTGTATTTGCCGTACTTCTTATTTTATTAAGTTTATTTACTAGGAATCCTATACTGATAACAGTGTTTCTGTTTCTTGTTCTAGTTTAGGCTACCAAGTGTTCTGGAGCTTTGTGTGTGTTGCATAGCTTAGTTCTTTGTGCCATGTAACAGTTTAGAGTGCTAGTCTCCATTATGTTATTGTGTGGCGTATTACGATTGCCACTATGTTATCATTTGTTACAGTGATCCCTGCAGAACATGGATTTGCCTCGGATAATGCTGTAAGACTGTGGTAATAGAGTTGGAAAGCTGCAGAAATCGGTATTGCTACGAATGAAGATACTGGCCATTTGAATATTTACTCACAACCGGTAGCAGAAGAGCATAAAGAAACAACCTTTTGCAAGCTCAATAGACTCTCAGCCATGGTAGTGAAGCAGTTAACTCACAGACCCAGGACCCAGTGACCACTGGAAACAAATCTCAGATCCAGCAGTGCTGCCGCAGTCAGCACATTGAGATCAAGGGCGTGCAGATCAGAGCTAATCCAGTAAAATATTACCCTGCAACCATCACATCATGACAAAATCCTACTCTAACGTAATAACTGTTCAGCCTGCGAGGACTGAAATCCCATCACAACCCCAACATGCACACATTAGTGCTACACCTACCACAACAGTTAAGCTACAGCACAAAGAATGTGATTAACCCGACAGTGACTCAAACTGAATACCAAATTAAGACTAGGGAAAGCATGGGATAGAACTTAAAGTTGCAAACCCGAAAAACGTTCAGGAACAAATCAAACTTATCATGTAATGATTCAGTTACAGCCATGATAATCACAAATTGCTGTCAGATAAATATTCCACATTTCTAACTAAGGCAAATGTTGAGGAATTGAATGTAACCTTCATAAAGACATTGATCAAGGAGACAAATGCCTTATTCACAAAGAAGTCACAGAGGCTAAAAGTAGATGACTTGAGGGAAGCGCAGTACCCAGCACACGGGGCCACCCAGCCATTCTACAAGGTCCTTGCTTTTCAACATCTACTGTAGCGGCTGCCATCAAAGTGCGTATAGCCACTGTGGCTTCCACGAAGCAGCCCTTCTACAGAAAACAGGAGATGGAAGCTACACTAGAAAAGGTGTGGCTGGAAGCCACTTTACGCAACAGGAAAAAGAAGCAGATGCAATTGAGGCACAGGCTGAAGTCCTTGAAGCAGATGTAGAAAGAGAAATAATCTGGGTAGTTGAATCAATTTAGAAGACCCAGACCACCGTACCAGAGAATATCAGCACACACTGCAGCTTAGCCTAATACAATTAGAAACAAGAGACAGATGCTGATCCAGAAGAAATAAAAACAGGTATATGTGGTTCCTTAAAATGTACACCAACTGGTACACTGCCACTCTCCATAATGACCTACAGGCCATCTTGCACATAGATACACTTCTCAGGTACCTGTGCATCAAAGGACACACTGCACTGCTCTCAAGAACAAATCCCTGGCCTATGACATTCCTGCTCTGCCACTGCAATTGCTCTGGACCACATGTGGGACCCCCATATGCTAATTTTGATACCCTTTGAACCATGGACTTTGAGATTCTCAGCACACATTCCAATAAAAACCCATCAGACTAAAAAAAAAAAAAAAGAAAAAACCCATGACCAGCAGCAACCTACTTCACTATTCAATGTCATCAAAGAACATAGGCACAATGACAGGTTGAAGCATAACATTCTAGAAACACCTCACACAGGCCAGTTGTAGCAGGCAGACTGCTACATTTATGGTTCACTGTGAAAATCAAGACAGGAACAACTCACTCTTGGCACCTTTGCCATAGCCAATCTGGGGTAAACAAAGTGAATACTGCAACATGGCACGGTAACACCACAATACCTACGGTTCCAACTTATCCTAAGGAAGTAAGGACCCATACAGACCCTGTTCTCTGCACTAGAAGCCTCATCCTCTTTGATCTAATCAACAAAGGAGAACCCCTCTCCCTACACACTAAATACACGTGCAGGGGATGAGATACATTATGAAGAGAAAATGGACAGAGTAGACACTGAATGGAAGCTTTAAACCACCTACACTTAAAGTGCTAGCAATTGCTGAATAGGAGTTCCCTACATCTAACGCTGCATGGCATCACCATTGCTGAATCCATCCCACAATTGGATGTTGCACTTATCACTCTAATCGAAAGACATGTGGAAGATGCACAAGGTTTACAGCAGCATAACGGTCCCCACAATTCACCCTATGCGCAAAGGTTCAACTTAGTAACGGCAACAGTGGTTTCCATTTTTATTAACAATGTACACACAATATCAAATCCTTCAAAACATTAGTGTGCATCCCATTTTTGAGCCATGTCCTAATCACTCTTTGTAAAGAGGTTTGAGGTTTCCTACGGTACTGCACCAAGGATGTCGATATCGAGTAACAGATAAGAGTATACGTTTTTGATAACAGTCCATCAGTTACTGTTTATGGACTCAGAAAATCAAAGAGGGAGAAATTGAATATGGTGCCGATACAATGCGAACGATTCAGAGATTTTTATGCGGATGATAAACTGAAATCACTACCCACAGAGAAAGCTATTGGACTTCTCAAAAACGGTCAAGCAGCGTTAATCACTGTTAATTTGAGACTGCATAAAAAGTCGTTAAAAGATTGGTACTTGAGATAAAGGTGTTTAAACTCATGGAAAAAGATTAACTTCAATCTAGGGATCAATACTCCACTAAAATGAAGGCAGCCGAGGAGTAAATTAATATTTTGACATTTTCACATCCCAGGTGTCAAAGGAAGAGAAGACCATACACCTCACGCAGTATATTACCAACACTTTTTATGACCCACTTGGTTATGGAGCTCTACTTACTATACAAAGGTAATCTTTATACAGGGAGCTGTCTGTAGAGTCATGATAATGGGACTATGTCAGAGGTTCCCAAACGCGGTCCTCAAGGCTCCCCAACAGTTCAGGTTTTAGAGATATCCATGGTTAAGCACAGGTGGTTATATCAAATTGACTTTGGTACTAATTAAACCACCTGTGTTCCACCATGGAAATCTCTAAAACCTGAACTGTTGGGGAGCCTCGAGGACCGTGATTGGGAACCTTTGGACTAGGGATTACAATCCCACAATGTGAGATTCCTCACTCCCACAGGATCCTGCATTAATATTATAGTTCCGCACCTGCAGGATTAGTCTCGAGGGATATGCATGACTGAGGGATCTATTTAAAAGCTGTAAAAAAACCATTTACCATTCATGACCGATGATAAAAGGGCTTTTCACAGCTTGCAGCTATTCATATACTGAGTTACCGCAGAGAAAACAATTTTTGTATTTACCAGTAAAAATCCCTTTCTCCTAATCCATGGAGGACACTGGTTTACACTGGGGTATAGTAAGTGGTGTATGGAGCCTGACACTTTAAATCTTGAAGATTATTGGGCTTGGCTCCTCCCCTCCCCTTTTATACACTACCTAACCTAGTTTTAGTTAACCAAGCCCAAAGGAGACAGGAAAAAGGAAGGAACAGGAATAATGCTGGGTATAGCCTGGAGAGGAGAGTCTGGGCACCAAACAGTTAAATGAAAATACCCACAAGCCCAGGCTCCCTCTCCTCTATACCCCACCTCCAGCCATCGACAGCCAGTTTAGTTTGCAAGGAGTGAGGCAGAAGAGGAGAAATAGGTCCAGCGCGCACACACAGAGCCATACAGACAGAGTCTGACAGGTCACCACGGAAACACACCCCAGCAGTCAGGTGCGCCAGGGTGAGCGCCTTGTGCTTCCTATGGAGTCGAAGAAAGAGACTTAACAGGTAAGCAACATAAGTCTCCTTTTCTTCTTTTCCATTAGGGGGCATAAGGATAATGCTGGGACGTTCTAAAGCTGCCACCCTATGGAAGGGGACTCTCCTAAACTGCAGTGAGAACAGAATGCCCGAAGATGCGAATGTGTCAAAGGCATACAATCGAATGAAGGTATGAGCAGATGACCACATGGCAGCCTTACAGAGCTATTCTGCAGAAGACCCACAGCATGCTGCCCAAGAAGTCCCCACTGACCAGGAGGAATGGGCAGTCACCACGACAGGGGCAGGAAGATTCGCCAAGGTGTAAGCCTAGTGGATAGTGAAACGGAGCCAGCAGGCCAAGGCTTGTTTAGTAGCCGGCCAGCCCCTCTTGTGAACATCATACAGGACAAACAGAGAATCTGATTTGCGAATATCTCTGGTCCTGTTCACGTAAAGCCGGAGAGCCCTCACAACATCCAAAGAGACTTCCGGCTGATAAGAATCCAAACTTTGAAAGACAACCACAATTTCCTGGTTGAGGTGGAAGCACGACACCACCTCGGGAAGAGTCCGCAGCACAACCCTATCCGAGTGGAACACTAGGAATGGGGAGTGACATGTTAAGACGCTCAAGTCAGATACCCTCCGGGCAGGGCCGGCCTGCCCGTTACGCGAACTATGCAGCTGCACAGAGTGCCAGCCAGCAGAGGGCACTATGGGCGGCGATCCCCAGCACCACAGTCCTACTCGTGCCCTATCGCCAGCGCCACACTCCTCCTCCTCTCCTTATCACCGCCGCCACACTCCTCACACCGTGACAGCTGGAGCTCACTCCTGAGGTCTGGCTCCCCCCCCCGCCCACGGGCACTATGGGAGAGACGTCATGACGTCTCTCCCATGGTTGCGATGAGCCGCGGACGCCGGAGCTCACGCCTGACCTCCGGCTCCCCCCACGGGCATTACGGGAGAGACGTCATGACGTCTCTCCCATAGTTCCGAGGATCGGGGCTAAAGGTAAGTATTGTGGGGGTTTTTTGTGTGTGGAAGTGGCATTACTACTGGGGGCACACTATCGGGGCATTACTACTGGGGACACACTAAGAGGGAGCATTACTACTGGGGGAACACTAACGGGGCATTACTACTGGGGGCACTATATAAAGGACAATACTGGGGGTAGTGCATAGAGGGGGGAACTACAATTTGGGCCACTATTTAAAGGGCACTGCATAAGGGGTACCACTATTGGGGACACTGCATGGGGGGGGACTATACTGGGGGCACTATATAATGGGCACTGCACAGGGGGGACCACCACTGGGGGCACTGCATAGGGGGGACTGCACAAGGGGTACCACTGCTGGGGGCACTACTGGAGTCCTGCATAAGGATGACCTCTCCTGGGGCACAAGGGGCACTGCATAGGGAGGACCACTACAGGAGGCACTGCACAGGGGGAACAACTACTGGGGGCACTGCACAGGGGGGATCACTACTGGGGGCACTGCATAGGGGGGACTGCACAAGGGGTACTGACCAGGGGGGACCACTGCTGGGGGCACTACTGGAGTCCTGCATAAGGAGGACCTCTCCTGGGGCACAAGGGACACTGCATAGGGAGGACCACTACAGGAGGCACTGCACAGGGGGAACAACTACTGGGGGCACTGCACAGGGGGGATCACTACTGGGGGCACTGCACAGGGGGGACCACTACTGGGGGACATTGCATACTGGGGGTACTGTATAAGGGGCACTACATTAAGGTGCACATGGAATGGAAAGCACTGTTCCCAGAGTGACGAGAAAGGGGTGTGTGTCATGGCTTTTTCCATGAGACCACGGCCCCTTAATTTGTTTGGGCACGCACAACAATATGCCTGGGGGCGCCAAAAAATATACTTGCTTGCCAAAAAATTTGGGCTCGGGCCGGCCCTGCCTCCGGGTCGACGCAATGTCAAGAAAACAAACCTGTCTTCCACATAAGCCAATGTAGTTCAACCGTCTGTAACGGTTCAAAAGGGAGCCAATTGGAGAGCCCGGAGAACCAGGGACTGGTCCCAGGGATCCACAAGGGAAACAAATGATGATTGAACCTGCATGAATGTCCTAACAGCTGAAGAAGTACACTTTCCAATTCTGAACACCGGGGATGTGGACAGAGCTAGAAGATGGCACTTCGCACAACAGAGAATGCAACTGACTTCCTTCTTGGCACAGACTGTGAGTACTGCCCTGGCGGTTAATATAGGTGACCGTGGTCGCATTGTCAGACTGTACTTTTACAGGACGTACCTGAAAAGGAGGCTACATCTGGCAATGAGCCCCATACATGGCTCGAAGTTCCAGTACATTGATGGACAGCTGGCTTTCTTGAAGTGTCCAACAACTCTGGAAGCTTTGATGACATGTCACTGCCCCCCTTGTCTAGGTGTGAGCGCTGGAGCCACCACAGTAGGGAGACAAACCTCTTGGGGAAGAATGAGCGCCTACGCTTTGAGGTTCAAGTAAGACTTGTTCCACCGTCTCAGAATGACCAGCTGAAGAGGCCGGGAGTGGAACTGTCCGTACTCCACTAAGTCAAAGGTGGAGACAAGAGACTCCAAGAACTGCTTACAGGAGATTATGGACACATGATGGTGGGTCAGAAAAGGGTGGATCCTGGATTGCAAGTCCAGTATCTTTTACACTGGAAGGAAGACTTGTTTATATCTGGAGTCCAACAATGCTCCTAAGTGGAGCATCTTCCGAGAAGGAGTTCATGTGGATTTCCACCAATTGATTAACCACCCATGTGACTGGAGGAGTTCCAGTCAGGTGGATGTGATCCTTGAGAACCTTCTGAGACTGGGCCAGGAGAAGTAAGTCGTCCAGGTGAGGTAAGATCCGGACACCCCTGCAGCGAATATGCACCGCCATGACCTTCATGATAGCACGAGGGGCCATTGACAGACCAAAAGGTAACACCCAAAACTGATAATGGTTACTTACCGCAAACCTGAAAAAGTGTTGGTAATTATCTCAGATGGGGATATGTAAATAGATATCCTGGATATCCAACGAAGCCATAAAGTTCTCCGGACTCCAGAGCCAGAATGATGGAAAGAAGGGTCCATGCATAATCTAGGTATCCAGTGGAACCTGTTGAGATGCTGCAAATGGAGAAAGGGCCCAAATGAGGCATATGGCTTTCGGACCAGAAAGATTGGCGTACAAACCCAATCCTTTGAGACTGGGTGGGGGGTGAATGATGACTTTGGAAGCCAGGAGAGAGCAAATAGACTCGAGAGCTTTTCCTGACTGTGCAGGATGGTGGACGCGGTTGAAATGTTAGAGCGTAGCCTTGAGACACAATGCCTCTGACCCATGTGTCTGCCGTGGTCTGCATACACACTGTTGAAAACAGTAGAAGCTGGCCTCCCACCCCTGGGTGTCCTGGATGGAGGCCCACCCCATCATGCGGCATGCTCATCTGCTGACTTGGCAGCCGGACGTCTGGAAGACCAAGGGTGCTTACCTTGCGGCTTGGAGCCTTTGGAAGCAGGACCCTGGCATCTACTAGGTGCAGGCTATAAGAGACAGGAGCCCAGCCTTTCTCCCTGTGCTGAGGCAGGCTGCTGGAGAAAATTACCACACAGCGTCCCAGAAGGAGAGAGGGGAGGATCCTGCCTGGTGCTTGCTGTCTGTGGAGAGGAAGCACTCCCCAGGGCAGGGAGCATACACCTACCCCAATTGGCTGGACCCCAGGGCTAATGGTCATTATTAGCCCTGGGGACCTACTAAGCAGGTCTCTGTCCCAAAATAATGATCTCTGACCCTGTCTCCTGTACTGCGGCCACCGGCACTGTGAAGCTGCAGTGGGGGCGTCCTATAGGATGCCTCCTCCTGCCCACTCATGTAAAACTAAAGAAAAATTAAATAGTAGGGGACCACCTAAAGCTACAGTCGTCACCCAAGCTGGAGTTTCTATATGTGGTACCCCACAGGAAGGAGCTGCACTAACCTGTCTAAGACTGTGCATTTGGAAACGTGTCTACCTTTTGAATAGCTCCACTAACTTTTTGATGGGGACCCCCCCAAGCATTGCCCTTTCCTGTATCATGTAAGGAAAAAGGAGATGGGAGCAGACTGCATATATAACAGAGTGCAAGGTGAAAAGGAGACATGTCTTGCCTGTTAAGTCTTTTTCTTCAACTACATAGGGAGCACAGGGATGACATTGGCAGCTCTTCTGGAAACAGACTGCTGGAACAGGCTTGTCTCCTCCCGCTTCTATACCATAGCAGGGTTGTGAGTTTGTATATGTGGGATGGCTGTGTGTAGTTCATATGAATGTATGTTAGAAAGGTTCTTCATACAGTTTAGTTTCTGTTTACAATGATTTTGCTGTGTCCGTATTGTTGAATTTATTCTTCTTCCACTAAAGGGCACAGGGATGACACTGGGGTATAGGCTGGAAAGGAGAGTCTGGGCACCAAATCGTTAATGAAATTACCCACAAGCCCAGGTTCCTCTCCTATACCCCGCCCCCAGCCAGAGGCCATCAGTTTAGTTTGCAAGCCCGAGGCAGAGAAGGAAGGCCGGCAGCATACATACAGAACCATCCATTCCATGGAAAGTACAGCCGTACAGGTCACCAAGGAAACATTCTGCGGCAAACAGGTGTGTCAGGGAAGAGTCAAAGAAAAAGACTTAACTGGAAAGACATAGGTCTCCTTTTCTTTTTTTCTCCACTGGGGACCACAGAGAGGACACCGGGACATCCTAAAGGTGTCCCCTATGGGCAGGGACGCTCCTAAGCTACAGTGAGCACAGAACGCCCGAGGACGCAAAAGTATCAAATGCATAAAACATAACGAAGGTATGAACAGACGACCATGTGGCAGCCTTACAGAGCTGTTCTGCAGAAGCCCAACAGTGTGCACCCCCACAAAGCCCCCATTGACCAGGTGGAATGGGCCTTCACCACGGCAGGGGTAGGAAGGTTCTAAAAATAAGTAAGCTTGGCGAATGGCCAGCGGGCTAAGGTCTGCTGAGCAGCCAGCCAGCCTCACTTATGGACATCATATAAGACAGATTCCAAATTGCGACCCTCCCTAGTCCGCGTGACATAAGGCCACAGAGCCCTCACCGCATCCAATGAAGCCTCCGGCTGAAAAGAATCCGTAATCTGGAATGCAGGTACTACTATCTTTTGATTAATGTGGAAGCAGGACACCATCTTGAGAAGGTAGCCCAGGCGAGTCCGCAGTACAGCCGTCTGAATGGAATACCAGAAATGGGGCGCGACCCTGAAGTGCGCTCAAATCAGACACCATCCAGGCTGACATGATGGCTAGTAGAAAGTTTTGAGCCAACTCAAATCCACAGTCTGTAACGGTTCAAATGGAGCCAACTGGAGAGTTTGGAGAACTAAAGAAAGAAGAAATGAATGGCAGGGTGACCATGGAGAACCCCCTGAAAAAAGTTGGCACTTCCGGTAAAGGAGCCTTTTTCCTTTGAAAAAGGACAGACAAGGCCAAATCCTGGACATTCAAGGATGAGAGCTGGAGGCCCAAATCCAGACCCGTCTTCAGAAAGGAAAGGATATGGGAAAGGCAGAAAGACCTGGCGTTCAACCCCTAGTTAAACACAAAGAAAAATAGGTACGCCAAACCATGTGATAATACATGCCAAACAAGCCTTCCTAACCTGCAGCATGGTCTGTACCAACCCTCCTGGAGAATCCATTAGCTCTTAGAATGGACTTCTCAAGAGCCACCCCGTCAAAGCGAGACAGGCTAGATCCGGATGGAAACAGGGGCCCTGAGACAGATGATCTGGCTGCAGAGGACGTCTATGGAGAGGCCCAGCAGATCTGCATATCAACCCGCCGTGGCCAATCTGGAATCACCAGGATCAGAGTGCCTCCTTCCATTATGAACTTGCGAAGGACCCGAGGAATCATTGAGATTGGACCTTCCCTCTAATTTATGTCTTCCCTCCAAGGAGCCACTAGTGCATCTATCAGGAGAGTTTCTGGATCCCTGGTGCAGGAGCAATAACTTGGAAGCTGATGATCGTAGCAAGACACCATAATGTTGATGTGAGGTAGGCCCCAGTGATGAACTAATAGCTGGAAGACGTCTGGATGCACCACCCACATGGACGTCTTGACCACCTAGGAAGTCAGTTTCCCAATCTTGAATGCCCGGGATGAAAACAGCGGACAGTGCTGGAAGATGACATTCCGCTGACTTCTTACCTGGCTTCCTGACTGCAAGTGCCGCCTTGGTGGTTTATGTAGGCCACCCCGGTTGCACTGTCCGATGTACCATCACCGGACATCTCTGAAGGAGGTGCTATGCCTGACACAGAGCCCTGTACACAGCACAAAGTTTGAGGATGTTGAAGGAAAGCTGGCTCTCCTGACGTGTCCAACGGCCCTGAAAGATTAGATAAGTTATTGCCCCACCCATGAAGGCTTGCATCAGTGGTAAGTAGGACCCAGTCCTGGATTCAAAAGGGGCATCCCTTGTCAAGATGTGAGCGCTGGAGCCACCACAGCAGGGCAAGACTTACCTCCTGGGGAAGAATAAGAGTCTGAATCTTGAGAGTCGGGCGAAACTTAATCTATCACTTCAGAATGACTGTTTGGAGAGGTCAGGAGTGGAACTGACCATACTCCACCATGTCGAACTTTGAGACCAGTGACCCCAGAATTTGCATGCATGAGTGTATGGATACCAAAAACTGACTGAGAAAGGTACGTATTCTGGCTTGTAAGGTTAAAATCTTGTCCGGAGGGAGGAAGACTCTCTGACTGCTGGAATCTAACAAGCCTCCCAGCTGGAGCATCTCCTGGGACGGAGATAGCGTGAATTTCCTCCAATTGATTACCCAGCCATGGGACTGTAGGAGCTATACTGTCAGACAGATATGATCTGTGAGAACTGTTGGAGAAGCAATTCATCCAGGTAAGATTCTGACGCCCTTGTGTATAAGACGTTCTACCGCCATGACCTTCATGAACAAAAACCCGGGAAGGTAGACATTGTCGAAAGTGAGAGCATAGCCTTAAGAAACAACATCTCTGACCCAAACGTCTATATGCATCGGCACTGCCGAAAAATGAAGAAGCCGACCTCCCAATCAGGGGTCTTCCGTGAGGAGGCCCGCCTCATCATGCAGCAGGTTTGTCCGCTGGCTTGGCAGCAGGACCAGGGTTGCTTACCTCTAGGCTTTGAGAGCTCTTAGAGGCTGAACCCTGGCTTCTGGGAAACTGACCTCTGGCTTTGCCCTGTGGAAGAAAGGAACGAGATACTGAAGCTTTAGGTCTCGGGTGGCAAAAGACTGCTAGAAAACAGATTTAGATGCTGCAAACGTAGCCACTATCTTGTCCAATTCTGGACTAAACATCACCCGAATAGGGAAGGGCCTCCAGGGCCTTCATGGATTCAGTGTCCGCCTTCCAGGTGCACAGCCAGAGGGCTCTTCTGGCTACCAATTTTTAGAAGGTAAAATTCCTGAATCTATACCTGCTTCGGAGAAATAAGAAGCAGCCTCTCTAACGTTGTAACCATAGAGATGCACCAGAGGAAAGCCCTTCCTCCAAAGCATCTGCCCAGCGGCCAACCACTTAGCCACCCAAACCAATTTAAGGGCACGACGAGCTAAAGCTCCTCCTGTATTCACACAAATTGTTTTTAATAAATTTACGTAACATCTTTAAGAGATGCTGTATTAGAAATAGGAAGGAGGGATGACCCAATTAGACAAGTAAAATGGGCATACACAGGGGTGGAGACTCCCACTTAGCCCTATCCGCTGTTGGGAGAGGGTAAAAGATAGCAATGTGTTTGGACACTTGCCTACTAGGGAAAGTCTGTGCCCCCGCTAGGAGGTCTTGTAGCTGAACGGAAGACGGAAATTCTATAACGGTCGTCTTCTGCTTTGGATCTGGGAGGTTTGCTCTGAGTTCTCCACTAGGACAAGGGACTGACCTGCTCTGACAAGCGCCGCTACGTCTACTGGGGACATAACCCAGATAAGATAAAGGAGTAGGGCTTTCGCATGCAGTAGGCCTACATCTGGGAGCCCTATCCTTAGCTAGCATCTGTTGAAAGGACGTGGACCTGAGCTGACCCCTGGACTTACTGTTGGAAAAGTCTGCATCCAGGGTGACTCCGCCATGGGAAGCAGATACCCACGACAGAGAGCACTGGAACTGGCTACAAACTGTACCAGTGTTAACTTCAACACCCAAGCCGGTTCCCGACTAGATTCAATGGGTGAAGTCACCTGTTGTGGGGCCATAAAGATGCAGACGCAAAGGCCATCGTGCTCCACATCCTGAGAAATGAGTAACACTTCTTATATGTGCGCAATACTGTAGCGCCCACCTCTTTGGTAGTCTTATCTCTGGACATCCGGAGTTGCAGAAATCCCCATACACCAAAATAAATGAGGCTCAATCACATGTAAAAAATTGTATATATATATATATACACACACACACAGACACACACAGCACTGGTGCCACCACCTCCATGGTAGCTCTAGTTCTTGGAAAACATTATAGGTGATCCAAGAAAATCCCCACACACAGGCTAGTGTGCAATCAGAGGGTTCACACAAAGAATTTGAATGGGCTCTGTATATAAATAAACAAATAAATTATATCTCTCTCAGAAAAAATAATATATAGATATATATATATAGATAGAAAATAAATATATATATATATAATTATATATATATATATATTTATTTATTTATATATATATATTCTCTATCTCTATCTCTTTCCCCAAGGTGGCCGAACCAACAGCAGGGCACACAGACACACAGTCCAAATATACTGACATGCACCCAGACCACTCAATGCTGTAGAATAAGTGGGCTAATAATGTTAACAATGCTCAACAAACCGGCATATTAATAGCAGGCAGCTAATTACATAATCTGACTTTGAAAAGAGAGATATGGGAGGAGACCAGCCCAAATGTCTCTCCTTGAGCTGTGCTGAGGTGGGCGATGCATAAAATGGCTGCTCAGCACCAAACTACAACTGATGGCCTCTGGCTGGGGGCGGGGTATAGAGGAGAGGAGCCCAGGCTTGTGGGTAATTTAATAACTATTTGGTGCCCAGACTCTTTCCAGGCTATATACCCCAGTGTGATCCCTGTGCCCCCTAGTGGAGAAAGAATAAATTCAACAATAAGGACACAGCAAGATAATTGTAAGTAGAAACTAAACTGTATGAAGAACCTTTCTAACATACATTCATAAACTACACACAGCCACCCCTCATATACAAACTCACAACCTTGCTATGGTATAGAAGCGGGGGGCAGACAAGCCTGTTCCAGCAGTCTGTTTCCAGAAGAAATGCCAGTAGGTGGCTGCAGGGCTGATGCCGCGCTTGTGAAGGCTGGACACCGCTGAATGGAAGAAAACGGAGCCCCTCTCTGTAACAGTGGTTTCCTGGTAACTGCTGTTCACTCAGAGGCTGGGACGCTGCTCTTGCACACCATTTTGGCGGACAGTTCTGGTGTGCTGTTCGGCAGGCGGGAGCACACTCAGCATTGGGGAGTCTGAGCTGAAGCACTCCCTCTAACGGGTCTACAATCATGACGTCTGCAACTATAACAGAGGATTAACACACTGGACGAGTAAGGGCCTATGCAGAAAAACTGGTGGGGTGGTCATCTTAGGGAAGAGAGGGCGTACCCATGAGACCACTTCCTGTATCCAAGCGTCTGAGGTGAATTGACGTCAGCGCTGCGCAAAGAGAAGTCCGCCTCCTACCCTGGGATCCCCCAGAAAGAGGCCCACCCCATCAGGCGGACGGTTTATCCTGATTTTGCAGCAAGACGGCAGGTGGTCCAGGCCTGCTTGGGCTTAGGTTTGGCTGACAGATGAAGCCTGCTGTTGAGGAAAGGACTGACCTCTAGGTTTCCCTTGGGGACGAAAAACTCTAAAAGACGTCTGTTTAGCAGCCTTTGCAGATGGCAGAAAAGCAGTCTGAGAGGCCACCAAGGAAGTGACAATCTTGTCCAAGTCAGGGCCAAAAAGAATGTTCCCCGTGTAAGTGAGCGACTCTAAGGCCTTCTTAGAGTCTGCATCTGCCTTCCAGGACCGTAGCCACAGAGAGCGATGGATAGACACTGGCATGGATGATATTCTGGAAGTTAAGAGACTCACATCCAGCATAGCATCCCCTATGTATGAAGCTGCATCTCTAATGTGAGCAACAAGGGAAAACATGTCCTGAGAGGTATCCTCTGGGAGGAGCTCTTGCTTTAGCCACCCAAGCAATAACCATGGATGGGAGAGTAGAGGCTCCTGAAAATATGAGATATGGTAAGAACTTACCCTTGTTATCTCTATTTCTACGAAGTCCTTAGGGTTCCACAGGATACCTTGGGGTATAGGCGATGGCGGCAGACATCCAGGCACCACAGAGTTAAATTTTCAGCCTCCCAGGATGCACTGGGGTCCCTCTCCTATACCCCGCCCCCGAGCCTCAGGCCACTCAGTTTCGTTACAAGCCATAGGCCGGAGCAGGAGCAAAAAAGAGAGAGAAGACAGTCTGGAACACACAAGAATCACATTCTCACCAGAAGGAGACGGAGAAACCGGTGACCAGATCAAAGCCCATCTGCAGTACAGGTGCGACAGGGCGGGAGTCCTGTGGAACCCTATGGACTTCGTAGAAATAGAGATAACAAGGGTAAGTTCTTACCATATCTCATATTTTCTACTTCAGGGTCCATAGGGTATCCACAGGATACCTTGGGGATGTCCCAAAGCAGTATCCTTTAAGGGTGGGGATGCTCCTGTGCTGTAAGGAGAATCAGCCGCCGAAAGGAAGCATCCTGAGAGGCGAAGGTATCAAAAGCATAATACCTTACAAAAATATGGACAGATGACCACGTGGCTGCCAATCACCGCTGAGGCGCCACGTCGAGCTGCCCACGAAGGACCCACAGACCTAGTGGAAGAGCTTTAATAGAGGATGGAACAGGAAGACCTGTGAATCCATCCTGCCAAAGTTAGCGTAGTGGCAGGCCAACCCTTTTTATGGAAACCAGAAAGGACAAAACCGAGAGTCTGATTTCCTAAATGGACTGGTACGGTCAACTTAAATTCTTAGCGCCCGTACCACAGCCAAATAGGCCTCACCAGCAGACAGGACTGGGGAAGTAAAGGCAAGCACTGCCCTGTTCCTAGGAAAGATGAGAAAAAGGGAGGTCTACATGACAGAGCCTCCCATTCTGAGATCCTACTGGCCAAATTAAGAGCCAGAAGGAATACAGTCCTAGCCGTAAGCCATTTGAAATCCACTGAGCCCAGTGGATCAAATGGCGGTCCTCAGAGAGCCCTAAGGACCACAGCCAAATCCCAAGGAGCCACAGGTGGAACAAAGGGATGCTGAATATAACGTACACCCTGCACAAAGGTGCGGACATCAGGAAGAGAAGCAATCCTACACTGAAACCATAGTAACAGGGCAGAAACCTGCACCTTCAGGTAAGCAAGGCGAAGACCGTTATCTAAGCCCACCTGTAGGAAAGCCAACCTCTGGATATCCGGAATACCCGAGGAGCCTAGCCTCTAGGGCGACACCTGAAAGAAAGTATACCATAACTAATGGTAAATTCTTGCAGATAAAAACTTCCGAGCTCTTAGCATGGACAGAGCCCCTGTTAACTATAGAGCTGGAAAAACTCCTAGACCTTAAGAGGGCAGTCTCCACCGCCACACCGTCAAGGACAGACAACCCAGGTCTAGGTATCAGCCAGGATCCTGAGACAACAGGTCCGGGCGTAGAGGCAACAGCTTCGGAGTGTTAACTGAGAGGCTCCGAAGATCTGAGTAATAGTGCCATCTGGCCTATGCTGGAGCTATCAGCAGGAGCGTGCCTCCTTCTTGCTATTACTGGAGGAAGAAGGGATAACGGAGGGACGAGGTACACAACTTGGAAGGTCCACTGGACCTACCTACGTCTATCAGAAGAGTCTCATCTCTGAAAGGCTCCACTTGTTCACCAGAAGATTGAACACCTCCTGATAAAGAGGACATTTCCCTGAATGCACGTCTTGACGGCTGAGAAAGCCTGCTTTCCATCTGAGGATTCCTGAATGAACACTGCCGATGACGGCAGGGATATAGCCTTCCACCCAAGCCAGAATTCGGGACACCACTGTTAGTGTCGCCTGACTTCGGGAACCTCCTAGGTGGTTTACATAAGCCATCATGATGGCGTTGTCAGACTGTACCTGCACGGTATTTCCGTGGAGGACCTGTCCTGCATGCTGGAGAACCTTTTATACTGCTCAGAGTTCTGAGATGTTTATGGGAAGAGCAAAAACTACTGGTGTCCACCTGACAAGTGTTGACCCATCACTGCTTCCCAGCCACGGATACTGGCGTCCGTCATTAGAAGGACCCTGTCCGCAATCCCAAAGGGGGTGCCCCTTGTTTAGGTGAGCTTTCTGCAGCCACCAGGCCAGAGAGAGACAAACCTCCGGGGAAAGCCTATTGACTTTATCCTATGGGGCAACCCATCCCATCCGGAGAGGATCAAGTTCTTTAGAGTGAAGCTGGGTACTCTCCACCATGTCGAACAGCGACACCCTGGGACTCAGGAACCACATTGCCAAGTGAATAGACACTCGGCGACTCTGCAGGCAACTGCGTACCTTTGCCTGTAATGCAGAGATCTTTTCCTCAATCACAAAGATCCTCAGATGTTGGGATATGGAGCATCCTCTGTGAAGAATCAGAGAGGACCATTTCCAGTTTATCAGTCAGCCCTAACGTAGCAACACAGATATTGTCCGTTGCATATGGCACTGAAGTATCTCTGGAGACCGTGGTAACAACAGGAGGTCACTCGGATAGGGTAACAAGCGGACCCCCTGCATCCGCAGGTGGGCTGCCATAACTACCATGACCCTGGTAAACCGTGAGGCCAGACCAAGGGGCAATGCCAGAAACTGGAAATGCTTATCGACCACTGCGAACCTAAGGAAAACACTGGTGTGCTAAGAAAAGAGGGATATTCAGGTAGTCACCCTGAATATATCCAACGACACCACAAAATTCCCAGGCTCCATTGAATGATGGAATGCAGGGTCCCCCTCCCGAACCGAGGAACCCTTAAGAATTTGTTGAAGGATTCGAGGTTGAGAATGTCCTGGTAAGACCCATTGGATGTCTCTACCAGAAAGAGGATGGAGTAATACCTCGTTCCCCTTTGGGGCAACGGAATAGGTACTATAACTCCTGCCTGGAGCATAGAGTGTAACACCCTCAAAAATTACAGGGCCATGTCCAGAATTGACAGAAGACCTGTAATGAAAAACCGTCTGGGAGGCTTTTACCGGGAGGAGAGGACATACCTTCAAGAAAATACTTCTCTTACCCCAGTGTCCGTGGTGGTCAGACACCAGCACTGGGCGAACTGGAGAAGCCGGCCTCCAACTCTGGGGGCTCCGAGAGGAGGCCCGTCCCGTGAGGCTGAAGGCTTATAGTCCAACTTGGGAGTAGGACGTCTTGTACTCCAAGCCTGTTCTTATGGCTGAGCAGATTTCCTGGCTACTGACTGTCTTGGAAAGCTGTATTTTAGACTTACCCTGGCCTCAGAGGGCCGACAAGACAAAGCCCCAGACCCTGATGGGACTGTAGCCGATGGCAGACACGCAGACGTAGCTGCTGCCTGCAGGGCCACAATTGCGTCCAGACGAGGGCCAAACAGGACTTGTCCCGTAAAAGGCAAAGCATTCCAAATGGAATCTGCATCCGCTTTCCAAGAGCGCAACCACAGGGAGCGGCAAGCCGCTACTGCTGCCGAGGAGATTCTGGAAAGGAGTAGGCTATATGTAAGACCGTCTCATTATGAACGTGGCAAAGTCTCTGAGATTTTGCCACTATCCACCTGCTCTGCTGGAGAGTCAGTGTGCAGAGATCCAGTTACCTACTCAGTGTTCCACGGCTCTGGCCCCCCAGCACACGGCCATAGTCGGCCTGGAAGCCCCTCCAGCAAGGGAATATTGGATTTTAGATATATTTGCACCTTGCAATCTGGAACCTCCTTCAAAGAGGACCTGGAGGGCATGGGCAACGTAGCACTCCTCACTAGGCGTGTAACATGAGAATCTACCCGTAAAGGTAACTCCCATTCGGAAATGTAATTATCCGCAAAAGGGGTATGCAAAAGGTCAACCGTTTTTGAGGCTGGAACCGCTTACCCGGATTTTCCACGCCTCCTCTAAATGATCCACCTGACCAGATAGAGGAATTACAGTGGCAACACCCTTATCCTTAAAGAAGGCATATTTGGATTTAGCCACGGGGGATATGTAATAACCAAAGCCGCACGGACTGCCCGTAGAAGGCCAGGTATATAGACTTTAGACCCAAACTACGCCTCCTTTGCACTAAGGGGCTCGTGTCTGAAAAGTCAATAATGTCACCGTCATCAGACGTCATGTCTTTACCCGTCTGAGACCCGAAAGGCCGTTTAGAAGGCCGAAATGGTGACTCCCCCTGTAAAACGTCCATCAGGTGCTATACCATTTGGACAATAAATTCACCCACACAGGTTCCTGCGAGACCTGGGGGGGCGAAAAACAGGATACACTGGGGTACCATCAACTGTCCAGGGACCCCTGCATGTGATGAGACCACCACAGGCTGCGATAACCCCTATGGGGAAACGCAGGGGGCGTTGTCCACAAAGGCTGTAAGCATCTTAGCCAGCCGAGGGCGGTCCCCTTTTTTGTGCAGGCACAGTGACAGAAATGGGGCGTGATAACAAGAGATATGGTAAGAACTTACCTTTGTTATCTCTGTTTCTACGAAGTCCATAGGGTCCACAGGGTTGACCTTGGGGTA
Organism: Taudactylus pleione; assembly: GCA_031769625.1. NCBI lineage: Eukaryota > Metazoa > Chordata > Amphibia > Anura > Myobatrachidae > Taudactylus > Taudactylus pleione. The sequence goes on from JAUIMM010000175.1 coordinate 1,284,061, forward strand.
TAGCTGGATCTGGATCCATGGGCACCACGCAGTTAAAGCTTTAGCTGCTCCCAGGATGCACTTGGGTCCGTCCTCCTCTATACCCCGCCCCCGGCCACAGCACCTCAGTTGGTAAGCAGCCAAGGCCGGAGGAGGAGACTAAACAGAGAGAAGGAAGACTGGAACACACAAGAAACCATACTCACAGAAATGGGAGACGGAAAACCGGTGACCAGCCACACAGCCGATTTGAAGCCAGGTGCGTCAGGGCGGGCGCCTTGTGGACCCTATGGACTTCGTAGAAACAGAGATAACAAAGGTAAGTTCTTACCATATCTCTTGTTTTCTACTTCAGGGTCCATAGGGGGTCCACAGGGTTGACCTTGGGGATGTCCCAAACCAGTACAACTAAGGGCGGGGACGCTCCTGTGCTGAAAGGAGTACCCGGCGCCCAAAGGATGCATCCTGAGAGGCAAAGGTGTCAAACGCATAGAACCTCAAAAACGTTTGAATTGAAGACCAAGTGGCCGCCTTACACAGCTGAACAGCAGAAGCGCCACGTCTAGCAGCCCAAGAGGGACCCACAGAACGAGTGGAATGAGCCTTAACAGAGGCTGGCAAAGGTAAGCCCTCCTGTGCATAAGCCTCACAAATAACGGAACGAAGCCAACGGGCTAACGTTTGTTTGTTGGCAGGCCAACCCCTCTTGTGAAAACCAAAGAGGATAAACAAGGAAGCAGACTTCCTAACCGAAGCCGTCCGGTCTACATAAATTCTAAGCGCCCGGACCACATCTAAGGAAGTCTCACCAGCTGAAAGATCAGGGGACTGAAAAGCTGGCACAACAAGTTCCTGATTAATATGGAACTTCGAGACCACTTTGGGCAAAAACTCAGGACGAGTGCGGAGCACCGCTCTGTCCTGGTGAAAAATCAGGAAAGGAGGGCGACAGGAAAGCGCCCCCAATTCAGACACCCTCCTGGCCGAAGCAATTGCCAGGAGAAAAACCGTCTTAAATGTCAGCCACTTGAGCTCCACCGCCTCAAGAGGCTCAAACGGAGGACCCTGCAGGACCCGTAGCACCACCGCCAAGTCCCAAGGAGCCACAGGAGGCACAAAGGGAGGCTGGATCCTGAGAACACCTTGGAAAAAGGTGTGAACGTCTGGTAGTATTGCAATCCGCCGTTGAAACCACACGGACAAGGCGGACACATGAACCTTCAGAGATGCAAGGCGTAAGCCGAGATCCAATCCTGACTGAAGAAATTCCAAGATCCTAGAAACTCGGAACACCTGAGGATCATAAAGTCTGGACTCACACCACTGAAAGTAAGTGTGCCACACTCTGTGATAAATCCGTGCTGAAGCAGGCTTGCGTGCCCTGAGCATGGTACCAATAACCGAACTGGAGAAGCCCCGAGACCTCAAGACGGCTGTCTCAAGAGCCACGCCGTCAAAGACAGCCGACCCAGATCCGGGTAAAGGCAGGGCCCCTGAGACAACAGGTCCCGACGTTGAGGAAGAAGGTACGGAGCGTCGATGGAGAGGCTCCTGAGATCGGAGTACCAAGGACGTCTGGGCCACGCCGGAGCTACCAGCACGAGCATGCCGCCATCCTGCTTGAATTTCCGCAGAACCCGAGGAAGCAGGGATATCGGAGGAAACAGATACGCCAGGTGAAACGTCCATGTCACCGACAGCGCGTCCACCAGACTTGCACCTGCGTCTCTTGTCCTTGACCCGTAAACGGGCAACTTGTGATTGTGACGGGAGGCCATCAAGTCCAGCTCCGGCAGTTCCCACCTGTCCACGAGTAGCTGAAACACCTCTGGGTGAAGCGACCATTCCCCGGGATGCACGTCGTGACAGCTGAGGAAGTCCGCCTCCCAATTGAGGACTCCGGGGATGAAGACCGCCGAGATCGCTGGAATGTGACCCTCCGCCCAAGACAGGATACGAGACACCTCCGACATCGCTGCCTGACTGCGAGTTCCGCCTTGGTGATTGATATACGCCACCGTGGTGGCGTTGTCGGACTGCACCTGTACCGCCCTTCCGTGAAGAGCGGGGCCGGACGACTGCAGGTCCTTGTATACTGACCGCAGTTCCAGGATGTTGATGGGGAGAAGTGCTTCTTCCGCTGACCAACGACCCTGAAGCGACAAAGAGCCGGTCACTGCCCCCCAACCCCGGAGACTGGCATCCGTCGTGAGCAGGACCCAGTCCGGGATCCAAAATGGGCGCCCCTCGACCAGATGAGCTGTCTGAAGCCACCAAGCCAAAGATAGCCGAACGTCCGGAGACAACACCAGCACCTGAGAGCGGATCCGGTGAGGTAACCCGTTCCATTCTGATAGAATCAGCCCCTGCAGGGGCCGGGAATGGAACTGGGCAAATTCCACCATGTCGAATGTCGACACCATGGACCCCAGAACTCTCATAGCCGAATGGACCGACAGGCGGCAACAGCTCAGGCAACTGCGTATCCGCAGCTGTAGGGAGGCGACCTTCTCCGGAGTCAGGAAGATCCTTTGCTGACGCGAATCCAGCAGGGCTCCCAAATGAACACCATCCGCTGTGATGGAATCAGAGAGGACTTTTTCCAATTTATCAACCACCCGTGTGCTTGCAGGCAAGCGATCGTCAGGTGGAGATGTTGAAGCAGTACCTCCGGGGAGCTCGCCAGCAACAGGAGGTCGTCCAGGTACGGCAGCAGCCGTACATTCTGGTTCCGAAGATGTGCGGCCATGACCGCCATAATCTTCGTGAACACCCTCGGTGCCGTGGAGAGACCAAAGGGTAGCGCCCGGAACTGATAGTGGTGTTGAAGGATAGCGAACCTCAGATACCGCTGGTGTGAAGATGCTATCGGAACATGGAGGTAGGCGTCCTGGATGTCCAGGGACACCATGTATCCTCAACTTCAAGTTGAGGATAGGGCGATGAGAACCATTGGGTTTCTGCACCAGAAACAGAGACGAATAATACCCCGTCCCTCGTTGTGATAGAGGAACGGGAACAATGACCCCTGCTTTCAGCAAGGACTCTATAGCCTCCTGAACCTGTAACGCCTTGGTCTTGTCCTGAGAAGGACTTGTGCAGAAAAACTGGTGGGGTGGTCTGTGCCGAAAAGACAGGGCGTACCCCTGGGAGACCACTTCTCGAACCCAGGCATCCGTGGTGGTATTTTGCCAGCACTGGGCAAATAGAAGAAGTCGGCCTCCCACTCTGAGGTCCCCCAGAGGGAGGCCCGTCCCATCAGGCCGCAGGTTTATCTTCCTGCTTGGAAGAAGGGCGCCGAGCACTCCAGGCTTGCTTCTTGGGTTTAGAGGCTGTCTTACTCGCAGACTGTCTCGGGAAGGACTGACCTTTCGCCTTACCCTGAACCCGAAAGGAACGAAAAGCCGAACTCCGAACCTTAGCAGGCAGTGCCGCCGAAGGGAGGAAGGCCGACTTGGATTTAGCCAGGGTGTCCACTATTTTGTCCAAGTCCGGACCAAATAGTAATTCCCCATTGAAAGGTAAGGCCTCCAGACCTTTCTTTGAATCAGAGTCCGCTCTCCAGGACCGCAACCATAAGGATCGGCGGGCAGACACCGCTGCAGCCGATACCCGCGAGGTCAGCAGACTAGCATCTAAAGAAGCTTCTCCAATGTAAGAAGCAGCGTCCCTCATTTGTCCCAACAACGCCCGCTGGACATCCGGAGCGTCGTCCGGGAAGGTATCTTCCAATGCATTGGCCCACCCCTCAATGGCCTTGGCCACCCAGGAAATGGCCATGGACGGTCGGGCCACCGCCCCAGAGAGGGAGTAAATAGACTTTAAGCAAGTCTCAACTTTCCTGTTCGTGGGATCCTTCAGCGAGGATATCGACGGTAATGGTAAGGTGGCGCCCCGAGTTAAACGGGTGACATGGGAATCCACCGCCGGTGGAGTTTCCCATTTTTTACAATGTGCCTCAGGGAAGGGGTAATTAGAAGCCAACCGCTTCTGAGGAAGGAATCTCTTACTGGGCGCCTGCCAAGCTACCGCCATATGATCCGTCAACTGATCCGACAGGGGAAACACCGCAGAAGCCACCTTAGTTTTTTTGAAACTAGGAAACTTCGACTTAGGAAGCGGTGCCTCATCCTCTATAAGAAGAATAGCTCGCACCGCCCTAACTAGTGCTCGCACATTAATGGACGACTTGGTATCCATTTCCTGGACCGAGGCGTCCGAGTCAGTGTCATCAGGGACCTCCCCATCATCTGAGGAACCCTCTGAGTCAGATACCTGAGCAGCCCGTGTCATGAGTGGGCGTTTTGAAATCCTAGAAGGCATGTCAGTCTGCAACATTGACTGAAAAGCCGAGGAAGCGGCCGCCAAATTTTGCACAGAGTTGGAGAGCACATCCACCCAGGGTGGAGGAGTCACCATAGGGGCCTGAAAAGGTACCACAGGCTGCTGCGGCACAGGGGAAGCCTGTATATACATAGGCAACCCCGCATAGGGACCCACCGACTGAGACCCAGGAGGACTCCGCAATAACTGCGGGACACCCGGGGAATGGGGGATGGTCGGCTGGGGCAACGCCCTAGTAGGGAGAGCAGTCGGGACCGACAGACGGTCCGCAATAGACACCAGCACTTGAGAAAACATCGCCCACGGTGGTTCCTGCGCCAGAGAAGGTCTGGATGGGCCAGGAGCCACCTGGCATCGACTACACAGGCCATCCTGTGACAAATCCTCCCTATCTACTCCTGCAGAACAGCGTCCGCAGGAGGCCAACACCGGAGCCACTGAGCGCTCAACCTCCTCATCTGACATGACAGAATATATTATATATCTGGCACCAGGGTAGAAGTAAAACGCACTCACCGGTGTGCTGAACAACAGCCCACAATATGGCACTGAGTAGCACACAACTGTATGTGACGGACCTCACAAATACGTGATCTATATAAGTGAGGTCAGTAGAAACGCCCCTCCCCCACACACCTGTAGGGCTTGTAGGAGAAGTAAAGGGATAGGTATAAGCTGACAGTAAGTAGAAAATAAGCACAGACAGGCAGCACTAGCAAAAGTCACATACCATGCAGGAAGATATACTCACTGCACCTTTACACTACAATCAACCTGCCCAGATTCAGTGTCTGGGAGGGCTATAGTGCTGTGTACGCTGTCCTTAATCAGGGGAGAGGTACACAGGGGGACCGGTCCGCGTGCTCCCTGAAGATCTGCGCTGCCACTGTGAGAAAATGGCCGCTGGAGACCTCAGAGGAGGAGTGGCCGAGGAATCTGCAGCTCAGCGACGCCAGACTCCGTGTTGAAAGGCGCGCTGAGCTGAGGGGAGGAGCCGCTGACAGGGAAGGCTTCCTCCCCTGGCTAGCATATTAACCCCAGGGCTCCACGCTTCCCGCTTGCCATATATCCCTGGTGGTCTAGTGGTCCCACGGGTTATTCCTCCTCAGAGGGGGAGCCCGCCGCCACCGCTAGCGGCCCCCGGTCTGTCCCCTAGGACCGGGGGCAAAGGACTGCATGTGCAGGCAAAACCCGCGAGCCGCCGCTAATCGGCGACTCGCGGCTTACCTTGTCCCCGGCGACTCCGGCAACAGTCCAGGGAGGAACCCAGAGTCCGGCTAGTACGGACTCTCGCCTCCCGCCGCGATCCCCAGTGCAGTACTGGCGTCGCGGAGCCAGCGGGGAAGGAGAGCGGCAGCGTGGGCGTCTGCATAGACAGCCCGTCGCTGCCACACTAGAGCCTCTGTTGTAAAATAAAAATCTAACAGGCTCTTTTTTTTTTTTTTTTTTAAATAAAAATAGAAAGCTTTTTGGGGGCTGCTCCTGCAGCCCCCCCTGCGCAGGTGACCCGACTCCGGCCGGGCACCAACTCAAACTGAGGTGCTGTGGCCGGGGGCGGGGTATAGAGGAGGACGGACCCAAGTGCATCCTGGGAGCAGCTAAAGCTTTAACTGCGTGGTGCCCATGGATCCAGATCCAGCTATACCCCAAGGTCAACCCTGTGGACCCCCTATGGACCCTCAAGTAGAAATATAATACAACATGCCCTCCATAAACCCTCAGCGTCTACATATCCCTCCGCTAACTGCACATGATATCAGTACATTATAGCTGGAAGAGGATATCCTCGTTCACTTTCCGACATAAGGAGTGTGAACGGAGCGTATGTGACCTCCCACACAGAAAAACCACGTTTACTGTGAGGTAATAAACACCCTGCAACACCACACCGCAAGGGCTGTAGCAGAAGAACAGGGATAGGAAAAGGCTGACAGTCAGAAATGAAAGTACAGGCAAACAGCGCTAGCATTTAAGTCACATACAATGCACAGATAACATCCTGCATTACAAGCACTGCGATCAACTACACAGACCAGAGCCTGGTAGGAAACAGTGCTGCATACACTGACCTTAATTGAAGGACAGGTATGCGGGGGACCCGGACCGCAATGGCATCTGTATCAGCTTCCAGCAGCGTTTGCCATCCCCAGCACATGTAGTGAGAAAATGGCCACCGAGGAGCAGAGAGAAGGCAGGGCCCGGGGGAGGAGCGCTGACACAGCCCGCTCAGACCGCTGTGGAATGGCACTGTGCAGCGGGGGAGACTCCGGCTGTGAGACAGGGAAGGCGTTCTCCCCTGGCGTGCTATTAACCCCTGGGACGCCGCGCTGTACCGCACATGCTGCGGCCCGCTGTCCTTGGTGGTCAAGTGGAAGGCGCAGGATCAGTACCTGGCCCCACGCGCAGCAGGTCCCCAGGGAGCCCCCTGCCTGGGGACCAAACAGGACTGTGTTACCGGCGGGTGCCCACCGCGGGACCCCGCCGCTTACCTTGTTCCCCGTGCATCCGGCCACAGTCCAGGTAGCCGGGGATCACCGCTAGCTGTGACCCCAGCTACCTACCAGCATCCCCGGATCGGTACCGGCGTTCTGGTACCGGCGGGGTGTAGGAGTGACAGCATGGACGTCAATACTGACTGTCCTATGCTGGAGCACTCTAGTTGTGCAGCCACAGCTGCGAAGAAATATTCAGGGGCCTTAAAAAGACCCCCCTCTGTACGGTGCGACTGGTCCGGCCAGGCACCTACGAAAACTGAGTGGCCTGAGGCTCGGGGGCGGGGTATAGGAGAGGGACCCCAGTGCATCCTGGGAGGCTGAAAATTTAACTCTGTGGTGCCTGGATGTCTGCCGCCATCGCCTATACCCCAAGGTATCCTGTGGATACCCTATGGACCCTGAAGTAGAAAAATACATACATACATTTCAGACTAGCTTCTACCTTTTTATCCATGGGATCCTTCAGCGAGGAAGCAGACGGAATAGGTAAGGTAGAACTCTTGAAAGAGAAGGATCACGTGGATCCGTGCCTCCGCGCTCACTAATGATATAATGGGGTAGTTACTAGTGCTGCTGATCCCTATATATAGATTCCCCAAATCTACAAACATAATAAGAACAAGGGAACATAAAAGTGAGCCACCTTTATGTAAGTGGGGATCGCGCTCTGCTGAGGACTATATGTGAGAGAACCCCAGTAATGTATAAAGGACCCAAATTATGTTTGAAACCATGCTAACTGCAAAGAATAGGGCAAGTACCATGTGAAGTTCAAGACACTCCCTTGAAATATGAACAATTAATGATTCCAAAGACCAGTGTAAGTAAAATAAACTAATTTAATTGAAAAATGTACTGTTAATGATTACTAAATAGGTAGACCTAGAGGGTACAAATATTACATGTGCAATATAAACTAGATGGGTGTAAGGGCAGGTAACAGAAGGGGGGGGGGTGGAAAGCGTGTAGCTGGGGGAATGGTCCTGAACAAGTCAGTGACGTGGATAAATGGATGCAGAGGGAGGGCGTCCCACACCCGCTGCACTGCCTGTACTGGTGTTCACATGGGGACAGAACCTGGGGGAGGGGTAAACAGTCAATGTCCGCAAAGTCTTGGTGAGGCCTCACCTTGTCGTCTTCTTTTAGTCTCCATTCCTGGTCGCTTCTTCCGGCAGTCTTCGGCCACTGTGGCCGCTGCCAGAGTGGCCCTGACTTGGCCACTCCATACCACGATTCAGCAGACCACTGGCTGAGTCTCTGCAATGTGCCGGTGTCAAAATCTCATCCGGTCCCGCGATCTCGCGAGCCGGAAGGGAAGATAGACACGGACTCCTGCACGCTCAACTCTCTCGGGGAGGAGACTTGTGGCAAGCGGGGAGGGACAGTGGAGGTTAATGATGTGTTGATCTCCTACGCGTGCCAGCTCTCAAATGGCCGTCCTCAAGGAGTAAAGGTAGAACTCTTGATCAACAGCGTCCACTGCCGGGAGTCTCCCACATCGTACAATGATCAGCTGGAAAAGGTTAACAATGGGTCAATCTTTTATGTGGCTGAAACATTTAACCAGGCAGCAATCACATGGTCAACTAGCTGATCATATATAGGTAACTCTGCAGAATTAACCTTTTTTTCCTTGAAAAGGGGGTGCTTTGATTTTGAGCGGGTTCATCATCTTCTATGTGAAGTATCTCTAACCACTCGTACTAGGGCAGGGATATTAATCTTTGCCTGCAGTTCCTCCTCCCGAGGGAGACTCAGTAGTAGATAAATCCGCCTCTCCTGCCTCGTCAGAGGACACCTCAGAATCTGAGAGGAGCGTGGACTGAGAGGAAACCAGAGAACGTTTATTTTTAATGGGTAGGGATTTCTCACCCTGTAATATATTTATACCAGCTGTTGATACCATCATCTCTAAGGTTGCAGGCAGAGGAGGCACTGGTATAGTTTGTACTGTTGTTGCAACCCCATAGGGGGAATTATAGCCTGTACCTGCTGTGGCAAGCCCAAAGGCAGAACTAGTGCCGGGACAGTTACAGTCCACAAATGTATTTAGCACCTGAATGAAGGAAGCCTAGGGGGGCTCTTGGACAGGGGCTGGGAGAGCTGATGGGCCCGGTGTATTATAACAGTTGGCACAAAGTCCCTCTTAGATTAAATCTACCTCATTTAATCCTGCTGCACATGACTTACATGAGAGCAGTGTGGGTGCAGCAGCTATTTTGTTACTCTTGCCTGTGTTAAGGTGCCCACACACATAGCGATATATTACCCGATCTGGCCGATTCCGACGCATCAGAACAACAGATCGTGTATAATATGCCAAAATAGTGAGTCCCCACTCACGATCACAATACGATGCGCAATCCCCGCTGGTCGCATATCGCATCGTCAGATCTGTGGTGCAGTAGGGCAGATCTGACAATCTAGGATACAATACACAGTGAAAAGTCTGCATGCAGGAGAGATCGTTTGAAGATTGGACACCAAATTGTTTGCAGATCGTATGCAAAGCTGCCGGATAGAGTTTCAAGGGAAATCGTACACATAGGCTGATCGTGTGCACATCGGTATGTGTGTGGGCACCTTTAGACATATTGCAGAGTAGTATAGCACAATGGTATGAGGCAGAATATGACCACTGAGTATGTGGCAAAGCCAAACTCAAGGGAGGGGGGTTATGGGGAGTAATATAACAAGAGATACGGTAAGAACTTACCTTTGTTATCTCTGTTTCTACGAAGTCCATAGGGTCCACAGGGTTGACCTTGGGGTATAGCTGGATCTGGATCCACGGGCACCACGCAGTTAAAGCTTTGCTGCTCCCAGGATGCACTTGGGTCCGTCCTCCTCTATACCCCGCCCCGGCCGCAGGCACCTCAGTTGGTAAGCAGCTAAGGCCGGAGGAGGAGACTAAACAGAGAGAAGGAAGACTGGAACACACAAGAAACCATACTCTCAGAAATGGGAGACGGAAAACCGGTGACCAGCCACACAGCCCATTTGAAGCCAGGTGCGTCAGGGCGGGCGCCCTGTGGACCCTATGGACTTCGTAGAAACAGAGATAACAAAGGTAAGTTCTTACCATATCTCTTGTTTTCTACTTCAGGGTCCATAGGGGGTCCACAGGGTTGACCTTGGGGATGTCCCAAAGCAGTTCAACTAAGGGCGGGGACGCTCCTGTGCTGAAAGGAGTACCCGGCGCCCAAAGGATGCATCCTGAGAGGCGAAGGTGTCAAACGCATAAGACCTCAAAAACGTCTGAATTGAAGACCAAGCAGCCGCCTTACACAGCTGAACGGCGGAGGCGCCACGTCTAGCAGCCCAAGAGGGACCCACAGAACGAGTGGAATGAGCCTTAACAGAGGCTGGCACAGGTAAACCCTCCTGTGCATAAGCCTCACAAATAACTGAACGAAGCCAACGGGCTAACGTTTGCTTATTGGCAGGCCAACCCCTCTTATGAAAACCGAAGAGGACAAACAAAGAATCCGACTTCCTAACCGAAGCAGTCCGGTCCACGTAGATTCTAAGTGCCCGGACTACATCTAAGGAAGCCTCACCAGCGGAAAGATCAGGTGACTGAAAAGCTGGCACAACAAGTTCCTGATTAATGTGGAACTTTGAGACCACTTTGGGCAAAAACTCACGACGAGTGCGGAGCACCGCCCTGTCCTGGTGAAAAATCAGAAAAGGGGAGCGACAGGAAAGCGCCCCCAATTCTGAAACCCTCCTGGCAGAAGCAATTGCCAGAAGAAAAATGGTCTTAAACGTCAGCCACTTGAGCTCCACCGGCTCAAAAGGAGTACCCTGCAAGACCCGCAGCACCACCGCCAAGTCCCATGGAGCGACCGGAGGCACGAAGGGAGGCTGGATCCTGAGAACACCTTGGAAAAAGGTGTGAACATCTGGCAGTGTAGCAATCAGTCGCTGAAACCACACGGACAAAGCAGACACATGAACCTTCAGAGAGGCCAGATGTAAGCCGAGGTCCAAACCCGATTGAAGAAACTCCAAGATTCTGGAAACCCGGAACACCTGCGGATCATAGTTTCTGGATTCACACCACTGAAAATAAGTGCGCCACACCCTGTGGTAAATCCGCGCGGAAGCAGGCTTGCATGCCCTAAGCATGGTACCAATGACCGAACTGGAGAAACCCCGAGACCTCAAGACGGCTGTCTCAAGAGCCACGCCATCAAAGACAGCCGACCCAGATCCGGGTAAAGGCAGGGCCCTTGAGACAACAGGTCCCGACGCTGAGGAAGAAGGTACGGGGCGTCGATGGAGAGGCACCTCAGATCGGAGTACCAAGGACGTCTGGGCCACGCCGGAGCCACCAGCACGAGCGTGCCGCCGTCCTGCTTGAATTTCCGCAGAACCCGAGGAAGTAAGGATATCGGAGGAAACAGATACGCCAGGTGAAACGTCCATTTCACCGACAGAGCATCTACCAGACAGGCGCCTGCGTCTCTTGTACTTGACCCGTAAACGGGCAACTTGTGATTGTGACGGGAGGCCATCAAGTCCAGCTCCGGCAGCCCCCACCTGTCCACGAGTAGCTGAAACACCTCTGGGTGAAGCGACCATTCCCCGGGATGCACGTCGTGACGGCTGAGGAAGTCCGCCTCCCAATTGAGGACTCCGGGAATGAAGACTGCCGAGATCGCTGGAACGTGACACTCCGCCCAAGCAAGAATGCGAGACACCTCCGACATTGCTGCCCGACTGCGAGTTCCCCCTTGGTGGTTGATGTACGCCACCGTGGTGGCGTTGTCGGACTGCACCTGAACCGCCCTTCCGTGAAGAGCGGGGCCGGACGACTGCAGGGCCCTGTACACAGCCCGCAGTTCCAGGATGTTGATGGGGAGAAGTGCTTCTTTCGTGGACCAACAACCCTGAAGCGATAATGAGCCGGTCACTGCCCCCCAACCCCGAAGACTGGCATCCGTCGTGAGCAGGACCCAGTCCGGGATCCAAAAGGGGCGTCCCTCGACCAGATGCGCCGTCTGAAGCCACCAAGCCAAAGACTGCCGAACCTCCGGGGACAACACCAGCATCTGAGAGCGGATCCGGTGAGGTAACCCGTTCCATTCCGATAGAATCAGCCCCTGCAGGGGCCGGGAATGGAACTGGGCAAATTCCACCATGTCGAATGTCGACACCATGGACCCCAGAACTCTCATAGCTGAATGGACCGACAGGCGGCAACTGCTCAGGCAACTGTGTATCCGCAGCTGCAGGGAGGAGACCTTCTCTGGAGTCAGGAAAATCCGTTGCTGACGAGAATCCAGCAGGGCTCCCAAATGAACCATCCGCTGTGCTGGAATCAGGGAGGACTTCTTCCAGTTTATCAACCACCCGTGTGCTTGAAGACAAGCAATGGTCAGGTGGAGATGTCGAAGAAGCACCTCCGGGGAGCTCGCCAGCAGCAGAAGATCGTCCAGGTACGGCAACAGACGTAGACCCTGACCCCGAAGGTGGGCAGCCATAACCGCCATCACCTTGGTGAACACCCTCGGAGCCGTGGAAAGGCCAAAAGGCAACACCCGAAATTGGTAGTGATGGTTCAGGATAGCAAACCTCAGATACCGCTGATGTGCCGGTGCTATGGGCACATGGAGATAGGCGTCCTGGATATCGAGGGAGACCATATAATCCCCGGGTTCCATCGCCAGAATGATGGAACGTAACGTTTCCATCCTGAACCTGGGGACTCTGAGGTATCTGTTCAGAGACTTCAAATTCAGGATAGGGCGATGAGAACCATTGGGTTTCTGTACCAGAAACAGAGTAGAATAGTACCCCGTCCCGCGCTGAGACTGCGGAACGGGAACAATGACCCCTGCTTGTAGCAAGGATTCTATAGCTACCTGAATCTGACCAGCTTTGGTCTTGTCCAGAGAAGGACTCGTACAGAAAAACTGGTGGGGCGGCCTGAACCGAAAAGACAGGGCGTACCCCTGAGAGACTACTTCTCGGACCCAGGCATCCGTGGTGGTATTGTGCCAACACTGGGCGAATTGGAGAAGTCGGCCTCCCACTCTGGGGTCCCCCAGAGAGAGGCCCGTCCCATCAGGCAGCAGGCTTATCCTCCTGCTTGGAAGGGCGCCGAGCACTCCATGCCTGCTTCTTGGACTAGGGTGCGGCCTTGGTCGCCGAATGTTTCGGGAAGGACTGGCCCTTGGCCTTACCCTGAACCCGAAAGGACCGAAAGGCAGAGCTCCTCACTTTAGCCGGCGCAGAGGCCGAAGGGAGGAAAGCCGACTTGGACTTAGCCAAAGTATCCACTATTTTGTCCAAATCCGGACCAAATAGTAAATCACCATTAAAATGCAAGGCCTCCAGACCCTTTTTTGAATCTGCATCAGCCCTCCAGGACCTCAGCCACAGGGAGCGCCGAGCAGACACCGCTGCAGCCGACACCCTAGAAGTGAGCAGGCTGGCATCCAAAGACGCCTCCCCAATATAGGAAGCTGCATCCCGCATCTGTCCCACTAACGCTCTCTGGATATCCGGAGCCTCATCAGGAAAGGTATCCTCCAAGGCATTGGCCCATGCCTCAATGGCTTTAGCCACCCAGGGGATAGCCATGGACGGGTGAGCCACCGCCCCGGAAAGAGAATAAATGGACTTTAAACAAGTCTCCACCTTCCTGTCCGTGGGATCCTTCAAAGAGGAGATAGACGGCAATGGCAGCGTCGCGCTTTTGATCAAGCGGGTAACGTGGGAATCCACCGCCGGCGGAGTCTCCCATTTCCTGCAATGAGCTTCAGGAAAAGGATAGTTCGCCGCCAACCTCTTCTGTGGATGGAACCTCTTACTAGGTAATTGCCAGGCCGCCGCCATATGATCCGATAATTGATCAGACAGGGGGAACACAGTTGAAGTCACCTTGGCCTTTTTAAAATTAGGAAACTTCGACCTAGGAGCCGGCGCATCATCCTCAACATGTAGGATAGCCCGCACCGCCCTAACTAAGGCTGGAACATTAATGGAGGACATAGCTTCCACCTCCTGCCCCATGACATCAGAGTCAGAGTCCTCATGGATTTCTCCATCATCTGAGGACACTTCCGAGTCCGACAACTGCGCAGCTAGTGAACTCACAACCGGACGTTTAGACACCCTTGGTGGCACATCACCTTGCAACATGGACTGAAACGCCGAGGATGAAGCCGCCAGACTCTGTACGGAGCTGGATAGAACATCCACCCAAGGCGGAGGAGCCGTCGGAGCAAAACTCTGCAAAGGCACTACAGACTGACACGTCCCTGGGGAAGACTGCACATACACAGGCAGTCCCGAGTAAGGACCCAGTCTGGGCCCCGGGGGGAGACCGCAACATTTGTGGAACCCCCTCGGGGAATGGGGGACTGTGGCAAGCCCTAGAAGGGACCGCTGATGGGACCGATAACCGGTCCGCAATAGACGCCAGCACCTGTGAAAACATCGCCAAAGTAGGGTCCTGTGATACAGGGGGGTTGGAGGGGCCCGGTACCAGCTGGCACCGCCCGCACAGACCATCCTGAGATAAGTCCTCCCCATCAACTCCAGCAGCACAGCGTCTGCAGGAAAATAGCACAGGAGCCACAGAGCGCTCAGTCTCCTCATCAGACATGATACCGTAAATCACAAGAAATAGGTATCACCAGAGGAATTACGGTTTTAACACCCGCGCACTCACCAGTATGCGACACAACAGCCCAGATACTGTTGTGTGCTACACAGTACCATATGTGACTGACCCCACAAATACGTGTTTTATATAAGTGAGGGTCTCAGAAAAACGCCCTTCCCCCACACACAACTGCCGGGCCGTAGGAGAAGGAAAGGGATAGTTATAAGCTGACAGCAAGGAGAATAAGTCACAGACAGGCAGCACTAGCAATAGTCACATACAATGCAGAAAAGTTAGTACTCACTGCCCCTTCCGCTACAATCAACCGCCCAGATTCAGTGTCTGGGAGGGCTATAGCGCTGTGTACACTGTCCTTTAGCAGGGGAGAGGTACACAGGGGGACCGGTCCACTTGATACCGCCTGGGAGTCTGCGATGTGCCAGTAAAGATGGCCGCCGGAGACCTCAGAGGAGTGGCCGAGAGATAAGAGCAGCTCAGCGACGCCAGACTCCTAGTTGAAAGGCGCGCTGAGCTGAGGGGAGGAGCCGCTAGACAGGGAAGGCTGCCTCCCCTGGCTAGCAATTAACCCCCGGGTTGCCAGTCCCGCTACCAGCCTGATACCCTGGTGGTCTAGCTGACACGCGGGGTATTCCTCAATTGAGGGGGAGCCTGCCGCCGCCGCTAGCGCCTCCGGTCTGTCCCCAGAGACCGGAGGCTTCTGACTGTATGTAAGGTATCCGCGGCCCGCCGCACGCGGCGACCCGCGGCTTACCTGATCCCCGTCGCGTCCGGCAGCAGTCAAGAGAGTCCCCAGAGCCCGGCTAGTACAGGCTCTGGGGTCCCGCCGCGATCCCCAGAGCTGTACTGGCGTCGCGGCGCCAGCGGGGAGGAGCGGCAGCGTGGACGTCCTAAAGGACAGTCTGATGCTGCCGCTCTAAAAGTGTAAAAAAAGTAGAAAAAAAATAAAAAATTTCTCTTTTAAAATAAAGCTTAGGGGCTGCTCCAGCAGCCCCACTGCGACAGGGTGACCCGACTCCGGCCGGGCACCAACTAAAACTGAAGTGCCTGTGGCCGGGTATAGAGGAGGACGGACCCAAGTGCATCCTGGGAACAGCAAAGCTTTAACTGCGTGGTGCCCGTGGATCCAGATCCAGCTATACCCCAAGGTCAACCCTGTGGACCCCTATGGACCCTGAAGTAGAAAAATAGCCTGTTCAAGTCTGTATTAAACAGTAGGACTTACTTCAGCACATTTATGGCATGTATAATGCAACTGCCTCGGTATGCGATAACTTCACTACTACAGTGAGAAATGAAGTGTATTTGGACCCTTAATACTCCGGTATTGTTAGGGACACAGAGAAAAAAGTGATAGGCAAAGTTTGACAGCATAAGAAACTATCAGACCCACAGCGCTAGCAAATCGCATACAATGCAGTAAAGTAACTGCACAATTGGCACTAAAATCAACTACTCAGACTCTGTCTGGTAGGGTTTAGCGCTACATAACCTCGCTAATGTAGGGGGACCCGGACCCTGCGTTCCCAGAGAGCTGTGGCTGAGCCTATAAAGAAAATGGCCACCGGAGACATCTGAGGGGGCATGGCCAGAGAAAATGCAGCTCAGAGCGGATTAGACCCTGTAGAATGGCGCCCTGAGTTGGTGGAGAGGCCGTTAAAACAGGAAAAGCTGGACTCCCCAGGCTGATTATTGACCCCGGGATGCTGGTTTTCCGCACCATATGTACCCTGGTGGCCTTAGTGAAGCACGCGGACTACCCCGGTGTACACACTCAGCATCCTCCGGTCCTTTCCCACCTTACCTGCCTCTTAGTTCCGAGTTGCAGTCTATGGTCATTCCGCGGGGCCAGCTAGCAAGGTCCCCGGGAGCCCGTCAAGAGTACCAGACGAAACTGGAGTCGCAACACCCGGAAGGGTGATGGAGTGTAAGCACAGACGTGTCATGGACAGTCTTGGTGCTGAACACACTGTGGTAAAATAAAAACTATTCAATCAAATAAATAAGAGCTTATGGGCTGCCTAAAGCAGCCCACTGTCTAAATGGTTATCGGACTCCTGCAGACAACAAACTGAAGGGCCTCTGGCTTGGGAGTGGAGTATAGGGGGAAGGACCTGTGCATCCTGGAGTCAACTGCTTTAAATTCTAATGGTACCGGCAGCTTCCCAGAGCTATTCAATCGGCTGCACTCTTAACCCTCGACTAGAGAATTTTTGCTCACACTCTCCTCAGGTGCAAGCGGAAATCCAACTAAACTAGTGCTGCGTTGCTGGCTTAGCTCGTGCATTAACAGCATCGCAGCAGGCACTTAAGACGGAGGCGCCATAAACTGCATCTCCCGACTTAAGTGCAGAGCGCGATGGGGACAACTGAAGCGCTTCGGGCACTCATTCCAGGTGCTAAGCAACATCTCATTTAATTGAGTTGCCCCCTTAGATAGAACACGAGTTATAAAAATGAGTACCTTAAAAATCATAAAAGGATAGTTTCGCGAATTCTAGCATAGTCGATTATTCTCCAATCATTAATATAATTTAAGTAGAAACGACGAGGCTGGCAAGTCATACTGGACCTGTGGTAACAAGTTTCCCCAACACGGTCCAGCACAAAATCTCATTCAGTTAAAGAAGGCCCCTTCCAAGCCTTATATCCTTCAACGGCACAAAGCAGAAGTTAAACAAAGAAAAAACTCAATTGCAACACAGAACTTGGTCTTTTAAGGTTTTTATTTTTATACATTTTTTTTTGTATTAAAAAGGAAAAAGTAGAATTACCACAAATTACCATGACTAAAGCACAGCTATAAAGCAAATCATAACGCAATAAGAATGGATACTCTGAATAATATTAATGTTATAATACAAGCGCTCATTCAAGTATTTTACATTTTATATATATTTCTTTTTTTTTTTTTTTTTAGATTTTCATTTTTCTTCTGTTTTTTTTTTATGATTTATTGGAGTATAATGGGCAAGATTATGTACTTGTAGCATTCCATGTTGAGAGGCAGCAGCTTGCATGGATGTCAAATCAGTGACCTTAGCGTGTGTGGTATTTCAAAGTTGGTAAAGGATTTGTGAGGGAGGTAATTGGGATTATTTTAGAAGCCCAGTGCATGATGCATTGAGAATCTAAGGCCCGAAGTGTTGTGAAACCTATAATCTCTGAACCTAGAATGTGTGCTCGCTCTTGGGTCAACATTTGGGAGCCGAACCCAAGCAATGGTCAGAACGCATTTTTTTTTAGGAGAAAGCTAAAATTTGGTTAATGGTAT
This sequence comes from Taudactylus pleione, assembly GCA_031769625.1. NCBI lineage: Eukaryota > Metazoa > Chordata > Amphibia > Anura > Myobatrachidae > Taudactylus > Taudactylus pleione. The sequence continues at coordinate 1,301,789 of JAUIMM010000175.1, forward strand.
GAATAAATTCCTGTGCTGAAAGCTAGGTAGATTGGTACCATTAAAGAGTGAAGGGCACCAGTACTATAGTAATCATCAAAAGTTTCTTGTAAGGTGCAACAAGGTGAGGAAAGGTTATATTCCCTCCATTTGCCTAATGCCAAATAAAAATTAAGGGAGGAGCAGTTTAAAACAAAAAAAAAAAAACTGCCCACACTGTCAAATTTCCAACATAAAAACAAGACGTAGGCCAGGAAAAAAGGACAAGAGCAGCTATCATGACTGATATATATATATTTATATCTCTATAGGAGATAAAAGTTCCTTAGCACAAACATACCCCCAAAAACCAAACCACATTTTGGGCTACGATTACCCTTTCCGCTGCATTAAATATAAATGGAGGAGGGGGTATCGAGGAGTTTTCTTAAAGCACCATCAAGATGTCTGAAAGGATTCCAAGAGTTCCAGGGACCCTTCCCCCCCAACCCCTCACCCATACTCCCACAGTGGACCACGCTACTATAAAAGTAGGGAGAAATGGCATGCTGGCACCCAAACACCAGCAATGGTGAACACTTTGTGTGACTTTTCTTAACTGCAGGGAAAATAAAGGGAACCATTAGCATTTGTTTTGTAAATCAACAATAAAATATTTCTTTAAGGATCCAGCCCTACATTTTTTTGATGCAATTTAGCCATATTGAATGATTGGCGGCTTGTACTTATTGAGGGTAGGGGAATAAAGAATTAAACCAGGGAATAAGCAGTAACTTCCAGCATGATTCAATTCAACAACAGCTGATACACAAAAAAGGTTCCTCTAGCTCACTGTTAAAGCATACCCGTTGCCAAAAGGCAGTGGGGGAAGCCATTCTGTGGGCTAAATTAATATTTAAGCCCATCAATTTCCCTTAGTGCCGCATGATACAGTGATTTCACTAATGCCTAATTCATTGGCTGGCTGTATTAAGAATTTTGGCACCGCCCATAAAAAGGCTGCCATCTTTGCATGCAGGTGACGGGTATACTTTAACCCTCAGTGAATTGAGAGAGTGTACTTTTTATAAAAGGTGATTGGTGAAGCAAAGGCTTAAGGAGGATCATCTTTCTTTCAACGGGAACAAGTCAAATTAGTATACAGTCATTTGAACACCTCAAGGCTTCGTCTTGAGGTATTACATACACATTACCCTACCTTTAGGGTACCCTGAATGCCTTATCCCTCTCCCTCTGATCCTCCCTATATAATGCAATTACAATTGTCCTTGTATGAAATGGCAGTATATGTCGAGCCATTACACAATTATTTTGCTTTTTTTTGTTTTGTTTTTTTAACACCCCATTCTTGTTTACATTTGAGAAACAAGGAATTTTCACTTACTAAACCGTGGCAGTGATTATGGTTAACCAGTCAAAATGGGTCTGTTTACTGGTGCTCTGTGACTCCCATCTGACCAAAGTTGCCAGCCTGCACAATGCAGGATCACTATGCTAGCCACTCTACCAGCATTTGGTAGAATTAAGCCCTGTAGTTGCTCAAAAGACACAGCAGATGCAAAACAACCAACCTCTGCGCAAATTATATATATATATATATATATATATATATATATATATATATATATATATATATATATATATATATATATGATCTTAAATCCATACTTCCCAGAACAAAAAAAGAAAACATAAGTAATTCTCTCTGCATTTAGTGGCAAACACTTTAGCGAATGTCCAGTAACACACTGGGGGGTAGCCAAGACGAGAAAATCATCTGTGTTGAAATAAGTGGCAGTGATGAGGAAAAAAAAAAAAAAAAAAAAAAACTGCTCACTTGTTGCCACCGGTCCACAGTCTTTATAAGGCAACTTTTTGTACTGTTTGCTTTGTCATCTGCTAGTATAACCTTAAGGGGAAGGTAAAGGCAGTCTTTTTTTTTTTTTGTATTACATTTTTTTTTCTTTTCTTTTTTTTTAATATGCAGCCATTTGTAATTAAGTTTTTTTTTTCTGTAGTTCTCTTTCACAGTCTGAAGTAACAATAAAACAAAAAACAAATAAAAATATATATATATCTTTAAAAAGAGGGAAAAAAAAACGAACGCAGGGCTGTCGTGAAAAGCGTTGAGCTGTGTGTGATGGTGTTCAGTGATCGTGCTGTGGGAAGTGAAGCCAAGAGAAACACCACCACCAAGTGGGCAACAGTTAGTTTCTCTATACTGCGTCCAGGAGAAGAATCAATGGCAGCCACGTGCGCCAGGTGGACCACAGGTGGCTTCGGAGCAAAGAGATTGTTTCCTTTTGCCAGTGATGATGATATTCTGTCCTTCCAAGCTTGTAACAGCAATACTTTGCCAGTTCAGCAATCAGCAGAGATGAGTCCTGCACTCATTCCGCCACCCAGAGGGCCCCTTGCTCAGGAGGGGAGGGTAGCATTTCAATAATTTAAAAAGGAACGAAAAGGAAAATAATAAAAAAAAAACCTCTCCCTCCCAACTCAAGCCCCTTCCTCCAGGTTCCTGCTAAAAGAGGGGAAAAAAAAAAAAAAAAAAGGAGAACCTAAAATTATTTTATACCCCTAAGCAAACTGAGATTTTCTTCTTTTTTTGGGGGGGGAGGGGGTATAAGCACTTGCCACCCTTGCAGGAAAGCCGCGGGAACAGTCAGTCTGCTCCAAAACATGGAGTCTCTGCTTCTTGTAGAATGAAAGCCTGTGAGATGTGGCGGGAAACCCATTCTGTTTGTGAACCACAAATTCATCCCACATCAAGGAATTTGCCCACGTGTACCCTCCCCCCAAAAACAATCATTCTTTTCAATCTAATCCGCTTTACTTCCCCCCTCCTGGCGTTTGGGAATCCAAAGTAGAAAACGAGGGGTGGCTTTGTCCTTTGGCGTCCTCTTTTGTTGGGTTATGGGATGAAGCTTGGGGCTGGTGTGAAGTGGATCCTTTGCTGGAAGACTGAGAAGGGTATCTTTTCCTACCCTCACCTGTTGATGAATGGCGCCTCCGGGATCCTCCATCCTCACTCATTGGTGGCTGAAAGGGGGTGGTGAAAAGTGTATTAGTTACACAAACACCAGGAGAGCAAGTCTATAGATAAAGTAATTAGTCCCATACAATCTCTACAAAAACCATGTATCACTCTCTCCCTCGTAAACAGCAGCTACTGTGCATCTCTGAGCTAAAGAAAAAAAAAAAAAAGTCTGCCTCCGCTACATGTACGAGATAAGTACATGTGTTACATTGTAAAATCCCCTTGCTCTAGTGCAGTAATGGGAAAAACAAAAATATTTACAATACATGTGGCCGTTGGGACCCCCCCCCTCAAATTCCTGTATTTTAGCCTGTCACGGAGAACATAAGACGCATTTAATGTCATCAGAAATCTTCTGACGAGCTTTTAATCAACGTACTGCTCTATCCCACCGAACAGTAGATAACAGGCATATTCTGAAACAATGTTTTGCCACATCCTGCTAAAAGCCATCACAACCCGCCCACCTTACTTACATCTACTCGGAAATCCTCTAGCCGGCGGAACTTGCTCAGGTATTCCTGCAACTTTGGATCAATGTCCAGATGTTTGGCTTTGGAATATTTCAAGAAGGCCCAAAATTTCTCAAGTCCGTACAGCTGACCTTTAACGAGAACAATAGTGATTACATTATGGGTGGAAGCAGCACAACAGCAACAATATTATATATTTTTTTTATGATTTAAAAACCTAGACCAGTTGGCAAAATAGTAAAAGTGCTTTTATTTGGGCACAGTATCTTATGTTTAATATAAATAGACTATCCGATCTTCTATTCCCCCCTTGACCCATTTTTGCCTTGATGAGTTTTCCTACATTCTTTTTTTCACTATCCCCTTCTTGATATTTTTATTTCTTTACGTTATCTTTGAAAAATTTATTTACAATGTGTTTGATTTTGTATTATCATCTTTTGTATAATTATCTGGATCTCATTGTGAAGATTAATAAACATTGAATATACAAAAAAATAAATAGTAAAAAAAAAAAAGAATAAAGAAGAAAAAAAACAAACACACTTACCAGTTTCATAGTCCCTCCTGGTCTCTTCCTGGAAGTCCCGGAATATGTCAACCCGGAACTTCTTCTCTAGACCGTAGCTGTAATATCGGAAAAGGCACTCCAACCCGTACCTGTAAGGAAAACATGAATGTCACACCGCAAAGTATGAGGACTCCTTAGTTTTAGCACCTCAGAACGCCTCCTATGTGATGGAGGAAACATACAAGGTGTAACAAATCTGCTTTTGTCATCTACTTTATTAAATTAATTTCAAAATGATAAACTAGCAGATACCAACCTGTACCCTTCCTTCCCGTCCTCTACAGCCAGCTGTCGAAACTCTTCATACATTTTCTTGTTGAAGTGATCTCGGAGGAAGAAAGACCAGAAACGGAATAGTGTGTTCATTTCCTGGGACTGGCCGATGCCTAGCCGTTTCCTCTCTGGGTAGGGAGAAATAACGGTCATATTTACACTGTATAGACTGCACCAATCATATTCAGAGGTGCATGCACCTGGCACATCTTACCATTAAGGCAACGTCGGCGGTACTTGTGGTAAACGTGTTGTGTAAATCCATTCTCCTTCAGTAACTCATGGGAAGGATGTTGGAACTTTGGCAGAGACTGAGGGGTACATCCATAGTTGCTCAGGGCTGGGGCCCCCTCCGATGGACTGGCGTTCGAGCTGTAACAAAAACAAGAAAAAATTTGAGAAATGGTAAGAACTTACCTTTGTTATCCCTCTCTCTAAGAAGTCCATAGGGCCCACAGGGTGACCTTGGGGGTATAGGTGATGCAGAGTCATCCGGCCACCTTACACAGTAAATTTTTATCCCAGGATGCACTTGGGTCTCACTCTATACCCCGCCCCCGGGCCGAAGGCACCTCAGTTTCGTAGAAAGCCAAAGGCCGGAGGAGGATAAGAGAGAGAAGACACACAAGAATCACATTCTCACACAGAAGGCGACGGAAAAAACGGTGACTAGAGCGAAGCCCATCTGCAGCACAGGTGCGACAGGGTGAGTGCCCTGTGGACCCTATGGACTTCGCAGAAAGAGATCACAAAAGGTAAGTTCTTACCATCTCATTTTCTACTTCAGGGTCCATAGGGGGACCTTGGGGATGTCCCAAAGCAGTACCCCCAAGGGTGGGGACGCTCCTGTGCAGAGAGGAGAATCTGCCGCCCGAAGGATGCATCTTGAGAGGCAAAGGTATCAAAGGCATAATACCTCAGAAAGGTGTTCTGGCAAGACCATGTGGCCGCCTTACAAAGCTGAACAGCCGAGGCGCCACGGCGAGCTGCCCACAAAAGGACCACAGACCGAGTAGAAAGAGCAGTTACAGAGGGCGGCACTGGAAGGCCCTCGTGAATGTAAAGAGGCCTCACCTGCCGAGAGGTCTGGGGAATTAAAGGCCGGCACAATAATTTACTTACTTTACTCATTAATGTGGAAACTAGAGACCACCTTAGAAAGGAAACCAGGGCTGAAGCACCGCCCTGTCCTGGTGAAAAAACAGAAATGGGGAAAGACAAAGAGACAGCCCCCAAATCTGACACTCTTCTGGCAAAAGCAATAGCCATAAGAAAAACTGTCTTAGCAGTAAGCCATGTGAGATCCACCGAGTCCAGTGGTTCATATAGAACAGCCCAAGGCGCCACAGTAGGGACAAAGGGAGGCTGAATGCGAAGGACCCCTTGAAGGAAAAGTGTGGATATCTGAGAGATAAGCAATCCTTCGCTGGAATTACACTGAAAAAGGGCAGAGACATGCACCTTCAGTGAAGCAAGGCGGAGACCAAGGTCCAAACCCGCCTGCAGGAAAGCCAAAACTCTGGATACCCTAAACATTTGGGGGTCATAACCTCTGGGACGGCCCCATTCAAAGTAGGTATGCCACACCCTGTAGTAAATCCTGCCAGAGGCAGGTTTCAGTGCTCTGAGCATGGCATTAACCAGAGCCGGAAAAACCCTTGGACCTTAGGAGGGATGTCTCAAGAGCCACGCCGTCAAAGACAGACGACCCAGGTAAGGACCTTGAGACAACAGGTCCGGACGTTGAGGCAACAGAAACGGAGTGTCGATGGAGAGACTCTGAAGATCTGAGAACCAGTGACATCGGGGCCATGCTGAAGCCACCAGCAGGACAGTGCCACCTCCTTGTTTGAACTTCCGAAGCGCTCGAGGAAGAAGGTAGATTAGAGGGAAGAGGTACGCAAACTGGAAGGTCCACTTGACTGACAGTGCGTCCACCAAGAGAGCCTTGACGTCTCTCGTCCTGGACCCGTACAGTGGCAGTTTGTGATTTTGTAGAGAGGCCATGAGGTCCACGTTTGGAAGGCCCCACCTGTCCACTTCGAGTCCCTCCTTGATGGTTTATGTAAGCCACGGTCATGGCGTTGTCTGCCTGAACTTGCACAGGTTTTCTGTGAAGAATGAGTCTGGCTTGTTGTAGGGCCCTGAAGACTGCTCTTCCAATCAACATATTGGAACTTCGGGCAGACTCCTCTGCTGTCCATTGTCCCTGGAAGGAGTGTGGACCTGTCACTGCACCCCAACCCCGGAGACTGGCGTCCGGAATCCAAAAGGGGCACCCCTTGGTGAGGTGGGCTGACTGCAGCCACCAAGGCAGAGATAGCCGTACCTCCGGAGAGATTACAATTGTTTGTGTCTCTATCCGATGTGGCAATCCGTCCTACCTAGAGGATCAATTTCTGCAGAGGCCGGAAATGAAACTGGGCATATTCCACCATGTCGAAAGTCAACACCATGGTTCCTAGCACCTGCATGGCTGAGTGTATGGACACTCAGCGACTGTGGAGGCATCTGCACACTCGCTTCTGTTAAAGTGGAGATTTTGTCTGTGGCCAGAAAAATCCTCTGCTGTTGGGAATACAACAGAGCTCCCAGATGGAGCATCCTTTGAGATAGGATCAGGGAGGACATGTTCCAATTGATCAACCACCCGTGCATCTGAAGTACAGACATTGTCAGCTGTAGGTGGTGGTGAAGTACCTCTGGAGACCCTGCCAACAGCAAAAGGTTGTCCAGTTATGGTAACAGGCGGACCCCCTGTAGCCGCAAATGGGCTACCATTACCGACTTGGCAGAAGGATGTCTCGCACTCCAAGCTTGTTTCTTAGGCTTGGTAGTTTTCTTGGTGGTTGATGGCCTAGGAAAGGACTGGGTTCTAACTTTACCTGGGGCTTGACAGGTCCGAAAGGACGAAGTCCGAGACCCCGAGGGAGCAGGTGCAGAAGGCAGGCATGCTGACTTAGCGGCTGCCAGTGTATCCACAATTTTGTCCAGATCATTGCCGAACAGGAACTTACCATTATAGGGTAAACACTCCAAGCCCTTCTTGGAGCGCATCTGCTCTCCAAGAGTGAAGCCACAGGGAGCAGCGAGCCGCAATGGCATTCAATAAGCTGACATCTAAGGCCGCTTCATTTATATAGGTAGCGGAATATCGCAAGTTGCCCACCAGATTCAACTGCTCCCTGGTCGCATCTGAAGACAAGGACCCCTCTAGGGTGTTTGCCCAGTATTTCATAGCTGAGCCACCCAGCAGATAGCCATAGCTGGTCTGCATGCGGCACCTGAAATGGAATAAATGGACTTCAGGCAAACCTCCAACTTCCTATCTGTGGCATCCTTCAGGGATGATGTGGAAGGCATAGGGAGAGTGGCATTTTTAACCAAACGCATGACGTGGGAATCCACCACTGGTGAAGTTTCCCATTTTGAAAAATAGTCCTCAGCGAAGGGATAAGCATGGGCCAGACACTTCTGTGGCTGGTAAGGCTTCCCAGGATTTTTCCATGCCCCCTCCAGATGGTCCACCAGCTGGTCGGACAAGGAAATATGGCTGCGGCCACTTTTACAGGCTTAAAAAGGGCATGTCTGGACTTAGGTGCTGGAGGATTGTCCTCCTCTATGACCAAGGCCGCACGGACAGCTTGCATCATACCCGGAATATATATCTTGGACTTCGACTTCTCTACACAGGAGAAGGAGTCAGAGTCATCCGGGAGCGCCCCATCTTCAGATGAGACCTCGTCATCATCATATAGAGTAGATTGGGACAACGGCAAAAATCTTATAGCCATTGTGCCCTGAGGGGGCTCCTGCTGTCGAACTTCTAAAACATTTTGCAATGCAGTGGGAACTGTATTAACCCACTGGGGAGATTGCACCTGCATGGGTGCAGTCGCCTGAAGCAAGCTTTGTGGGGGCATAAGCTGCAGCCATGTAAACCCCAGGGGGGGATAACACAGGAGGGGTTGTTAGATCGTTCCCAGGGGAACGCTCCAGCGTAACCCCTGGGACGCTGGAGCGTTCCGCAGAACTCCAGCCCAATGTCCCTGGTGGCCTAGTGGGGGTGCCTGGCCCCACTTGCTGTCATTCCCAGCTCTGGGGGAAAAAAGACTGCAACTCTGCGCGCGCCACCTCGGTGACACGCCGCTTACCTGCGTCCATGTAGCGTCCCGGCTGCAGTCCAGGGTCCCTGCGAGCCAAGACCCTAGAGGCCTGCCGAGATCCCTGGACCTGCGCCGGATCGGTAGCGCGGACTTCACCTGGACTGTCCGCACTGCCGCTATTCTTAATAAAACTTCTTTTAAAAATAAAAAAATCTCCAAGGGCTGTGTTAACAGTCCCCCTGCACGTTAACGACCCGACTCCAGCCGGGCACCCAATGAAACGTGCCTCTGGCCCGGGGGTGGAGTATAGAAGGAGACCCAAGTGCATCCTGGGAGAAAAATTTACGGCGTAAGGTGTCCAGATGACTTTGCATCACCTATACCCCCAAGGTCACCCCTGTGGACCCTGAAGTAGAAATATCCTTTAAAAGTGAACTATATGTCATGGACGAGGAATACGTTTTGTGGGATGAATGCAGCCCAGTAACTCGCAAGGGGCCAATATACAGAATATTCATGTAAATTTATACTATCAACTCAATGAAACTTTGTGGAGGCAGCCATCGGCCAAATCCACCACCCTGTTGTGAGCACTTGTACCTTACCTCACAGAGGCAGTTCGAGGCCGATGCTCTCTAGAGTCCATCACCCAACCAACGTGGCATTCCATGGGTGGGTTCGAACTGTGACGAGTTTTCCTTTTTCGCGGCGTCTGCAAACAGAAAGCAGTCACAGTGCTGTTATTGAGAAGAGCCTTCTGATGCTTTGCAAACACTGATCTGATTAATACCAGTAAACAAAACTGTTACTCTGGGCACAAAATGCTTGCAGAAAATAGAACCCAGCCAGAAAGGCTCAGGAAACGTTTACACCTTCTACTGGGGAAGGCAAGAAGTTTGTGTGGCCATTACACATTTAATATACAATGGCATTGGGCTTTCATTATCAAACTAAGGGGAAAGATGTATCAGATATTCTAAGGAGGACAAGTGGAGGTGTTACCCATAGCAGCCAATCAGGTGCTAGCTATTATTTAGCAAGTCTACAAAATGATAGCTAGAAGCTGATTGGTTGATATGGTCAACTTCTCCTCCTGTCATCTACCCTTACGCAATAGATGTTCTTTTCACACTATTCCCTAGTGAAAGCTAGAAGATTGCTGGCATTATTACGTTTATGACACATTTATAGAACTTGTTCAGATCTCATATCTAATTTATAGAGCCTTGAAATTTACAGGTTCAACTGTACACTGCAACAAACGAAAGGGAATTAGGTCAGTCCTAGGAATTTAAAAAGAATCCTACTCTGATATAGATAAATAAAACAAGTAAACACAATAAGGCTTGTATATTCCTGAGCAATGTAATATCTAGAAGGCCAGATAATATAAGGTTAGAAAGGAGCCCACTTTAGTGCCCTCTCAGGACATTTTTATATATTTTTCCTCAGCTGTTCTCCTTTAATCTATTTGGTTCATTGATGAATGCAGACATCTTGGCCTGTGTCTGGGTAAAATTAGGATAGATCTGACCACCTTTTATTGCATAGGTGGGGATAATAGGAATAAAAAAGGTTAACTTGCTAGGAAATAGAAATAAAAAAAAAAAAAAAAAATCACTTGGCATGCTTGTATTTATGTTTAATATGGTGGATAGCCACATGCAGTCTGTATGTGTGTGCATAACCCCAACTCCTATTAAGTATAGGAGAGTGATCATCTTACCTTTGCATCGATCGTCCTGCCCTCTTTTACTACGGGGTAAAAGCGCGGAGTCAGCGTCGGGTCTTTCAACCTGGGCGTTCGCGGGGTGCGTGGAGTCCGAGCATTGCGGTAATTTGGGGATTCGGGGACAGTGGTTGGCAAGGAACGGGCAATTGTGGAAGGTTCGGGAGCACCAAATAACTTGTTAGCCAAGGCATCTGTGGGAACTATGGGAGAATCAGAGGGACAGTAAGAAGTCCGCACTAGAATGTAGACAGGCCGTATAAAAGGTGAAGTCTGGTCTAGATTCCTATGCATTGTGTCACTAGAAGAACTAGGCATAGCCGATCCATAAAACCATTACCCAGTGACATATTCCATTCAAGAGGCCTCCCCCTGTACTCAAAGTGACCATGTCTGAGAAACCTACAACATCTACACAAGAAGGGCTATTTAGGCATACATGGATGACAGCTTAATAAAGATCTATTATAGCCAAATTGTTGCTTTTCCTGCATGGATAAAAAAAAAAAAAAAAAAAAAAAAAAAGAAGTTCTTCATTATCAGCCTCTTAAATACTTTTTCCTCCTTCCCCCAGCTGCCAAACTGGAATAACTTGTTTCAAGAGTTCCTTCCGTGGAATCCCCATCTTTTAATTGAATAGGGTCATGCTGCTCAGTACAGACCTCTGCTGGCCAGCTCCCGTACTACTCCTCAAGCACTGGAAGGAAGAATCCAATACAGCAGCTGAATAGGACAGTTGGCTGCTGACTAAAGGACATAGCGTGCATACAAAATACCCTTTTAACATCTAATAAGGTTTCCAGACCTCTAGCTAAAGGGTCCTTCTAAGAGAGGTAAGACTGCCCAATATTTATAGAGTCAGAATTTTTCCTCTGCATTTCAGCAAAAGAAAGCATCCCATCTGTAAATACATTTCCAATTAAAGAAAACGCTATTTGTTACCCAACGTGACATCAATTAGGGCTAATTCTTAGGACCTTTAAAGGGTAAATTCAATTGCAGGCAAAGCCCAAGTTCACGTGCGTCTCTGAACAGCACTTATGTAGCCCCAAGATCACATTTTTACACGTACCTCTAGGCATCTGGGTGCTAAAAAACAAAACCTCCAACACCGTTGCAAAAAGCACAAGACAAACATCACATACAATGGAACTGGCCTCTAATAGTGAAATAGAGCCACCACCACAATGCGTTTGTAGCTGTGAATTTCTGCAATTGAACAAAGCAGCTGCACATAGAGATCACTGCTTGCACTTACCTTGCTGAAATCTTGGGGGTCCTGGAGGAACTTCCTGATTAGGGTCAACAGGGGGTTCCGGGGTTAAAGTGTCAAACTGCTCCCGGCTGATCATATTGACTTTTTTGAAGTTCTCCACCTCTTGCTGGAATGAGAAAGGGATCGGATTACGACATGAGCACAAAGGGTCTTGTGTCACTTAAAAAATACTGTACATGTAATGCTCACACTATTATGACTATTAAGGGGTAAATTTACTAAAGGTATATTTGAAATCAATCTAAATCAGGGCTAAGGGGTCTATTTACTAAGTATTGTTAGGAGACAGAGTGAAAAGTGATAAGGTGCCAGCCAATCAGCTCCCAACTGTCATTTTTCAAACACAGCCTGTGAGATGGCAGTTGGGAGCTGATTGGCTGGCACCTTATCACTTTTCACTCTGTCTCCTAATGGGGGGCATCCACTAGACAATTTTATCCCTGTCCAACCTCTTAATGATTTTCCCTTGAAGTTTCCCTTGAAATATGATCTTCCACTCTGAACAATTTGCAAAAGATCTAACAATAAACTATGTTGTTTTAATCTGATTGAGAGCTTTCAGCTATAGTGGGCAGACAGTGGTTCATCGTTTGATCGTTCAGCGTGAACGATGTGTAAACGATGTGTAAACGATTTGTAAGCAATCAAGTGAAATTGACCTGCATGTTCAGTCGATGGAGGATACGATCAAGCGGGAGCGCGCATCGTACATCGTTAGAAACAATTACTGCACGATTTGCAAACGATATTCCAACGATGTTTGAACTATTATCGAACGATTATCAAACGATTTTATCATTATCGTTCAACTTTATCGTCTAGTGGATACCCCCCTTAACACTGCTTAGTAACTAGACTCCTAAGTCTTGGAGAGATCTAAAGTGGATAGAAATATGCACCAATCGGCTCCTGTCATTTTTCAAACACAGCCTGTATAGTGGCAGTTAAGATTCTGATTAATTGGTACTCTCTCTCCCCAAGGCTTAGTAAATAGGACACCTATATCACACATTAACACTAAAATCAAAAATTGTCTGTTATTAAATGTGCGATTTAGTCCCAGAAACACAACTTTGATTTAGATTGATTGAAAAACCAACCAAATTTACCCCTAAATGTCTATTCCGCAATATAAGAATGTAAGCTTACAGCAGTATCAAGAGTAAAGGAAATAAGAGCTAGAAGTGTCAGTTCTCAGCTGGACAAGTCATTATAAACATCTATACACAGATTAGAGACAATGGTGTACACCAGAGGTATTCAACATGGGCCCTTCAGCTGCTGCAGAACTACACACACCAGCATGCCCCTCCACAGTTTTGCTATTAGGGCATGCTAAAACTGTGGCAGGGCATTCTGGGAGGTGTAGTTCCACAGCAGCTGGAGAGCCGCATGTTCAATACCTTTGGTGCACACACTTGGGAAGATTATACAACAGAGAGGGCCAAAGCATCGGAACCTGCACATAAACATTCAAATCAATAGAGGAACATTTTACCACCAAGTCAATTCTTTTAACAAAAAGCGTAGCATTCCAATCCCCAATATTGCATCACATTCAAATAATAATATAAACAGTGACCTGCGCAGGGTTATTGCCGTTTGCTGGTCTTTTTTTTCTGTTATCGTCAGAAGCCTTAATAAACTTTTGATATAAACAAAAATTTTTATTATAAACAGTGATTATTGTAAAACAAATTAAATTATCTGAAAACAGTGATTCATGTCACCAAATACAGAAGTATCATAAATTTGTCCCACAAAACCTAAAATAAAAAAACAAGATTTAAGACTAAAATAAAAATATGGCCTGTGAGTAAGGTGAAAACTACATGTTCTATGCTACCTCACAACGGCAGACGTTGGGTACAGTGTAAAAACTATATTACAATGCCAATAGGCCGTGTAATTGTCCGTTAACCTGTACAATTAGGGTGCATAGTCACTGGTGGTGTTACACCCATCCTAAGGGAGCTGTATTCTCTAAAGTGAACATGTTTACGCAGGCCTGAAAATAGTGACTTATCAGTATCAGGAAGGCACAGCCACAAGGATAATTGCTTGATCAAAGTGCCAAAAACACCATGCAAGCCTGTTTGCCTCCTTGAGGATATCAGAAGAGAAATGGAAATAGATCAATCTACATAGAAAACAAACTATTTTTAAATCATGGAAGAAATGTTTTACATCACCTGCTTATTAAAGATAATTCACAATGTGCAATTCAGTCTACTGCAAACGACTAACAGTAGCAAATATCTTTGCTGAGAATAATAACACTAAAACTACATATAGTCACTTACATACAATAGTATATTCACTGAGAGATGGCCAAAGCCGGTCCTTTATCGGTGTACGTTCCAGGAATCCTTCACTTGTACATTATAAGGACAATGCACTGTGAGCCTGCCCACAAACCAGTTACCTGGACATGCCCAGCAGTCACACCCCACCAACAGGCCTAGAATATGTCCATAGAGAAGTCACAGGACTGATATATACCATGTGCAAGGCAGGACAAAGAACGTGTCACGTGACAGGCACCTGGACAAGCAGTCACAGGTTACCAACACATTATATTTTCTATATAGAAAAACATTTTTCTGATTGAATCACTAAACCATGAATTTTAGGTTTAATTCACTTTATAATAAAACATTGGGGACGATTCAGTTGTTTTTTGGGTGCAAAACGGAGCAATTCAATCATTGCTCTGTTAGAATGCTTGTGCACGTCCCACAAGCGAGGGGTTTATCTGCATAGAGCAGATGCTTTGGCGCCCAAACTCCCAGCTTATCGTACATTTCTGCTCACCACCTCAGGAGGCTGCAGGCAGAAATGTGTCTAACCGGGGTTAAGTATGCCCGTAACGATGCATTGAATTGATCCATCAGGCGCCCTATAAAACAACTGAATCGCCCCCTCAGGCGTTTATGGTAATATAAAAGGCACCAGGCCACATGTACAGTATGAAAGCACCAGAGTGCTTTTATACAGGTCAAAGAAACCAGACTTCTAATATGCATGACTGACATACAAGGAGCGATTCAATTGTTTTATTGGGCGCCTTAACAAATGGGTGCCAGACAGAGTAATTGAATTGGTGCTCCGTTCGGGCAGCCATAGTCGCAGGTAGACATTTCGCAATCTTAGGGCCGTATTCATTAAGCGGCGAAAAATGGATGTTTTACAAAAAAAGGCAACAAAAAAACTGGAGAAAAAGGTTTCTCCATCCCAGACATGGAGAAGAAAAAAAAAAAGCAAAATCCCTATTTTTGGCTAAAAATGTGGGGATTTCTTTCAGAACCCTTTGGACACCCCCCCTAATGATAAATTACCAAGGGAACATATCATAAGTTGCGTACTTTGGCGAAAAACAGCCGCGCAAACTTGGGGTAAAAAAATAAACATTTCATTTTCGCCGCTAATTGAATATGGCCCTTCAGTGGCGAGCAGAAATGTGTGAGAAGTCAGGAGTTTGGGCAGCAAAGCAGGACATTAGACGGGTTTAGCCGCTGGCCTTCCTTGTTTTTAAAATTGGGGTATGGTCTGTGTCAGGAGAAGATTCATGTGGGGGAGGGTGGAGGAGACACACACCATGAGTTACTGCACTCTGTTACACCAACCCTAGTGACGCCACTGAGTGTAGTATTAAATTATAACCATATGTAGTTATTTTAATCTCCAGATTCCCTTTTGTAATTGTTACATTATTACATGTACATAATTGTGTGAATATGGGGCAGTGTCTAAATACCGCAGTACAGCTAAAGCTGGGCATACACGGCCAGATAAAATGTCTGTCAGACATTTAATCTGGCCGGCTGCCAGCCACAGATGTCGCCGGCATACACAGATTTCTCTCACAGTAGTCGGCAGACATCCGCGCTCCGCCCCCGGGGGAGGAGACATTTCCCTGTTCCTTCCGTAGGAAGGAACACAGGAAATGTCTGTCTGTCGGCCGTGGCCGCGCATACACTGCCCGATGCGGCCGACAGTTTACCGGGAAATATCGCATCGGACGGGCATGCTGGACAATCCGGCATGCCCGACCGAGCAATATTTAACCCTCCGTCGCCCCCCCACACGCTACAATTATCGGGGCGATCCGCCGATATCAGGCGGATCGCCCCGATAATTGTAGCGTGTATGGCCAGCAGTTGCCCTTCGTTGAATATTCATCTTCAATTTTAAAGGTTGAAGACCCCTGATGTACAGGAACCAGACATTTGTAATTAGTTAACGAAAAACCAATGCGATGGGTGTTATTTGACGTTTTAACAAATATGTTTAAGTGTCTCTGGCACACAAGGCAGCAAAAGCAGTAGATATTCATGACGGGCTATATACTCTAGCCATTACACACACTAAGCCTATCTGTGAAAGAAAAAGAAAAAAAATAGAGGGCGCCAAACCGGTCTAAGTGTCAAAATAAGAACAACAACATATATAAATGGCTAGAAATCCTGCAGTACCGCTGCTTCTAAAGAGGTGCTGAACCTCACAGAATAACCTTAGTAAATTATAATTTTTTTGTTACTATTTGTGAAATGGGGACTGTCCCAGCTGCTGCAGAACATCAAAGTTCCAGCAATAGCCCATAATGTCATAACAGATTGAAAGCAAAAATGTTGGCCATATCTCATGTGCATTCATAAGTTCACCCTGGTTAGTGCACATGGCCAACTTAACAAAATAAAAGCAGGCGCTGCTTTTTGCGTTCCTTGCTTGATCATCTACATTGCTATATACGCCGTGTGCACGAGACTGGCGACTTCTGGTGACAAAGCATTGACAAAAAGAAGGAACAGAGTAGAGATTCATTTATATAACTATTGTGACCTCCAAACCCTTTGAATAAACAGAAGTATTTAATTTTAAATGATATGCCTCTCAGGTCATACATGACACCCTGCCAAGAATAGGTCGGTTATGTCCCAATGTTCGGTCTCAAGTATTAATTTCAACGGCACCTAAGTTCCTTAATGCCGGTCCATAAATATGTGAATGTTTGCGTGCTGAAAGTTTTATTGCAGGTTGTCAACTACTGTTTCAAACCTACAGGTCACTGACAACCTTTCAGATACAGTGAAATAAGTATTGACATGAACGGATCTGTAGAATCATCATTTTCCCCCTTCACTCACCTTGATCTGTGAATACTCTGGCTCAAACTGCTCTGTCCACAAGTCCTGTTCATAGTAGAACAGGCCATCATTTATCACTTTTGCCCATTCTGAACTCATCTTGGCCCGTGACGTATGGTTGCCGGTACGGTCTCCGCCAGGGTGCTTGCGAAGTGAAGGTGGGGTCTGCGTGACGATTAGGATTTTGTTTACATCCCGGTCGTCGATCTCGTAATCAGAGTCCTCGTCTGACCAGTCCGTGAAGGTGTTCTTCCTGCCGTCCATCTGCTCCATCTCTTCGTCGAACATGAAGTCCAGCTCTTCCGGCTCGTCCTGCTCTTTGTGTTGTTTTGGGGGAGTCACTGGGGTGGGGGTTGTCTGCTGTGGAGACTTCTCATCCTCAGGCTTCTAGGTTAATTCAAAAGAGGGATTACTACTAGCACCAGCCAAGATTCCCTGGAGCTGGAACGAACGAAGGGAAGGGGTCACAGTCATTCAGCCATGCTTACAGTGCCAATTACTGCATCCATGTCAGCCACATAACTTGTAAAGCAAAAAACAAAAAGTTTGAGAATATTCTTAAAATAAAATTACAAAAGCATTTTAGTAATTGATCAAATGAGAAAAAGGAGAGCAGTAATCTATAAAATATGGGATTCGTTATTTAAATGTTTATTAACATCTTTTCTGTATGGGCATTCAGCTAATGTGCCAACTATTCGGTATACTCTATTTTAGTTGACTTTGCAGCCACATCGGTTTCTGTCTAGTTTCTATGAACATACTTTAATGAGTAAACACATGAATGGAATCGGAGCATCCCAACACACTGCCAAAATGCATAAGTGACAACTGTACAATCTCGAACACCAGAAAATAAATGAACTCAGACCACTCGTCTGCAAGTCCAATGGTATGCAGACACTGGCCTAGCAAACTGTGGTCCAGAAAGCAAAAGGAAATGCATGACTTGCGTTTATCGCACAATATGCCTATGGACTATCCCCTAGACCTAACCTTTGTTCTGGCTGGAGAAGGCCGTGGCCTTTTTTTGACTTCTATCCAGCTCTCAGAATCCAGGTCTGGCAAACTGGCAGAAAGCCCCTTTGGCATAGTCTTGAGGTTGCTGACTTCCTCGGACTTTGTGGCCAGAGTGGTGCTGGAGGTCCGCGGGGAGCCGGGTGCAGATTCTGGAAACAGAAAAATGTTGCACAGAGCGTTAGAACACAGCAGCAACAATTAGAAAGGTAGGCACGAAGCAGATGAACTTTCGTATGGCAACACCCTGTAGTGTCTCTTCAGCAGATTCCATTCAGTGGTAGAAAAGGAGCCCAATATAGTCCCAGATACAATTTGACCATGCGATATAATGTATAGGGATGGAAAGCACTCACCTGTCTCCTTCTGGAATCCTTGCCTGGGAACAAACTCTGGACAGTTGATGAGCTGGGAGAAGTCAGTTTGAGAAGCATCTGCAGCAGACTGACCGGGAGGTAGGGGCCAAATATACGGCTGCTCCTTCCGCCTGATCTTCTCATCAATTATTTCCACGACTTTGCTGTCTTTTAGTGCCTGAAGGAGGAAAGTTTATTTTTAACCTTGTGTTTAAACATGTGATCGTATTCTAAATAGATAACAATACATCACATTTATTGAAATGACTTTCTAGTAACATGCCGCTAGATGCGTTACATCCAGACCACCTAACTCACCTTGACAATCAACCCAATGTCAGTGGTCAGAGCCTGTACTCGATGAAAACTGGCTATTAACCCAATAGGCAGGAAACCTTCGGAATCCATCTTTTTTCGCAGGAAAAAATCTCTCTGTAGATTGTCCACACTGAAGTAATATTCTCTGCAAAACAGGAGATGCAAGAAGATTGAGAAGTCCAGAATAGACATGGGAAGAGGAGCCCACCATAAAAGATCCAGTGATTACAGAAAGGATTACCCCCAACGCAACTGCCAGTGACGCTCAGCTGCCATTGTCAAATCAATTGTTTAAAATAATAATGAAGTCTCTGCAGAAAATGGCCTATGTAATCATTTATGGTATACAACATTGCATTACTGTTAATGGTAGGTCAGCTCGATGTCCTTTTTCTATATCAACAACGTTCTAGCAAATATATTTTTCAGATTATTCTATCTAATTCTAAAGTACACGCCAGAGGAAAAACAAGCCAATAACTAAAGTTAGACGACCACCACACAAGTGAATGCAAAGCCAGTAATAAAGACGTACACCTGTGCTGCAGGCTGGGCAGAAGCAGTATTCACAAGAATGAAGCTAACCCATTGCCCCGAGGGACGCTGCATGTCATCCCTGAGTACACCTAGCTATAATGGGGGAAATTGATCAAACCTTATAAAAAGAGGCCAAGCGGAGGTGCTGGCGCTAGCAACCAGATTCTTGCTTTAATTTATACACAGAGGTTCCCAAACTCGGATATTAAAGTCCAGGTTTTAAGAATATCCATGCTTAACGCTAGATGATTAAATCAAATTGACTGAGGTACTAATAAAGGCACCTGTGCTCAAGCATGGATATCCTTAAAACAGACTGTAGTTTGGGAACCTCTGATCTAGTGCATTCTATAAAAATGAAATGAGCCGTCTATTTTCAAAACACTGGTTTAAACGATAGAACCGCTGCTTTACGGTGTATATGCATCAAGCTCCTTAAGGAACCCTGTGTTCTATAATCCAGGGAGATCACGGAGTCCGGTGGGGACAATGTAACACTCCATTACAGGCTTTTCTGAGGACAAGAGGTGACTTACATCTGCCGCTTGATGTAATCTTTCAGCAGCTCCTGGTCTACGCTGTACAGCTCCGAGCTGCTCATGTTGTCGTAGTAATAGGTGATGTTACTGGGATATTTTGGACCTCGTGACCCATCTGTGCCGTCAAATTTCCTGTAGCCATACTGGTAGTCGAAGTGAGCTGTGGAGGCCACCAAAAAGAAACACTAAAGTGGAGAACAACATACAGTGGCCACATAGCAGAATGTTGTAAAGGGTAAAATGATACAATATAAAACTTTACTAGTACTGGTACGAAGGAAGGGAGTACATTTTCTCAGATGGAGAAGTGTGTCCGAGTATAAGGATGACATGTGCATATACATATATTAATACTTACAGCGTGTGCCTCCTCTTCCACGTCCCCTCCCTCTCCCTCGTCCACGACTTCTTCCTCTGAAGCCACCGCGAACTGCTCCCTCGCTTTTTACACTAGACGTGTCATCGTAGTCCGGCCAGTCCCTCTCCTGCTTATTATCTGGATACCAAGCTGTGGGCAGAGAAGCATGATCAGAATCAAGAGACATTTATTATTTGGGGTCATGCATTGGACTGAGAGTTACATGTACATCGTCACTAAGTCCTGTGACCACAAAAGGGCCACAGTACTTTAATACAGGTTACAGAAATCCTTCCCATAGCTCTATATTTACCATAGAGTTTATTCCTTCCTAATTCACCAGCCATAATGGATGACATCTGAACTCAGAGTTTGCAGAGTACTTACAGACACTCCCACATGGATTAATCCCACATGGGTAATATATGGTCATTAGCGTAGTTTTACAAATCTCCTCAGTATAACAAGTGAAATAATTCGCACCACCTGTGGATCTTTTAAAATGTGTCAGCCATAATGAATACACCTGTGCACTAACTAGCAGATCTGGAAAACATGCACTGTTAAGTTGGGTACACCTTAAACGACCGGCAATCTTGCAGATGGTTGGGGCGATTACCCTTCACACCAGTCCTTGCAAGATTGCCGGTACACTAGAAAATTTAAGAAAAGACGGTATTGATCACTCGTCCGTCTTTTATTAATATGCACTGCATGGCATGCAATATCGTGTGATTGGCTATGCAGAACGGCCAATCACAAGTTGTCGCTGACGAGAGTGTAGAATCGCGGGTACACATTAGACAGTGTGCCGAATATATTGTTCTGATCCACCTCAAATCAGTATAATGGACGATATATTGTTTTAATGTGTACCCAGCCTTAGAGGTCCCCCGAGTACCGGGTTTGGAATTCACCAAGCTAAAGAACCTATACATTTCTTCAGTGACAAAAAACTGTCTAGGTGACTGGCTAGGACTGCAACACAGAGCAGCGTACACCATTTTGCAGTTAACCCAATAGACATAACTATACAGTCAATCCGTACTCTGAGAACCACAGACATTACTGAATGAATAGCTGAAAAATAAATATTTATTAAACAGTTTAACAAATGCTGCCCGCAGTGTGTATCAGTGCACTGTACACTAAACGTACACTAGGTAGTGTTAGACTGGTTTAGCCGTTGTACACGGCTAAACCCATGCTCTTGGGGAGCGACAAGCGCGATAATTAACGGGCGCCCAAAACTACTGCATTGCACTGTTGGGCGCTCATTTATTATCGCCGCCCAAAAAAACCCCAACAATCGCCCCGAAACTCTTCTACATTCCTCACCAATAAGGAACACAGTAGACAACACAATGGTGGAAAATAAGGGAACTGCTTGGTGAGATACAAAACTCAACACCTTTCAAGAACTAGACAGAGCATGTGGTGGTCAGAATCACAGGGTAGACTGGGTACTCCATTTTGGCTTGCACACTGTACAAGTAAAAAAAAAAAACAAAAAAAAAAAAAACGGTTCCTGGCTGGCAGTAACCACAGAGGAGTCAAGCTCCTGGGTCACTGTGAATTTAGCAAACTGTACACCCGCTGATACCTTTGGGGTCGCTCCGATTCAAAGTGTGACGCTGCTGCTCATTCTGACGGTTGTTCCTTGTAGTTGTTTTGTCTCTTGGTCCGTCTGGTTTCATCTCAATCTGCAGGGGAACCCATTTGTGTTTATTTCCTGTGGAGGAAAGAGAAGTAGAAAGTGGTGAGAGTGAGGAGATAGTGATCCAACTTTGAAAATTAAAAATGGAAAGTTTCAGAACTATTTTATTATTAGAGAAAAGCCTTCTCTACTAGGACACAGCTGGCTAGACAAAATATCACCTCACAAATAGTACAGAACCAACAAGTACTCAGGATGGTAGACGGCTCATTTATAATTTTCCAGGGTTGTAAGTCAGTCGCACAGTACAAAAATGCCAACTGTGGTACATCAACGGTCTTCAGAACATGTCCCAAGAGCAAACACCTGGGTGCACGTATGGCTTGGACTCCATGGTCTTACTTTCAGTAATAGGTCCTACGCCTAAGTGGCCTTTTTTTCTCTTGGCTATTTTAAAGTGTTAAACCAGAAAATAGAGGTTTTGAAACCCACCCGACACAGTACCTTTCTTTTTGTGGGCGGACCTTGGCCCATCGTCATCCCCGTTCTTCTCTTCACTGGACTCATCAGATTTTACTCTTTGGTTCTCCTTCCCGTCTGCACTCTCTTCTTTCATTTCCTTCCTTACAAACGATCTTCGGGATGGCTGTAACTTTGGAGGCGGCTATAGACAAACAATAAAAATTTTAAATCAGTGGAGGAGTTGAATTTTTGACAGTCACTTTGTCTTATAGGCAGTTTGATACAACTGTATGTACATAGCATATATATTGTGATTTACAACGATGGCAATTCTGTAAGCCTGTATGGGGCAACTAGTGCTTATATCACAATGTTGCCTATTAACATTGGACACTTGATAAAGCGGATCTACACTGGGCACAACAGTATATGGCCCCTAGTGGCCTATGTGTAATGGTCATCTCATGGGATGAATCTACGCTGAGGTGCTCAAGCTTCATGTCTGTTTAGAATCATCTGTTCCATATATTGGGACAAAATAAAAAATAATTGCCATGTGGCCAGCCAGCTTTAGGGAAATGAGGATTAAACTGCCTGGAACATAGCGTGAATGTTGGGTCCCCCCTTGATTTTTGTTTTGGAGATCAGAATAAGTGTTATTACCCCAGATCAAAGACCAAAATTCGGGATAATGCAAAACACCCTTCTAGGTATATTTTTAAAAAAAAATATACAGTTCACTATTATAATGACGTTACAAATTAGGAGTGATTCAATTGGTATTTTTTTAGCTGTGGTAATTAATGAGCACCCAATGTAGCAATTCAATTGTTTTGGGTGCCCAATATCGCGCTTGTTGGGCCCAATTAGACAAGGTTTAGCAGTGTGCAACAGCTAAACCAGTCTTAAAATCCTGGCCAGAGCGCCAAATTATCACACATTTCTGCTTGCCAGCTCAGGAGGCAGTGAGCAGAAAAGATGGCTGCGGTGGCTATCGTGCATGAACAGAGCAACAATTGAATTGCTCTGGGGGGCGCCCATCATTGACAGTCACTGGCGCAAACTATTGACTTCCCCCTCATGGACTGTTTGTTATTTGCCACAGAATAGTAACTTCACGATCAGCTATAGTCACAGTGGGCCGGCACATTCCTTCATGAAGACTGTGTAGTGCTGGCTAAATGCTGTTTCGTATAGTCACATGCCGACATTTACATGAATGGAGCCAAATGGGTATTGACATGGTGGCTACATCTGTCAGGGTGCAAAAATTAGCACCGTTGGGTGGGAAAGGTTATTTGGTGCATGAGGAGGGGGTAGGGGTGGTGGTCATTTCGTGGGACGAGGTGGTGTGCAGATGGTTCGTCTAGAACAGGGGTGGGCAAGGAGTGGCCCTCCAGCTGCTGTTGAACTACACACCCCAGCATGTCCTGTTACAGTTTTTGCATGCCCTGATAGCAAAACTGTGGCAGGGCATGTTGGGATTTGTAGCCCCACAGTAGCTGGAGGGTTACCAATTGATCACCGCTGGTCTATATGGAAGTCAGCAGCCTGTAAATACTTGCTTTACCTACCATCTTTGAAGTGGCGGTGTTGAAATCTCATCCTACAGTATATAAAGCTCACATTCTGCATCTTGTACTTGCAGAAAGCAAATTTCTAGGCCCTCTTTCAACATAATAAAATTATTCAAATGTATAATAGTGACAAAAGCAAAATGCAATCTAGATGTCCCTAGATTCTTATCATAGCCATTTATGAAGGCAATCCGCCCAATATTTTACATGAAAAAAATTAAATAGAGCAGCAGTAGGTTTAACTTGTTACGTTTAGGTTTGCACATCCATGGTGAACTTAGGCACATAGGTGGCGATGTAATTATTTTGTTGCTGCCGATCTACCATCCTGTCTAAAGCTAAACCCGTCTAAAGACCTGGTCAGTGCGGCTAAACAGTGGTTTGGGTGCCCCAAACCAGTACTTTGACGATTTCTGCTCGTCACCTCAGTAGGGTGCAAGCCGAAATCTATGCGCCCACGGCAATCGTACCCGAACAGAGCAACAATTGAATTGCTTCTACTGGCACCCACTACTCACAGCCGTAGGCAAAAACAATTTAATTCCCCACAAACTGCTGTATTTATAAATAAATTAAAAGTTTTTTATTTTGGTGCTACAAAGTAATCAATGTATTTCAGGCACTAATATCAGAAGGTCCCCAGGTATTACATTTGGGTGTAAATGAAAGTTTTTACGAAGTACACTTAAATTCAGCATCCTACACACACACACACACCAGCCACAGGTTAATACAACAATCCATGAGCTGCAAACAAACGTCCGGTGATCAAAGGCTGGAGCCTGACAGACTACTACAGTCAGAGACCAGCACCTCATTAATTATCCACAGGGCCCGAAAAAATAAAAGGTGGAAGCAACAGAGTCCGGTGCATGTCCACTAACACTATTCACAGCAGTCTAGGCCAATAATCTTCCTAGAACCAGGAGGTAAGAGGATGCATAATCTGCAGATTAGCCTGCAGATACAAGACCGTGTCATCACAGCTTAGGTTATGGCAATAAAAGAAAAACAAAATCTACTGCCCAATTAACAATGAAATGACACTGCTGCTGCGGAATATTTTTCTGGCCTGTATATAAATAGCTTGAAACTGACACCCAGCCAGTCTCTAAACTACAGGTAATAGAGTATAAAGACAGATTTTCTCCAAACACGTCTCCCTTACCTGTTATCCACAAAGAGCTAGGGAAATCCGAAACCTTCACATGTCCCCAGGCCAAGCTACACTACCCAAGATCCTAAAAATAAATCCTGGGGTGAAGCACCCGATCACTGCACGCTGCCTGGGAGGCTCTCAGTCCCAGAATAGAGACTGCGAGCCATGGGCATGGCAGGAGTGGTCAGAAAGAGGGCATCCCTAAATGGAAATCCTGCTAGGGGGGACCTGTCTGTGCTATTCCTGGTGTCACACACCAGGAGAGAGAGAGAGATATGGCCAATTACCACCAATAATACACTGCACATATATTCAAACTAGACACACACAGAGCACTGAGACTACCTACCAAGATGTGGTGCTTTGCCAGTGTCAGATAACTGGGCTTGTATGCACCCTCCTGCAACTTTTACCAAATACACTCATTTACTTTCCAGTTTTATCATCACAACAATACACTGATGGAGCTCAGCAGTCTTATGTACCATAGCACAGACTAAGTTACCTGACAGTGTACAAGCCCTTTAACTCCTCTTTAATATTTGTGTGTAGGGGCGGGGGGGAAGCCTGCTATGGACTTTTGCCACCTGACTTAGAGGTGGACGTAGGCGAGGCTGCGTGTGTTGCCACAACCGGCCTTTATGCCAATACCGCAGCCGATTCTGTTCATACTGAAATCCTCACTTGCAGCGGCGCTAATCAGTCTCAGTGTGTCTTTGGACGCACCATTGCCCTATGGCGGGTGCAATTTCTCAGTCTGAACATGGCGTCCTGAGTCAGTATTACCCGGTTTTAGACACAGTCACTGTTAGCAACAAGCCCGCATCTGCCTAACCCATTGAAATCCACGGCTCGTGTCCAAAAACGTGCTGCGTCTTCAGTCAGCGACCATCAGGTTCCGTGCCGTGCGACTCAGACGCACGCGAGGAATTAATACAGCTGCCAACTGTGTCCACCTCTAAATCAGACCCTAAAGGGGCAATTCAATTCAGCGCGATGCTGAGTAGCCTCGGGAAGGAGTTCCTGGAGCTATTCAGTTGACCGCGCTGTTAGTTTAACGAAAGGATTTCTTCTCGCACCCTCCGGAGGGTGCGAGCAGAAGAAATCTGACTAAAGTGCCGGCCACAATGCGGTCTCTCAGCTTAGCGTGGCGCTAACACATGGCGGCACTTAATTTGGAAACACCTGGCTTAAGGCGCACTAACCAACATCCTCTGACTAAGTGCCGGGCGTGGGGGAAACAATTAAATAGCTCCGGGATCTTCTATATGGCGCTATTCACATCACGTTCAATTGAATTGAACCCTAAGTGTACAACTATCACCAATTTGCACAGTAAACCAAGGATCAAGAAGAGGCAACTTATCTGTTTTATATGAATCAGTAACCACTACGGGGTCATTCCTACCCCATCATAAAAATCCATTAAACTTAAGTGTTTAAACGAACCCATGCATAATCAATGGGAAAAAAAACTTAAACCACCTAAATCACAAAAGTCTTGTTTTTTTTCCCCATGCACACTGAAGAAAATGTATGTATGTAATGGAGCGTACACATGGTCAGACTTGTCAGATGAACGATTTTACCAAAGTTTTGAACGATTTGAACGATTTTTGACTGCATTAAAATGAATGGAATCGTCCAAGTCTGACTGCAAACCCATCAGATGTCAGAAATCGTTATCTGACAAACGGGAACGCGCATCGTTGATCGTCCATCGTTCAGGCATGTCAGATATGAACGATTTTCCTTCAGATATGAACGACTGAACGATTTTTAAATCGTTATCGTTCATATCTGAAGGGAAAATCTGATCGTGTGTATGCACCATAACTCAATCAGTAAGGGCTAGTTTTTCAATCAGTAAGGGCCAAACACCGGAAAAAGACCACGATCCTTTAAAGTGTACCAGACACGCACAGAAATATGAAAGCAGAACAGAAAATCCCACTGTCAAAAATAAGTTAACATCTTCCAGTAACACGGAGTCTTCCCTTATTTACAAGCAAAGGCTGAAATGAAGTGGCAGCTGTAATTTGTACAAGCCATTCAGGGACTCAGAGATGGAAATACAAGAATGGAAATATGTTGGATGTTATTTTGGCTTCTTACCGGTGTGCTTTTGTGGGCAATTTCTCCAGGCGTAGGCCAATTGGTGGCATCACCAAAATCTCCAACCTGCAGAAATTGAGAGAGTAATGATGCTTAGATGCACTGTAGTTTTGACTAGCTCAACCCTTCTAATGTTGGGGCACAACGACTGCAAAACTAAATTGTGACAACAGAGATTGTGGCTATTATGGTGACACACTGGTAGTGGATGGCTTAAAAAGCTGTTCATGTCAGGTCATCAGTGGGAGCAACAGTGTATCTAAGGCTCACTATAAGGGTACGTCCAGATAGACTTTTTTGGGAGCGTTTTTGAAGTGCTTTGTCACACGGTGTGCCTGCAGTGTTACAGCACTTCAAGTGATTTGAATGAGGTTAAATATCTATGAACACTAAGTACATGTGTGAAATATGGCAAATGGACGTGGCACAACAAAAAAACTGCATGTCGCTGGTATTAAGAGTAAAACATGGCTGTCTGGACGTGGCAGTAGCCCACACAAATGCACATTAAAGATGATTAAAGGAGACAGGGTTGTGTAATTTTACAGCACAGGCTAAATTGAATTGAAAGCTATTATTCTTAAGGGAGCGCTCCAGTAATCAAAACACAAAGGAAGGAGGCAATGCTGGGGACTCGGCTCCACCAGTGCAACATTAAAGTGCTCAGTGGCTGGCAGAAGAGGTGGCAGTGTGCCGCACAGTTTGGCAGTTTGCAAACTACTCTTTAGAACCAAATTTAAAAAAAAAATAAAAAATTTGATTTTTAATTCATTTCTATAGATAATTTATCAGGCTCCGATATGTGATAAAAAGTAACCCTAACTGATCCACATCTCTTTTTTATAAAAACAGAAATTTAGGAGAGGAGTATTACCAACTTAACAAAGATGTGCCCAGCGCAAACATTTTCTGCCATTAAAGGCGCTGCACCTACAGGCTTTTTCTTTTGAAAGAGCATGGACCCAGCCCATCTCATTAGATTTGTGGATTGCGTCCCTCCCATTTCAACCCATCCCTGTGCAGACCCATCAAGGGGCCTGGATCTGTAGAGTAGACCACAGAATGTCCTGTACCCCACAGCGATGTCAGTAAGCCACTCCCATCCCTGTGCAGACCCATCAAGGGGCCTGGATCTGTAGAGTAGACCACAGAATGTCCTGTACCCCACAGCGATGTCAGTAAGCCACTCCCATCCCTGTGCAGACCCATCAAGGGGCCTGGATCTGTAGAGTAGACCACAGAATGTCCTGTATCCCACAGCGATGTCAGTAAGCCACTCCCGTGGGCCATGGTAGCGACACGAGAAAGTCTCAGTACTAATATTAGTCATAGTGGGACTTCCACGTGTCAATACATCAGCCAGCTGAAGTGGAATTATGATGCAGGGCCAGGCAGCCCAACTTGCTGCCATTTTACTGTCCAGATCACGGAAACTTTGCCTGGCTCTACAGATTATCCGAGATGGCTGAGTTTGAAATATACAATGTGGTGGAGAGATCTCAATTAGCAAAAGGCCGCCTCCGCCAATACACAGAATGGCGGCCAAGAACCTGTTAGTCTGATACCAGGAGGAAACTTTTCCCAACACAGCATTTACAAAAGAGAAGCTGCTTTAGGCCTGAAGTAAAAGGGGCAAATCAACTGCTTTTTTTGCACACCCATCGGAGCTATTCAATTGTTTCTGCTGAGTCGTGAATGCATAATTTCTACTCACAGCCCTCCAGAAGTGACTAGCAGAAATTGGCGGAAAGTTCCACGTGTGGGCGCGCTGAGCAGGACTTTAAACGGGTTTAGCCGCTTTACTCTTCTAAACCTGATCTAGTTGGGTGCGACATGCACGAAAAACAAACTATTGAAAATCGCACTGGTCAGTTTAGACAGACGATCAGGCATTCAAAAATAATTGAATTCCCCCCATAATATCTGATTATAAAGCAATAAAATCTACCACAAAAGACTGTTTTGAAATGGAACAAGATGTTACCTTGCTGCCTCGCCGTGGCCTAGGAATACCAGCTTTCACCACTTTGGCAGGTAGAGGAGGGTCTGAAATGAGATAAAAAAATAAATAAAATACATTAAACTCAGCAAATAAGAAATAACTTGTTCCTCGTCAACATACTTTACATAAAGTCAGCAGAATTATCTATACCGAGAGTACTATAAGAATATAGGGATGTGAGAATAACTATTCAAATACAACTCTTTAGCGAGTCAGCAAATATTAGCTACCAAGTACCAAATGATCATGAAAGACAATAATAATTATACTTTAGTGCAAAAGAGCCTCCACCAACATATATTCACATACTTCAGTATTAAAATGCATCTCCGCACAAGGGACCAGGAAATATACAAAAGCTCATTCAAATTATTTACAGTTGGCGATACAGAAGGCAGGAGGTATTGTCCTTATCAGGACACACCGTTATACATTGCACATCACTCTAACATCCTACCTAAATATGACCAACAGAATATATTCCATATTGAGAAACTGAATGATTGCAAAAATAGCGAGGTGGGTTAAACATCTAGGATGGGGCCTGGCTTGTGTGCGCACCACATATTGGGCAGGATGTACTAAGGGGTGAAATGAGGTAAAAACTCCGAAAATTGTTGCTTTGGAGAGGTATGACCGCATTTCCATATGTACCAAGCTCCGGAATGTGATACATTCCGGAGTTTGGACCCAGTGGGTAACTCCATCTTTAGATGGCGTTACTCAATAGAAGCCTACGGGCTTCTCCAGGCAACTCCCCCTGAGAGTGATGCGCAGCAGGACGCCATAGGGAAACCCGGAAGTCCCTCGTTCGCAAAGTATATCCCACCCATTGCCTTTGGCCAATTGTGTCCTTAGGAGTGTCTTTTTGAGTTAAGTGATTTAGGGCTCTTGTAGTGCGAAGTAGAGCCTCTTTTGATTGTTTTTAACCCTCCCTGGCCTATTATTCTCGCTTTTGGTGGTTGTTGTTTTGGTGTTAGCTATTACAGAGGGACAGAATGGCAGGTCATCAGTCCAGGTGCGATATTTGTTTTGGATGCGCTCACCTTCGTTGACTGTACCATCCAGGCAGGGGCACAGTCAACACACTAACGGGTGAGTAATCAAGTTAGAGGGTCGAGTGGATACCTTTGATTGTATTTGAATAGAGTCTATGCACCTTGGGTGGAATCAGTCTACAATGCATGTTGGTGTTAGTTTGTTGTGCATTGTTGGATTGCTTTGATTTGGCTGTCCTCTCTGCCCCATAACCACTAGTACTAGAATTTTTCCACTTATTTAAATAAACAGCTAACAGTTTTCTTCAAAAATTAAAGTCTCCGTGCCTATATTTATTATTATGGTTATTAATTTACTATTATTATTATTGTGATTATTATGGATTGGTATTTAAAGTGGTATGCATGCATGCATGCATGACACCCCTCATCCAATAGAAAGGTTTAGTACCGCTGACATTCCAGGCTTATTTCCTTTATTCAATTATTTTCATTTCCCAACATTTTACAGAATCCAACATGGTATGTCACAGACACAAGGTATCTGAAAATAAAGGTTAAACCCACTGGCATCCCCTATCACCGGTATATATTGCTATATGCGTTTAAAGCTACATAATCAGGTGGGTTCTTTAGCCACCCAAAGATTCTGTACCATATTGCACGAAGAAACTACTGTCACATAAGGTCACCTGGCTAACCAGTCAACCAGATTAATGCCAATCACAGGCAACATTTCTTGTGGTAGATCCTCTGTTAGTAGTCAGAAGCACGGATAGGTGCACTGCATAAATGCACTGAAAAACTGACTGGCTAAATCTTGGAAAGGCTCAATAGGCCCAGCTAAGGTGTGTGTACACATTGTGCAGCACTGTGACTGCGCAGTCAAGCGCAGCAGGGGGTCAGCTGCTAACGGTAGGTCCCAGGGTTGCTCGGACACAGCCCCTCTGAAAAGCAGGAGTCAATCTACTGAATTGTCACAACGTGAAGCCTCAACTTCTTGGCAATAAACACTGGGAATAAAAGCTGGTTTTGCATCAACATTAGTACAGGGCTTGACAAATTTTTCTAAAATCTAGGAGTCAGGATGAAATCGTAGGAGCCAGACCACAGCTCTCCCCCAGAATATTACAGGAGTGAGTAAGGAGCACAGCTTTGTGTGTTATACACACTATACTAGTCCACAAAATGGTCACAGTTGAATGGAAACAGTAAAATGGAAGCCCCCTCAATGCTCTGTGCGGTATCGGTTTTCCCCCCCCATGTTCAATAACTTTCGGGGCCTATAAACTATTCTAACCAGGACTCAGCTAAAAAGGGACATCACAGACCTCCTAGTCTGTTTAAAATAGGTAAAGCCTTGCGTTTCCCAACTGATTTGCAACAAACTACAGATATCATCATGAAGTATGAATCTATACCAGTACTCTCAATAACCAGCACTTGATAGAAGCATTGTGGTGACTCTATTAACCTATGATTTTTAGGGATCGATTTACTAAGCAGTGTTGAGATTGGGGGAGATGTACTAAGCTCTGAAAAGTGATAAAGTGGAGAGTGATAAACCACCAGCCAATCAGCTCCCAACTGTCATGTTACAGGCTGTGTTGAAAAATGATAGTTGGGAGCTGATTGGCTGGTTTATCACTCTCCAGTTTATCACTTTGCTGAGCTTAGTACGGTACGTCTGGCCTGCAGAGTGAAAAGTGATAAGGTGCCAGCCAATCAGCTCCCAACTGTCATTTTTCAAACACAGCCTGTGAGATGACAGTTAGGAGCTGATTGGCTGGCACCTTATCATTTTTCACACTGTCTCCTAACACAGCTTAGTAAATAGACCCCCTTAGTTGCATTGTGTATCTTTGTATCAATGATTAACATTGATTGGTTATTTATCATATATTGTATTTTTTGTGTTTCATTGGCCAATGATGTTTGATATATTGGATTTTATGTATCTTTGCAATTAAGGAGATTTATAGTCCACTGACATAGCTCATTCTATTAGTTTCATTTTCTATTAATTTATTCACTATTGATAATTTTAAAATAGTTCTCAGGTATATCTCAGCACTGTTCTCATTCTCTCTTTTGTTTCTCTATGGTCAGCAACCAAAACAGCAGCTTGATATACCTGACAAAACACTAAATTAGCCGTGGGCTTACAGCGCAGGCAATCGAATAGCTCCTGGCACTCATCCCGGTATTTTAAACTTGCGCTGAATTAAATTCCCTCCTAGGTGGCTTGATATATCTCCCCCACAGTACTGTGGTTACCAAAATAAAGAAGTGGTTTTGGGGGACCATCAGTTAGCGGCAAGGTTCCACAGTGCCATTGAGCTCATACCCAAATAAAGGGCAATTTATCAATAACTAAACCATCACTTGGAAACATAACTCACACAGCTAATTGCATCGCCCAGTTAGTGTGGCGGAAACTTTCTAGGTATCATAAATCATAACATAAGAAAATGCAGAGGGCATACAAAATTAAGTAACCCACAAAAACCAAGTCTGGTCACAAATGGAAGAAAAACAAAGATTACAAAAAAAATACGTTTAGTATAAAATAAGTGTGTGGGCATAGCCATCAAATCAGATTAGCCATAGTTCGCTTGTTCAGACCACGTACTTTGGAGGGTGTATGTGTGGTTTTCAGTGCAGACTGTACCAGCACAGGCAGGCAGTGTATTGGTAGCCTGCAGCATATCCGTGATAAGGTGTCCTTCAAAAAAAAACAAAAAAAAAACATATGGGATAAGTTCATAGTGTGACGTGGCCTGCAGACAATCCACTACGTGATCGTGCCAGGGGCGGGTCGTCAGCACACATGGCTGTAAGGAGCGATTAGCAGTACAGAGAAGAAATAGCATCCGCTGAGCACTCTTGCACAGGAGCAGTGCCGAGACTAAGAATTCCGGAAACATGCAGGCTTAATAGAGAACGTAATGGCATGCACAGGACACGACTGGTTTATCCCTCTCCTTAAGGGAGAGAGAAAAAAAAAACCCCTCTAGCTTAGGGATGGTTGAACAAAGCAGGATCAGCCCATGTGATATATCTCACACGCTCACTTGTGACAGCAGTGCTGCTATTCCATGCCCTGCAGCTAAATAATGGGGGAGAACTCCCTTGTCGGACCTATACCAACATGAAACGAACAGACTGGGCAGAGCAGCCTGCATCTGTGCCGTCATTAATAGCTTTTAATACAAATTGATAGGATTTATTTGAGACACAACACGCCTCATCTGTGCAACAGTTTGCTTTCGTTTTTTAACAAATCTAAGAAGGGCTATGGGTGGGTATTAAAAGGACAAGGCGGGCAAAAATCCCAAAACTGACGTTTTCTAAATTTGACAGCATTTTCCATATGTACCAAGCCCCGGAATGTATCATTGAACCAGTGGGCAACACGTGTGAGAATGCAGGTTACTGCGACTAACAACTGACATTAGGCACCATAATCTGCATCTTCCGATTTAGGTGCACAATGGGGACAATTGAACATCCAACATTAATTGAATTGCCGCATTTATAGGGGAGATTCAATTTTTGTTTTGGTGCCTGTTAGAGCTATTCAATGGTTGTTCAGATTGTAAAGAAACAAGCTGTTATCACGCTGGTCTCTTTATAAATCTGAGTATGTCTTTCATAAGCCTTAGGACTAGATTTTATTAAAGCAGAGTGCACACTAGTATAGGTCTAGTGTGACCAACATCTTCCGCGACAGGACCCGGCGTCGGCAAGTGCATACACACTTGCCGATGCCTGCAGCGACAGAGGAACAGCAGGGGTCATGCTGCATACGACAGCGTGCCCCTCTTGCTAACGATATCTCCCCGTTGGACCTGCATGCAGGGCCGACGGAGGATGCCGCCGATGACGGGCGGGAGAGCGCATAGTCAGCGATATAGTGGGGACACAATAGACCAGGGCTCGACATATCCCTGTCGCCTGGCTGCCGCAGGGAAGCTCCATTTGCCGGGCGCCTGCTGAAATTTTACCAGCGCCCGACTTTCCGCAGCCGGAGCTCACTCCTGAGCTCCAGTGTCAAAGTAACGAGGAGTGGCAGACGGCAGCGGACGCAGGATCGGGGCTCAGGTAAGTATTCTGTGTGGTTTTTTTTGTGCGCGGCACTATTACAGGGGGCTTACTACTGGGGGCACTATTACAGGGGGCTTACTACGGGTTGGACATATTGTCTAGTGCAGGGCTCGACAAATCCCGGGGGCCAGGTCGCCATGGCGACCAGATTTTGCAGGGAGGGAGGAAGCAGTTCCTCGTCAGGCCCAGCAGAGATTAGTGGACGTTCCAGCCTGTTGTATTGCGACGGCCATGTAATGCACAGGAGTGCATAAGCTGAGTGTCCCCTACGCTGACTACTCCGCCTCGGTGCAGTGACTCCTGTTAGTCTCGGCCTGCGGTGACTTCTGCTGTCTGTCCCGTTCTGCACTGATCGCTCCAGTGTGTCCCCGGTGCCTGTTGCCTCCTAACTCCAGCTGCATAGAGCTTGCTTTGGCAAGAGGGTTTATGCGTGGCTGGCAGGGGTTTTGTTTGCCCGGGGTTTTTTAGGCTGCAAAGAGATGGTTTTGGCCGGCCTTTGGGTGCCCGGGGAGGAGGGTTAGCTGCTCAGTAATGTGGCTGTGGATGTTTGCCAGGGGGGTAGCTGCACCACAACGTGGCTGCATAGGGATGGTTTACCTGGAGGTACCCTATTAGTGGTGTGGCCGTGGGGGTTGGTTGCCCAGGAGGGGCTAGGTGCTCAGTAATGCTGTCCCGGGGGAAGGGGACCTACTTTTTTGTCCTGGCTCCCAGATTGTCGAAAAATTTGTCAAGTCCTGGTCTAGTGTGTACCCAGCCTAACTCAGTTTGTTGATCAGTGGATTTAAAGTGGCATGGGGGTGGGAAGGGTGGGGTCCGCTTTAAATCCATTGGTCAAAGCGGCCGATGTTCAGTGGCTTTGACAAACCATGGGCTAATAACTCTAGCCCCAAGTCAGTATTAAAAGTAGTCCCTACTTTTTATTAAAATAAATAAATTTAATTAACTGGAGGTTTGTGCTGACTGCAAATCATGTACTGGTGAACAAGGGTATAGTACAGCATCAGTATCTGATGCCATTAAAATATTATATAAAATTAAAGTGTTCGATCAGAGGTAGTGTGCACTGTACTATTTAAAAACATCCTCTTCAGAAGGGACCTATAATATCAGCGTCATGTGGTGCAATGGAGGGTACTTTAGAACCAAACTATTAACTGGCAAGAGGTATAATATGATATATTATGGACATCCTTATATAACAAAGCGCATGGCGGACAGGGAGAAGAACAGTACCTTCAGTAAAAGGGTTAATCGCTCTGCACAAATGCAGTATAATAATTCTGAGATAAAAGTTTAACCCACCACATTGCTGTGACTTACACCTGAACAGTCACCGCAAGGGGTGAGTCACCTATATCAAGGCAAACGTGTCTCAACAACACTGGATGTCTCTAAAACTAAAGCAGCTTTTTAAGGGGACGCTATTTTAAAAGCTAGCTGGATAAGTGACAGCTCCTTACACAAGATGAGTGACCCTGAAAACCAGCACCTGAGTCAACAAAAGTTCTCCATCAGCTCCAAAAAAAAGTGATTAAAAAAAACACATAATTATTCCCAATTTTTTTTCAGAGTGAACACTTTCTAGCTGACTTTGGTCAAGGTCTAAGCTATATTTAAGAGGAGATTAATGGAATTTCATGGCGCAGATACAGCCCTCCTCCCCCCACTCACACAAACACTGCTCCTCTGATAGTAGGTTACAAGTAAACAGCAACATGGTAAACACTAGGCATTGGAGAGATGAGATCTAGCAGGTACAGGTGACAGACCTGTGGTACGAGATTCTAGGACCTCTCTGCAGACATAAATAATCCTAGAGCCGCATATAAACTACTGTATGTACAGATGGGCCACTTGTGGATCTCTAGTTACTCAATTAAAAATATGAACGTGTATGAGCAACAGCTTGTCTTTCTGCACAGTCCAGCAAAATGTGAAAAATACATCACCTCAGTTTACTCCTGAACATATTAACGGCCACATTTAAGAAATATTATTAACAGCACCATAATTCGTTTAGGATCGCAGTGATAGTAATGAATAGGCCATTGGTATTCAACGTTACTTAACCCTATGGCAAGGGTCAAACAACGCCCTCATCCTCTGCGGCATCCTCCCCAACTTTGTGCAGTCCAGGGTAGGGACTGACGCGCGCCCGCCCGAAAAAGGGTTGTGGCCTCGTGACAAGCCCCCTTTTAAGTCACTACGGGGGGCGAGAGCAGCATCCACGGAGATGTTGGGCTGCCCCCAGGGCTCTCCCCGAACAGTGAAGAGATGCCGTGAGATTAATTTCCCCAAACACATCGGTCTCTGGGCACTATGTTGGGCGGTAGGGGAAGTTGTCGAGACTGCTTGGATGCCAGGTAATCAAATTTTTTTTTTATATACAAAAAAGAATAAAATAGTCATTGTATATAATTTAAAAAAATAAAATTAAAAATGGAAAAAAAAAGGTGTTAAAAAAAAAAAATTGGAACGGAACAAGGGAGATGGAACGGACGGAACCGAGGCCTAGTGAAATTACATGCCACATTGGGGATTCAATTAACCGAGGGATATACTACGGGGTTTTAGCTCCCAGGTTAAGTTCCCAGTGTTATGCAATTACTGTCTGCGACTAGCCCGAAGGGGGCCCTTCTAAGTTGCGAGAAGAAATCTGTGTCAACTAGCGCCTCCAGGGCTAGTCACGATATTACAGTGGGTGGTAATTGTAGCGCTTCAGGTGTACCGCGGGAAATAATTGAATAGCTAGGGGTACTCAAGCAGGAAACAAAAAAAACATGCAGTAAGTGACGCGGCTATTTGAATGACCCCATTCTGA
The DNA here is from genome assembly GCA_031769625.1 of Taudactylus pleione. NCBI lineage: Eukaryota > Metazoa > Chordata > Amphibia > Anura > Myobatrachidae > Taudactylus > Taudactylus pleione. The sequence continues at coordinate 1,338,406 of JAUIMM010000175.1, forward strand.
CCAGTATTAGCTCAGCATACAACTGAGGCCGGATGTAACAACACTAATGGTGTCTAGGGGGAGAAAAGGGGGAAAAACACTAAAAGGCAGAGAAAATCCCTGTACATACCGCTTCTCAGTATGTACTAAAGGGATTTTCTCTTGCCTGTAGCCTGCCAGCACTAAGTGCAGGCTACAATATCACACTGGACCTGGGGGCACTTAGCGCTGCCACAAACTCCAATGGCAGCGCTAAGTGTCCCAGGTATTACTAAAGGGGGAGGTCACTTACCGTCTGCTGACTTCTCCAGCGCTGATATCGCCTCCTGTAGCTGCTGGTATCTGTTTCTCCTCACTGGAGAAGCAGGACTTCAGCTGTGTCAGGTTGACCATGTTTAAATAAAGTTTGTTGAAAAAAAAAAAAAAAAAAAGTCGCTGCTGCTGCCGGACAGAGCCTGGAGATGGCGAGTCACACACAGGGCTGTAGGGGAAGGGAGGGTCAGCTGTTACAGCCGAGGGGGTGACTTAACGTTCCCCCTCCTCAGCTGGTCTATTTTTAGTAACTGCTGCGTTAGCCAGTTTCTGCTTCACAGCGGTAGCAGGCGACGCAAGAGTGGCATTAATGTCTTAATAAATAAACCCCTAAGGGGTCTAGTTATTAAGCAGTGTTAGGAGACAGAGTGAAAAGTGATAAGAAAGTGATAAGGTGCCAGCCAATCAGCTCCCATCTGTCATCTCACAGGCTGTGTTTGAAAAATGACAGTTGGGAGCCAATTGGCTGGCACCTTATCACTTTTCGCTCTGTCTCCTAACACTGCTTAGTAAATAGACCCCTGAAATGCGATCAAATCTACGAAAGTAGTTTGACTGCATCTCCCAAATCTATCAAGCTCCAGAAAGCTTGTACCCGATTACGACGCCTAACAAAAGCCTATGGGCTCATTTTCTGTTAATTTCCCGATAGTGATCCAATAGGATCCCTCAGAGAGTCCCCCGCGGCTCTTGCTTGCTCTGGCTTATCAGAAAACCTATCCTTTGTGGTACAAATCGCAAAACTACATGCTTACGGCATTAATAAATACTGCCATGCATGCGCTGTCGGGATGTAACGCATTCAAAATGCGATGCACGATGCTTCCCGCCCTGGTACTTTAATCATGCACAGGTGATTGTGCTAGGTCAGCAATGATCCCGCCTGCTTCCAGACAGAGATCCTGTAAAACTGGCCTGTTGGGGGTACTTGAGAACCACTGGCATTACAAGATTGCTGACTCCCTGCAGAAGTGGACACCACAGCAGTGTGCACTGAGCTCTCCTCACAGAATCACATGAAATAATAAGTAGCTTATTTTGATAGTTTAGATTAAGCCATTAATGCACTTTTTCACCTGAACGGAAATCCAGAAAACATGCAGGGTTTGTGTATTTACCAAGAGCATCCGATGATAAATCTAGCAACGGAGAAAATATCAATATGACAGGCATAAAGCTCTTTACATATCCTGGTGGGGTGTGGGGAACCATTAATTAAAATGAGAAACATTACTGGTAGAGAACAGGCACAAGAGAGCAGCTATTTGCTGTCGCTACTGGCTTCACATGACGACCTCTGCTAGATGGGAAGAACGACTAATCCTCTATAGTATAGCAGGCAGAGAGCCAAGCCAATCCCAGCGAGACAGCTCACACTCTGCTCTCATATCTGATAACTAATGCTTCTCGCTTGGTTAAAATCCATGTGACCATCTCGCAGGTATGATACAAGTTTCAAGAGGACATTGAACTAGTTTGAAAAACATCCAAGAAACTGTATTTATTAACGCGAGCTGCTATAAAAATATAAACGCTTATGTGACTGTTACATTGGGTTTGGAGTGAGTGAAATCATGTCTTTATAACATTAACACTGCCCTTCCCGTCACCCCACTCTAAGATGTATTATTTATCAACACTTAGGCTGCGATGTACTAAAATCCCTGTTTTCGGGGGTTTTACCGCATTTCCATATGTACTAAGACCCGGCCGCACTTCTATCGGTGCAGAGGGTAACGCCAGAAAAACCTGGCATTACCCTATAGAAGCCTATGGGCTTCCTACAACACCCTGCTCCCGACGGTTCGCTGCCGCCCCGCCGCCCCCCAGCACTAGCCCCCACTCACCTGCTGTCCATGGTCGTCGGCCTGCGCTCCTCCGCATCTTCTTCTGGGTGCAGGGAGGAGGAGGAGCCGCCCGGGGCTTCCTGCACATTGACCAGCAGGAAGCTCCTGGGGTTCAGAGGGGGCGGGGTCCCACAGAGACCCCGTCACCCAGCGTCGGCTGCTTCGCAAAGGGCAGCTCTTATCGCAATAGCTGTCCTTTGAAATACTAATCGCATATGTTAGTACATATGCGATTAGTAAGGTTGCGGTGACTGGCGGAATGGTCACCGCAACCTTAGTACATCCCGGCTTTGCACAGCACGCATGCATGCATACATCCATCCGTTACGCATTTGGCAGGTTAATGTGCCATATGACTAATTTCCGTTCATTCGGTCCAGTAAAAATGCTATTCTATCACCAAATTAGGGGGCAGATTATAATATACAAAAGAGCCGCTGATAGCTGTGCGCATGACGACCAACTATAGTAAGCGATTTCTGCTCGCACCTCAAAGTAAACAAAAGCCGTTCTGGAGGCTGCTCGCTGCTTAATAAATCTGCTCCCAGGTCTTCCCGCAAGCTAGCTTTTCCAGTTTGTCTCCTAAACTATTCTTCTGCTTTTAGCATAGCCAATTTAGGCATTCAAGGAGGCATCAGGCCTTACTTTATAATGAGCTCTTCACTATTGTGTAAAGGCGTTTAATTACCATCCTCATGCAAACCTAACTGCTTATGTTTTGGCAATTTCTGTGTGTGGAAACTGGTTTAATAAATACTGCCTGAGCCTCCATGGTCAAAACATGTGCTGTTGGGAGTGCACGAGGACTGCTGCTAAAAAACACTGGGTGTGCATTGGGCCTTTTTAAATTAAAACAGGTTCAATTGTTTTGGGCGTTTGGGCGTCCATAGCTCCTGGTTAAAGCGACGACAGCTAGTCAATTGTTTGCGCAGCCGGGTCCCGCCATGATCGCAAACAGCTGCGTTCTCACAAAATGCACAGGATTAGTGTAAAGCGGCATCTCCCTTGCTAAAAAAGCCAGGCAGTATAGCAGTTACAGCAACAAAAGTCCTACTCGGGGCGGATTTCTGCTCTCACATCAGGAGTGTGTGAGCAAAATCCTCTAAGTGATAGGCGTCCAAAATAATTGAATAGCTGCCGTTTACTTTAGAAGGGAGCTACGGGCGCAAGTAGTAAAAAAAATAAAAATAAAAATATGGATTTTGTGGTCACACTGTTCACGGGCCTGCACATTTTAAGGTACTACATTAGCAGTTACAGGCAGGTCTGGATTACCCTGTAGCTCTCCAAGTCCCAATATACTGCTGCCAGCCAGCAAAGCATGCCGGGCTTATAGTTTCACAACACCTGGAGTAACGGGGTCTCCAGGCCTGTTGTAAAGGAATAACCAAGACAATTTTGCTCCCATGACATTCAATATACCTGCAAGTCTAGAAATGTTATACATTTTTGCTCCCCAGTAAGACAGACAATCTTTAACCCCCCCCATCATACCCCAAGCACATTACATATTACGGGGTCTATGCACTAAGCCCTGGAGAGAGATAAAGTGGACTGAGATTAAGGGCGGGATGTACTAACCGTGCAGTGTACATTCCACCATTCACCGCACCGATACTAAATCGAAAATTGTACTAACATATGTGATTAGTATCGCAAAGGACAGCTCTTGCGATAAGAGCTGCCGTTTGCAAAGCTGCTGCCGCCGCCGGGTGAGGCGGTCTCCTCCCCCTCCTAGCCTCGGGAGCTTCCTGCTGGTGACCTCTGCAGGAAGTCCCGGGCTCCTCCTCCTACTCCCTGCACCAGGAAGAAGAGAAGGAAGCGGGGGACCCAGGAGGTGTACGTAGGACGCTGAGGTGAGCCAGCAGTGAGAGGTGCTGGGCGACTGCAGGGTTGCTGTAAGAAGCCCATAGGCTTCTATAAGGTAACGCCAGAAAGACCTGGCGTTGCTCACCGCATCGAAAATCGGGCGGCCAGGGCTTAGTACATATGAAAATACGGTAAACCCACCCCCCCCCCCCCCCGAAAACAGGGTTTTTACAGCATTTTTCCTTTAGCACATCAAAGTACCAATCAGCTCCTGTCATTTTTCAAACAGTCTTTAACTTGACAGTTAGGAGCTGATTGGTTGGTACTTTATCGCCATCCACTTTCTCTCTCTCTCTCTCCAAGGCTTAGTACATAGACCCCTATGTTACTTGGTGTAAGACATGGCTAACTAACAAGGCATATCAGAATACTTATGTGAATTCTGATCCACTCCTGATTGCATATATCAATCTAGTAGTCAGCAGGAGTGTGTATTAATTTGTTTTTATTGCAGCTATTTTTGGGGGGCGCCCAACGGAGCAATTCAATTGTTGCTCCATTTATGAGCAAATTACCGAGGCAGCACACGAGAGCTGCGTGTGTGCGCCCAGAAGCACCGGGTTCAGCTGCGCATGTACAGCTTTGGCCATCCTAAGTGTGAGGAGCAGAAATATGCGCAGCTGCGGCTATTAAGTGCAACAATTACATTGTTCCGTGGGGCGTCCAAAATCAATAGCCACGGTAAAAACATTTCAATCGCCCCATTGAAAGATGCATATCACAACGATTCCAAAAGGTACCAACTTAAATGTTTAGGCTTGTAGGGTACTGGATATTTGACTAGTTCTACTTTTAATGCAATACACTGGAAAAGCTGGCAGAAAATATAGGGGTAAAATATAATTTTACCACCAACCAAGACATCAGATGTAAATCTCCAATGCCCCCAACCTGTACCTTCCTCCTACATGTTGCATATTTCAAGAGGCAAAACCTTATACTAGAGGCCGATTCAATTAAATGTGATGTTGCAGTGCTGTAGGGTTCCCCCAAGCCAAGTAGGCAAAGTAATAAAAATGACTGCTGACACCAGCCTTTAGGAAGTCACCTCTACATTATTTTGTCTATTATTCAGTTAAAGGACCAGTAAAGTTAAAAAGGCAAGTCCACACAATATATAGGGGTTCATGAAGAAAATGAAAACAGTATTGTTAATGTTCACTATATAGCGCATAGGTTCAATGCAATATATAGCTTTGTTGAGTAGCAACTCATGGGCACAATTCAATTAAACGCGAAGTGAACAGAGCCGGGAATGAGCTCCCAGAGCTATTCAATGCTGAGCGAAGTTAGGTCGGGGAAGACTCATTCTCGTGCCTTAAACAGGGTGTTTAGGAGCGAGAACGGGCATTCTCCGACTAACCTTCCCGGCGCTAAGGGCAGAAAACAGCATTGCAACTGGACTTTAAGGATTTATTTTCGCATCCCCAGATGGATGCGAGAAGAAATCCGACAAGTCGGGCTTAGCAGCGCAAATGATTTGAATAGCTCCGGGAGCTGACCCCCAGCGCTATTCACTTCGCGTTGAATAAATCGTGCCCCATGTACACTTACATTTCTGGGTATGCGATCCGGTATCCAGCGGTCCTGTCTGGGATATCAAGGGGCGGAGCCAGAACGGGTGATGGGCAGAAGCCAGGAAGTAAGCAACTTCCATGGCGGCTCGCACTGAAGTTCAGAATACGTTATCCTGAGATGGTGACTCTGGACACAGCAGCATAGCTTTCCGTCCTTTTATGAATCAAACTCACCATACAAAATTAGGTCATAAGTCACGGAGCGGGAGAGCCGCTGGGGAAGTCAGAACTTCTCCACCAAAACCCACTCAGTAAATAGCACTAAGCAGAGAAAAGCCTGGTTTACTGCAAAACAGGACTTTCCCTTGCTGTATGAACAGACATATACACACACACACATATATATATATATATACACATATATATATACACACACACACACACACATATATATATATATATATATATATATATATATTACACACACCGTTGCCAAACATGAAAACATCCCAAAAGAGAACTTAAATTAGGGGTACAGTATCCAGATCATCTTTATGGCGAAACAACGATCCTGCATCACCAAAACGCTCTTGCCCCTGGGAATGAGCGCAATGGAAATTGGTCTCTTAAATGAAAAGGCTTTCAGAGAAAGAAAGCAAGACAATTATGTGATCTCATCAGGTCACACAATATACAGAAGAATGGCACTGTTCTAGTATGTCTTCCGAAGGCTTACCTTATAGTCATGTGCAGGAAAAACAAACAAGAGAGACAATAGAGTACGCCAGCTTTCACAGCCATGAATATGCCTAAAAGATTAGAGACCCAGAATAGCGATGTTTAGGTGATCGTAGGTCGGTAACACACAGAATGCTCCGTTACACAGTGGCAATTGCCTTCTATAATGTCTACATACACCATATATTAAATAACCTTTACCCTGTGCAGCTGAAGAACCCCATACGCACACAATTACAACTCTTATTATCCTCTGCAAGATGGAATAGGAGACGTCAAGCTCCAGGTTACAGTACTGCCTAACATCTTGTTGCTACTCTTCTTTAAACAGTCATGTTACTCAGGTACTATATACCTATGCAGAATACAGAAAGAGGCAACAGCCACAGCAATATAAATATACCGGTGGGTTATGCTACAGACTGCATAAGAAACAACCACTGCTAGGTACACACACGGGATGATACAAATATAGCAGCAGGATAGAAGTTTATCCTGGGACAGATGAATGCAAGAAGCCTCCTCCACCCCTCATCTCTATCTACTTCCAGAGATTACAAAGCCCCTCCTCTGCAGACCCCACCCTACCATGAGCGACTGCTTCAGGTCCTCATCAATGGGCAGCTCTGCACAGACCCAGATACAGGAGATTGTGCACAGCAGCCTGTAAGGTGATGCCCCACCCATATTTTCCCCTCACCCATTGGTTTAGCTACAATGTACTCTGACTCCTGAAAATAAACACACACATGCAGTCCAACCGCAGTAAAACAAGGGAGCCTCACAGCTGGCAGAATCCATTTTTCAGCAGCGTTCTCCCACGGCAAGCTCCAAGCCTGCGTCTCATTCCAGAAAGCTACCAGCTCAGATTCCTCTCTTCTCAGAATGCCAGTTACATCAGTCATATTCAGCCCTGTAATATGACCAGTTAATCCAGCACCAATAGCTCTTTATAATCTTGCCTGGCAGCTTTGGTTGTTGCAGTGCATGTATCACAACACACAAGTCCTGTTTTGCGGTGTAACCTGCCACCCTTGTCCTAGTCCTAAGCACCCCAGGTATACCCACCAAAGAGGCCAGATGCACAGCTAGACCCATGACACTCACATCTGTGTCAATATGCCTGGGGCTCAGACACAGAACACATCACTGATGTACCCCTTCAATACAAACGAACTGGGAATTTGAATGAGTGCAAGTAATAAATAAAATGTAAGTAAATGCAAGCAATAAATAAAATGCCCCTTACCATGGCTGCGTTAAATCGCCTACACTAGTGATTCTCAATATCAACCCTCAAGTCCCCCCCCCCCTCCCCAACAGGTTATGTTCTGATAATTTCTGTCTGAGGAAGCAGGTGAGATAATTACTGGCCCAGCAAAATAGATCAACCCACCTGTGTATGGCTAAAGAAATCCACAAAGCATGACCCGTTGCTGGTACTCAAGAACAGGAGTTGAGAAGCCCTGATCTACAGAACGTGTGGACGAAGCCTATTAGGTAATTAGTGTTCTCATGCCTATTGTATATGTAACCATACACATTACATGCCTATTGTATATGTGACCATACAATGAATCATATTCATATTATATATATATATACATACACACACACACACACACACACACACACACATACATACATACATATACACACACTAAAAGAAGTTGGGTGCTATTCAGTTCTTTTGCAGGACTTTAGCTCCTGGGCAAAAGGCTCCTCATACACCTACCAACAGGTTGCACGATCTTGCGATCAAAAAGAGATCTGCCGGTCAGGAATGCAGACCAGCGGCCATCGATGCTCCAAGATCCATCGAAATGCTCATTCAGATTTGAAAATCACGATTATATTTTTATTGTGATTGGCAAATCAGTGAAATTCAACCTGTTGGACTTCACCGAGCCTGCATCACAGCATTTCAGGATCGCAACAATCCGTTGCTAGTGTATGGGCCCCAGTGTTCTCCCCAGAAAATTTTTCCAGCCGAGTGGTATCAAGAATTAGCCAGATGGGGCCTTCGCAATAATAAAATGTTTTAAACCCTGACCTTATAAGGATTTAAACTTGAAATAACATTTTTATATATTAATTCTCCTTTTCTTAGAGGCCCAGTTGTCTGATTATGAAAAGCTGAAAAGTCTGTAGGATCTGGTCCTTTTTATACAGTTCCCAGATACTGGCCCTCATTCAGAGGCAGTCGCAAGAAGCAATCGCTCTCTGAATGAGGGCGGCCGCTTCATTTTTGAAGTGCGGCCTCCTGGTCGTTAGTTAAGCTGTGGGTTACCACCCACAGCTTAACGACCGACCAGGTTGATGGTCGCGATGGTGATCACCATCGCGACCATCGGGGCTTACGACCAGACCCTAAGGTTGGGTCTGGGCACTCACAAGCCCCAGGGAGCTTTCTGCTCTGATTGAGCAGGAAGCTCCCCACTGACATCACTAATGATGTCAGTGCGGTCGCCCACAAAACGGTAGGCGTTCGTTAAGGAACGCCTCAGTTTTGGAAACCACCCCCCGGCCCGCCTACCAAATGGGGCGAGCTGTCGATAAACATCGACAGTCGTCCCCTTTGGTAGCAAGCTCCGGAGTGACAGAGTTTCTCTGTCGTTCCAGGGCTTGCGCACGCGCAGTGCGGCCGCTGCGCGTGCGTAGGACTAACCATCGAGTCAGTTGCGAGCGTATCGGCGCTTGCGACAGACTGAATGAAGTCCACTGTCCCCACTTGCAGGCTCCCAAAGTGCCGGGTGGTGCACCCGCAAAAAACAGCCTGGGGAGAACACTGCCCTCCCTCACCATTCCAGCCAGATCGATCTCAGGCTGCTCCCCCACTGGCTCTCAGTCAAAAGTGCCCATTATGCAGTGCCCCCTATAGTTTTCCCCTTTATACAGTGCCCCCTGTTTTCCCCTTTATACATTGCCCCCTGTATTTTTGTTTGGCCCCTTATGCAGTGCCCACAGACTGGCCCCTTACGCGTTGGGCCCAGACGGGGCCCAGCCCAGAACTTACCTTAATATGCTGCTCAGCGCTCCCACTCCCGCTGCCTCGCTCTGACTGGATCTAACTAGATCCAGCAGGCGCACACAGAAGGCTCCTCACGTCGCGGGTCATGACGTCACCCGCGCAGTGCATCACTGGGAACGCTTGCCTCTGAAACTTCTTTAGCCTACGGTCACTTCAGAGGCCAGCGTTCCACAGCAGGAGGCGAAGGGTGACCGGGTATGCGGCGGAGCTAAGTGCCGGGCAATAGGCAGTTTCTGCCGGGTGATGCGCCCGCAGAAAAAAGCCTGCAGAGAACACTGGGCCCCTTTAGTGCTATTCAATGACTTCCTGCGACTAGTCACAAAAGCTGCACTTACTGCGGATTTCTGCTTGCACCTTTCTGAGCTGCAAGCAGAAATCAGCGTCAAGTAGGACTTCAGCACTAGTCTTAACCACACAGCTGCATCAAGCCCAGTACTGAGCCTGAGAGCAGCGGCTGAACGCTGCTAATACCAGGCATTATTGCGGGAAAAAGTGGCCGTCCAGGAAGTACATGAATAGCTCCCACGCTCCATTGAGTAAGAAAAGCTCCATTGAAATACCAACAGAATCACAATGTCTGTGGCATTTTTTCTTTTCTTGTTCAATGGTCAGATCATTTTTGGCTTATTGTTACAGACTTCGGAAGTTCCGGTGTGCGCCGGAAATGCTGCACCTCCTGAAAATTTAACTACCTGTAAAGTTTAGACCAAGGGTATTCAACATGCAATCCTCCATCTGGAGTGGAACTACACTTTCCAGCAAGCCCTTTTACAGATTTGCTATTAGGGCATGCTGGGATATGTAGTTACATAACAGATGGAGGGCAACCCTGGTTTAGACTTAAAGGTGTGTTCTTGAGCAAGAACCACCTTTTGTCCCAAAAGTTCACGAATATCAAATGTGAAAGCTTCATCAGTCCTCAACTTTCCAAAGTTACAGAGTATGGGGGCATTCTGGGTAACCTTAATGGAAAATTTAGGACACCTGCAGTATTGTGGTCAGATTTGTTAAGAAAAGGATCCAACTTCCCTATGTAATGCCCAAGTTTTGCCTGGGTTAAATGCTGGAATCTCCGGTCTAAGACAGAGTTCTAGATGTGGTCACAAGGGTAAATAGCAAAATGGACATATACAGTATGAGAGTCATCTGTGGACACATGATTGGTCAACAGTAACTTTGTAGACTCGAGAAACTCCTGGATGAAGTGCCCGATGCTATTTAATTATTGGCCCTCCGGAGGGTCAAAGGGGAAATCCATTAAAATGCCACCTTGGGGATAGTTGTGGGCTGCTAATTAAATATCTCTGGGCACTTTACCCGGGAACTGAAGATGCCGAGTAAAGCATGCATATACCCATCATTAAGTAGCATTTTACCCATGTTGGGATCTGGTCCTGGCATTCTCTTCCAAACATGGGGGGCGATTCAATTCAACGGTAGCTGAATAGTGCCGGGAGGGAGCTCCCGATGCTATTGAATTCTCAGCGATGTAAAGTTGGAGAATGCCGGTTCTCGTGACAACTTGGGTGTATAGTTGCGAGAATCTGCATTCTACGATTAACGTGCTGGCCACAAGGCTGTTAGAACCGTGCTAGACAGGAAACCTGCCTTGTGGCTGGCACTTTAGTCAGATTTCTCTTCACACCCTCCTGAGGGCGACAGGAGAAATTATTAGTCCGACAAAACAGGCCGCTGGCTAGAATATCTCCAGAAGCTCCCTCAGGGCACTATCAATTCCCACTGAATTGAATCGCCACCATAAAGGGCAATTCAGCATGTTTTGAAAAGCACCAGGAAATAGTTCTCTGAACTTTTCAATTGCCCCCATCATGCCCTGTACTTGAATTGGGAGATGCAGGTTACCGCACCTTAAGCGAGATGACTTGCATTCTCTGACTTAAGTGCCAGCCATGATCCTGTTAGTGCACTCGCCAAGTCTGAAACTAGCATCACGGCACTAGTTTAGCATGAGGGTGCAAAAAGAAAGCCTCTAGTCGAGGTTAACAACTTATCCCTGGTGCAATTCAACATTGCACTGGATTGAATCACCCCCATAGAGATTGTAGTCTTGCCCTTAATAGCAAGGTCAGCAATAAAATTTGGGAAAACTTGATACCCGAGAGATCCATTGCCCTCAGGTGTCTATGCTGGTCAGTAAAGATCCAGACACACAAAACTCTGCCAAAATGGGCAGTGAACTTGCTTTGAGCGTGGTAGACAACCAATTTCAGAAAAAGAATTGGAAGCATAATGTACAAGGAAGACCACCTAACAATTTTAAACATTGTTTGTTTATATCCAGTTAAATAAGTGCACCTCTATAACAAACATGAGGCCTAATCAAAGACCAGGATTGCATACCAAGAGGTAGCAGGGTTAGCTCAAGGTTTCAATCCTTTACATGGCTGCCACTTTCCTACAGAATATAATGATGTTCCAGAAACAAATGCTTGAATTGACATACTCAATAAGGGTTATAATGTGTCCACCTTACACACTTGTGAGCCATTAATAAGAGAAAAACTTTTACACACTTACTTACCGCAAACTGGAAGTTTTGCTATCTATGGCAAGCCTAGAATTATAGCCAGGAAGTGCATTAGAAAATACACCACTCGATACATACACATTGGCCATCAAAAGAGCAAGTACATACATTACATAGCCATGAGTATGTGCTTAATAAGGAGTTAGATCCCCGTTGCTGGAGTAACAGCCTCCACTCTTCTGCAAAGTTTCTGCAGGGATTCTCATCTATTCAGCCGCAAAAGTATTGGTAGGGTTAAGCGCTGGTGTTGGGTGATCAGGCCTGGCTCGCAGCCAGCATTCCAAATAATCACAAAGGTGACTATGGGCCCGATTCAGAAATGTCTGCAATGCCAATTTGTGCGCAGATGGAGCGTTCGTCAATGCGCATGCATGTCAGACACACTGTGATCGTACACAGATAGTTTTACAATCACGCCCGTACAGAGGATCCATCTCCAAAGGGAGTGACAGGTAGTCAACTTTTGGTGAAGGTAACGGGGTTCAGTTGGGGGGCTGGTGGCTAAGTAAATTGGCGTGTCTGACCATTCAAATGCTGTTTCATGGGCGTACATAAATTGGCCATTACCATCTCGTTTGCAGCATGAGAGCTCTGGGGGAGATGTATTAAGCGCCATCAGCGCAACTAATGTGCACTGATACCGCTTCTCCATGTATGAATGGGGGTCTGGGCGGTAAATGACAGGGGCGCTACAAGATAGCCCAACCTATCGGCGCTGCTATTTATGAATGGTCAGTTCCCCTGACCGTCCCGCTGCAGCTGTTTGTTATTGACAGCAGCAGCCTGGCGATGCCCTATCCCCACAGCATGGACAGTGCTGTCGGCTCAATGGCTGCACGCGGGATCTTGCAAGATCCCGCGCATGCTCAGTGGAGCTGACCATGACTGAGACACAGTGCAGCAGCACTAGGCTGATGCGCTGTGCACTCAGATAGGGATCGCCGGAAGGGGGGGGGGGGGGGGGGAGGAGTTGTCACTCCCCCGCTGCAGCCGAAAAGACGTTAATAGATCTCATCGTGCTTCGCCTCGGTAAAGAGGCGAAGCAGTAAGCGTTATAGCGGCACGATAAGTGCTGCTATAATACATTTGCCCCTCTGTGTGTGTCAGGAGAGCTGCAGTGTTAGCAGCTGGTCAGGCTTGTCGCATACGCTGCATGGCTGCCCGGTCTACATAGATGTTACCGATGTTGTTTGTCGCCCGACGGATATGAGAAGGAAGCAGTGGGGGTCCCTATGCTCGCTATGCTTTGGAAGGTATTAGCATATTTTAGCAACTGCAATCCGTGAGAGAGTGCAGTTGCATTACCGTCTATTTCTGAATCAGGCCCAATGTTCCACTAAAATTTTAATGCTACAGTATACAACATTCTAGAGCAGGACTGGCCATCCTGTGGCTCTCCCCATGTTGTGAAACTACATGTGCCAGCATTCTCTCCCAACGATCACTGGGTAAAGCATGCTGGGACTTGTAGTTTCACAACAGCTGGAGAACCACAGGTTGGCTAGGCCTGTTCTAGAGCATTATGTGCTTACAGCATTGGGGGAAATTAAATTCCTTTTGCGGGAATATAGCTATTGGGTCAAGTGTCCGGAGCTATTCAATTGCCTACACGGTAAACCCACCACTAACTGATTTCTGCTGACATCCTCCTGAGGGCTGAGCAGATATCCATGCTAACTAGTGTCTCAGGGCTAGTCACAGTATTACCGCATGCGATAACCGCATCGTGCCCGGCCCTTAACCCATCTCCTGGCTTAAGCGCCGGGAACAATACAGTCAATTCAATAGATTCGGGAACTTAATCCGGGAGCTACACCCCCACAAAGAGATTTGAATTCCCCCCCCCATTGCGGCTACAGTTTGGGCAAAGCCAAATCATGAAAAGCTGTCCCAAACTTGTTCCTCCATAACCAAACTTTACAGTGGGCATAATTCCAGAGAATAGGTGTTCAGTGCCCAATGACTCTGAACTTTATACCAGTAAACGTCTGGCACTGCACATGGTGATCTGAGGCATGTGTGTGTCTGCTGAGCCATGGAAACCCATTCCTAAATTCCTGAACAGCTCTTGCATGGATGTTGCTTCCAGGGGAAGTTTGGAACTTGACAGTCAGTGGTGCAAACAAGGAATGACAACTTTTATGTATTTCAGCATTTGGTGGTCACGTTTGCTGGACTTGTGTGGTCAACAACTCTGTTTCTACTAGACGTGGCACCCTAAAGGTACGTATCCGCTAGCAGATAGTGGAACGACAGTATGATTGCAACATTGTAATCGTACGGTTGTTCCTCTTCCGCTGCAGTGCCTACACTGAACGATATTTCGTTCAGTGCAGGCACCCTACATCATCCCCGAACATGACCAATCTGTCGTTATCGGCAGATTGACCAGCGTATTCAGGCGATGATTGATGTCGAAAACGACCAGCGGGAGCACGCATCGCTGCTCGGTTTACATTTTAATGCACGATTAATGAGCGATTGAACGATAACGATATAGTTAAATCAATCATTTTAATCGGCAAGTGGATATGCGGCTTAAGACAGTACAACATTAAAAAAAGTCTTCAGGATGACCAAATCTACAGCTGTTTGACTATTGAGATTAGATTGCTGCATGCTTGATGCAGTGGGTGTGACTGGAACAGCCAAACACAGTAATACATGGTGCCCATGTTCTATAGGCCATCTAGTGCAAGCATAAACATTAAAGCTGCACTTCTTGTTATGTAATGAACCCTCTCCCTAAACCAAAACCAGGGGCTTAGAATTCTCACAGCCCAGGGAAAAGCCACAATAGCAGTTCGTAGTGCAAGTTTGAGAATACTTTGCTCCATTTAACCTGAAGTCAAACTTTAAAATAATTTCAATACTTTTGCCCATTTTCCAGTTATAGTACCAAGCCATTCATTCATACAGTTCTTGTTTTATGTAGAGTACACAAGGCCGATATACATCGTTCGTACAGCTGACACATTATATATATTGCCTCGCCCTTGGGTCAGTGTGTACATACAATAAATCTGAACAATGTCGCCCACAGATATATCGCATCTAAGACAAGATCAAACCATATTTTGGGCGCAAAATCTCTTGAATGAAGTCACAAGTGGGTGGGTATATTCAAACGGAGACTGCTGGGCCGATATATCGGTCGGACGATTTGTGAGATTGCTTGTGCACAGACCTTACCAATGGTTGGATCGGTTTTCCAGTCACTCGGACGGCAGATCCGTTGGCCCAGTGTGTAGATCACATTAGAGACAGCCCATTCAGACATATTTAGTATCTCAAGTTTCTTAAAAAAGGGCTAACTAGACAAACAGCCCCCATCCACCACACCTAGGAAAAAAAATACACAGTAGTACAAGCAACCTCCACCTAAACACATACAATCCTCTACAAACAGAACATGTACAGCAGAGTGCCTCTGTGCCAAGCTCCAGCACACAAACTGACTGCCAATAAAATAGAGCAACACCTCCTCATGGTAAAGTCACCTTAGAGCAGCTACAAATCAGTCAACACTATGACTGGTATGTGTTGTGACGAGAATGAACATGGTTACCCCTGAAAAGGAAATTAAAGGGTGTACACAAACAAAAAAATGTAATGAAACAATCAATGACCAGTAACCCCTGCAGCGTCATAGGGACGAAAAACAAAACAAGCGAATCTCACAGGCCAGTAACACACAAGCCGGTCACCAGGGAGGCACTGTCCAAAACAAAAATAAGAATGCTCGTGCATGAATTTATTAGCTTCTTGCTACTCTTTGGGGGGGGGGGGGGGGGGTTCAATTCAGTAAAGACGTGATGGGACGTTCCGGAACGACGCATCACATCTACCGGCATTGCTAGGCGGCACTACTGTAAATGGTGATATGTGCGCAGCCAGGCACTGCAGTAAGGGGCCCATTTATCAACAGGCTTTATCATACGCGACGAGTTTTAAAACTAAACGCGTATGATAAATTGTGCTCCGGAAGGAGCTCCCAAAGCTATTCAATTCAGTGCGCTGTTAGGTCGGAGAATGCCCGTTCTCCCTCCCCTTAAACAAGGTGTTTAGTCGCGAGAACGGTCATTCTCTGACTAAAAGTTCAATGCTGGACAGAAAACAGCAACGCGCCTGTACTTTTGAGGGATTTCTGCTCGCACCCCTACAGGGGTTGCGAGAAGAAATCCTTAACAGCGCACTGAATTGAATAGCCACGGGAGCTCCCTCCTGAATGGTGGTTTGAAGAAGGTCATGAAAGAAGCGACAAAGATCCTCTGAACTCTCCTCGGTCCCAGTTACACAGCAAATGTATTTGACTGGAATGAGGAGATTTAGGGCACGATTCTATTCAACGCAATGTAAATAGCGCCGGGAGATAGCTCCCGGAGCTATTCAATTCATCGCGATGTTAGGTCGGGAAAGGCTCGTTCTCGCGCCTTGAACAGGGTGTTTAGGCGCGATAACGGGCATTCCCCGACCTAACTTCCCGGCGCGAGGCTGTTTTCCAGGCGCGAAGGGCAGAAAACAGCCTTGCGCCGGGACTTTTGTCAGATTTCTGCTCTTATCCCCGGAGGGATGAGAGAAGAAATCATTAGTCGGACTTGGCAGCGCGGTGTATTGAATAGCTCCGGGAGCTCACTCCCGGCGCTATTTACATCGCGTTGAATAGAATCGTGCCCTAAGTGCTTAACCGAACAAAACATGTAATCAGGGTTCCCACTATGTAAATCACCTGTAAGGATTTATTGGTGACTTGTTCCAAAAATCAAGTTCGTTTTGCCCACAAATAAGATGGCCCTACGTATGCCTGCTCAATTTCTAGGACTATAGTGAATGCCCAGGAAAAATACTACAATTGTTTCATAAGTGTCAGCAAAACCGGTGCTTCCAAATACTTATCAGTCGAAGCAAGCATGAAGTAGGCTGCAGCTACACCAGCGAATTTAATCGTGAAATAAAGGTAAATTGCCCGGTTTCTAAGCACTATTTACAGATCATGAGATTCATCTAACTTTGGTAAATTGCATACAACACAGTGAAAAGATTAAAAATGTATAGTATTTGCCAATGCAAACTTTTAAATATATCGGCAGTTGCTTTTATAGGGGGCGATTTAATTGTTTTAGCATGTTTTAGCAGTGATGAGCATTACCCCTGTCTAAACACACATGGCAATATTCAATTGTTAGGCATTTTTGCACGTCGCCCCAAAATAGACTAAATGTAGCTGCAAAAAAAACAAACAGCTAAGACACAAAGTCCTGGTTAGCACACCCAAAACGGGAGTTTGCAGGGAAATATACAATTGATACAGATTATCACGCCCAAAGAGGTCGGGCTTAGCCAGGTAAATCAGCTAAATTGAGTTCCCGCTAGGCTGTTTTAGCGGGGCGCGGCGCCCTACCCTCTTTCTGGAAGGCAAAAAGCGACCTGCCCTCCAGAAGGAGGGCAAAAAGCGCCCTGCCCTAACAGCCTGCGGGAACAGTCTTCACCCGCGGGTCGCAGTGTCCCGCGGGTGAAGAAATGTGCGGTGACCCGGTCACCGCTGGAGAATAGACGCCGGGCGCAGGGGGCTGCCCGGCGTGTCCGTAAGTGCCGGGCACACCCCCAAGAGTGACGAAACCGGGACGCGTCTTATAGACACGCCCCCTTTTCGATGACCACGCCGCCCCCTTCTCGGTCGCGCGCCTTCGGCAAGCGCACGGACATGCCCTCTCTAGCTCCGGCGCCCTGCCTCCCACCGGAGCTAGAGGGAACACTACTAAACCCGACCAAAGTGCTGCATGTAATCGCGAAAAGTGCCGTTTGGGTGCCCAAACGGGTCACCTTTCGTGCATTTCAGCTGGCCACCCCCGGGGGGTGCGAGCTGAAAAGTCGGCACCGGTAGCTGATAGCACCTAACAGGAGCAACAATTGAATAGCTCCGTTGGGCTCGAGGGGCGAACAGCTGCCAGCGAAAACAATTGAATTGCGCCTTTGGCGTCCAAAATCAGAACTTTTCACATATTGCTGCTTGCCGCAATAGGGGCGAGCAGAAATGTGTCCACTCACGGACTTCGCACCTGAACAGAGCAACAACTACGTTGCTTCGTCAGGTGCCCATTACTCACAGACGTGGGTGAAAACAATTGAATCGCCACAGAATCCAACCTGTACTATATATTTAGTTGTCTGTTAGCACAGTAGTTCAGCTTGGCTCACATATCACCCCTTTAAATTCTGCTGGAATGTTTTAACAAAAATTTTTTAAAAATAGCACCCGGCAAAAATGTTAATACCATCAGCAACATAACAAAAATAAATTCACCCCACCTACAAACACACAGAAGTATCCCCAGGTGTGACTGCTTTAAATGGAAATGCAAATCCCTCTCTTTCCAACTTCCTGCCCCCACCCCCCCCTGCCTGAGACTATAAAACTGGAAAGGCCAAAAAAGTGACAAGGCTCACAAAATTTTCAAACTCTTCTAAATTGTATGATCTACAGTGGTAAATTGAACCTGGCATGCTGACATTTTAACGGTGTCAACTTGACAACTGCAAACATGATGGTAAAGGTGCGTACACACTAGACGATTAAAAAGAGCGATTGAACGATTACGACATCATTAAATCGCTCATTAATCGTTCATAAATCGTCCAGTAAGCCGTTGAAAACGACTAGCAATACGCACTCCCGGTGGTTGTTTTTCACATCTATCTTCGCCTGAACATGCAGACCAACCTGCCGATAACAATGTTTGGGGATGAGAGAGGGTGCCAGCACTGAACGGCATATCGTTCAGTGTGGGCGCATTATCCACTACACAAGATGAACGACTGCACAATTACAATGTTGTAATCGTGCAGTCGTTCCACTTTTGTCTAGTGTGTACGCACCTTAAAGCATCATGTTTGAAATCGTAAAGCCAGCACTGTTAAAATTCTTTCAAATAGTCTTACGAGCATGTCGGCATGCCATCTTCAACCTACCAAGGTCCCTGTTCCCATTGTAGACCTTCCGATTTGCGAGATAGTAACTACATCCTTTTAATATTAACTTCATATATCATGTTAGCACAGTGTGTAGATGCACATTTCACATCAAGCTGCATAAGAGCAGCTCAGGTTTTCAGATGCTGCATCACACTCAATATTTAATTGCTAACACCCTATCTTTCTATGGATGATGAGCCCCTAGTAACATTATCATATTTCTATGGCAGGACTAGAAAAATGATAATATCTTGACCAACTTTCACTGCAGCTTTTCCCAGAAAAGTCAACCAACCAGTAAATGTTCAGGAAGTGTGGGAGATTTAACCCAGCAGCTGCTGGTGGGCTCGGTATAGTATTTTATACACATTTCTATTTTGATATTCACTACTGACAGTGTACTTCTGCGCTGTAAGCGAAAAGCCCTGTTGACAACAAAGAAACACGAAGGGGTGTCGGGCCCAAAGGATGAACCAGCATTGCCAGGATTGGTCACCTGATCTTAAACGCTTTATCTGGTCTTTAAATGTACAGGCTGGTTAATACTATACTGCAGAGAGAGGTGAATGTGTGTGAAATTTGCATGTTAACAGTTACACAGCTTACCAAGCTATATTATTTATTAACTGTTATTTATATTACGCAGCGCTTACAGAGAACGGTCATTCGCATCAGTCCCTGCCACAGTGGAACTTACAATCTATAAAGGGGAATTAAATTTAGTACAATGGACGCTATAGGGGCGATTTGTTTTTTGTTGCACCCGATCTCCCATCTAGAATGACAGGAAATCAGGGTGAGATATTCAACTGTTTTGGGTGCCCGTGCCCTTTTGCGCATGTCGCACCCAAAACCATCTCAGACGGCCTCGAGCAGAAATGTTGGTGACGTTGGCTCTTGCACCAGAACGAGCAACAATTGAATTGCTCCGAAGGACAGAGATTGTTTTCGCCACCCGCAAAAACAAATTAATACCCCCCCAATTGCCGTTTCGTAATAGCACATTGTGCCTGCTGCCATCGCAAGTTTTCAATGCACCCCAGAGGTGCGAGGACGACCCAAATGTATATGGCAGGCATGTACGCAGACATCACATTCCCACCTACATTTCTACAACACACACTATGGTTAATTTTTTAGCCAATTTACATACTGGTATGTTTTTAAATGATTGGTAGAAACCCACAGAGGGAGGTCATACAGACTTCACACAAGTCCCTGGCTGGAATCTAACCCCCAACCCTATTGCTGAGGCAGCAAAGCTAAGCATTGCTCAGTGTACTGCTGTATAAATTGTAACATACATCAGGCACTACCTGCTCTAGCAAAATAAATAACCATAAACTACAAAGTTGGAATATTTCATTTCAAAGTAGTTTAATTGCATAAGCTTTTAACATGCAAACAAACGTAATTATATAAATAAAAGAATGCAAAACTGCAATATACTACAAATTTAGTATTTTTGTTTTTAAACAATAAACTGCAGAACTTTGCTAGAAAAAAAACAATGCAAAAATTATTTCTCTTTGGCGCACAATAATCTTAGGGTAAATAAGAGTATGTTATTAACTTAGTTGGCCCTTTAATCACATTAAATATTTGCATTTGATACAAAGAAATAAGAATTTACCACCAGATCCTTTCGTCCACTTTACCTGAACTCAACTTTGCAACATGTGAAGCATTCACTGTACTTTTGTGTGTTAACAGGGAATTACTAAAAAACTAATGAGCACATGTTCTGCCCCCTGCCCCCCAGATCCATACACACCAAGATTTATGCCCAACTGCTCTCATGGAGGTCGCACTGCTACTTATAGTTGGAGTAGAAGCTTGGGCTATTTTTATCAGCACAGAGGGGACGAGCTCTGCAGACCCACAGAGTGCCAGCAAAGCATGGGAAACTCGCCAAGGCTTAACCAACCCCATGGTGCTGCATGCTCTATAGTAAGCAGGAGAGAGGGGGTAGCATTTATGGCAGTGCCTTGCAGCCACACTGGGACGTTCAGTGGACCATTAAGAAAAATATATATATTCTATAGATCACCCATTCTGCAGCGCTTTATAGAAAATTTGGATATTCATATCTGTCCATGCCCCTGTAAAACTCACAATCTATATTCCATAGCACATGTACATACTAGGGTGTTTGTTTGTTTTTGGTCAGAATCCAATTAGCCTACCAGTATATTTATGGATTGAACACACAACTCAGAAGGAACTGCGATGGGGAGGGAGGAGAAGTGGCAGCGGTTCCTGTCCCCAGTCTAACCGGGGCTGCAGAGCATGTGCAGGAGGTGTAGAGAGGCGCTCAGGCCTAGGGCAGGAGACCCACGTTGCCTGTCTGAATGGAGAATGCTGGGTAGTAGCAGTGGGTGGGCGGGGCCAGTGGAACGTTGGACCGTGAACGTTCTGAAATTGGAACGTTGGACTTGGACAGTTCATTAACCCCTCAGCTGCCCGGCGGTACGCCGCAACCACTATTACACTGTTTCCCCCCCGCATCGCAGGAGGGACATATACAATCATGGGTGCTGGTATGGAGCCACCGATCCTCCACCCACTAGGCCAGACTGCAGTGTCATCAAAGGGTGTACTAGGCAACCCCTTCCCCCTTTTGTCACCGCCCCCCATTTCTCTCCCGTGTCACAAGCCTAGTATTTGGAGGAGGGGGGGGGGAATCAAGCAGGTGACCTTATAAGCACCCCCTAAAATACATACAAGCCATGGGGGTCAGCCTTAGGAGGGATGATCCCTAAAAAAAATAAAAAAAAAACAGCACATTTTACCCACATGGCGCTTAGATCCATAATGAAGGAGACACTCCCAGCACCGCCCGCAGACAGTCCAGAGATCGGAGCTGCAGTACAGCATGAGTGGAGAAGAGCAATACCCCCGGTCTGCCCCTGGTGCCAGCAGGCACAGGACCCCAGACAAGAACGGGGGCACAGAGATGGCACATTAAATAGTGTGAAATACATGAAAGAGGCACTGTACACCTCCTCCATCACCATCACACCCAATTCAGTGGTGACCGAAGCTGCAATCCAGCAAACAGCCCATCTTCCCCGATCACACGGCGGGTTTGCTGGTGCACTTACCTGCCGAGAGCTGCCCATTTACTGGCCCACCGTGGCCACCGCTTGCCTTGATCCAGGGGTTCACCTTGGGCGGAGGAGCTTCCACAAACTCCCTGCGCCCCAGGGCTTCCTCGCCCTCCTGCCCCAGCTCCTGCTTCCCTCCCTCGGGTGGCCGCCTTTCCTCCACCTCGCTGTCCGCTGGCGGCGGCGACTGCTGCTGCTGCAGGGGCGGCGGTGGCAAGAGCGGAGCCTCTACCTGAGTCGCCATGTCCCCCACCACCACCCGGGAGGGGATGAGGTGTCAGACCCCTGGGCTTTTCTCTCCTTGCAAGAAGGGCAGGACGTAATGGCCGGCAAGCGTGGGATAGGCAATCACCGGGCGGCCTCCCGAAGTCACCGCGGCTGCTGCAATATGGAAGCCAAGGAAGACCACGCGATGGGACTGTACGGGAACGCGCTCTGAGACACGCCGACGTGCGCGCAACCTGGTGTGGAGGGGGGAGAATAGAGTAGGGGGGCGGGAGTGTTCCTCTGAGGGTCAGCTGGGGAGGGTAGCCGTGGTAGTAGGCAACGTTTGGCACTCAGGCGCAACCTGCCACAGTTGTAGCATGCTGCTAGGGGTGTTGTAGAACTAAACATCCTAGCATGCCCTGTCACAGGTTTGCTATTTAGCTATGCTAAAACTGTTGCAAGGCATGCTGGGATTTGTAGTTCAACAACAGCTGGGGGGGCCGCTTATTGCCCACACCACTGCTAAACTATGGCAGGATATGCTAGGTAGGGTAACTAGTTCCACACCAGCTGGAGTGCCACTGTTTGGTTACCCCTACTGTACACTAACTAGCAGCTCATCCCCCAGACCTGACTCCTCAGTGACACCTTATTCTCCTGATGACTATCATGCTGGGACTTGTAGTTTGCCATCTTCCTGCCTAACCCCGCTGCCCTTTATATACACAATTATTTACCATAAAAGTGCATCTCATTTTCAAACCTGTGTGAAATAAGTTTGCCTTATTCTCATTTTAAGCAACATTTTGCACAGTTCTCCTTCAGAGATTGGCTTTAAGAACTCGCTTAAGTGGGAGAGTAGAGCTGTCTTTGATGGGAGAGGGGAGCTGTGATGGGAGAGGGGAGCTGTGTTGGGAGAGAGGAGCTGTGATGGGAGAGAGCAGTGATGGGAGAGGGGAGCTGTGTTGGGAGATAACAGTGATGAGAGAGGGGAGCTGTGATGGGAGAGGGAAGTTGTGATGGAAGAGGGGATCTGTGATGGGAGACAACAGGTGTGTTGGGAAAGGGGAGCTGTGATGGGAGAAAGGAACTGTGTTGGGAGAGGGGAGTTGGGATGGGAGCTGTGTTGGGGGATGGGAGCTGTGATGGGAGAGGGGAGCTGTGATGGGAAAGCGGAGCTGTGTTGGGAGAGGGGAGCTGTGTTGGGAGAGGGAAGCTGTGATGGGAGAGAGCAGTGATTGGAGAGGGGAGCTGTGTTGGGAGATAACAGTGATAGGAGAAGGGAGCTGTGATGGGAGAGAAGAGGTATGTTGGGAGAGGGGAGCTGTGATGGGAGAGAGGAACTGTGTTGGGAGAGGGAAGTTGTGATGGGAGAGAGGAGCTGTAATGGGAGAGGGAAGCTGTGATGGGAGAGGGGAGCTGTGATGGGAGAGAGAACCTGTAATGGGAGAGGAAAGCTGATGGGAGAGGGGAGCTCGGATGGGAGAGAGGAGCTGTGTTGTGAGATGAGTGCAGTGATGGGAGAGGGGAGCTGTGAGGGGAGAGGAGAGCAGTGATGGGAGGGGCGCTGTGATGGGAGAGGAGAGCTGTGTTGGGAGAGGGAAGCTGTGATGGGAGAGAGTAGTGATTGGAGAGGGGAGCTGTGTTGGGAGATAACAGTGATAGGAGAAGGGAGCTGTGATGGGAGAGAAGAGGTATGTTGGGAGAGGGGAGCTGTGATGGGAGAGAGGAACTGTGTTGGGAGAGGGAAGTTGTGATGGGAGAGGGAAGCTGTGATGGGAGAGGGGAGCTGTGATGGGAGAGGGAAGCTGTGATGGGAGAGGGGAGCTGTGTTGGGAGAGGAGTGCAGTGATGGGAGAGGGGAGCTGTGATGGGAGAGGAGAGCTGTGATGGGAGAGGGGAGCTGTGATGGGAGAGTGAAGCTGTGATGGGAAAGGGGAGCTGTGTTGCAGAGTGAAGCTGTGTTGGGAGAGAGGAGCTGTGTTGGGAGAGAGGAGCTGTTGGGAGAGGGGAGCTGTGTTGGGAGAGGGGATCTGTGATGGGAGAGAGCAGTGATGGGAGAGGGGAGCTGTGATGGGAGAGATGAGCTATTGGGAGAGGGGAGCTGTGTTGGGAGAGGGGATCTGTGATGGGAGAGAGCAGTGATGTGAGAGGGAAACTGTGATGGGAGAGGGGAGCTGTGTTGGCAGAGTGAAGCTGTGTTGGGAGAGGAGCTGTGTTGGGAGAGAGGAGCTGTTGGGAGAGGGGAGCTGTGCTAGGAGAGGGGATCTGTGATGGGAGAGAGCAGTGATAGGAGAGGGGAGCTGTGATGGGAGAGAGGAACTGTGTTGGGAGAGGGAAGTTGTGATGGGGATGGGAGCTGTGTTGGGAGAGGGGAGCTGTGATGGGAGAGAAGAGGTATGTTGGGAGAGGGTAGCTGTGAGAGGAAAGGGGAGCTGTGTTGGGAGAGGAGATCAGTGATGGGAAAGGGGAGGTGTGTTGGCAGAGGGAAGCTGTGATGGGAGAGGGGAGCTGTGATGGGAGAGTGAAGCTGTGATGGGAGAGGGGAGCTGTGATGGGAGAGAGGAGCTCGGATGGGAGAGGAGCTGTGTTGGGAGAGGGGAGCTGTGTTGGGAGAGGGGAGCTGTGATGGGAGAGAGGGGAGCCGTTGTGATGAGAGAGTGAAGCTGTGATGTGAAAGGGGAGCTGTATTGGGAGAGAGGAGCTGTGTTGGGAGTGGGGAGCTGTGTTGGGAGAGAGGAGCTGTGATGGATGATAGCAGTGATGGGAGAGGGGAGCTGTGTTGGGAGATAATAGTAATAGCTGTGTTGGGAGAGAAGAGGTGTGTTGGGAGAGGGGAGCTGTGATGGGAGAGAAGAACTGTGTTGGGAGAGGGGAGCTGTGATGGGAGAGAGGAACTGTGTTGGGAGAGGGAAGCTGTGATGGGAAAGGGGAGCTGTGTTGGGAGAGAGGAGCTGTTGGGAGAGGGGAGCTGTGTTGGGAGAGGGGATCTGTGATGGGAGAGAGCAGTGATGGGAGAGGGGAGCTGTGTTGGGAGATAACAGTGATAGGAGAGGGGAGCTGTGATGGGAGAGGGGAGCTGTTATGGGAGAGAGGAACTGTGTTGGGAGAGGGAAGTTGTGATGGGGATGAAAGCTGTGTTGGGAGTGGGGAGCTGTGATGGCAGAGAAGAGGTGTGCTGGGAGAGGGGAGCTGTGATGGGAGAGCAGAACTGTTGGGAGAGGGAAGTTGTGATGGGGGATGGGTGCTGTGTTGGGAGAGGGGAGCTGTGATGGGATAGGGGAGCTGTGATGGGAAAGGGGAGCTGTGATGGGAGAGAGGAGCTCAGATGGGAGAGAGGAGCTGTGTTGGGAGATGGGAGCTGTGCTGGGAGAGGGGAGCTGTGATGGGAGAGAGGGGAGCTGTTGTGATGGGAGAGTGAAGCTGTGGTGGGAAAGGGGAGCTGTGTTGGGAGAGAGGAGCTGTGATGGGAGAGTGTTGGGAGAGAGAAGTTGTGATGGGGGATGGGAGCTGTGTTGGGAGTGGGGAGCTGTGACGGGAAAGGGGAGCTGTGTTGGGAGAGGAGAGCTGTGATGGGAGAGGGAACCTGTGATGGGAGAGGGGAACTGTGTTGGGAGAGGGTAGCTGTGAGGGGAAAGGGGAGCTGTGTTGGGAGAGGAGATCAGTGATGGGAAAGGGGAGCTGTGTTGGGAGAGGGGAGCTGTATTGGGAGAGGAGAGCTGTGATGGGAGAGGAGCTGTGATGGGAGAGGGGAGTTGTGATCGGAAAAGGCTGCTGTGAGGTGAGTTGTGATGGGAGAGGGGAGCTGTGTTGGGAGAGGGGAGCTGTGATTGGAAAAGGCTGCTGTGAGGGCAGTTGCGATGGGAGAGGGGAGCTGTGATGGGAAAGGGGAGGTGTGTTGGGAGAGGGGAGCTGTGTTGGCAGAGGGGAGCTGTGATGGGAAAGGGGAGCTGTGATGGGAGAGGGGAGCTGTGATGGGAGAGATGAGCTGTGATGGGAGAGGGGAGCTGTGATCGAAAAAGGCTGCTGTGAGGGGAGCTGTGATGGGAGAGGGGATCTGTGATTGGATAAGGCTGCTGTGAGGGCAGCTGTGATGGGAGAGGGGAGCTGTGATGGGAGAGGGGAGCTGTGTTGGGAGAGGTGAGCTGTGATCGGAAAAGGCTGCTGTGAGGGCAGCTGTGATGGGAGAGGGGAGCTGTGATGGGAAAGGGGAGCTGTGTTGGAGAGGAGACCAGTGATGGGAGAGGGGAGCTGTGTTGGGAGAGAAGAGGTGTGTTGGTAGAGGGATGCTGTGATGGGAAAGGGGAGCTGTGTTGTGAGAGGGGAGCTGTGATGGGAGAGAGGGGCTGTGATGGGAAAAGGCTGTTATGGGAGAGTGGAGCTGTGATGGGAGAGAGGAGCTGTGATGGGAAAAAGGTTGCTGTGAGGGGAGCTGTGATGGGAAAAGGCTGCTCTGAGGAGAGCTGTGATAGGTGAGGGGAGCTGCATTGGGAGAGGGAAGCTGTGATGGGAAAGTGGAGCTGTGTTGGGAGAAGGGAGCTATGTTTGGAAAAGTATGAATACCTAATGATCTATACACCCTAAATGTCACTATTTAGCGTTATAAGTCGAACAAGAAATAATTGCTTTCCAGACTTTGATTGTGGTTCCAAAGCACAAAAAGATATTATTCTCCGAAAATCAGATAGTTACACTCTGTGATCTAAATACAGTTATCACAAACAAATTATACAATCACAAGGTATAGTCGAATACATACGCATGCGCTCTGGATCCAGATTCCCGGCATCAACCATGAAACCTCCGTCAACAGCACAGAAAGATGACTAACTATCAGATTCAGAGCGCTTGCTTATGTACTCTTACAGAGATAGGCAATACAATAGAACTAGTTGGCACAATCCCATTGGTTCTTTTTCCTGGTTCTTCTGTTACGATACAGTTCATAGGTCAGTTTGTATTGTCATAGTCCAGCCTCCAACAGCTCTTTGTGTCCGTTTTCCCGCCAAAGAACAATTCTAAACAGGCTAATAAACATCACATTACAGAGTACATTTCAATGCCTAACTCTCTATGATCCATAATTTGCAGACAAATGTTGCGATCTCCCTGCCGATGGAACCAGAGATCTGCAAATAAACAGTGGTTTAGACCAAACACGGTCTGCTTATCATGTACTAAACCTGAGATCTTAAATACAGTCGCTTCATTACATAATTAATAATGAGTAAAACCTTGAATATTAACCTTAATGCTAGGGAACCTTTCTATGTAAGTGTGCAATGTGTAAGTGTAAGGATCTTAAGAAAAGACGCTAGTTAGCGTTGTGCGTCCACATGTTTGTGAAGTACACCGTGGTACGTGTTTTGCAGGGTTGTTCATATTATATGTTTTAGTAAATGTATGAATTCATATAATGAGGACTTTTAACATTGTTCTATTGCGTGGGAATCGCACGACGCTAAATAACATTGCCGTATGTACTGATATTGTTAGATATTCGCTAAAATGGCGTTGGGCGGCCATTTGCAAAATGACGTCTTGTTGCCATTCGCAAAATGGCGTTGTGCAGATTTTAATTTTAACAGATTCTTTCTCAGCCAATTATCCAGCTTCGACAGTCCTCCCTTTGACATGCAAACAATACGCTATCGACACTCTGATTTTAAAAATTAATTTAGGTTTACACTATAACATATTATTTAATGTTATATTGTGGGATGGCACAAGGTGGTTCTTAAACCATCAATAATGTGTCTCTAGGAGGGACATAAAACTACCCTTATACGCACACCGAGGATCTTGGAAGATCATGGGAAAGATGTGGGCATGCATATAACCTATAAAGGAAGTCTTGGAGGGGATAAGGACTTTCATTATTTAAGACGTTTAAAATAACATACATTTCATGCATGTCTAAATCTGTACATCATCTGATGGTACATTCTAGTTCAGGGTTGTAATGCAGTCCTTCATTTACCTCAGTATTCATATTGTTACTACTGACCACCATCATAATTTCATTCCTTCGATTAACCTTATCTTTACATTTTCCACATTTCAACACAGTAGGAAAACATTTGACACATAAGCCAATTACTATGAGCACAACCAATATGAGGTTCAGGAGTTTACCTATGCTAGCAACTATTTCCTGGACCCACTCTCCTAGACCGGAGAACTATTTCACTGGGTTTAACCAAGAAACCCGTTCCTCCACCTTCTCTACTTCAGACACTAAAGCATTATGGTTCTTCTGAAATTCCCATTTTAACTGCAGAATTTCGTCCATCTTACGGTCTATCACCTCCTTGGGGTCACTAGTATCGTTTGTGATGTATGTGCAACACTTTACACCAAATTGGGTGGCTAAGGTCACACAGTACCCTCCAGTGACAGCTGTTAAATAATTTAATACTAATCTGTGTTGCACCAGTTCTTTCTTGTGGGCCTGTAACTCCTTACCTGTGTACCTAAACGTGTCATCGTACATCTCGGTGATATTATCTATTAATTTAACAATTGTTAAGAGATCTGCTATGTTGGAAACTCGGAGACAGTGTCAAGGTCTATCAATAATCCTCAGACGATAGACCTTCACACTGTCACCGAGTTTCCAACATAGCAGATCTCTTAACAATTACTGTACTGGGTTTGGTCAGATACCGCCCTTGTGACTGTATTGCTCCTATTTCCAACTCCACTCCATTGATATCACCATCAGCTCTCCTCTCCGTCCTCTGGACTGATTCAGAGCCGCTCGTAAGCGGCTGCTCGTTCGCTCTGAGCGATGTTCGCACAACTGCGCATGCGTATGGGTCGTAATGCGCATGCGCAAACCAGTCAAATTAACAGCGAGGGGCTGCTAATTTGATTGACAGGATGTACCGTTTGTGGGTGGTAACAGGGGAAGGTGCTTGAAAACGGGGGAGTGGAGATCCGAATGCAGGCGTGCCTAACGGTAAAAAGGGCGTTTAATGGGAGTGTATAATTAGTAAAGGAGTGTCATCGACCATGTCACTTGGTTGTCATTTAGCCTGAACTGCTCGCAGTGATTGCGGTAGGAAAAACCTACCACAAGCACTGCGAGCAGTTCAGATGCCGTTTGATGTACCTGATTAATCTAATAAATACCGGAGATGACGTGTGATGCGAACGGCAAAGGGGTTTCTTTACAAAATAGCGAGCGCATTTTTCTTTCGCTCGCTCAGACATAGAGGCGTCAACAAACCGCAATGAGTGAGAGCACAATTTAAATAGCCAGACCCGCAAATAGCGTCCGGGTCTGAATCAGGCCCTATGTCCTCTGTCACAGAAACCAGAGATCCCGAAACCCAGGATAATGAGAACTCTGATAGAAAACACAAAGATAACCAAAGCAGACCACTTCATTGCTGAAAACAATGATCTACAAATTTCTTTAGCTCAGGTATCTCACTGTAACCTTTAAACCCTCCCGGAACAGACTCGCAAATGACAGGTTTACATTATCTGCCTCGATTCCGCCTTGTCTCTCCACCGCTTGATTGACCTTCTTACAGTGAGTGGAATGGACCCAGGTATCTCTGTCTGCCACTTTCAAGGAAGTTGTACTTGTCAGCAACACCTGATACGGACCTTCCCACCGATCTGTCAAACAACCTTGCTTTCCCAAGTGAGTCAGACAATGCGCTGCCAGGCTTGAGTAGTATGCCTTGGGAGCCACTGGCTTACCTTGTCCATTTCTCCAGAGTCCAGAGGACTCTTGCCCATATCCCTTGGACCTCCAGACTGCCTTTTCCTGAATGGAACACAAATTTTGCATCTCAATTAATTTCTGCATATCAATCGTTTGAAACATCATTTGGTTAATTGGCATGTTCACTTTTAACCCTGCTGCCCATTTGGCAGCTTCATCTGCCCTGTTATTGCCCAGTGACGCCGGATCGTCCTCGCATGTATGGGCTTTACACTTAATTACGGCCACTGCCTTAGGCAATTGGATCGCTGTCAGTAGTCCTTTTATATGTCTGGAATGTGTGACTGGTGTGCCTGCTGCTGTCATAAAATTTCTCAGACGCCATAGAGCACTAAAATCATGTACTATCCCGAAGACGTACCTAGGGTCAGTGTAGATATTAGCAGATTTGCCTTTTGCTAATTCACATGCTCTCCTTAGTGTCACCAGCTCCGCCACTTGAGCCAAGTGAGGTGGACCAAGGGGTTCGGCTTCTATGATGGCTTTGTCATTTACCACAGCATAACCTGTACATAACTCTCCAGTGTCAGTTTGTCTATGACAACTCTCATCCGTGTAAAATGTCACATCTACATTTTCTAAAGGTGTATCCCATATGTCAAGTCTTGCAATAAAGGTATGATTCAGATACAATCATGTGCATCAACATACTTGCAGAAGTCACCTTCCAGCAGCGACTCACCTCTCTCCACCCTTTGTGCATCCTGGGACACATATGGTAAATACGTTGCTGGATTTAACGTACTGCACCGCTTAATGGTGATGTTTGCAGGTGCGATTAGGGCTAGTTCCCATTTTGTGAACCTAGCTGAGGAGACATGTCTGGTTTGGGCAGAATTTAACAAAGCAGATACAGCATGGGGTGTATAGACAATCATACAATTGCCTAATACTACATCCTCACTCTTACTGACCAATAGAGCAGTTGCTGCTACACTTCTTAAACACGTTGGGAGTGATCTTGCCACAGTGTCCAAATGTGCACTGTAGTATGCTACGGGCCTACTGGCATCACCATGTTTTTGTGTGAGGACACCTGCTGCGCAACCATTAACTTCCGTACAGTACAAATCAAAAGGTTTTTCATAATCAGGTATTCCCAATGCAGGTTCTCTTGTCAGACTATCCTTAAGGTTAAGGAAAGCCTGCTCTGTTTCCTCTGTGTGTACTACACGATTGGGCTTTGAGGAAGAGACTAAGGGCCTCATTCAGACCTGGGTCGATGGTGGCCCAGAGCGCATGCGCACGATGGAGCCAGCTCCGTCGTGCGCATGCACGAGACCTGAATAGCGATGGGCAATCCGTCGCTCCGGGTCTCGCACCAAAGAGGGCGTGCTGTCGATGTTGAGTGACAGCACGCCACCTTTGGTGGGCGGGCCGGGGGGGTGGCTGCCCAGATGGAGGCATTCCCATGGGAACACCTACCGTCTGGGGGCGGCCCCACTGACATCACAAGTGATGTCAGTGGGAGAGCTCTTGGCTCTGTTTGAGCCGAAAGCTCTCTGGGGCTTGCGGCCACGAGACCCTACCACAAGGGTATCATCGCAAACCCGATGGTCGCGATGGTCTTGACCATCGCGACCATCATCCTGGCCGCTCGCATTAGCTGTGGGTGGCACACAGCAATGCAAGCGGCTAGGAGACTGCTCCATAAAAAAAAAAAAAATGCCCTGATTCAGAGTGAGCGCTCTGTCAGAGCGTCCGGCTCTGAATCAGTGCCTAAGTCCTGTAATGTCAAGGCCAAAATAGAAAAACCTGGGATGCGCATTCTGCAGAATCCACACATTCCCAAGAAGGTACAAATTTGCTGTTGGTTACGTGGCAGTGTCATGGTCTGTATGGCCTGGATTCTGTCAGTGGTCAGATGTAGTAACCCTGGGTTAGGCAAGTATTTAACCCTGGACTGGCATGGCTGTAGTTTGTCCTTAGCAACCTGAAGCAATAAAAGTTTAGGATCATTTAAACATGACATAAACCAATCAGAACACAACAATAAATCGTCCACATATTGTATTAGAACAGATCCATTGACAGGTTGAAAAGATTGTTAAACAGTCATGTAAGGCCTGGGAGAAGATACTGGGGCTGTCTATGAAGCCCTGGGGAAATCGTGTCCATGTATATTGTACCCCCCTGTATGTAAAGGCATATAAGTACTGACAGTCAGGATGAACAGAGAAGAAAGCAGAACAGAGGTCAATGACAGTTGTGATAGGATCACTGGTAAAATGGTCTGTGGCAGGTACATTTGTCCCAGATTCCTGTCTTTTGTGTTTTAAACCCCCAGGAGAAAGTCTGCAGTGTAGCAGGCTTGAGTTTCGGCTTTTTGAAAAGCCGGTTTGGGACCTGGGGGTTGTGGGTGAGAGGAGAGAGAGGGCTCCACCCACGGCTACTCCAGGTTTTGGTTCTCGCAGCCTGGTATCAGGCTTGTTAGTTTTCCACCTGAGAGTGGCCAATATAAGCCTAGTGTGTTGAGGGCTGATTGTCTCACCTGGGAGAGCAGACAGGGAGTTTGCTCAGAGACACTTGGATACCTAACTGTGAGTGTTGTGCTGTGCTTTTGTTGCTGGCGAGGGCATTAGGCCCTGCCAGGTTCTGGTAGTGAGGGAACTACCTGTGAAGTTAGTGCCCCGACAGGGCTAGGATTTATATTTATGTTTTCTTTATGTTTCTGACATTGTACAATAAAGACTGGCGCCGACCAGCTTGTACTTGCATCCAGACTGGTGTGCTGCTTCCCTGCTGCTGTGTGTGTGTGTAAGGAAGGAGTCCTCTACCCAGGAGAGGGACCCCCTAACCTAACTGTGTCACAATATGGTGGAGAATGCGGGCACCCACACACACTGAAGTTGCAGCAAGAGGAAAACTTTCCGTTTAAAAATTAAAGGGGCAGTCTAGTGATTGTGACAAAATGGTGATTGAGTATGTTTCTCAAATGCAGGAAAGAATTGCTGCGGTAGTGCCGATAGTGAGAGAGCACCTGGAACAGGCTCAACAGGCACAGCAGAGGGTATACAACCACAATGCTAGGTTATGCAGCTTTGCTCCTGGGGACAGAGTGTTAGTATTGGTTCCCACTGTGGAAAATAAACTTTTGGCAAAAAGTGCAAGGGCCCTTTGAAATCTTAGAAAGAGTGGGGCAGGTCAATTACAAAGTTTACCAGCCGGGAAAAGAAAGCAGGAACAGATATACCATATAAATCTGTTAAAGCCCTGGAAAGATAGAACGGTACTGTCGGCCGTCCGAGACCCTCCAGTAACTCCAGGGCCCTTAGTTCCCGAAGTGACAGTGGCAAAAACCCTGTCGGCAATTCAACAACAAGAGGTCAAGGAGTTTCTGATTAGAAATAGGGTGCTGTTCTCTGACGTACCTGGGAAAACCTCGGTCATTAAACATGACATCATCACTGACCCAGGGGTTAAAGTTAATCTAAAGCCCTTTAGGTTACCAGAAGCACAAAGAGAATCGG
Source organism: Taudactylus pleione (assembly GCA_031769625.1). NCBI lineage: Eukaryota > Metazoa > Chordata > Amphibia > Anura > Myobatrachidae > Taudactylus > Taudactylus pleione. The sequence continues at coordinate 1,371,741 of JAUIMM010000175.1, forward strand.
TGTCGAAAGAAATTAAAAATATGCTAGAGTTAGGGGTTATTGAAGAATCACATAGTGAATGGTCAAGTCCCATTGTGTTGATTCCAAAGCCCGACGGGAGTGTGCGTTTCTGCAATGACTTCCGAAAGTTGAATAGTGTTTCAAAATTCGATGCCTACCCGATGCCAAGAGTGGATGAACTGATTGAGAGACTAGGGACGGCAAGGTATTTAACCACTCTTGACCTAACCAAAGGGTTATTGGCAAGTACCGTTAACCGAGAGCGCCAAACAAAAGACAGCTTTTTCAGCGCCAGAGGGCTTGTTTCAGTACAAGATGTTGCATCACTTATGGGACTATCTCCATCCAATACACAGTTTGTGATAAACTTTTTCACGTCGGTTGTGTGGAAGACATGCCCATAATACCACTCGTCAATATTTATTGGTTGGCTCATGGGCATTACCTAAATCCTTTACAAATCTCTGGCACTTTGCTAGTTCTTTCCTAGGGTCAGGGAAATTTGTCATTATGGAATGTAGTTCTGCTCTTGTCCATGGACAATGCATTGCTACATCCCTTGTGGCTACTACACCATGCGCATCCGGATTCCCATTGGGAACAGTTATTGTTCGGACGGGATGGATGCCTGCCATAATGCTGCCTTTGGCCTGATTACCTAGTTGAGGGTTCAGCCTACTGCTACTACGTATGGTATTAGTAATCTCCGCTACTGTTAAAGCGGGTGTTAATACTTCCTGTACTGGTGGGGCTACCTTCATTTCTGGTACTAGCGGGGCAGCAACCTGTGCTTGCTGTGGTGGTACATTTAACATTGTGCAACATGGGAGAGAGCGGACATCACAACAGGTTCATCATCTACATCATAAACATGTTCCTTATAGTTACTTAGAAGAGGGTACAAATTACTTGTTACATTTATATGAGTTTTTACATCGACTGTACCTTCACCCCCATCCGCATAGGGCGTTGGTGTTGCGCGTGAACTACTGACATTACCTTCCGCAATGCTACCTTGCTGTGCGTGTGTGCTACTTTGCGGCGCACACGCAACGCTATTTGGGTGTGCGCTCCCTTGCTCGTGCACGAGACACTAGTTTGCATCGCGTGCACACCATTAAGCCACATATCCCCCTCGTGCTGCCACAACTTCAAACAATCATTAAACTTTACACTATTCTTCAGAGACTTTACTAAACATATACTGTCTCTGAGATTGTTCAGAACCTCTGAATCGAAGCTACCAATCTTAGGAAAAGGTGTTTTACATTTCTTGGTCATTTTGACCCATATGTCGCAGTATGCTGTAGCGTATGCACCATACTTTTTAAACATAACATACCTGGCCGATCCTAACGGCCCTTCCATCTGCAGCACATCATCGACCATTACTAGAGATGGCTTTGCACCCATCTGGGAAAACGCTTAGCAATTTCTAGAGAATTTCGATTGGTGAACGATTTTCAAAGAGCAACGTTCACTCACTCCCTCCCGTTATACACAGCAGACCCGCCTGGCATTACAGTCAGCTTGCACAATGAAGAGCAGACTAACCACCTATTGTAAATTTTTCTACTTGCGGCCGTATTAAACCAAGCTCCAGGCGCTCGCTCCTTCCCGCTATACCCCACTTCACTGCTATGTTATGATCCGTGTGTATACACAAGGAGTAAAGTAACCGCCTAGCAAATTATTTTACTTGTGGTAAATTTAACCCAAGCTTCACCACTAGCTTCCTACTTTGAGTTTACTCCCACTGGTACCATCTAGAAGTTCAAATAACCCCTAACCTTGCCAGCAGTTTCACTCCCACGACACCCACTTCACAATCACAATTTATATAATCATGCGGTCCGATTGCATTGCCCAAGGAACCTAACTGATCAATGGACTTTGCGATTAATGGATGCCGGACCAAGAAACCCCTTAGTTTCTCGATAACCTAAACCACAATGTACCTGCTTTGTACACTGGCCCAGTAGTTTGTGCTGCCATGTCGCACCTACCGAGTTTATACCGTGGTTTAACAGACAGTAACCTCCACTTACACTTAGGCTTAACTGTAGCCTCCACTTTGCAATCACACATTTCAATTATACACTCCTTTTCTGTACAGAAAATAAAAACCTTTTTTCCCTTAATATAGCAGTATAATTCAGAGGTTTTAACAAGCAATCACGCTATACATATGTCGGAGCTGGATAATTAGCTGAAACAAGATCAGTTTAAAATTGGAACACAGCGACGCCATCTTGCGAATGGCCACAAGACGCCATCTTGGAAATGAGATCGCAAGACGCCATTTTGCGACTGGCCGCCTAAGCGCCATTTTAGATAAACTCACACTTTAGTACATGTGGCGATATTATTATTAGCATCATGCGATTGCATCTTTCACCATTTCTCATACACACATTAATACGCACAATTGCGCTATTAACTAGTCGCATATTAGCGAATGCATAAGATCCTGTATGAAAACGCTGAATATTAGCTTCATGCACATGCATCTGCCCCAAGTTAACTAGTGTCTTTACATCAAACCCCACATACTCACACATTACATATTCACATACAAGGTTCCATAAGCTTTAAGGTATAAGATTCAAGTATGCACATTTACTATAATTGTTAGGAAATAAAGATTATTTCGTAACTAAGGTTTTATACGTGATATTTAAGCAATGTTTGGTATTGTACTGATGCGTACTCTCTCAACAGTATTCCGGTAATATCGATGGAGAGATCGCAACATGCATTCTCAACTTATGGACCGCAGAGACTTCAAGCAACAAAATGTACATTATATGAACAACTGTTAGGATTTGCATGAGGCGGGAAACCAGAGACCACTAGTTGTTAGAGGCTGGACTGTGTCTATTTGAACCAACCTGTTAAATGCCTTGTAACATATGCCCTCTCCTTTAGGACCAATGGTATTAGCAACAAACTTCTCTATTGTGTTGTTTATTTCTGGGGGGTATAAATATGTGTGCTCTGACCCTGTCCTAGTCTTCGTGCTGAGTGCTGATTGACGAGGGGTTTCTTGCTGATGCCTACATCTGGACCAGAGAGCGCTGCGTATGTATAACTGTACTTGGGTCTGTATAATTTCTTTGCGCTAAGATTATATGAGGATCATAGCGTGTAACTGCTGTACTTTTTACTTGAATAATACTTTGTGCTTTGGAACCACAGGTTCTAGGTCTGGAGTCTTTATTTACCGTATGACTGCGTAGGCAAAATAGCGTCATCCTTAGAGGTTTATAGGAAGGATATTAGAAGGTATAGGCAGGGGTATTCATAAGGTTCAAAGGCAGTATCCTTACATACAATGACCGTTGAACACGTGGCAGCAATACAGGAAATATGCGTACGCTATTGTGTGACTTCCCCTTTTAACAATAACATTTATCAACGAAGGAAAACAAGCTTTTTCCTGGATTCTAATCAGTGCGCCTTGAACTCACACAATAATGGATAGCGGTCTCTCAGCATCAAGTGGTAGCAGGTTTTCGAAGGCACAATGCGTTCTTTCCTGCGTATGGCGCCTCCACCCTTTGCTGAGAGATCGATCACCGTGTGTTACCGTGTAAATTGGTAGCGTTACCTCACTCTACGAGCCACCAACTATGAATACCTAATGATCTATACACCCTAAATGTCGCTATTTAGCTTTATAAGTCGCACAAGAAATAATTGCTTTCCAGACTTTAATTGTGGTTCCAAAGCACAAAACGATATTATTCATCAAAAAGCAGATAGTTACACTCTGTGATGTAAATACAATTAGCGCAAACAAATTATACAATCACAAGGACCAGTCGAATACATACGCATGCGCTCTGGATCCAGATTCCCGGCATCAACCATGAAACCTCCGTCAACAGCAAAGAAAGATGACTAACTATCAGATTCAGAGCACTTGCTTATGTACTCTTACAGAGATAGGCAATACAATAGAACTAGTTGGCAGAATCCCATTGGTTCTTCTTCCTGGATCTTCTGTTACGATACAGTTCATAGGTCAGTTTGTATTGTCATAGTCCAGCCTCCAATAGCTGTTTGTGTCCATTTTCCTGCCGAAGAACAAGGTCTAAACAGGCTAATAAACATTACATTGCAGAGTACATTTCAATACCTAACTCTCTATGATCCATAATTTGCAGACACATGATGCGATCTCCCTGCCGATGGAACCAGGGATCTGCAAATAAACAGTGGTTTAGAATAGCACCAAACAGGGTCTGCTTATCATGTACTAAACCTGAGATCTTAAATTCAGTCGCTTCATTACATAATTAATAATGAATAAAACCTTGAATATTAACCTAAATGCTAGGGAACCTTTCTATGTAAGTGTGCAATGTCTAAGTGTAAGGATGTTAAGAAAAGACGCTAGTTAGCGTGCGTCTATGTGTTTGTGAAGTACACCGTGGTACGTGTTTTGCAGGGTTGTTCATATTATATGTTTTAGTAAATGTATGTAGTCATATAATGAGGACTTTTAACATTGTTCTATTGCGTGGGAATCGCACAATGCTAAATAATAACATCGCTGTATGTACTGATATTGTGTGAGATTCGCTAAAATGGCGTCTTGTTGCCATTCGCAAAAGGGCATTGTGCAGATTTTAATTTTAACAGATTCTGCCTCAGCCAATTATCCAGCTTTGACAAAGGGGAGCTGTGTTGGGAGAGGAGAGCAGTGATGGGAGAGGGGAGCTGTGTTGGTAAAGGGAATCTGTGATGGGAGAGGGGAGCTGTGTTGGGGGAGGAGAGCTGTGATGGGAGAGAGGAGCTGCAATGGGAAAAGGCTGCTGTGATGGGAGAGGGGAGCTGTGTTGGAGAGGAGCTGTGATAGGAGATGGGAGCTGTGATGGGAGAGGGGAGCTGTGATGGGAGAGAGGAGCTGTGTTGGGAGGGGAGCTAATCGGAGAGGGGAGCTGTGATGGGAGAGAGGAGCTGTGTAGGGAGAGGGGAGCTGTGCTGGGAAAAGGCTGCTGTGAGGGGAGCTGTGTTGGGAGAGAGAAGCTGTGATGGGAGCTGTGTTGGTAGATGGAAGTTGTGATTGGAGAGGGGAGCTGTGTTGGGAGAGGAGAGCTGTAATGGGATAGGGGAGCTGTGATGGGAGTGTCACGCTGGGAGGCGGTTTTCTGGAAGCTGAGGCCAGAGGCTGCTGGAGGAAACGGAGGCGAGGGGCCTGAATGTACAACCTCCATATCCACGGGTCTTGGTCGTTGGCGAGACCTAGTCAAAGGTGCGGAATCTAACCCACGAGATGGTGTTCGCCAGTGACCCCACCAATCGGGATATGGGCTTGAGCTGCACCTCGTAAGCAGGTTGCGGTCCTTTGACTAGGTGACCAAAGCCTGCGGGAAAAAGGAGAAACGAACACTCATGGCCCAAAGGGTCTGTGCCAGTAAGGGGCACGTAGGGACACTGTACTTGAGGTACAAGGAAGTGTGCACTGTGGACACACTCTCCCGGTTGCCAGTCAGAAAGAGTGCACCACGGTGCAATACTGTAACACATAGGTAGAGACCACAGAGTCCAGTAACGAGGTGGGTAGTGGTACTGGAGCCAGCCAGAGATTATGACGCTGGAGAGGTGGGTATGTATAACTACACTCAGGCTGTGATGGTAAAGCACTGGTGACATGAATAGTATACTGCACACAGGTGGCGGTGGTAACACACTGGTGGAATAGAGGTATACTGCACACAGGCGAGGTGATATCGCACTGACAATATGACAATGTGCAGAGGTATACTGCACACAGGCTGAGGTGGTAAAGCACTGGTGAGATGAATGATATAGCTGCACACAGGCTTAGGTGGTAAAGCACTGGTGAGATGAATGATATAGCTGTACACAGGCTGAGATGGTAAAGCACTGATGAGATGAATGATACAGCTGCTCACAGGCTGAGATGGTAAAGCACTGATGAGATGAATGGAACAGCTGCACACAGGCTGAGATGGTAAAGCACTGATGAGATGAACAGGATCGGACTGGCCCACAGGGGCACAGGAGAAATCTCCGGTGGGCCCCACTGCCTGAGGGCCCCACCTCCTCTTCTAATGTCAGGTTTCAGACAGTCCACTTGAATACATTGTAGAGACAGACCATGCAGTGTAGATTCCACGTTGTCTACAGGCTATATCATCTATAATGGTTAGCCAAGCCTCTGTGGTGGCTGGCCACACCTTTAAGCATGGGCCCCTACGATTTCCTTCCCCTGGTGGGCCCTTCATGCATTAGTTGGACACTGGAGATGAATGATATAGCTGCACACAGGCTGAGGTGGTAAAGCACTGGTGAGATGGACGATATAGCTGTACACAGGAATAGATCACTGGAAGCAACGGAACCTGGAATGAGAGACCACTAGTAACACTAGCAGCGACAATGGCTGTTCAGGCAACTACCTGATACACAGGAGCCGGAAATATACCCCTGGAAGCCCACTGATTGGTCCACAGCGTCAGCTGACCGGCCAGACTGTCAGGGGAGGAAAAGCAGTCAGAGCAGGAAGTGTCATGGCGGCGCCCATGACAGGGACTCCGATCCCCGTGCACCAGGCCGCCCGGGACACAGCATCAGGGAGAATGCTCAGCACCTCCCACATCGCCGCACGAGCCGCCCGACTGCCCGGGAAGTCAGAGGAAGCCTGGCGGGACGGCCAATCCCCAGCTGAACTCTGACAGGGAGAGAGGAGCTGTTATGGGAACAGGCTGCTGTGATGGGAGAGGGGAGCAGTGTTGGGAGAGGAGAGCTGTGATGGGAGAGGGGAGCTGTGATGTTAGAGGGGAGCTGTGCAAAGGCTGCTGTGAGGGGAGCTGCGATGGGAAAGGGGAGCTGTGTTGGTAGATGGAAGTTGTGATTGGAGAGGGGAGCTGTGTTGGGAGAGGAGAGCTGTGATGGGAGAGGGGAGCTGTGATGGTAGAGGGGAGCTGTGCAAAGGCTGCTGTGAGGGGAGCTGTGATGGGAAAGGGGAGCTGTATTGAGAGAGAGGAGCTGTGTTTTTAGAGGAGAGCTGTGATGGGAGAGAGGAGCTGTGATGGCGAAAGGCTGCTGTGATGGGAGAGGGGAGCTGTGTTGGGAAAGGGGAGCTGTGATGGGAGAGTGGAGCTGTGATGGGAGAGGGTAGTCGTGATGGGAAAAGGATGCTGTAATGGGAGAGGGGAGCTGTGATGGTACAGTGGAGCTGTGATTGGAGAGAGGAGCTGTGATGGGAGAGGGGAGCTATGATGGGAGAGGGGAGCTGTGTTGGGAAAGGGGAGCTGTGATGGGAAAAGACTGCTGTGAGGGGAGCTGTCATGGGAGAGGGGAGCTGTGATGGGAAAGGGGAGCTGTGTTGGGAGAGGGGAGCTGTGTTTGGAAAGGGGAGCTGTGTTGGGAAAGAGGAGCTGTGTTGGGAGAGGAGAGCAGTGATGGGAGAGGGGATCTGTGTTGGGAGAGGGAAGCTGTGATGGGAAAGGGGAGCTGTGTTGGGAGAGAGGAGCTGTGATGGGAGAGAGGAGCTGTGATGGGAAAATGCTGCTGCTATGGGAGAGAGGAGCTGTGATGGGAGAGGGGAGCTGTGATGGGAAAAGGCTGCTATAAGGTTGAGCTGTGATGGGAGAGGGGAGCTGTGATGGGAAAAGGCTGCTGTGATTGGAGCTGTGATGGGAGAGGGGAGCTGCGTTGGGAGAGGGAAGCTGTGATGGGAAAGGGGAGCTGTGTTGGGAGAAGGGAGCTGTGATGGGAGAAGGGAGCTGTATTGGGAGAGAGGAGCTGTGATGGGAGAAGGGAGCTGTTTTGGGAGAGGGGAGCTGTGATGGGAGAGGGTAGCTATGATAGGAGAGGGGTGCTGTGATGGGAAAAAGCTGTTGTGAGAGGAGAGCAGTGATGGGAGAGGGGAGCTGTGTTGGGAGAGGGAAGCTGTGATGGGAAGGGGAGCTGTGTTGGGAGAGAGGAGCTGTGATGGGAGAACGGAGCTGTTTTGGGAGAGGGGAGCTGTGATGGGAGAGGGGAGCTATGATAGGAGAGGGGTGCTGTGATGGGAAAAGGCTGTGGTGAGAGGAGAGCAGTGATGGGAGAGGGGAGCTGTGTTGGAAGAGGGAAGCTGTGATGAGATAGGGGAGCTGTGTTGGGAGAGAGGAGCTGTGATGGGAGAGGGGAGCTGTGATGGGAGAGGGGAGCTGTATTGGGAGAGAGGAGCTGTGTTGTGAGAGTAGAGCTGTGATGGGAGAGGGGCGCTGTGATTGGAAAAGGCTGCTGTGATGGGAGAGGGGAGCTGTGTTGGGAGAGGAGCTGTGATGGTAGAGAGGAGTTGTGATGGGACAGGAGCTGTGATGGGAGAGGGGAGCTGTGATGGGGGAGGAGCTATGTTTTGGGAGAGGGGAACTGTGATGGGAGAGTGGAGCTGTGATTGGAAAAGGCTGCTGTTAGGTGAGCTGTGGTGGGAGAGGGGAGCTGTATTGAGAGAGAGGAGCTGTATTTGGAGAGGAAAGCGTGATGGGAGAGAGGAGCTGTGATGGGAAAAGGCTGCTGTGATGGGAGAGAGGAGCTGTGATGGGAAAAGGCTGCTGTGGTGGGAGAGGGAGCTGTATTGGGAGAGGAGAGCTGTGTAGGGATAGGAGCTGTGATGGGAGAGGGGAGCTGTGATGGGAGAGGGGAGCAGTGATGGGAGGGAAGCTGCTATGGGAGAGGTGAGCTGTGATGTTAAAAGGCTGCTGTGATGGGAGAGAGGAGCTAAGATTGGAGAGAGGTGCTGTGATGGGAGAGGAGCTGTGGTGAGAGATGAGCTGTGATGGGAGAGGGGAGCTGTGATGGGAGGGGAGCTGTGATGGGAAAAGACTGCTGTAATGGGAGAGAGGAGCTGTGATGGGAGGGAGGAGCTGTGATGGGAGGGAGAAGCTGTGATGGGAGGGGGGAGCTGTGATAGGTGGGAGAAGCTGTGATGGGAGAGGGGAGCTGTGATGGGAGAGGGGAACTGTGATGGGAAAAGACTGCTGTAATGGGAGAGAGGAGCTGTGATGGGAGGGAGGAGCTGTGATGGGAGGGGGGAGCTGTGATAGGTGGGAGAAGCTGGGATGGGAAAGGGGAGCTGTGATGGGAGAGGGGAACTGTGATGGGATAGTTGAGCTGTGCTGGGAGAGAGGATCTGTGATAGGAGAGAGGAACTGTTGGGAGAGGGAAGTTGTGATGGGGGATGGGAGCTGTGTTAGGAGAGGGGAGCTGTGATGGGAAAGGGGAGCTGTGTTGGGAGAGAAGAGCAGTGTCAGCTTCTGGAACCGGCGGAAAGGGATCATAAATCGCTCTCCTGCAAGAGGGGCGCCAAAATCTTTATTTTGCTTTCCAGCCCTGGCCATAGTTACTTGCAGTCTCCAACCTCCATTCAAGCTGGGTGCACATTAGACGATATATCATCTGATATATTGTTTTGAGCCGGTTTTGAACGATATATCAGGCACATCGTTTAATGTGTACCTGCGATTACACGCTTCCGCGGGTCGCATGCAATATTGTGCGATTGCCCGTGCTTAACAGCCAATCATATGCGGGGCTGTGTAGTTTAATGAAGGAGGGAACAAGGCATCGGGTAATGTGTACCAGCAATCTTGCATGGTCTGGGGTGAAGTTAAATTGCCCGACCATCGGCAAGATTGCCAGTCGTCTAATGTGTAGCCAGCCTAAGCATAAGGCACTAGGGTAAAATGTGATAAAGCTTCCATTGGTGAGAGTGAAACCGGTCAGAGGACTACAGAGGACTGTTCTTATTTGATATGCTACTTGGTGGGACTTTGGGCCTGATTCAGACCCGGTCGCTAAGCTGCGCTCTCGCTCGCTAGGGACGATTATCGCACATCTGCACATTCATATGCGTCAAAGTACGCATGCGTGAACCAGTCACTGCGGCTGGGGATCGTGCGCTCCTAGTACACAGACTGGACACTACTTTGAGTGACAGATAGCGCCATTTGTGGGTGGTAACAAGGGAAGATGCTTGTGAACGGAGGAGTGGATGTGCGAACGCAGGCATGTCTGGGCGTCAAAACTGAGTTTTATGGGTGTGAATAATTAGCAAAGTAGTGTCATTGAACACGTCACTTGGTTGTATTTTAGCCTGAACTGAACGCAGTGCTTGCGGTGGGGTAGAGTCTACCTCAAGGGCTGCGAGTAGCTCCGATGGCTCTCGATGTTACCGCTTATTCATACCCTTCCTGGAGATGACTTGTGTTAAGAATAAAAAGTGGGCGTCTTTATACACCAGCGTGAGCTTACTGCTGTCGATCTCTAAGACATAGAGGGCTTCCTTACGATACACAGTGCGATCGCGAAATTTGCATACCCGGACCCTTTTGGCAGCGAGCGATCGCGGCTTAGCGAGCAGGTCTGAAGCAGGCCCTTTGTTTGGCTGGGCTGGAAGACAAAGGCTGAAAAACGTAGACGTAGACTGGCCTATTCTCTAAGCCAGGAGAGTGTTCTTTCTGCAGCGTGGTGAATGGCTGTCACAGGCTGACGGGATTTTTGCCCAGGAGAACTGCCTGTACATTTGAATGATTACCTCTTAACCGCTCTAACTTCTTAGCCCGACAGGGCTCCAAATACACCTGAACCGGAGCTTATTAAACGGGGGGGGGGGGAACGGACACGCAAATAACCTTACCTTTACATTCTAACATGGGGAGATTTTAAAGTGACCTACTTTTCTCCATTAACATTATATTGGTGAAAGGAACCGGGCTATTGGACAGAGGGCCTGATTCAGAGCCAGACGCTATTTGCGGACGGTCGTTCCAAAAAAGGGGCCGGCTATTTAAATTGAGCGCTCGCTCTTTGCCGTTTGTTGACGCCTCTATGTCTGAGCGACCGAACAAAAAATGCGCTCGCTATTTTGTAAAGACGCCCCTTTGCCGTTCGCATCACACGTCATCTCCGGTATTTATTAGATTAATCGGGAACATCGAAAGGCATCTGAACTGCTCGTAGTGCTTGTGGTAGGTTTTTCTTACCGCTAACACTGCAAGCAGTTCAAGCTAAAAGACAACCAAGTGACATGGTCGATGACGCTCCTTTACTAATTATGCACTCCCATTAAACGCCCTTTTGACCGTTAGGCACGCCTGCGTTCGGATCTCCACTCCCCCGTTTTCAAGCACCTTCCCCTGTTACCACCCACAAACGGTACATTCTGTCAATCAAATTAGCAGCCCTTCGCTGTTTTGCGAGCGCTCGATTTACAACCGCAATGACTGGTTTGCGCATGCGCATTACGACCCATACGCATGCGCAGTTGTGCGAACATCGCTCAGAGCGAACGAGCGGCCACTTACGAGCGGCTCTGAATCAGGTCCAGTGTGTGTTTTTTATGTTTTTTTTCTGTGTGTATAACACAGAGATCACCAGCATGGTCTAAGGTCTACATAAGAAGCTTTTGACCACTACGTTTTGAAAAATCAACATATAAAAGGATTGAGTCTTATCTTTTCTCCTCCTACACTGTGGCCCTGATTCAGACCCGCTCGCAGCCGCTTGCTGAGTCTGTGGGCGTTTTTTTTATTTTCTCTCCGGCCACTCACAAAGCTGTGGGAGACCACCAACAGCTTGTGCGAGCGACCAGGAGACCATCGCGACCATCGGCCTTGGGACAGGACCCTACGGTAGGTTCCAGGCTTCCGCAAGGCCGAGTGGGCTTCCTGCTCTAACAGAGCAGGAAGTCCACTACTGACATCAGTAGTGATGTCAGTCAGCCCTCCTACAACCGCCAGGCGTTCCTAAGGGAACGCCTGCGTTTGTCCGGCCACCCCCCCCCTACCCGTCCACAAAACAGGGCGAGCTGTAAAATCAACATCGACAGCCGCCCCGTCTTGTTACGAGCCCGTAGTGACTGAACTTCAGTCACTCAGCGGACTCACGCACGCCGGAAGCGGCGCATGCACAGTAAACAACCATCGGCCCGCTTGCGAGCGCACGGCGCTTGCGAGTGGATCTGAATCGGGCCCTGTGTTCTAAGTTGTATATCCAGCCCCATTTGATACTCAGAAGCTTTATTTGTATATAGGCTATTGGACATACCCACCTCTCTCTATATATAATTGTGCAGATGTTTAGCATGTTATAGAGTGTATAATACACCTGAATATGTATGCTTTCTATTTTTTTTATTAATTAGATTATTTCATATAAATACATTTAAAATTATTCTGGTGTTTTGATCTTATTTGGTTCTGCCATATTTGGTAATAGTATTGACTAGTATTATACAATTTTCATATACTCTAAATTAGCGCAAAACATGTTTTTTTTTGGGTAAAATGTTCCCCAGCCTTTATTGGGACAAATGAGCAAGAGTTTTATGCATTCACAGTAGAAAAAAGTTTGTTCGTTTACACATTTACTTTCAAATAGTCAGACTCAGTGGCGATAATCTCGCAAATTGTCAATGTTTTTGAGCTGCGCATGTATCTAAGTAGCTAAAAAGTCTCAAAATGCATACATCCCATGGTGTGTACACAGTAGGGATAGAGCTTCATGGTCTCAGAAATAAATTGGAAATATATTGGGAGGTGGCTATTCAGACGCACAGGGATGCTCTGTGTTATGGGAGTGTTGCCGGCGTGTCACATAATTGATTGCAAGCTTAGAGGCATGGGCCTGTTTTCAATATTGGAGCGCAAAGTCCGTACTGGACTTTTCGCTCCACATCAGAGCTTTTCTGGGGATAAAGTATCGGGTGCCTGCCCACTTTATCCCCATATTCAATTTGGAGCCGGCGAACACAGGAGCCTGCGGAAAGGTAAGTATCAGGAAAAATAGGAAAATTTTCGGGAATTCATCCTGGGACCCCCCTAATGATGTCCAGACATGGGGGATCACTGTGGGTACCCCCGTTTAGCCCTGCAGAATGTGTTCTGCATTTTTAAATTGCCCCCCCCAGCATGTCAGCCTCATTCTTCCCCCCAGACCCAGCTTATTAGTCTCGTTCTCCCCCCAGCATGTCAGCCTCATTCTCCCCCCCCACCATGTTAGCCTCATTCCCCCATTAGCACTAATTGTATTTACTATATAAGACATATAGAGCCTGATTCAGAAGGGCATGCAATACAATGTTCATGTAGTTGAGCGATTATTTAGAAATGCGAAAACACAAAAAATTCTTGAAGCCCTTACGGCACATACGGTACACAGAGTGCAGGCACAAAGATGCTATTGCGGTTGTGACATCAGAAATGTGGCGGCAAAGTGATGGGCATTTCTGAGAAGCGACTTGGAGGTGGCAAGAAGTGAAAGCTAAAAAAATCAGTGTCGACACAAGTCTGCGCGCTCTCCAGCCCTAATATCCGTTTTGGACCTCCTGAGACCGGCCACTGTGGTTGGTGGACTACTTACCCTCTCCGGAGTGGCTGGTGCATGTACTGCAGGGATTCCCTGCTAGTTCGGAGCATCGGCGGCAGAGACATGGCTGTTCGTGTCTGGGCGGCCTTGTCCATCCTGTTCCCGGTTTCTAAAGTAGAGGTCCTGCGGTTCTGCCTCTTGGATCCAGACTCTCTGCGGTCTTCTCTTTGCAGCTTGTAATGGTTCCGGTGCACTTCTGTCTGGTGGCTACTGCAGCTCCTGCTTCTGCTCAGTGTGGGTGCTAGTGCAGTGGCCGCATGTTCCTGCCACTCTTCCAGATGCCATCTTGCCTCCTTGTGGGTGAACACCATCAGTGCTCTCGGCCTCCCTGGATCCTTTGGCGACTCGCTGCTCCATTCCATTCTGTGGACTCAGGTACCTTGGCCACTCTGGTGCTTGCCTGTTGGATTCCCTAATTTGTTTTTCACTGAACTTGGACCATTTACTAGACTGCTCTCTCCTGTGCTCTTATCACCACGGTGAAATCTCATCAGGAGGCTGCCTCTAGCACACTTGATAGCTATCCTCTAACATGTTTATCTCTGCCCCTCCGAGAGATGACCCCCTGGGATTACCTGGGCACTCTACCTTGCTCACAGTTGCTGTGACCACGGCTACTCTTTTGGAGGTCCCACTGCGACAAATTTTGTAGGCTGTGGAAACATGTGAAAACTAGTTATGGGCAGGGTGCAGATGGACTTGTCTTTATTACCGCAAGATTTGTGCCAGGTGAAGGAGTATTTTGGGGATGATGAGTCTGGTATCCTTACTCTGAGAGATACTCACTCCCTGATGCTGGTCCAGTTTGATGACTTGGAGACTCAAATGGCCGCAGTGCAGAGTCAATCACCTGATATTGGGGGCAATACTGTGCATTTTGTTGAGCTGCAAAAGACAGAAGAGGATGTGACTCCTGAGGTTTTTTTGGAACACTGATGGGTCGACTCGATACCTATGGTAAGAATGTCTCTACTGCTCATTCTGTGATTACATATGCTCACAAGGTACCTGTCTGTCCTCTGCCTCCTGGGCCCCCCTCCCAAACATACACTGCAATATTGCCTCACTACCGGGTCAGAGATGCCCTTCTCAGACTGACGTGCCCTAAGGGTCCCATTGAGAAACACGACCAGATAAATTTCCTATTTCCTGATTTTACTCCTGTGGTCCGGGAGGGTCGTGTGCACTTGATTCCTATAAGGTGGCGTCTGGGAGAGTTACTACTGCCTTATTCTGTGACCAAATATGGCTGATGGCGGGACTGATCTCTTTATCATGCCTAGCGGGGCGGCACTGTGAGTGCACAGCAGCAGGCCTAGTCGCCTACAGTTGAACACCTGATGGTTTGTTATTTTTACGTGTTAATGTCTAGCACATTGATAGTTCTGCTGCATTGCACCTTACCTTTTCTTATTATGGGCCGTATTCAATTTGAGGCGAAAAGTCAGTTTTCGCGTGTTTTTGGCGGAAACTTTTCGCCGATGATGTCATTTTTGCCTGTTTTGTTTTACCCCATATTCAATTTGAAAGACTTTCCACCTAGGCGGAAAGTCAATGCAATGTAATAGGTGAAAAAGTTTTGCCTATGAATAGCAGGCGGAAAAAAGTGCAGAATTGGGGTATTGGGGTGCAACGTTGCGGGAACCCCCGTGCAGCCTTCAGACAGTCCCCCAAAGGTAAACTGCGTCAAAATTAAAAAAAAAAAACACTTTTAACACCCCAAAAAAATCACTTTCATTTTGGGAGCGAAAAATAAAATGTTGGGGGACAAAGTTAAAAACTAGCTAACTAGACTCTAGGGGGGTCCCCAAGTATGCCCCAGGTGTTTTTTTGATTGCAGGTGCTTGCGGAAGGTGAATTTTTCATGATTTTTTCAACTTCACTTTAGCAACTTTTAAATATGCTGACCCCTATTTTCAAGTACCCCAAATTTGCTGGGATAAGTTATTTTCAACAAAAAAAACTACAAAATACTATTCTGCATTACTTATTAAAAAATGCTATTTAGCGACTATTAAGCCCATTTAAAAACACCAAATACCTTCAGCAATCGGGGAGTACCATAGCTAACCCCTGTCGAAGCCGGATGGTTGGCTGAGACCTGAATTGTAAAATTAAAATCTGCACTACGCCATTTTGCGTATGGCTACACAGCGCTATTTTGCGTTCCCCACACAGTATCAGTTATATACGGCGCTATGTTGTTATTTAACGTAGTGCGTTTCCCACGCAATAGAACACTGTTAAAAGTCCTGACAAAAACAATACGTACATTTATTACTACATATAATATGAACAACCCAGCAAAGCATGTACCATGGTGTACTTCACAAACACGTAGATGCACAACGCATACTAGCGTCTTTTCTTAATATCCCCACACTGACACATTGCATACTTACACAAAACGGTTCCCTAGCATTCAGGTTGATATTAAAGGTTTTATACGTTATCAAGTCTATTGTGAAATACATATATTTGGTATATAAGGTTTAGTACATGATAAGCAAACCATGTTTATTTGCAGATTTTTGGTTCCATCGGCAATTAAATCGCAACATGTGTCTGCGAATTATGGATCATAGAGAGATAGGCATTGAAATGTACTCTGTAATGTAATGTTTATTAGCCAGTTTAGACTTGTTCTTCGGCAGGAAAACGCACACAAAGAGCTGTTGGAGGGCTGAACTATTACAATACAAACTGACCAATGAACTGTATCATAATAGAAGAACCAGGAGGAAGAACCAATGGGTTTATGCCAACTCGTACTATTGTATTGCCTATCTCTACAAGGGTACATATGCAAGCACTCTAGATCTGGTAGTTAGTCATCTTTCTTTTTCTGTTGGCGGAGGTTTCATAGTTGATGACGGGAAATCTGGATCCAGGGCGCATGCGTATGTATCGACTGTTCCTTGTATTTTGTATAACCTTTGCGCTAATTGTGTTATAGATCAAGGCTTGTAACTATATGCTTTTATGTGAATAATATCTTTTTTGTGCTTTGAAACCACAATCAAAGTCTGGAAAGCAATTATTTCTTATGCGTACGCAATGCTAAATAGCGACTTTAGGGTATAGAGGTTAATAGGAATTCATACCCCCATGTCAGATCCTCATTTGGGGGGTGTCAGGCTGATTTCCCCAAATTTGACAGTACTTTCCACCTGTTCAAGTTTCGCCGGGTCACGTTTTCGCGTACTTCCATATTGAATATGGAGTAAAGCAGGGATGGACGCGATACTTTTCCGCCTGCAAAACAGGTGAAGTAGGCGGAAAGTCGGGGCCGCGAAAAAGTATCGCGGTTCGGCTCAAATTGAATACGGCTCTATGTATTATATCTCTACTACTGTATGTCTCGGATCTGAAATCGAGGCAAAACGTCATCATCATCCCGCCTTCCGGGTCTCGCGGGTTTTGAATTCTATATAAGGTACCCGCGTCGGTGCCATTTTCTCACTCGGCTGTGGACATTGAAGAGGGTGGGTGGGAGTTAAGGCTGGCTGGGCTGTGTAGTGTAGTGTTGTGCTGTGCTGTGCTGCTGTTGTCCATAGGGGCTGTGTCCACTCCTCCAAAGTCCATAGGGGCTGGCTGTGTTGTGCTGTGCTGTTGTTGTCCATAGGGGCTGTGTCCACTCCTCCAAAGTCCATAGGGGCTGGCTGGACTGTGTTGTGCAGTCAGTTGTAGATAGGGGCTGTGTCCACTCCAAAGTCCTGTGCAGTGTCCCAGTCCTAAAGGGGTGCTGTAGTGTTGTCCAGGGGGTGCTCTGTCCATCAGGGGTGCTCCCACCAAGTGTAAAAAAAATAAATATTTTTTCTGTTTGTGAATTGTGTGCGCAGTAGCCACACGTGCATCAACAAAGTAGTGCCAAGCGTGCGCCTGTGTCCCATAACTAAAGGGCTGGCTGGCTTGTCTGTTAAAGGGTGCTGTAACCCCCCAAAGGGCACTCCAAACAAAATAAAAAAATATTTTCTGTGTTTGTGAATTGTGTGCACTGTGGCTGCACGTGCATCAACAAAGGAGCAGCGCCAAGCGTGCGTCAGTCTGTTAAATTGTGGTGTAACCCCCAAAGTGCACTCCAACAAAAATAAAACATTTTCTTCTGTGTTTGTGAATTGTCTGCACTTTACGTGCATCCTCAAAGCAGCAGCGCCAAGCGTGCGTCTGTCTGTTAAAGGGTGGTGTAACCCCCAAAGTGCGCTCCACAAAGAATAATTTTTTTTTTTTTTCTGTCTTTGTGAATTGTGTGGGCTGTAGCTGCACATGCATCAACAAAGGAGCAGCGCCAAGCGTGCGCCTGTGTCCCATAAGTAAAGAGCCGGCTGGCTCATTTCTTAAAGGGTAGTGTAACCCACAAAGTGCACTAGTTTCCAACAAAAATAAAAAATTATTTTCTGTGTTTGTGTGCGCCTTAGCCGCACGTATATATCAATATAACATAAATGGAGGACCAAACTTTCTCTGATAAAAATAAAATAGGGAAAGATCAAGAACCACTTCCTCCTAGTGCTGAAGCTGCTGCCACTAGTCATGACATAGACGATAACATGCCATCAACGTCGTCTGCCAAGGCCGATGCCCAATGTCATAGTAGAGGGCACATACAATCCCAAATGACAAAGTTCAGGAAAATGACCTTGATAAAAACATTTAAATCATCTGAAGAGAAACATAAACTTGCCAATATGCCATTTACGACACGGAGTGGCAAGGAACGGCTAAAGTCTTTCCCTATGTTCATGACTAGTGGTTCAGCTTCACATGACGATGGAAGCCCTCCTCCCGCTAAAAAAATCAAACGAGTTAAGCTGGCAAAAGCACAGCGAAGAACTGTGCATTCTGAGAAGATATCACAAATCCCCAAGGAGAGTCCAAGTGTGGTGGCGGTTGCGATGCCTGACCTTCCCAGCACTGGACGGGAAGAGGTGGCTCTTTCCACCATTTGCACGCCCCCTGCAAGTGCTGAAAGGAGCACCCACAGTCCACTTGCTGATATGCAAATTGAAGATGTCACTGTTGAAGTACAACAGGATGAGGATACTGGTGTAGCTGGCGCTGAGGAGGAAGTTGGCGAGGAGGATTCTGATGGTGATGTGGTTTGTTTAAATCAGGCTCCGGGGGAGACAGTTGTTGTCCGTGGGATGAAAAAGCCCATCACAGTCATGCCTGGGCAGAAGACCAAACATTCCACCTCTTTGGTCTGGCAATATTTCTATCCAAATCCGGACAACAACTGTCTTGCCATATGTACCATATGTAAAGGTGAAATAAGTAGGGGTAGGGACGTTAACCACCTAGGAACATCCTCCCTTATACGGCACCTGCAGTGCGTTCATAAAAAGTTACTGTCAAGTTCAGAAACTTTGGCTCAGACCGTAAGCAGTCCAGGGCACCTAAATCCCGTTATCCTGTTGTATCCAAGCGCCTGCAAACCACACCGTCAACTCCCTCCTCGTCAATTTCCTCCTTAGTCAGGATCGGAAGTAGTCCTGCAGGCCATGTCACTGGCATGACTGACTCTCCTATCCGGGATTCCTCCGGAGGATCCTGCATTGCTACGCCTCCTGCTGCTGCTGTTGCTGCTACTGGGAGTCGTTCATCATCCCAGAGAGGAAGTAGGAACACCACTACTTTTACTAAACAATTGACCCTCCAACAGTCCTTAGCGAGGAGGATGAAGTACAACAGCAGTCATCCTGAAGCAAAATGTATAACTGAGGCCTGGACTGCTATGTTGGTGTTAGACGTGCGTCCGGTATCCGCCATTAGTGCAGTGGGATTTAGACAATTGATGGAGGTAGTGTGTCCCCGGTTCCAAATCCGTCTAGATTCCACTTCACTAGGCAGGCGATACCGAGACTGTACAGAAACGTCAGAAAAAGTGTCCTTAGTGTCCTGAAAAATGCGGTTGAACCCAATGTCCACTTAACCATGGACATGTGGACAAGTGGAACAGGGCAGACTAAGTACTATATGACTGTGACAGCCCACTGGGTAGATGTATCACCTTACGCAGCAACAACAGCAGCGTCACCAGTAGCAGCATCTCAGAAACGCCAGCTCGTTCCAAGGCAGGCTATGCTGTGTATCACCGGTTTCAGTAAGAGGCACACCGCTGACAACCTCTTAGAGAAACTGAGGGAAATCATCGCCCAGTGGCTTACCCCACTTAGACTCTCCTGGGGAGTTGTGATATCTGACAATGCCACCAATATTGTGTGGGCATTACATCTGGGCAAATTCCAGCACGTCCCATGTTTTTCTCACACAATAAACTTGGTGGTGCAGAATTTTCTGAAAAGCGACAGGGGCATGCAGGAGACGCTTTGGGTGGCCTGAAAAATTTCTGCCCATTATCGCCATTCAGCGACTGCGTGCCGAAGACTGGAGCGCCAGCAAACACTCTTGAACCTGCCCCGCCATCACCTGAAGCAAGAGGTTGTGACGCGGTGGAACTCAACCCTCTATATGCTTCAGAGGATGGAGGAGCAGCAAAAGGCCATTCAAGCCTATACATCCACCTATGACATAGGCAAAGGAGGGGGTATGCACCTGACTCAAGCGCAGTGGAGAATGATTTCCGTGTTGTGCAAGGTTCTCCAGCCCTTCGAACTTGCCACACGTGAAGTCAGTTCAGACACTGCCAGCTTGAGTCAGGTCATTCCCCTCATCAGGCTTTTGCAGAAGCAGCTGGAGAAAGTGAAGGAGGAGCTAAGACGGAGCGATTCCGCTCGGCATGTGGGACTTGTGGATGAAGCCCTTCACTCGCTTTGCCAGGATTCCAGGGTGGTCAATCTGTTGAAATCAGACCACTACATTTTGGCCACCGTGCTCGATCCTAGGTTTAAAGCCTATGTGGTATCTCTCCTTCCGGCTGACACAAGCCTGCAGAGGTGCAAAGACCTACTGGTGAAAACACTGTCAGCTGAAGTGGAACGTGACACGTCAACAGCTCCTTCTTCTTTTTCTCCCGCAACTGGGGCTCCCAGGAAAAAACTTAGGTATCCTAAGCAACCTGCTGGCGGTGATGCAGGGCAGGCAGGACCAAGTTTGGACATCTGGTCCGGACTGAAGGACCTGGCAACAATTTCTGACATGTCTACTGTCACTGCATATGATACTGTCACCATTGACAGAATGGTGGAGGATTACATCGGTGACAGCATCCAAGTAGGCATGTGAGACAGTCCGTACCTGTACTGGCAGGAAAAAGAGGCAATTTGGAGGCCCCTGTACAAACTGGCTCTATTTTACCTGAGTTGCCCCCCCTCCAGTGTGTACTCCGAAAGAGTGTTTAGTGCAGCCGGGAACCTTGTCAGCGAAAGGCGTAGGAGGTTGCTTCCACAAAATGTGGAGAAGATGATGTTCATAAAAATTAATTATCAACTCTTCCAGGTAGACCAGCCTCCAGAACGTACAGAGGGACCTGTGGTGGTGGATTCCAGCGGGGACGAGTTAATAGTCTGTGAGGATGAGGATGTACACAACACTGAAGAGGGTGAGGAATCGGTGGATGAGGAGGATGAGGACGACATCTTGCCTCCGTAGAGCCAGTTTGTGCAGGGACAGATTAATTGCCAGCTTGTTTTGTGGGGGCCCAAACGAACCAATCATTTCAGCCTCAGTCGTGTGGCAGACCCTAGCGCTGAAATGATTGGTTTGTTAAAGTGTGCATGCCCTGTTTATACAACATAAGGGTGGGTGGGAGGGCCCAAGGACAATTCCATCTTGCACCTCTTTTTTTTCTTTGCATTATGTACCTTTTGGGGCCTAGTTTTTCAAACTGCCATCCTGTCTGCCACTGCAGTGCCACTCCTAGATGGGCCACTCGTATCGCTTAGCATAGTCATCCAGCTACCTCGGTGCAAGATTTTGGACATAAAAACACTATTGTGAGGTGTGAGGTGTTCAGAATAGACTGGAAATTAGTGGAAATTAAGGTTATTGAGGTTAATAATAGCATAGGAGCAGAAAAACCAACACATTCTGTGATTTTAGCTGTTTTTATGCTTTTTAAAAAAAAAAATACAGATCCAAAACACAAAACCCAGAACCCAAAACATGGAAGGGTGGTTTTGGCAAAACCAATCAAGATCCAAAACACGAAGAAAGATCCAGATCCACACCCAAAACACAAAACACGAGAAGTGGCCGGTGCACACCCCTACTAATTATAGACACAAAACTTATAGAACCTTACTGTACATATCGGTTATTGTAATGAGGTATAAATAATAATCTAAATGCTTTCTCTAGCTATGCACAATTCAAACTCTCCAGTACGTTTCAGATTCCTACTAGTACCAAGTAATGCTAAGCAGTCATTTTGCCGTTGGCTGTTAGTGCTGAAGCAGTGTTAAGGAAATGACATGGTTTTTCTTTTCATTGTGTCTTGACTCCCTAAAGAAGTAGGGTCATATAGCATCATATCCAGTAAGTTTATGTTAACTTTTTGTGTACAATGCAGCTGATGCAGAGCTCAAATTCCGTTTGCGCAGCGCATCTTTTCACTACTCTCATTACCTGCTCCCATTTACGTATACAGGTTTCCACTTTGGGGAATGCCATCCCACACACAAGACTTCTTCTAGCCTCCAAACATTTAAGCGTCACCTGAAAACTCACTACTTCAGGCAAGCTTATCACATTGCAGAACCACCCACGTAACCTCCGTAAGCTATTCTTCCCACTCACCTCCCCTCTACACAGTCCACACATAACTTTACATATTTCCTCTTTCTGCACTCATACGCCCAATGCCCCTAGGCCAAAATTGCTGTGTGACCGGATGGTACGGCTGCCAAGAACCTCTGCAATCTGGCTGGAGCTATATGTGATATCATACCCCCCAACTGTCCTATGTACCATATTGGGACTTTGGGACTTCTGCACTCCGGGCATAGACAAATGCAGGGGAGGTTTCCGGTTGCCTGGACCCCCCCAGTCCACACTATTACCACAATGGAAACAGTAATATAATAGATTATTACTAATGATGCATGTTCCTCTAAGTATCAAATAATTGGCACCACCTGTGGATCTTTTAACATATGTCAGCCAGTAATAAGTACACCTGTGCATCAACTAGGAGATCTAGAAAACATGCACTGTTAGGGGTGCACTGCTATAGACCACCAATTGGGTTAATTATTAATAGCATATACAAATACTCTATCAAGTGCATAACGAGACCAATATGTACATATATGTCCAGGGCAGTTCTAGGTTCTTCTGCTGCTCCCCCAGACTCCTGGACTTGCTCCCATACTCTGGAATGGTGCTCACATCTTAACAACAAAAACATTCAGCTCACGCAGGATAGCCCTACTGCTGCATGTAATGGCTTAGTGTGATCACTGATCCTGTATATGATGGAATCATGACACTCAAAAGTTTAAAACACTTGTACAATGCATATTAAAGCTGGATAAGTGCTAATTATGCCCTCTTCATGGACTGGCCACACTCCTAAAATTAAGCATTTGGAAACCCCCCTATAGAAATCCTGCATTTGCCACTGCCGGGAGCTGCTGGCAGCCCACAAGCCCCGGTATGGTGTGGATGATGCACACATACACGCGTCATCCATTCACCGCTGCAGAGCAGAGATGACAGAGTGCACTCCCAACCATCCCCCGATCGTGGGACATATATCGGCGATATATAGCATTTTATCCTTGTGTATCACTAACATTGCGTTTTTCCTTGTAGATTGTAAGCTTGCGAGCAGGGCCCTCGTACTTCTTTTGCTTTATTACTGTTCTATTATTGTTTTGTTCCCAATTGTAAAGCGTAATAGAAGATAAGTAAATATTATCATTATTAATACTACTTCTACTACTACTACTACTACTACTACTACTGCTAATACTACTACTACTACTACTACTACTAATCAGGGCTGTAGCTAGGGTAGTGCGGCCGGTGCCATCGCACAGGGCACCACAGGTCAGGGGGCGCTGTTTGGGCCTGTCAAATTTCTATTTATTATCATACTCACTTGTAGTTTCCTCTTATTTCATCCCCAGCATCTCCTGGCCTCTCCTATCTCTTCCCTGGTCCTTCCCCATGAGCCCATTCCCCTTTTTTGTGTGTATTTATGTCCCTTTGAAAAATGAGGGGGCGCCAATGCTCTTTCTGGCACAGGGCACCAAAAAGTCTAGTTACGGCTCTGCTACTACTACTACTACTACTACTACTACTACTACTGCTAATACTACTACTACTACTACTACTACTAATAATAATAATAATAATAATTAGGGATGAGCGGTTCGGTTCTCAGAGAACCGAGCCCACCGGAATTTTGCAGATCCAAGTCGGATCCAAGCAGGCTCAGAGTTTCCCGCCTGACTCAGATCTCGAAACCGAGGAAAAAACCATAGAGTCGGAAATCTTGCGGTTCGCGAGCTTACGTCTCTATGATCAATGTAGTATATAGGGACCACGCGGCGGGAGTCATTTCACTCCGGCTGTGGAGACTGAATAAGGAGGGTGGGTAGTGTAGGGTTGGGAGAGTGGTTCTGTGCTGTCTGCTGTGTCCTGGGCTGGTGCACTGCTGATCCATTTAGGGCTGGTGCTGCTGAGTGCTGATCCATTCTGGGCTGGTGGTCTGCTGTCTGCTGTGTCCTGGGTGCTGCAGTGCTGATCCATTCTGGGCTGGTGCTCTGCTGTCTGCTGTGTCCATCTGGGCTGGTGCAGAATACATCTGGGCTGGTGCTATGTCCATCTGGGCCCAAGTTCTGGACTCCCCCCCTAAAAAAAAATATATATATATTGTAAAAGAAATATAAAATCAAAGTGTCTTTTAGTGTAATATTTTTCTGTGTGTGTGTGTGTGTGTGTGTGTTAGGCTTAACAGCACAAGATTCAGCCAGCAACGCAAGTTGCAACCTAGTGCTGCCCGACTCCAGTCGTGAACAATCGCTGCTCTGGGCCCAAGTTCTGGAGCATAATTTTTTTTTCAAATATATTGTTTTTTTTTGTCAATTTTTTTTGTGTGCGTGTCAGCCACACCTGGCTGTCACTGTCATCGGTGTAGGTGCACAGGGGTGCTGTACTCCTGTCTGTCGAGGGGCTGCTGCCCAAAATAAGTAAACAATTTTTATTGTGTGCATGTTAGCCACACCTGCCATTGGTGTAGCTGAGTAGGGGTGCTGTGCTGCTGACTTAAGCCCTTGGCCCATGCCCCAGGGCTTAAGTCACGCCATCGATATGGTAAAACAAGTTTTACTGAAGTTAAGAAAAAAAAATTGAAAGGATATTTGCCTTTAGATAACCAAAAAATTGGCAATATGCCATTCACTACACAAAGTGGAAAGGAAAGGATAAGGCCTTGGCCTTTCTTTATGAAGACTGCTGATAGCCGTTCTGCTTGTAGTAGTAGTGGTGATGGTCCAATTAAAAATGTGAAAGTTGTTAAGACAGCTCCGGGAAAACCAACTGTGTGCCCTGAGAAATCAAAATCACAAAGCCCCGAGGAGAGTGCAAGTGTGTCCGTGGTTGCCATGTGTGAGCCTAGTGTAAATACTAGTGTACTGGAGGATCCTCCAAGTTCCAACATTTGTGTGCCATTCTGTGGAATGCACATATAGGAGGAGGATATTTTGGTAGTTGAAGGTGCTAAGGATAATGAGGATGTTGATGATGAAGATGTTGGTGATGAGGATGTTGATGCCGAGGATGTCCTTTGTGTAAGTAAGGCAACAGCTGTTGCCCATGGTTTGAAAAAGCCAAAGCCCATTGTTGTCATGTCGGGACAAAAGACAAAAAAATCTACTTCTCACGTGTGGAATTATTACCATCCCAATCTGGACACAGTTGTCAATCCATATGTGCCTGTTGCCATGCAAGAGTGAGTAGAGGGAGGGACCTAAACCACCTAGGAACCTCCTCCTTGTTACGTCACTTGGAGCGCATTCATCAAATATCAAAGTGTACGTCGCCAAGTTCCAAAACTCAAAACGTAACAAGTCCAGTGTCACCTACCTGCTCCCTCTCTGTGAGATCCAAGCGCCTTCGATCTCCAACACCAACACCTGCATCATCAACATCCTCATTCGTCATTGAAAGTAGTCCTGCTGCATCCAATGTTGGTATTCAAAGCATGATTGACTCCTCTCCTCTCCGTGATTCCTAAGAAGGATCCTTGATGACTACGCCTGTTGCTGCTGCTGTTGCTGTCAGTGGATCTTCATCACAGAAGGGGACCAGGAAGAAGACTACTTGTAGCGTATCCTCCAAAAAACAATTAACTGTCAACAATCGTTTGCAAGGGCCAACAAGTATGACAGCAATCATCTATTTGCACAGCAGATTACTGACGCCATAACAGCTATGCTGGTATTAGATGTGCATCCAGTATCCGCCATTACTGCAGTGGGTTTTCAACAGTTAATTAAGGTCCTGTGTCCGCGCTACCAGATCCCTTCTAGATTCCACTTTGCTAGAAGAGCAATTCCAAGTCTGTACAAGGACATTAAATAAAACATTCTGGATCCTAGGTTTGAGTCCTACCTTGTGAGTTTTTTTCCACCAGACCAAAATCTAAAACTATACAAAGAGCTGTTGGTCAAAAAACTGTCATCTGCAGCTGCATGTGAAACGCCATCATCTCCTCCTTCAGTTTCAACAGCTGCCAGGAAAAAACTAAATTTTCCTTACAGAATGCCTGCTGGTCATGCAGATCGCTCACCAAAAAATGATATCTGGTCGGGCCTGAGAGAACTGACTACTAGTGACATGTCTTCTACCGTGACTATGTGTGATACGGTTTCCATTCACAGAATGGTGAAGGACTATTTCAGAGATAACATCCAATTAGACATGTCAGACAGTCTCTTTCCGTACTGGCAGGAAAAAGAGGCAATTTGGAGTCCCATACACAAACTGGCTTTGCATTACTTAAGTTGCCCACCCTCCAGTGTGTTCTCTGAAAGAGTTTTTGGTGCAGCTGGCAACCTTGTCAGTGATCAGCGTAGGAGGTTACTTCCTCAAAATGTGGAAAAGATGATGTTCATTAAAATGAATTACAAATTTCACAAGGAGGACCTCTACCAACAATTACATAAAAAAATTACAGAGGTGCCTATGGTGGATTCCAGCGGGGACAAATTAATATTGTGTGACGGAGAGGATGTACACACTGATGGGGATGACAATGATGAGGACAACTTGTAATGTTGAGCCAGTTTGTTTATGGGATCAGCTTGTTTTATGGGGGGTCCAAACAACCAATAATTTCAGCCACAATTGCCAGTCCTTGTCGCTGAAATGATTGGTTTGTAAAACTGTCATGTTTCATATACAACATAAGGGTGGGTGCTGGTTTCCATTATGTGCTGGTTGGGGCATTGCTGCCTGACATTTTGAATTAATGTTATGGATGGTTTAGGAACCAATGATTTATTTTTAAATTAATTTATGATCAATTTAACAGCCAGGGGCTGCACCCAATGAATTGTTTTTAAATTAATTTATGATCAATTTAACAGCCAGGGGCTGCACCCAATGAATTGTTTTTAAATTAATTTATGATCAATTTAACAGCCAAGGGCTGCACCCAATGAATTGTTTTTAAATTAATTTATGATCAATTTAACAGCCAGGGGCTGCACCCAATGAATTGTTTTTAAATTAATTTATGATTAATTTAACAGCCAGGGGCTGAGCCCAATGAATTGTTTTTTAATTAATTTATTATCAATTTTACACTTGGATGTCACTGTCATCAGCGTAGCTGTGCAGGGGTGCTGTGCTCCTGTCTGTTGAGGGGCTGCTGCCCAAAATAATAAATAAACAATTTTTTTGCATGCGTGTTGTGCTGCTGTCTGTCAAGGCGCTGCATGAATATTGCAATGAAAACCTTTTTTTAAGTTATTGGGTTACAAAAAGGTTTTTTTTTAATCTTAAACATAGCAGAAATGTCATCCTAACAGGTTATAAAGTTATATGTTCTAAAAAACTAAAGCCTATATTTGTAAAAAACTAAAGCCTAATTCTGCCAAAAGAGAGACTGACACCACGGCTAAACATAAGAGTCACCTTCTGGATGTGAATTGTCTCATTTGCATGGGGAAAACCCAACCCTCAGATGAGATGGATCTCAGCCAGTGGACAACATTGAAATCACCATTAAAAAGTCACAATGGAAGACTACAGTGTGGAGAATCTTTATTCACAGTCAGGAGAGGCCTCAGAGAACATGAAAAAAAAGATGCTCTAGGTGCTGAACTTCAAGGGATTTCCCCATCATGTTCTGCAGTGTGGAAAGGTTTCATTCACATGTTTTCTATAAAGCAGTTCAAAGTTACAGCCTTCAAAGTGTCTGGCTTTAACACCCACCTTTGCCAGGAATTACCAAAGATTATTACAAGCAAAGGATTCATCTGTCTGGGAATTCATGGATCGTATTTGGCCTGAATGCACTGACATCCAGTGATTCTGTCACTGTGTTCTGTAGCTCACTTTTTTCCTACATGAATCGCAAACTGAAATACGGAATAGTAAGCACAGACAGCATGGAGGCCTTTGTTATTCCGCTGCCTGCATGTCAACCAATACCTCCCAGACTACACTCACTGGGGGGACCAGGTCTTGACAATGACCATCCCCATCTGTTGCTAGGCCTTCTTCTTCCAAACCATCCATGCTGGACTTCCTGTCCAAAAAGAGTAAGCAGGGTACAGAAAGAGGAGCTAGATGTCCCCAATGACTTTTTTTTCTTCTATCGTAGATGATGTGGAGAGATCAGAGCTTCAGATGTTGGAAGTACAGGGGCTCCCACCTATTTGGCTTCCCTCCAGAGAAAAGAGCTCTGTTTCTCATTAAGTGTCTCTGCCTGAGCTGATGGGTAGGTAGTCTCTGCCTGTTGGTAAACACTCTTCAGGAGATGGCAACCCAGAATAACAACTATAATATAATGTGTCCACTGATAACCAGCCTGATCCCTTAACAGCAACATACTCCATATGGCCAACTCATAACACGACACCCAGTTTGCAGCCTCCTCTTCCTTTGCTGCTCTGTTCCGCTTGTTCACAATATATCTCATATGGTTAAGTGGCAGTTTGAAGGCCACTAACTAACTATGTTTTTTTATGTCCCTCTACAGGTTGGGAAATGCCTTTATAGAAGATTTGCAAAGCATTATTTAAGTCAATTGTTTATTTATTTTTGGAAAGCACGCTTCCTGGTCCCCTTTTGAACTGTGAGGTGGTCAAAATTGACTGGAAACGAGTGGAAATAAATGTTATTTAGGTTATTAATACTGTAGGAACAAAAAGCGGCCCATTTTATGTGATTTTAGCAGTTTTGTTTTTTTTTAAGAAAAATTCCAGATCCAAAATCAAAACCAAAACACGAAAACAAAACACGGAGGTGAGGTTTTGTTGAAACCAATCCAGATCCAAAACCAGGGAAGATCCAGATCCAAAACCAAAACCAAAACACTAGGGTCGGCGCACATCTCTAACCTGAATCACAAACTGAAATACGGAATAGTAAGCACAGACAACATGGAGGCCTTTGTTATTCCGCTGCCTGCATGCCAACCAATACCTCCCAGACTACACCCACTGGGGGGACCAGGTCTTGATAATGACCATCCCCATCTGTTGCTAGGTCTTCTTCTTCCAAACCATCCATGCTGGACTTCCTGTCCAAAAAGGGTGAGCAGGGTACAGAAAGAGGAGCTAAATGTCCCCGATGACATTTTTTTTTCATCTATAATAGATGATGTGGAGAGATAAGAGCTTCAGATGTTGGAACAGGGGCTCCCACCTATTTGGCTTCCCTCCAGAGAACAAAGCTCTGTTCCTCAGGAAGTGTCTATGCCTGAGCTGATAGGTAGGTAGACACCCTTCAGGAGATGGCAACCCAAAATAACAACAACTACAATAACAATAATGTGTCCACTGATAAATTATAATGATAACCAGCCTGATCCCTTAACAGCAACATACCCCATATGGCCAACTCATAACATGACACCCAGTTTGCAGGCTCCTCTTCCTTATGACACTAATCATATAGCAAACAAATCTTACAATAAATCATGAAGGAGCTGGTTTCTGCAGTGAAGGCTTAGATGACTGTATGCAGCCATAGTGCCACCTGTTGCCCATCACTGATGTAGGGGCACATGTTTTTCCTCCTTTGCCTCTCTTAAAAAACATTTACTAAAATAAGAGCAGATACTGTTATGCCAGTATGATGCCAGTAATAACGCTGCACATGGATTGTTTTGTTATAGGATCTTTTTTGACCGGTTTTAAAAAAATGCTATTTTTTTTTTTTTTTAATTAGTATTTATCAAATAATATTCACAGGATATCCTCCAAAAGTAACATGGAAGGACCACAACAGATATCAAGAGATACCTGCTGCGACCCCTTTTCCTCCGACAGTAGAAAGCACCCCCCATAGGTTATGGGCTACACTATGTAGATATTACCTTGAGAGGGTTCCATAGGATCCCTCCCTGGCAATGGCTGCCGCACATGCGTGGTCAGAAGATCGCTAATGAGCAGTAGCGCTGCGGGGTCCCGAAGGAGAAGTGAAGTAATTGCATTAGCAGGGACGGGCTCCCTTCAGAGCCCCTGTCCCTGCGCGTGATTAATGATACTGTACATCTGGGTGATCCATAATTTCTTATGGCCGCCAATAGCGGTGATATTAAATTACAATTATCGGGTCTAAAACCCTATAATTGATAAATATGCCCCTAAATCTATGTAGCTGGATTAAAAAACAATTAAAAAAAAACAAACTAATTTTCAATCCATTTCTGTATACTGTGGACATGCAGTTTACTGTACATGAAAAAAATATATAATGTATTATAAAGGGATTTAATAAAATATACAAAGAGATGAATATAACCAAATAATAATAAAAGTACAGTACTTTCCTTTTCTACTTTTTCAGTAGTAAAAAAGCACCAATGTGCACATACTTTAAACCACCTGCAGCAAAAGGGTGTAAGGGTGATACAACCTGGGCCGCCCACCCGGGCTCACCCACTCTCCATCGTTTGTCATTAGACAGCACTGTATCCAGAGACTCCCAATAGTACACTGTCAGCAACTGGTCAGCGAATCAGAGATTAAAAAAAAGGCATCCACTGTCAAGGAAAATGCAATGCCAGCATCAGACCCCAGGCGGCTATTGTACAAGCAGAGTGTAGGGAACACAGGGATGGGATTAAAGGATCTGTGTGACCATAGCATGCCTGCATAGCAGGGGTTCAGGCAGGACAGGGAGGAGGGCTTGTGAAACAGACTTTCCTTCCATATCTCCCATTGCATGGTATTGCTACAAACTGTAAACAGATCCATTTTCCGCACATAGCAACTCGGACTATTAATATATATGTTTTAGGAAATGTTGCTGAAAAGGAACTATGTGCAGCCTTTCGGCCATTTATTCTATAAATAAATGTTTAGCTGTGTCTAATTTTATTAACGGTGCTATTTGCTCTTTAAGGGGTCTATTTACTAAGCAGTGTTAGGAGACAGAGGGCCTGATTCAGAGCTGGACGCTCTGACCAGAGCGCTCACTCTGAATCAGGGCCCTCCTACCTAAACTTGGAGCGGCCTCCTGGCCGCTCGCATAGCTTTGGGTGACCACCCACAGCATATGCGAGCGGCCAAAAAGATGGTCGCGATGGTCAAGACCATCGCGACCATCGGGCTTGCGACGAGACCCTGCGGTAGGGTCTCGGTGACCGCAAGCCCTGGAGTGATTTTGGCTCTATCAGAGCCAAAATCACTCCCACTGACATCACTAGTGATGTCATTGGGGCCGGACCCAGACGGTAGGCGTTCCCATGGGAACGCCTCCGTCTGGCAGCCACGCCCCTGGCACGCCCACCAAAGGGGGCGTGCTGTCAATCAACATCGCCAGCACGTCCCCTTTGGTGCGAGACCCGGATCGACGGCTTCCCCGTCGCTAGCCGGGTCTCGCGCATGCGCACGATGGAGCAGCCTCCGTCGTGCGCATGCGCACTAGGGCACCATCGACCCGCTTGCGAGCGCTCAGCGCTCACGAGCTGGTCTGAATCAGGCCCAGAGTGAAAAGTGATAAGGTGCCAGCCAATCAGCTCCCAACTCTCATTTTTCAAACACAGCCTGTTAGATGACAGTTGGGAGCTGATTGGCTGGCACCTTATCACTTTTCACTCTGACTCCTAACACTGCTTAGTAAATAGACCCTTAAGTACAGTATGATGCAGCAGTTTTTTATTTGTTTGATTGTTTCAAACTTTTGGTATGTATATATGTATTGTTTTTAATACAAAATACAATAAAACAAAAAATAAAACTTAGCAAGAGTACTGTTTATAGCGGCCATTTTATAGCGTTCTGCGCATGTGCAGAAGGGAAACCGCCAGAAAATGGTGTCCTGTGCATACGCAGTAGACTTCGAACACAAACTAGTGCCCGGAGTCTACTGAACCTCTCAGTGCACCGCGGCCGCCGGAAAGGGAGGAGGTGGCCCCGGACGGTGAGTGAACAACGGCTCCCTCCTCTCTTAATACGCCCCTGGCCACTGATAATACATAATAGAAACCATACCAAATACCAGGGCCGGACTGGGACTAAAAATAGGCCCTGGATTTAAAGAGCGCACAGGCTCACCTCGCGTCAACATCTGGCTGTTGGCTTGGACTCCTCCCCTTACTATTCTTGGCCCCTCCCACTTCTTAGTCTATTCTCTTACATATATAATTGATATTAGAATAACATACTGTACAAGTACACATCATTCTCTGTATTAATAATGTAATACCTACATCCTGCAGGGGATTCAAACATGTGCCATAGTCAGACATTACTGGTGTAGGTCACACACAAAGAAAAGAGAAGGCAATTTCCCAAATGACCAATCCCTGGCTTAGCAGTTGTACAGGATTAGATAGTGTTCACTGCAGGAATTTTTTAGGGCAGGGGTGCTGAACGCAGAGGACACATCTGTGCACACCAAAGCAGAGCCGTAACTACACATTTTGACAAAAGAATGTTTGTGCCGCAAACCACAAGTGAAGTAGGGACAGTACGTGCCGAAAAAAAATCCAGGTGTTGTCTAGCTGGGAGGACGCGTAAGCACATAATAGTACCCCCAATTAAAATTATGCCACACAGTAGTGCCTCTTAGTCACATTATTATTAGGGATGTGCGCCGGACCATTTTTGCCGGATTTGGATTTGGATTTGGTTCTAATTCGTCGTCCGGCTTTGGATTTGGATTTGGATTTGCCAAACTGCGGTGACTGGCTTTGGATTTGGATTTGGATTTGGATTTTTTTACAAAAATTGACAAAAAAAGCTAAAATCACATAAATTGGTCTTTTTTTTCTTCCTAGAGTATTATTAACCTCAATAACATTAATTTCCAGTCAATTTAGACCATATCACAGCTTATAATATTGTTTTCAACATTATTGGCCAAAGGTTGCAGTGAGCTGACTGGTTACTAAGCGACAAAGCAGCGGCACAACGACACAGACACCACAGTATAAAGCACATCTATGACACATTGCCACACAGCAGTGGCAGAAATGAAAAGTAGGGCACCCACCCAGTGGGGTACGGCCAGCAGAGTCATAGTACTTGTTTACAAAGTGGGCTACGGCCCTAGGAGTCACAGTGCACAATCTTATTAGCATTACACCGCACATAGGGCCTGATTCACATTACACCATAAAGTAGTGTCTCTTATTTATGTTACGACACACAGTAGTGCCCCTTTTACACAATGCCCACAGTAGTGACCCTTTTACACAATGCCCACAGTAGCGGTGTCCCTTACACAATGTCCCCCAGCAGTGGTGCCCCCTATGCAGTCCCCTTAGTAGTAGGGTCCACTATGCAGTGCCCCCAGTAGAATGCCCCCCAGTAGTATGCCCCCCATTAGCAGGCCCCCCCAGTAGTATGCCCCCCATTAGCAGGCCCCCCCAGTAGTATGCCCCCCATTAGCATGCCACCCAGTAGTATGCCCCCCCAGTAGTATGGCTCCCCCAGTAGTAGGCTGCCCCAGTAGCAGGACCCCCCAGTAGTAGGCTGCCCCAGTAGTAGCCCCCCCTGTAGTATGGCCCCCCTGTAGTAGGCTGCCCCAGTAGCAGCCCCCCCCAGTAGTAGTAAGCCCCCCCAGTAGTATGGCCCCCCCCAGTAGCAGGCCCCTCAGTAGTATGGCCCCCCCAGTAGCAGACCCCCCCCAGTAGTATAGCCCCCCCCAGTAGCAGGCCCCTCTGTAGTATGGCCCCCCCAGTAGTATAGCCCCGCCCAGTAGCAGACCCCCCCCAGTAGTGCAGACCCCCCCAGTAGTATAGCCCCCCCAGTAGCAGGCCCCTCTGTAGTATGGCCCCCCAATAGTGCAGATCCCCCCCAGTAGTATGGCCCCCCCAGTAGCAGACCCCCCCCAGTAGTATAGCCCCCCCCAGTAGCAGGCCCCTCTGTAGTATGGCCCCCCAGTAGTATTGCCCCCCCCAGTAGCAGACCCCCCCCAGTAGTGCAGACCCCCCCCAGTAGTATAGCCCCCCCCCAGTAGCAGGCCCCTCTGTAGTATGGCCCCCCAAGTAGTATAGCCCCCCCCCAGTAGCAGACCCCCCCCCAGTAGCGCCCCCGGACCTTTGACAAGTAAAAAAATAAAAAAAATAAAACTTACCTGATTCCCCGCTCCCGCGCCGTCCGCTCTGTCACACGCTGAGGAGGGAGCCGGAAGACGGAGCTCATGTGTGAGCTCCAGCCGGCTCCCTCCGTGCAGCAGCCAATGAGAGTCTGTGTGACTCTCATTGGCTGCTGTAACAAACACACAGCTGCCGCTGGCGGCTGTGTGTCTGTGTCTGTGTAGGGCAGAGCGCTATCAATGCGCTCTGCCCTACACGCGAGGAGACCTGATGTCGGATTCTCTAGTGAGAATCCGACATCAGGCGGCCGCCGTTCGGCCCCGAACGGGGATCCGAGTCAGGCGGTGAACACCCGAACAGGGTTCGGGTGGACTCGGATCCCCAATGTTCGGAGCGGTTCGGATTCCACAGAATCCGAACCGCTCATCTCTAATTATTATTATCCTCTATTTCTATGACGCCATAAGTGTTTAGCAGCACCTTACAAAGTACATAAACAAATAAGTGAACAAGAAACCAGTGACTTACAGTACAATAGAATACAGAACAAGTATATTCTGCATTAGTGATCATAACTCTCAAAATAAGCAGCAGGGAGTCAGCAATCACGTTACGTCGCACAGTAGTGCCCCATAGTCACATTATTATAATCCTCTATTTCTATGGTGCCATATGTGGTCTGCAGCACCTTACAAAGTACATAAACAAATAAGTGAACAAGAAACCAGTGACTTACAGTACAATAGAATACAGAACAAGTATATGCTGTATTAGCGATCATAATGCTCAAAATAAGCAGTAGGGAGTCAGCAATCGCGTTGCATCACACAGTAGTGCCCCATAGTCATGTTATGTCATACAGTAGTGTCCCTTAGTCATATTACACCACATGGTAGTGTCCCTTCATCACATTACACTGCACAGTAGTCTCCCTTATTCACATTACGTCACACAGTAGTGCCCCATAGTCACGTTATGTCACACAGTAGTGTCTCTTAGTCACATTACACCACATGGTAGTGTTCCTTCGTCACACTACACTGCACAGTAATGTCCCTTATTCATGTTACATCACTCAGTAGTGTCCCTTTTTCATGTTACATCACACAGTAGTGTCCCTTTTTCATGTTACGTCACACAGTAGTGTCCCTTTTTCACGTTACGTCAGTGTCCCTTTTTCACTTTACGTCACACAGTAGTGTCCCTTATTCACATTACACCACACAGTATAGCCCATTCAGTTATGCCACCCAGAGCCCATTCACGTTATGCCACACAGTAGTAGTGTCCCTTATACATTATGCCATGCAGTAGTAGTGTCCCTTATACATTATACTACACAGCAATGCCCCTTATACATTATGACACACACAATAATGCCCTTTAAAACACATTATGCCACTCACAGTAATACCCTGGCATCTGCAGATGGCGTCTGTCAGCAGATCATGAAGTGTCCAAAGATGGCATCCAGTCAGCTTCTCGCCCGCCCTTTTCATCCATCGGCCGGCCGAGTCATGACATCAACGCGGCCGCACATGACACTCCAGTTACTCCACCATGTCCTTAGCATGGTGCCACCGGGCAATCCTGCTGGCAGCTCACAGAAGCTGTCAAAATGCCGTCCAGCTGTTCCTCCCAGATTATTCCCGGGCCCAGCCCCCACCATGCATCACATACCAGGCCACATCATTAAGTAATGACGTGACCCAGGGCCGTATTAAGACTTGTGGGGGCCCCATCAATAAAATTGCTAGGGGGAAGGGAGAGAGAGAGAGAGAGAGAGACAGAGGGAGGGGAGAGAGTAATAGAGAGAGAGCAGTCGAGGGAGGGAGAGGGAGAGAAAAAGAGGGAGGGACAGGGAGTGAGATATATAGCGGCCTATTCATCGACACTTCATTTTTACAAAAGCAGAGGAAAATGAACATTTTCACCTGCAATTGTAGAAATTAGGTTTTTGGGCCATGAATCACGAAGGTAAAGTAGGAGATATTATTATTATTATTATTATTATTATTATTATTATTATTATTATTATCGTTTATTTATATGGCGCCACAAGTTTTCCGCAGCGCCTTACAAAGTACATAAACAAATAGTATGATTTACAGTGACTTACAGTACAGTACAATACAATACATTACAGGACATGGATAATATACATTGCTACATTCACGACCATAACACCCAGATAAGCAACAATGCAAAGCAATCAAGTGTTAGGTGCCCTGGTAGAGAGTAAGAAGTAGATGAAGGTATAGTAAAGAGATGCACAAGAGGGTAGAGGGCCCTGCTCATAGGAGCTTACATTCTAAGGGGGAGGGACAGACAAACAGGGATGACACAGATGGGGTAGGCAGGGAGGAAGGAGTATGTAGCAGCAAGTTAAGATGAGAGCTGGAATGCTTTGATGAAATAGTGGGTCTTGAGAGCCCGTTTGAAGGATTGTAGAGAGGTGGAGAGTCTGATGGGAAGCGGGAGAGAGTTCTAAAGGTGGGGAAAATCAGGGGCAAAATCTTGGAGGCGGGAGTGGGAGGAAGTAATCAGCTGGCATGAAAGGCGGCGTACATTTGTTGAACGAAGAGGGCGGACAGGAGAGTGAAGGGAGATGAGATCAGAGATGTAAGTGGGAGAGGAATGGCTGAGGGCTTTGTAAGTGAGCGTGAGAACCTTAAATTGGATTCTAAAGGGGAAGGGGAGCCAGTGGAGGGTTTGTAGGAGAGGGGAGGCAGATGCAGAGTGTTTTGAGAGGAAGATGAGCCGAGCAGCAGCATTAAGGATAGACTGGAGAGGAGAGAGATGGGATTTGGGGAGGCCAGATAGGAGAAGGTTACAGTAGTCCAATCTGGAGATGACCAATGAGTGTATGAGGGTTTTAGTGGCATCCTGGGTGAGAAAGGGTCTAATCTTGGAAATATTTTTAAGATGAAAGCGACAGGACTGTGAGAGATTCTGGATATGTGGTTTGAAGGAGAGGGTGGAGTCCAGGATAACTCCAAGACAGCACACTTTGGGGCTAGAGGAGATAGTTGTGCCATCAATTGATAAAGAAATGGCGGGAAGTGTGGTTATGTAGGGGGGAGGGAAGATGATTAGCTCAGTCTTAGACATATTAAGTTTAAGAAATCGCTGGGACATCCAGGAAGAAATGGCAGAGAGACAGTTGGAGACACGAGTGAGGAGAGAGGGAGAGAGGTCAGGGGAGGAAAGGTAGATTTGAGTATCATCAGCATAGAGATGATTTTGGAGGTCAAAAGAGCTGATGAGTTCACCTAGTGAGGATGTATAGAGTGAGAAAAGGAGAGGTCCAAGAACAGAACCTTGGGGAACACCCACTGTAAGAGGCTGTGGGGGAGAAGAGGAGTCATGAGAGGAGACAGAGAAGGATCGGTCAGAGAGGTAGGAGGATAGCCAGGAGAGGGCAGTGTCACGCAGACCAAGGGAGTGAAGGATTTGCAGAAGGAGAGGGTGGTCCACAGTGTCAAAAGCAGCAGAAAGGTCAAGGAGAATGAGCAGAGAGTAGTGGCCCTTGGATTTAGCAGCAAGGAGGTCATTACTGACTTTTGTGAGGGCAGTTTCAGTGGAGTGGAGAGAATGGAAGCCAGACTGAAAAGGGTCAAGGAATGAGAGGAAAGAAAGGTGGTAAGGCGCTTGAAAACAGCATGCTCAAGGAGCTTGGAAGCAAAAGGGAGGAGAGAGATGGGACGGTAGTTGGAGAGAGTGTTGGAATCAAGGGTTGTTTTTTTTAGTATGGGGTTGACAAGGGCATGTTTAAATGCAGACGGGACAGTGCCTGATGATAGGGAGAGATTAAGGAGGTGGGCAAGATGGGAGTATGCAGAAGGAGAGAGGTAGCGGAGGAGACGTGAAGGGATAGGGTCAAGGGGGGAGGTGGAAGGGGGGGAGGACTGGATGAGGGACATGACTTCCTCTCCAGATACAGGGGAGAAGAAAGTTAGAGTCGGTAGAATTGAAGGAGAGGGGTGATCTGGGAAGAGAGGAGGTGGATAGCAGGGGGACTGGTGGGAAATGATGTCCTGATGTATGGAGTCAATTTTAGATGTAAAGTAGGTAGCAAAATCAAGGCAGAGAGCAAGGAGGGGAGGCGAGGAGGGGGTGGGCGGAGGAGGGAGTTGAAGGTGGTGAAGAGACGTTGGGGATTTGAGGACTGAGAGGAGATGAGGTTCTTGAAATATGACTGTTTAGAAAGGGAAAGGGATGCACTGTAAGATGAGAGCATAAATTTGAAATGGAGAAAATCAGCCTTAGAGCGTGATCTTCTCCACTGTCGCTCGGCAGTTCGCGAACACTTTTGCAGGTATCTGGTGCATTTGGAATATAACAGATATCTCCTGCTTACCTTCCTCTTGCGGAATGGCCCATGTCCCCATACGCTCTTGTGCGCATGCGTGACCCGTAGGTCACACATGTGCACTTGTCTCCTCTGAAAGGAACAGTGAAACACTTTGGGGACACAGCTGATTTTTGGATCAGCTGTCTCCATGCTGGAGCAATGATGAATTGCACCGGTGCTCACATAGCATTAAAATGTTAATTATCAGGGTCCGTTCGACCCTGATAATTAACATCAAATAGACCCCTAAGAGAGGGAAAGGGGGGGAGAGAGGGTATATGTTTAGGAAGCCGGCAGACGGAATGCCGCCTGATGGCTTCCAGACAATTTAATCCTGACGAGGGACGCCTGTTATTTTACGTACGCTGGGAGACTGGCACCCGGCATCCTGATCGAGCGGATGCCGGGCACCGCAGTGGACAGCCGCGGGGGGGGAGGGTTAGGTTTAGGGCTCCCGTGGGGACTTAAGGTTAGGCACCCCCCCGGGAGGTTAGGGTTAGGCCAGGGGGAGGGAGGGTTAAGCACCCTTGGGGGGAGGTTAGGGTTAGGCACCCCCCCCGGGGGACTTAGGTTTAGGCGACGGAGAAGGGGGGTTTAGGTTTAGGCACTTAGAGGGGGGATTAGGGTTAGGCACAGGGGGGGGGAGGTTAGGGTTAGGCACCCTAAAGGAGGGTTAGGGGGAAAAATAGGTTAGTTTATACTTACCTAGGGACGATCGGGATTTCCTCCTCTGTCGGCCAGCTGCTGTTGGGATTTGAACCACCGACCAGGGGTCCAGCGGTAATTCATACCGATTCCGGGAGAGAGAGAGAGAGAGAGAGAGAGGGAGAAAGGGACAGGGAGGGAGACAGGGTAAGAGAGGGGGGAGAAAGTGAGAGAGATGGAGAGAGACAGAGAGTGAGATAAAGGAAGAGAGAGGGAGGGGGGGGACAGGAGTAGGGGACAGATAGAGAGAGAAGTGGAGTGAGGAAGACAGAGAGATTGAGAGGTAGGAAAGGAGTGTGTGTGTGTGCACTGCACACTCTCTCAATAGCACTTAGGTACCAGCTTTCCTAAAGGCGTGGGCACTTCGTGGCATAAGGCCACGCCCCCTACTCAAGGCATTATTTCATAAAGAAAAGGGTGATGTTGCCGGGACTGCCGGGACGTGGGAGCCAGCCAGGGGCCCGAGGACGACCGCCCTGCGGCTGCCTATAATCTGGCCCTGATGTGGCGCACATAGTAGCTGCCGAAGCAGGGCTGCTAGGCACTGTAACAGCCCTGCACATTGACAGCTCGCAGGACCCGCCTGACTAATTCACCTGCCCGGGGGTGGATGCTGCCTTGGTGGAGCTTGACCACCGGCCGCGTCATAACGTCATGATACGCCTGTGTCATGACGTCATTACGCAATGACGCGGCCGCTGCTTCAGAGCATGGCGCCGCCCGGGAGGTAGTTCTGCCGGGCACGCAAGCGCTTTGTCAAACCGGCCCTTGTGGCCATCGGCCCTTCTGGCATTTGCCAAAAGTACCCGATGGCCAGTCCGGCCCTACAAAATACCATTCAATGAAAAGTCCTCAGTAAGGCAGGGCGACTGATGACCATGAGGCTAAGAAATTGTTTTTATCAATTTTTAAAGATCTCCAAAACCGAATCTGAACCAAAACACTTGAGGGTGGTTTTGGCAAAACCAAAACACGGGGTCCACACACATCTCTAATCTACAGATCATTCTTGCTTTATGCCCCTACTAATCCTTTTCTCTGCTTTTTTGGCCCCAGCTCTTATTCTTTGCTTTATGCCTGGCTGAGCTTACTCTGCAACCCAAACTCTTTTTCTGAGATTGAGTAATGCAAGTCCCATTTGAATGATACTGGGCCACACATGCGGCACTTGAAAAGTATCAAGTTGCTAGCACTGGTTTATATCCTGAAAACATCATTTTTTTCAGAAAAAAAAGTTATTTCTCAGTGTAAACTAGCAGTAAAATATTTCACTGCTAAATATTAAAATATCAAATAGTTGAAAACAGGATTATTGACCCCCCTCAAGCCAAACCTTAGTGGATTTGCTAACATAAAGGCAACATAATAAAATAAAATCACTTTTCGTACCATGTTTTCCTTATGTAACGTATTCTAGCAGAGCAACAGAAATATGCTGCCAACCGGCGGTTTCCCTGGCGTTAGGGTTGCTGGTCTGCATGGTAAAAGATGGTTGCCCACTTTCCACAAATTTCCTGAAGACTCCCAACTTTGGAAAGTTCTCCCAGCTCCCAGGATAGTGGGCAACTCTCCCAAATGCCACCCAATTCTCATGTGGGCAGGGCAAGGGGGCGTGATGATAGGGTTTGCTATGAATTACATCATTATGGTCCTGTGGTCCAAATCATAATGCTGCAAAATGTTGTGGGGTGGCAAGGATTGGGGTGGTGCCGTGATGACGTGAGTTGTAGCATCACACCCCTCCCTCTTCCACCTAGACCAACCCTTATAACAGAACTCCCGGATACCTCCTATCAACAATTGGCCAGTATGTGGTAAAAGTGGAACTCATACTGTCATATAAATAAGGAATGAGAATAACAGTGTTAACAATGCTGATGTTTTTTCCCAGAGTAACATAAGTGCAAATGTGGTCTGCAAGCTTCAGTAATATATATATATATATATATATACATACATATAAAATTACATATATATATATATATATATATATATATATATATATTAGACGTAAGCAAGTTGAAAGGAGAGCACACTCGTGATTAGGTGAAAAATACCAATTTTACTTAACATTTGCTCACATACATCAAAGTTTAAAACATTAAACTCCACCATGGATGGTCCTCCGGATCCTGGTGTAATCGACAGGCCACGCTGCAGACAGCAATTCAGCGGACCACCACCGGCTCTGGGAATACCGGATGACGTCACATGTCCACATCAGTAAGCCATGCCCTATATATATATATATATATATATATATTAGTTATTGGCCACACCCCCTCCACACCCCTTTGTGGGCCTCTGTTATTGCGTTCCCGTGTGGGCCTTTCATGCTCCAGTTTGCCACGGAATACAGTACTTCACACACATATTAGTTGTAAAATTATATTTTTTAACAGTGTAAGTCACCCACAGTGTACTTCATTTCAATAGTTTTGGATTTATATTCTTGTAAACAAAGACAAGAACATAAATACACCTTTATTAATCTGCAAAATGCAAGTAATGTAGAATTACTTTGGCTATTACTGCCTACAGCAGTGTTTCCCAACCTCGGTCCTCAAGGCACCCTAAGTCCAGGTTTTAGTTATATCCATGCTTCAGCACAGATAGTTAAATTAAAATGACTGAGGTACTAATTAAGACACCTGTGCTCAAATATGGCTTTCCTTAAAACCTGGACTGTTAGTGTGCTTTGACAGTATAATGTCCAAATTACAGACAAGATAAGAATGGTGAAGTAGCCTTGCTGCACCCACTGTAATGTAAGATGATGAGGTAAGGCTTATAATATTGGCAATTGCTGATCCTTTAAATTCCTTGTCTGACACCATGTAACAAGGAGTGGAATGTAGCACATAGAGAATTAGACTGAGGGGCTTTGAGGACAGAACATTATGACTGTGTTACTGCAGTTCATATTGGTAGGATAGGATATGTGATTGTAATAATAGGAAATTAAACTGCTACTGTTTAGTCAAACCTAAATATTTGATACAAAGAAAATGTTGTTACAATAATCATTTTAAATTGTGATTATAGTTGAACTTAGCGGTGCAGCTATATGGTTGTCAACAGTTACAATTTGGGGTGTGGTACAAAATGTCGACGTTTGGGATGTTGATGTGTGGCCATCCTGACATAAAGATGGCAAGAGCAATGCAGTGACAAACAGCGGTAATCTTAGATTACATCTGTTTGTTAAATACACAAAGGATGACATAATCCCTATAGCGAGTGCTATCAGGGTTAGGCATCGTTGTTAAAGGGGACCCATAGGCCCGTATTCAATTTGAAAAAGTTTCGCCGATGACGTCATTTTGCCAGGCGGAAACGTATCGCCGTATTCAATTTGAAAGACTCTCCGCCTAGGCGGAAAGTCAATGCAATGTAATAGGCGGAAGAGTATCGCCTATGAATAGCAGGCGGAAATAAGTGCAGAATTGAGGTTTTAGGGTGCAACGTTGCGGGAACCCCCGTGCAGCCTTCAGACAGTCCCCCAATGGTAAACCGCGTCAAAAAAGTAAATTAAAAACTTTAAGAACACCTCAAAAAAATCACTTTGAATTTGGGGGTGGAAAAAAAAATGTTGGGGGACAAAGTTCAAAATTAGCGAACTAGACTCCAGGGGGGTCCCCAAGCATGCCCCATGTGTTTTTTTAATTGCAGGGGCTTGCGTCAGGTGGATTTTACACAATTTTTTAAACTTAACTTTATCAACTTTTAAATATGCTGACCCCCATTTTCAAGTACCCCAAATTTGCTGAGATAAGTTATTTTCTGCAAAAAAAACACCTGAATACTATTCTTCACCACTTATACAAAAACGCTATTTTGCAGCTATTGAGGCCGTTTAAAAACACCAAATACCTTCAGCAAGCCAAATCGGGGGGTACCATAGTGAACCCCCATGTCAGAGCATCTTTGGGGGATGTCAGGCTGATTTCCCCAAATCTGACATGACTTTCCGCTTGTTTAAGTTTCGCCGGGTCCCGTTTTCGCTACTTTCAAATTGAATACGGGGATACGCGGGCACGCGGGTGATACTTTTCCGCCTGCAAAACAGGCGAAGTAGGTGAAAAGTCCAGGAGGCGGAAAAGTATTGCGGGTCCGCTCAAATTGAATACAACTCATAGTGTGTTAGTGGTTGAACATATTTAAAAATGTTGTGTAAAATCAATATCCTGACCTTAATTACATCATAGATGTTCCAGAACATCCTTCCTAGTGGCGTCACAAGGGGGGTGCTGGGGGTGCGGGCTGCACCTGAGTGTCAACCGCCCAGGGGTTATACCAAGTGCCGACTCCCCCTTAGTGACAGGAGCCGGGTGCTGCACTGCAGCATTAAGTGCAGCATTTGGCTCCTATCAGTGAGGGAACCAGCACAGCACACAGGGCAGTCCGCAACTCCACCACCCCCGAGTAGTAGCCACGGGGGTTCAGGCCGCGAGGCCATGCCCCTTAGCCGCGTCCACTCCATCCCTCCCCCGACCGGTTGTCACTGGTGTCAATCATGCTGTGGCTTGGGGGGTGTGCAAAAGAGATCAGGTCCTACGCAGGTGCAGACCCCTAAACATCGGAGATGTACGTTCATCCTTAGATGAACATACACCTCTGAATGAGGCTCATAGTTCGTATTTAGAGCTGTAACTGCAGCACTGAGTATAAAGCCCCGCAGTGACACCCCGTGCAGGGAGGGCTGTAGTGTGTGCAGACAAAATGGGGCATGGCCTCATGCGTAGGGGCATGGCCTAGCAGGTAGGGGCGTGGCCTCGTGTCTGAACCTCTGTAGTAATCGCTCCAGGTGGGTTCTAGAGGTGCGGACTGCCCTCGGGGACCACTCTGC
The DNA here is from genome assembly GCA_031769625.1 of Taudactylus pleione. Lineage (NCBI taxonomy): Eukaryota > Metazoa > Chordata > Amphibia > Anura > Myobatrachidae > Taudactylus > Taudactylus pleione. Next base: position 1,415,664 of record JAUIMM010000175.1, read on the forward strand.
GTGCAGTGCCGGCAGAGCCTCCCCTGTCATACTCCTTAGATTTGATATAAAAATTATTAGAATAATACAAAGAAGATATTTATAACTTATAAACATCTGCTTTGTTTATTGTAATAATTTTTATAGTTAACACTCACCAGCTTTGTAGAGCTCCCTGGGACTGCAGGAAGACAAGAGGTGAGGCAGCAACAGATCAGCCTTGCTTCTGTATGGTCAGATACTGCTTGCAGAGCTGGGGACGGAGCCATGACATGGGCAGTAAACTGCATAAAAAGACAGTTACTAGAACCATGCCTCTGAGTATGGGGGAAGGGGGGCATGCCTTAAGCACTGATGGACACCTTGGATATGTCATTGCAGTGTTTAGAGATCGAAGCTCAGTCAGCAGCAGCAAGAGAAAACACAGTGATGCAGGTAGGAGAATCAATGGACACTGAAGCATAGTGTAGTGAGGGGAGAGTTACAGTGAGTAGGGGGTGAGACAGGCTCAAAGCACTCAGACCCATCTCCATGTGTGCCTCCCCAGCCATTGACCTCACTGCACATCACTGCCGCACCCCCCTTGTGACGCCACTGCTAACACTACTTTCCTAAAGGTAGCCATACTGTAAAATGACAGTGAGGAGCTGATTGGTTGGTACTTTGGGGGGCATGTACTAAGGAGAGAGATAAAGTGGAGATAGATAAAGTACCAACTAATCAGGTCCTATCTGTCATTGTACAGGCTGTGGGGCAGATGTACTAAGCTCTGGAAAGTGATAAATTGGAGAGTGATAAACTACCATCCAATCAGCTCCTAACTGTCAATTTCAACCACAGCCTGTAACATGATAGTTAGGAGCTGAGTGGCTGGTAGTTAATCACTTTCCAATTTATCACTTCCCTGAACTTAGGGCCTGATTCAGACCCATTCGCTAGGCTGCGTTTGCATGAAGCCTGCTGATGTTTGCAATCTGCGCATGCGTATAGGACACAGTGGACATGCGCGCACTAGTCCATGTGATCGGGAAGCGTTCGCACCCTGTACACAGACGATCCGCAAGCATGAGTGACAGGACGTGCCGTTTGTGGGTGGTGACAGGGGGTGGCCGATGGAAATGGGGGTGTGGTGGTGCGAATGCAGGCGTGTCTGTGCGTTTGAAAGCCATTTCAGGGTCGTGCATAATTAAGAAGCAGCATTAGCATACACGTCACATGGCTGAGTTACACACTGCAGCACTCGCAGTGCTTGCGGTAGTTATGGTCAACGACAAGTGCTGCGTATGGGTCCGATGTTACTCGATGTTACCGATTGGTTAATACACTTCCTGGAGATGACGTATGTTACTAAAGGAGAGTGGGCGTCTTGTGTCAGGCTGGTGGGCGTCTAAATCCATACCGCAATCACATGGCAAGACATAGTGGGCGTGCTAATGTCTTGCTAGCGATCGCAGGATTTGCATACTTTGGCTGCTGATGGACGTGCGAACGCATCCTAGCAAACGGGTCTGAATCAGGCCCTTAGTACATTTCCCCATGTGTTTGAAAAATTGCAATTGATTTGTTGGTACTTTGTCTCTCTCTATTTTATCTCTCTCCAAGATTTGGCAAATATAAATGGGTCTGATTAGCGACATTTGATTATTGCCGAGTGCGTGTGAAACCAACAAATGGAAAATTTTTATTTGGACCACAAAAATTTTTAAGCACTCTCTTCCACTTATGTTTGTTGTAAGAAAAATTGGTTACTTAAAGTTTACCTTTGCCTAAAGCTACAAATGTAATTTAAATTTTCGATGTAGTTAGGTGACTTTAAATACATATAAATCTGGACCTTGGAGATCAGTAGGTTTATCTTATAATTCAAGCAGGATCCAATTCAGTAGTCAGAAATGTGGCCTTTAGAAACACCATCTTCATACGCGTACGCAGGGGGGGTTTCCGAGTACCTTGAACCCCCCCTGCCCATTGCTCCATCTACCTGCACACCCCTTCCAGAAACCGCAGGGAGGCTCCATTTGCCAGGCGCCCGTTGAGCTTTTGTTACCAGTGGGCACCCAGCTCCTTCCCCGCAGCAGCAGTCGGAGGCTGGAGCTCACTCTCCCATAGATCCGAGAAGCGGTTGGACTGGGCTGCAGCAGACGTAGGAGTAGGGCTTACGGTAAGTACTGTGTTTGTATTTGTATTTTTTTCTAATGGGGGCACTACTAATCGGTGCATTACTGCTGGATGCAATACTAAGGGGGCATTACCACTGGGGGGACTACTAATGGGGCATTACCACTCGGAGCACTACTAATGGGGGCACTACTACAGGGGACACTACTACAGGGGGCATTACCACAGGGGGCATTACTACTGGGGGAATTACAGGGAGGCACTACTACTGGGGGCACTAGTACTGGGTTCATTACTAATGGAGGCCTACTATTGGATGCATTACTACTGGGGACACCACTAATGGGGGCATTACCACTGGGGGCATTACTAAGGGGGGCACAACTACTGAGGGCATTACTATTGGGGGCACTACTACAGAGGGCATTACTACAGGGTGCATTACTAATGGGGTCACTACTAAAGGGTGCATTACTACTGCGGACACCACTAATGGGGGCATTACCACTGGGGGCACTACTAATGGGGGCATTACTACTGGGGGCACAACTACTGGGGGCATTACTATTGGGGCCACTACTACAGGGGGCATTACTACAGGGTGCATTACTAATGGGGGCACTACTAATGGGTGCATTACTACTGGAGGCATTGTGCATAGGTGGCACTGCTACTGTGGGCACCGCATAAGAGGCACCACTTCTGCGGGCACTGCATAGGGGGCACCACTACCGGGGGCATTGTGTAAGGTGCACCACTGCTGTGGGCATTGTATAAGGGGCACTACTGCAGTGGGCATTGTATAAGGGGCACTACTACTGTAGGCATTGTGTATTAAGGGCACTAATATGGGCATAGTGTAAAAGGGGCACTGCTGTGTGTCATAACATGAATAAGGGACTACTGTGTGGCGTAAATTGCACTAGTAGTTTAAATTTTGTTCGTACATACTGTTACACATTGTGCGTAAGCAAGTGTTATGCCCAGATGCCTTGTTATTTATATTATTTATTGTTATTATTATTAAAACACTTGAAGTACACAATAAAGTGTATGTTGCAGGCTTATTCTGGTTAGATTTTTTTGTCATTGGTTCTGTAATCAATTATTTGGAAACCTCCTTTCAAAATCCTGCACTTGCCACTGATGTAGGCCTGTCCGAGCAAAAGAGAGGATCACGTAAAAGCAGGGCCCTCTTAGCTCAGTGATTCATACCTGCACTTCCTTCGTCAACATTGTATGTACTTCTGTCTTCATGTGCGATCTGTATTTAGAGGCGCTTTGCAAATAAAATGATGGTGACAGTAGTATTTAGCTTGGTCTGTAAAAGGGTGATTCAATTAGCCTCAGGTTTGTGTCACATACATGTATGATCAAAAAATGTAGCAAGATTCTCCTCCTGTAATTACCCTGATAGCCGCATATCAATTGATATTTTGTCCAATTCTATATATGAATATATATCATTCTATATATATATATATATATATATATATATATATATATATATATATATATCTATATATATATCTCTCTCTCTCTCTTTTACATTTGAAAAAGCATCTCAGGGAGATTGTGAAAACAACATCTATGAGTGCAGCGGTAAAGTTGGCGTGTACTGCTACATCTAAATTGATTTATATCCAAATGTAAACGAGACCCAAAGCAGTTAGTAAGATCTATTTGTTGATGACAACACATCCCTACATGTAGCCATAGGGATCATTGTGCCCTATAACCAATGCAGAGAAATTATACTAATTATCTCATTTGAATGTATATATATCTTCTTCTTTTTTTAATATAACAGCTACATAATGGGGTAAGGTGCAATCAGGGAGATTGCTAGACTCTTCAGGGAGACAGGGACATTGCTACTATTTCAGGGAGTCTCCCTGACAATGAGGGAGAGTTGGCAAGTATGCCCTAAATGAAGCCTAATTCTAATATAATCCTAACCCCAATCTATGCCTAACCCTAAATGCAGCCTAATCCTGCTCCCCAGACTACTAATAGAAACCCCTGCAGCGCGGGGGGGTGACCCCGCCCCCTGCTTCACAATGCTGTTAATTTCAGCATTGTGCAGAGGGGGCGGAGCCATGATGATGCGATCATGCGGCACTGCCTCCGCCCCAATGAGGCATCATTACCGGCAACACCCCCACTATGCGCAGATGTTCAGCTCCCTCCAGGAAGGAGGGAGCTGAATGTCGGCAAGTATGCCCTAACCCTAAACAGCGCCTAACCCTAATCCAAAACTAACTCTCAAATTAGCTGTCGACGTTCTGACTGCATACTGAAAAATATATTGTGATTAAAATTGTGTGTTGAGTGCACTGAATGCTGCTTATCTTCTGACATGTAACATACCCATCCAACCTCCTGATACAAACATACATACACAGTAATATAGTAAGCTTTATATGAACATCATATATACTATATTAATTACCACAGACCCATCTCAAACATCACACATTGCTTCATCATCTACATCAGTGGTTCTCAAACTCGGTCCTCAGGACCCCACACAATTCACGTTTTGCAGGTCACCCAGCAGGTACACAGGTGCATCCATTACTCACTGATACATTTTAAAAGATCCACAGGTGGAGATAATAATTTCACTTGTGATTCTGTGAGGAGACCTGGAAAACATGCACTGTTGGGGGTCCTGAGGACCGAGTTTAAGAACCTGTGATCTACATTATTTATTACATTTATGTACTAAGCCTTGGAGAGAGATAAGGTACCAACCAATGAGCTATTAACTCATTTTTCAAACCCAGGGCCTGATTCAGCAGTGCACGCCAGTGCCTGTGCAGAACGGGTCCTGTGTGATCGAGGCATTTACGGGTTGGTGCGAGGGTGTGGACGGCCTGCATTCCCAGAAATGGGGTCGTGTCACCCCCGTTCTTTGGAAGTAGCAAGGCCAGGATCTGCGTTCAAAGGTTGCAGATTCCTGGCCTCGCATGCTGGCCAGCTTGGGTAAACTGAGGCTTACTCAGCTGTGTCCCAGCGCTGGGATCGCAGATGCAGCAGGAGGTGTCAGACACCTGCTGCTGCATAAGCATTTTAGCAAGGACAGAATTGCAAGCTGAATTGCAAGCTGCTTGTGTTTAGCTTTGTTATTCCATCCTCTGGTGAATCAGGCCCACAGCAGTAACATGACAGTTAGGAGCTGGTTGGTTGGTGCTTTATCTCTCTATGGGGCCTATTCATCATCGGAGGCAATATGGCCTCCGATGATGACGTTTTGAACTCGACGCGTGAGATACTTAAGTGTCCAACTCGCAGCAGGGGAAACGTGACGCCAGAGCAATTCATCATTGGGAAAGATGCTCCGAAAAGCAGTTGTCCTCGTGGCTAGTATCGCAGCTACAGAAGTAGCTGCGTTATTTACCCGCTCCCCATCGTCCCGGCTACGCAAGCGTGACCTCGGGTCACGCATGCGCAAAGGTGCTGGGGAAGTAGTGAGGAGGCGGCGGAGGGATCCCTCTTCGCATCCCCGGAACTCCTTCCCATCGGAAGAAGCGGGGATCCCAGAACAAGTGCCGTCTGAAGATGGCGCTTGTTCTCGGAAGCAAACTCAGAAAACTTTCAGTTTTCAGAGTTTGATGAATATCAGGGGGTCCAATCGGACCCCTGATGATGAATAGCCTGGTACCCATTTCCGCATGGTAACCAGGCCATTTATCGTATGATGAGTAGGCCCCTATATTTTATCTCTCTCCAATGTTTAGTACATCTCCTCCTAAGTGTTAAGTAAATGTTGTTGTTGTTTAGGACAACAAACGCGAAACAAGACAATGGTGGAACTATTGTGTTTGCATAGAGTGCGGCTGCTATTGGTCCAGAACTTGGTCCCTGCACCCATCATCACCTCCAACCAGGCCCCACTCGGGTCTGAAAAGCAAGGACCACTTCCAAGAGGCGCATGCTTAGTGGACGTGTATGCTGGAACCTACATGCTCAGCAGAGGCCCCTCTTTTCATAGGGGAGCAGCCCCAACTCCGATTTTCTCTGTTGGACCTAATAATGCATCTTCTGCTCCAGTGCAGATAGTTCACATTCCACTGTCATTTACTTCACTTTTTTTTTTATACCTTTTGCTTTGCTTACAGAATAAATAGCTGTCACTTTTTATATAGGTCACACATATCTCAATAGTGTCTTCATTAGCGACATTTTCTTCTCTGAGAGGAGCAGGTGAGATTATTTTGAATATAATGAGAAGAAATATTTGCATTTCTGTCAAACAAACCTCTGATGAATCAGCTGGTGCTAGAGTTGGTGTCACAAAAATATTTTGTCGGATGCAGGACGTCTCAATGTGGTGGGTACCTACAGATACAAGCTATACGATTGGTGGATGAAAAAATATTTGTACGGAAAGTCCGTAATCCATTTAGAAGCATTACATTGATATATTATAGGTTTATTGCTTTTCTTGTTACTTATATGCAACAGCTGTAGGATAAGGCAACTTAAAATTGCATCATCAACAAACAAACATTTAAAGCAGCAAGCGAGGTAACTGCTCTGAGAATAGAGTTTAGGCTGTAGTAGTAACCCTTCTGTGCTATTATATCTAAAGGAAGCATACCTTCTGGTCTCGGGTGGTATCTCAGCTGACATCTTGCTGTCACAAACTATCTATGAGTGGTAGAGTCCTTATAACATCCTGACTTCCTCACATAGGGGCTGAAGCAAAGTTTAAAGCATACAGTATCTTGAGTGTTTTCGCACTGCGTGTGTGTCGGACTAGAGCTTAAAGGGTCTGTCGGGGAAATGCAGTAAAGGGGCCCATGCCTAAGGGGTGTGGTCATCCACCAGAGGGGATGTGTCTTGTCACCAGTTGCTTGGCTAACCATTAGGCAAATGTTGGTGTAGGTTCTATAGAAGCAGAGCAAGAACCGATGTTTATCAGTGGTCCTGCTCCATATGGTAACTGGCTCTCTAATAATGTAACAGTACATTACAGTTCACAGTCTGGAACACGATCCCTAGATGAGGGGGTGGGGACTTCAGGCAGTGGTGCCCACTGGGGAATTCCCCTGTATCCCTATGAGCTAGTCCAACCCAGGCTCCGGACTCAAGTGTACGCTAGTATGGGCGATAGAGAGTCATTTGCAATTCAGGGCCTGATTTAGAGATGGACGCTATAGCAGCAGCCGCTTTGTCTTTGTACGCAGCGGCTGTGCTAAAATGTGCAAAAGCCGAAGGAGGCATCTTGTGTAAAAAGACGGCCACTGACGGATTTTGTGATCCGCTGCTGTGTCCGAAGACGCAGCATCGGATCAACTGCCTGAACTTTGGACATCTGAGTAGCCCGTAGGTTAGTCAGGATGTCCAGTGAAATTACCCTGCCAGGGCCAGTGAAGGTGAGTCCAAGGACGCAACCATTGGCTTTGGCACACTCAGAATATGGGGCTGACAAGCTCCAGTTTTCAGGAAGGCTGCCCCCCAAATGCCAGCAGCATGTCAATCATGCCGCGGCTTTGGGGCACTGGGAACGACATCGCAGAAACAGATCTGCTCATGCGCAGTGCGTCTCTTGCACAGATCTGCAAACATCGGAGATGTACATAAATATTGTATTTACATACATCTCTGAATGAGGCCCTTAGTCACACCTCCACTAAATAGGCGGAACTGGGCTGTTACAGGGTGTTCTCACTTAGACAAAGTTCAGTGAGAGCCTTGTGGCTGGCGGAATTGTGGGCTATGCAGAGTCAGGGCTGGACCCAGGTTTACTAGCACCCTGTGCAAGAAATTTTGGACCTCTCATATTCAAAAATATTCATAATTAATATTATGTATTATTATTATTAATAATAATAATAATAAGCACCATGGCCTCCATGGGAATAAAAACAAATACATTGGAGACATACACATTGGTGACTGGGGGGAGGAATTGGAGACAAACACACTAGTGACTGGAGATGGATGGAGGACATGGAGACATACAGGGCTGTAGCTAGGGTGGTGCGATTGGCAGGGCCGCCATCAGGGGGGCACTGCCGGGACTAGAGTCCCAGGCCCGGACACTCGGGGGGCCCATCCGCTCCTACACACCTGCCACCGCACTCAGGGCCTCCATCAGGAGGATAACAGCCGGGACTTCCATCAAGGGGGAACGCTTGCCACCCATTCCCCTGTGTGCTCAACCACTGACACCTGCTGTGATTCCCAGCCTGCAACAAGTGTAGGATGATTACCCGGCAGCCGGCGGTCATGACGTCGCACCGCTGATAGAGACACTGGAATGGATAGAGGAACCGCGGCTTGTGAGGAGGACTGAAGAGCAACAAGAAGTAGAAGGTAAATGTGGGGCTGGGACTGGTTGCCTGGGGCTGAGCTGGGACTGGCTGCCTGTGGCTGGGGCTCACTGTCTGGGGCTGGGCTGGGACTGGCTGTCTGGGGCTCACTGTCTGGGGCTGGGCTGGGGCTCACTATATGGGGCTGGGCCGCACTTTCTTGGGCTGGGTTCACTGTCTGGGGCTGGGCTGGGCGTAACTGTCTGGGCTCACTGTCTGGGGCTGGGGTTCTCAGGCTGGGGCTCACTGTCTTGGGCTGGGGTTCACTGTCTGGGGCTGGGGTTCACTGTCTGGGGCTGGGGCTCACTGTCTGGGGCTTGGGGCTCACTGTCTGGGGCTGGGGCTCACTGTCTGGGGCTTGGGGCTCACTGTCTGTAGCTGGGGTTCACTGTCTGGGGCTGGAGCTCACTATCTGGGGCTGGGACTTGCTGTGGGGCTGGACTGGAGACAAGTGTTGGACAGCAAGGCTGGGCTGGAGAGACAGAGGGGGGCCAGATGTGTTAAAATTGAAAAGTTAGCCAATTATTGATCCAATTATCAATGGCATATACAGTGTAATTATTATTAATACCCCATTTTAAATACTAATACCACATACTATAATTGCTGCTGTTTTAAAGGGGGGGGCTGGGGTCCCTGCCTATTTTGTCAGTCCCAGGCCCCACAATATCTGAAGGCAGACCTGGCGGTCAGTGCCACCGCACAGAGTGCAACAGCGCTGTGGGCGGAACACCAGGCCGCCCACCACCTCCTCTATCTGCTGTTGCTGGATGTCCGCTGCTGCGTGACTGCGGCGCCCAGCACTGTTTACAGACAGCCGCAGCCTCTCCCTCCCTGTGACAAGGCGTGACTCAATCTCCGCTTCCTGAGTCCCGGCAACCTATGTCGTTACGTCTGCCCCTGCCCCGGCTATTGCCACTCCGAGTGAGTGAGCCACTGTCTGTGAGTGACAGTGAAGGCTGGGTTGTGCTGATTATGTATTCAGAAAAAAAATATATATATACAGTATATATATATATATATATATATATATATATATTATATATATATGTGTGTGTGTATATATATGTACATATATATATGTATGTGTGAATATATTTAATAAGAATTCTATACATAGATTAACAGAACAACAATAATAAATAAATCTCACAGAATATGGAGCTGCAGCCCTCACCAATTTAATTAAGCTCAAATACGGGCACTAAAAAAATCATACCCAGATCATCCATAATATCGCTATCGATATGACTTTTATAGTGACCGTATTTGAGCTTAATTAAATTGTTGAGAGCTGCAGCTCCATATTATGTTCGATTTATTTATTATTGTTGTTCTGTTAATCTATGTATAGAATTCTTATTAAATATACTTTACAAAAAGCCAAGAGTCAGGGCTGTAGCTAGGGTGGTGCAGTTGGTGTCACCGCACAGAGCTGCCTTTATACTTGGGGGTGGGGGCACCAAAACGATGTCTAGTTACGGCTCTGGAGGAAATAACACTGGTGACTGAGGGAGAGGAGGACATGGAGACATACACACTGCTGACTGGGGGAGAGGAGGACATGGAGACATACACACTGGTGACTGGGGGAGAGAGGACATGGAGACATACACACTGGTGACTGAGGGAGAGGAGGACATGGAGACATACACACTGGTGACTGAGGGAGTGGAAGACATGGAGACATACACACTGGTGACTGGGGGAGAGAGGACATGGAGACATTCACACTGGTGACTGAGGGAGAGGAAGACATGGAGACATACACACTGGTGACTGAGGGAGAGGAGGACATGGAGACATACACACTGGTGACTGGGGGAGAGAGGACATGGAGACATACAAACTGGTGACTGGGGGAGAGGAGGACATAGAGACATACACACTGGTGACTGGGGGAGAGGAGGACATGGAGACATACACACTGGTAACTGGAGATGGACAGAGGACATGGAGACATACACAGTGGTGACCGGTGGAGAGGGGGACATGGAGACATACACACTGGTGACTGGGGGAGAGGAGGACATGGAGACATACACACTGGTAACTGGAGATGGACAGAGGACATGGAGACATACACACTGGGGTGTGAGGGGGACGTCAAGACATATATACTGGGGTCTGAGATGGGACATGGAGACTTACACAAAGGGGACCTGGAGACTGGTGACCGGCAGCTGTACAGTGTGAAGAAAATGGAGCAGTGCAGGGGCAGAGTTGCTGAACCAGGATCTGAGCACAGAGGGCAGGAGGAGCACAACACTGGTCAGGTGAAATCATAGTGTCTTCCTCACTCTTACGGTATGTATAACGTGGCTAGCTGTGGGTCCCGAATGGAGTCATGACATTTTCTGCTGTCCTGGGGCTAAAGGTAATTGGCACAATGCATCACTGTGCCAACACCCGCCTTCAACTCCACATCAGTGACCAATGCTTTGAGCATACTTACCTAAGTCCAGGAGAGTGACAAGTTCTCAGGGAATCCTCCAAACTCCTGTAAGAGTGGGCATCCCACCCACATACCATTCACTTCCTACTGAAATGGGCCTGATGGCAAGCATGTCATATATAGTAGATCTAGACTGCGCAAACAATTTATCATTAGCTGCCTATGTGGCACAAATAAAAGCCTTCACCAAACTTCAAAACATTCTTTAACACACAAGTAGTGTCACACAATGGTGCTTAGATAAAATCAAGTCCACACCTAAAAGGAGCACTTCCTTTTGGGGTTCAGAACACAGTTTCTGTAATCAGTTCACACAAAACACTTCTATTTTTCAGCTATTGTGGTCCTGAAGAGATATGTTCCTTCCAGATATTTTAATATCTCAATAAAAAGAAGATAGAAACTGAATTGCCACAAAAAAATATAAGAACATTTATTTTTACAAGTTGCACTCACATTAAAACATAAAAAAACAGCATATATCACCATAAGGTGAACTCTTTGGTAGTTCCATGGCTACAGTGAACTACCAAAGAGGTCACTTTATGGTGCTATTTGCACAGCCAGGATATCCCTCAGATGTTGGAACAAATGGAGTCATCTATAGTAGGTCCCGGAAACCTGCAACGGAGCTCCTAGTCAGGGTATCCAGCATTCTGCCACTGTCAGTGAAGTCTTCATATCTTTGCTTAATGCATTTCAAACCATGGATGGTTCTTCCTCAGAAGCATTTGGATGGCAAGCATGATGCAGAGAATCACAGGTCCATGGGGAGGGGTGGGGACAATATTATATAATATAAGCATCAGTGACTGCCATACAATACAGAGAACATCAGTGTTATAGAAAGCATCAGTGATCGCCATACAATAAAGAGAGCATCAGAGACTGCCCTGTTATACAGAGAACATCAGTGACTGCCATAATACAAAGACCATGACTGAATTCAGTGCAGTTATTATTAGAGTAGGTGTGCTGGATAGCACTGGAGCAGAATGCTGTGAAGCAATACTGGAGTATGTTTTCTGGATAGCACTGGACCAGAATGCTTTGAAGCAAAACTGGAGCAGGTACTGAACTAGGAGTCAGGGTACTGATCCTCAGAGAAAGAGTTTGTATTGGCAATGTGTTGTCATCAGTTTCTGGTGTAAATAGGGCACCCTGATTGCTGATAGGGTGATAGGTGAGACATGTAACCAGAGTGCTGGGAGCTGGTTAGACAGAATCGATCATGAGATACAGTCCAAGATGGCAGCGCCCATGATGCAGAACACCAGGAACTGCCGGGAGTGGAACTCCAGCCAAACAGATAAAGGCCAGAATGTTGGCAAGTTTTGTTAGAAACTTTGACTTTGTACTTTCTAAAACTGGTCGATTATTTAATAAGTGGTAGGAGAAAAGCTTGTTAACCATGGTCATGTACATATATGATCTATTGTTTGCCGGGCAAGAAAGTCAGATTTCCAAAGTAAAATCGTTCAAATTAAAAGATCATGGGTCGGTGCATCAACTGCTGGTTCTGAGAATTGGGCAAAATTTGCATGCTGGGAATATTACTGTTAACCAACAAGCATACATTGAGGAAATGCTCAACACATTTGGTATGGCGGACACCAAAGCTGTCAGCACATGCGCAGAACAGAGACCCTTCAACATCAGAGATGTGCGTTCATCCTCGGAAGAACGTGCACCCCCAAATCAGGCCCACTGTCAGCATGCGACAACAAAGGTGCAGTTGACTTGTCTTGGCTTATGTTGCCATGTAACCAGAGACAGCGTGAGTATGGGGGGGGGTTGTTGAGGAGAGCTCTCTCCACTGGTGCTGCAGGGTCTCCTGACATCACATGCGCAACATCTGACCTAATGCGCTATTGTGCATGTACGTCTTTACTGCGAGTCTTCCGCTGGTTTCGGCATCAATGTTTAGACAGACATTCTGCACCTCCATAAGGCTGGTGCAATGTTCAATGGTGCAACCGATGCTGCAATTTTAATACGTAAAGCGGTGGATTAATGCTGTAGCCGTTTGCATCTGTGTGGATTAGTGCTGTACCCGTACGCATCTCTGTGGATTATTGCTGTAGCCATACGCATCTCTGTGGATTACTGCTGTAGCCTTACGCATCTCTGTGGATTATTGCTGTAGCCGTATGCATCTCTGTGGATTAGTGCTGTAGCCGTATGCATCTGTGTGGATTAGTGCTGTAGCCGTACGCATCTCTGTGGATTAGTGCTGTAGCCGTATGCATCTCTGTGGATTAGTGCTGTAGCCGTACGCATCTCTGTGGATTAGTGCTGTAGCCTTACGCATCTGTGTGGATTAGTGCTGTAGCCGTATGCATCTCTGTGGATTAGTGCTGTAGCCGTACGCATCTGTGTGGATTAGTGCTGTAGCCGTACGCATCTCTGTGGATTAGTGCTGTAGCTTTACGCATCTCTGTGGATTAGTGCTGTAGCCTTACGCATCTCTGTGGATTAGTGCTGTAGCCGTACGCATCTCTGTGGATTAGTGCTGTAGCCTTACGCATCTGTGTGGATTAGTGCTGTAGCCGTATGCATCTCTGTGGATTAGTGCTGTAGCCGTACGCATCTGTGTGGATTAGTGCTGTAGCCGTACGCATCTCTGTGGATTAGTGCTGTAGCCATACGCATCTCTGTGGATTAGTGCTGTAGCCTTACGCATCTCTGTGGATTAGTGCTGTAGCCGTACGCATCTCTGTGGATTAGTGCTGTAGCCGTATGCATCTGTGTGGATTAGTGCTGTAGCCGTACGCATCTCTGTGGATTAGTGCTGTAGCCGTACGCATCTCTGTGGATTATTGCTGTAGCCGTACGCATCTGTGTGGATTAGTGCTGTAGCCATACGCATCTCTGTGGATTATTGCTGTAGCCGTACGCATCTCTGTGGATTAGTGCTGTAGCCGTACGCATCTCTGTGGATTAGTGCTGTAGCCGTACGCATCTGTGTGGATTAGTGCTGTAGCCGTACGCATCTGTGTGGATTGGTGCTGTAGCCGTACGCATCTCTGTGGATTAGTGTTGTAGCCGTACGCATCTCTGTGAATTAGTGCTGTAGCCGTACGCATCTCTGTGGATTATTGCTGTAGCCGTACGCATCTGTGTGGATTAGTGCTGTAGCCGTACGCATCTCTGTGGATTATTGCTGTAGCCGTACGCATCTGTGTGGATTAGTGCTGTAGCCGTACGCATCTCTGTGGATTAGTGCTGTAGCCGTACGCATCTGTGTGGATTATTGCTGTAGCCGTACGCATCTCTGTGGATTAGTGCTGTAGCCTTACGCATCTCTGTGAATTAGTGCTGTAGCCTTACGCATCTCTGTGAATTAGTGCTGTAGCCTTACGCATCTCTGTGGATTAGTGCTGTAGCCGTACGCATCTCTGTGGATTAGTGCTGTAGCCGTACGCATCTCTGTGGATTATTGCTGTAGCCGTACGCATCTGTGTGGATTAGTGCTGTAGCCGTACGCATCTGTGTGGATTAGTGCTGTAGCCGTACGCATCTATGTGGATTAGTGCTCTAGCCGTACGCATCTCTGTGGATTAGTGCTGTAGCCGTACGCATCTATGTGGATTAGTGCTGTAGCCGTACGCATCTCTGTGGATTAGTGCTGTAGCCGTACTCATCTGTGTGGATTAGTGCTGTAGCCGTACGCATCTCTGTGAATTAGTGCTGTAGCCGTACGCATCTGTGTGGATTAGTGCTGTAGCCGTTTGCATCGTTGTACTAATCCCATCTGCTGTGTATTAGCAAAAATACTCAGTCGCACTGCAGAAAAAGACGCTGTTGAAGCTGCAGTACCGTCCACCTTTGAATCAGGCCTAATGTATTTATATTAAGCAGATATGTCCACCCTGCTTACTTTCATCTCTCTGTATTAGGGAAGCACCTCCCTCCCAGCATGGACCTATCTGAGTAAGCAGAGTATGAGAAAAAGGCTGAGCAGCAGTGTCCTCCAATTATTTGCTGTGGGTATATGTACAGTACTGTAGAAGTCAGATTCTGTAACACAGAATAATCTTTAATTTGTCTGGGTTTCCTCTAGTAAGTGGATCACCTTCAACATATTAACAAGTCTCCGTCCCCGTCAGCTGTCTTATTGTCCGCTGGCTGATTTATATTGCTGCAGGGATTATGGCATGTAGACAGCTTCTAAATTGAGAGTTTTACCTTCGGTGCACACCTAGGTCTCACTCCTCGCCGGCTCTCTCGGTATGAACGCCGGCATTTGGTTATCCTTAGGTCTTCTACATATACCTACAGCAAATAATTGGAGGACATTGGCCCTGATTCAGAGCCGGACGCTCTGACCAGAGCGCTCGCTCTGAATCAGGGCCCACCTCCATTAATATGGAGCGTCCTCCTGGACGCTCGTATAGCTGTGGGTCACCACCCACAGCATATACGAGCATGCAGGATAATGGTCGCGATGGTCTTGACCATCGCGACCATCGAAACTGCGAGCAAAAGCCTGCGGTTGGGTTTTTCAACCTATCTATCAGAGCCAAAATCACTCCCACTGACATCACTAGTGATGTCAGTGGGGCCGGTTTCAGACGGTAGGCGTTCCCATGGGAACGCCTACATCTGGCAGGCACGCCCCCGGCACGCCCACCAAAGGGGGCGTGCTGTCAGTCACCATCGACAGCACGCCCCCTTTGATGAGACACTCCGAGCGAAGGAAAGTCCTTCGCTCATCGGGTCTCGTGCATGCGCACGACGGAGCTCCCTCCGTCGTGCGCATGCACAGTGGGGACCATCGACCCACATTTGCGAGCGGACAGCCGCTTGCGAGTGGGTCTGAATGAGGGCCATTGTTTGAACATTAATACTTACAACGTGTCAACTTAATAACACTTTCTGTTGAAAGGTTTTTGCAGCAGAAAATTAATTTATATTCTATGTATGTTTACACTAGTGTTACATTCTATATATTTTATTATAGGTTTTAATATGTAATATGTCTAAAGAGCATATTAGCTTCATGTATTTTATCCATTTTCTGAACACATGCGTGAAAGACCCTTTTGTGTCCCATATAAATGGAATGTGGCTTTAGCTGTCTGTAATGGAGCAATACTGATTAAATGTTACCTTTTAACAGAGTGGCAGTAAAGTGCCAGGACAACATTGAACAATATATTTGAACATTATTCTTCATTCTGAATATTTGGAATCAAGTATCCCTTAACTGTCTGTTATTTAGAATGGGAAGAATGTTGGATTATATGCGTACAGGTGGCGGTGGTATGGCAGAGTGTTAGTACTGGAGATGAACCGGGCCGGTTCTCAGAGAACCGGACCCACCCGAACTTCGTGATCCGAGGCGAGATCCGAGTCCGGCTCGGGTTTTCCCGCATGACTCGGATCTGAAAACGAGGCAAAACGTCATCCTCCCGCTGTCGGATTCTCGCGGGTTTTGGATTCTATAAAGATCCCGGTGATCGGCGCCATTTTCACTCCAGCTGTGGAGAGTGTACAGAGCAGACGTGCTCTGTTCTTCTAGGGTGCAGTCAGTGTTGTGTGTTGTCAGTGATTTGTCACTATTTGTTCAAGGGTGCAGTGTTGTCAGGCTGGGGCTGCAGTACATAAAGTGGGGGGGGGCTGCTGTGTCACTCACTGTTGTCCTGTCATTCAAGAGGCAGGGGCTGCAGTACATAAAGGGCTGCTGCTGTGTTGTCCATAAAGGGGCTTGGGCTGCAGTACATAAAGGGGTGCTGCTGTGTTGTCCTGTCCATCACAGGGCTAGGGCTGCAGTTCATAAAGGAGTGCTGTGACATCCAGGGGTGTTCTGTCACTCCAGGAGTGCTCTTCCCAAGTGTAAAAAAAATAAAAGTTAAAATTTAATTATTTTTTTTTGTGCGTGTACTAGGTTGTTACTAGTTAGAAACTAGTTAAGCTATTATTGTTCTGTGACACTGCTGGCCAGACCGCACTTTATCATCCACGTATTTGTGACTCCATAAAGGGGTGCTGTGTTGTTCATCAAGGGGCTGCTGCCTCGTCCAGGGGAGCTTTTCCACAGTGTAAAAAAAAAAAAAAAGTTAATTAAATTAGCATTCCACAAAAAATATATTTTTTTTGTGTATGTTAGTTAGTAGTTACGCTATTATTGTTCAGTGACACTGCTGGTCAGACCGCAGTGTAAGTTTGTTGATATGGAGGACGATCAGGAACCACATGCTAGTGCTGCCAGCAGTCATGACGATGATGCAAGGGCATCAATGTCATCTACGAAGACCGATGCCCAAGGGCTTAAGTCAGGGCAGAGAAACAAAAAAAATGGCAATATGCCATTCAATACACGAAGTTGCAAGGAAAGGATAAGGCCTTGGCCTTTATTTATGACTGGTGGTTCTGCATCTTATGATGATGTAAGCCATTCTCCCTGTAGAGGTGTCAAATAAATGAAAATCATTAAGGCACAGGAACCAACTGTGTGCTCAGAAAAGTCACAGATCCCCGAGGAGAGTCTAACTGTGGCTGCGGTTGCCATGTGTGAGCCTGACCTTTCCAATACTGTACTTGAAGAGGAGCCTCCTTCCATCATTTGTGTGCCCTCTGCAAATGTGGGGATAAGCAGCACAAGTCAACATGCTGAGGTAGAAATCGAGGATGCTTCTGTGGAATTGCACCAGGAGGATGAGGAGGATATTTCTGTAGTTGACGCTAATAAGGATGATGATGCTGAGGATGTTGTTTCTGTAAATCAGGCAACAGTTGTTGCCCATGGTATGAAAAAGCCCATTGTCATGCTGGGAGAAAAGATAAAAAAATCCACCTCTCATGTGGAATTATTTCTACCCAAATTCCGGACAACAATTGTCAAGCTATCTGTAACGTTTGCCAAGATCCTTCTCCCTGTTACGTCACTTGCAGCGCATTCATCGAATTGAAAAGTATTTTTCAAATTCAGAAACTTTGGCTGAAAACGTAACAATCAGTCCAGCGTCACCTAGCTGCTCCCTCTTCTCTGTTATATCCAAGAATGACTGACTCCTTTCCTATCCATGATTCCTCAGAAGGATCATTGAGTGCTACGCCTGTTGCTATGAGTGGATCTTCATCCCAGAAGGGGACCAGGAGGAAGACTACTTTTAGTAGTCTAACAAAACAATTGACTGTCAAACAATCCTTTGCAAGGGGGGAAGTATGACAGCAGTCACCCAGTTGAACAGCGGATTACTGACGCCATAACAGCTATGCTGGTATTAGATGTGCGTCCAGTATCCGCCATTAATGCAATGGGTTTTAGACAGTTAATTGAGATCCTGTGTCTTTGCTACCATGTCCCTTCTAGATTCCACTTCACTAGAACAGCAATTCCCAGGCTGTAGAAGGAAATTAGAAAAAACCTTATAAGTGTCCTCCGAAATGCTGTTGTACAGATATGTGGACAAGTGGGACAGGGCAAACTGGGTAGGTGTATTGTCTCCAGCAGTACAAACAGCAACAACAGCAGCAGCAGCATCTAACAAATACCAGCTCATTCAGAGGCAGGCTCCTCTGTGTATCACCAGTTTCAGTAAGAGGCATACTGCTGAGAACTTCTTAGAAAAACTCAGTGAAATCATTGCAAAATGGCTTACCCCACTTTTACTCTCCTCAGAATTTGTGATTTCCGACAATGCCACCAATATTGTGAGAGTATTACATCTGGGCGAGTTCAAACATGTCCCATGTTTTGCTCACACAATTAATTTGGTGGTGCAACATTTTTTTTAAAAAATGACAGGGGTGTGCAGGAGATGCTCTTGGTTGCCCAAAAACATTTCGGGACATTTTCGACATTCAGAAACTGCATGTTGAAGATTGCAGCACCAGCAAGTACTGTTGAACCCCACTGAGCTGTTGTGGAAGCAGCTTGACCGTGTGGTACGCAAGAAGTGCCCATCAAGCCAATCCAATTTGTGGGAGGTGCTTCAGGAAGCGTGGGGTCAAATTTCTTCAGATTACCTCAACAAAATAACAGCTAGAATGCCAAAGGTCTGCAATGCTGTAATTGCTGCAAAAGGAGCATTCTTTGACAAAAGCAAAGTTTGAAGGACAAAATTATTATTTCATTTATTATAACCTTGCCAATGTCTTGACTATATGTTCTATTCATTTTGCAACTCATTTTATAAATATTAGTCAGTTTTCATGTAAAACACAAAATTGTCTGGGTGACCCCAAACTTTTGAACGGTAGTGTATGTCAAAATGGCACTCAGCACAAAAAAGGTTCCCCACCCGATTTATTAAATGCAAAACACTCGGAGACCCTTTTAAAGTTTAAATTCTCATGGCCAGAACTGCCTCCACTTAGTATATACAGTATACTCTATAGACACTTATAACTGCAGATAAAACCAAAAATGCTATAAAAACATACTTCTCAATATTCCTGACATTTGTAGGACTGTACCAATTCTTGGACCCTGAGGGCGGTATTCAATTAGTTTCGCACCCGCGATAAAGTTCTGCATGCCGGACTTGTCGCCTACACTGCGTATTTTAGCAGTGGAAACTTATCGTGCATGCCCCTGCTATTCGCCCTATTCAATTCCAAAAGACACGAAAACAGCGTCACACAAAGTCAGAACAGGCGGAAAGTGGTGTCAGAATCGGGGTAATCAGCCTGCACCCCCCAAAAAGATGCAAAAACCTTGGGGATCAATGTAGTAGTGGCCGATTAGCCCTAATAAAACAGTTTGGGGTACTTAAGTTGATACAATTGCCTCTAATTAGCGTGTTTGCACAAGTGGTGAAGAATGACATTAAGCAGTATTTTTTTGTGAAAATAAGTAGTCCTGGCAAACTTGGGGTACTTGAAAATGGGTGCTAGCATCTTTTATGTCTCTAAAGTGAAGTTTAAAAAAAAGTGAAATTCCTCACTCATAAAAGCACCTGCAATCCCAAATACGATTGACCCCCAGAACCTTATTTCGCTAGTTTGCGAAGTTGTCCCCCCCTTTGCACCCCCCCAAATTCAAAGTACTTTTTTGGGGTGTTCTTAAGTTTTTTTCTGGATTTTTTTGACGCAGTTGTGCATTGGGGGGCTGTCCCCAGGGTTCTGAGTGCTTTCCCCAGCTTTGCACCCCAAAACAAAACATTTGCACTTCTTTTCTCCTGCTATTCAGAGGCACATCTTTTTCGTCTATTACATTGCATTGACTTTCTGCGTACGTGAAATGCGGATGGAATTGAATATGGAGATAAGTTTCTAACAGGCGAAAAAGTCGCAATCTGCGATACTTTTTCGCGGATCTTGGGTTTTCGTGGCTAATTGAATATGTGCCTGAATCGGGCATCGTGTATTGGAAAATGGGCCCAGCTTCCCAAAAATGTGTGGGTTGAATGTGGCTTGTGTGGAATGTGAGTGGCGTTTATTTTGACCCTGACTTGCTTTTTTAAAATGTTTTAAAGTAATCTGAAAGTGTCATTATGGGTATAGTGGTGCTAAAATAAGTAGCAAAACGATAACAAGTTACCAGAGGCACTATAGTGGCATGAGTAATTCACAAGATCAAAGAGCCGAAAGCATGATCAGATAAGAGAGCAATCAGTGCCAAGCAAGCAATAATTAACTGATTAACTGATCATAACTTTTACCTGTTGGTCAGAGCTTGGATTCATGTACAGTATATGGGACTGATGGCACGCTTGCAACTAAAGTGGATTGAACTAAAGAATTGTTTATCATGTCATGCTGGTGAGTGGGCACACAAGGCTGCTGCTATTTGTAGAGGCTGCTCCATCTAGGAGTACAAAGTTTACAGCTCCGAGACCTGTGAACTTTTTTGGCTAAATAAATGGGTGAAGGGTGTCAGAAGGACAGACATATTCAGTGGCTTTGTTTGTTAAACATCATTATCACAATATACACAGCTATGTTGAGATTTGTCATTACAAAGGTACACAATTATATGTCCTTGCACAATATTAGAACATTCTGTATATTATATATCACACACTCCTTGTACATAGAGCACAGCCAATATTAGCAAGCTATTTGCATGATGAAATATAATCCATTACAGAACGCTTTTATAATGTCATGTGAGACAGATGAGTGGATCTTTAGTTGGGACAAGGGCAATTGGCATATTTCAACCTAAATCTTAACATTTATTATTGCAATTTAGGCCACACCACACCACCAATCAGGGACAGACTGGAGCTCCGGATCAGCTCTGGCTGGCACCTATCTCTGTGCGCTTGCCGTAGTCACAAACACTCATGCACAGGGGCGTGGCCTCACCACGCAGGGGTGTGGCCTCACCGCATGCCCCCATCTCTCATTATCCCAGTCAAGCAGTGCGCCGGGAGGCGGAGCCAGGTTTCAGTCCAGAATTACTCATCAGACCATCGGCCATCGACCCTTCTAGCCAGTCTGGCCCTGCCACTGATATACTGAAACGGTTAGGTCTAGACTATACAGCGCTGATGACCCGGCCTGAAAGGGGGAGGGGCGGGGATGCTAATGAGGGACCAAAAGTGTCCCCTTGCGGGCTCGCTATGCTCACCACACTTCGGGCACGGTGGCTCGCTGCGCTCGCCACAAATATTTATTCCCCCTCTATGCCCTCGTGGATGGTAACACAGGAGTGGTCCAGCCTTCTGCAGCGGTCACGTGGTGGATACATCACAGAGGCCTTTAGCCACATAGGAAATAGCAGCAACCATACTGAAACCGTGCACAGATCTTCTTAATCCTAAACCAATCTGCCGATACATGCCAATATTGACTGAAACACCTCCCTTTGTGGCAGGCTATGCCACCTTTTTTCAGATGGATATAAAAACCATAGCAGGAAATTCAAGATTTATGGTATGCAGGCCGTCAGATGCCTACCGCGGACCCAGGTGATATGAAGGGGGGGGGGGGGGCGAGGTAACATCCGGAAGGCTCGGACACTCCCACTTTGAAAATAAAATAAATTAAAAATACATTTCTCCTCCTCCACAGTAGCCCGGGCCCAGGGCCGAATTATTCATAAGGCTGAAGCCTAGTGGCCCCACAGGCTTATGATCCCCGCAGGAAGAAGTTGCAAGGCACATTCGTAGGTAGCTGAGGTTTGTTCTGAAAAAATGGGGGGTGATGGAACAACAGACCAATAGCGCGCTAGAGTCATGGTTGTTACCAATAGCGCGCTAGAGTCATGGTTGTTACCAATAGCGCGCTAGAGTCATGGTTGTTACCAATAGCGCGCTAGAGTCATGGTTGTTACCAATAGCGCGCTAGAGTCATGGTTGTTACCAATAACGCACTAGAGTCAGGGTTCAGGACACGTGACCGCCGTCATCACAGCTGCTGTCACCGGCACTACCTGGAGTAAGTTCTCTCTCCTCCAATCCTCAGCACACACAGGGACAGAAGATTCCACAGGACTTGCGGGGATACAGGCCGCCCTCTAGAGAACCACCACCGAGTGCAGAACAACAATACCCCAGCGTAGTGGTGGAGCCAACTGGATTGAAGACACCAGGACTGACGCTGCAGCCACCGCAACACACACAATGGGCCATGGGTTAATATGGCTCTGCCTGGGCCCTGCTGGGTCCCGACCCTTAGACATGCCCGGGCACGGGAAATTAGTACCCTTCCATCCCTCTCCTTGGTGTAACTGCCGTTATGCACAAAGGTGCTGGTTGCCTTTGAGAAAACATATTGTACATAAATTCTAATTTGCCTGATTTGAAGTGGTAAAGGGCACCCCTTTCTGCAGCACTAATTTGTCTATGGCCCCTCTGTGGTTATCAGTAATCATACCTTGCAACTGTCCTGATTTTGGGACAGTCACAATTTTGAAGGGCTATTCCACTGTTGACAGGTGTCTCCTGACAGCATAAAAAATTGCCACACCCCCAGTACACTGCAGCCATGCTCCTATCCAGCGTAGGAGACCTAGCACTGTACCAGTCCACCCCTTAACTTGCCTCACTTACGGGCCAGCTTCTATTTCTTAGCTGACAGCTCCTGATCATCACAACGTCATCAGTGCATTCCTGTAACCTTTTAGGATGCAAGGAGCAAGTCTCTGCACAGCACTGGCATGACAGTAAGCCCAGCCATCTCTACGGTAAAAGGTGGAGCACCAAGGAGGTGGGACCATCCGAGATTTCCTTGGCCATTCAGACCCTGTGTGAGGTTGTCTGCGTGACAAGTTAGGGGCTTTTTATATTAGGTG
The DNA here is from genome assembly GCA_031769625.1 of Taudactylus pleione. NCBI lineage: Eukaryota > Metazoa > Chordata > Amphibia > Anura > Myobatrachidae > Taudactylus > Taudactylus pleione. The sequence continues at coordinate 1,438,729 of JAUIMM010000175.1, forward strand.
GAAGTGGGAATTCTGAGTGGAATTGGGGGTGGGGGCATTTTGTGATAACTGATACTGATACAGATGAGATCACCCTGTGGCATGATTTAAACATTGCTCTGTGCACGTCAATGGTCCCAAACACCCACCAGCTTGCACTGCTGATAATCCTCCAGTATGGACTCATTTTCCACCATATCCTGGTTCCCACATAAACACAACAAAGCAGAATCTACTGTAAATATTAAGACCAGGATATATTATTTCTCCAGTGTTCAATGTCTGTATTTTTTAAACCAACTGTGAATGCCACCTGCAACCTCACCCACTTTTGTTTACCACTGACAGAAACAGGTACTCTTTTGGGTTGACAGTGGTCAAACCCAACATCACTTCCATGATGTGTTCTGATCTGCCTCTTTCTACACAAATACTGTCCTCAGCTGTTCACTGTCTGTAGCCCATTGTCTAAGCTCCTGTCATTGTCTGTTTCCAACAACAGTACGACTGTTGCCTGGATGTTACTGAAAGGTGGAACATTCTCTGTATGCCATGTGGAAATAAAAACCTTCAGTAGTGTTGCTGCCTTTTTTAAAAAAAACACTCAGGCTGGTATATGTGGTGCACAGTACCAGGCTGCATTCAAAGCCATTGAAATATAATGTTTCCCTGCATGTGGCACCTGCAAAGCTACACTAAAATATAACATGTCTCATCCTCCACACAGTATAAAAAAAGGGGGGTTCCCATAGAAACTCTTCCTGTTACCTGAAGCCATCTTGTGACTCGTGACTGAAGGACCCGATGCATCCATAGGTCATCAATAGAAAACAAAAGACTTCTATCAGGGCGGGATGTACAAGGTAAACATGTCGCAAAACCCCCCAAAATGCAGTTTTCGGGGATCTTACCGCATTCCCAAAATGTACTAAGTAGGGGTGAGCGGGTCCGGATTTCAGAAATCCGAACCCCCCCGAGCCTCCCGATCCGAGGCCGAACCGAGTCAGAGGCAAAACGTCATCATTCCGCCTTCCGGGTCTCGCGGGTTTTGGATTCTATATAAGGTACCCGCGTCGGTGCCATTTTCTCACTCGGCTGTGGACAGTGAAGAGGGAGGGTGGGAGTTAGGGCTGGCTGGGCTGTGTAGTGTAGTGTTGTGCTGTGCTGTGCTGCGCTGTGCTGCTGTTGTCCATAGGGGCTGTGTCCACTCCTCCAAAGACCATAGGGGCTGGCTGTGTTGTGCTGTGTTGCTGTTGTCCATAGGGGCTGTGTCCACTCCTCCAAAGTCCATAGAGGCTGGCTGTGTTGTGCTGTGCTGCTGTTGTCCATAGGGGCTGTGTCCACTCCTCCAAAGTCCATAGGGGCTGGCTGTGTTGTGCTGTGCTGCTGTTGTCCATAGGGGCTGTCTCCACTCCTCCAAAGTCCTCCCCCCAAGTGCAAAAAAAATAAATATTTTTTCTGTGTTTGTGAATTGTGTGCGCAGTAGCCGCACGTGCATCAACAAAGTAGTGCCAAGCGTGCGCCTGTGTCATAAGTAAAGGGCCGGCTGGCTTGACCGTTAAAGGGTGCTGTAACCCCCAAAGTGCACTCCAAAAAAAAATATATATATTTTCTGTATTTGTGAATTGTGTGCACTGTGGCTGCACGTGCATCAACAAAGGAGCAGCGCCAAGCGTGCGCCTGTGTCCCATAAGTAAAGGGCCAGCTGGCTCATTTCTTAAAGGGTGGTGTAACCCACAAAGTGCACTAGTGTCCAACAAAAATAAAAAATTATTTTCTGTGTTTGTGTGCACCTTAGCCGCACGTATATATCAATATAACTGGAGGACCAAACTTTCTCCGATAAAAATAAAATAGGGAAAGATCAAGAACCACTTCCTCCTAGTGCTGTTGCTGCTGCTGGGAGTTGTTCATCATCCCAGAGAGGAAGTAGGAACACCACTACTTTTACTAAACAATTGACCCTCCAACAGTCCCTAGCGAGGAGGATGAAGTACGACAGCAGTCATCCTGAAGCAAAACGTATAACTGAGGCCTTGACTGCTATGTTGGTGTTAGACGTGCGTCCGGTATCCGGCATTAGTGCAGTGGGATTTAGACAATTGATGGAGGTAGTGTGTCCCCGGTTCCAAATCCCTTCTAGATTCCACCTGCATCCTCAAAGCAGCAGCGACAAGCGTGCGTCTGTCTGTTAAAGGGTGGTATAACCCCCAAAGTGCGCTCCAAGCAAAATAAAAAAAATCTTCTTTTATTCTGTGTTTGTGTGTGAAATGTATGCGCAGTAGCCGCACCTGCATCCTCAAAGCAGCAGCGACAAGCGTGTGCTGGCTGTTAAAGGGTGGTGTAACCCTCAAAGTGCGCTCCACAAAAAATAAAAAATTCTTTTTTTTTCTGTCTTTGTGAATCTTGTGGGCTGTAGCCGCACCTGCATCCTCAAAGCAGCAGCGACAAGCGTGCATCTGTCTGTTAAAGGATTACATCGGTGACAGCATCCAAGTAGGCATGTCAGACAGTCCGTACATGTACTGGCAGGAAAAAGAGGCAATTTGGAGGCCCCTGTACAAACTGGCTCTATTTTACCTGAGTTGCCCCCCCTACAGTGTGTACTCCGAAAGAGTGTTTAGTGAAGCCGGGAACCTTGTCAGCAGGAGGTTGCTTCCACAAAATGTGGAGAAGATGATGGCCCTCATTCAGAGCCGTACGCTCTGAGCAAAGCGCACGCTCTGAATGAGGGCCGGGCTCCATTTTCATGGAGCGTCCTCCTGGACGCTCGTATAGCTGTGGGTCACCACCCACAGGCTATACGAGCGTGCTTTGTGATGGCCGCGATGGTCGAGACCATCGCGACCATCGAAATTGCGAGCCGGAGCCTGCGGTTGAGGTTTTCAACCGCAAGCTCCGGAGTCATTTTGGCTCTATCAGAGCCAAAATCACTCCCACTGACATCACTAGTGATGTCAGTGGGCCGGCTTCTGACGGGAGGCGTTCCCGTGGGAACGCCCCCGTCAGGGAGGCACGCCCACCAAAGGGGGCGTGCTGTCAATCAACATTGACAGCACGCCCCCTTTGATCGGACACAACGAGCGAAGGACTTTCCTTCGCTCGTCGCGTCTGGCGCATGCGCACGACGGAGCTCCCTCCGTCGTGCGCATGCTCAGTGCATAACATCGACCCACTTGCGAGCGGACAGCCGCTCGCGAGTGGGTCTGAATCAGGCCCGATGTTCATAAAAATTAATTATCAACTCTTCCAGGGAGACCAGCCTCCATAACGTACAGAGGGACCTGTGGTGGTGGATTCCAGCGGGGACGAATTAATACTCTGTGAGGATGAGGATGTACACAACACTGAAGAGGGTGAGGAATCGGTGAATGAGGAGGATGAGGACGACATCTTGCCTCCGTAGAGCCAGTTTGTGCAACTACAGATTAATTGCCAGCTTGTTTTGTGGGGGCCCAAACGAACCAATCATTTCAGCCACAGTCGTGTGGCAGACCCTGGCGCTGAAATGAATGGTTTGTTAAAGTGTGCATGTCCTGTTTATACAACATAAAGGTGGGTGGGAGGGCCCAAGGACAATTCCATCTTGCACCTTTTTTTTTTTTCTTTGCATTATGTACTGTTTGCGGCCTAGTTTTTCAAACTGCCATCCTGTCTGCCACTGCAGTATCACTCCTAGATGGGCCACGTGTTTGTGCCGCCCACTCGTGTCGCTTAGCATAGTCATCCAGCTACCTCGGTGCAAGATTTTGGACATAAAAACACTATTGTGAGGTGTGAGGTGTTCAGAATAGACTGGAAATGAGTGGAAATTAAGATTATTGAGGTTAATAATAGCCTAGGAGCAGAAAAACCCACAAATTCTGTGATTTTAGCTGTTTTTATGCTCTTTTAAAAAAAATACAGATCCAAAACACAAAACCCAGAACTCAAAACACGGAAGGGTGGTTTTGGCAAAACCAATCCAGATCCAAAACACGAAGAAAGATCCAGATCCAAAACCAAAACACAAAACACGAAAAGTGGCCGGTGCACACCCCTAGTACTAAGTACCTGGAATGCGATGCGTTCTTGTGCTTCGTCCCGGTGAGTAACGCCACATTCAGGTGGCGTTACCCAATAGAAGCCTATGGGCTTCTCATCAGATGCTCCAGGCTGGGAGGGATCCGATCGGATCCCTCCCATGAGCCCCCGCAAAGTACCAACCAATCAGCTCCTAACTGCCATGTGACAGGCTGTTTTTGAAAATTACAGTTAGGAGCTGATTGGTTGGTACTTTCTTTCTATTCACTTTATCTCTCTCTAAGGCTTAGTATATAGACCACTAAATCTGTATTTGTATCTAATTGTATTTTCTGTGTTAATTGTGGACTTATTTGTGTGCCGCTGGAAAAGGGGTGGAGGGGGCTACGCACCGCCCCCCGGCACTAAGCCCTGCCCCTCTCGATCACAGACCCCCCCTCCCCCCTGCGACCCCCCTCCCTTAATTACACTTACCTGCATGATCCGGGCCTCCGGTGATGTCCTCCGGTCAGGTGATATCCCATACTCACTGGTACCCGATCACCTGATGACCAGGCCGCAGTGCACTATGAGAGACCAGCTGACCGGAGGGAGGACATCACCCGGAGCCCCGATCACCGGTCCCTGGAGTCAGGTAAGTTAATTTTTTTTTTTAATTTTTTTTTTTACAGTAATCAGCTTGCGGTCTGTTTAGACCACACAGCTGATCACTGGGACCGACTCCCGGCTCTGCTCTGCCTTTTAGAGTGGAGCAGGAGTCCGGTAACCCGGGGGAGACCCTGGATAACGCCACCTCCAGGTGGCGTTATTATCACAGGACTTTCCCCGTATTTTTTTACAATTTACTTTTAGTAACTTTGGTCGGATCACATTTCCCATTACAATGATGGGAAATGCGATCTGCTTACTAAAAATAATTGATACTTAGGGGTTGGAGTAGAATTTTATGAATTCTACTCCAATTGCCCTGTAATAACTATAGGTGATACTAAAATTAAATGTTTAAAGATTCAGCCTCAGCCAATCAGAAAGCTGTCCATTGAATCTGTTGCCTCTGGTGAACCAATTAGGGCTTGTTGCAACTTGCAAGTGGGCCCATCAATGTGGATGTAGCAATTGCGGCTCAATGTTCTTACTTTAAATGGAGAAGCTGGGAACCCTGGTGTAGCAAGGGGGCTTTTCATAAAAGCCTTACCCTTGCCCCCTTGCTCGCCAGGTGAAGATGCCAAGAGTCAAGACTGGTGAGAGGTAATTGGATGAAGGCCAGCCGAGAGTCAAGTTTAGGATCAAGAGAAAGTGCCTGGAGCCCTTTAAGGAAGGGTCGGCACACAGGGCTCACCCAATGAAAAAGCAATACCCCTGGGTGCACCCTGTTGTGCTTGCATAGGATGGCCAGACAATGTAAGGCCCCAGTGAGGTACGGATGTTACCTTGGCTATTCCACTTGCCACCAATGATATTAGGCATTGAGAGTGTCCGACTGTAACATACCTCTTCTTTCAAGTGTTGACCAACTTATGTTCCAGAACTGAATGTGGAACAACCAGAGTCCTTAAGGTGAGAGCGGGTGGAGCAGGTAAATGCCACAAAACACCACCACCCACCACACCTCTCACATATTACTGTCCATATGCAGAGGGAAATATGTCAAAGAGACACTATTAGTAATGAAAAGAAAAGCCTCTCCCTTTCTTCTATTTGGCCATCCACCTACGGATGTCAGGACCAATGCACAGAAGTATTAGGCCCCACATGGTACCTCTGGCCACTGGGTACAGTCAATCTGATGGATGAGAAACCATTAATTAAAATATTGGAATCCTGCTAGAGGACGGTGGGTGGGATGTATCAGCTGGAAAAATGTGGTTAAACCTTCCAGAATGCAGTTTTCGGAGGCTTGACCGCATTTCCTAAATGGCGTGTCCTAATAGAACCCTATGGGCTTCTTTTTAGACACTTTACTGGATCCCTCCCAGGGTCCTCAGCGGCTCATGCATGAGCTGGTCGATGGCCGAGCGTGCGCAGAAGGCCATAAACCCAGGAGTCCCCACAACGAAAAGGACAGCTCTTATTGGGAGAGCTGTCCTTTGCTTAAATCTACATGCATACGGTGTATATAAACACCACAATGCATGCAATCAATGGCTCGATGCATCCCGTCCCAGGACAAATGCTCAAACTGCATGTGGTATCAACTACCTTGCCTCTCAGAACCAACTATATTTTTCTGGAGGTTTATGAATACCTTGCGTAAGTTTATACAACTCATATTTTGAATTCTTCTAATATCTAAAAGGCAAAATGGCAATTTGTAATGAGTCTCTCCTCACTGATGCTGGTGAGGGGAGCCATATGAGAGGAAGGGATAGGGCTGCCAGAAGGCCCACAGCGCTGGTGATCCTCTGCAGTAAACTGCTTCCTAGTCACAGGTTGAAGTGTACCTGTGACAAAAGCTGGGTACACACTAGACCAGTGGTCACCAACCTTAATTGAGGTGTGAGCTACTTTAGAAAAATGAAATCTCGTGAAGAGTTGCTAAAATTGTAGAAAACCAAGGGTTCTATTTACTAAGCAGAGACAGAGTGAAAAGTGATAAGGTGCCAGCCAATCAGCTCCCAACTGTCATTTTTCAAACACAGCCTGTGAGATGGCAGTTGGGAGCTGATTGGCTGGCACCTTATCACTTTCTTATCACTTTTCACTCTGTCTCCTAACACTGCTTAGTAAATAGACCCCCAAATGTGGCTAATAACTGAACAATTGAAGGTCATTTAATGAAAATGAAAAAAAAAGTTTCATAGAAAACAATGCATTTAATTATTACAGTGATATTGTTGTAGTTTGTAAATAAAATTTAAGCACAGGCACATTTCACTGTTAATTACCGGCTCCAAGGAGGTACGTGCATTAGAAGAGCAAAAGATAGCAGGGCTGCTGTGTGATTTTCTGGCAGGGCTGCATGGGAGTCACTCACTCCACCCTAGAGTAGACGCCATGGGTGGAATCATGAGAAAGCACGTCAGGTGATTGCTGTAGAAACTGCGGCAATCACCTGATGTGCTTCCCTGTGGCTCCACCCATGGTGTCGATGCCACGGGGGAGCACACATCAGAGGTCACTTCATCCTAGTTGACTCGGCAGTACTGCAGCTAGGTGAGCTGCTAAAATTAAGACCGCGAACTACCAGTTGGAGACTGTTTTGTTTGCATGCTTGTATATGCATTCATATGGACACTGATGCATGGGTTACAACTGCTAAGCTTCTTTATTCAGCCATTTGCAAACTATCGACATACTGTAAACCAAACTACACCCACTTCCCAGCATTCCCCATGGTCCTAGGGACCGTCACTGAAAATTCAGGCTTTCACATACACGTTAGGGAGTGTCTACAAACATTAGGCATATCTAATGCAATAACATCACATCCTCTTTTCTTTAAAGATAAGCCCTGTATCCTTCAGTGCAACAATTCAACAATGTAATATGTTAAGAATATCATCTAACATGTTTCAATAAGTCTCTCAGGTCTGCAAATTTCTCTTTTGGATCTTTCATACACAGTCTATGTTTCATCAACCATGTTGGACCTTTCTTGAATCATGGTTTGTTCACCGTTATCCAGATTATCATACATGTCAGATGAAGGATATTCTTCAGTCATGGTGTCTTCATGTTGGTAAGGTTGAGATCTTAAATCCACCCGATTTCTTCTTACTTCTGTTCCACTCTGTGCGTATAGTATAAGATCTTGGTGCTACTTGTGCTTGCACAGTACCTTTCTGCATCCAAATGCCTTTCTCATAGTCTCTGAGACGGACTTGGTTACCCTACCTAAGATCAGACAGGCGTTTTGCTCGTCTATCATGGAAGAGTTTTTGTTTCACCTGTTGTCGTTCCTTACTCAGTCTGACTAATGTTGAACTATGCATTTTAAGCAGTTCATCATGTATTGGAAGAATTCTCCTTCACGTCAACATTTGTGCTGGAGAGAATCCATTCTGCAGAGGTGTACTGCGGTAGATTAAGAGACTTTTGTAGAAATCTTCTTTACCTTCCTGCGCTTTTTTCATGAGACTCTTTACAGTTTTTACTGAACATTCCACCAATCCATTTGACCGTGGATAGTGGGGACTTGACGTACTATGGACAAATTCCCAATCATCAGCAAATTGTTTAAATTCAGCACAGGAAAACTGAGGACCATTGTCAGTGAACACCTCCATAGGAACACCATGCCTTGCAAAGATTGACTTCATGCAATTGATTACAGCTTTACTAGTAGTTTTATGTAGTGTCATCACCTCAGGGTAATTAGAATAATAATCAGTCATGACAATGTACGTCTTCCCATTACAATCAAACAAATCTGCACTTACCTTCTGGTGTGGTCTCTCTGGCACTGCATGAGGACTCAGCGGCTCGACTTGTTGCTTTGGTCTATACATAAGACATAACTCACATGTAGCTGTTGTCTGTGCTATGTCTTAGTTCATTCTTGGCCAATACATCACTTCACGTGCCCTCCGCTTACATTTTTCTTCTCCTAAGTGGCCTTCATGTATCTTGTACAGCATAGTTTTTCTTAGTCGTGCAGGTATGACAAACCTATTGCCTTTGTAAATGATATCATTGACAACAGTAAGGTCACTGCAGTACATCCAATAATCATGAATTGACAGCAGACAAGCATTTTTTTATGTCTTTTAACACATTCATTGTGTCATCTGTCTCTGTTTCTTTTCCAATCTATTCTTGTCTTGCAAGACACACTGGAAGAGAAGCTACAATCAAATCCACATATGCTTCTATCTCTTTGTCCAACAGACTTCCGGAACCTTCACTTTTGTCCACAGCACGAGAAAGTGTGTCAGCAATGTACATGTATTTACCGGGACAGTACAGCAATTGCACATCATATTTCTGTAGTCTTATAAGCATTCATTGAATTCTCATGGGACAGTCATGCAACAATTTAGTCATGATAGCTACCAATGGCTTGTGGTCAGTTTCTACTGTAAACGCTTGACCATACACAAATTAATGAAATCTCGCATGCATAAGTGATTGCTAGAAGTTCTTTTTCTATTAGAGCATACCTTATTTCAACACTTGTCAACGCTCTACATGCATATTTTATAGGTTACCATGTACCTTCATGTTATTGCAACAATACAGATCCTAGGCCAAATTGAGAAGCATCTGCTGAAATTCTTTTTCTTTTTGCATGGTCAAAGAATCTTAATACCGGTTGCTCTGTAATGGTCTGTTTCAGTTTTTGCCAACTTTCTTCTTGTTCATGTGACCACATCCACTCATTATCTTTGTCCAATAACCATCTAAGAGGAGCTGAATGTTCTGAAAGTTGAGAAATACATTTTCCTAAGTAATCATTACTAGGAATCTTCTGACATCATCTTTGTTGTTAGGACATTCCATATTCACTATGGCTGATATTTTCCTTGGGTCAGGCTTCACACCTTGATCTGAGACTACGTCACCCATAAAGGTAAGTGTTTTCATGCCTAATTCACATTTGTCCTTGTTTAGCTTTAAATTCACTTTTCTGGTAAGTTCCATCACTTGTCTCAATCTAGAATCATGTTCTTCCTTTGTAGAACCCCAGATAATAATGTCATCCATCATTGTTTCAACACCTGGAATATGTTCAAAAATCATGTGTATTCTTTTGTGGTTTACTTCTGGAGCGGACAGTATCCCATATGGTAGTCGAAGAAATCTGTATCGACCTTATGGTATATTAAATGTACACAGCTTTGATCTGGTTTCATCTAGCTTCATTTGCCAGAATCCTGAATATGCATCCAATTTACTGAACCATTTTGCTCCCGCAAATTGCGACATGATTTCATCTCTGGTTGGTAGTTTGAAATGTTCTCTTTTAATAACTTTGTTTAAATCTCTTGGATCTAGACATATTCTGTGTTGTCCATTTTTCTTTTCCACAATCACTAAGGAGCTCACCCATTCAGTAGGCTCATCAACTTTCTCTATCACACCCAAGGCTTCCATGCAGTTTAACTCTTTTTGTAGTTTTTCTTTCAATGCAAATGGCACTTTTCTACATGGGTGTATCACTGGAGGAACTTGCGTGTTTATATTTATCTTATGCTCACCAGGCAGACAACCTAAGCCTTCAAATACGTCACTGTATTCTGTAAACACTGATTTGCACTTAACTTCTACTTGTGATGTCACCATAAAAACTTTCTTTATCAAATTAAGTTTCTCACAGGAGCTTAGTCCTAAGATTGGTTGCACATCTCTATCCACAATCAGTAGAGAGGTTTTAAACTTTTGTCCTCTGTATTTCAGTGTCACTAGGCATGTACCTTTTACAGGAATTTTCTCACCAGTATAGCCTGCAACTTTCACATTGGCTGGATGAATTTTAGGTTTTACTCTACAAGTCTTATAGTCTTGAAAAGATATTAGATTAACCTGTGCGCCTGTATCAAGCTTAAAGGGAATGACAATCTCGTTCATTGTTAAAGGAATAATCCATTCCTTCTTATCTGCACTGCAAAGTTCAATGGAATCCACAAAAAACTCTTCAGTCTCAGCGTGTGTAACAGTGTGCACTGTGGGCCAGATTTAGAGCCGCTCGCTCTGAATAAGGGCTATTGATTCCTATTAGTCGCTATTTAGCGCTGCAAGTCGCTTAAGAAAGATTTGCTTTCCAGTCCAATCTTGTGGTTACAAAGCACAAAAAGTTATTTATGTAAAAGGGTTAACACGATGTAAGATTTAACAATTAGAGTAAAAAGCAATGAAAATAGTACAGCCCGATACATATGTGTGCGCACTGGTCCCAGTATACAGTCATCAATACAGGAGTCTGCGGTCGCAAGAAGATACCTGTACACTGAGGTCAGCACACAGCTTATATACCTTACAGGTTTCAGAGTTAACAAAGAGACAAATTGACAGGTTCTTATTGGTTCTTGCTTCTGGTCAATCTGGTCATTGGTCAGTTCATACGGTGTCATCAGGGGTATGGCTCAATCCTCCAACGGTCACATTGTGTAGTTTCCCGCTGAACAACTGGTTATAACTGGCTACGACACTGCATGCTAGTAATTACATTCTATACAATAACTCCCTATCATCCATAATTAGCAAATGCATGATGCGACTCCTTTGCCGATAGAAATGGATGTCTGTAAATAAACAGGGATTTAGTATGATATTAAACATGACATGTCCACTGTATTCTAAACCTTAGATCCCCTTTAAGTACATATTGCATCATCATTATTAGCTAACAAATACCTTTGATAACTCTGGTTATTAACTATAATGTGTGGGAAGCATTTTATATGCATGCATTCGCATATTTGCGTCTGTGTATTGAAATAGCAAATATGTGTCGGTAAGTATGTGACTATATACAAATGAGCGTCCATTGTGTAAGTATGTGCATACGCATATGAGCGTCTGTGTGTGCAAGTAGATATATATACATGTGTGTGCGATATGTGCGTCAGTGTATGTGTATGTGTGTTGGGAATACACATTTTAGCGCATCAGATTGCACTGATGCAAAGTAGCATCCTAGTAATACATCATCAGACCATAGATGACTATATCATCAGATAATAATTGTACACCGATCATAACCAATTATTTGACTTTGACAGTCCACCCTTTGATAGCAAACATAAAACTATCACATTCTATTCTTAACCTACTTAGTCATGCATAATAAACTATTATCTAATGTTCTAGATGGTATGACACAAATTGGTCATTGAACCGTCAATAATGCATTTCAAGGAAAGGTAAAACAACCCTTATACGCACTCAGCGGATCTATAGGGGATCATTGGTAAAATGTGGGACCTCATTGAACCTATAAAGTAAGTTTGGGGGAATTCAGACTACATTGTCTAGGATTTTTAACAGAACATTTACAATATATTTTATAATACATGACCAAGCCAAATCACATGTTATTATCTGATGGTACATTCAATTTCAGGATTATCAACCTTATACTATTCATTTCATCTTGTGTAAGGGTCATTACCTCTGGGAACAATTTACCTATAAAACATAAACCCTTGGAACTCGGAGATAACCAAGAATATGCCCTTCTTCCACAAACATAGTATACATGATCTGGGAGGACATATGGTATATTACGATCCTGCACAATATCACAGAGTTTTAACAAAACTACTTACGCCTATTGTCCTCATCTGCTCAAGACATGTTTCTGCCTGAATAAATTTTTTACAATAACCCATAGGAACTTTTCCAATAGATACCACATTCGGTTTGTTCCTATGTCCTCATCTCTGGTGCTTGTCACTACTGGTGTGGCGAGCCATTGTCTGAACCAATAAGTCTGCTTCCCAATTCTCCAGTCTTTCTATGTATGAAATGTTCAGACACAGCAAAGACTGATCTATGGAGTATTGGCACAGCTTTATACTAGGGGACCTCGTGATGTTATACTTCCCCGTCTATATACCTCCCTCCCCGTAATTCAAGAACCTCTGCTAACTTTAATGGGTATGGCACTAATCCCAATTTACTCTGTCCCTGAGGTACTTGTGAGCACACCCAACATTCAGTCTGGTTTAAGACCTTACCCACTAAGGAATGGTAATCCGCTACAGGATGCTCGCCCAAATGCAGTTTACTCTTGGACTGGCATCGTTGGATGCATTTCTCATCAACTATGGACCCACAGTACTCGCAAATACAATATTCATCAGACAATAACCCCTCACACTGAGTTTCATGGCTAACAGATCTCTTAACAATCCCTGAACTGAGTTTGACCATAGGTTGCCCTGATTGTTCTATTGCTCTCTCCTCTGACTCCACTCTATCGACATCACTATCGGCGTCCCTCTCCGTCATCTGTCCTCCATCACAGAAATAGGAAATCCTGAAACAAATAAGTATGAGAAGAACCCTGGAACAAGAAGAAGACACAAAAAAAGATTGCCACTCCATTGCTGGAATAGTAATCTGTACACGTCTCTGGCTCAGGTGTTTCCACTGCAGACTTTAGTTCTCCTGAAACATTCTCGCAATCGACAGGTCCACGCCGTCTGTCTCGACCTCACCCTGTATCTCATTTGGGCGGTTGACCTTTCTGCAGTGAATGGAATGGACCCAGGTATCTCTTTCTGCTACCTTTAAATATGTGGTACTTGTCATCAACACCTGGTAAGGACCTTCCCAATGGTCTGTCAAACAACCTGAGCATAAGAAATTTCAGATCACAACATATTCTCCAGGTTCAACATCATGACAGTTTGTTTCTGGCATATCAGGTAACAATATTTTTAATTTCTATTGCTGGTGTTTCAATTGTCTACTCATTTTTATAAGATATTTAACAGTAACCTCATTATTACTCTTCAAATCATCCTGTGGACTTATAATCAAATGAGGTTGCCTTCCAAACAGTATCTCAAAGGGGGGCAGATTAAGAGGAGGTCTGGGAGTGGTTCTGATGCTATGGAGGATGAGCGGTAAGGTTTCTGGCCATCCTAATCCAGTTTCAGCCATGATTTTACTCAGTTTATTCTTAATAGTACCGTTCACTCTCTCCCTTTGTACTGGCTTGCGGTCGGTAGGGGATGTGAAGTCTACTATTAGATCCCATTAGATTACACATGTTCTTTAAAACATCATCAGTGAAATGAGTACCCCTATCACTTTCTGTGATCCTAGGGATACTGTATCTGCATATAAACTCCTGAACACTCTACTTAGCAGTAAAAACAGCAGTATTAGTGGCAGCTGGATATGCCTCTACCCTGTGGACTTATAATCAAATGAGGTTGCCTTCCAAACAGTATCTCAAAGGGGGACAGATTAAGAGGAGGTCTGGGAGTGGTTCTGATGCTATGGAGGATGAGCGGTAAGGTTTCTGGCCATCCTAATCCAGTTTCAGCCATGATTTTACTCAGTTTATTCTTAATAGTACCGTTCACTCTCTCCCTTTGTACTGGCTTGCGGTCGGTAGGGGATGTGAAGTCTACTATTAATTCTCATTAGATTACACATGTTCTGGAAAACATCATCAGTGAAATGAGTACCCCTATCACTTTCTGTGATCCTAGGGATACTGTATCTGCATATAAACTCCTGAACACTCTTCTTAGTAGTAAAAACAGCAGTATTAGTGGCAGCTGGATATGCCTCTACCCAATTAGAGAATACATCAGTACAAACTAATACATACTTGAGATTCCTGCAAGGTTGTAATTGGATGAAGTCAATTTGTATTACCTGAAAAGGCCCGTCTGTTGGAGGGATATGGGATGGCTTGGTGGGTATTGTCTTCCCGACATTTTTCCTCAAACAAGTCAGACAGGACATTGCTCTCTTTCCAGTTTGAAAAGAAAAGCATGGTGCACACCAATATGCTCTGACCAACTTGCACATACCTTCTTTTGTCAGATGAGTCAGACCATGCGCTGCCTCAGCCAAGCTTGGGTAGTATGCCCTGGGAGCAACAGGCCTTCCTTGTCCATCTCTCCCGAGTCCTGAGACTCCTGACCACATCCCTTCAATCTCCAGACTGCCTTTTCCTGTAGGGAACACAAATCTTGCATTTCAATTAATTTCTGTGTGTCTATTGTCTGGAAGACCATCACATTGTTAGTTGGTATATTTATGCGTAAACCTGCTGCCCATTTGGCAGCTTTATCTGCTCTGTTATTGCCCATTGACACTGGGTTTTATTCGCATGTGTGGGCTTTGCATTTGATGACAGCTACTGCCTTTGGTAGCTGGATTGCTGTCAGAAGTACTTTTATGTGTTGTGAATGTGCTACTGGTGTGCCTGCTGCTGTCATAAAGTTCCTAAGATGCCAAAGAGCCCCAAAATCATGTACTACCCCGAAGACGTACCTAGAGTCAGTGTATATGTTAGCTGAGTTACCTTCTGCCAACTCACACGGTCTCCTTATTGCCACCAGTTCAGCCACCTGGGCTGAGTGAGGTGGACCAAGTGGTTCAGCTTCTACAACATCCTCGTCATTTACAACAGCATAACCTGTGCATAATTCTCCTGTGTCTGTCTGTCAATGGCAACTCCCATCCGTGTAAAACGTCAAATCTACATCTTCTAATGGTGTGTCACGTATGTCTGGTCTTGCAGTAAAGGTCTGATTCAAATATTCCATATATTTGTGCATCTCAAAGTACATATGGTAAGTATGTTGCTGGATTTAACATATTGCACCATTTAATGGTAATATTTGCAGGTGCCATTAGAGCTAGTTCCCATTTCATGAACCTTGCTGATGAGACATGTCTGGTTTGGGCAGAATTTAACAAAGCAGATACTGTATGCAGTGTATAGACAGTTGTATAATGCCCTAATACTACATCCTCGCTCTTATTTACCAGAAGAGCAGTTGCAGCTACACTTCTTAAATGCATTGGGAGTGATCTTGCCACAGTGTCCAATTGTGCACTGTAGTATGCTACAGGACTGCTAGCGTCACCATTTGAGGACACCTGCTGCGGAGCCATCAGCTTCTGTACAATATAACTGAAAGGGTTTTTCATAATCTGGTATTCCAAAGGCAGGTGCTCTTGTCAGACTATCCTTTAGGTTAAGGAAAGCCTGCTCTTTCTCCTCAGTGTGTGACACGGTCGGGTTTTGAGGAGGAAACTAAGGCCCTGATTCAGACCCACTCGCAAGCGGCTGTCCGCTCGCAAGTGGGTCGATGGTCTGCACTGAGCATGCGCACGACGGAGGGAGCTCCGTCGTGCGCATGCGCCAGACGCGATGAGCGAAGGAAAGTCCTTCGCTCGTTGTGTCTGATCAAAGGGGGCGTGCTGTCGATGTTGATTGACAGCACGCCCCCTTTGGTGGGCGTGCCGGGGGCCTGCCTCCCTGACGGGGGCATTCCCAAGGGAACGCCTAACGTCAGAAGCCGGCCCACTGACATCACTAGTGATGTCAGTGGGAGTGATTTTGGCTCTGATAGAGCCAAAATCACCCCAGGCCTTGCGGTTGAAAAGCTCAACCACAGGCTTCTGCTCGCAGTTTCGATGGTCGCGATGGTCACGACCATCGCGGCCATCAAACTGCATGCTCGTATAGGCTGTGGGTGGTGACCCACAGCTATACGAGCGTCCAGGAGGACGCTCCATTTTTATGGAGGGCAGCCCTCATTCAGAGCGTGCGCTCTGCTCAGAGCGTACGGCTCTGAATGAGGGCCTAAGTCCTGCAATGGTAATGCCAAAATAGAAAAACCTGGGATCCAAATCCTGCAGTTTCCACACATGCCCAAGAAGGTACAGATTTGCTGCTGGTTTTGCGGCAGTGTCATGGTCTGTATGGGCTGAATTCTGTCCATTGTCAAGTGTCTTAGCCCCTGGGTTAGACAGTGTCCCAAGTATTTAACCTTAGTCTGGTATGGCTGTAATTTGTACTTTGCAACCTTGTGCCCTGTTTGTGAGAGATGAAGCAACAACAGTTTAGTATTATCTAAACATGACATAAATGAATAAGAGCACAACAACAAATCATCTTAAACAATGTATTATGCATATTCAGCAAACCTTCAAATCATAATCAGTTATAACTGCAATATTATTTGTGGTTTACATGTGATCTAATACACAGATAATACAGTAGAACACACCACCTGTTCAGTAGGTTCATCAACTTCTACAAAAACATTTTCCTTGAGGGGACTTAAATCAGGATATAAGTTACTTATTATTATTTTTTTATTTTTGGTATCAGCTGTACTTTCACCCGTGACCGCATATGGCGGCTGAGGTGCGCATACGCTATCTTCTTTATGCGTGGCAACGCTACCTTGCAGCGTGGGTATGCTACCTGGCGGCATGATGCTTTGCGGCATGAGTACGCTGTTTTGCTACGTGCTGTGCCACGTGTGTATGCTATTTTGCGGTGCGCCATTTTGTGGTGCGCAATTTTGCCATGTGTTCACCTCATGCAGCCACAGCTTTAAACAATCATTATACTTTACTCTCTTCTTCAAAGATTTGACTACACATATGTTGTCTCTAACATTACTCAGTACCTCTGAATCGAAACTGCCAACTTTGGGAAAGGGTTTCATACATTCTTTGGTCATCTTGACCCATATGTCGCAGTACGCTGTAGCGTATGCGCCATACTTCACATTCATTATATACCTTGCCGATCCAATCGGCCCATTCATAAGCAGCACCTCATCGACCATCCCTAGCAACTGCACCCATCTGGGACAACGCTTTGGCTACTTTCGGTAGAGTTTTCGACCGGTGGACGAATTCACAAGCTGTGTCCACTCACTTCCTCCCACTGTGCAAAAGTAACCGCTAAGCATTTTTTAAAATCAGTTTTACACAATGAGGAGCAGAAAAGAGCCTATGCAATTATCCTGCCTTCCGGACAAATGATACCAAGCTTTGTCAGACCGCTTCCTACTTTGAGTTTTATGGTAGTGTGACTTCAGCTGCGAGCCCCCATCTATTTATTCCTATTAGCTGCTATTTAGCACTGCAAGTCGCTTAAGAAAGAATTGCTTTCCAGTCCAATCGTGTGGTTCCAAAGCACAAAAAGTTATTTATGTATAAAGGGGTAACACAATGTAAGATTTAACAATTAGAGTAAAAAGCAATGAAAATAGTACAGCCTGATACATATGTGTGCGCACTGGTCCCAGTATACAGTCATCAATACAGGAGTCTGTGGTCGCAAGAAGATACCTGTACACTGAGGTCAGCACACAACTTATATACCTTACAAGTTTCAGAGTTAACAAAGAGACAAATTGACAGGTTCTATTGGTTCTTGCTTCTGGTCAATCTGGTCATTGGTCAGTTCATACGTTGTCATCAGGGGTATGGCTCAATCCTCCAACGGTAACAATGTGTAGTTTCCCGCTGAACAACTGGTTACAACTGGCTACAACACTGCATACTAGTAATAACATTCTATACAATAACTCCCTATCATCCATAACTAGCGGACGCATGATGCGACTCCTTTGCGATAGAAATGGATGTCTGCAAATAAACAGGGATTTAGTATGATACCGAACATGACATGTCCACTGTATTCTGAACCTTAGATCTCCTTTAAGTACATATTACATCATAACTATTAGCTAACAAATACCTTTAATAACTCTGGTTATTAACTATAATGTGTGGGAAGCATTTTATATGCATGCATTCACATATGTGTGTCTGTGTATTGAAATAGTGAATCATTTAAATCACCAAAACTAGTAGTCTTCAAACTTTTGCATTATAGAGTTTACAAATTCTGCCCTTCAGCAAACTGAAAACTATTATAAATGTCCAGCACATCCTCTCCTATCTGTGCAGATAGTTCACTGAAATTCAGCATAAAACATACACCAATAGTTCACATGTTCCAAACCTGTGCTGCTCTAAGTTATGTAGAACGAAGTAGTATATATAGTACAGTGGTAATGGAATACAGGTACATCTTAATACTTCAAAGAGGAAATAGCTTTATTGAGGACGAATTAAAAAAAAAGCTTGATTCAAGGCTGAACCTACCGTAAAGTTGACAAGATTTTGCACCTCAGACAACTCATAAGCGTGTGCAGGGGTGTGCAGGGGTGTGCAGGGTTATTCACTCAATGCTTAGGCAGCTCCCAACCCCTACCTAATTCATCTCCTTCATGCATCACAGCCGGCACCCAGGGAAGAAGCAGGCCTCTTTTTGAATCAAGATGGCCAACGTGAAACTGTTGTTTCTGGATAGAGAATTTTGGATTCAACATGAGGCTGCCTCTTCCCTGGGAGCCGACTAAGATGCCGGAGGGAGCTATGGGGTTACCATCCGTCCAGGATCTGGCAAGTCCGGAATTCAAAAAATGTAACCAGAATCATGACCATCACTTATCCCGGACAGGCAGCGGGCCTGATTCAGAGATTTTCACAGAACAAGCGATTGTTTGCGAAAGCTGCATTGCGCACATGCAATGATTGCATTGCGAATACGCTCGTAAAGAGGAACTAGTCACAAAGTGACAGACAGCGTATGGGGCTGTGGTTAGAAAAATGCAGACGAGTCGGACCATTGAAACGCTGTTTCATGAGCGTGCATAAATTAGTCATGGCCTTCTCCTTCACAGAATGAGAGCTCTCTGCATGTCAGGAGAGCTGCAGTGTTTGTGGCTGTTCTAGTGGCGTAACTACTGCCACCCCACGGTGGCTTGGGGGTGGCGTCAAATGAGGGCGGCGCTGGTGACAAAGAAGTGAGCGGAGAGAGTCAGCCGCACTGACTGCTGTACCTGAACTGGAATCACTGTCAGGCGGGCCGCAGGCGCATGGGAGCCGCAAGCCGACAGTGATACAGGGGTTGTTCCTGGCTATGTGTCAGTCACAGTGTGTGACTGTGAAGACAGTCAGTGTTGCTGATCCTGAGGTGAGGACGGCGGGCGGCCTGCGGGGGTGTGGGAGCCGCGAGCCGATTAATCACCGGTGGTGATGTAGGGCTGGGCAGCGGCAGTGATACAGGGCTGTGCAGCGGCTCTGACACGGGGCTGGGCAGCGGCTGTGACACGGGGCTGGGCAGCGGCTGTGACAAGGGGCTGGGCAGCGTCTGTGACACGGGGCTGTGACACGGGGCTGGGCAGCGGCTGTGATACGGGGCTGGGCAGGCTGCTAACCCTTTTTTTACCACTTTATCAAGTATTAAAAAAAAAAAACTTCACTCTTGGTTCATTGTAAAAACCTATTTTCCTAATTGTTTATTCTTGAGCCATCATAGTCCAATGGGAAATAGAAACAAATGAGAAATCCAAATTAAAAATGGCTGCTGTCTACTCCTAAATGATTAAGCAGGGCATCCATGGGATTCTCCTTTAGTGCTAGCCAATCAGAAGTGACTTACCCAGACTTGTAAAGAAAGTACTGGGAACTTATGACTTCATGTGGAAAGAAAATCAATTAACAACCATTCAATTACTGCTACAGGGGGCATTGCATAAGGGGCACTGTTACAGGGGGCATTGCATTAGGGGCACTAACACAGTGGGCATTTCATAAGGGGCACTGCTACAGGGGGCATTGCATTAGGGGCACTACTAAAAGGGGCATTGCATAAGTGGCACTGCTACAGGGGGCATTGCATATGGGGCATTAATACAGGGGGCATTTCATAAGGGACACTACTATAGGGGGCATTGCGTAAGGGGCACAACTACAGGAGGACTAGTACAGTGGGCATTGTATAAGGGACACTAACTTGACACACACAGTTGGTTCTACATGGACATAGAAATTGTGCAACCTGTCTTGAGCTGAGGTGACAGACTGGCAGGAGCGAAGAGGAGGGTTTCTGAAGTAGATCTGTCAGGGTGAGATGTAATGGGCATTACTGTGAGGCGTAATGTGTTGTAAGGGGCATTACGGTGTGGCATAATGTGTTATATGGGTATTATGGCGTGGGTAAATTTGTTATAAGGGCATTACTGTGTGTCATTATGTGTTTTACGTGGCATAATTGTGTGGCAAAATGTGTAAGGGGCATTAATTGTTATAGGGGTATTAAGGTGTGTCATAATGTGTTATAAGGGGCATTACTTAGTGTGTCATAATGTGTAAAGGACATTATCTGTGGGTGTGTTTTTATTTTTTTTGGGAGGGGGCGCTGGGGGCATCTGAAACTTTTTTGGCAGGGGGTAGCAAAATCTATAGTTACGCCACTGGGCAAGTCAGATTTGACTTACATGCTGCGTGACTGTTACCGATGGTTACGCTGTTGCACGTCGTTGGACAGATATGAGAAGGCAGCAGTGGGCGTCCCTATGCTCAGCTATGCATTGTAATGCATTTGCATATTCTGTGAGAGAATGCAGTTGTATTTTCATTAGCGTAAATCTCTGACTCAGGCCATGTATCCAGTAAATGCCCTACAATAAAGTAACTGAGATCCAAATCGATTACACAGCCTGCATCAGACAATTATAGTCGAGTGCTGTTCTGTCCTGTGAGTAAAGATGGACATCCAAAGCCCAACATCGAATGGTTGGCAAAGTTCCGATATCATACCAAGTGATGCGATGTCTACCAGCCATCACATCAACCATTCAATGGTATAACCATTGATTGTTGTTATGTGTGTATGCACAGAAGCTTTCAGAGCTTAAGCTGAACTGCGGACACCATTTTTAAGTGTGTCCGCAGCTGCTTACAAGCCTGACAGCCATTGGATGGGCATTGGAAAGCTGCATCCGAGAGCTGGCAACCATCAAAAACCCACAATTCGATGGTAACAGGAACATCAATGGTTGCTAACCATCGGATTCTGATGTCCATCCCTACCTGTGAGAGGTCTTCTGGCAAGGCGGAAAGAAGTCCCCAGGGCAGGATTACATACTTTCCACCCACCTTGGACAGACCCCACATCATACTTGCCAACACTCACTAATTGTCAGGGAGGGGTTAGGTATGAAATACCGGCAGTTGGGATGCCAGCTGTCAAAATATCGACAGCGACATCCCGTCGCTCGGTATCCCAACAGGGGTTAGGTAAGTATCCTAACCCTCTCCCTTTAACCCTCTAACCCTAACCTCGTTTTCTGCACCCTAACCCTCCCCGTTAGTGCCTGAACCTAACCCTCCCCGTTAGTGCCTGAACATAACCCCCTTCCTTAATGCCTAACCATAACTCTCCCCCAGTGGTGCCTAAACTTTACCCCCCCCTGTTCGTAGCCTAACCCTAACCTCCCCCCGTAGCCTAACCCAAACCCCCCCCAACCCTCCCCCCATGGCTAACACCTAACCGGCCCTTCCCCACTATACTTACGATCGAGATACCGGTTGTAGGGATTCAGACGTCAGCATCTCCACTACTGTTGGGATTCCGGCGCCTGTCTTCTGGCCGGAAGTGAGAATTCCAGTGCCGGGATTTTGAGAGCTGGTGTAGGTATCCCAACTACATCACGTCATGTAGTCTCCCTGAAATAGTAGCAGTCTCCCTGACTGCACCTTACCCCCATTATGTAGCTGTTATATACTTGGGAATAAAAAATAAATCAGAGATATATACTGTACATTGAAATTGTATAATCAGTGCCATTTCCTTGCATTGGATATAAGGCACAGTGATTCCTATGGCCACATGCATTTTCATATAAGGTTTCTCTTGGCCACTTATATGGAACCCCTTGTAAAACAAGAGCAAGCCCTGAAAATGTATCAGGGGTCTATTTACTAAGCTTTGTTAGGAGACAAAGTGAACGGTGAGAAGGTACCAGACAAACAGCTCCTAACTGCCATTTTTCAAACACAGCCTGTGACATGGCAGTTAGGAGCTGATTGGCTGGCACCTTATCACCGTTCACTTTATCTCCTAACAAAGCTTAGTAAATAGAGCCCTCAATGTGTTTTTAGCAACAAGCAGATCTTACTAACTGCTTTGGGGCTTGTTTACATTTGGCTGTAAGTCAGGGGGTCATTCAGACCCGCTCGCAAGCGCAGGACGCTCGCAAGCGGGTCGATGTTGCCCCACTGTGCATGCGCACGACGGAGGGAGCTCCGTCGTGCGCATGCGCGAGACCCGGATAGCGACGGGCTCTCCGTCGCTCCAGGTCTCGCACCAAAGGGAGCGTGCTGTCGATGTTGATTGACAGCACGCCCCCTTTGGTGGGCGTGCCGGGGGCGTGGCTGCCAGACGGAGGCGTTCCCATTGGATCGCCTACCATCTGTAGGCGGCCCCACTGACATCAGTAGTGATGTCAGTGGGAGTGATTTTGGCTCTGATAGAGCCAAAATCACTCCAGGGCTTGTGGCAGCAAGACCCTACCGCAGGGTCTCCGTCGCAAGCCCGATGGTCGCGATGGTCTTGACCATCGCGACCATCATCATGGACGCTCGCATAAGCTGTGGGTGGTCACCAACAGCTATGCGAGCGTCCAGGAGGATGCTCCATTTTCATGGAGGAGGGCCCTGATTCAGAGCGAGCGCTCTGGTCAGAGCGTTCGGCTCTGAATCAGGCCCTCAGTTTTTCTGACACAATTGTGCATGAATTTCTTGATCAGGACTATGGCCTGATTCTGAGTTGTATGCAATGCAGTTGAGTGATGTTATGCAACTGTACATGCGCGAAACGGCGTTGAAAGTCTTGCGTGGCAAGTGCGAGATGAAGTTTGTGATGGCATTCGCAAAGTATCCATAATTGCAACGTCCTGAAATACCACTGGAATCCATGGGCTTTCCTAGGTGGAGTCAGGGAGGCTGAAACAAAATGCCGATCCATCGGCGTGTTATAGGAATTCAATGGTAAGACTCTCTAATACTCAAAGGGGTGCACATTACGGTTAATCTCAGTAATAAAGTAAAACAATACATTTAATCAAAGAGACACCACGTCCCCTAAAACAGACCCCATTACTTAAACCAAAGCATCAAGCTAGAGCCGGCGCTGGACACAAAGGCCTAAGGTGTCATAGTTCCATGGGGCACACAGCTGGTCCGTCCCCAAGTCACCCAGCACACACTAAGCCCGATTCTTAGTCAGACATCGCCACAGCCATTTTTCTGTGTGGCCATCACTGCACTGCCACGCCCCATATATTTAGGATACGCCCCGGCGCGTGGGGGGTATCCAGTGTGCGCACCGGGTGTCACCAGAACTGGTGATGCCTCTGCATTATGAGTTAGCCACATGCTATGCAGATATGAGCATTGGTGGCTGAAGTACTGCGCATGCGTCTGACTCACACTGTACATGTGTCCCGATGGTTATCGCACAGAGACACAGAACGGGCTTGGATGCAGTGAGTGGGATTTTTAGTGAGTGTTCCTTGGAGGAAACAGGAGAGTGGTTAAGCAGATGTCGGATTGACCCTGGGTTGGTGCAAGTTTCGATGATGCGTCCGATGGTGCGTCTAAAGACTGAGACGAATTTCCACAGGCGTGAGGCGCCGCAAGTCGGTGCATCAGGAATCAGGCCCTATGTTACTCATTCACGGTTTAGGTGCCACCTAAACAATGGGGACTTGGGTACTGCCTATGTTCACCTAGTGGTAGCACCAGCCCTGCATAAATAGACCAGGCAAAGATATGCAATGGCGACACAGAGGGGGTTTTCTGCGGTTTACTTGCGAGTTCAGGACCTGACCGTGCTACTGCATATGTACAGTCATCAGAAGGCACATGTGTGAGCAGCCATTAGCGGGGAAGGGTCCTACAGATGTCTCCGTCTGACAACCACGCCCCCGGCACGCCCACTAAAGGGGGCGTGCTGTCAGTCACCATCGACAGCACGCCCCCTTTAGTGCGAGACCCATAACGACGCTTGGCCGTCGTTATTCGGGTCTCGCGCATGCGCACGATGGAGCTCCCTCCGTCGTGCGCATGCGCATTGTGTTAACATTGACCCGCTTGCGAGGATCCTGGTCTGAATGACCCCCTGTAGCCCACAGGCTACAATTGTGTCAGCTACTTTGTTCCTGGAACTTAGTACATTCAAAATGTCAGATATGGGGGCTGCTTTTGTGGTAAACAAGGGGCTCAGAGATATGTGCTGCGGTCCCCTGTACTAAGATGCTGGGGATCCTTAGTATATGTGGGTATCAGATGTTTTTGGTGGATACCCCCCAAATATGTTTTGGTAAATATGCCCCTTAGTACATGTGTAATAATAAGTGCGACTGAACAAAATATCTTAGGTCACTCAGGATGAGCTACTGTAGCAAAGCTGACATTATTTTGTCGTACTAACCTGAATTTTTTTTTTTTACAGTAGCTTTATAGGAATTTCCCTGATCTAAGAATTTTTTTTTAGCAACATGCTGACTTCAAATAGAGGCAGCACCAATGTTCTATCCATTGTAATCAGTGACATGCAGCCACAGCTAACTGCAGATGATGGGTGTGGGCCCAGACAAATTCTGCACTGATAATACCACACAGGCAGGGATATCAGGAGGGAGAGAGGAGGGGACAGGGCATCTATGCCATGATAAAGCCTGCTGATTGATTCTCTATGGCACCCAGCAAAACAAGAGCTTACAAAACCCCTTGCACACAATAGAGGGAGTTCTTGAATGTTCAGTCACTTCAGTGGGAAGAGAGCGGCTGTATTGTATAGGGCAGCCTAGCAATAACAACAGGCGGTGGCAGAAACAGCAACTGTGTTTGTGTTATATATGGTATAAATCACCATCTACTGTAAGTATAAGGACATTAAGGTGACAAGGAGCTCTATAAAAGTGCAAGGGTGAGTGCTGTAATACAGATCACAGGAATCCTTGTTGTGTTCTAAAATCGATAATTTACAGTAGGGAGTGCATTATTCCTTACATTACACAGGTTTACTAATTACTAATGACAGCAGAACTCACTTCTTATAAGTGATGACATTAGAACTCGCTGTATACATATATACCATAGCATACCTCCACATTCAGGGTTCCACTGATATACTGTAAGCATCATAAAATTGATGCCAGCCTAGGGCTGGCACCAGAGCCATAACAGGCTGCCGCTTAGCACCTCCTGCAAGAAAATCGGTGTCGGGTGCATCCTATTGAAGCGCATTTGTGTATTTTGAGAGAGTAGGGTGCCTCTCCCAGGCACCCGCAAGCTGTAAAAGGGTACCGTTGGGGCAGCGACTGTGCCAACAACTTGGCGGTAGCACAAGTCCCACCCACACAATGGCCCTGGCTGGCATCTTCTTGGGTGCTACCTTCTTTTGGGACACCCCCAACATCTCCCCACTTTTTTATCTTGTGTGGATTGTGTCCATGTCAGGTTGGGAGGGTGGCATAGTGCTGTGACATCATGGCCCAGCATAACGTTCCAAGTGCTCATTGGTGATGATGATGGTATCAGACTAAGAGCCTGATCCAGATACGGACGCAATGCTGATATTTTTGCAGATGCACAAACACAACACTGCGCATGAGCAGCAATTGCAATGTGGTTACATTCATACAGAGAAGCCACTCGCAAAGTGAGAGACAAGTAGTCAGCATTTGGGGTTGGTAACGGGGATGGTTAGAAAAACGTAGGCATGTCTGGCCTTTTGTACGCAGTTTCTAGGACGTGCATAAATTAGCCATTGCGTTCTCCAGTACAGCATGAGAGCTCTCTGTGTGTCAGGAGAGCTGCTGTGTTTGCGGCTGGTCAGAACTAACTACATGCTGCGTGACTGCCTGATCTTACTTTGTACCCTCTCTGTCCCTGATCACATTCCACACAAGAGTATGTGTAGGGCAGTTGCTGGATAGAGGGATAATTAGAGTGCTGCCAGGCTCTACTTTTGCATGGGTCCCAACAGCCTACAGTTATGTCACCAATTCTCCACTAATTCAGTGTCTCATGGAGAGGGAAGCATACCCAGGGTTACCAACTCATGTCGCTCTTTATAAATAAGACTGACAAAGTCTATCATTTACATTGTTCTCTTTATGGGGCCCATTTATCAATAATCACATTTGCAATGCACCCATGATCACATTGCAGGATGCCATCATAACGCCCAGATGTATTAAATAGCACACGCAGGGAACGAGGCTCCATCCCTGCGGTGTGCTTAGAGTGAAGAGACCACATCAGACCACACATGTGCGGCGGCCATTGCTGGGGAAGTGTAGGCTACAGCAGTACAACATCATCTTTAGCGCAATGTCACCTTTCTAGCTGCGGGGGCAGAACACCTGAATGTAGCTCGGTAAATCCGACAGCATTGCATTCCCCATAGAACCCCATAGAACCCTATAGAAACCTATAGGGGCTGCGGCTGCTGTCAGAAATGGAGGGAACGCAGCAGATATCGGAAGATAGAAAATAATTCCAGGTATCCTCCCAAAACAGGTGTTTGAGGAATATGCCACAAATATTAAATAATAAATAGGCCCCTGTGTGTACTGTAAATGTTCATATTAAATAGTAAGTACACAGAAAAATTGTAAAGCACAGTGATATAAATCCTGTCCGCAAACAGTATGTAAATTGTAAACCGCACTTAGGACTCTATTTATCAATCTTTTTTCTACTAAAATAATGTGAAAACGGCTATTCTCACACCCTTTTCACATTATTTTAGTTTAATTGAAATGTACTACAGGGCAATTGGAGTAGTTTTTGTGAAAAACTACTCCAAGCCCTTTAATTCGCATTTCTTTAGCAAGCAGATCGCATTTCCTATACTTGTAATGGGAAATGCGATCTGCTTGAAATGTACTAAAGGAGGAATTGTGAAAAAATACTGTTTGGGAGCCCTGCGATAACAACGCCATCTGGAGATGGCATTAAGCAGGGTTCACCCCTGGTTCCCCACACCCTGCTCCATTCTGACAGGCGGAGCAAAGGCGGAAGCCAGCCCCCTGTGATCAGCTTTGTGGCATTCGGTATGAAACACCGCAGGCCGCATGAAGGTAGGTATAAACTAACCTAACTCTACCCCCTAACCCTAACCCTCCTTTAGGGTGTCTAACCCTAACCTCCCTCCCCCTATCCTAACCCTAACCTCCCGGGGAACCCTAAACCTAACCCTCCCCCCCCCCCCCGCATGGCTGTCCGCGCTCGGCGCCCGGCATCCCTGCGATCGGGATGTCGGGCGCTGGTCTCCCGGCGAATCTCCCGGGATTCTGTAGTCTAGATGCCTGCGGTCGGCATTGTGACCGCCGGCATCATAAACGTAATCTAAATAGAGTACAAGCTGATCACTGCAAAAAAATATAAAAGATAGCTTAAAAAAATCAACAAAATCAAACACTTACCTGCAGCCGGGTGTTCGCTGCAGGTAACCGGGGGTTCTCCTCTAGTCAGCTGATCGCTCCTGCACTGTGACCCTGGTCAGCTGTGCTGTTACCCGGTATCTCAGTTTACAGCACAGTCAGTTGACTGGGGTCACAGACCAGGAGCCCAAAGATTAGCTGCCCGGAGGAGAGAGCTCACTGATCACCGGTAAGTGCAAGCCGTTGGGCAAGGGTGGGGGATGGGGAGGGGGTAGCGCTAGTCAGCAGCGGCGCATGCACAGAGGCACTCTTACTATATTTTTTGTGCAAAATACAGTGAGAAGTGTGCAGTGATGATTCCCAGGGACAGAGCATTCTCACAAGCTCTATCCCTGCTTGAGAATTGTGATACATTCTCATGATAGTACCTAAACTCGCAATTTCAAAATAGTAAATACAGGCTTTATACTTTGAGTAGATGACTAATAGAAATGTAGGATTGACATTGCCATCTAATGGTCAAAAGAAAGTATGCTTTAAAAAATATATATATTTTTTACATTACGGAATGTAGCGTGTAACATTGAAGACACAAAAACCTGATATTTTTTTCTAAATGATGACACTATGGAATACACTTGTAAACATCATACTGTATCAACAGATTGTAAGATCTTGTGATCAGAGTATATTTTTGCTAATAATACCAGCATGCTTTGCTATATGGAATAGGATGATGCCATAAAGCAGACCTGTCTTTGTACTGTAGCTACATAGGGACTATACTATAGTAGTTGTCCTATAAATAATAAAGTAATTTAAAAGGGATCTAACACAGTTGTGGTGAGAAGGTAAAGGCCAACTCTGCTGCCATCTTATGGTAAAGGGATATTAATGCATGTAAAATTTGTTAAATGCTCTATCGTCCGATCACTCCACACACTCATGCCATACAAACACACCATGAGCTCTATTTATTAACATTATTTTTACTAAAATAAAGTGAAAAGGGGTGTTTTCACACCCTTTTCACATTATTTTAGTTTCACCTACAGTTACTATAGGGCAGTTGGAGTAGAATTTGTAAAATTCTACTCCAACCCCTAAGTATCACTTATTTTTAGTAAGCAGATCGCATTTCCCATAATTGTAATGGGAAATTTGATCCGACCAAAGTTACTAAAAATAAATTGTAAAAAATACCGGGGAAAACCCTGTGATAATAACGCCACCTGGAGGTGGCATTATCCAGTTTCTCCCCCAGTTACCGGGCTCCTACTCTGCTCTAAAAGGCAGAGCAGAGCCCGGAGCCGGTCCCAGTGATCAGCTGTGTGGTCTGAACAGACCGCAAGCTGATACACTGCAAAAAAAAAATAGTAAAAAAAATAATTCACTTACCTGACTCCAGAGACCGGTGTTCGGGGCTCCGGTGATGACTCCCCTCAGGTCAGCTGGTCTCCCATGCTGCACTGTGGCCCGGTCATCAGGTGATCGGGTCCCAGTGCAGTATGAGATATCAGCTGACCGGAGGCAAGGAAGACATCACCGGAGCACCGATGACTACAGGTAAGGGGTGGGTCGCGGGGGGTCCGTGATCGCGGGGGATGGGGCTTAGTGTCGGGTGGGGCTTAGCACCGGGAGACAGCAGCGGCGGCCTGTCGGCGCATGCGCGGGGCACTAGTCACGGTATTTTTTTGCGAAAATATCGTGACTAGAGTGCGGAGGGGATTCGCAGGGACAGAGCTTTCTCACAAGCACTGTCCCTGCAAGGGATTTGTAGTAAATCCCTGTGATATTGCCTGAATTTGCAATGCGAATTCAGTCGGTAATATCACACTACAATCTGCATTACAAATGCGGATTGTAGTAAATAGAACCCCATGTCTTAACTAAATAAAGAGACTGAGACATTGCATTGCGGTGAAAACGGGTCAGCTTTTTATTATCATACTAATTCATAAGACCTATTTATATAACTACTACTATTTAGTATATCTCCTAACCGTTAATTAACTCTAAAGAAAAATGGTGGTGGGGAATTAGATGGTCTAGCGCATAGCAAAATTTTTCATACCTCTCATTCCCTGTCCGAGTGCCCAGACATCCACGGTTCTTCCAAGTCACACTAACGCGTTTCAGCAGGTCACCTTTGTCAAAGTGTAACTGGTGAACAAACCTCTTGGCTTTAAATAGCCCTAATGCTGACCCCACCTTTTGATCAATTAGGTGGGTGTTTCCCATGTGATCTTCATGGCGGCGGGCACGTGGTCACGCGCCAGAAGTGACCTCTCATACATGTGCGTCAACTTCCTGGCGCAGCGGGTCCTACATTTGGGAAGCTCCCCGCCATAGAATAACATCCAGAAGTGACGTCTTGTCTTAAGCACGCCTCTTCCGGCGCGGGGAGTCTTACTTATGGAGGTTCCCCGACCAGAAGTGACATCCGTTACGGAACATGTCTACTTCCGGCCTCGCATGCCATGCCTAATAATTGAATGTATTTTTAAGAAACATTGGTACATTTTAAGTCAAGATCCAGTTCTTAAAGAAATGATCTCTCCATTTCCCCATTTTATATGCAAAAAAACACCCAATCTTAAAAACCACCTGGTGAAAAGTGCAATAGAGGACAAAAAGACGGGACGTATTAAGACCGTAGGGTTCCATAGATGCGGGTTTTGCAATGTATGCATTTCTCATAGACAACAGCCCGCGAAAGTTGAAAGTGTGGTTTCTAACAGCACGAAACATGAGTATAGGATTAAAGACTTTATGACATGTAACAGCACTAACTGCATATACTTGATAGAATGCAGTTGTGGCCTTCAATACGTGGGTAAAACCAAAAGAAGATTAAGAGATAGGTGGTCAGAGAATTTACGGAAT
Organism: Taudactylus pleione; assembly: GCA_031769625.1. Lineage (NCBI taxonomy): Eukaryota > Metazoa > Chordata > Amphibia > Anura > Myobatrachidae > Taudactylus > Taudactylus pleione. The sequence goes on from JAUIMM010000175.1 coordinate 1,469,304, forward strand.
ATTAAAAAAGGCTTTGAGAAGCATTCTGTGTCACAACATTTTAAAGATAAACATAAATGCTCTGTGTCTAATATAAAGTCTATGATTGGTATAAAGAGAGTACATGGTAATTGGAGGACTAAAGGGAGTGAAAACGCATTAGCCCAAGCCAAAATGAAATTGATTTATGATTTCAAAACCCTCGAGCCAAATGGGTTAAATAGTGATTTTGAAATCAAGTAGTTTTTATTAGGGATTTTTATTATTATCCTCTTAGGTGAAATGTTTTTATTAGTATGCTTTTATGTGCATTTTATGATATATATTTCCTGGTCATATACAGTAGGTTTTATATTCATTTAATTTTTATGTCCTTCATTTAATCTGGTTTTCATTATTGTGTGGATATTCTCTTATATGCCATGTTATTATAGATGCCGTTTTTTATATGTGTATCATCTATAGTATTTATGTTGCACATAAAGCACTTTTGCACAGTAGGGAACTCAGCATAAAGATCCAGGAGTAGGAACCAATATCACATATTCCTGTTGTTCCTATAATACTGGGGAATTCTATTAGGCATGGCATGCGGGGCCCTAAGTAGACACGTTCCGTAATGGATATCACTTCCGGTCGTAGAACCTCCGTAGATAAGACTCCCTGCACCATAAGAGGCGTGCTTAAGTCAAGATGTCACTTCTGTATGTTATTCTAGCTTCCGAATGTAGGATCCGCTGTACCAGAAGTTGACGCACATGTATGAGAGGTCACTTCCAGCGCATTACCACGTGCCCGCCGCCATGAGGATCACATGGAAAACACCCACATAATTGATCAAAAGGTGGAGTCAGCATTAGGGCTATTTAAAGCCAAGAGGTTTGTTCACCAGTTACATTTTGACAAAGGCGACCTGTCGAAACGCGTTAGTATGATTGGGAAAAAACGTGTCTGTCTGGGCACTCGTTCAGGGAATGAGAGGTATCACATTGAGGTGTTCCTTATCCAGATTATAGGACCACTAATATATGTTTTTACATCCTGCCTTGGTCTGAAGGCCCATTCTGGTATGCGGGCATTTTTGTTTTATGTGTATATGTGTAATAAAGTGTTTAAGAATTACACTAAGGGATTTCCCTTCTTATAAATATCTTTGAGATACAAACGGCCTGCAAAGTACTGCTTTTCAGGAGACTCCATCAGGCTAAATAAGAATTTGAGGGGAGACTGAGAGCCTTATCCTAGATGTAAGTAGGAATATCATCATTCCTCTTCATTAATTGGGCACCTACTGAATGGTTAATCTTTCTTCCCTTGGAGGAATAAATTAAAGAGAATCACCATCAGAGGGAGGACTTTCAATATATATATGGACTAGGGGTGAGCGGGTTCGGATTTCTGAAATCCGAACCCCCCCGAGCCCCCCCGATCCGAGTCCGATCCGAGTCAGGCTCGACTTTTCCCGCCTGACTCGGATCTGAAATCGAGGCAAAACGTCATCATCCCGCCTTCCGAGTCTCGCGGGTTTTGGATCCTATATAAGGTACCCGCGTCGGCGCCATTTTCTCACTCGGCTGTGGACAGTGAAGAGGGAGGGTGGGAGTTAGGGCTGTGTAGTGTAGTGTAGTGTAGTGTAGTGTAGTGCTGCTGTTGTCCACTACTTCAAAGTCCATAGGGGCTGGCTGTGTTGTGCTGTGCTGCTGTTGTTAATAGGGGCTGTGTCCACTACTTCAAAGTCCATAGGGGCTGGCTGGACTGTGTTGTGCAGTCAGTTCTCCATAGGGGCTGTGTCCACTCCAAAGTCCTGTGCAGTGTCCCAGACCTAAAGGGGTGCTGTAGTGTTGTCCAGGGGGTGCTCTGTCCATCAGGGGTGCTCCCCCCAAGTGCTAAAAACATAATATATTTTCTGTGTTTGTGAATTGTGTGCGCAGTAGCCGCACGTGCATCAACAAAGTAGTGCCAAGCGTGCGCCTGTGTCATAAGTAAAGGGCCGGCTGGCTTGACCGTTAAAGGGTGCTGTAACCCCCGAAAGTACACTCCAGTCCAAACCAAAAAAAAATTATTTTCTGTGTTTGTGAATTGTGTGCGCAGTAGCCGCACGTGCATCAACAAAGTAGTGCCAAGCGTGCGCCTGTGTCATAAGTAAAGGGCCGGCTGGCTTGACCGTTAAGGGTGCTGTAACCCCCGAAAGTACACTCCAGTCCAAACCAAAAAAAAAATTATTTTCTGTGTTTGTGAATTGTGTGCGCAGTAGCCGCACGTGCATCAACAAAGTAGTGCCAAGCGTGCGCCTGTGTCATAAGTAAAGGGCCGGCTGGCTTGACCGTTAAGGGTGCTGTAACCCCCGAAAGTACACTCCAGTCCAAACCAAAAAAAAAATTATTTTCTGTGTTTGTGAATTGTGTGCGCAGTAGCCGCACGTGCATCAACAAAGTAGTGCCAAGCGTGCGCCTGTGTCATAAGTAAAGGGCCGGCTGGCTTGACCGTTAAGGGTGCTGTAACCCCCGAAAGTACACTCCAGTCCAAACCAAAAAAAAAATTATTTTCTGTGTTTGTGAATTGTGTGCGCAGTAGCCGCACGTGCATCAACAAAGTAGTGCCAAGCGTGCGCCTGTGTCATAAGTAAAGGGCCGGCTGGCTTGACCGTTAAGGGTGCTGTAACCCCCGAAAGTACACTCCAGTCCAAACCAAAAAAAAAATTATTTTCTGTGTTTGTGAATTGTGTGCGCAGTAGCCGCACGTGCATCAACAAAGTAGTGCCAAGCGTGCGCCTGTGTCATAAGTAAAGGGCCGGCTGGCTTGACCGTTAAGGGTGCTGTAACCCCCGAAAGTACACTCCAGTCCAAACCAAAAAAAAAATTATTTTCTGTGTTTGTGAATTGTGTGCGCAGTAGCCGCACGTGCATCAACAAAGTAGTGCCAAGCGTGCGCCTGTGTCATAAGTAAAGGGCCGGCTGGCTTGACCGTTAAGGGTGCTGTAACCCCCGAAAGTACACTCCAGTCCAAACCAAAAAAAAATTATTTTCTGTGTTTGTGAATTGTGTGCGCAGTAGCCGCACGTGCATCAACAAAGTAGTGCCAAGCGTGCGCCTGTGTCATAAGTAAAGGGCCGGCTGGCTTGACCGTTAAAGGGTGCTGTAACCCCCGAAAGTACACTCCAGTCCAAACCAAAAAAAAATTATTTTCTGTGTTTGTGAATTGTGTGCGCAGTAGCCGCACGTGCATCAACAAAGTAGTGCCAAGCGTGCGCCTGTGTCATAAGTAAAGGGCCGGCTGGCTTGACCGTTAAAGGGTGCTGTAACCCACAAAGTACACTCCAGTCCAAACCAAAAAAAAAATTATTTTCTGTGTTTAGCCGCACGTATATATCAAATCGATATAACATAAATGGAGGACCAAACTTTCTCCGATAAAAATAAAATAGAGAAAGATCAAGAACCACTTCCTCCTAGTGCTGAAGCTGCTGCCACTAGTCATGACATAGACGATAACATGCCATCAACGTCGTCTGCCAAGGCCGATGCCCAATGTCATAGTAGAGGGCACATACAATCCCAAATGGCAAAGTTCAGGAAAATGACCTTGAAAAAGACATTTAAATCAGCTGAAGAGAAACGTAAACTTGCCAATATGCCATTTACGACACGGAGTGGCAAGGAACGGCTAAGGTCGATCCCTAGTATGTTCATGACTAGTGGTTCAGCTTCACATGACGATGGAAGCCCTCCTCCCACTAAAAAAATCAAAAGAGTTAAGCTGGCAAAAGCACAGCGAAGAACTGTGCTTTCTAAGAAGATATCACAAATCCCCAAGGAGAGTCCAAGTGTGGTGGTGGTTGCGATGCCTGACCTTCCCAGCACTGGACGGGAAGAGGTGGCTCTTTCCACCATTTGCACGCCCCCTGCAAGTGCTGAAAGGAGCACCCACAGTCCACTTGCTGATATGCAAATTGAAGATGTCACTGTTGAAGTACAACAGGATGAGGATACTGGTGTAGCTGGCGCTGAGGAGGAAGTTGGCGAGGAGGATTCTGATGGTGATGTGGTTTGTTTAAATCAGGCTCCGGGGGAGACAGTTGTTGTCCGTGGGATGAAAAAGCCCATCACGGTCATGCCTGGGCAGAAGACCAAACATTCCACCTCTTTGGTCTGGCAATATTTCTATCCAAATCCGGACAACAACTGTCTTGCCATATGTACCATATGTAAAGGTGAAATAAGTAGGGGTAGGGACGTCAACCACCTAGGAACATCCTCCCTTATACGGCACCTGCAGCGCGTTCATAAAAAGTTACTGTCAAGTTCAGAAACTTTGGCTAAGACCGTAAGCAGTCCAGGGACACCTAAATCCCGTTGTCCTGTTGTATCCAAGCGCCTGCAAACCACACCGTCAACTCCCTCCTCGTCAATTTCCTCCTTAGTCAGGATCGGAAGTAGTCCTGCAGGCCATGTCACTGGCATGACTGACTCTCCTATCCGGGATTCCTCTGGAGGATCCTGCATTGCTACGCCTACTGCTGCCGCTGCTGCTGTTGCTGCTGCTGGGAGTCGTTCATCATCCCAGAGAGGAAGTAGGAACACCACTACTTTTACTAAACAATTGACCCTCCAACAGTCCTTAGCGAGGAGGATGAAGTACGACAGCAGTCATCCTGAAGCAAAACGTATAACTGAGGCCTTGACTGCTATGTTGGTGTTAGACGTGCGTCCGGTATCCGCCATTAGTGCAGTGGGATTTAGACAATTGATGGAGGTAGTGTGTCCCCGGTTCCAAATCCCGTCTAGATTCCACTTCACTAGGCAGGCGATACCGAGACTGTACAGAAACGTCAGAAAAAGTGTCCTCAGTGTCCTGAAAAATGCCGTTGTACACAATGTCCACTTAACCACGGACATGTGGACAAGTGGAACAGGGCAGACTAAGGACTATATGACTGTGACAGCCCACTGGGTAGATGTATCACCTTACGCAGCAACAGCAGCAGCGTCACCAGTAGCAGCATCTCAGAAATGCCAGCTCGTTACAAGGCAGGCTACGCTGTGTATCACCGGTTTCAGTAAGAGGCACACCGCCGACAACCTCTTAGAGAAACTGAGGGAAATCATCGCCCAGTGGCTTACCCCACTTAGACTCTCCTGGGGATTTGTGATATCTGACAACGCCACCAATATTGTGCGGGCATTACATCTGGGCAAATTCCAGCACGTCCCATGTTTTGCTCACACAATAAACTTGGTGGTGCAGAATTTTCTGAAAAGCGACAGGGGCATGCAGGAGACGCTTTGGGTGGCCCGAAAAATTTCTGGCCACTTTCGCCATTCAGCAACTGCGTGCCAAAGACTGGAGCGCCAGCAAACACTCTTGAACCTGCCCCGCCATCACCTGAAGCAAGAGGTTGTGACGCGGTGGAACTCAACCCTCTATATGCTTCAGAGGATGGAGGAGCAGCAAAAGGCCATACAAGCCTATACATCCACCTATGACATAGGCAAAGGAGGGGGTATGCACCTGACTCAAGCGCAGTGGAGAATGATTTCCGTGTTGTGCAAGGTTCTCCAGCCCTTCGAACTTGCCACACGTGAAGTCAGTTCAGACACTGCCAGCTTGAGTCAGGTCATTCCCCTCATCAGGCTTTTGCAGAAGCAGCTGGAGAAAGTGAAGGAGGAGCTAAGACGGAGCGATTCCGCTCGGCATGTGGGACTTGTGGATGAAGCCCTTCATTCGCTTTGCCAAGATTCCAGGGTGGTCAATCTGTTGAAATCAGACCACTACGTTTTGGCCACCGTGCTCGATCCTAGGTTTAAAGCCTATGTGGTGTCTCTCTTTCCGGCCGACACAAGCCTGCAGAGGTGCAAAGACCTGCTGGTGAACACACTGTCAGCTGAAGCGGAACGTGACACGTCAACGGCTCCTTCTTCATTTTCTCCTGCAACTGGGGCTGCCAGGAAAAAACTTAGGTATCCTAAGCAACCCGCTGGCGGTGATGCAGGGCAGGCAGGACCAAGTTTGGACATCTGGTCCGGACTGAAGGACCTGGCAACAATTTCTGACATGTCTACTGTCACTGCATATGATACTGTCACCATTGACAGAATGGTGGAGGATTACATCGGTGACAGCATCCAAGTAGGCATGGCAGACAGTCCATACCTGTACTGGCAGGAAAAAGAGGCAATTTGGAGGCCCCTGTACAAACTGGCTCTATTTTACCTGAGTTGCCCCCCCTCCAGTGTGTACTCCGAAAGAGTGTTTAGTGCAGCCGGGAACCTTGTCAGCGAAAGGCGTAGGAGGTTGCTTCCACAGAATGTGGAGAAGATGATGTTCATCAAAATGAATTATCAGCTCTTCCAGGGAGACCAGCCTCCAGAAGGTACAGAGGGACCTGTGGTGGTGGATTCAAGTGGGGACGAGTTAATACTTTGTGAGGATGAGGATGTACACACTGAAGAGGGTGAGGAATTGGTGGATGAGGAGGATGAGGATGACATCTTGCCTCCATAGAGCCAGTTTGTGCAGGGACACATTAATTGCCAGCTTGTTTTGTGGGGGCCCAAACGAACCAATCATTTCAGCCACAGTTGTGTGGCAGACCCTGGCGCTGAAATGATTGGTTTGTTAAAGTGTGCATGTCCTGTTTATACAACATAAGGGTGGGTGGGAGGGCCCAAGGACAATTCCATCTTGCACCTCTTTTTTTTCTTTGCATTATGTACAGTTTGGGGCCTAGTTTTTCAAACTGCCATCCTGTCTGCCACTGCAGTTTCACGCCTAGATGGGTCACGTGTTTGTGCCGCCCACTCGTGTCGCTTAGCATAGTCATCCAGCTACCTCGGTGCAACGTTTTGGACATAAAAACACTATTGTGAGGTGTGAGGTGTTCAGAATAGACTGGAAATGAGTGGAAATTAAGGTTATTGAGGTTAATAATAGCATAGGAGCAGAAAAACCTACAAATTCTGTGATTTTAGCTGTTTTTATGCTTTTTTAAAAAAAAATACAGATCCAAAACACAAAACCCAGAACCCAAAACACGGAAGGGTGGTTTTGGCAAAACCAATCCAGATCCAAAACACGAAGAAAGATCCAGATCCAAAACCAAAACACAAAACACGAAAAGTGGCCGGTGCACACCCCTAATATGGACTATCTGACAGCGGTCACTGTTGTTTTGGACATTCATATATTGATAAGTACCCTAAAGGATATTGCGCTTGGTATTTTATTTTTCTTGTGTAAGGTTTGTGTATATGCAGTGGGTACTGCATTCTTACTGAGCAGCATTTTCCATTTTTAGGAATGCAGAATTGTATCTGTCTTTTAAGAACCCCCCAGGAGCCAAATGAAGTACCAAACTCTTCACTCTAAATACAAAAGACCATACAAGACCAGCCACACAAGGACACAGTCCGCCACCACCACCGCCACCATTACTAACTCCCACACTAAGAACTAAAAGTCCAAACCCCCCAATACTAGGACTAAGGACCTCATTCAGAGTCAGTCGTTGCGGCCGCACGGTCGTACGCCACCGATGTTCGCTAAACTGCGCATGCGTAAAATTCAGAATGCGCATGCGCAAACTAGCTATTACGATCAGAAATTGCTCTCTCCTTCAACTTGGCCAGGTCGTTAGTTTGAGTGACAGGATGAGGTGTTTGTGGGTGGCAACAGGGGAAGGTGCTTGTGAGCGGGGGAGTGGATGTGCGAACGCAGGTGTGTCTGGGCGTCTTAACGGCGTTTTATGGGTGTGCATAATTAGCAAAGATGCGTCATTGTACACGTCACTTGGTTGTATTTAAGCCAGCACTGATCGCAGTGCTTACGGTGGGGTAGGGTCTACCTCAAGTGCTGCGTGCAGCTCCGATGGCTCTCGATGCAAACAGTGTTTTATGGGAGTGCATATTTAACTAAGTAGTGTCATGGCACATGTGACATGGGAGGTTTTTACACTGACTTGATCGTAGTGCTTAAGAGAGGGTATGGTCAACCTTAAGGTCTACGACCAGCTCCGATGGTTCCCGATGGTCTCGATTAATCCTTACATGCCCGGAGATGACGTGTAATGGAAACGAGAAGGGGGCGTATTTTTAGTCTTAAAGCCGCATCCTCCCCTCGCTCGTCCAGCTAACGATCCCATCTCAACAACGCAACTTGCAAGCGCTTCATTTGCATATTCGGACCCTTTTACCTTACGACCGTGCGGCCGCAACGACCGACTATGAATGAGATCCTAAGTCCCGCACAAAAATCTCCATCCCTCCCCTGGAAAGGTGCACCCCATCAGCTCTGTAGAGGTGCCTATCTACAAATGCAATATTGGAATACCTAACCACTGCACCCCCTCTTTCTATGATGGCTATGGCCACCACAGAATTGGTGTGACAACTCCACCACCCCAGGATGCTCAGCCCCTCTTCAAAAGAGCCTAGCTACAATCTCGGACCAAATGATCCATCAGAAAGGCCACTCCTCGATCAGCACAACCAGCTCCCTCCTCATGGTCATGTGCAATTCAATACATGTCCGAGCCATCAAATCATTGCCCCCTAAATGTATGACCAGAAATCGGGGGTACCCGAATCTGGCCACGGCATCCGTGAGGACCTCCTACAACTGAGCGCACCGCATACCCCAGTGCCCCATCCACAGGACATGCACTAGCTCGGGAAGCTCCCTAGCAGAAAGGAGCACCTCTGACCTAGACAGTCAAAAGACATATGAATGCCCCACAATCCATATGAATGATTCATCTAGGTGACATACTGGCAGGAAAAATTAAGGGAAAATAGACTAATATATGAATCACAAAATTACGCCAATATGCGAAGCTAGTAAAATTTGAAACTAACGGATGTGTTCCATACTAAAAACTAGGCCTATTTAAAACATTCTCCTGACACCTGACATGAGGGATGATTGGGCATTGAAGAGATCCCAACTTGGCCTGAGGAAAAAACACAAAACGTCCACCGGTTGACAGTAGCCCAAGTTCAAACCAGTGATAAACCAAAATTCCTCAAGACCCCCACCTAGAGCGAGTAGCTAGTCCCCAAGCTGGGACGAGTAGAGGCCCGAAGTTAGGCGTACCTAAGGTAACAACACCCAGCTCCGAACCCCCACAGCGCCTGAATGATGACCATGTCCCCTGTCATGGAACAGGGCCCTCTGGGCCAATGCATGACCGGATGGGCCGAAATCTGCAGGCGACGACGCAGCAAGCAGGTGCAACCCTTCATCGCCCCCAGAAAGCCAAGCTGGGGGGAACCCCACCAGCCCGGGGAAGACAGAGAACGCCAAGGAAAATCCCAGAGAGGCCGCAGAAACTTGTCTGCGACTCCTCCGGGGTACTCCCAGGCCCCCTCGCCCTAGAAAAACCAAGGGAGCTGTGCTGCATTGCACCCTGCGCACTGCATCCGCTAACTGAAAGTCTAATAAGAGGGGACAGGGCTCCCACCAGAAACAGGTACCCCCCCACCATCCTTTCCAATGGGGAAGCCACTGGCCGAGTCTCACGGCCTGCCGACGCCCGCTGTCCAGAGTAAGAATCATGAAACCAGATCTTACCTCGAGACCTCTCCCATAACAGGAACTATGCCCTGTAGGTCCCAGGGACCGGTGCGCTATTGCCTCCAAGTTGAATGAATCACCTGCCATACATAATCGGGACATGACTCACCAACACTGTCCGCCAAAAGGGGCAAGTCTCTTAAACCTTGCCCAATCAAAACACGAAAGCGCATCAGCAACTTCATTATTAACCCCAGGGACATGCCTTGCGCGAAACTCAACATTAAATTGCAGGCAGCGTGATATAATTTGCGCAATGACTCTAATGGCGGGAAAACAAGAAGCTTTCTGCCTATTCATCGCCTCAACCACTCCCAAATTATCACACCAAAATATAATCGCCCGATTCTGCAAACGCCACCCCCAAAGCTCCAGCGCAACCATAATAGGGAAAAGCTCCAACAGTAAAATGTTCCCGGTCAGTCCCTCTACCACCCAGCTGGTTGGCCAAGGAGCAGCGCACCAACACCCCCAAGGAAAGCGCCTAAGCCCGCAAAGCTGGCCGCATCTGTAAATTGCTGCAAGGTTACGTTGGAGACCGGTGGAGCAGGCCAAATATAAACTCCATTGAAATTATTCAAAAAGGAATCCCAAATCCCCAGATCTCGCCATATCTCCCCAGATAAACACAAGAAATGAGGGGGACTGTGCGCCTTGGCCATCAGTCTCTCCGATTTCCTGAAAAAAATCCTGCCCTCAGGGATCACCCTACAAGCGAAATTGAACAAACCCAGCAGTGAATGAGCCTGCCTCAACGTCAGCTTACCCAACGACAGGGCCAGCATGATCTCATCCCGCAAGCGCCGAACCTTTTCCTCCGGCAACCGACAAAAATCCTCCGCCGTGTCAATTTCAAAGCCCAAATACGAAAGCCTAGTGGGGGTCTACCATCTTGTCCACTGCTATAGGAACCCCAAAAATCGAAAACAGCACGCCGACGTCTGGCAACAACTTTGCACACCTAAACGAACCCTGAGGGCCAACTAGCAAAAAGTCATCCAGATAGTGCGCTATCCCCAGCTCCCGAGACCCTGTAAACAAGGAGCAAAATTTCTCGAAATAGGCACACAAAATCGAACAACCCATAGGTAAACACTTGTCAAAATAAAACCTGTCACCGAGCTTAAATCCCATCAAATGAAAACCCCCCGGGTGCAAAGGTAGCAACCTAAACGCCAACTCAATATCCACCTTGCACATCAGAGTCCCCTTTCCAAAGGAATGAACCAAGTCAAGCGCGTCGTCAAAGCCTGATAGACCACCCGACATAGCTCTATCGGAATAGCATCGTTCACCGACAGCCCCTTCGGGTACGACAAGTGCTGATTAAAGCAAAATTTCCCCAATGCTTTTTTTGGAGCCACCCCGACCGGTGATAACACCAAAATTGGGGGCTTTGGGGTAGGGCCAACAATTCTCCCCAACTCTACCTCCTTGCTGACTTTCGCCCTCAAAACCGCCAGCATGTCACGAGCTGAACCACCCTGAACGACACCTGCTATAGGGAGCTGGAAACCCACTGTAAACCCCTCGCACAAGAAAATGGCGATGTCACGAAGCGGTTATGCATCCAACCATGACGCCATGGCCTCCACCCTAACGGGTGTCGGGGCTCTACTTAGAGGAGGGGGCCATGGGTCCGCAGCTTGCATTGCCCCCCTCCCCCTGCCGCCCACCCCTGGTCCTTTTGCACAGTCCTTGATGGGGTGGGGGCCTGCACAACTAATGCAGATTTGGTGAAAACGTCAATGTGCCAACAGCGCACATTGACCGTTGTTGAAAGCAAAGCATTGCCATGCCCCAACTTAGAGCCCGACCCCGAGCCGGCCCCCCAGCTACCGCCACCTGACCACTGAACCCCCTACGATAGGAAACTGCATCCTGTTGCGCAGGGCCGTAGGGAGGGCGGTGCGGCCTGTGCCTCCGCACAGTGCGGAATCCTCCAGCGGCACTGGCCACACACTTCCCAGCATAGGAAGTCTGCAGGAAGAGACCTCCGGCAGTGGTGCTCGGCGCACGAACAACGTCAGCGCAGGATCCCGCTCTCCCTCCACCCCCTGGAAGGAAAGGTAAGGGCTCAAGGGGAAGAGGTGGGTGGAGAGGGAGCGAGAGGGGCGGCAGTGCTGCACAGGGTGCGGCATAGTAACATCCAAGAAGATCTCGACGTCTTTAGTGCCAAAGTCTATCACCTCCCTGCCATGCTGCTTATGACTAAATTCTTCATCGTAAACCCTCCAAGCGCTGCCCCTGGAATTACTAAAAAGATCATGTATAAGATACCTGATCATGCGCATGTGTTCGTTGGGCCGTGTCTCCAAATAACAAGAGGTGAAGATGTACATATTCTTCAGCCAGGTATGATAGGTCATGAATCCATCGACCTCCGACCCACCTTTCCGCTTCGCCGCAGCCCATGCCTTCTTGGCTCGTCTGGTGAGCACAAACATGTTCACATAACAGCCCCGTCTTATACGATCTCTCACCCTGGGCCGCAACCCGTGAAGCACTGCTGTATTTGAGCACAACACTCCCTCCAACCGCTAATGGCCTCCCGGTTGCCAGCCCTTGCGAGGCCCCTACTTTTCCCTGTAATCACGGGGCCCGAACCGGTCCCACCGCCCGCTACATGCCGGGCCACGGCCCGGCCGCGCCTGACGCCCACTACAGTAGCCGCCGCCCCCAACAGAGAACAGAAAGGGGGGGGAAAGAGAGGGGGGAGTGTGATCAGAAAAGAAAGTTGGAAAGGTTGAAAATGAAAATGAAGGGTGAGCAAGATAATATGATAAGGAAAACAATATGGATAAAGGTTTTATGAAAACAGGCAAAATACAAACTAAGGGCCTGATTCAGACCCGGTCGCAAGCGCTGAGCGCTCGCAACTGGGTCGATGGTGGCCCAGAGCGCATGCGCACGATGGAGCCGGCTCCGTCGTGCGCATGCGCGAGACCCAGATAGCGACGGGCAATCCGTTGCTCCGGGTCTCGCACCAAAGGGGGCGTGCTGTCGATGTTGAGTGACAGCACGCCCCCTTTGGTAGGCTGGCCGGGGGGTGGCTGCCCAGACGGAGGCATTCCCATGAGAATGCCTACCATCTGGGGGCGGCCCCACTGACAGCACAAGTGATGTCAGTGGGAGAGCTTTCGGCTCTGTTAGAGCCGAAAGCTCTCTGGGGCTTGCGGCCACGAGACCTTACCACAAGGATCTCGTCACAAGCCTGATGGTCGCGATGGTCTTGACCATCGCGACCATCATCCTGGCCGCTCGCATTAGCTGTGGGTGGCAACCCACAGCAATGCGAGTGGCCAGGAGGCCGCTCCATTAAAAAAAAAAGACGCCCTGATTCTGAGCGAGCGCTCTGTCAGAGCGTCCGGCTCTGAATCAGGGCCTAAATACAGTCAAATACAATGAGTTTAACTGCACAATAAATTTACAGTACATCACTGTCAATCTCCTGAAGAAAAGAGGGAGAACTACGATCTATTTTTCCCATAAACCTATGGGTCAAACTTCTCCCCTTAACAACCAAACTCCCCATTGGCCTACCTTAAAAGCACCACCAGCCTTCAAACTGCTAACCCTTTGTATTCCAGAGTGTGCAAAGTGACAGACTTGAGGCTTATGTCACTCCTGTCATAAAGGAATGATTTCCATGGTCTAAAGTAACTGAACATGGCAGTAAGGAATGATGTGATTCACTGCAGATCTCTATTTTGCTAATGCGCACACAATGCAGTTGCTAATATCAGTGGTGATATGCAAACAATTGCATTCGCATTGTGATCGCAGCCTAACCTAAGGACACCCACTTCCCCTTACTCACAATGTAACACTTAACCATGTAACCATCGGTACAATCGGTAACATCGGACCCATATGCACACTTGCACAAGCCCTGACCTTACTCAAAAATTGCTAACAGCCACGCATGCTATGAAAATTTGTTCACGCCCATGCAACGGCGTTCAGATGCAGTGGCACTCCTGCGTACGCCGGCCACCCCCCCCATCACCACCCACAAACGGCACTTCCTTTCAATCACTCTGCTATGGGTCTATGTAGCCTCTGCGATCGTAGTCCTGATTGCAGCATCTAGTTCACGCACGCGCAGTGCGATGCGTGCACATGCGCAGTGCGAAATAATTGGCCAATTGCGTGTGTATTTGCAACTGCTATCCTTGCTGAATCAGGCCCTCAGTTGAGAATATTCCATATCAAATGAATGCATTGATAGGCTGCATTGTTATAAATATTGATTCAGCCATAAAATGTGTTCTACATGAGATTGAATGGGAACAGTGAGGGTTACAGAAACGTTAAGTAGCTTTTTTTTTAATTGAACCTGATGTTTTAGGGCAGTATTCATGAAAGTTTGGAGAGAGATAAGATTGTGAAAGATAAAGTAACAATCAATCAGCTCCTAACTGTCATTTTTCAAACACAGCCTGTAAAGTGAGTAAAACCGGGTACAAACTAGGTCGACCTATCTGATGATTGGTAAGTGCATACACAACCTACATGCCTACCTTCCCGATTCGGCTGGGAGCCTCCCAAAAATTGCAGTCCCCTCCGCACCCCTAGGTAAGAAGAGAAACTCCCGCATGGGGGGTCTGGTGACGTGATTCACGCTAAATCGTGTCATTTTGGCGCCGCCCCCTGCTTCACAATGTCTCTAATATCTGCATTGTGTAGCGGGGGCGGGGCCAAAATGACTCGACTGTGTGACCACGTCCCCCGCTCTGCCCACAAATGCCGGGTAATCTGTCTGGCCCCGCCCCCTTATACTGGACACGCCCCCCTGCTATGCCGATCTGGCTGGTACCTTCCTGGAAGGGGCAGCCAGAATGTCGGCAACCCTGATACACACTCAGGGGCAACGAGAGGGGGGCGCGTCCAGATTTGCACTAGGCTGAGGGGTTCACAGCGCCCCCCTAGGTTTTTTCTTTCTGAAAAGGCGTGGCCATGCCTCCTGTGATTAGGCCACGTCCCCTTCACCCGGGTCGGCTCTCAACGACCCTGTACACACTTACCAATCGTCTGCCCAATGTGCCGGGCTTGACGTCACAACTGGGCGGGGCATTTAAATTTGAGCTGTCACTCATCGGTGGGTCCCTGCAGCTTGTGCACAGGCGATCGGCGGGTTGTCCATACAACAGCAGATGACCGATATATCATTCAGATATATTGACCATCTGCTTTGCTGCAGGGACAATCTTATATGTCTGTGAACAACGTCGTTCACAGACATATCAGGTGTACACACCCAGAGATGCAATATAGACATATCGGCCGTTGAATGGAACGGCCAATATATCTATCAGTGTGCACCCAGGTTCAGGAGCAGATTGGTTGGTACTTTATATCTCACAATTTTCTCTCTCCAAGCTTTCATGAATAGTCCCCTTAAGGCCTATGAGACCTTAAGGGGGGCATTCAATTTGCGGCGACGCCCACAATGCGCTGTTTCTCGTTTATTTGGTAGGCCCTAAATCGCATTATTTTATATGCATCCTAAAATACGCAATTTAAGCGAGAAAGCTGTACTATTTAGTGCCGTTGTTGGAATTCCAATGCCATTGCTATGGTACATTGTCGGCATCGCCTGCAATTGGCCCCTAATTGAATTGATCCCTAAGGGTCATTCTGTCATGGAAGCCTATTGTAAGGTAGTTAGAAAAGAACCCACTGGATAAGGTGGCTTTCAGGTGGTTCTATGATGCCAGAGCTGGAACAGGCTGATTCATTGGTTACAAAATTTAAACCGGTAATATTACAGGTATAGGATGGTGAAAAGATCTATTTTCAAGGAAATAAACCTGGTTCAGTTTTATAGGGGTCTATTTACTAAGCAGTGTTAGGAGACAGAGTGAAAAGTGATAAGAAAGTGATAAGGTGCCAGCCAAACACAGCCTGTGAGATGATAGTTGGGAGCTGATTGGCTGGCACCTTATCACTTTCTTGTCAATTTTCACTCTGTCTCCTAACACTGCTTAGTAAATAGACCCCTCTGTCTTCGTAATAATTAATATTATGAAATTCAAAATCTCACATTTCAATCAAGCTGTTTAATAAAATATTGCCATAAATAATAAGATTACAGACAGAGGGTTTGAGGTAGAGTTACCGTACCTCTGTTTGGCGAGCACATCTTATGTGGTTTTACCCTGCGCATGCTGCAGAACCAAGCGATGTAGAGTACTACGCATTTCAGTCAGATCTATAGTTATAATGGGACGTTCTCATGTGGGCAATGATCAAGGATAAACTTACCTGCCATGCAGGGGTGGATTGACGTGTAAAATCGGCTGTTTCAAGGCGGTGTGGTATAGATCGGTCAAAAGGTCGACAGCGGCATCCCGATGCTGAGAATCCAGACAGGGGATACGTAAGTATACTAACCCTACCCCCTTCACCCTCCTATTCTGCACCATAATCCTCCCGGTTAGTGCCTAAACCTAACCCCCCCTTAGTGCCTAACCCCCTTCCAGTGGTGCCTAACCCTAACACCCCTGTCAGCAACCTAACCATAACCTCCTCCCTCGCGCAGCCCAACCCTTACTCCGGGGTACCTAAACCTATCCCCCCCCCCCTGCACGACTAACAGCTAAGGCGGTCCGCTATACTTACGATCGGGATGCCAGCTGTCAGGGTCCCGGTATCGGCATCTCCGTTGATGTCGGGATTTCCGGCACTGGTCTTCTGTCCACGCTTTGGGATTCTGGCGCTGGGATTTTTTTCAGCCGGCATCCAGATGGTAGGTAATGTAACTACATCCCGTTTCAAGGCTTATCCATACATGCCTACTCTCCCGGGAATCGCGGGAGGCTCCCGATTTTCAGGTAACCCCCCGCGATCCCGGAAGAGTAGGCATATCTCCTGCATCCCGCCCACTTCCTAGTGAAGTGGGCAGGATGGGGAGATTTTACCTGAAATTATCGAGTCCGTCGGGAAGGGGCGGGGCTAAATTAGGCAAATTGCGTCATTTAGCCCCGCCCCCTCATCACGGACCCGCGAATCACCGGGGTTTTCTGTAACGAGGGCAGGGCCTAATGCCGTCTATCGTCTGGCCCCGCCCCCGAAGAGGAGAGCAGCAGGTTTCCTCCTGCTGCTCCCGTGAAAGCTGCCCAGCAAAGTAGGTAAGTATGGGCTTATCATTTGCATCAATTATAGACTAGTGCAAGTGTGCCATGATGATGATGATGACTATCAAACTATAAGTGTGTGTATAAGCAGGGCCAGCTTGAGGCATGCTCAACCAGTGCCGTCAAAGAGGGGCACCACCCCATAGAGGGCGCACCCCTCCCAATCATCCCGATTTCAGCGGGACAGTCCCACTTTTCGGGCACGGTCCCACTGTTCCACCCATGGGTCAAAGTGTCCCGCGGGTGGTCGTGGTGGTGCCGGACCCTGTAGAAAAGCAATGGATGAGTGCGCAATGCGCGTAGCATCCATTCAGTGCAGGGAGAGGGCTGGCGGAAGCTCAGCTACTGACGGAGTGCTGGACTCACCCCGAGCTTTACGTTACACAGCAGGCATGCCATGCGGGCATGCCCCAAATAATGTAATTTAGGGGGTGTGGCCTATGTTAATTAGGTAATTCCCCCTTCCAGCCGCGCGCATCGTGTATAGGAATCATATACTTATTCCTGGGCATGCAATGTGAAAGCAACTACAGCCTACTTGCATGCATCTCTGCTTGAGCCCCAGGGCCAGGAACTCACAACTAAGTTAATTAAATCCTCAAGCATACCTTCCAACCATCCTGATTTTGGCGGGATAGTCCCTCTTTTCAGGCACTGTTCCGTTATCCCACCTACGGGCCAGAGTGTCCCGCGGTCTGGCCCCCTCACAAGCGTTGATCTGCTTAGCAGAGCAGGCGGTGAATAAATGTCATGCACATGCATAAAAAGGAGGGTATGACTCGCGGGTATACCATTTCCCATGAGGCCATGCCCCTTGTCATGAGACCACCCTCCTTTTTAAGCGTGCGTGCAAATGTTCCGCTATGCACATTCTGAAACTTGGGAGGTATGCTCAAGTCTACTAAGGACCATATGGTTACACCTTGAACATGTTAAATATAAGTTCCATGATATTGGGTCTTCAAACTCTCCTTCTGGTTAGATATTGGGAGGGCTAAACCACACTTCCCAGGGTCAGAGTATTGTTATACCCCTTTTACACCAGATCTAAAACCCGGGTTATTGCAGGGTTAACCCGGGTAGCTCCTAGGTGTAAAAGGGGACAGGGTTGGATTCCCGGGTCGAGTGACCCGGCAATCCAACCCAGGTAACTTGCAGGGTTTAACACGGGAATGACCCGTGAAACCCTGCAGTGTAAACGGCGCAATCCGGGTCATGATAACCTGAAGTGCGCCACATGCTGTCATCTCCAAGCGCCCACTTTCACGCCGTAAGAGCCGGGTCACTGCAGACCTGGCTCTGGTGTGAACACCGCCGACTCGGGAATATCCTGGGTCAGAACCGGCTAAGTTCCGGGTCTGATCCAGGTTGGAACCCAGGGCTTGATTCAGACCCGGACGCTAAGCTACACTCTCACGCTGCCAAAAGGGCCGGGTATGCATATGCTGCGATCGCACTGAATGGCTTAAGGACGCCCTCTATGTCTTAGAGAGCGACGGCAGTGAGCGCACGCCAGAGTATTAGCACACGTCATCTCCAGGAAGTGTGTGATTAATCGGTGACATCGAGAGCCATCTGAGCTGCACGCAGCACTTGAGGTAGACCCTACCCCACCATAAGCACTGCGATCAGTGCTGGCTTAAATACAACCAAATGACGTGTACAATGACGCATCTTTGCTAATTATGCACACCCATAAAATGCCGTTAAGACGCCCAGACACACCTGCGTTTGCACATCCACTCCCCCGCTCACAAGCACCATCCCCTGTTACCACCCACAAACGGCACTATCTGTCACTGAAATTAGTGTGCAGTCTGTGTACTATGAGCGCACAATTCCCGAGCGCAGTGAGTGACTCGCGCATGCGCATATTGATGCATACGCATGCGGAAAAGTGTGATTATCGGCCATAGCATGCGTTCACGGCTTAGCATCTGGGTCTGAATCAGGCCCCCTGTTCCAACCTCCGGGTCAGACCCGGAATTTACATATAAAAGCGGCCTATTCAATATCCCATTTTCAATGGATAAAAATAGTTCTCACCTGCTCCCCTCTTCAGTTGTCTCAGTTTTCTCTTTTGTAAGGGAGAAGAGGCTTTCTTTTATGCAAATCATCTGCCTATTGTAAAGGATTGAGTACATGCTAGAGAGTCTTCAAATCATTGCCTATGTGCAGTTAATTGTTTCACAGCAGCTGAAGTACACAGATAATTATTCTGTTTTTTTTGGGACTTGAGCCCATTGATTGAATTGATCCTTTATTCCAGTTGTTAGCTGACTTAGAGCTATTTCACATTATCCGGTCTTGGCCGGTCAGGCAAGAACCGGCCGGTAGACGGCCGGCTTTTTTCTGGCACTCCGTGCCTTTCATAAGCAGCGGCTTTGAGCCGCTTATTATGTCAGGTTTTTTTTTTTTCTTATTGGGCATGCACAGCAGCAGCTGCTGCTGCACATGCCCGGCCGGCAGAAGCCAGTGTGTGTGAAAGGAAACATTGTTTCCTTCACACTACTGGCGTGCAGGGATGGCACGGCCACGGCATGGCACCGTCCTGCATAGTAGTTTTTTCGGCTATATCACGGCGACCGTGCCGTGACCGTGTCGTGTGAAAGGAGCCTGTCCTTTCCCTGCAGTACTATATTTCACAGCCGGTTAAATACCGGGTGGCTTTGTGCCGCCCGGTCAAAACCGGCATGTGTGAGATAGCTCTGAGGGCCTGATTCAGCAAGGACTGCAATTGCAAAGCTGTATGATGTATGCACGCAGGCAGCTTTGCAATTGTGATCCTTGCATTACGTATCCGAGCTGCGTTGTCCAATGCAGCATGGAATACTCTGCGGACCATCGGCCGGCTGGGTCCCGCAGCCGGCTGCCGCAGATAAGAGTAAGAGGCCAGGAAATCTCCATCAGCCGACTCAGATCCTGACCTCTTTCCTCCCCCCCAAAGGCGGTGACACGCCTCTGTTTCGGGAAACAGAGGCCATCGCCACCCCCTCCCCGCAAGCAAATGCCAGCAGACTGTCAATCACTGACAGTCTGCTGGAAGTCTCCGTGCGGCCTCGCGGCAGACCCGTTCTTCTCAGAACAGGGGTCTGGCGCCTGCGCAGATTCCCGAATGTGCACTCCTGAATTAGGCCCTGAGAGTTGTCCTCTGTAGCATAGTTTGAGGAGGCACTATGCAGGTGTTTTTCACTTCCTCTTGGTGTGTTGGGCTCTCATGGGGTATATTATCTGCTGAAGGATTTTGGGTTACCACCTGGTAAGTTCGGCTCTCAATTTAAAAACATGCGATGGTCGAGCCAGAGCCTGCAGTTGAGGTTTTCAACCGCAAGCTCCGGAGTGATTTTGGCTCTATCAGAGCCAAAATCACTCCCACTGACATCACTAGTGATGTCAGTGGGCCGGCTTCTGACGGGAGGCGTTCCCGTGGGAACGCCCCCGTCAGGGAGGCATGCCCCCGGCACGCCCACCAAAGGGGGCGTGCTTTCAATCAACATCGACAGCACACCCCCTTTGATCAGACACAACGAGCGAAGGACTTTCCTTCGCTCGTCGCGTCTGGCGCATGCGCACGACGGAGCTCCCTCCGTCGTGCGCATGCTCAGTGCAGAACATCGACCCACTTGCGAGCGGACAGCCGCTCGACAGTGGGTCTGAATCAGGGCCTAAATCACTTGTGCTCAAGTATGGCTATCCCTAAAACCTGGATTGTTAGTGTGCCTTGAGGACTGTGATTGGGAACCCCTACCCTATTGAAACATGTACTAGATAAATTGAAGACACCTGATTAGAGTACTCCGTCAGTGTACAAATGTCTCTGCAACCAGCCACATTTTATCTCCAGCTCTGCAGTGTCTCACCAGCCAGCCCCTTCTGTATCCAGCTCCCCCCTTCCCCCAATGTCTCTGTGAGGGTTGGTTTGGGTAGGAACAGGTGTGGGAGGCTGAAGGGGTGATCAGAGATGTGTAAAGGAACTTGGATAGCTTGAGCCAGGACTTCCTCATGTAATGATGTGAGGAGATAGAGATATGGCAGTAGTTGATGGTCCCGGACGGCGAGGACAGAAATAGAATGTATTTATTAAACAGCAGGTTGGAATGGAACTGAAAATATAATACTGAATGAATGAGCAGAATCGGATTAGGACCGATGATGATGAGTTGCAGTACTATGTCGGTTTGGAACAGATGATGATGAATTGCAATACTGGGTCGGTTTGGAACCGATGATGGAAGTATCGAATGGGACCGATGATTAGAGGTATCGGCTGGAACCGATAGTTGGAGATTTCAGCTGGGACCGATTGTTGGAGATATCAGCTGGGTCCGAAGGTTGTAGTTAGGAACAAGTCTCAGTGGATAACCCAGACTGGAGCACAGATGGATTGGAGGCTTGCAACCAGACTTGAAACTGGAATCACATGGAACTGTTCAGATACAGAGGGCCACATTCAGAGGCGGTCGGAGGATGCAAGCGGTCGCTCAGAAACTGGGCGGCCGCTTGCATCCTGACCGCCCGCCTCTGTTGCGGTCGTTAGGCTGTGGGTTAGTAACACCCACAGCTCTAACGACCGCTCCGGTGATGGTCGCGATGGTCATCGACCATCGCGACCATCGGGGCTTACGACGAGACCCTAGGGTAGGGTCTCCCTTGTCGTAAACACCGGAGAGCTTCTGGCTCTGTCTGAGCCGGAAGCTCTTCACTGACATCACTAGTGATGTCAGTGGGGCCTCCCCCAAACGGCAGGCGTTCCCATGGGAATGCCTCCGTTTGGGCTGCCACCCCCCCGGCCCGCCTTCCAAACGGGGCAAGCTGTCAATCAACATCGACAGCTCGCCCCCTTTGGATTGAGACCCGCTACGACCGGCGCTGTCGGTCGTAGCGGGTCTCACGCATGCGCACGACGGCGCCGGCGTGCGCATGCTCTGTGGGGGGCCATGGACCCGGTCCGAGCGGCATCGGCGCTAACGACTGGGTCTGAATGACCCCCAGAGTACCTGGGAGCTTAGCACAGAGCTGTAACTTCAGCAGAAGTGACATTGTACTGGCAATTTAGGCCAGTCAGGAAATGGAATTTATAGGGGTGGATCCCCAGGGATTGGAAGGTGCGATCAACTGGTCTGGGAGCGGTGAGTGAGTGGTGGAGGAGAGTCAGGTAACTGAATCCAACATGGCTGCACCTATACTGAGTTTGGAGGGAAATCTGGTGTGCAGCCTGAGTGCTAGCATGCTGAGTAAACACACTGAAAGCACAGAGCAGGAACCACGAGGACAGACCGCATAGCCGGCTGGATGCGTTGTGCAGTGCAGGCGGATCTCTGCATCATCATCCCGGGAGTGATTTGCGGTCACATTGCGAGCGGACCTCAGCACTAGCAGACCCTCCAACATGACCCATTCCATTAGGTACTAAATGATCTGCTCCTGGACTTCCTTCTTAATTTATGATTGCAGCCACCTGTGATGAAACACCTGTGTCATCAGTTAACTAACTCAACACAAGTGACTACAATCATAAAATAGGTCTGAATTCCAGGAGCAGAGTGTTTTGTACCTTATGGAAAGAGTCATGTTGGAGGGTAGGCAGATTATGGGAAAAATTAGTCAGGATCGTGGCAGTCTCTCTAGCCAGCCATGTTCTATCTCCAACTCTGCAGTGTCTCTCCAGCTAGCCCCTTTTTGTATCCAGCCCCCCAGTGTCTTTCTAGCCAGCCATATTCTGTCTCCAGCCCCTCATTGTCTCTCCAGTCAGCCACATTCTTTCTCCAGGCCAGCAGTGTCTCTCCAGCAAGCCCCCTTCTGTCTCCAGCCCACCCAGTGTCTCTCTAGCCAGCCATGTTCTGTCTCCAGCCTGCAGTGCCTCTCCAACCAGCCCCCTTCTGTCTCTCCGGCTCCCCAGTGTATCTCTAGCTATCCACCCTATGTCTCCTGCCGTCCAGTGTATCTCCATCCAGCCCTCTTCTGTCTCCAGCCCTGCAGCAGGGCGTAAGCAGAGGTTATAGACTGATTGATCTGTGCCCCCCCGACAGCTGCCGCCTGGAGGCCAAAGTTTCCATTGCCCCCAGGAGTTCCGCCACTGCTACAAGATGGTGGGAAATGTAATTACATGCAAAATGCAGACATCAGCGTGATTCCGACGGATATCCCTGATGTTTTAAAGCAGCAATAATTTAAAACACCAAAATCAACCTGGTTTTGCCTTTTAAGTTGTTGCCTCTTTTAAACATCGGGCAGAGGGCCTGATTCAGATCCGGATGCTATTTGCGCTCGCTCGTTCAGAAAATGGGTCCGGCTATTTAAATTGAGCGCTCGCTCTTTGCGGTCTGTTGACTCCTCTATGTCTGAGCGAGCGAACAAAACATGCGCTCACTATTTTGTAAAGACGCCCCCTGGCCGCTCACATCAAACGTCATCTCCGCTATTTATTAGATTAATCGAGTACATTGAAAGGCATGTGAACTGCTCGCAGTGCTTGTGGTAGGATTTTCCTACCGCAATCATGCGAACAGTTCAGGCTAAGAAACAATCAAGTGACGTGGTCGATGACGCTGCTTTGTTAATTATGCACACCCTTAAAACGCCCGTTTTGCACCACCCACAAACGCCTCATCCTATCACTCAAATTAGCAGGCACTCGCTATTTTGCGAGCACTCGATTTCCGACCGCAATGACTGGTTGGCGCATGCGCATTACGACCCATACGCATGCGCAGATGTGCGAACATCGCTCGGAGCGAACGAGCGGCCACTTACGAGCGGCTCTGAATCAGGCCCAGAGTCGTCGGAATCACGCCGATCCCTGCATCTCGGAGGTTATTACATTCCCCCCCATGGAGTCAGTGTAAGCGATCTTCAGAATAGTTGATAGCTAAATAAAGTACAAATATTTAATAATGAGCCTGGAATAATGATGTAGGTTTTCTTCTAGTCTTATTTTTATTTCAATGCCAAGATATGAATAGCTTCATTCTGCAGCTTACACTTTAAATGACCCAATCTCCAAGGCTTCGATGATGGCTAAAATAAAGTGAAGAAAGAGGGATGCTTCTATGGTGTAGAGTTGGAAAAGCGTATGGAAGCCTGATTATAATTGGAGTGTGACAGAAAAGCGGTGAAAGTGTACAGCTTGATTACTGCAATATGCTCTTGTCACATTGTGATTGCTGCTAGGTGGGTACTTTACAGATTCTAATGTTTAATAAAAAAACAACAACCCTGCACCATGGAATCTCAGCCTACCTTGCCTGCTTTAGATATAATAATAATAAAAATGATGTTAGTAACGCCTATCCAGCAGCAGGTACTGTATTCATTTTATTACTGTAGCTTTAGTCGTAATGGTTTTAGTAATCTAAGTTGATTTGAAAATATCATGTTGAGATTTTTTATTTTCAGTATCCCTCTTGATCAGTGTTACCATGTTGTGCTGACAGTGTAACGTGACCTGTGAGCACGTTATATCCTTGCTGTGCTGATTATCATGTTACAGACAGATAATTAAGTGTTACTATGTTACAGAACATTGTCTGACTCTATCTATTGCTAGGTTATGTGACACATAGCTGCAAACAAGTGTCACATTTCCTCCTTCGACCACAATTTTCAATGTCGATACGCCTGTATACTGACCGAGAATCCCCAGGGTGCACAGACAGCTCTAGAAAAAGGCTTATCATTGACAAAACAGGAGAATATTGAGAATATCTTTATTAAACAGTATATGTTACATAATCTAGTATTAAATTCACCCTCAGTTGCTGAACAGCAGTTAGCCAGCTTCCAGTGCACGTGGCAACGTGCTTTTTCTTGTATGTCTCCCATCAGAAAAAAAGAAAATGCAGGTGCACACTCTAAGGGGTGGACAATAAGTGGCCCTCCAGCTGCTGATGAACTACATATCCCAGCATGCCCTGCAAGAGTTTTAGCTTGGCCAAATAGCAAAACTGTGGCAGGGCATGCTGGGATCTATACATGTTGTTAATTAAAATTAACATTGTAACTATCTGCGGACGCTGGAGCAATTCATCACTGCTCCGGAGCGGAGACAGCTGATCCGGAAGTCTTTTCACTCTTTTCGGAGCAGTGACACCAGTGTGCATGCGTGACCTACAGGTCACGCATGCGCACAAGACCCCCGAGGTCCGGTGAAAGGAGCCGGACAGGGGCAGAGAGATCCTAAAGGAATAGGAGTGTGTTGCGAGCCTGGAGCGGGAGCACTCGCCATCTGAAGAATGCGAATACTCCCACACTCAAGCTCCAAAAATATTGTATTTTCTGAGCTTGATGAATTCTGTCCCCATACTAGTGTATGGGGACAGCAGGCCATTCCGCAAGAGGAAGGTAAGCAGGAGATATCTGTGATACTAGTGTATGGGGACAGCGGGCCATTCCGCAAGAGGAAGGTAAGCAGGAGATATCTGTGATAATAGTGTATGGGGATAGCGGGCCATTCCGCAAGAGGAAGGTAAGCAGGAGATATCTGTGATACTAGTGTATGGGGACAGCGGGCCATTCCGCAAGAGGAAGGTAAGCAGGAGATATCTGTGATAATAGTGTATGGGGACAGTGGGGCATTCCGCAAGAGGAAGGTAAGCAGGAGATATCTGTGATACTAGTGTATGGGGATAGCGGGCCATTCCACAAGAGGAAGGTAAGCAGGAGATATCTGTGATACTAGTGTATGGGGACAGCAGGCCATTCCGCAAGAGGAAGGTAGGCAGGAGATATCTGTGATACTAGTGTATGGGGACAGCGGGCCATTCCGCAAGAGGAAGGTAAGCAGGAGATATCTGTGATACTAGTGTATGGGGATAGCGGGCCATTCCGCAAGAGAAAGGTAAGCAGGAGATATCTGTGATAATAGTGTATGGGGACAGCGGGCCATTCCGTAAGAGGAAGGTAAGCAGGAGATATCTGTGATAATAGTGTATGGGGACAGTGGGGCATTCCGCAAGAGGAAGGTAAGTAGGAGATATCTGTGATAATAGTGTATGGGGACAGTGGGGCATTCCACAAGAGGAAGGTAAGCAGGAGATATCTGTAATACTAGTGTATGGGGACAGCGGGCCATTCCGCAAGAGGAAGGTAAGCAGGAGATATCTGTGATACTAGTGTATGGGGACAGTGGGGCATTCCGCAAGAGGAAGGTAAGCAGGAGATATCAGTGATAATAGTGTATGGGGACAGCGGGCCATTCCGCAAGAGGAAGGTAAGCAGGAGATATCTGTGATAATAGTGTATGGGGACAATGGGCCATTCCACAAGAGGAAGGTAAGCAGGAGATATCTGTGGTATCTCCTGCTTTACCTTATTGATGAATGGTTCGATAACTTAATTTGTACAATTGCAGGTGAAAACAGTGGCGTAACTACAGTCCCTGCAGCCCCTGCGTCATTGAAGTGAGGGGAGAGCCGCACTGACTGCTGTGCCTGCGCTGCCGCCGGAGTGACTGTCAGGTGGACTGCGGGTGCGTGGGAGCTGGTGAATCACCGGTGGTGAAACAGGGTTGGGCAGTGGCTGCTTTGCTTCTGGCTATGTGAAGAACGTCGGTTGTCGTGTTCTTTTCAACGAGAGCGGAGCTGCCCTGAGTTGAGGATCGCGGGTGGCCTGTAGGGACAGGTGGGCGGTGCTGGGCTCAGTGAAAAGTCAGTGGGCTACAGTGCTGGCTGCTGGCACATAGAAGGGAAAGAGAGACAGGGTGGTAGAGAAAGAGACGGGGTGGTAGGGATAAGACAGGAGAAGGGGGAGCGGGATGGCAAGAGGGTAGAAGAGAGGAGGGGGGAAAAAAAGCCTGACAATGCTGGGCACAAGCTACTGCCCTGGCAAGTGACAGGTTCTTAAAAACTAGTATTGTAATAATTGCTAAACAAGTGCTTATAAGATAGAAAATAATATACAAAAAATATAACACTAGGCTGGCCGGTGTTCCCTATAGTTTTGTCCTACACAATTGGATTAGCATCCACCTTTGTAAATTGCAATAAGTCGTTCCATTATCAATTTCTCAAGCAACCAGATGCATAGCATACTGCTTGAAACGGTAGCTTCCTAAAACTATAAATTTTCATGGTTGTTTTTTTATATCTCTGGTTGATATCATATTAGGGCCTCATTTATTAACGAGTTTTATCACCAAAACAAGTGATAAATTTCACTGTGTATGATAAATGGTGCTCCAGCCAATCAGCTCCCAACTGTCAACTGTTAGAAAAATGACAGTTGGGAGCTGATTGGCTGGAGCACCATTTATCATGCACAGTGAAATGTATCACTCGTTTTGGTGATATAACTCGTTAATAAATGGGGGCCCATGTTTGAGTGTGCATTAAAACTTCCTCCTGAGAAGTGGACATTTGGAAGCTGTTTGTATACCGAACTGGGTACTAGTGTACTTTACAGACTCAGGGCCTGATTCAGAGCCGCTCGTAAGTGGCCGCTCGTTCGCACCGAGCGATGTTCGCACAACTGCGCATGCGTATGGGTCGTAATGCGCATGACCCAACCAGTCAGTGCGGTCGGAAATCGAGCGCTCGCAAAATAGCGAGTGCCTGCTAATTTGAGTGACAGGATGAGGCGTTTGTGGGTGGTAACAGGGGAAGGTGCTTGAAAACGGGGAGTGGAGATCCGAACGCAGTCGTGCCAAATGGTCAAAACGGGCGTTTTAAGGGTGTGCATAACTAACAAAGCAGCGTCATTGGCCACGTCACTTGGTTGTTTCTTAGCCTGAACTGTTCGCATGATTGCGGTAGGAAAACCCTACCACAAGCACTGCGAGCAGTTCACATGCCTTTCGATGTACTCGATTAATCTAATAAATAGCGGAGATGACGTAGGATGCGAGCGACCAGGGGGCGTCTTTACAAAATAGCGAGCGCATGTTTCGTTCGCTTGCTCAGACATAGAGGCATCAACAGACCGCAAAGAGCGAGCGCTCAATTTAAATAGCCAGCCCCTTTTTCTGAACGAGCGAGCGCAAATAGCGTCCGGCTCTGAATCAGGCCCTCATTGCAGAGAGAACCCAATGAATGTTTTAAATGGTACTTGTGTACTTTACGTACACAAGTACTGAAAGTTGTCCCCACATTAATGGACATAAGAGGATATGCAGGTTGGAGTTTGATTGTATTAAAAAAAATAAGTAAATGTTCTGTTTATACAAGGTATTCTATTAAAAAACAACAACACACAATTGGGCGCTACTATGACTGATTCTGTATAAGAGGAGAGAGTCAATTTCCACAAGAAATAAAAATGGACCAAAGTAAACCAGTGCACATATGGCCGTGTGGCCTAAAACATTAGTTGATGGTACAAGTGGATAGAGGCATAAAAAACATTTATTAGATAATATATAAAAAACCTATATTAGTTAATTCAACAGAGTATTAATAGCAGCACACAGTGGTGTAACTATGGCCCGCGTGGTGGCTTTAGGGCGCCGGGGGCTGTTGCTTCACCACCGCTACCGTGAACGCTGACCTCTGAAGTGATTGGAGGCTAAGCCTCCGATCGCTTCAGAGGCCAGCATTCCCAGTGATGCAGTGCGCGGGTGATGTCATGACGTGAGGAGCCTGCACAGTCACGCCTGCTGGATCAAGTTAGATCCTGTCAGCACAGCAGCGGGAGTGACAGCCCGGACGACGGCCGCGTGGAGTAAGGTAAGTACTGGGGGGAGCACTACTTTAAGGGGCACAACTACAGGGGCACTACTTTAAGGGGCACTGCATATGGGCTCAACTACAGGGGGCACTGCATAAGGGCTCAACTAAAGGGGGCACTGCATATGGGCACAACTACAGGGAGTTACTGCATATTGGTACATCTACAGGGGGTAATGCATATGGGCTCAGCTACAGGGGGCATGGCATATGGGCTCAAATATAGGGGCAATGCATATGGGCACAACTACAGAGGGCACTGCATATAGGCACAACTACAGGGGGCTATTCATATGGGCTCAACTACAGGAGGCACGGCATATGGGCTCAAATACAGGGGCATGGCATATGGGCACAACTACAGAGGGCACTGCATATGGGGACAACTACAGGGGGCAATGCATATGGGCACAACTCCAGGGGCACTACTGCAGGGGGCATTGCATAAGGGGCACTGCTAGAGGGGCATTGCATAAGGGGCACTGCTAGAGGGGGAATTGCATAAGGGGCACTGCTAGAGGGGGCATTGCATAAGGGGCACTGCTAGAGGGGGCATTGCATAAGCGGCACTGATACAGGGGACATTGCATAAGGGGCACTACTACAGGGGGCATTGAATAAGGGGTTCTACTACAGGGGGCATTGCATAAGGGGCACTGCTATAGGGGGCATTGCATAAGGGGCACTGTTACTGGGGGACTACTACAGGGGGCACTGTATAAGGGGCACTAACTTGATAGATGCTGTTTACAGGTTATATGCTATGTTCCCAATAATCTGATTCTACACGGACATAGAAACTGTACAACCTGTCTTGAGCTGAGATGACAGACTGGCAGAAGAGGAGAGGAGGGTTTGTAAAGTAGATCTGGCAGGGTGGGATGTAACAGGCATTACTGTGTGGCATAATGTGTAATGGGCATTACTGTGTGGCATAATGTGTAAAGGGCAATACTGTGTGGCACAATGTGCTATTAGGGGTATTACTTAGTGTGGCATAATGTGTTATAAAGGGCACTACTGTGTAACATTATGTCTTATAAGGGGCATAATGTGTAAGGGGCAGTGCAAATGGGCTCAACTATAGGGGGCAGTGCTTATGGGCTCAACTACAGGGGCATGGCATATGGGCACATCTATAGAGGGCATTGCATATGGGCTCAACTACAGGGGCACTACTACAGAGGGCCCTGCATAAAGGGCACTACTGCAGGGGGCACTGCATAAGGGGCACTGCTACAGGGGGCATTGCATAAGGGGTACTGCTACAGTGGGCATGCATAAGGGGCACTGCCTAAGGGGCACTGCTACAGGGGGCATTGCATATGGGCACAGCTACAGGGGACCCAGCATAAGGGGCACTACTACAGGGGTCATTGCATAAGGGGCTCTACTACAGGGGGCATTGCATAAGGGGCACTGCTACAGGGGTTTTTTGCATAAGGGGCACTGTTACTGGGGGATTACTACAGGGGGCCCTGTATAAGGGGCTTTAACTTGATACAAGCAGTTTACAGGTTATAATCGATGTTCCCAATCTGGTTCTACATGGACATAGAAACTGTACAACCTGTCTTGAGCTGAGATGACAGACTGGCAGTAGAGGAGAGGAGGGTTGGTGAAATAGATCTGTCAGCATGGGATGTAATAGACATTACTGTGTGGCATAATGTGTAATGGGCATTACTATGTGGCATAATGTGTAATGGGCATTACTGTGTGACACAATGTGCTATTAGGGGTATTACTTAATGTGGCATAATGTGTTATAAAGGGCATTTCTGTGTGGCATAATGTATTGTAAGGGGCATTATGGTGTGGCATAATGTGTTAGAAGGCATTATGGCATGGCACAATTTGTTTTTAGGGCATTACTGTGTGTCATTATGTGTTATATGTGGCATTATTGTGTGGCATAATGTGTAAGGGGCATTACTGTGTGGCATAATGTGTTATAGGGACATTACGGTGTGGCATAATTTGTTATAGGGGCATTAAGGTGTGGCAGAATTTGTTATAAGGGCATTACGGTGTGGCATAATGTGTTGCAAGGGGCATTACTTAGAGTGTCATAATGTGTGCGACATTAGTGTATCATGAAACCACATGACTTAAATATCGTCTTTGGGTGTGTTTGTTTTTTGGGCGGGGGACGCTTGGGGGGTGCTTGAAACTTTGGCCCTGATTCAGAGCCGGTCGCTATTTGCGCTCGCTCGTCCAGAAAATAGGGGTGGCTTTTCAAATGAACCGTTCGCTGTTTGCGGTCTGTTCACGCCTCTAGGTCTGAACGAGCGAACAAAACTTGCGGTCTTTTTTTGGGAAACTACGCCCCCTGGCCGCTCGCATCCGACGTCATGTCCGCTATTTATTAGATTAATCGAGTACATCGAACAGGGTATGAACTGCTCGCTATTCTTGTGGTTGGTTTTTGCTACCACAATTTTGCGAGCAGTTCTGGCTAAAAAAAAACCCAGTGACGTGGTCAATGACGCTGCTGTTTTAAATATGCACACCCATAAAACGCCCGTTTTGACCTTTAAGCACGCCTGCGTTCTGATTTCCACTCCCCGTTTTCAAGCACCTTCCCCTGTTACCACCCACATACGCCTCATCCTGTCACTCAAATTATCAGGCATTCGCTATTTTGCGAGCACATGAATTTCGGCCGCACTGACTGGTTCGCGCATGCGTATAACGATCCGTACGCATGCGCAGATGTGCGAACATCGCTCGGAACGAGCGTACTGCCGCTAGCGAGTGGCTCTGAATGAGGGCCTTTGTTGTCAGGGGGGAGGAAAATTTGTAGTTACGCCACTGGGTGAAGATGTGCATTTTCACTGATGCATTATTTATATTTGTAAATTTTCACTGACGACTTATATACATTTATCCAGGGCTTACCTATTATAGTGCCCATTCCAATGTGTAGACTGAAATACCTATACAGGTTGAGTCTCCCATATCCAAATATTCCAAAATACTGAATATTTTTAGCTTGACTGAGATAGTACACAAACTTTGTTTAAGGCACAAAAGTATTAAAATATAGTATAGAATAACCTTCAGGCTGTGTGTATAAGGTCTATAAGAAACATACATTATATTAAAGTATGTGCACAAACTTTTTTTGATGCACAAAATTATTAAAAATATTGTATACAATTACCTGCAGGCTGTATGTATAAGGTGTATATAACACATAAAGCATTCTGTGTTTAGATTTGGGTCCCATTCCCAAGATATTTCATTATGGAATGCACATAGGGGGTCATTCAGACCCGCTCGTGAGCGGCAGTACGCTCGCAAGCGGGTCGATGTCCTCCACTGCGCATGCGCACGACGGAGGGAGCTCCGTCGTGCGCATGCGCGAGACCCGGAGACCGACGGGCTCTCCATCCCCCCGGGTCTCGCACCAAAGGGGGCGTGCTGTCGATGTTGATTGACAGCACGCCCCCTTTGGTGGGCGTGCCGGGGGTGTGCCTGCCAGACGGAGGCGTTCCCATGGGAACGCCTACCGTCTCAAGCCGGCCCCACTGACATCACTAGTGATGTCAGTGGGAGTGATTTTGGCTCTGATAGAGCCAAAATCACTCCGGAGCTTGCGGCAGCGAGACCCTACCGCAGGGTCTCCGTCGCAAGCCCGGTGGTCGCGATGGTCAAGACCATCGCGACCATCATCATGGACGCTCGCTAAAGCTGTGGGTGGTAACCCACAGCTATGCGAGCGTCCATGAGGACGCTCCAAAAAAAGGTAGGAGGGCCCTGATTCAGAGCGACGCGCTCTGGTCAGAGCGTTTAGCTCTGAATCAGGCCCATATTCCAAAATACGGAATATTCCGATATCCAAAATACCCCTGGTCCCAAGCATTTTGGATATAGGAGACTCAACCTGTACTAAATAAAGAAGTGCTACCTTTTTATATTTAAGTCCTGTAATTTTATCAGGTACTGTTTGTGCTTCCTATGGTGCCATATTAATTAAATTATATCTTCACTTAAACTTTAATTTTCAAACACAGAGTGGTTTGGGTTGTGCAGTCTACTGTAGATTTTGTAAATGTCCCATTTGCTAAATGAGAAATTCATGGATAATTGGCTTCCACAACACCACTGACTATTTCAAACAAGTGAGCAGTACAGACATGACATCAACTGAATCTTTCTGGAATACGGCCAGGGTATCACCACACCCCAAGTATAAGGAACTTGGCTCATCTACAGCATTAGAATAGTACAGATCCCCCACTATATTAAGAAACACTGCAGCATTGAGCAAGCATTGGTATTATCAGGGGAGGGGCTTCCACCAATGTTCTACTGAAAATGGTGCTACTGTAGCTCCCTCTGTTCACTATTATCTAACTGTGATTGGCAGTCCCAGCTACTGTGCAGGAAAGCTGATGAAACAAGCCCATTGGCCTATTAATACAATTTCTAATGATAGTAAAAGCATAGAGTAGGTCAGAGCAGGGCCAGATTAACAATGGGGCAGATGGGAATACAGCCCCCATCATCATGACAGCACGCTGATGACCAGCCAACAGACTGGCCCTGGGTTTCAGGGATCCTAAGAATCTAAAATATATCTGGAAACCCTATGCTCCAGAGTTATAACTTTATATTTTTCAGTTGCATGCTTAATTTTGATCTGGGACTAAAACTGACCACATGGTATGTCTGAATTAGCAATCTGGCATTTTCCAGAAAGGCTGAAGGGCATGAGAGTATTAGTGGACTCATCTGGGCTCCCAAATGTTTGTTAAAATAAGATTAACCGCTTGTCAGCCTCCATATTCTGCCCCCACCATCGTTTTTGGCTCCCACCACTGTACTTGCAACTCCCGATGATGATAGACAATATTATTTGTCAACCAGTGTATGATGAACAATTTCCGTTGAGACCCTGTACACAAATGTGGAGTAGTTTGTTTTTTTATGCCAGGGCTTTTCAGTTCTAGTCTGTGCTGTCATACAACCAGGCTGTATAGTCATCCAAATTGGCCATTATTGACTAAATGGGCACAACAGTGCATCATGTATGGTCACTCACATGCACTTGAGATCACTGTCTAACCAGCAGGCACTAAGTTCCTTTTGTATACTGCGATTGGCTCGATCGACTAATAATTTAGGCAACTTGTTCCTTCACATGTCACAGTTTTCTATAGAATTGGTTATTGGGTGGTTGATACGCAGTGTTGGACTGGGGCATGAAAGGCCCACCAGGGAATGTAAGGCTAGGAGCCCAAGCTTAAGGGGTGTGGCCTGCCAAAACAGATGGACTTGGCCAAGCATTAGAGAGGACATGCAAAAGCGCAGGGCCCCTTTATAAAACAGGGGAGAGGGGTGTGTCAGCACCACCCACTTTTATTGGCATGAGGGATAATCTTAGTGTAGTTTCCAGAGAAACAAATCAAGCACCCAAGTTCAACCATGACCCTGCTCCACCCCTGGAGGAGGGGGTGGGGCCCTTAGGCAGTGGGGCCCACCGGGGATGATTTCCTCTGTACCCTGGCCCTGTGGGTCAGTCCGACCCTGTTGGTACGTGTTGCGCATGTATAAGAGTTAAATGTTCCTTAAATTGTTAGTTAATTGGAATGTGATTGCCTACATGTGTATAATTTATAGGTAGCACCTAACATTTTATCAGAGTTTAACCTTCAGTTTTATAGTTTATGGCCTGACGTGTCTCACTGTTAAACGAGGTTGTCATGACTTGTTCTCACATTACAGCTTCCCACTGTTCTCTGGATGTGTTATATAATAACTGCGCTAACATGTTACACCATGACTTTATCAGCATTATAGTATCACGTGTTCTGAGGACATTATATTGCGTAATCTCTATAACAATTCCCCACTCTGCTCTTATGTTTAATTAAGGAGCACGATCTTAAAATAAAATAAATAAATTTGTTCTTTGTATAGGGCATTTATTAACGAGTTTGAGCTGTACTAAGCTCGTTGTGAATGTTATTTTTAGCTGCTGCTATTTATCATTGTAGATAGCGCTACCGTAATGTAGCGCTATTTAATTTGCATATGTGCCTAATAAATATGTTGGTGTTGGTATTTGTTACTTACTGCTCGCTGGCTTCATTTGAACTCGCCAGGGTCCTGCCTCTGTTAATTTGCAGCAGCAGCGATGTGACACTGTTCTCATTGACTTCCAGCACATGACACCCTCATTGGCCACAGTGACACATGACAAGCACAGGGCCTGGGGCTGATTAGGGGGTGGAGAAGGTGTAACTGGCAGGTTGTGCTTGGTATCCGATACTGTACACGTAGTGGCGTATAGTATCACTCACAAGTTCCCGCAAAAAATGCTGTTTTCGGAACTTGATGAGTTACACAATTTCCACATCCCCATGCTATAGTATGGGGACTGTGTAGTACTATAGTATAGGGACTGTATAGTACTACAGGCTTGCCTACCCTCCCGATTTGGTCGGGAGCCTCCGGAATATCGGGTCCCCCTCCCGACCCCCCGGAAAGGCAGGCAAGCCTCCCGGCTGCCGCCTGCACCCCCCGACTACAGCTAGGAACCCCCGCAGTGGGGGGCTCGATGACGCGATTCGAGCTGAGAAGCATCATCGTGGCTCCGCACCTGCTTCACAATGCCTTTTTTTCGGCATTGTGAAGAGGGGGCAGGGCCAGGATGACGCGATCGTGCGGTCACGCCCTGGCCCTGCCCCCAAAACGGCATCATAGCCCGGCCACGCCCCCCGCAGAAAGGAGGGAAAGGAGGGAGAAAGGAGGGAGCTGAATATCGGCAAGTATGTAGTACTATAGTATGGGGACTGCATAGTACTATAGTATGGGGACTGTGGAAATTATCAGGGCAGAATTGTAACCAGGAGATACCTGTGATATCTGTGATATCTCCTGCGTTACACTGTTAATGAATAGCCCTGACCCTTAATTTTTACAAATGTAGGGGAAAATTTTAATTTTCACCCTCTTTTTTAAAAATTAAGGGATGATGAATAGGCATCAGATGCACTAAGCTCTGAAAAGTGATAAATTGAAAAGTGATAAATTACCAACCAATCAGCTCCTAACTGTCATTTTTCAAACACAGCCTGTAAGATGACAGTTAGGAGCTGAATGGCTGATACTTTATCACTTTACAACTTATCACTTTCCAAAGCTTAAAACATCTCCCCCTTAGAGTGTTGGGGCTCGTGCTGAGTCTGTGCTCCAGCATTCACTCTGGTTGCTGAAGATTGGGTACTGGTTCTGGATCCCTTTTTGAGGATTTAGGTTCCAGTGACCCAGCTCTGGTAATCGGTTTGCAGCATCTGTTATCAGATTCCATACAGACTACTGATTACCTGTATTACTCGCTGCTTTGTTCCCTGAGTTCTCCAACACTGGTTCCAACCCCTTATCCCTATATTCAAGATAAGGGATTGAGTTCTACTCAGTTGGTTCCAGGAGCAGACTGGGAACCTTCCAGGTATCACTGACCTCTCTAAAGGCACCAGGCATTTACCACATGGGTCTCACACATGAGTAGACCTCTGATTCAATCACTGCTATTTAGCTACAACCCGTCAGCCCAGTCCACAGGTCCTGACTTGGATCCAAAAACCTCAAACGTGACAATCCCTTATCAACTACACATTACATTCATTTTCCCTATTACCTTAATAGACCTCACTAAGAGGACCATTTATTATGTTTTAGACCTGATAAATAGAATTTCTTAATGTTGCTATTCGCAGCAATTAAACCGCCTGGATGTATTAAAAATCACATGCAGGGACAGGGGCCCCATATTCAGTGATGGGTGCAGCTAAGGTTGAGTAGCTTTTAAAGTCACTGGCAGAGGCCAATTCATTATGGCTTGCACTTTTTGTGGGTTCATCTGTAATCAAGTAGTGGAGATGATGTGACTAAGGAATGATACAGATGTTACCTCAAACATGCATTTCTCCAGTTTACAATAAAGTCTATTTGCCCAGAGTTGTTGGAGTACCTCTTTTACAATCAATCAAAATCAAGATGTTGCCTAAATAGACTACTAAGTACATACACATAAAGAAGATCTCGAATAATTTCACTAACATAGTTTTGGAAGACAGCAGGAGCATTAGAAAATCCAAATGGCATAACAAGATATTAATAATGACCATTGCGGGTGTTGAAGGTGGTCTTCCATTCATCTCCTGCTCGTATATATGAATTAGGATATGAGAGGTAAAGGATAGCGGTTTTTGATGGTAATTTCATTTAATCCTTAATAATCAACGCAAGGCATGAGACCTTCATCTTTCTTCTTTACAAAAAAGAAACCTGCCCATGCCTGTTTACTACTTTTCCGACTCCCTAGAGAAACTTTATTGACGTTTTTAGTAGCTACAGGAGTTTCACAAGACTGAAGTGGAAGCACTTTCTTGAGGAACAGATCTCAACCCAGGTGCAGATTTGCAAATACTCCAATCAATTTGAGGATTGTGTATTCGTAGCCATGGCAGATCTAAGACCAGATCAATAGAAGCTTTAGGGATGGCAAGATTTAAAGTCTCAGAATGTACGGATGTGGATTTAAAGATCTACAGTAAAAAGGTAGACATTGTCTAGATAGACACCAGATGTTACACACGCAATAGGTCGACAGGGACAAAATGTCGACACACTAAGGGTCAACATGTAAGAAGGTCAACAGGGTCAAAAGGTCGACATACATGTGGTCGACGTGAAAATGGTCGACATATGTTATTTTTTTTTTTCTAACCCTAATCTTCACCCTAACCCTAATGCTCCCCTTGGTGCCTAACCCTAACCATCTGGGTAGGTGCCTGAACCTAATCGTCTCTTCTATTGCCTAACCCTAACCCTCCGGTAAGTGCCTAACTCTCCCTCCTGGTGCCTAACCCTAACAGTTGGGGTAAGTGCCTAACCCTAACCATTTGGGTAAGTGCCTAACCCTAACCGTTGGGGTAAATGCCTAACCCTAACCCTCCGGTAAGTGCCAAACCCTAAACCTATTCCTAGAAAAAATGTAAATAAAAAAATCATGTGTCGACCATTTTCATGTCGACCATTGGCATATCAACCTTTTGACCCCGTCGACCTTCTTACATGTCGATATTTAGTGTGTCGACCGTTTGTCCCTGTTGACCTTTTGTTCCTGTCGACCTATTGCCTATCTAACATCTGGTGTCTATCTAAACATTGTCTACCTTTTTACTGTAGATCTTTAGACCAGATCCTGAATGTACCACCCAAGCTAATAGTTCCAGGAGAGAGGTCTTGTGAGTGTTGATACCCTCTGGTATCCAACTGCCATCAACGGCAGTAAGATGAATGGGACTGGTAAAGATTGAAGTGGCAGTGCCAATTCTTTGACTAGGGATAATGAAAAAAGTTCCCTGTGGCTCCAGAGTCAATTAGTGCTTGGAAGTATTTTGACTAT
This sequence comes from Taudactylus pleione, assembly GCA_031769625.1. Lineage (NCBI taxonomy): Eukaryota > Metazoa > Chordata > Amphibia > Anura > Myobatrachidae > Taudactylus > Taudactylus pleione. The sequence goes on from JAUIMM010000175.1 coordinate 1,507,070, forward strand.
TGGCCGTGCCTAAACTTGCGTATCCACTAGACGATATGCTCCACGAGCGATATCATCTAGTGTTTCCCTGGCAGTAGATGTGCCCAATGTTGTAAATGACATTGAGCACCCACACTGAACAATACAATTCACAATATCGTTCAGTGTTGTCACCCTCCCTCATCTGCGTACTTGTAGAACCTGATGATATCGTCACGTTGCCCTCCAAGTACGGGCGATGAAAGATGTCATCAACAACCAGCGGGAGTGCGCATCTTTGGTCGTTGACGGCATATCCACTGGACGATATTGCGGACGATGAACAATAACGATATCATTATCATTCAAAACGTCCAATAAATCGTCTAGTGGATACGCGGCATAAGGGTCACAAAGATCATAAAATCTAGCTCAGAGGGGGAGTCTTTTGCCACGCCCAACCTGACTTCACTGGTACCGGTTAGGCTTTGGAGTTTCTCAGATGTTTGGAGCATGCTCCTACAAGTTGACTGTGTTCAGCACAATATAAACAAAGTCTTTCTTGGAGTTGTTTTTACTGTTCTTCTGGTTTTAGTTGTCTCCTTTTCAATGACACGTTCTTGCTAATGGAGATCAACTCTGGTGAACAAAGTGATCAATCCGTCGAGAGAGGTAGGTAATCCAGGATGCACAAATCATCTTTGATTCAGTCAGATAGACCGCTCCAGAAAGCAGCATAGAATACCTCTTCATTGCACTTACTTTCATATGCCAGGGTATGAAGCTAGACGACATATTGGCCTACAGTATGAGAGTCTTGTCTGAGACGCAGAATATCAGCGGCAGCGGAGGTGGTCCTTCCTGGCTACTCAAATATTCTCTGAAATGTGGAGATAAAATGAGGATAGTAATTTATTATGGGATCTGATCCCTCCCATAAACCCAGGCTAGGACCTCTCCAGATAGTAGTGAAATAACATAAGCAACTAGTCTTGGTTGAAGGGAGATTCCCAGATAAAGTAACAACTCAAAATGAATCTCACATTGATTAATAAAGCCTCTGCACTTCTAAGGATTTCCATCAAACTTCTCTGGAGTAGCTAAGAGCAGAACTTGAGTCTTGTCCAGCAATAGCAAGTTGTAGGTTGTCTAGACGATTTGGTAAGGTACTGGGGAGACTGTAATAATTTGTGTAGTTTCCTGGTTCTCCAACCAACAACTCGCCAAATTTAGTAGGGAGGCTAAACCTTGGGTTTGTTCGCCTGATGACTCCTTTGTGCCAGTACAAACCGTCAGGATCTGTGATTTGTCTAGACTCGAAATAGGACCCAAGGTCTGTATATAGCTGGAGACCGTATAATGAAAACTAGGAGGTTTACTAGGAATCTGTAAGGCACAATGTAACAGTCACTGATTACCAAGGTCTAGAGAATATAGTTAAGACGAGGAGCTGTGGAGAGTGTCCAATGCAGATAAATGTAGAGAGTCTCTGAGGGCGTAAAACAGTTAATTAGCACTAGAGCCAATGGGTATTCAGAGAACTCTCTGGGTGGGATGCATAAAAGCAAATTTTGTGGTCAAACCTCCAAAAATGACGTTTTTGGAGGCTTGTCTGCTTACAACATATGCACCAAGCTCTGTAATGCGATACATTCTGGGGCTTGGATAAGGTGGGCAACAACATCTTTAGATGGTGTTGCCCAGTAGAAGCCCATGCCCGTGTTGCCCACCTTATCCAAGCCCCGGAATAGAAGCCCATGGGCTTCTATTCGCAATTCCCCCAGAGAGGGATCCAATCAGATCCCTCCCAGCACTCTCCATGGCACGTGCATCGCTTAACACATGCACAGAAGGACTTTTGGGTCATAAACTTAGAAGCCCTTCTATCGCAAAGGACAGCTCTTACCGGGAATGCTGTTTTTTGTGATTTTTTACAAGCATACAGATTTAATAAATGCCGTTATGCTTCCAATGAGTGGTGGGATGCATGACGCACAGCATTTTGCTGCCAATTCTCAGATATATGCTGAAGACTGTGAGGGGTGCTTAGTGTAATACTGGCTGCACTACAGGAATACACTGAAGTCTGTGGGTAGAGCTGGTAGCACAACAGGAACAACCTGGAGTCTGTGAATACTGGCAGCACAACGGGAATACACTGTAATCTGTGAATACTGGCAGCACAACAGTAACACACTGTAATCTGTGAATAGTGCTGAATTATAATGGCAGCACAACAGGAACACACTGGAGACTGGATACTGCTCTGTACTAATGACCCGCACCTGGAGTAACAGCAGTACACAGGAGACTGTGAATAAAGCTTAGTAATACTAAGCAACACACTGAAGACTGAGGGTACTGCTGAATAATAATAGCAGCACAACAGGAACAAACTGCAGACTAAAGATCCAGCTTGAAGCGCAATACACTGGAGACCGTGGAGCCAAACTCTGAACACTGCTGACTGGAGCTAGCAAGCAGGTAACAGCTAAAGTTGTACTGGCAATGAGGGAGAGACTTAGGGTGCCCTGGCTGCTGATAGGACTCTGGAGTCATGTGCAGGGAATCTGGTCCAGGATTAGAAGAACAGTGGTCAGCTGATCTCAGGTGAGATGGTGGTGCACATGTTCCAGTGACGCCAGCTTCACATGAAGAAAACAGACTCTGGATTTGATATTGGTTGGAACATGTTCTGACAGCCTAGGAGAGGGATGTATTGCCGAGTACAGTAATGGGGCTTGCCAGTCCGACATGTGACACTGAACATCCATACGTCTGCATGTGGAATATGTCACACGAACTGTTTTTCCATCTGCAGCAGCAGCCACCATCATTAGTTTCTGGACATGCACCCACTCCATACTGGGTGCAAAAGAAATTGGGTGCACCCACAACACTCTCAATAGGCAAAACAGTTCTGTGCATCCGCATGGTCGCCGCCTAGCTAACAACCATTTCACAGAAAGAGCAGTCTGATCAACCCATCTGCACTCACAATTTCTGTCTGGTCCAGCGCATGTACAATAACTGATTTCTTTCTACAGAGCATGCACAGTATGCTGAAATCCGCAAGATGCATCCTCAAACCTACTTGTGTCCGACTCAGAATCAGGCCCTTAATGTATGAGCTTTGCCCTACCTATAATCTATATATGATTAAAATTAGACAGCATAACCACCCTACTTTTCAATAATCCAATCTAGATGTGAAGATCTGAAGAATGGTGTTTATTGTAGTGATAGGACGAATTACGAATTCGTAAAACTGTAATACAAACATAACAGAATGCAATTATGTGAATTGTTGCAATGCAAACAACATGAAACATACAGCATAACTGAGATCTGTGACTTACAGCAGATCTATAATAGCAGATATAGATCAGAGGTCTTAACATTTATGCTGTGCTGATGGGTGAATATAGATACCTATTTGCAGTAGACCATGTGAAATCTAAGACGGAGACTGCACTGTGGCTTACCCAGGGTGCATTGGGAAACTTCAATAGTATCCTATAAGGCAGAGGTTCCCAAACGTGGTCCTCAAGGCACCCCAACAGTTCAGGTTTTGGAATTATACATGGTTGAGCACAGGTGACAGGATGAAAAACAATTTTATGACACACCTCTCAGATGTAACAGTACACGCCCACTTTATCGCGTGCTCATAGGTGCTGCTTTCACAATCTCCCTGAAATGCTTTTTCAAAAGTAGGCAAGTGTGCCCCAAACACATTTCAATACTCTTTAAAATAAGGTTAAATGTATATGGGAAGTCTAAGCTTGCAGTAGGGTTCTGCTATAAACCAATTATTGTATGGAATCAATGATATTACGTGTCTTTGCAACTAGAATGTAAAATTGTTGACATATTGATTCCAGATGCATGATATGAAAATTGCCATTGTGTGGGCCTAGAGCATGCACCCCATATATTTCTGTATCCCCTCCCCCTCATTCATTGTTGTTCTTTAAATATGGAATAAAATTGTTTAAAAAATCCACTACTGTTGTACAGTACAGGTTGAGTCTCACATATCCAAATATTCCGAAATACGGAATATTTTCAGCATGACTGAGATAGTGAAACCTTTGCTTTTTGATGGTGCAATGTACACAACTTTGTTTGAACCACAAAATTATTGAAAATATTGTATAAAATTACTTTCAAGCTGTGTGTATAAGGTGTATATGAATCATAAATGCATTCTGTGTTTAGATTTGGGCCCTATTCCTAAGACATTTCAATATGGATATGGTATACAAATATTCCACAATACGGAATATTCCGATATCCAAAATACCCTTTGTCCCAAGCATTTTGGGAGACTCAATCTGTATAATATTAAATAAAATTGAACTTTGCAATGATTTTAATAAGGAAACACAGTTTTAACTACAGTTATTGTTTCACCTCTTTATTTTATTTTATTATCTCTGTTGCTGCTACTCTAGTTCATGAAGTTGTTTTGCCAATGACTAAGGGGGTCTGTATATCAAGATACCTCTTAAACAAAGACTTTCTATGGCTTCTCATTGTTGTTTGTCCATAAAAAAAAAGTTACCGTGGCAGCTGAGCAATGCTTGGCTATCTGGCAGCACTCACTACCACCACCAGTAAGCGTATTATACTTACTGCTCACCAGTCAGTTGTAACTACGCACATGTGCGAGCTGGCTCCTGCATGTGCACTAGAGCTGGAAGCCGGAACAGTTCAATGTTCTACAAAAAAACATAAATATAAAAAAACTGAAGCAAAAATGAGAAAAAAAACATCCCAAAAAATAAAGGATAAAAAATTGGTTTTATTTGAATAGTTTTTTGTATGGTGAAAATGTCAAATAAGCGCTGTTTGTTAATGTGACTTAATATGGTATATAATGAAAATTAATGAGGTAGTATGTGAGTAAGTAAATAAGAATTGGTTAATTAACAAAATAAAATAAATTAAAGATAAATAAAGATAAATTAAAAAATAAAATAAAATAAAATTAAAGCAATAATTACTTAATTCTGATGGTACCCATACTTGATTAGATTATTGTTTATAGCTCTTTTGAGTACAAGTTGATGGAGTCCCGTTGGTGCCAGCCGTATGGAGATCTTTTCCTAACTTTCCCTACTTTTCCGCTGTTTGATCTTCTAAGTAGCAGACTGGGGAGTGAATTGCAAACTCCCTCCATGGATGCCTCTCTGTTGTCCAGTTCTCTGTACAGCCGGGCGGCCAATGATTACGTTACCGGAGCGTGCTGGAACGTTATATGTAGGTATTAACTTGGTATCTTATAGGGCAGGGCTCGACAAATCCCAGGGGCCAGGTCGCCTTGGCTACCAGATTTTGCAGTGAAGGAGGAAGCAAATCCTCATCAGCCCCGGCAGAGTTTCGTCGTGCCTATAGAATTGCGGTGTTCCTGTCATGCACAGGAGTGCAAGTGCTGAGTGTCACCTGCGGTGACTGCTGCTCCTCTGTCCGTCCCGGACTGCACTGACTACTCCTCTCCATCCTGGCCTGCTCTGATCCCTGGTGTCTGTCCCAGTCTATGCTGATCCTCCTATATGTCCCGGCTGTCTACTGTCTCCTATCTCCAGCTGCATAGAGCTCTCCAGTAGTAGGGTCTATGCGTGGTCAGGGATTACGGAGCGGCTTCAGAGGGATAGTGGTGTGACCACGAGGAGAGGGGGGTTCTGTTGTACTTTCTGACAGCATTATTTTATGTGAAATGTGGTCTTTTATTACTGGAGGGTAGGGGGTGGAGCAGGGGAGCTGTGCAGAGCATTGAGGGGGCTTCCATTTTACTGTATCCATTCAACTGTGACCATTTTGTGGACTAGTATAGTGTGTAGAACAGGTGCATAACACACAGAGCTGTGCTCGTCACTCACTCCAGTAATTTTTTTTGGGGGACGGTGGTCTGGCTCCTACACTTTCATCCTGGCTCCTAGATTTTAAAAAAGTTTGTCATGGCCTGTTATAGGGGCTAAGCAGTACACTTCTGTCTCCTATCAGGTCTTTCTATACAGTACTAAGTAAAGATGGCTGCAGTCACATGTGCAGTAGGACATCAGATTGGATGATGGTCCTCCCTGTAGATTCTGGGTCCTAGTCAGTGGTGTATCTATAATGGGTGCAGTGTGTGCAGGGCACATGGGCCCCCAGGTCCAGGGGGACCCGCACCGCCTGCACCCATATTATTTTAAACTCACCTGTCCATGGTCACGCGTTGGGTGTCAGCGCTGCTCATAACACCGGAAAACGGCCGCCGCGGCCATTTTTCTGGTGTTCTGCGCATGCGCAGTAGACTCTGGGCACACTCTAGTGCCCAGAGTCTACCGCGCATGCACACGAAACTGGAAAATGGCCGCCGCTGACATTTTCCTGCGTTCTGCGCATGCGTAGTAGACTCCGGGCACACTCTAGCGCCCCGGAGTTTACTAATGCTCTGGTGGCTGGCCAGCCATGTCAGTCGGCTGCCGGGCACCAGAGAGAGAGGAGGGGCCCACACGGGGAGTGCACACGGGTCCCCTCCTCTCCTAAGATGCCCCTGGTGCTAATGCCCAGCATGAATGTAATAGCAATACCTGGACCGGTTCTGTATATGATAAATAAGCTTACCCATATAAATAGGCAAAAGCGCCAAGTTCTACAAAACTTCCTTTTTGTGCAAGATTTAGTGCTTATGTGTCTTGATAAATAGACCACTAAATTCTGTTCCATGTTAGCAGCTAACCAAATACTGTAACAAAACACCCATTGCCTGATTCTAAATCGGACTCAAAGTAGCTGCAATTGCAGGAAGTCACGGTCATTAGTATCAACACTCAGGGGCTCCAAGGGGGGGCAGGTACTAATTACCTAATTACCTGGGCTCGGCCTTGAGGGAGGGGCCTGGCACCCCACCTTCTTACCTGTCAGCGGCAGCAGCCTTTCTCCCCAACTCAGCACAGGCTGCTGTGTGCTGAGTTGCGGTGGGTACAGGAAAGCTGCTGCAGCAACAGTCTCCTCTCCCTACATGATGTGCAGGGTGGGTTCACACATCCCCTCCCCGGGATATGTCCCTGGCTCTGTCCCACCCTGTGCCTCTATGGCTCTGTCCACACTTGTACCTACCCCAAGCTGGGTGCAAGAGATCCTTATCTTTACACATGCCACGGATCTCTGGCTACACATCCATGACACTCCCACGAGATGGAAAGCTTGAGTGTGACCGCAACATTGGCATCCAATTGCTGCACAGAAATGTCCATCTCACGGATGGAGAGATCTGGCCAACATCCGACCAACTCAGAAGACACACAAAAATTATCTCATGGGCATGCACAGTTACTAAAACTCGCTATTGCAGCTGTATATGGAACTCTGGAGCTCATTCAGACCTGCCCGCTAGATGCATTCGCTTGTTCCCAACGTATGCAAATCTAACGCATGCCCAGCAAGGCAGGCGATCGTATGGCAAGGCATTAGCACGACCCCACTATGTCTTGGCGTGCGATCACTTTGTGTATGCAGACGGCCACTAGCCATTCATAAGATACCCACTTGCGCACATCATCTCCTGGAAGTGCATAAAAACCTTGGTACATCGAGCACCATCGGATGTGCTCGCAGCACTTGAGGTTGACTATACCTTGTCGCAAGCACTGCGATCACTTCAGTGTGAAATACAACCAGGTGACGTGTACAATGATGCTGCATGTTAATTATGCACGCCTATGAAACGGTGTTGAAACACTCAGGCACGCCTGCGTTCGTACCTCCACTCCACCATTTCTAGTGGCCTGCCCCTGTTACCACCCACAAACGGCCTCTCCTGTCACTCATTCAACTGGGCTATCTATGCTGGGTGAGTGAGCGCGTCCTGATCTTTCGCAGTGTTTCGCACACGCGCATTGCCAAACATATGCATGCGCAGATTGCAAATATCGGCCAGCTACGAGCGATCGCATCCTAGCAAGCGGGTCTGAATCAGGCCCTGTGTCCAATGCAGAATTAAGTCCTAAGTATACTGAAATCTAGGTACCATTTTTTCTTTACCTCATGAAGCTTCTGGGCAGATATTTGCAGCTGTGCAAAATACCATTTACAAAGCTGCAAAAATGTCAGTCTTGCACAAGTTTGCCCACTGTTGTTTTGTAGCAAAACTTTTGGCTTGAGATGGCAATGCACAGAGGGCCTGCTTCAGGTTGGTTCTCAAGGCTGTGTTTACATGCACCCCGTTCACTGCAAAACTATGCTAATGAATGTAATCGCACAGCAACCGCAGCTCTATACCAAGATGCCCGCCACTGTATAAAGCCGCTCACTTCCCATGACATGCATCCACAAGTCAGCAAAAACATCGGTAACATTGAGTACCATCGGAACCACCCACGCAGTTGTGGTTGACCTGACCCTACCGCACAAACTGCTAAACTTCCTGTCGCCATCTAGACTTCTGCCAGTGTATGCTATCGCAGGGGCTTAATTATGCACACCCCTGTAACAGCGTTTAAACGCCCAGGTACGCCTGCGTTTCTCTGACCACCCCCCGTCACCACCCTCATTTGGTTACTTCCTGTCAATCACTGTGTGACTGCGATCTCTTCCCGATCGCAGTGGCAGGTTCGTGCACGCGCACTGCGTCTTATACGCATGCGCAGAATGCAAACATCGGCTGGCGCAGCCTTGCGATCCAACCGGAATCAGGCCCAGAGCACATGGCTTTGTAGTTTCAGAGGCTCAGTAATGCTTGTCAGAAGAAGTGCAATTTTATTTTTGACCAGCTGGTGGGAGCCAAACCAAGCGTTACACTTTTACACTTTTGCAGGGACATACATTTTTTTGAAGTGGTTAACATTGATCAATAGCTGGGAGTCAGGAGACTTAAAATAATGACAATAAAGATCATTTACATACTGCACAATATGCAGATGTGAAGTGCTTTTTATGTACACCCAGGAGTGGAACAGTGCATCAACCATCGATTGTTAATCGTTGATGGTTTCACCATCGATGGCGGAGATCCAATGGTTCTCCGTCATGGCACAGAGCAACGCAATGTTTTTTTTTCTCATGTGCTGGGACACGGAGCATAGCTCTGCGCCCCTACATGAGCCAAAAGCGCCGCCCCAACTCCCTTACTGGCCCGCTGCCTGGCAAATATTAAAGCAGGGGTGACCATTGGTGGATGAAACCATCAATGGTTGCTATCTGATGGTTTCATACCATCGATGTCAACCATCGATGGTGCCACCGATGGTTAACAGACCGATTGCCATCCCTAATATAGGCTGCATATAACAAAGATTATGGGCATGATTCAGACCTGTTCGCAAGCGATATGCGCTCGAAAGCGGGTGGATGGTGGGGCATTGTGCACGCACAGCGTGCGCAATGTGTGTGCGCAAGCCCCGGAGCGAGAGAGAAATTCTCTCGCTCCAGGGCTCGCTACAAACGGGGAGACTGTCGATGTTGATCGACAGCTCGCCCCATTTTGTAGGCGGGTTGGAGGGGGTGGCTGGACAAACGGAGGCGTTCCCGAAGGAACGCCTGCCATTTGTGGGTGGCCCTACTGACATCACGAGTGATGTCAGTAGTGAGCTTCTGGCTCTATTAGAGCCTGAAGCTCACTGGGGCTTGCGGCAGACGAGACCCTACCACAAGGGTCTTGTCGCAAGCCCGGTGGTCGCGACCATCACCTGGCCACTCGCTAAAGCTGTGGGTGGTCACCCACAGCTTAGCGAGCGGCCAGGAGGCCGGATTTTTAAAAACAAAGTGGCTGCCCTGATTCAGAGCGAGCGCTTGCTTTTTGCGAGCGGCTCTGAATCAGGCCCTATGTTTTTTGGGAACTGCTCTTGTAATATGCTCTGCAAGGCCTAGCATAACGTTTATAAGTGCAAATTCAAAGGCGTGGCTACTACTACTCCAGTAACCCCCCTACATTCATGTTTCTTTTTCGAAATTACTGCCTGGTATCACCTTAATTGACAGGGAGATAATAAGACAACTGAGTGGCTGGAGATTATCAATGGTGAATATGGGTAATCACTGATGTTAGTAATGCGTAATAATAAGTATATTGGTAGAGACCGATGTAGAATATCACTGAAGAAATATCGGTAGTGATCGATGTTGAATACCACTGGTAGTGACTGATGTTGAATTTCACTGAAGTGACTGATGTTGAGTGTCACTGAAGAATATTGATAGTGACCGATGTTGAAGAATATCGGTAGTGACCGATGCTGTATGTCACTGGTAGTGACTGATGTTGAATATAACTGAAGTAACTGATGTCGAATATCACTGAAGAATATTGGTAGTGACTGATGTTGAATATCACTGAAGTGACTGATGTTGAATATCACTGAAGAATTTTGGTAGTGACTGATGTTGAATATCACTGAATAATGGGCCTGATTCAGACTGTTCTGGACTGAGCATGCGCACGACGGAGGGAGCTCCGTCGTGCGCATGCGCCAGACGCGACGAGCGAAGGAAAGTCCTTCGCTCGTTGTGTCCGATCAAAGGGGGCGTGCTGTCAATGTTGATTGACAGCATGCCCCCTTTGGTAGGCGTGCCGGGGGCGTGCCTCCCTGACGGGGGCGTTCCCACGGGAACGCCTCCCGTCAAAAGCCGGCCCACTGACATCACTAGTGATGTCAGTGGGAGTGATTTTGGCTCTGATAGAGCCAAAATCACTCCGGAGCTTGCGGTTGAAAACCTCAACCGCAGGCTCCGGCTCGCAATTTCGATGGTCGCGATGGTCTCGACCATCGCGGCCATCAAAATGCACGCTCGTATAGCCTGTGGGTGGTGACCCACAGCTATACGAGCGTCCAGAAGGACGCTCCATTTTCATGGAGGCTGGCCCTCATTCAGAGCGTGCGCTCTGCTCAGAGCGTACGGCTCTGAATGAGGGCCAATATTGGTAGTGACCGATGTTGAATATCACTGAAGTGACTGATGTCGAATATTCTGGAGAATAACAGTAGTGACTGAAGTTAAATATCACAGAGACTGGTGAAGCGTACTGATGATACAACAGCGTGGAGCCTGGAATGGCGATCTGAAGCTAGCAGCTACTGGAGAAGAGAAGTTGTTCAGGCAACTACCTGTTTCCTGGAGTCCTGCTTTATACCCTAAGGTAGCCGTCCATTGGAGGAGAGAGAGTCAGCTGAGAGGTGACCAGGCTACCATTGGTGGAGGGTTCGGTCAGGTGAGACAGACAATATGGCTGCGCCCATGACCGCCGCCGTGGGAGCTCCAATATGGAGGATTGCGTGGTAGTCAACAGGGCCCCGGGGATAATACTCAGCATGTCACCCGCCGTGCCTGGCATCTGACCACATGGCTAGTCAGGGGAAACCAGCGCCGCAGTGAGTAACGGCTGATCCCAGGCTGAATCCTGACAGTATCCCCTGAAGCATGAACATCAGAGGCTTTTATCCATGCTCGTTCTTCCAGGTCATAGCCCTTCCAGTCAATTAAATACTGAAGATGACCCAAATGATGTCTGGAATCAAGAATCTGTTCCACCTCAAATTCAATCGCAAGTTGAGTACAAACCTGTGGAATTTTAGGTGGAGTGTGATGGAATTGATTGAAAACTAAAGGTAAAAGCAAGGAAATATGAAACGTATTAGATACCCTCAGCTGGGAAGGTAATTCCAATTTGTATGCCACTGTGTTCACTACCTTTGAGATACGATAAGGACCAATGAAACGCGGAGCTAGTTTCATACTTGGAACTCTCAATCTCAAATTCTTGGTGGAAAGCCAGACCTTATCTCCAGGTTGTAGAAGAGGAACAGCCAAACGTTTGCGATCAGCAAATTTCTTGTAGCTGCTAGATGCTTTCTTTAATGAAAAATTAATTTTGTTCCGGATATCGGAGAAAGATTCAAGAAGACCTGAGACAGCAGGCACATCTACTGGTGGTAAAGCTTGAAACTCTGGGACACGAGGATGCTTTCCAAAAACAGCGAAGAAAGGAGTAGCATTCATCGATGTGTGGTAACGATAAGTATGAGTAAATTCTGCCCAAGGCAGCAGATCAAACCAATTATCTTGAGAACCAGATACAAATAGTCTGATGAAAGTCTCCAATTCTTGATTATTTCTTTCTGTTTGTCCATTAATCTACTGATGATAGGCAGAGGAAAACTTAAATTTTATCTCTCACGAGGAAAACAAGGCTCTCCAGAATCTAGCCACAAATTGTACACCATGGTCAGACATGATTTCTTTAGGTAGGCCATGCAGACAAAATATCTCTTGAAGAAAGACTTTGGCTAATTGTGGTGCTGAATGGAGACCAACCAGAGGTGTAAAGTGAACCATTTTAGAAAATAGATCCACCACTACCCAAATCGTGTTGTGACCCTTGGAGGAAGGTAACTCAGAAATGAAGTCCATGGATAAATGAGTCAATGGACTCGACGGAATCGGTAAAGGTCATAGAGGACCTACTGCTTTTCTTCGAACAGATTTGTGCTGAGCACACTTTGCACAGGAGACAATAAAATTACTGACATCATCTTTCATGGATGGCCACCAGTAGGAACGTTGAAGGAGTTTAAAGCTTATATGAATTCCAGAATGACCTGCAAATAGAGAGGCATGTGCCTAAGTCAGTAATTTTTTACGAAGATGGGGAGCCACAAAAACTTTGCCAGGAGGAGGAACAGAACTAACTTGAGTGTGTAGGAAGGAGACAGAGAGGGAACAGAACAGAATTTTAGCAGGCAAAAAGAGGAATAAAAAGAGAGAGAATAGAGGAAAAGGGAAAGTAACAGAGTCCAATAGGGTTATTGAAAGGGGAAATTCTAAAGAATATTCCTCCCTAGAAATAGATGACATCAGAGAAACTAAAATCTTTAAGTAAACATGTTCTGACAGAAGAAGAAAATAAAGTAATAAAAAAAGGACTTAAATTTGCAACCAATAAAAAAATTTAATAAGTTTGAAACTTACTTAGACCTACCAAAATTCCTAAGAAAGGTATCTCTTAAAAAATATTTTCTGGCTCAAAAAGGGGAGAAAGTGAAAAGGATAGAGATAAGCCCAAATCCACCTTCAACCCCACGTTTCAGAGGGCCTGCTTTATAGAGAGCTTTAATAAACTCGTCACAGCAGAATTAGATAATTTACAACCCAAATGGAGAAAACCTAATGACTTCACTTTGAGAGAATGAGAAGCTTTACAAAATTTAAGTAAAAATACTGAGAGTACTATAAAATCCGCCGACAAAGGGGGAGGGGTTGTCATTATGGACTCAATTAAATATGATAGAGTGATATTGAGAGAGCTAAATGATAGAGATACCTATGGAATTCTGAAAAGTAATCCCAATGACAAAATTAACAAAAATATCAAATGTTTGCTACACAAGTACAATTAGAAGGGGTAATAACAGAGGAGGAAAAATATATTTATAAAGAAAACCCAATTATCCCTATATTTTATCTTATCTAAAATCCATAAGGATACCAGAAATCCCCCCGGCTGACCTATTGTGGCCGGGATGGATTCAGCCACCTCCAACCTCTCGCACTTTATAGATCATCATTTACAGTCTGAGGTATTGAAACTCAAGTCCTATTTGAAGGACACCACTGATGTTCTGAATAAATTGAATGATTTAAGGTGGAAAGATAATTATATATTAGTGACTGCAGACGTAAGTTCGTTATATATGATTATCGAGCACACCCATGGTATAGAGACAGGGAAGTTTTTCTTAACTAAAAGCCATATGGAAAGAAGTAAGATTGATTTTTATTAGTAAAGGTATTACATTTATTTTAGAAAATAACTTCTTTTGGTACAATGAAAAATTCTACCAACAACGAATGGGCACAGCAATGGGAACCTGTTTCGCTCCCACATACACCAACCATAGTTTTGTTTTATCGATGATATTTTATTTATATGGGAAGGAAACAAAGATATAGCTGTGTTTTGTGATGATTTAAACCAAAATAGTTTTAATATTCATTTAACTTTTAGTATTAATAAACAAGAGGTTAATTTTTTTTAGATTTGATTTTATACATAGAGAAAAAGGTTTTAAAAACTAGGAATTATTGTAAACCCACAGACAGTAACTCATATTAGTAATCATCACCTATTATGGCTTAAAAAATTCCGAAAGGACAAATGAGACGAATAAGGAGAAATTGTACAGATGTGGAGGTTTTTAAAGAACAGGCAGATATTTTTAAACACAAATTCTTAAATAAGGGTTACAAAGAGGAAGATATAAATCCAGCCATAGAGGAGATGGTAACTATAAATAGAGAGGAGTTATTGACCAATAACGGGAAAGTAGAAAGTGAAATCATTCTCCTGTTCTTAACCACATTTAATAGACAACACAAACAAGTGGAAAAAATTATAAAAGAAGATTGGTACCTTTGATTATTCCAAAACATCCAAAATTTATAGACAGAAGGACACCTAACCTAAAGAATAAGTTAGTAAAGGGTGCCGTCCATGCAAAAAGAGTAGGGAGAGTGAAAACCAAAGGGTTTCACAGATGTGGAATGTGTATAACGTCAAGGACAATAAAATAAATTAGAAAATTATGTAGTTACTTCCACTAAGACGGAATATAAGATCAAGGATTTTATCACATGCAACAATAAAAATGTTATATATTCAATAGTGACCGCACGTCCATACCCTTGAGAGAAAGATGAGCCGAGCACATCAGAAACATTAAACAAGGGTATGAAAACCATTATAGGAATTAAACAGCTAGAAGGACATTGGAGGAGAAAAGATGTTGATATTACTTTAGCACAGTGATGGGGAACCTCAGGCCCGGGGTCGTATAAGGCCCTCAAAATCATTTGGTCTGGCCCTCTGAGCTTTTTTCTGTTAGCCTCATCTGGCTAGCAGGGTGCCTAGAATGTCACTCTGCAGCCAGAATCTATGCAGCAGTGCTGCCTGGAGCATCCTCAGGACGCTTCAGACAGTCACACCGCTGCCCTTACAGCTCCCCGGAGCATCCTCAGAATGCTCTGGGCATTGCTGTAATGAACGGTGATGGTGGCCCTGCCCCGTTTGACATCACACTGAGGGGGCGTGGCCTGAACTGGGCCCGCAAATAATGTTATATATATCAAAATGGCCCTAGGCACAAAAAAGGTTCCCCATCCCTGCTTTAGCACAATCAGAAATTAAATTGATCTATGAGTTAAAAACCTTGACACCACATGATTTGAATGTGGATTTTGAGCTGAAATGGTTTCTGTGAATTTTAAATTTTTATCTTCTTTTCACTATTTTCATTCCGTAGTTGCTTCCCCATTGTTCTTATTATTTATATGTATTCATGCTTACTATACTTTACTCCTTTTACTAAGATTTATGAAGGTGCACTATGTCACCTTAAGGGCACTCAGTTATTTCAAATGCAGATAATAATGGGACCGGATTATGCATCATGGAGATGCGTTCCAAGCCTCACATCCGATACCGGAAGTGCGTGTATGCGACCTCCGGTAATGAGAACCCGGAAGTGCGAGGACGCGACTTCCGGCAACAACAACTATGTCCCGGCGGCCAGAAAGTACAAAGCCGAACGTTTCCCAGATGATAGGAGAAGGAGGACACTGTATGTGGCAGGCATAGGGGATCTCAAGAGTATGTTTATAGTGCTCCAGCAGGGGAACGAAGAACCATAAGTTCGCGAGCACGACTTTCGGTATTAAGGAAAACAGGAAGTGGAATGAGATAGCGGAGGTATGTGTTCCACTAGTGAAACACAATTTAAGTTTTTGTGATACCGGCACCAGTTCTATTGCACAACAAAAGGTCCCTTTTGGGTACAGTGGGATAGGGTAGTAAGGATTCACACAGAACCAAGCATAGGATGCATAAGGGATTGTATTTGTGTTTTTATTTTGATGTAAATGTTATGACTTGGATCCTGCCCCTGAATCCACCAATCAGGGGAATGTAAGGGGCATATAAGGACATTTGACCACCAACCTAGCACACCTTGAAAAAGACTCTGAAGTAGTTGAAACGCGTTGGTGGAGTGTTGCAGGATCCGGTATAAAGTAACATCCGGACTAGGACTGTACATCAAGAGTGGTAATTCCAGGCTCTATTCCCGAGAGGTTCCTGGATTAATTGACTCGTGATTTGGTGTGCATTATACATCACCCTATCTGGCACGCTGCTTATTATGTTGGTGATGGATATGTTTAAAATTATTTTTAAGAGTGTATTATTATTTTTAAGAATGTACCCATTGAAAATCGAAAAAAACATTCAAAGGAAGGTGTTTAAAAAAATGTGAAACTGTATGAACATCAGTACTTCTGATTTTGACGAAAGCCTCATTTAACTTTGAATTAATTCTTCAAGTCAGTGACTGCATTGTTTTTTTCATTTCTATTAACCCATCCTTTTACCCCAGCAGGGTGCGCAAAAATACCCAATATTTCTGTATTATTAACTTGAGTGTGTGTAAACACTAGAGGGCTAAGAATAGAATGTTTTTTCTGTTGATTTTCATCTTCTTCAAGAGGTGATCTATAGAGCGTCTCAGCTTACAGATTATGTACTCCCAAATGAAATAGGACCTTGAAATTAAACCTGGAGAAGAAGAAGCCCAGCAAGCCTACTTGGGATTAAGACGTTGAGCCGTCTTCAAATATAGCAGATTCGTGTGATCTGTAATAGTTACTGGGAGCTTGCCTCCTTCCAAATGATATCTCCATTCCTCGAGTTCAAGTTTCATGGCAAATAATTCCTGGTCACCAATAGCCTAGTTTCTTTCTGCTGGAGAAAATTTGCGGGAGAAATATCCACAGGGATGATTCCGTTCATACTCGGCTATTTGAGATAAGTCCAAAAGGCATCACTAAATACTTGAAGTAGCCGTCACGAGTATTGAACGCAGTCTTCCATTCGTTGCCTTCCTTTATCCAAATAAGGTTGTACGACCCTCGAAGATTTAGTTTGGTAAAGATGGTGGCACCACGCACCTTATCAAAGAGTTCAGAAATGAGAGGAAGAGGATACCGATTCTTCACAGTGATCTCGTTTAGTCCATGGTAGTCAATACAAGGTCTAAGACCCCTGTCCTTTTTTTTCTACAAAGAAAATACCCGCTCCGGCGGGAGACATAGATGGCCAAATGAACTCTTTGGCTAAGTTTTCTCTGATATAACCAGACATGGCCGCCATTTCTGGTACTGAGAGTGGATAGCAACATGACCATGCGGTGGAACCTTTCCAGGGACTAATTTGATAGCACAATCCCACTGGCAGTGAGCAGGTAATTTATCAACGGCTTGTTCACAAAAAACATCACAAAATTCTTGATAGGGCGCGGGCAGCTGAAGGCCTTGTTTAGAACTTTTACCCACAGATATTGGAGCCGTGTGAGAAGAAGAGATCTCAGGAATAGTTTGATGAGTCCTTAAAGGAACTATTCTAGGAAGACATTTCTGGTGGCATTTGGGTCCCCACACCAGAATATGCATGGTAGACCAATCAATAGTAGCATCTGGAGCCAAGGTAATCCAAGAACTAGACCATGAGTACACTTGGGTAGCACTAGAAGTTCAATTTCTTCCTGATGTAATGCACCAATACTGAGTGAAACGGGTAGCGAAACTGATGTTATGGTACCTCATAGTATGGTACTGCCATCGATGGCGGAGAGGGACAATGTCCGTGCAAGTGGTTTAACTGGAATCTTGAGTTCACGCACCAAAGTTTCTAAGATAAAGTTACCCATTGCTCCAGAGTCAACTAAAGCATTCATTTTCTTAGCACAGGCTTTGACAGGCAACAAGGAATCAGCTAAGTAAAAGGAGTTAGATAGAACCCCCAATTGGACGCTCCTAGAACCGGTCAGGGTTTCCCAAGAGCTGAGGACAAGCGTCAATGAAATGTCCCAGAGTGGCACAGTAAATGCAAAGCTTATCACGGATATGGTGAGTCCGTTCTGCTGTAGTCAAATGAGAATGGTTTATATGCATAGGTTCATCCTTGGGTGGACAGGAAGAATTCATATTGGTAGAAATAGGACGGTCCTTGCTACGATTCTCTCGCCACTTACTTGACTGTCTTTCTCTATGATGAAGATCAATTTTAATACAGAGAGAAATAAATTCTGAGAATGAATCAAGTAGGTCTCACAAAGCCCGCTCATCTTTCAATTTTTCGGACAAACCAAGTACAAAAGCAGCCCTAAGAGCTCCCTCACTCCATTCCAGCTCGGATGCAATGGTTTGAAACTGGACCACGTATTGACCCACCGTGCATGAGCTGAGTTCCTGAAGATAGTGTACCACCTGTTGGTGAGCTGCTTCTTGATTCTTTATACGAGACGCATGGTTCTGTATTGCCTCAGCACCTTGGAGACCCCCAGGATCCATTTGCCTGAACAAATTGTCATGACCTGGCCCATGAGGTTTCCAGTCAGAGAACTTGGAGTCATGGTGACTAGATGGGGAGGCAACAGTAAACGAGGAGGAAGTACATACAACTTCCTCATCGGCTAATTCTGGATGTTGACGAGACCTGACCAGAGGCGTGAAGTCTAACTCATTGGTGGTTTACACCAGTGACCCCCTCCAATTGGGATATGGGTTTAGCTGCGCCCAATGAGCAGGTCGCGGCCCCCTGGTTAGGAACCCAGGAATTAGCAACTGACAGGGAGATAAGAAGACAACTGAGTGGCTGGAGATTATCAATGGGGAATATCAGTAATCACTGATGTTAGTAATGCTAAAGTATATTGGTAGAGACCGATGAAGAATATCACTGGAGAAATATCGGTAGTGACCGATGTTGAATACCACTGGTAGTGACTAGAGATGAGCGGTTCGGATTCTGTGGAAGCGCGAGAGCGGGGATACAGGTAAGTTGTTTTTTTTTACTTGTGTAAGGGCCGGGGGCGCTAGTGGGGGGGGTCTGCTACTGGGGGTGCCGGGGGGCCAAACTACTGGGTGGGGCCTGCTGCTGGGGGGCCACACTACTGGGGGGGTCCTGCTACTGAAGGGGTCTGCTACTGGAGGGGCATACTACTGAGGGGCCTGCTACTGGGGGGGCCTACTACTGGGGGGGCTGCTACTGGGGGGGCCATACTACTGGGGGGCCATACTACGGGGGGCTACTACTGTGGGGGGCCTGCTACTGGGGGGGCCATACTACTGGGGAGGGGCATACTACTGGGGGGGCCATACTACTGGGGCAGCCTACTACTGGGGGGGCCTGCTACTGGGGCAGCCTACTACTGGGGGGGCTATACTACTGGGGGAGCCTACTACTGGGGCGGCTGCTAATGGGGGACATACTACTGGGAGGGCATACTACTGGGGGGCCTGCTAATGGGGGGCATACTACTGGGAGTATTCTACTGGGGGCACTGCATAGGGGACCCTACTACTAGGGGGACTGCATAGGGAGCACCACTGCTGGGGGCATTGTGTAAAAGGGGCACTACTGTGGGCATTGTGTAAAAGGGTCACTACTGTGGGCATTGTGTAAAAGGGGCACTACTGTGTGTCGTAACATAAATAAGAGACACTACTCTATGGTGTAATGTGAATCAGGCCCTATGTGCGGTGTAATGTGAATAAGATTGTGCACTGTGACTCCTTGGGCCGTAGCCCATTATGTAAACAAGTACTGTGACTCTGCTGGCCGTACCCCACTGGGTGGGTGCACTACTTTTCATTTCTGCCACTGCTGTGTGGCAATATGTCATAGATGTGCTTTATACTGTGGTGTCTGTGTCGTTGTGCCGCTGCTTTGTCACTTAGTAACCAGTCAGCTCACTGCAACCTTTGGCCAATAATGTTGAAAACAATATTATAAGCTGTGAGGTGGTCTAAATTGACTGGAAATTAATGTTATTGAGGTTAATAATACTCTAGGAAGAAAAAAAAGACCAATTTATGTGATTTTAGCTTTTTTTGTCAATTTTTGTAAAAAAATCCAAATCCAAAGCCAGTCACCGCAGTTTGGCAAATCCAAATCCAAAGCCGGACGACGAATTGGAACCAAATGCAAATCCGGCAAAAATGGTCCGGCGTACAACCCTAGTAGTGACTGATGTTGAGTATCACTGAAGAATATTGATAGTGACCGATGTTGAAGATTATCGGTAGTGACCGATGCTGAATATCAATGGAGAATAACAGTAGTGACCGAAGTTATATATCACAGAGACTGGTGAAGCATACTGATGACACAACAGTGTGGAGCCTGGAACAGTTATCCAAAGCTAGCAGCTACTGGAGAAGAAAAGTTGCTTAGGCGACTTCCTGTTTCCTGAAGTCCTGCTTTATACCTTTAGGTAGCCGTCCATTGGAGGAGAGAGTCAGCTGAGAGGTGACCAGGCTACCATTGGTGGAGGGTCCGGTCAGGTGAGAAAGACATTACGGCTGCCCATGACCGCCGCCGTGGGAACTCCAATATGGAGGATTGCGTGGAAGTCAACATGGCCCCGGGGATAATACTCAGCATGTCACATGCTGCACCTGGCATCTGACCATGCAGCTAGTCAGGGGATGCCGGCACCGCGGTGAGTAACAGCCGATCCCAGGCTGAATCCTGACAGGTTTCTTACAGGTGACTGGTCCTATTACATTATTGATTTAGATGCATCAACCATTCTAGATCAAGGGTGGGCAAAACATGACCCGTGGACATATGCAGCTCACCAGACAAGAAGCAATTCAGTTCAGCCCCTGTCCTTTTGCCTGGGGCCGACGGTCATCAGGGGTTCAGGCACTACAGTACCTTGTTGCCATATTGCGCAATTTACTACCATTATGTTTATAATAATGTGCTAGACCTCGCTTCCCAGTTTCTTCCGTTGGTCCTCGTTTCCCGGGTATCATTACTGCTTGAGTTACTCTACACTGCAAGGCCAGCCAGCAGCTCAGCAACAGCTCCCAATCTAGTTATAGGAAAAAATTAATCTATATATATAGATTGTAAGCTTGCGAGCAGGGCCTTCCTACCTATATATCTGTCTGTTATTATCCAGTTTTGTTCTATTAATGCTTACAATTGTAAAGCGCAACGGAATATGCTGCACTATATAAGAAACTGTTAATAAATAAATATAATAAGCAAGAAAGTGTGTGTGTGTCTGTCTATCTGTGTGTCCTTTATGCAGGGCCAGAGTTTTGGACCCAGTTCCACCAAATCTGGCTTGGTGGTGTAGTTTGACCAGGATTAGGTTTTAGATTATGTTTGAAGTTTGTCAGGGGGAGTCTGGAATTTGACATTTTTCTTTAAGAAAGTTAGTTCAGGATGTCTTTCAGTGACGAAAACTGCACTCATATGAAGGCACAGGCTGATCTGTTCCAGTAGGGGGCAGGCAGTGCTCCAATAGAAGAGCAGTGAGTCAGAGGACCAACTGTCACTTTGAACCTGTATGCCACCCACCAATCAGAGAGAGTTTGCCGCCTCCAGAACTTGGGCCCACACACACGGGTTTCTATTGCAGCTCATGTGTTTACAAACCAAAGTGATGATGTGTACAGGGAAGCAAATTTTAGAATCTTCAGAAATGAGCTGGTTAGGGTTTAACCTCCCTAACCTGGGCAGGACCCAACTGGACCACCTCGCGTTGGTTTCATCCTAATCGGTGCAGGGGTGTCAGAATGCATAACCGGACAGAAAATCAAACAAACAAAAAGACCAATGAATTTTATATATAAGATTTGTCGCTTTGTCACATTGTTGCTATGCGGTCTAATAGCTTACTTTTTTGACTAAATTACTATGTAAGATTTGGCAGCTTTATCTTGAGAGCTGTGGAAGACATTCGTCATAAAACAAACAAACTTTTTAATTTATTTATTTATATATATATATATATATATATATATATAAATAAATATATATAAAGCAGGTATTTCCTTTAGGAGCATAGCAAGCCCTATAGAGAAAGAACAAGGCGGCACTATGTTGTAAAAGATCAAATATGTATTAGAACAATGACATAATACACTAAGGGCCAAATGTAATAGGGTGTCAGTTTTAGTAACAGTACAAACTTACACTTTCTCGCACTTTTAAAAAGTGCGAGTTTGTACTGAAACTCACAAATTCAATAGCCTGCGAACTTTTCAGCTCGAGGCTACTGCATTTGCGAGTGCAGGCGAGATTAGGACTATGTAAACTGACACCTTTTAATGCGAGTAGCATTAAAAGGTGCGAGTTTTAGAGAAGCCATCACAGATCAGTGTGATCCGTGATGGCTTCTGTGTGTGTTAAAAAAAACAAAACATGCACCCCCTCCCCAAAAGCATAACCAGCCCCGGGCTTTATAAAACCTGTTCTGGTACTAAAAATACAGGGGCCAAAATGCGTAGGGGGCCCCTGTATATTAAGAACCAGCACAGGGCTTTGTTGAGCTGGTCCTGGTTCTGGAAAATCAGGGGACAAAACGAGTAGGAGTCCCCTGAAAATTCCAGAACCAGCACCGAACTCTTTCTAGCAGGGGGATAATGCCACAGCCAGGGAAAACCTTTCACCGGTTTCCCCGGCCAAAGCATTATCCCTGACTGCTAGTCAGTCCAGGCCAGGGATCCCTGGGGAGTTGGGTACCCCCCCAATAAAGGAGTACCCCTCTCCAGGGCACCCCAGGCCTAGACTGATAGCCCGGGGCTATCCCCGACACCCTAGGGTGGTGGGTGCCGGGTTGATGGTGTAAAGTGTAAAATGTAAAATTAAATTTTCCATATTGTCTTTATTTGTAGAACCACAAGTACCAGCAAGCCTCCCCTGCATGCTGGTATTTGGAGAACCACAAATACCAGCATACGGGGCATTACGGGCCCGCTGGCACTTGTAGTTCCACAACTAAAGAAATACGTAAATAAACAAACTTACACCGTGAAAGTATAATTTTAATAAAACATACATGCACACTCACACTCACACATACTCACCTAGTATCCGAAGTAATCCATAGGGGTGTACCTGAAAAAAAAAATCCATACTCACCTCTCCTATGCGTCGATCACGTCCTCTTCTGCAAGTAGGCAATCCAGAGGTTTAAAAAAAAAAACGCAAAAAAACCGAACCATACGGACCGAGCAAAGGTATGTGTGTACACATACCTTTGCTCCACGTAAATGACCGGGGCACACGTGTGCCCCGTCAGTGAAGGGGCCGCCAGCCAATCAGGGAGCATCTCCGTCGGAGCAGCTCACTGATTAGCTGCATGCGGCCAGCCTGTGTGTCCCATAGACTTCTATGGTGAGAAATCCCCATAGACGTCTATTGGGGGAACCGCTACATCGTAGCCGCAAGATTAATTGATGTTAATCTTGTGGTTACATCAATGATACAATGTCGCAGGGGAGGCTTGCTGGTACTTGTGGTTCTACAAATAAAGACAATATGGAAAATTAAATTTTACACTTTACACTATCAACCCGGCACCCACCGCCCTAGGGTGCCGGGGATAGCCCCGGGCTATCAGTCTAGGCCTGGGGTGCCCTGGAGAGGGGTACCCCTTTACTGGGGGGGTACCCAACTCCCCAGGGATCCCTGGCCTGGACTGACTAGCGGTCAGGGATAATGCTTTGGCCGGGGAAACCGGTGAAAGGTTTTCCCTGGCTGTGGCATTATCCCCCCGCTAGACAGAGTTCGGTGCTGGTTCTGGAATTTTCAGGGGACTCCTACTCGTTTTGTCCCCTGATTTTCCAGAACCAGGACCAGCTCAACAAAGCCCTGTGCTGGTTCTTAATATACAGGGGCCCCCTACGCATTTTGGCCCCTGTATTTTTAGAACCAGAACAGGCTTTATAAAGCCCGGGGCTGGTTATGCTTTTGGGGAGGGGGTGCACGTAATTTTTTTTAATTTAAAAACATTTAACATAAGTACACACAGAAACATGTACATATCTCATGGATATGTGCATGTTTCTGTGTTAATCTGACCTGCTCAGGATGTACTCGCTAGTCTGAAGCAGGTCTATTATTTGGGGACTTTTGGTAATCTTTTTTTTGCGAGTCTGAAACAGACACTCTATTACATTGGGCGAGTTGATTGTTTTCAATGTGAAAACATCTGGATGCGAGTTTGAGAATGGAGAGTTTTAGTAACTCTGAAAAATGCGAGTTTTAGTGAACAGACACCCTATTACATTGGAGAGTTGTGAAAAATTGTGAGTTTAGCACCAAACTCGCAATTTACCAAAACAGACTACCTATTACATTTGGCCCTACCTATTACATTTGGCCCTAAGTGTGTCAACGTTTCAAGGTCACCACGGACCTTGTCTTCAGGACCAGTAAAAGAAAGAGTTGGAAAGGGGCATTTCCTAGCTAAATTCCTAATTTCAGTGTAAACAAAGCTGTCCAGTATTTGTTCGTCACATGCAAAAATAAATAAATGCATTTTCACTCCTTGCATTGCAACATGGTTTGTCCAGGAGCAAATTGCTTCTTTTTTTGTTGCTCTGCTCCTAGCTCTGCATTCTATAAGCCCCAAACAGTTTATTAAATGGGACATTGCGTTCAGAATGTTTTCATTTCACCAGCAGAGGTCAGTTTTGTTCAACTGTGGGTTCTGTTCTTGTTCACAGCTACAAGCTTCTCCATGTTACACAAACATTCAAATGTAGCTTCTCTGTAGCAACTTGAAAAAGAAACAGGGTTAGCGGCATAAAAAGGCATCAACACATCACGTGACTTCAATTTGGCCTCCTTGGTAGATTTATTAGTAAAGCCGCGTACACACTGGAAGATAATTGTGAACGAATTGAACGATAACGATATCAGTAAACGACGGACGATGCACTCTCAGTGGGTTGTTAACGATATTCCCAGTCGCCTGAACATGCAGCTCAAGCTGAAAATATCGTTAGTGATGCCATGCTGCCATGCACTTACCCCCCACTGGGCCTGCTGCTGCCGATGTCACTCACTGGAAATATAGGACCTGATTCAAGCGGCCGCTTGCTTGTACGTGGCCGATTGCTTGTACGCGGCCAATGGTAAGCGACCGCGCATGCGCACGCTTCGTTCTGCGCGTGTGCGAACTACTCTGTGCGATTGCAATCCGCTCGCTCGCCCAGCAAAGACAGCCCAGTGAAATGAGTGACAGGAGAGTCTGTTTGTGGGTGGTAACAGGGGCAGAACACTAATAACGCGGGAGTGGAGGTGAGAACGTAGGCATGCCTGAGTGTTGCAATGCCATTTGTTAGGCATGCATAATTAACAGGCAGCATCATAGTACACGTCACATGCCTGTTTTTTTACACTGAATTCCTCGCAAGTGCTAGCTGTAGGGTAAGGCAACCACAAGCGCTGCTATCACTTTCGATGGTCCTTGATGTACCAATGTTTTAATACACTTCCTGGAGATGACGTGTGCTAGTGGGCGTCTCTACATACGCTAATGGGTGTCTGCATACACAAAGCGATCGCTCACACAGACAAAGTGGGTATGCTTTTGCCTTTCCGAGCGAGCGCCTGCCATGCCGTCACTTAGCCGAATTTGCATATGCTGGGTGCGATTGATCGCATCTATTGAGCGGCTCTGAATCAGGTCCACAGTCTAGTGTGTATGCGCCTTAAGAGTCCCCTTACTGACAGCAGGGCCACAACAACAGGCTCATGACTCACAAACTCAGAACTGCTGTCAATTTCGCAATTCTTGATGCCTTTCACATTTGTGACTATTTCATCCTGCAAAGTCTCTTTGCCTATCTTGGCTTTCCATTCACACCATTAGGATCTTGAGTTTGACTTCTGGATATCCTCATCATATCATTTAGGTGGTTTGCTGATGTTGGATCGTGCAGAAGACCTTTTCTGTGGTTGACGCTGGTTCAGATACATCTCCAGCCTTTTGGTACTTACATTTCATCATTCTGTAACATTTACTTCCATGGCAATAACCAAGTATGATACACTTTGCTGATTCTGAATCCAGCTTGTGTCTTCTTTCTTTTGCTATGTGTATGTAGGCTGTACTTCCAAAAGTTCATTTTTACATTTGGCTTTCTCTTTGACCAGGCTTCAATAGGTAATAATTCATTTAGGGTGACTGTGGAAGAACAACTTTTTTAGATTCACTGCTGTGGGCACGGCTTACGTCCAAAATTGTTTGTCTAGGCTTGCATCCTTCAGCATACATCTTGCTTTCTCCATTAGTGTATGGTTTGCTCATAGCGTTTTGCTCAGGCATATAGGCAATGGTCAACTGATGCTATATTTAATTTTTTTTCTCAGAAAAGATTCAACCTCTTTTAGGTATTCTCCACCATTATCATATCTCAGTGTCTTGAATCTGTAACCGGTTTTGATTCTCTTCAAGTCTTTTGTAGTCTGCAATTTTTTGTGCTATATCATATTTCCCACTGATGAAGTTTAGTAGTAGTGCTGTAGCGCTGCTTGTTGACTTATAATTATTATTCTTTATTTAAATGGCACCACAAGGGTTCCGCAGCATCTTACAAAGTACATGAACAAACAAGAAAACTGACTTACAGTACAAAACAATGCAGGACAAGGACATGGTTTATAAACTTTGATGCATTAGCTATCATAACACTCAACAAGCTGCAGGACGAAAGCAATCATGTGTTAGGTTCCCTTGTGGAGAGTTAGGAGTAGATTATAGTATGAGTAAGGGAAGGAAAAGCACATGAGGGAAAAGGGCCCTGCTCATGAAAGCTTATGTTCTAAAGGAGTGGGGCAGACAGACAGGAGTAACTCAGATGGGGTAGACAGTGAGGAAGGAGTATGGAGCAGGGGGAAATGGCTGACAACTTTATTCTCTGCGTCACTCACTGACATTCCTATGACCATCCCGTTCTGTAGCTTTTGAACACTGTCATATACAAAATAACATATCTTCTATGCCAGGGTTCCAATAACCATGACTCATTGCATAACAGTGTTGTTTATTAAGGATACACAATTGCTGACACCTTGTGCCTGAAACTATTACTGTCCTTTTTGTGTTGTGCACAATGCTCTTTCCTTTAGTGAAGTGAACTCTGTGACCTTTCTTTTCTAGGACACTGATGGCTATAAGGTTTGTTCCCATTTCTGGTACACAAAGCACATCACAAATTTCTGTAGATTTAACTTCTGCCCCAACTTTTAGGCAGGCTTTGATTGTTCAAACGTTTGTAGCTGTAAGCACTTGATTGCCATTTCCTGTGATTGTGATGAGGTCACATGCGACTAACTTTGTGAACTATTACTCATTGCAGCTGAAATGGCTTGCTACACCTAAATCGATATACCAGCATACCTTTTTGCAGCTATCTGTAACACTCAAGGTAAACTCATCTTTATTGTAGCACTTTTTGATGTGCATAGGTTTAACACTCTTTTGCTTGTACTCAAATGCTTTGTGACCTATCTTGTGACAATTGTAACACTTAAACTTGAATTTTTAAAATTTCTCACTTTTTGTGTGTAATCCCAGCACTTAACTCACATGACACTTGCCCTTGGAACTGCAATAACTTTGCTCTAACTGGGTCTGTGGTTACTTTTCTGTGTTTGCCTTCAACCCCAAACCCTGGCGTCAAGTTCTGCAACATTGCTGTAGCAATCTCTTCATCATCTACACCAATGGATGTTAATTGCTGAGAAACAGACATCATTCTGTCAATAAAGTTACTCATACTGCTGCATTCACATAACTTACATAATACATGTCTAAAATGTATTCTTTTCATGAGACTTCCATCTTGGTACCCTGTCTGCAGTGCTGTCCACATGTCATTTGCTGACTCTTTCTCATATAGATGTGTTGCTCTACATTTAAGACTATGGTACCCATGGTTCTCTCTATATCATCTGGGCTTGGATTCTGCCCCTCGCTCTACAGTGACCTTCTACAACCTTTCATGCTTTAATTGCATTTCCATAGCAAACTTCCAGGTTGTATCATTTTCTGCACCTCTGAATTTCATAAATCCAGTCATGGGTGTAGCTCCTATGTACATATTTCTTACAGCCATATCTATACAGCTTCTGTACACTAATCAGTGACAGTCTCTGTACTTACATACTGCACTGGAAACACTCTGTGCTGTCTTCATTCTGGGTTTTATGCAGCATGTGTGTACTGACTAACTTCTGTGCTGACAAATTGCACTGGAAACACTCTGTGCTATTTTCATTCTGTGTCCTGTAGCAGTCTGTGTCTTGTATGTGCCTAAGAAGGCGCCTGTGTGCTGCTGTGGGCATCGCAGTAACTTGGGACCTGTGTACTTTACTCTTGTGTTCCTGGGCCTATAACTTGTTGGAAATATGTGTGTACAGGTGCGATGGTAGAGCAGAGTTATGTACACACCAGCAGAATCTCTTATCACTAGGGACAGCTTAGTTGTTTAACCAGATGGATGGTTTATTGGGTGTTAAGTGTTGTACAGCCATATTCACCCTGATACACAGGTCAAGATAAAGCAGAGTTTGAGCAGAAGGGGGTTTGACACACCTCGCCAGTCGGTGAGTGTATATTGGATATGGGTAGCAGTGCAGGATGCTGAAACAGCGCAAATTCTGAGTGGTGAATTGGGTCTCTGATGGAGCTAAGTGGGAGTCCATCTCATACTGTGTCGTTCTTACACAGTAACAAGATGGTGCCGCACAGTACTGACCTCGGCGGCCATCTTGAATCAGGAAATTAAGCCTCTCTGGAGTTACATTATGCATGGAGTCTGCACAGTAGCACATTCCACAATCAACACCAATTGGGCTAAGTGAGTAGATTGCTTCATGTCTTCCACTGGTAATGCAGACAGAAGATGGTCATGCTTAAAAGGCTGATAGCAGTCATCTTCTACAGCATTTGCCAACATGCAAAATAATGATCCAACTCGGTGTAGTCAGTTAATTATATTATTGGGCATTGCGGTTGTTTCCAGGCCCCACACAATGTGGTAACATTACAATTATCCATTATCGGTTGTATTCAGGGATATATTTCTGGAAAAATAGGTGCAGGAACTGTGGTTGGAGCTATAGAAAAACAATTATATATTATAACCATACTGTATATATGGTATGCAATCGGGAAGCCGGCGCACGTAAGCCCGACAGCCGGCTTCCCGACTGCTTTATCCCAGCGGGGTTAAATGACAGGCGTCTAATTCTAGATCGGGATTTTCAGCCGCGTCGGCCCGCCGCTGTCAGGATTTAAGTCCGGCGGTAATTTGTATGTATTCCATATATATAGTAATTAGAAGAAAGGGCCTTTAAAAAATACAATTTATCTTATAGAAAATACATTTTGGCCCATGAACTGGCCCATTAGTTCCTGCTTTTTCCGGCTGAAAAATAGCACTGGTTGTAATACCACTTTGTAATACCATAGAAATTACATCTAATATAAATATACACACTACACATACTGTACAGTAAGTGGGAAATTTAATTCAAAAGAAATGAAAAAATAGATCAACCCTAATGGTCAATTACAAGCAATTAGGCACGACATAGTTGCGCCCGTGAGTAAGTGTGGCTATATGCCACACTTACTGTAGCTCTGGATTCGTGGCTTTTTGTTCGCAGCCCCATAGGGCTGTGTACAAAAAAGTTCAGAGTCCAGGGTGAGATCAGGCCATGAAAGGGGTGAGTTCTACTGGCAATGGCAACGCACCACCTTGCTCATAATTGAATTGAGCCATATGAGCGCAAGATGGCGGTATTTCTTGGTATTGCAGTCTCTGCCGTAAAATCAACCAGTGGCGAGTTTTGCAGTTTGGCAAATCCACGGTAAAATGTGCCTACTGGAAACAGTAGAATTGTCACATCAACTTCCAAATTTCCAACCTACGAACACTTTAACTGCTTCCTTCATTCATTTGTTTTTTTCCACTGTTTCCTAAATTACTGCTTGATTCAGGCTCATTCTAACATTAAAATGAATCATGAGAGTGAGGGCACCCTGGGACTATCTTTATTACATATGGAACTATTGCATTTGCAGATTTATATTACATTGGTTGAAAGATATAAAGTGCAACCCAGGACAAGACCCTATCACTATTATCTCAGTAGTGACAGATAATCTGTTTAATGGGGTGACACTGTACTTTAGTGCACACGTATCTGCACCGTACCCTCTCAGCTTCACTTACTGGCCGGAGAATAGTCTAGCAACCTCCAAATGCCACCATCTTCACCAGGCACCTTTCCAGACAATGATGTCTGAAAAAAAAGACTTTATTAAATGCCATAATATTCATAATGGTGTATGTACTCCGAATGTTATCCTTAACATATATATATATAGTCTTACATGAAGGCAGCACTCCTGGCACAAACAAGGCTTGAGATGGCGGTTTGGAAAATCAACGTTTCAAAGCTCTTTATTCCAGCTTTTTCATCAGGACAGTACATACTACAAAAACACTTCTTACCTTATAAACCTTCACCAAGTGACTAACAAGGTGCACCCGGGTCGGGACCACGCCCCCGTCGGGTAGCGCCGACAAATGACGTCATCGGCAATACGGTCACATGATCCGCGCCGTGTACTGACGCCCATAGTGTACACCATCATCATAACAACTAATAAAACCAGGAAATACAAGCTACTGGTGTTAAACACCTAGCAATCTACCTATAATTAATGTTATCTAAACAATTGTAATACACACATCTGATGTTTAAACCATTAGCGAATCTGCCAAATATAAGTTATAAACATTATGGTCGTGCTGGAGCACAGATAAGAATACTACTAAATTGAGTAAACTTGACATCACCAATCGATTGCTAGCACTCAATTATTAGCAGTAAACACATAAAAGTTCACAACTTTCAATATAATTAATGACAGAAATAATAAATTCAAAATTAAGCCAGGACAGCAGAAAACAAAAACAAAATATTCCAAAGAAACTTATAAGCTAAATACTGCGCTCAATAAATATATTGCACACAAAAATATATATATATAATATCATTAGTAGGATCCCTCACAGCAATGTATTTACACAAAGTAATTAAGACCGTGTTTTTCGTTGAGCCCCTTGGGAGCAAGGGTCCCCAACCGATGGATCCAACGTGTTTCACATTGCATAAGCCTAAGGGACCTATTACCACCTCTAATCCTAGCAGGGACAAAATCGATCATCCTATATCTCAAAGATGCAAATGGGTGAGGAGCCAAGGCAAAATGTTTCGCCACAGGTTGTTCGCTGGTACCCGACTTGATGACTGCCCGAATAGCCGACCGGTGCAATGCCATTCTTTCCTTGAAGGTACGTTCGGTTTTACCGATATAGGACAGGCCACAAGGGCACAGTATCTGGTATACCACAAAGGAAGAATTAAATGTCAGCGTATGTCGAATTCTATACATTTTACCTGAATGAGGATGATAAAACTTGTCACCCGCAATAACAAATCTGCATGTCATGCACGTGCATCTAATGCAACCCAGTTTGTTGTTGATAACAACTGACTGATCAGGGACAGAGATATCGGTCTTAACAAGAATATCACCAAAAGGCAAAGGACGTGGCACAAAACCACCCCTCCCACGCAAAACCTAGTGGTGAACCTTTCCAGATACCCATTATCAGAAATTGAATTGGATGTACTCAATAAAGGTCTCTCATTTGTACCATCTGTCTCTTTTGATCCTTTATCATGGCAGATTGAACAGCATTCTCTGCAGAGACAATTGAAACTTAAAGAATATTTTGCTAAAAATTCATCCAGCTGTACTATGGGGGTACCTGAGATTCCATCCCAGTTACAGAAGATTCTCCCACGTTCTACATTTGACCCATAGTCTTCTAATCCCACGATTAAGACCTTTATAAGATTACTTAATACCGAGGTCCAAGATGTGGTTACCAGACTTCCAAAATCTAGACCAAATTTGAAACATGAAGAATCTGTGGCGTTACGCTCTTTGTCTCAGAACGCTGATTTAGTGTTCCGACCAACAGATAAGGGGGGTGCTCTGGTTATTCAGGATTTGACGGGTTATAAGCTACAAATTACTAAATTATTAAGTGACACTAATACTTATTCTTTACTTGACTCAGATCCTACTATTACATATAGGAAAGAATTAAAAAATATTCTTGGAGCAGCCGTGATTAATAAGGCTATCTCTAATAAGCTGTTTGATGCCGTATTACCACAATATCCTTTAGCACCGATTTTATATTCAATCCCCAAGATACAGAAATCAATGGTGGACCCTCCGGGCCACCCAATTATTGCGGCGAGGGGATCATTGTTCCAACCAACCAACCTCTGTTTACCTTGATTCATTGTTACAACCATGTATAAGATAAGATCTCATCCTCGTTATTTGCTTGACACTTCGACTCTGTTGAGAAAATTGTATGCATTACCTGTGTTTACTGAGGAGATTTGGCTCTGTAGTATAGACGTGTGTAGTCTTTACACTATCATTCCACACGAGGTTGTTCTGAGTGCTACAAGAATGTTTTTGGTTGACCATCCTGAATATATGGGTCCTGATATACCGCTAGTTTTGGATTTGCTACATTTAATCTTAACAAAAATATTTTTTCCTTTACGATGGTAGGCTCTATCTCCAATTGAACGGGTGTGTGATGGTGTCGAGTGTGGCCCCATCGTACGCCAATATATTTATGTTCATGATTGAGCAGGAATTGTTTTTTTCAGACCCACTTTAGCAGATAGATTAGCGTTTTATAAGCGTTATATCGATGACCTGTTAATTTTTTGGAGGATTTGATTAAGTTGCTTAATGATCACAATGCTAGTGAGAGTCCGGTGAAATTCACCTTTTACATTAGTGACACTCAGATCAACTATCTAGATGTGCTGATTTCCATCAAAAATGGGAAGATTTGTACTAGCTTATTTACAAAAAGTACTGACAGAAATAATTTGTTGCACTTTAATAGTTGCCATCCTTTACCTCTTAAGCAAGGTTTGCCATACTCTCAACTACTCCACATTAGGCGTATGACGTCTGACTCTACCCTGGCCGAACAACAGATGGATGATATGATTTTAAAAATTTTTGGAGAGGGGGTACATTCTTGAGGATCTCCTAGCCAGCAAACAGAAGGTTTTGAATTTGGATAGATGTGAATTACTGTTTAATAAGGCACAAAGGGATAATTTGTCCGCTCCTGCTATTCCTTGGACTAACCATTTTAACAATGCTAGTCTTCAGATCAATAAGGTAGCTAAAAGCCTTTGGCCATTGATACAGTCTGATTCCGACCTTAACCTATCTAGCTCCAAAATCATGCCCTGTTATTCCCGTGGACGTAACTTACGTGATATTCTTGTTAAGACTGATATCTCTGTCCCTGATCAGTCAGTTGTTATCAATAACAAACTGGGTTGCATTAGATGCACGTGCATGACATGCAGATTTGTTATTGCGGGTGACAAGTTTTATCATCCTCATTCAGGTAAAATGTATAGAATTCGACATACGCTGACATTTAATTCTTCCTTTGTGGTATAACAGATACTGTGCCCTTGTGGCCTGTCCTATATCGGTAAAACCGAACGTACCTTCAAGGAAAGAATGGCATTGCACCGGTCGGCTATTCGGGCAGCCATCAAGTCGGGTACCAGCGAACAACCTGTGGCGAAACATTTTGCCTTGGCTCCTCACCCATTGGCATCTTTGAGACATAGGATGAACGATTTTGTCCCTGCTAGGATTAGAGGTGGTAATAGGTCCCTTAAGCTTATGCAATGTGAAACACGTTGGATCCATCGGTTGGGGACCCTTGCTCCCAAGGGGCTCAACGAACAACACGGTCTTAATTACTTTGTGTAAATACATTGCTGTGAGGGATCCTACTAATTATATTAGATATATTTTTGTGCACAGTGTTTAGCTTATAAGTTTCTGCATTTTATTTGATGTTTGGAATATTTTGTTTTTATTTTTGTTTTCTGCTGTCCTGGCTTAATTTTGAATTTATTATTTCTGCCATTACTTATATTGAAAGTTGTGAACTTTTATGTGTTTACTGCTAATAATTGAGTGCTAGCAATCGATTGGTGATGTCAAGTTTACTCAATTTAGTAGTATTCTTATCTATGCTCCACACGACCATAATGTTTATAACTTATATTTGGCAGATTTGCTAATGGTTTAAACATCAGATGTGTGTATTACAATTGTTTAGATAACATTACTTATAGGTAGATTGCTAGGTGTTTAACACCACTAGCTTGTATTTCCTGGTTTTATTAGTTATGGTGATGGTGTACACTATGGGCGTCAGTACACGGCGGCACGGATCATGTGACCGCATTGCCAATGACGTCATTTGTCGGCGCTACCCGACGGGGGCGTGGTCCCGACCCGGGTGCACCTTGTTAGTCACTTGGTGAAGGTTTATAAGGTAAGAAGTGTTTTTGTAGTATGTACTGTCCTGATGAAATAGCTGGAATAAAGAGCTTTGAAACGTTGATTTTCCAAACCGCCGTCTCAAGCCTTGTTTGTGCCAGGAGTGCTGCTTTCATGTAAGACTGTTCCTATTTACTTGTGGGCACCCGGCCAAGTTGTTTATCGTTTTTGGGAGTGCCAGACCCTGCTGTATATTATATATAAATATATAGATATATATACACATATATATATTAAACTTATCAACTATTACTAAAAACACAGACAAAAGTGCTGGCTTTAAAAATGTATTGAAAAAATTATAAATTATTGTTATATTATATTTGAAATGATGGTGGCACTAAAGAATGGACAGGACAACCGAACATGCACATGCAGAAACCAAAAGTTGGTGGTCAACTCTCCACTTACCACAACCCATATATCCAGGTGGTATAACCATTTTCTGTGCAGGACAATTGGTTCACGGCATACCCCCATGCAAGTAGAGCGTACCCACTAAGCCTAGAACTTAACTTAAAAGTCAAACTACCATTCTTTACCGCCACATGCACAACCAACAAACCACACGCAACATACATTGGGAGGGTGTGAAAATTGGAACAGAGAGGCAGTTACTCTGCTTCACAACCACTATAAACTCCAAACCCCACCAAAACTTGTCTACTATTGGCTGCTTGTAAAGTAAGATGGACTATATTAAGGGGAAAACACACCATCACATTATAAAGTGGCAACACCCCCAAAACCCCTTGTGGTTTAATGTCCCTCAGGCTAAAATTACCAGCCTTTAGTCAAACTGAGATTGCCATGGCTACCACTAGAAATGTTGGACTCCAATACAAAGAGGGGACATGGTCATATCATCTGGACATGACCTCGCCATGTTGGGACTGTTAGGACGCCATTCACAGATTCTGTCTTACAGCACTGCTAAAGGTGGGCGTGGGCTCTCCCTGTTGGGTTTGAGACTTTGCCTAGGGGCCTTGGACCCAGTATTTTGCAACCCCAACTTGATATCTTTGGAGCATGCAACCTATAATTTCACTTAGAACAGAATGGGTATGGAATGCTGGCTGTTGGGATGCCTCCTGTCACAATACTGACTACAGCATCCCGATGGTTGGTATTCCGACAGGGGTTGGGTAATTATACTTCCCGTCCCCCCTTCTCCCCCTAACCCTCCCTTCTTGTAGCCTAACCCTCCCCACCCCGCACCCTAACCCTAGTGGTACATGACCCTAACCCTCCCCCCTAGGGGTGCCTAACCCTAACCTCCCCCCAAAACCTAAGGCTAACCCCGCTAACTGACCAAAGCCTAACCCTCCCCATCCCCCTGCGGCTAACACTACGGGTGCCCCAGCATACCTTCGTTCGGTATGTACGTTCCTGGATTCCGGCGTTGGGATTAAGATAGGCATCAGTATTTTGACGCCAATCTTCACTCCCTTGTTGGGTTTCCAGCGTCAGTATAACGACTTAACTACTCTTAACTATATCCCCTTAGAACAAGTGTCACTCAGCCTACAAATTAGGGGCCGAGCGGGTCTGAATTAGGCCCACAGATCATTATTAGACATTGTTATGATTTTTTCCTGCTCCTTTATGGCTCTTGAACAATAATGCCTGTGAAATGAGTGTGTGTTAATGAAACTTTGCTTGGCTTTATGTAATTTCATTGACTGTGTCGAATTAATGCTGGTGTGTGAGTCCTTATATTTGGAAGGAAGACAAGGCCGGGCATATTACAAGCATTTACTCTTTTGCAGGGAGCTCTCTAACATAGCTGCAAATATGTAAAAAAAAATTAAAACTAAAGCAACAGAAAACAATGTGAACAGTTGCCTTGGCTGTTGGCCCAGTTCCATTGCAGTGAATAGATAAAGAAAGAGAGCTGTGAAATTAGACTTTTTATCTTTTACAGCTAATGTATTACAGATCAGCTAAAATCTCTGACTCAAAAGTAGATTGCAAATCCGCACTGCTGCCACCCAGGATCCCCTCTCTCTCCTGGGCTGGGGACTCCAGTCCCGGCAGTCTTCCCCTGATGGCGGCCCTGGCTGCCCCAGTAGCAGAAGAACTACCTGGAACAGGCTGCCATCAGAAATTGTGGAGTCCGGTACTGACAAAATAGGCAGTGCCCCCATCCCCCAAGGTTAGAGCAGAGGTTAGCGGAGCTGTGGATAATGTGGGTGGAGCTACTTTGGGGGTGGGGCATCAATTAGTGGGTAAACCTGTTTAAAAATTCCCAAAGTTTGGGCAGTAGGAGTGGTTGTAACTGATGACTGCAAGATCCTGTAGCTGAAGGGGATCTAGCCACAACCATACAGGGATACATATGAAGATATAGGTGCCCTATACAGTGAGTGCTCGCAGACATTTCTTTCACCTACTCACCAGCTCAATGCTCTTCATCAGTTGGCTCCTCGGGTACCTGTCCACCTCTGCACCATTGTATCTTTCTGCTCAGCTTTCTGGAGAAGTGCTGCTCATTAACAACGACATTCATCATGCACACAGACGGTTCTAGGGGTAGAGGAGACTAGGAAGTGGAACTGTTATGTGAAGCCAAGCACAAGGGGTCAGAGCAGCCCTCCAATCAGGGCTCAACACAGGCTCCACTGACCTCCTGCGCTCAGCCATTAACCCTTCAGGCGATGGAGTAGACTAAGGCCCTCATTCAGACCCGGACGCAAGTGGCCGTTCGTACGTTCGGCGTACGTACAGACATATGTTAATTCAAGCACTCGCTCGTAATTTCGAACGCATCTAAACATCCTCCCCAAACTCTACCAACCCCTCCTCTAACTAACGAGCGTGCCAAATAGCGAGCGTACATCCCCAATGTGGCTTGCAGGGAACGCACGCACAAGTACAAACCGGAAGTGGGCCTGTCAGATTCCGATTACCTGCTCCTTTATTCTGCCTACCTCCCTCAATTGTATCATGCCAATCAATATATCAATTATCTTAATTGCTCTTTTTTTTTTTTTTTGACAATGCAATAAACTTTACTCTTGTCCGTGTTTGTGTTTACCCGCAGAATACGTACGGCTTAAACATTCGCTTTTATTTGTCAAAATACATGTTTGAGCCAATGAAACATTTGTTTTATTTGTTTTTAACCACGCATATTTTCCTGGGTTCATTTCTTTATTTAAATTTGCTTACGCATGTCACTGCATCAAGCCTATCATAACTCTCAATAGATTTGTGGCCCTGTCGAACACATGACTCATACACTAACCAATAGAATTGGTCCTGTTAATTACCCAAATACATTAGCCAATCAAATTTATTTTCGGGTCTTTATTAATAATGATATTTAGAAAATACACCATTGCCATCATGAGAGCCTCGGCATTCACCAGGCGCGAGCTGATGGTGTTAACCGAGGTCATGGACAGGCGGATCACCAGCCAG
Source organism: Taudactylus pleione (assembly GCA_031769625.1). NCBI lineage: Eukaryota > Metazoa > Chordata > Amphibia > Anura > Myobatrachidae > Taudactylus > Taudactylus pleione. The sequence goes on from JAUIMM010000175.1 coordinate 1,544,794, forward strand.
CCTCCCCCCATCACCAATAGGGAAAAGCGTTCCGCATATGCGGAGGTACGTGGCCGCCTGCGTTCCTTCGGCTCACGCCGCCAGATCGGCCAGCTGGAGCGCAGGTGGTCCGACCTGCAACGGCGGACGCCCCACTTGCTGGCATGCTTTCGCATGCAGATCGCGTTAAGTAAGTTTTGTGACTGTGGTTTTCAAGTTTTTCTTTGTACTCATATGTGCATGGCCATGTTTTCTTGTATGTCCCATTTATTCTTTGTACTCATATCTGCATGGCCATGTTTTCATGTATGTCCTATTTATTATTTGTACTCATATGTGCATGGCCATGTTTTCATGTATGTCCTATTTATTATTTGTACTCATATCTGCATGGCCATGTTTTCATGTATGTCCTATTTATTCTTTGTACTCATATCTGCATGGCCATGTTTTCATGTATGTCCTATTTATTCTTTGTACTCATATCTGCATGGCCATGTTTTCATGTATGTCCTATTTATTCTTTGTACTCATATCTGCATGGCCATGTTTTCATGTATGTCCTATTTATTCTTTGTACTCATATCTGCATGGCCATGTTTTCATGTATGTCCTATTTATTCTTTGTACTCATATCTGCATGGCCATGTTTTCATGTATGTCCTATTTATTCTTTGTACTCATATCTGCATGGCCATGTTTTCATGTATGTCCTATTTATTCTTTGTACTCATATCTGCATGCCCATGTTTACATATTTGTGTTGTCAAAAATTAGTGTTTAACTAGGTCTGGGTTGAAAATAACCACAATTTGTTTCCCATCTGTTAGGGGCAGAGCGAAGACTACAGCGTCATCGCCATCAAAGACGGCGCTCTCGGCCCCTCTCCCCAACCCCCAGCCAAACATCCACACCCCAAAATTCCATTATTTCCCCCTCCTCCCCAGCCTGCACAGACCCTGTGGAAGATGTGTCGGGGCTCCTTCCCCTCCATCCCAATGCCCCCTCTCCTCCAACCACCCCTCTCGTAACTACCCCCTCCCCTGAATCCCAAATCACCCCTCCAACCTCGTTGGGGAATGTTTGCACCTCCGAGGAGGACGAGGGAGTTGCTTCTGTCCCGGGCGTTATTTTGAACTGTATTTTTTTTTTTTTTTTTACTTTTTTTAAAAAACTGTTTGTATGTAATCCTGTGTCTGTGCCTTTTTTTGTGGGGTTTGTCAGAATTTGGTGTAGATTTCTGTTTGTTTTTACCTTTTACTGCTGATTTCCCCATACACATATCACACCTGTCAGAATCTGATGGTTTTTTTTTCAATTTTTGGGGTGTCCATTTTTGGGGCCTTGGTTTTTTGGGGGTAAATCTGCTTTTGGTCACAATATTGTCATTTTTGGTTAGCTTTGTTTGGCTTGTTTTTTAATGTGGTTTCATTAATTATGTATTAAGCCCCACACTTTTCTAACCCACAGAGGAACAGAGGCGTTTGGCGGACTTAGCCGTATGCGTAGAAAGGATGCGGGGCTACGTCATCGGGCTGCTGGTGGTCCTTGACCATATGTCTGTCATCCTGCATCCCTAATTTATTTTGGTTCTTAAAAAATAGTTGTCTTCAATAAAATTTTAATCTTAACGTTCTGTCTCATTCCTTGTCTCCAAATCTTAGATTGTTTACACTGACATAAGTAGACTCTTCCAGCAAGTATTTGCAATTAATGTCACTAAGATTGTGTGTTGTCTTTTTTAGGAAAACAGGCACATGAAACACCTAACAGTAACAATCTGATTGGCCTTTTTTTGTGTTTGACAATTTATATATTACTACATTTTACAGGTTCCAATTTTTGGGGCAACCTGCTTAGGCCGAGATTACAAAGCCAACTGATTGTACCGGATTCCTTTTGGTGTTGGTTTTGACCCAGAAAGCATCTTTAAATTTAGATCAAATTGCATCATTACAGGATTAACCCTTATTAAATTTTAACGTGGGTGAACCTGGTTACACTTGCTTGTAATGGGCAATAAAATTACCAAAATTACACTCTCAAAACATTTATTCACAACATAACTAAACTAACAAAGTGTTCACTCACAAACAATACACACAGTGAAAACCAAAAATACAACCCATAAAACACCATATGAAAAAAGAAATGAAAAATCAAGAACTGGTTGACGAAGGAGCATGCCAACATGATTCCACAAATGTGGCTTTGCAATATGGGTTCCAGAATATATATCCAATGTGTCCCCATGAAGGATTTTTTAGGGTAGCAGGAAGTAGTCATCGTTTGAGTCCCAAAGATTATGAAATCAAACAGAAGATGGGAAACAAAAATCAAATTAATTAGATGTTCTCCAAAAATCCTTACCACATTGTGTCTAAACACTTTTGTGTTGCAAATAATTACCTAAAATATCTGGCCACCACATCATCGCGTATGGCCCCCTCACATACTGACCTCCGACCAACCTCGGGGGGGCCATCCTCAGGCAAGGCATCCTCTGGCTGCATTGGGACACCACTCCTTATGGCGATGTTGTGAAATATCCCACACAGGACCACAATTTTCGAAACCATATCCGGCAAATACATGAGCTCGCCACCAGAGCGGTGGAGGCATCTGAATCGGCCTTTTAAAAGCCCGATACAGCGCTCCACCACTTGCCTGGTGGCTGTAAGTGCGGCATTAAAATTACTTTGTGGCCCTGGTGTGGGAGCCAAATAAGGAGTGAGCAGCCAGGGCGTGCAAGGGTAGCCACTGTCTCCTGTGAAAAAGAAGTGACAACATCAGGATCACTGTGTATCAAGCTTTGCATTGGTATGTACTAAAGGTCTCCACTTACCCAGAAGCCACTCATCACCAGCTTGTAGGTTGTTTAATATGTGCCATATCCCTGATTGCCGGATGACGAATGAGTCATGTGCACTTCCGGGTAATTTTGCATTCAGGGACAGGATCTGGAGGGAAGCATCACATACCACCATTACATTCAGGGAGTGATAGTGTTTCCGGTTGTGAAATATGGCCTCCAGCCGTGCTGGAGGCTGAAGTGTTATGTGAGTACCATCCACAACCCCTATGATGTGTGGGAAGCCAGCTATTTGGTAAAAATTGGCCTTGGCCACACTAAGGGCACCCATATCCAAAGGCATTTGAATAAAATGATGGAGGTGCTTGAAAAGGGCCTCCATCACTGCCCTCAGGATCCGGGAAAAGGAGGATTGGGAGATTCCTACCACTATTCCCACCGTTGTTTGAAATGATCCTGAGGCACAGAAATGTAACACCGCCATAAATTGCGTAAGTGGTGGTATTGCTGTAGGACTGTCAATTTGCCGCTCAAGATCACTCTCTATTAATGAGAGACTGTCTATGATGATTTTGGGCGGAAGACGGTAGCGTCTTAACACCTCATCATTGGGTATTCCAAAAAGGGTGACACGTGTTCAATATATCTGGGGCCTTGCACGCCTACGATGCCTATGCCTGGGACGAGATTGAGGTTGGTCGGCTTCCGGGAGCATGGCCAGAACAATCCGACCAAGATCAACCTGAAATGGCAAGATTTGAATGTAAGGCTTTTTTGGGCAAAAATATTTGAAAAATTACTTAGCTTGATGATACAATCCAATGATGCTTACATGCCGGGGTATTGTCATGATTGGCCAAACCTATAAATAATAACAAATAAACAATGCAACAATTTAGGGTGGGCATTTAGGAATCTAAATTGGGTGCAAGACAAAACAGAAAAGGGGAGAAACACACATTTGGGCAAAGAGCAAAACGACAGTGCGCAGACTACCTCAATTTGGGCCCAAATGTTTTAAACAAATGCTAAAGGGACAACACAACCAATTTCACGGGTCAAAATAAGCATTTAAAAATGCGCTAATTAGTTTGCAAATACAAGTCAAAATAGAAACAGATAAAAATGCGCTAATTAGTTCGCAAATACAAGTCAAAATAGAAACAGATAAAAATGCGCTAATTAGTTCGCAAATACAAGTCAAAATAGAAACAGATAAAAATGCGCTAATTAGTTCGCAAATACAAGTCAAAATAGAAACAGATAAAAATGCGCTAATTAGTTCGCAAATACAAGTCCAAAAATACGCAGATAAAAAAACACGAATTAGTTCATACATTTCGGACTCACAAAACCAAAGGTTAAAAGTGTAAGGTCAAACAAAGTTGCATTAAAATAAACATGAACATTTAATAAACAAGTGAAAAAATAAACTTACCAATAGAGGATATATAAGTCACCGGATAAAAAGGTCGTTGGGGCAGAGCCAAAAGAAACCTAACAAAGGAGAATTTTTAATAAATTAATGAGCCAAAATTCACAAAAAGAAGGAGATACAAAGTGAACAAAAGTTAGACGGCAAAAAACTTACCAAAAAAATACACGACAAAAAAAAAAACAACACCAAAAAAAGCGAACGGAAAAAAATAAAACAAAAAGACAAACCAAAAACAACTCCCAACAACGCCAAATCCAAATCCCGCCAACAATCCACTCCGACCAAAGTAACCTCCAACAACCAACAACCGCCACCTTGACTCGAGACGCCCCAAGCCATAAATAGTGTTTATTTTCCCGCACAAATTAAGGCGGGATCATAGGAACGCACAATCAATGATGCGGCCGAAAAATAAGGACGCATGTATAAATACGTCACGAGCCAAAAAAAAGTTCTGGTTTATTTCTTGTTTGGAGATAAGAAATGGCTACAGACCAGGGAAACAATGGCCAACAGTCTGCCGGTAAGTATTTCATGCATTTCCAAATAATGATTATTTTGAAACATAATATAGTGCAAGTTGTCAAGCTTAAATTTCTCAACATTTAAACAAATAGGTGAGGAGGATGACATGGAAGAGGCTGCTGGGCCCAGTATTCCGGCCAAAGCAGGGAAAAAGAAAAGGCAGCCACAATTCACAAGAAAGGAGATGGAGGTTTTGGTTCAGAAGTGTGTGGACATCCTGCCACAGACAGACAGGAATATTAGTGCAAGCCAGAAGTGGAGAATGTGGGAGGAGGTAGCCAGTGCTGTCAATAGGGTGGGTGATTATGTCCGTCTAGCCCGAGATGTCAAACGGCGGTAAGTAAAAACTTGACCCCCCTAAAACCAAAACCCAAAAAAAAAAAAAGGATAATGGTTCCATTTTCACCCACAGATGGGGCGACTTCAAATATCGCCTGAAGCAAAAACTGGCGGACAGGGCTAGGCATGCAAGGGGTACAGGTGGGGGTCCCACCCCTGTGTCATTGGAGTTGAATGATTTGGAAGAGCTGGCACAGGGGTGTGTGCAGGCTGTGGAGGTGTTTGGCGTGTCCAACATGGATACGGACATGCCAGACTTTGCGGCTCCTCATATTGTCCCAGGTAAATATTGTGATGTCACCAACTCTGAAATGTTATTGTGCCAATATGTAGATTCTAATGTGACTCTTTTCTCATTTTGCCAACAGAGACACAGGCGGATGAGTCTGCTCCAGAGGGGAGCCTTGGCCGCAGAATTTCTGCTGGCTCTGCAGGGGAGGAACCAGTACATCCGGCAGAGGACCCTGCAGAAGCCAGTCCAGGGCAATCCCCCTCGCAGGCAGTGTCCCTCCTCACAGAACTCAATTTTAAATCGGATTTCCATACGGAGATTCTGCAGAGGATGGACGCCAGTCTGGTACGGGTGGCTGAGGCCCTGGAGCAAAATGCTGCGGCCAACGTGACCATTGGTCAGGCCCTGGCGGAAAATACCAGGGCCAACATCCGCATCGCCAATGCCCTGGAGCAGCTCGTTCGCCAGCACATGGTGGAGCCGACCTCCCTTCCTGCCGGAACATCAGGATCCTCCACCTCTGGCACAACATCAGCCAATCCTCCAAATGTGCCTAGCCCTGTGCCTAGTCCAGAGGTCACAACATCTGCCTCTGGACGGGCCAGCCCGATGACATCCCGGACCCGGTCTGGCGCCCACCCTCCCCCAGCCAAACGGGGGAAAAAACGTTGACAGCACTGGCTACTTTTCCCACACTCCTTCTGTGCTTGCCCCATATTCCTTTCTGGACAAAACTTCCCTCTCCTTTCTTGTGAATTGTTTTTAATTTTTAGCTTTAAGTTTCCATACCTTTTATGTTTGCACAAATAAAAAATTTTTTGGGAATAACACTGCCAAAAATGTTTTGGGCAAAAATGTGCCTGAAAATGTTTTTAGTTTCCAATAAATTTTGAAAAAATGTTCGACATTGTATTCTGACATTATTTTAGAAATGGTTTACATTTAATCCTGGCCCACAAGGCAAAAACGAGCTCCCAAAAAATGTAAACGAAATAAAAAAAAAAAGGCCTCTTTAAGGAACACTTTAAAATTTACATAAGGATGCAAATTCTCCAGACAAAATCAAAATGGAAAAATACACACAAACATGATGACATTATTGTTACAATAGCACAAAAACCAAATATCAACCAAAAAAAAACCACCAACAAATGTACGCTAATTGATTGTGTAATCCTGACATTAGCAGCTATGATTTCCACCTGCGTACGGTTTTGTGCTAACCCAAAAAACTGATTTCAAAACACATTACAAGCTGGTTTTCAATACAAAACTAACTGTTTTTCTGACAAGCCGTGATTAATCGATGAAACATCGTGGAGGGCCGGGACGGAGGAGAAGGCCATCGCCAATGTGGTCGAGTAATCCAGACCCTAAGCTGTGCGAGCATTTTGAACGGAAAGAGGATCATCCAGTGACGTATGAGTTGGTACGAACACATTTGACGTTCGCATCTGATAATGTATGTACGCCCAAAAAACGCCTCGCCATGCCTGCGTTTTTCCATCTCCACCCCCGTCAACGCCCAAAAACGCCCTGTTCTGTCAATCACATTTGACATGTCACTTCCTGTACGCTATTTGACGAACAAGACAAAAAAAACTCGCAATATGCCGTACGCACATGCGCAGTGTTACACCGATGCATGCGCGCTTTCTCAACATCGGAACGCAACGAGCGTACTGCTGTTAACGAGCGGCTCTGAATGAGGGCCTAAGTTTAAGGTAAGCCTACGTTCTGTAAGAAGGCAAGCTGACAAGTCCACACACAGCTCAGCTGCGCTTCTAACGCGCAGTGTCCACTGAGCACCTTGAGACACAAACAGGTGCCAGACACTGAGGTGCTTCCCTCCATTATACCAGAGCGCCAGCACAAGCAGAGGGACAACCGCAGCTTTCAGCGGTGGTGAACAGCAGCGTGAGTCACGTTTGCTGCATCTGAGGGGTGAGCAGCCGTGGGTCCAGCTCTGCTCTAGGTTGAGTGCGCTGGAGCCGGATGGGGCGGGCTGCAGAAGCTCCGGGGTTGAGCTGCTCCAGCAGGTGGGTCTGGCAGAGACTCCGGAGTGACGCTCTCATTTCCGTCAGGAAGGGTGGCCATCTGTCACTCTGCCCCCCAGCCAAGCCAGGCCCCTTCTCTCTTCTCTCTCTGGGCCCAGGACTGGAGTACCGGCAGTCCCCCCCTGATGGCGGCCCTGTCCTGGAATAAAGGTGTCCTTTCTTCCTTTGTACGTGATTTTATTACTTATTCATAAAATTCTATTTACCACACTAAAACTGTTTGGTGCTGGGCTGTTTCCCAGATATCGACATCGTTATTGTGGATGGAGGTACCATAGGAATGGACTTTGCCTTGACACCACCAAGTGGTTATTCATAACAAATACAGTTATATTTTCTAAGGGTCTTTATATTGGTTTTTATATAATATATGGTGAGCTCCTACCTGTCTTGCTATTTTGTGTCATATTTTTGATCCTGGGCTGGCTAGGACCATACAGGAGAAGCTGTTGTTTTTCTGTTTCTGTAATCTTCATTCATTGGTCTGTAACCAATTAGCACATTGAGGGTGTTTGTTTGGTTTGTATGTATACATATATCCCTGATGACAGGCTGAGTCCCGAAACGTTGGATTAAACAGAACATATTTTGCACCAAAGACGCGGAGTGCCGCCATTTGTCTTCATCTCTGCAATTGGATTATGATATGCTTGGAGGGCACCAGCACACCTATTTATTTCTATTTATTACACAGTGCCGGAGATTTGCCTTTTGTCTATATATATTAGCTGATATCTTTGGCTATGCTTTATGCCTCATTAACACATTGGTGTTTTTCTACAATCGTAAGTGTGCCGTGCATCTTATACCGTGTACTAATGACTTCTCTGACACCTTAAATTGATGTACCTGCTGAGCGGTGACCAACTACACACCTTTTGCACTGATGTCTCCAGTGTCACTATCACCTTTTTTCCCCTTTTGTGTGATGCCCTGGGGATGGTCCTTGGCTGGAATTTTTTGGGGTGCCTTGCTTCTCGGACGTGAACCCCTTAATGTTAGGGACGCTGGTATAGAGGAGCCTTGACGTTGGCCCAGCGCTTATTCATATATTTGCAAATGTATGTAAACCAATACCTCTGAATTTCTATTATCATGTAGGATTCAAGTATTTTTGATTTATCTGCAGTGTGCTGGGGGGCAATTTTCTTTTTTCTGTGTTCAGTGTAAACCCCGCACTTTACAAGCACCTGTAGTATATCATTAAGCTGATTGAGCAACTACCATATTTTTTGCTTGCAGTTTGGAGGCATGAAGGGAGTCAGCATTACGAGGAGGTGCTGATCCTTATAGTGCCATGTGGAGGTTTTTTGGGGTACCTCCAAGGTAAGTTAGCTCTCAGCTCATACATGTACTGTTATCATGCAGTACACCAATTTGTAATTATATGACCCAGAGTGGGTGCTACTATTATGTAGCAATAATTATTTTGGGGTGAGCGTTTGGGAGTGGGGCCCCCGGGGTTGTTCTGGCTGGACCTTTCTCATGGCATCACCACTTAATTCACATAGAATATTTTTTCACTTCTCTATTTGTTTGTATATTATTTATGTCATTTTAATTCTTTTACATTTCATTAACACTTATTGATTTATCTTTACACATCTATCCTTTTACACTTCACTATCACCTTTTTTCCTCTTTTCGTGTGATGCCCTGGGGATGGTCCTTGGCTGGAATTTTTTGGGGTGCCTTGCTTCTCGGACGTGAACCCCTTAATGTTAGGGACGCTGGTATAGAAGAGCCTTGACGTTGGCCCAGCGCTTATTCATATATTTGCAAATGTATGTAAACCAATACCTCTGAATTTCTATTATCATGTAGGATTCAAGTATTTTTTATTTATCTGCAGTGTGCTGGGGGGCAATTTTCTTTTTTCTGTGTTCAGTGTAAACCCCGCACTTTACAAGCACCTGTAGTATATCATTAAACTGATTGAGCAACTACCATATTTTTTGTCTCCAGTGTAAATGCTGATATCTGCACCTGAAAGGCATAGAGCTGATGCAGTAATTGAACTGGGGTATCCAGGTGGATGTATGCTCTTGGTGTAGGGCAGATTCACAACCAAAACCCAATGCAGCTGCGGAAGAGATTACAGATGACTGGCTTATGGTATGTACTAATCCAGCATAGCACAGCAATGTGGAATACGCACTGTGATACCAGCCCATAAAAAACACCTTGATGCGTCTCTCAGAATTTGGGCCATATTCAATTAGTTTTGCATCCTCGAAAAACTTCCGCCTACCCGACTTTTCGTCTACATCGTGTGCTTTGGACACAAAAACTTATCGTGTGTGTCCCCACTTTTCGCCATATTCAATTACTAAACAGGCGAAAACGGAAACGGCGAATGCAGAACAGGCGGGAAAGCACTGTCAGAATTGGGGAAATCAGTCTGTACCCCCCCCCAAAAAAAAATGCACTAACATTGGGGATCAATGTAGAAGTGTTCGAATAGCCCTAATAAAACTATTTGGGGTACTGAAGTTGTTTAAAATCCTTGTTATTAGCGTCCTTGCAAAAGTAGTGCAGAATGGCATTAAAATTTGAGGGAAAAGGGAAAAGAGGGAAATCGACGCACTGGCTAATAATAATGTAATAATGCTAGATAATGTTAACCGCTATTCCCTGCTCATAATATCAGGAAATGAGATGATATATCTATGACAAAAGACAAGACATATAACATATAACCCTGCCCAGTTAGGTCAGACCTATACAAAATTAATGTACTCAACCTACACAAGCGCATACACACATCTATGATGGAATCCAAATATAGGGGGTAGTGTCAGGCGTGTGTGCTTTTGTAGTAGTCAATTAAGTAGAATATCCATTCTAAAAAATATGTCCCATCTTGGAAATAAGGGTTTAGAAGCATGGGTAGGTAGGAAGAAATAATACCTCCTTCAATTTATTACAATCACATTAATAACATTGTATAACCTGTGCAGGCATAATTTAAAGAAATGTTGAAAAAGCGGCGAAGATATTAAGCAACAATAATTCTCATGCGTTGCCTCAATGGCATAATTTAGAGTTGTACCAGTTTGTATGAATCAAACCCTCATTGAGATGAAGTATCAGGCTGGTCAGGGTAAAGATGTTACTACTTATAATTCTTCTTCTCCTCACTTAGCTATAAGCCATCAATGAGGAGTGAGAGATCATCCAAGAGCAGTATTTGACCCCTAGAAACAACAGTGTAACTGCAACGTTACTCAATATTTCGCTTCTACTTTTGAGGATCTTACATATATCATTGGACCCCCAATGAGAGAATTACTCTTAATGAGATAGTCATCAGTTAATAGAGTAGATAGAAAAGATATAGACAATAATTCATATAAAGTCCTGCTTGTTCCTTATCCTGTTATTAATGGTCTATCATGAGTCCAAACAGTGTTTCCTAATTGCCTTGGAGCAAAGGACAAGTGATTGTGCCTAGCAGATAACAATCCTTGACAGGCAGTACGTATGCAGGGGCGGATTGGCCATTAAAGTCAGCGGGATGTTTCCCGGTGGGCCGACCAGACTATGGGGCCACCTGTCTCCTCTCCCCAGTAGCGCATCTATCACCCTGGGCCTTGTATGATTGACAGCCCCAACCCGCGAGCGGCCCCGCCCCCTGTAGCGTGTCTTTTGCGCTGATCTTTCTTGGATGGTTGATACAGCCCCCACGTTACTATTTGGGGGCCTTCATGGATAATTGACAGCCCGCGGGCGGCCCGGTGCCTGTCAGCAACCCCGCTGCTCTGTAGTGCATCCATCAGTCTGTGCCTTCACAGGCACTAGCAGCCGGCCTCTGCCGCTGCCGCCCACTTTGCCAATCCCACTGTGCCTCATTTTCACACACCGCTCAGTATAGGCTGCCTGTCACTGAGACTCAGAGACAGGCATCCTAGGCAGCCTATACCGAGCGGTGTGTGAGAGCTCCACTGTGCACGTGTCGCTGAGCGCAGGTGTCTGTTCCCGGCCAGCAGTCCTCCCCTGCTCTCTCCTCCTTCCTCTAGGAGCCAGATGATGGACTTCCAGTTTGTATTGTGAGGCTGTCACTATGGTATGTACTCTTATGCAAATTTATGAGTGTATCTGTGCATATATGTAGCTATGTATTAGGGGTGTGCACCGGCCACTTTTCGTGTTTTGTGTTTTGGTTTTGGATCTGGATCTTTCTTCGTGTTTTGGATCTGGATTGGTTTTGCCAAAACCACCCTTCCGTGTTTTGGGTTCTGGGTTTTGTGTTTTGGATCTGTATTTTTTTAAAAAAAAGCATAAAAACAGCTAAAATCACAGAATTTGTAGGTTTTTCTGCTCCTATGCTATTATTAACCTCAATAACCTTAATTTCCACTCATTTCCAGTCTATTCTGAACACCTCACACCTCACAATAGTGTTTTTATGTCCAAAACGTTGCACCGAGGTAGCTGGATGACTATGCTAAGCGACACGAGTGGGCGGCACAAACACGTGACCCATCTAGGCGTGAAACTGCAGTGGCAGACAGGATGGCAGTTTGAAAAACTAGGCCCCAAACTGTACATAATGCAAAGAAAAAAAAGAGGTGCAAGATGGAATTGTCCTTGGGCCCTCCCACCCACCCTTATGTTGTATAAACAGGACATGCACACTTTAACAAACCAATCATTTCAGCGCCAGGGTCTGCCACACAACTGTGGCTGAAATGATTGGTTCGTTTGGGCCCCCACAAAACAAGCTGGCAATTAATGTGTCCCTGCACAAACTGGCTCTATGGAGGCAAGATGTCATCCTCATCCTCCTCATCCACCGATTCCTCACCCTCTTCAGTGTGTACATCCTCATCCTCACAAAGTATTAACTCGTCCCCACTTGAATCCACCACCACAGGTCCCTCTGTACCTTCTGGAGGCTGGTCTCCCTGGAAGAGCTGATAATTCATTTTGATGAACATCATCTTCTCCACATTCTGTGGAAGCAACCTCCTACGCCTTTCGCTGACAAGGTTCCCGGGTGCACTAAACACTCTTTCGGAGTACACACTGGAGGGGGGGCAACTCAGGTAAAATAGAGCCAGTTTGTACAGGGGCCTCCAAATTGCCTCTTTTTCCTGCCAGTACAGGTATGGACTGTCTGCCATGCCTACTTGGATGCTGTCACCGATGTAATCCTCCACCATTCTGTCAATGGTGACAGTATCATATGCAGTGACAGTAGACATGTCAGAAATTGTTGCCAGGTCCTTCAGTCCGGACCAGATGTCCAAACTTGGTCCTGCCTGCCCTGCATCACCGCCAGCGGGTTGCTTAGGATACCTAAGTTTTTTCCTGGCAGCCCCAGTTGCAGGAGAAAATGAAGAAGGAGCCGTTGACGTGTCACGTTCCGCTTCAGCTGACAGTGTGTTCACCAGCAGGTCTTTGCACCTCTGCAGGCTTGTGTCGGCCGGAAAGAGAGACACCACATAGGCTTTAAACCTAGGATCGAGCACGGTGGCCAAAACGTAGTGGTCTGATTTCAACAGATTGACCACCCTGGAATCCTGGCAAAGCGAATGAAGGGCTTCATCCACAAGTCCCACATGCCGAGCGGAATCGCTCCGTCTTAGCTCCTCCTTCACTTTCTCCAGCTGCTTCTGCAAAAGCCTGATGAGGGGAATGACCTGACTCAAGCTGGCAGTGTCTGAACTGACTTCACGTGTGGCAAGTTCGAAGGGCTGGAGAACCTTGCACAACACGGAAATCATTCTCCACTGCGCTTGAGTCAGGTGCATACCCCCTCCTTTGCCTATGTCATAGGTGGATGTATAGGCTTGTATGGCCTTTTGCTGCTCCTCCATCCTCTGAAGCATATAGAGGGTTGAGTTCAACCGCGTCACAACCTCTTGCTTCAGGTGATGGCGGGGCAGGTTCAAGAGTGTTTGCTGGCGCTCCAGTCTTCGGCACGCAGTCGCTGAATGGCGAAAGTGGCTAGAAATTTTTCGGGCCACCCAAAGCGTCTCCTGCACGCCCCTGTCGCTTTTCAGAAAATTCTGCACCACCAAGTTTATTGTGTGAGCAAAACATGGGACGTGCTGGAATTTGCCCAGATGTAATGCCCGCACAATATTGGTGGCGTTGTCAGATATCACAAATCCCCAGGAGAGTCTAAGTGGGGTAAGCCACTGGGCGATGATTTCCCTCAGTTTCTCTAAGAGGTTGTCGGCGGTGTGCCTCTTACTGAAACCGGTGATACACAGCGTAGCCTGCCTTGTAACGAGCTGGCATTTCTGAGATGCTGCTACTGGTGACGCTGCTGCTGTTGCTGCGTAAGGTGATACATCTACCCAGTGGGCTGTCACAGTCATATAGTCCTTAGTCTGCCCTGTTCCACTTGTCCACATGTCCGTGGTTAAGTGGACATTGTGTACAACGGCATTTTTCAGGTCACTGAGGACACTTTTTCTGACGTTTCTGTACAGTCTCGGTATCGCCTGCCTAGTGAAGTGGAATCTAGACGGGATTTGGAACCGGGGACACACTACCTCCATCAATTGTCTAAATCCCACTGCACTAATGGCGGATACCGGACGCACGTCTAACACCAACATAGCAGTCAAGGCCTCAGTTATACGTTTTGCTTCAGGATGACTGCTGTCGTACTTCATCCTCCTCGCTAAGGACTGTTGGAGGGTCAATTGTTTAGTAAAAGTAGTGGTGTTCCTACTTCCTCTCTGGGATGATGAACGACTCCCAGCAGCAGCAACAGCAGCAGCGGCAGCAGTAGGCGTAGCAATGCAGGATCCTCCGGAGGAATCCCGGATAGGAGAGTCAGTCATGCCAGTGACATGGCCTGCAGGACTACTTCCGATCCTAACTAAGGAGGAAATTGACGAGGAGGGAGTTGACGGTGTGGTTTGCAGGCGCTTGGATACAACAGGACAACGGGATTTAGGTGTCCCTGGACTGCTTACGGTCTTAGCCAAAGTTTCTGAACTTGACAGTAACTTTTTATGAACGCGCTGCAGGTGCCGTATAAGGGAGGATGTTCCTAGGTGGTTGACGTCCCTACCCCTACTTATTTCACCTTTACATATGGTACATATGGCAAGACAGTTGTTGTCCGGATTTGGATAGAAATATTGCCAGACCAAAGAGGTGGAATGTTTGGTCTTCTGCCCAGGCATGACCGTGATGGGCTTTTTCATCCCACGGACAACAACTGTCTCCCCCGGAGCCTGATTTAAACAAACCACATCACCATCAGAATCCTCCTCGCCAACTTCCTCCTCAGCGCCAGCTACACCAGTATCCTCATCCTGTTGTACTTCAACAGTGACATCTTCAATTTGCATATCAGCAAGTGGACTGTGGGTGCTCCTTTCAGCACTTGCAGGGGGCGTGCAAATGGTGGAAAGAGCCACCTCTTCCCGTCCAGTGCTGGGAAGGTCAGGCATCGCAACCACCACCACACTTGGACTCTCCTTGGGGATTTGTGATATCTTCTTAGAAAGCACAGTTCTTCGCTGTGCTTTTGCCAGCTTAACTCTTTTGATTTTTTTAGTGGGAGGAGGGCTTCCATCGTCATGTGAAGCTGAACCACTAGTCATGAACATACTAGGGATCGACCTTAGCCGTTCCTTGCCACTCCGTGTCGTAAATGGCATATTGGCAAGTTTACGTTTCTCTTCAGCTGATTTAAATGTCTTTTTCAAGGTCATTTTCCTGAACTTTGCCATTTGGGATTGTATGTGCCCTCTACTATGACATTGGGCATCGGCCTTGGCAGACGACGTTGATGGCATGTTATCGTCTATGTCATGACTAGTGGCAGCAGCTTCAGCACTAGGAGGAAGTGGTTCTTGATCTTTCTCTATTTTATTTTTATCGGAGAAAGTTTGGTCCTCCATTTATGTTATATCGATTTGATATATACGTGCGGCTAAACACAGAAAATAATTTTTTTTGGGGTTTGGACTGGAGTGTACTTTGTGGGTTACAGCACCCTTTAACGGTCAAGCCAGCCGGCCCTTTACTTATGACACAGGCGCACGCTTGGCACTACTTTGTTGATGCACGTGCGGCTACTGCGCACACAATTCACAAACACAGAAAATAATTTTTTTTTGGTTTGGACTGGAGTGTACTTTCGGGGGTTACAGCACCCTTTAACGGTCAAGCCAGCCGGCCCTTTACTTATGACACAGGCGCACGCTTGGCACTACTTTGTTGATGCACGTGCGGCTACTGCGCACACAATTCACAAACACAGAAAATATTTTTTTTTTTGGTTTGGACTGGAGTGTACTTTCGGGGGTTACAGCACCCTTAACGGTCAAGCCAGCCGGCCCTTTACTTATGACACAGGCGCACGCTTGGCACTACTTTGTTGATGCACGTGCGGCTACTGCGCACACAATTCACAAACACAGAAAATAATTTTTTTTTGGTTTGGACTGGAGTGTACTTTCGGGGGTTACAGCACCCTTTAACGGTCAAGCCAGCCGGCCCTTTACTTATGACACAGGCGCACGCTTGGCACTACTTTGTTGATGCACGTGCGGCTACTGCGCACACAATTCACAAACACAGAAAATAATTTTTTTTTTGGTTTGGACTGGAGTGTACTTTCGGGGGTTACAGCACCCTTTAACGGTCAAGCCAGCCGGCCCTTTACTTATGACACAGGCGCACGCTTGGCACTACTTTGTTGATGCACGTGCGGCTACTGCGCACACAATTCACAAACACAGAAAATAATTTTTTTTTTGGTTTGGACTGGAGTGTACTTTCGGGGGTTACAGCACCCTTAACGGTCAAGCCAGCCGGCCCTTTACTTATGACACAGGCGCACGCTTGGCACTACTTTGTTGATGCACGTGCGGCTACTGCGCACACAATTCACAAACACAGAAAATAATTTTTTTTTGGTTTGGACTGGAGTGTACTTTCGGGGGTTACAGCACCCTTTAACGGTCAAGCCAGCCGGCCCTTTACTTATGACACAGGCGCACGCTTGGCACTACTTTGTTGATGCACGTGCGGCTACTGCGCACACAATTCACAAACACAGAAAATAATTTTTTTTTTGGTTTGGACTGGAGTGTACTTTCGGGGGTTACAGCACCCTTAACGGTCAAGCCAGCCGGCCCTTTACTTATGACACAGGCGCACGCTTGGCACTACTTTGTTGATGCACGTGCGGCTACTGCGCACACAATTCACAAACACAGAAAATAATTTTTTTTTGGTTTGGACTGGAGTGTACTTTCGGGGGTTACAGCACCCTTTAATGGTCAAGCCAGCCGGCCCTTTACTTATGACACAGGCGCACGCTTGGCACTACTTTGTTGATGCACGTGCGGCTACTGCGCACACAATTCACAAACACAGAAAATAATTTTTTTTTTGGTTTGGACTGGAGTGTACTTTGGGGGTTACAGCACCCTTTAACGGTCAAGCCAGCCGGCCCTTTACTTATGACACAGGCGCACGCTTGGCACTACTTTGTTGATGCACGTGCGGCTACTGCGCACACAATTCACAAACACAGAAAATAATTTTTTTTTTGGTTTGGACTGGAGTGTACTTTCGGGGGTTACAGCACCCTTAACGGTCAAGCCAGCCGGCCCTTTACTTATTACACAGGTGCACGCTTGGCACTACTTTGTTGATGCACGTGCGGCTACTGCGCACACAATTCACAAACACAGAAAATAATTTTTTTTTTGGTTTGGACTGGAGTGTACTTTCGGGGGTTACAGCACCCTTAACGGTCAAGCCAGCCGGCCCTTTACTTATGACACAGGCGCACGCTTGGCACTACTTTGTTGATGCACGTGCGGCTACTGCGCACACAATTCACAAACACAGAAAATAATTTTTTTTTGGTTTGGACTGGAGTGTACTTTCGGGGGTTACAGCACCCTTAACGGTCAAGCCAGCCGGCCCTTTACTTATGACACAGGCGCACGCTTGGCACTACTTTGTTGATGCACGTGCGGCTACTGCGCACACAATTCACAAACACAGAAAATAATTTTTTTTTGGTTTGGACTGGAGTGTACTTTCGGGGGTTACAGCACCCTTTAACGGTCAAGCCAGCCGGCCCTTTACTTATGACACAGGCGCACGCTTGGCACTACTTTGTTGATGCACGTGCGGCTACTGCGCACACAATTCACAAACACAGAAAATAATTTTTTTTTTGGTTTGAACTGGAGTGTACTTTCGGGGGTTACAGCACCCTTAACGGTCAAGCCAGCCGGCCCTTTACTTATGACACAGGCGCACGCTTGGCACTACTGTGTTGATGCACGTGCGGCTACTGCGCACACAATTCACAAACACAGAAAATAATTTTTTTTTTGGTTTGGACTGGAGTGTACTTTCGGGGGTTACAGCACCCTTAACGGTCAAGCGAGCCGGCCCTTTACTTATGACACAGGTGCACGCTTGGCACTACTTTGTTGATGCACGTGCGGCTACTGCGCACACAATTCACAAACACAGAAAATAATTTTTTTTTTGGTTTGGACTGGAGTGTACTTTGGGGGTTACAGCACCCTTTAACGGTCAAGCCAGCCGGCCCTTTACTTATGACACAGGCGCACGCTTGGCACTACTTTGTTGATGCACGTGCGGCTACTGCGCACACAATTCACAAACACAGAAAATAATTTTTTTTTTGGTTTGGACTGGAGTGTACTTTCGGGGGTTACAGCACCCTTAACGGTCAAGCCAGCCGGCCCTTTACTTATGACACAGGTGCACGCTTGGCACTACTTTGTTGATGCACGTGCGGCTACTGCGCACACAATTCACAAACACAGAAAATAATTTTTTTTTTGGTTTGGACTGGAGTGTACTTTCGGGGGTTACAGCACCCTTAACGGTCAAGCCAGCCGGCCCTTTACTTATGACACAGGTGCACGCTTGGCACTACTTTGTTGATGCACGTGCGGCTACTGCGCACACAATTCACAAACACAGAAAATAATTTTTTTTTGGTTTGGACTGGAGTGTACTTTCGGGGGTTACAGCACCCTTAACGGTCAAGCCAGCCGGCCCTTTACTTATGACACAGGCGCACGCTTGGCACTACTTTGTTGATGCACGTGCGGCTACTGCGCACACAATTCACAAACACAGAAAATAATTTTTTTTTGGTTTGGACTGGAGTGTACTTTCGGGGGTTACAGCACCCTTTAACGGTCAAGCCAGCCGGCCCTTTACTTATGACACAGGCGCACGCTTGGCACTACTTTGTTGATGCACGTGCGGCTACTGCGCACACAATTCACAAACACAGAAAATAATTTTTTTTTTGGTTTGGACTGGAGTGTACTTTCGGGGGTTACAGCACCCTTAACGGTCAAGCCAGCCGGCCCTTTACTTATGACACAGGCGCACGCTTGGCACTACTGTGTTGATGCACGTGCGGCTACTGCGCACACAATTCACAAACACAGAAAATAATTTTTTTTTTGGTTTGGACTGGAGTGTACTTTCGGGGGTTACAGCACCCTTAACGGTCAAGCCAGCCGGCCCTTTACTTATGACACAGGCGCACGCTTGGCACTACTTTGTTGATGCACGTGCGGCTACTGCGCACACAATTCACAAACACAGAAAATAATTTTTTTTTTGGTTTGGACTGGAGTGTACTTTCGGGGGTTACAGCACCCTTAACGGTCAAGCCAGCCGGCCCTTTACTTATGACACAGGCGCACGCTTGGCACTACTTTGTTGATGCACGTGCGGCTACTGCGCACACAATTCACAAACACAGAAAATAATTTTTTTTTGGTTTGGACTGGAGTGTACTTTCGGGGGTTACAGCACCCTTTAACGGTCAAGCCAGCCGGCCCTTTACTTATGACACAGGCGCACGCTTGGCACTACTTTGTTGATGCACGTGCGGCTACTGCGCACACAATTCACAAACACAGAAAATATATTATATTTTTAGCACTTGGGGGGAGCACCCCTGATGGACAGAGCACCCCCTGGACAACACTACAGCACCTCTTTAGGACTGGGACACTGCACAGGACTTTGGAGTGGACACAGCCCCTATGGAGAACTGACTGCACAACACAGTCCAGCCAGCCCCTATGGACTTTGAAGTAGTGGACACAGCCCCTATTAACAACAGCAGCACAGCACAACACAGCCAGCCCCTATGGACTTTGAAGTAGTGGACAACAGCAGCACTACACTACACTACACTACACAGCCCTAACTCCCACCCTCCCTCTTCACTGTCCACAGCCGAGTGAGAAAATGGCGCCGACGTGGGTACCTTATATAGGATCCAAAACCCGCGAGACTCGGAAGGCGGGAAGATGACGTTTTGCCTCGATTTCAGAATCCGAGTCAGGCGGGAAAAGTCGAGCCTGACTCGGATCGGACTCGGATCGGGGGGGCTCGGGGGGGTTCGGATTTCAGAAATCCGAACCCGCTCACCCCTACTATGTATATGTCTAGTTGTTGCCTGTATATTTGTGTATGTGTCTGTATATATGTACCTACAGTATGTAT
Source organism: Taudactylus pleione (assembly GCA_031769625.1). Lineage (NCBI taxonomy): Eukaryota > Metazoa > Chordata > Amphibia > Anura > Myobatrachidae > Taudactylus > Taudactylus pleione. Next base: position 1,564,680 of record JAUIMM010000175.1, read on the forward strand.
GTTTAACTTGTTTTTGTCTATAGATATATGTACCAAAATATGAGTGCATGTATGTACCTTTGTATATGCGTATCTGTATATGAATGAGTGACTGTATGTATGTATATATCTGTGTCTATACCTGTGTATATGTATATGAGTGTCTGTATGTACCTATGTATATGTGTATCTGGTAACTGTATATGGATATATGAGCATCTATGTGTGCATGTTTGTACCTCTGTAAATGGGTATATGAGTGTCAACTCTATGAGTGCATGTATGTACCTATGTATATGTGTATCTGTATATGGATGTTTGGGTGTCTGTGTGTGCATGTATGTGCCTATGTGCAACTGTATACAGATATATGTGTGTATGTTGTATGTATGTACAAATGTGTATCTATATGGCTGTCTGGTATTCGTATACAGCTATACAATATATATATTGAGGGTAAAGTCACACTTGCTAGGATGCCTTTCCAAAGTGTATGCAACACTCAATGTAGATAGGAAAAAAAGGACGGCACTCCACAGACTGATTCATTCCTTTTAAAACGGTCCTTTAATGAGCCAATGTTTCAGGGGATCCTCCCTTCGTCATGGACAGCAGTTTTAAAAGGAATTAATCAGTCTATGGAGTGACGTCCTTTTTTCCTATCTATCTATCTATCTATCTATCTACTGTAGCCTGGAACAGCTAGAGAAAGGTAGTGCTATAACTCCATTTCTTATTAAAAGTGTTTATTAAAAGTGCCCACGCACAAATTTCCCCAGAGGAGCTATAAACATTACCTGTATTACAATCCGCTGCTCTTGGTGAAATCTTCCCCTATTCCTTACACCCTCTTTAGTCTCCCCCCTTTCTCCATTTATACTCCCTCTCCTCCTATCTGTCTGTTTAATCCCTCTAGCACAGTCCTACCACTCCTTCCCTTTCCCTCTCGCCTTTACCTGCTGTATCCCCCTACTATGGTTCTAACTAAATTGACTTTGATATGTGCATTTGTAAAAATGAAACGCTAATCTGTACTGGGGCAGGGACTGCTGTGTCTGATTGTATAGCTCTGCGTTATATGATGGGAATTAGTGCAAGGCTGTCCAAGTTGTGGCCCAGTATCGGAGTGGAGTGTTCCAGGCTTATTTGTGTTGCTTCTATGGAGGGAATTCAATGGAACGCGTTATTGAATAGCGACAGGATGGACTCCAGAAGCTATTCAATACACTGCACTGTGTGGTCGGAGAATTGCCGGTTAACGTGCCTATCACGCCTTAACAAGGGTGTTCAGGCGCGTTAACCGGCATTCTCTGACCAAAGTGCCGGGCGCGCGGCTGTTAGCGCAGCACTATGCAGAAAAACTATGCAGAAAAACTGCTGCGCGCCTGGCACTAAGGTCAGACTTCTCCTCGCATCCCCAGGGGGGTGCGAGAGGAAATCCTTAGCACAACCAAACAGCGCAGTGTATTGAATAGCTTCGGGAGTCCCTCCCGTCGCTATTCAATAGCGTGTTCAATTGAATTCCCCCCTATGTGTCTGATAATGTTTCTCTAACTTGCATAAGATAGAGTGGGTCAGCATAATAGGCTGACACTGCATGATCTGTTGGGTCTGTTAAGTCTGATTTATTATTCTGGCATCAGAACAACTACGTGACCATCGGGAAATCTGAGTAACCCTCAGATTACTCACAGTGTTTAGCAAAATTACGCTGCCGGGGCCAGTAAAGCTGTATCCAAGGACGCAGGCATTTGGCTTTGGCATGCCCAGAAATGGGTCCGACAACCCGACAGCATGTCAATCAATCATGATACGGCATTTGGGACACAGTGAGCAATCTTGCAGAAGGAGACCTGCACATGCACAGATCTCTAATCCCGCCTACTTTGTTGTTGGCTTCGACTACAGTTGATTTGCTGCAGCTTACATGAGGCCACTTCCACAGATTTTTCCAGGGCCACTTTTAATCCCCAATCCGCCCCTGTATGTATGACATAGGGATTACATATAGATTTTAATTCATACTTTTGTAGAACCCTAGATAATGATCATAGTAACAGTCCTTGATTGACAATAGGTGTAGCATAGGGATTACATATACATACATATAACTTATAGATCATTCTATTGTAGTGTATGTAACCCAGGAATTGCACGGCATAGAGATAGACTATGTAGCATTTAAAGATGTATGTCCCACATGTAACAATTCCTAAATATTATCTCTGGGAACAAACAGATATAAAAGGCTTAGCATACATTGCTGAACATCAGTGTCTCAGATTACTTGTATCTGGAAGTATATATTGATATAATGATCACTAAAACCTATTAATCTGTAAGCAAAAATGTACTTGCATACTGATATATTTGGTAACTGAAGCACATGCAGGTGTCTAGCGTATGCAATCAGTATCTCAATATGCATGAACTAAATAGTTTAGATAGTAAACTAGTAGCTATCTTCCAGTGGCTCTGACATGAGTGATCAATGAGAGAAATACCTGGATAAAATGTCAGAAAGGCAACCAATTCCAATCAGTATCTCAGTATGCAGAGGTACACTCGTAATAGCCAATAGAAAAATAGTCATATTCCCAGTACATTGATAAAAGGCAATAGCCTAAACAAAATGAGGGATAAATAACAATGTCTGAGATTAGTAAAGATACAAACTGGTAGTAGGGGTGTCCTGTGCTATGCAGACAAAGACACCTGTCCCGCCCGACACGCGTTTCGCCGATAAGGCTTGTTCATGGAGGAAGCAGAATGGCAATAAGCTGTATTTTTTAGTGAAAATAAGTTGTCTTGTCAAATTTGGGTTACTTGAAAATGGGTACTAGCATATTTTAATGTCTCTAAAGTGAAGTTTTAGAAAAAGTGAAATTCCTCCATCATACAAGCACCTGCAATCCCAAAACCACTTGACCCCTTCTTACAGCACCCCCAGAAGCTTTTGAAGTTGTCCCCCCACTTTTTTAATTTTTGCCCCAAATTTCAAAGGCATTTTTTGGGCATGTTCCTGGAATTTTTTTTATTATTTTTGGGGGTGAATTGTCCATTGGGGGGGTGTACCAAGAGTTTTGAGTGGTTTCCCAACATCTGCACCCCAAAATATAGATTTTATAAATTTTTTAACCTGCTATTCGGTGGGGAAAAGTATCGCCCTTTCAGTGCCTTGACTTTTCGCATAAGCGAAAAAGGAATGGATTTGAATACGAAGAAAAAAAAAACAGGCAAAATTTTTGCAAAAAAAACCATGCGAAAATGGCTTTTCGCTCCGAATTGAATATGGCCCTTAGCATCAGTAACTGCTGCTAACCATGAGACGAATCTGTATATGTGTTTTTTCAGGTTGCCTATATTTAGCGCCATTTTGTTTTTGTTATTTTTACACTGTTAAATCTACCACCATTTTAGGACTGTGCATGCATGCAAGCTACATGACATATTGGTTTAATGTTATGTGCAGCCATTTTATGGGCTAGACCCATTTTCATCCTATCAATTTATGAGGAATTAGTGACATCACTATGACATCTATGTGCACAAAGCTTGAAATATGCTGGGATTGGGATGATAAACCCTTTATCACTAGTGGAATGCAAATCTGGGTACTTGTGTACTTTACGGACTCATTGCAGAGAGAACCCAAATGTCCTACACTCATTATTATTATCAATCATGGTAATGTCTAAATCCCCTTCACAGAGAGGACTCTGACGACATCAGCCAGTGTCCAGCGTCATTCCCAGTGTCCAGCATCATTCCTTAACATCCAAGTGGGCATAGAGGGGGAATATTTAAAGAAAAAATTACAGTGCGCTACCAAGTAGCAGCCAGTAAGGGATTGTCAGTCCCTAAATGGATATCAAATATATAACAAAGGTAACTGGCATTTATAATGTATAAAAATATAAATATAGCAGAGAAACAGAAGCATCAAAGTGTAACAATGATTTATTATACCATATAAATAAAAAGATGTTTAAGACAATCAGGACATGACAATAGTATTAAACTACATCCTGTAGATATTAAAGTCCCTCCTGTGTGGAATAGGTAGTTATAGGACTGGTTCCCGAGTGACTGAATATATGAACTCAGCGATAATTACCATAGGACGGATTGAGTGGTCAAACAGTCCTCTTAGCATTTAAGCAGTATCCGCGTCTGTAAAAAGATCCACTTTAGGCTGTAGGTCCAAAGTCCATACAGGATATAATTGATCAGTCCACAATAATTCCAATGGTGATAATGCACCTTTCAATCCTTTACAGGTAGTAACAGGGTATATATTGCAGGTGTAGTAACAGGGCTTAACGCGTTTCGCTGGAAAAATGGCAACCAGCTTCATCAGAAGCATGATTCTAATGTACATGGAGACTCCTTTTATACCATGTAAATTGCAGGAATCTAAAACACCTGGGTATCATTTATAATACATACATCCGTTTCTCATTATTTAAAACTTAAAAGTTTGCTGATCTAATGGAGGCAATCTTACATACTTAATAATTATATCATACAAATAAAACTGTAAACTTACGTATCCTTATAAGGTTCTAATCCCCATAAGGACGCAATACTGCGATCATGTGATCCTGTTAGAGTCACGTGTAAAAAGTGTCCTATTGTGAGTATTGTTTAACTCGTTTAATACTATTGTCATTTTCTGATTGTCTTAAACATCTTTTTAATTATATGGTATAATAAATCGTTGCTACACTTTGATACTTCCGTTTCTCTGCTATATTTATATTTTCATACATTATAAGCGCCAGTTACCTTTGTTATATAGAGGGGGAACATAACCTTGTGGCGAGCGTAGCGAGCCACCGAGCCCAAAGCATGGCGAGCGCAGCGGGCTCACGAGAGGACAACTTTCTTCTTTAGGTGGGGACAACTTTTGATACTTGTCTACATAAAGTAGAAAAGTACCATTTAAAACATTCATTGGGTTCTCTCTGCAATGAGTCCGCAAAGTACACAAGTACCCAATTCTGGTGTAAAGTGATATGATCATGAATAGTACTTTCAACTCCTAGATTTGGTCCTGTGAATTTTCACTGAGGTAAATTAAACTGAAAAACACAAAATTGTTAATGAAGAAAGAATGTAAATGACTTATAACTTTCAGTTCTGTAAAACAGTTTATATATTTTCTTCCCATTTCATCTATTACAAACACCTGGATTTACCTCCTATATCTTAAAATATTGCCCTAGTGAGATCTTATCGATTCCTGCCTGTCTATACTTTCTAAAATTGTCGCTATTTAGCATTATGAGTCGCACAAGAAATAAATGCTTTCAGACTTTGAGTGTGGTTCTAAAGCACAAAAAGTTATTATTCAATATAAAAACAGATGGTTACACGCTGTGATCTAAATAAAATTAGTGCAAATAAATTATACAGACCCAATGTACAGTTGTTACATATGCACGCGCTCTGGACCCAGATACCGGCATCAAAGTAGAAACCTCCGTCAACAGCAAAGCAAACAGACTGACGTCCAGGTTTAGAGAGCCCACATATATACTCTAACAGGGATAGGCAATACAATAGAACAGTTTGACATCATTCCATTGATTCTTCTTCCTGGTTCTTCTGTTACAGTATAGTTCATAGGTCAGTTCGTATGGACACAATCCAGCTTCCAACAGCCCTTTGTGTCCTTTTTCCTGCTGCATAATAAATCTAAGCTGGTTACATTACAGAGTACATTTTAATGTTTAACTCTCTATGAGCCATAGTTTGCAGACACATGTTGCGATCTTCTCACCGATGGTGCCGGAAATCTGCAAAGACACAATGGATCAGAACACACCAAACACTGTCTGCTTACCATGTACTAAACCTTAGATATCAAATTACATTTATTTCACAACATTAATAATACTGAATAAACCTTGAATATCACACTGTAATGCTAGGGAACCTTTTTATGTAAGTGTGCAGTGTGTAAGTATTGGGGTTTAGGGAAATGACGTTTGTTAGCGTTGTGCGACTATGTGTTTGTGGAGTACACCATGGTACGTGTTTTGCAGGGTTGATCATTTTATATGTTTTAGTGACTGTCAGTATTTATATGATGAGGACTTTTAACTTCTTTCTATTGCGTGGGAATCGCACAATGCTAAATAATAGCATCGCCGTATGTACTTATAAGGTGCGAGATTCACTAAAATGGCGCTGGGCGGGTAGTCACAAAATGGCGTCTCATTGCCATTCGCAAAATGGCTTGCAGATTTAATTTTAAACCGATCCTGTCTCAGCCAATTATCCGGCTTCGACAGTCCACCCTTTGATAGCAAACAACATGCTATCATACTCTGATTTTAAAATTAACTTACATTATGACATATTATTTAATGTTATGGGATGGCACAAGGTGGTTCTTAAACCATCGATAATGTGTCTCTAGGAGAGTAATAAAACTACCCTTATATGCACACCACGGATCTTGGGAGATCATGGGAAAGATGTGGGGATGCACCAATCCTATAAAGGAAGTCTTGAGGGGGAATAGGGACTTACATTATTTAAGATGTCTAAAATTAACATTTCATAATACATTTCATGCATATCTAAATCTTATACATCATATGATGGTACCTTCTAGTTTAGGGTAGTAATGCAGTCCTACATTTACCTCAGTATTCATATTGTTACTACTGACCACCATCATAATTTCATTCCTTTGATTCACCTTATCTTGACATTTTCCACATTTCAACACAGTAGGAACACACCTGACACATATGCCAATTACTATGATGACAACCAATATAAGGATCAGGAGTTTACCTATGCTCGCAATCATTTCCTGGACCCACTCTCCTAGACCTGAGAACCATTTCACTGGGTTCAACCAAGAAACCCATTCTCTACCTTCTCCTCTACTTCAGCCACTGAAGCATTATGGTTCTGTCGAAATTCCCATTTTAACTGCAGAATTTCATCCATCTTCCGGTCTATCACCTTGGGATCGCTGGTATCGTTTGTAATGTAAGTGCAACATTTTACACCAAATTGGGTGGCCAAAGTTATGCAATACCCTCCAGTGACAGCTGTTAAATAATTTAACACTAGTCTATGTTGCACGAGTTCTTTCTTGTAAGCTTGCAACTCCCTACCTGTGTACCTGAATGTGTCATCATACATCTCTGTGATATTATCTATTAATTTAGCAAGATCTTGTATATATCTAAAATTTAGTGTAACCCGAGCAATCCTGGTGGGATTCAATTCTACCAAAACTTGAAAGCCAGTTGTCTCACTAATTAACTGTGTGGCTTTATGCACATCACCAGGTATCATATTTCTTTTGTCTCTGTGTTCATACTGTGTGTGAAGATATGCTGATGGTGTGTTTTTATGAATACCAATCATTTCACCATGTGTAAGGGTCATAACCTCTGGAACTGCTCTTCCCAAGTAACACAAACCTTCAGAACTCAGAGAAAGCCACTTATACGCTTTCCTTCCACATATAAAATATACATAATCGGGAAGAACATAAGGAATAGAATGCATCATGATCATCCAACACATTTCCCTCACAAATTATCCTATCTCAGGTTCTCTAATCTGGCTAATACATGTTTCTGGTTGTATAACCCTAGCACAGTACCCTTCTGGTATTCTGCCAACCATTTCCTTGGTGTTATATAGTGTATATTTATACCGGAAGTGTCTTCCACCTGACCTAATTGTGCGTAACAATTCATAATTCATAGGCTCACGGTCAGCTCTTAGTGAGGTCATCGTCTGGTTATTCCCAGTCACCTCCCAACATCCTGGTTCATTGGAGTTGGTGATGTTTAAACATAAAAGTGTTTTATCTACCTGGTACAGGTGGAGTTTAAAATGGGGTGGTTTAGTGTTAAGAAATTTTCCATCCAGTGTCTTCCCTTTTTGTAATTCTAAAATTTTAGAGACATTTAATGGAAATGGCACTAATCCTACATTATGCTGTCCTTGGGGCATGTGAGAGCACACCCAACAGTCGGTTTAGTTCAAAATTTTGCCCACCATGGTATGATAATCCTCTAAAGGATACCCACCCCAATACTGGTTATACTTAGGTTGGCACTGTTGGATGCATCTTTCGTTGACTACGGACCCACAGAATGCACACATACAATAATCCTCAGACGATAGACCTTCACTCTGTCTCCGATTATCCAGAATAGCAGATCTCTTAACAAATACTGTGCTAGGTTTGGTCAGACACTGCCCTTGTGACTGTATTGCTCCTTCTCCCGACTCCACTCCATTGATATCACCATCAGCTCCCCTCTCCGTCCTCTCTCCTCTGTCACAGAAATCAGAGATCCCGAAACAACCCAAAATAATGAGAACTCTGGGAGAAAACACAAAGATAACCACAGCAGACCAATCCATTGCTGAAAACAAGGATCTACAAATTTATTTAGCTCAGGTATCTCACTGTAAGCTTTAACCTTTCCAGAACAGACTCGCAATAGACAGGTCTATGTTATCTGCCTCGATTCCGCCTTGATTCTCCACCGGTTGGTTGACCTTCTTACAGTGAGTTGAATGGACCCAGGTATCTCTCTCTGCCACCTTCAATGAAGTTGTACTCGTCAGCAACACCTGATACGGACCTTCCCACCGATCAGTCAAACAACCTGAACGCAAGAAATTTCTGATCATAAATTCTCCAGGTTCAACATCATGACAGTTTGTTACAGGCATATCATGTCAAAAATTTCAGTTTCTGCTGTTGCTGTTTTTTTTTACTCATTGTTATAAGATACCTTACAGTTACCTCGTTGTTACCTTTCAAATCTTTCTGCGGACTTATAATCAAATGAGGTTGTCTACCAAACAGTATTTCAAAGGGGGACAGATTGAGAGGGGGTCTACGAGTTGTCCTGATACTATGAAGGACAAGTGGTAGTGCTTCTGGCCAACCCAGTCCAGTTTCCGACATGATTTTACTTAATTTGTTTTTAATAGTCCCGTTCATCCTCTCCACCTTTGCACTGGCTTGCGGTCAGTAGGGGGTATGAAGTCTACTATTAATACCCATCAGCTTACACATATTTTGGAAAACATCACCTGTGAAATGAGTACCCCTATCACTCTCAATAATTCTAGGGATAACGTATCTGCATACAAACTCCTGAACAATTTTCTTGGCAGTAAACGCAACAGTATTAGTGGCAGCTGGGTATGCCTCAACCCAATTAGAAAACACATCAGTGCACACTAATACATACCTGAGATTCCTGCAGGGTGGTAATTGGATGAAATCAATTTGTATTACCTGAAAAGGTCCATCAGTCGGAGGAATGTGGGATGGTTCGGTAGGGATCGTTTTTCCTCAAGCAGGTCAGACAGGACATTGCTCTCTTCTCCGCTTGAGAAGAAAAACCCGGTGCACACCAGTATGCTCTCACCAATTTGCACATACCTTGCTTTCCCAGGTGAGTCAGACCGTTTGCTGCCTCAACCAGGCTTGGGTAGAACACCTTGGGAGCCACTGGCTTACCTTGTCCATCTCTCCAGAGTCCAGAAGACTCTTGCCCACATCCCTTGGACCTCCAGACTGCCTTTTCCTGAATGGAACACAAATTTTGCATCTCAATTAATTTCAGCATGTCAATCATTTGAAAAGTCATCATTTGTTCAGTTGGTACATTCATTTTTAACCCAGCTGCCCATTTTGCAGCTTCGTCTGCCCTGTTGTTGCCCAGTGACACCAGATCAACCTCACAAGTATGGGATTTACACCTAATTACCGCCACTGTCTTCTGCAATTGGATTGCTGTCAGTAGTCCTTTTATATGTCTGGAATGTGCAATTGGTATGCCTGCTGCTGTCATAAATTTTCTCAGACGCCATAGAGAGCTGAAATCGTGTACTATTACAAAGGCATACCTAGAGTCAGTGTAGATATTAGCAGATATACCTTCCGCTAATTCACACGCCCTCTTTAGTGCCTCCAGTTCCGCCACTTGGGCCGAGTGTGGTGGGCCTAAAGGTTCGGCTTCTATAACGACCTCGTCATTTACCACAGCATAACCTGTACATAACTCTCCAGGGTCAGTTTGTCTATGACAACTCACATCCGTGTAAAATGTCACATCTACATTTTCTAAAGGTGTGTCCCGTATATCAGGTCTTGCAGTAAAGGTTTGATTCAGATATTCCATACAATCATGTGCATCAATATACCTGCAGAACTCACCTTTCGCCAGCAACTCACCTCTCTCCACCATTTGTTGCACATATGGTAAATACGTAGCTGGATTTAACATACTGCACCTTTTGATGGTGATGTTTGCAGGTGCTATTAAGGCTAGTTCCCATTTTGTGAATCTAGCTGAGGAGACATGTCTGGTTTGTGCAGAGTTTAGCAAAGCAGATACAGCATGGGGAGTATAGACAATCATACCATGGCCTACAAATCAAAAGGTTTTTCATAATCAGGTATTCTCAATGCAGGTGCTCTTGTCAGACTATCCTTAAGATTAAGGAAAGCCTGCTCTGATTCCTCTGTGTGTATGACACAATCAGGCTTTGAGGAAGAGACTAAGGCCCTCATTCAGAGGCGGTCGGAGGATGCAAGCGGTCGCTCAGAAACTGGGCGGCCGCTTGCATCCTGACTGGCCGCCTCTGTTTCGGTCGTTAGGCTGTGGGTTAACACCCACAGCTCTAACGACCGCTAGGGTGATGGTCGCGATGGTCATTGACCATCGCGACAATCGGGGCTTACGACGAGACCCTAGGGTAGGGTCTCCCTTGTCGCAAGCCCCGGAGTGCTTCTGGCTCTGTCAGAGCCAGAAGCTCTCCACTGACATCACTAGTGATGTCAGTGGGGCCTCCCCCAAATGGCAGGTGTTCCCATGGGAACACCTCCATTTGGGCTACCACCCCCCCGGCCTGCCTTCCAAATGGGGCGAGCTGTCAATCAACATCGACAGCTCCCCCCCTTTGGAAAGAGACCTGCTACGACCGGCGCTGTCGGTCGTAGCAGGTCTCACTCATGCGCACGAAGGAGCCGGCTCCCTCATGCGCATGCGCACTAGACAAACATCGAGGCGGCCGTGCGGTCGTAGACCGTATGGCCGCCTCTGAATAAAGCCCTAAGTCCTGTAATGGCAAGGCCAAAATAGAAAAACCTGGGATCCACATTCTGCAGTATCCACACATTCCCAAGAAGGTACAAATTTGCTGTTGATTCTGCGGCAGTGTCATGGTTTGTATGGCTTGGATTCTGTCATTTGTCAGATGTCATAACCCTGGGTTAGGCAATGTCCCAAGTATTTAACCCTGGACTTGCATGGCTGTAGTTTGTCCTTAGCAACCTGGTGTCCTGTTTCCGAGAGATGAAGCAATAAAAGTTTAGTATAATTTAAACATGACATAAACAAATCAGAACATAACAATAAATTGTCCAAATATTGCATTAGAAAAAATCCATTGGCAGGGAGAAGATACTGGGGCTGTCTATGAAACCCTGGGCAATAGTGTGTATTGTACAACCCTGTATGTAAAAGCGAATAGGTACTGACAGTCAGGATGAAGAGGTACAGAGAAGAAAGCAGAACAGAGGTCAATGACTGTGAAATGGGTTGCATTTGGTGGAATCTGCATAAGAATGACAGCTGGATTTCGCACTACGGGAAATTGGCTCTCTAATACCTTATTAAACCCTCTAAGGTCTTGTACCAGCCTATAACCCCTCCCACCACTCTTCTTCACAGAAAAGATGGGACTGTTGGCTACACTTGCTGCACGGACTAAAATTCCCTGCTGTAATAATCGCTCAATAATGGGATAAACCCCTAACTCTACCTCCTGTTTTAATGGGTACTGGGGAATTTTTGGAGCTTGCCTACCGCTTTTTAGATTTACCATTACAGGAGCTACATTTGCCATTAATCCAGTGTCCTGTCCATCCTTGGTCCAAAGTGAATCTTGAATTTGGGATAACATTTGATCTACCTGAGATGGATTTTTATCTGAACCAGTAGAGTGATACATTATCCTTTGGGGAGTGTCCAACATATCCCTCACCTAGTGCGCAACTCTCTCTGGGATATCTAGAAATATACCATCAGGGGTACAATATATGACACATCCCATCTTACATAACAAATCCCTTCCCAGTAGGTTAGTAGGAGCCACTGCTGCCAGGAGGAAATAATGCCTGGTATGCAATGGCCCGATAGTGACCTCTGTGGATTTGGTTAAAGGATAATGTTGCCCTTTACCCGTTACACCCATTGTTGGTACTGTCTCGTTGGTCACCTGTAAATTAGCTGGAGATTTTATCACTGATCTGGTCGCCCCTGTGTCTACAAGAAAAGGATATTTAGTACCAGCTACATCAACCATCATTACCGGTTCTTCCCTAGTACTTCCCGTTAACCTGACTATCTGTAGACTACAGGTATGACCTCACCCCTAGTGTTGACTCTCACTCTCCGATACAGCATTTAAGGCCACAATTGGAGCTGGTGACTGTTTGGAAATTTCCTGTACTCTGTGTATATCCCTTATGAGGATATCCAGGTACTCCCTGGTTAGGGGGTCCTACCTTCTTCACCTTACAGTTCCTACTTACATGTCCCAGTTGGTTGCAGTTAAAGCACCTTCGTGAGTGGGGTGGGTGAAAGGGTTGCTGTGTGGGTTGAGCAGTAGGGAACGATTGTGGGTGTGGATAAGGATTTTGAGGGTAATATGGTGGCTGTGGATAGTATGGGTTTTGTGGCTATGTGTGATGAGTGGGGTAGGGTTGTGTTTGTGGTGGTGCAGGATTGGTGAGGATGTGTAGCTGTGCAGGTGCATGTGTGTCTGGTGGCTGTGATGTTACAGTCATTCCTTCTAGAGCTTGAATACTAACAGCCATTAGCTTCTCGCTCTGGGTCTCTCTCTTTTTGAGGATGTTTTTATCATGTTCAATAGCGGATTCTATGAGTGTGTCTACAGTAACTACTCTCCAGCCAGGAAGTGAGGTCTGAACTCGGGTCTTTAGATTGTCTTTTAGACCATCCATAAGTACCGTAATGATCATTCCCCTGTGATGAGTGCTATTTTTAATATCCTCTATCCCAGTGTACTGGGTGATAGCCTGCAGAGCTCGGGTACAATAATCCTCTGCAGATTCACTCTCTTTTTGTTTTATGGTGAAAATTTTACTCCTGTTAAAAACTACTGGAAAATATACACCCAATTGAGTTATTATGCGGGTAATGTTACCTTGGTTACTCTCGTCTGTTAAGGGACCATCTCCATCCAATACGCAATACGTGATAAACTTTTTCACGTCGGTATTGTGTGGAAGACAAGCCCTTAACACCACTCGCCAATCTTTATTGGTTGGCTCGTGAGCACTACCCAAATTTTTCAAAAATCTTTGCCATTTGGCTAATTCCTTTTTAGGATCAGGGAAATCAGACCGGCCGCACTGCTATTTTTGACCTTGTTACCTGGCTGGGGATTTAGTATACTCCTGCTACGTATGTACGGATGCAGTGGATGTTAACGCTTCCTGTACTATCATTGATGAAGATGGGGCCACCACTTGTGCTTGTTGTGATGGAGCATCTAACATGTGTACAGCATGGGAAATGGGAGACATAACGACAGGTTCATCATCCACATCATAAACATTTTCTCTGTGATTACTCAAGAGAGGGTACAAGTTACTTGTTACATTTTTATGGGTTTTTACAAGGACTGTACCTGCACCCCCATCTGCATAGGGCAGTGGTGGTGTGCGTGAACCACTGGCAATTCCTTCCGCAATGCTACCTTGCCACACGTACGTTCTATTTCGCGGAGTGCACGCACGCACCGCAGTTTAGCACTGCACATGCACTCTCCTGTAACGTGCTCGTGATGCTACTTTGCATCGCATGCACACCTTTAAACCACGCATCCCCCTCATGCTGCCACAACTTTAAACACTCGTTATATTTTACCTTTTTAATTCGAGAATGCACCCTACAGATGCTATCTCGGACATTGTTCAATACCACCTTATCAAAGCTGCCAATTCTGGGGAAAGGTCTTTCACTCTTCGTCATTTTAAACCATACATCACAGTACCTAGTTGCATAAGCACCGTACCTAGTATGGATTATATGCCGTGCTGACCCAAGCGGCGCTTCCAACAGCAGCGCATCATCTAACATCTCTACCCTCACATCAAACTAGGGGTGAGCGGTTTCGGTTTTCTGAAATCCGAACCCCCCCGAGCCCCCCCCCCCCCCGATCCGAGGCTGATCCGAGTCAGGCTCGACTTTTCCCGCATGACTCGGATCTGAAATCGAGGCAAAACGTCATCATCCCGCCTTCCGGGTCTCGCGGGTTTTGGATTCTATATAAGGTACCCGCGTCGGCGCCATTTTCTCACTCAGCTGTGGACAGTGAAGAGGGAGGGTGGGAGTTAGGGCTGGCTGGGCTGTGTAGTGTAGTGTAGTGTTGTGCTGTGCTGCGCTGCGCTGTGCTGCTGTTGTCCATAGAGGCTGTGTCCACTCCTCCAAAGTCCATAGGGGCTGGCTGTGTTGTGCTGTGCGGCTGTTGTCCATAGGGGCTGTGTCCACTCCTCCAAAGTCCATAGGGGCTGGCTGTGTTGTGCTGTGCTGCTGTTGTCCATAGGGGCTGTGTCCACTCCTCCAAAGTCCATAGGGGCTGGCTGTGTTATGCTGTGCTGCTGTTGTCCATAGGGGCTGTGTCCACTCCTCCAAAGTCCATAGGGGCTGGCTGGACTGTGTTGTGCAGTCAGTTGTCCATAGGGGCTGTGTCCACTCCAAAGTCCTGTGCAGTATCCCAGTCCTAAAGGGGTGCTGTAGTGTTGTCCAGGGGGTGATCTGTCCATCAGGGATGCTCCCCCCAAGTGCAAAAAAAAATTTTTTTTCTGTATTTGTGAATTGTGTGCGCAGTAGCCGCACGTGCATCAACAGTAGTGCCAAGCATGCACCTGTATCATAAGTAAAGGGCCGGCTGGCTTGACCGTTAAAGGGTGCTGTAACCCCCAAAGGGCACTCCAAACAAAATAAAAAAATATTTTCTGTGTTTGTGAATTGTGTGCACTGTGGCTGCACGTGCATCAACAAAGGAGCAGCACCAAGCGTGCGCCTGTGTCCCATAAGTAAAGGGCGGGCTGGCTTGTCCATTAAAGGGTGCTGTAACCCCCAAAGGGCACTCCAAACAAAAAAAAATATATATTTTTTTGTGTTTGTGAATTGTGTGCGCAGTAGCCACACGTGCATCAACAAAGTAGCGCCAAGCGTGCGCCTGTGTCATAGGTAAAGGGCCGGCTGGCTTGACCGTTAAAGGGTGCTGTAACCCCCAAGGTACACTCCAAAAAAAATAAAAAAATATATTTTTTTGTGTTTGTGAATTGTGTGCACTGTGGCTGCATGTGCATCAACAGAGGAGCAGCGCCAAGCGTGCGCCTGTGTCCCATAAGTAAAGGGCCGGCTGGATTGTCCATTAAAGGGTGCTGTAACTCCCAAAGGGCACTCCAAACAAAATAAAAAAATATTTTCTGTGTTTGTGAATTGTGTGCACTGTGGCTGCACGTGCATCAACAAAGGAGCAGCGCCAAGCGTGCGTCTGTCTGTTAAAGGGTGGTGTAACCCCCAAATGCACTCCAGCAAAAATAAAACATTTTCTTCTGTGTTTGTGAATTGTCTGCACTTTACGTGCATCCTCAAAGCAGCAGCGCCAAGCGTGCATCTGTCTGTTAAAGGGTGGTGTAACCCCAAAGTGTGCTCCACAAAGAATTAAAAAATCTTCTTTTTTTCTGTCTTTGTGAATTGTGTGGGCTGTAACTGCACGTGCATCAACAAAGGAGCAGCGCCAAGCGTGCGCCTGTGTCCCATAAGTAAAGAGCCGGCTGGCTAATTTTTTAAAGGGTGGTGTAACCCACAAAGTGCACTAGTCTCCAACAAAAATAAAAAAATATTTTCTGTGTTTGTATGCGCCTTAGCCGCACATATATATCAATATAACATAAATGGAGGACCAAACTTTCTCCGATAAAAATAAAATAGGGAAAGATCAAGAACCACTTCCTCCTCGTGCTGAAGCTGCTGCCACTAGTCATGACATAGACGATAACATGCCATCAACGTCGTCTGCCAAGTTCGATGCCCAATGTCATAGTAGAGGGCACATACAATCCCAAATGACAAAGTTCAGGAAAATGACCTTAAAAAAAACATTTAAATCATCTGAAGAGAAATGTAAACTTACCAATATGCCATTTACAACACGTAGTGGCAAGGAACGACTAAGGTCTTTCCCTATGTTCATGACTAGTGGTTCAG
Source organism: Taudactylus pleione (assembly GCA_031769625.1). Lineage (NCBI taxonomy): Eukaryota > Metazoa > Chordata > Amphibia > Anura > Myobatrachidae > Taudactylus > Taudactylus pleione. The sequence goes on from JAUIMM010000175.1 coordinate 1,580,978, forward strand.
CTTCACATGACGATGGAAGCCCTCCTCCCGCTAAAAAAAATCAAACGAGTTAAGCTGGCAAAAGCACAGCGAAGAACTGTGCGTTCTAAGAAGATATCACAAATCCCCAAGGAGAGTCCAAGTGTGGTGGCGGTTGCGATGCCTGACCTTCCCAGCACTGGACGGGAAGAGGTGGCTCTTTCCACCATTTGCACGCCCCCTGCAAGTGCTGAAAGGAGCACCCACAGTCCACTTGCTGATGTGCAAATTGAAGATGTCACTGTTGAAGTACAACAGGATGAGGATACTGGTGTAGCTGGCGCTGAGGAGGAAGTTGGCAAGGAGGATTCTGATGGTGATGTGGTTTGTTTAAATCAGGCTCCGGGGGAGACAGTTGTTGTCTGTGGGATGAAAAAGCCCATCACGGTTATGCCTGGGCAGAAGACTTTGGCATGGCAATATTTCTATCCAAATCCGGACAACAACTGTCTTGCCATATGTACCATATGTAAAGGTGAAATAAGTAGGGGTAGGGACGTTAACCACCTAGGAACATCCTCCCTTATATGGCACCTGCAGCGCGTTCATAAAAAGTTACTGTCAAGTTCAGAAACTTTGGCTAAGACCGTAAGCAGTCCAGGGACACCTAAATCCCGTTGTCCTGTTGTATCCAAGCCTGCAAACCACACCGTCAACTCCCTCCACGTCAATTTCCTCCTTAGTCAGGATAGGAAGTAGTCCTGCAGGCCATGTCACTGGCATGACTGACTCTCCTATCCGGGATTCCTCCGGAGGATCCTGCATTGCTACGCCTACCGCTGCCGCTGTTGCTGCTGCTGGGAGTCGTTCATCATCCCAGAGAGGAAGTAGGAACACCACTACTTTTGCTAAACAATTGACCCTCCAACAGTCCTTAGCGAGGAGGATGAAGTACGACAGCGTCATCCTGAAGCAAAATGTATAACTGAGGCCTTGACTGCTATGTTGGGGTTAGACGTGCGTCCGGTATCCGCCATTAGTGCAGTGGGATTTAGACAATTGATGGAGGTAGAGTTTCCCCGGTTCCAAATCCCGTCTAGATTCCACTTCACTAGGCAGGCGATACCGAGACTGTACAGAAACGTCAGAAAAGTGTCCTCAGTGTCCTGAAAAATGCGGTTGTACCCAATGTCCACTTAACCACGGACATGTGGACAAGTGGAACAGGGCAGACTAAGGACTATATGACTGTGACAGCCCAATGAGTAGATGTATCACTTTACGCAGCAACAACAGCAGTGTCACCAGTAGCAGAAATCTCAGTATCTCAGAAACGCCAGCTCGTTCCAAGGCAGGCTACGCTGTGTATCACCGGTTTCAGTTAGAGGCACACCGCCGACAACCTCTTAGAGAAACTGAGGGAAATCATCGCCCAGTGGCTTACCCCACGTAGACTCTCCCGGGGATTTGTGATATCTGACAACACCACCAATATTGTGCGGGCATTACATCTGGGCAAATTCCAGCACGTCCCATGTTTTGCTCACACAATGAACTTGGTGGTGCAGAATTTTCTGAAAGGCGACAGGGGCGTGCAGAAGACGATTTGGGAGGCCCGAAAAATTTCTGGCCACTTTCGCCATTCAGCGACTGCGTGCCGAAGACTGGAGCGCCAGCAAACACTCTTGAACCTGCCCCGCGATCACCTGAAGCTAGAGGTTGTGACGCGGTGGAACTCAACCCTCTATATGCTTCAGAGGATGGAGGAGCATCAAAAGGCCATTCGAGCCTATACATCCACCTATGACATAGGCAAAGGAGGGGGTATGCACCTGACTCAAGCGCAGTGGAGAATGATTTTCGTGTTGTGCAAGGTTCTCCAGCCCGTCGAACTTGCCACACGTGAAGTCAGTTCAGACACTGCCAGCTTGAGTCAGGTCATTCCTCTCATCAGGCTATTGCAGAAGCAGCTGGAGAAAGTGAAGGAGGAGCTAAGACGGAGCGATTCTGCTTGGCATGTGGGACTTGTGGATGAAGCCCTTCATTCGCTTTGCCAGGATTCCAGGGTGGTCAATCTGTTGAAATCAAACCACTACATTTTGGCCACCGTGCTCGATCCTAGGTTTAAAGCCTATGTGGTGTCTCTCTTTCCGGCCGACACAAGCCTGCAGAGGTGCAAAGACCTGCTGGTGAATACACTGTCAGCTGAAGCAGAACGTGACACGTCAACAGCTCCTTCTTCTTTTTCTCCCGCAACTGGGGCTGCCAGGAAAAAACTTAGGTATCCTAAGCAACCCGCTGGCGGTGATGCAGGGCAGGCAGGACCAAGTTTGGACATCTGGTCCGGACTGAAGGACCTGGCAACAATTTCTGACATGTCTACTGTCACTGCATATGATACTGTCATCATTGACAGAATGGTGGAGGATTACATCGGTGACAGCATCGAAGTAGGCATGTCAGACAGTCCATACCTGTACTGGCAGGAAAAAGAGGCAATTTGGAGGCCCCTGTACAAACTGGCTCTATTTTACCTGAGTTGCCCCCCCTCCAATGTGTACTCCGAAAGAGTGTTTAGTGCAGCCGGGAACCTTGTCAGCGAAAGGCGTAGGAGGTTGCTTCCACAAAATGTGGAGATGATGTTCATAAAAATGAATTATCAACTCTTCCAGGGAGACCAGCCTCCAGAACATACAGAGGGACCTGTGGTGGTGGATTCCAGCGGGGATGAGTTAATACTCTGTGAGGATGAGGATGTACACAACACTGAAGAGGGTGAGGAATCGGTGGATGAGGATGATGATTACGACATCTTGCCTCCGTAGAGCCAGTTTGTGCAGGGACAGATTAATTGCCAGCTTGTTTTGCGGGGGCCCAAACGAACCAATCATTTCAGCCACAGTCGTGTGAAATGGCGCTGAAATGATTGGTTTGTTAAAGTGTGCATGTCCTGTTTATACAACATAAGGGTGGGAGGGCCCAAGGACAATTCCATCTTGCACCTCTTTTTTTCTTTGCATTATGTACTGTTTGGGGCCTAGTTGTTCAAACTGCCATCCTGTCTGCCACTGCAGTGTCACTCCTAGATGGGCCACATGTTTGTGCCGCCCACTCGTATCTCTCAGCATAGTCATCCAGCTACCTCGGTGCAACCTTTTGGACATAAAAACACTATTGTGAGGTGTGAGGTGTTCAGAATACACTGGAAATGAGTGGAAATTAAGGTTATTGAGGTTAATAATAGTATAGGACCAGAAAAACCCACAAATTCTGTGATTTTAGCTGTTTTTATGCTTTTTAAAAAAAAAATACAGTTCCAAAACACAAAACCCAGAACCCAAAACACGGAAGGGTGGTTTTGGCAAAACCAATCCAGATCCAAAACACGAAGAAAGATCCAGATCCAAAACAAAAACCCCCAAAAAGTGGCCGGTGCACACCCCTACATCAAACCTGACACCGATCCAGGCTGACCTCCACTAAAGATCCTCATCCGCACCAGGGACCGCCAGTGTAGTAAGCTCTCAGCCCACCCGCCCACTGGTCCGCACCGCTCACACCTCCAGTGACCGGCTCCACCCGGGACCAGCCTCTCTCTCTCTCTCCCCCCATCCCAGGCATGCTCAACAACTGACTCCTGGCCAGGGTTGTCTCCACCATCGATCCCCATTTCCACGAGGGACCGTCAGTGATAAGGGCACCCCGCGCATCCATCTGCAAGTCCGCACAGCCAACATCGCCAGTGACCAGCTCCATCCCGGTCACACCTTCCCCCTGGTCAACGAGAGCGCAGTTCTACCACCCATCTTCATATCTCTACCGTTTGCTTGGCTCCCATTCTGGGAGAACCCTAAGCTTTACAATAGAGATTTAGACTGGTGAAAGAAAGTCAAGATACTTTCACTTTACCTGTGGACGATATTAACAGGATGCGCCCACACACCTATGGAAGAATAACCAGGCTGCTTCCGTGCACCTAATCCCTTTTTGACTACCTTTCAACTGCTAGCATGTAGGTATTCCAATAACACCTACCCTTTTCAGTGATTTCGCCCACCCTCTACTCAGTTCACAATCACAATTTAGCCGCAACTATGCGGTTCAATACAATGCTCAAATAACCCTAACTGATCACTGAATACTGCAATTACACTGAGAGCCGAAACTACAACAAAGACAACAACTACACCTGTTTATGTGTATAGACTGCGGTATCTACTACCGAGCCACTAGGCCGACACCAGGCGCCTAGCACTTAAGGGTACTACGATACCCTTAACTAGGGAACATGTTACCCCTACCAACAAATATTCACTGTTACACACCCTTTTCCTGCGCAGAAAAATACACGTTTTCCCAGACTATGGCAACACTGATCAAGATATTTACAACAATGCTATCTATCAATATCACCATGCACTCTCAATGACTTTGTTTAAAACATGTGGCAGCAATACAGGAAATACGTATATGCTATTGTGCGACTAGTCGCATACACAATAATGTGACTACTACACAAAACTTATTAGTACCCTTACGCTATTGTGCAACTTCCCCTTTTTAACATAAAAAAAATCTGTAAATGAAGGAAAGCAAACTTTTTCCTCCCTTGTCCCTGGATTCTTAATCAGCGCTCCTTAAGCCACAATAAGGGGTAGCGGACTCTCAGCAACAAAGTGGTAGAAGATTTTCGAAGGCACAATGCGTTCTCCTGCTAAGGCGCCTCCACCCTTTTGCTGAAAGATCGCTGACCGAGTGTTATCAAGTGACCGGTAGCGTGATTTCACACTGCGAGCCCCCAACTATCGATTCCTGCCTGTCTATACCTTCTAAAATTGTCGCTATTTAGCGTTATGAGTCGCACAAGAAATAAATGCTTTCAGACTTTGAGCGTGGTTCCAAAGCACAAAAAGTTATTATTCAATATAAAAACAGATGGTTACACACTGTGATCTAAATACAATTAGCGCAAATAAATTATACAGACCCAATGTACAGTTGTTAAATTCTCACGCGCTCTGGACCCAGATACCGGCATCAAAGTAGAAACCTCTGTCAACAGCAAAGCAAGCAGACTGACGTCCAGGTTTAGAGAGCCAACATATATACTCTTACAGGCATAGACAATACAATAGAACAGTTTGGCATCATTCGATTGGTTCTTCTTCCTGGTTCTTCTGTTACAGTATAGTTCATAGGTCAGTTCATATGGACACAATCTAGCCTCCAACAGCCCTTTGTGTCCTTTTTCCCGCTGCATAATAAATCTAAACTGGTTACATTACAGAGTACATTTTAATGTTTAACTCTCTATGGTCCATAGTTTGCAGACACATGTTGCGAACTTCTCACCGATGGTACCGGAAATCTGCAAAGACACAGTGGATCAGAACAACACCAAACATTGTCTGCTTACCATGTACTAAACCTTAGATATCAAATTACATTTATTTCACAACATTAATAATACTGAATAAACCTTGAATATTACACTTTAATGCTAGGGAACCTTTTTATGTAAGTGTGCAGTGTGTAAGTATTGGGGTTTAGGGAAAAAATGGTAGTTAGCATTGTGTGACTACGTGTTTGTGGAGTACACCATGGTACGTGTTTTGCAGGGTTGATCATTTTATATGTTTTAGTGACTGTCGGTATTTATATGATGAGGACTTTTAACTTCTATCTATTGCGTGGGAATCGCACAACGCTAAATAATAGCATCGCCGTATGTACTTATAATGGGCGAGATTCACTAAAATGGCGCTGGGTGGGTAGTCGCAAAATGGCGTCTCATTGCCATTCGCAAAATGGCGTCGTGCAGATTTAATTTTAAACCAATTCTGTCTCAGCCAATTATCCGGCTTTGACAATCTCATGTAGGACGTAGCGGTAAGACAGCCATGTTGATTTGACCTCAGTAGCACTTCCCATGTGTGTGAATCAATCAAGACTCACAGTGATTTCTTGCAGAACAAGATGGGAAGTCTGTAATTCAAACTTTGCTGTCTCAGAATAAAGTAAGATAGAGAAGTACTTCCTTTATTATAATATGACAACATGCTGCAAAGGCTTGAAAGGAAGCATGACGGACCTAATTAGTCAAGTATAAACACTTGGTTATTTAATACATACAATTCAGCTAGGTAATGCACAGCTATTTATATACATGAATATATAATAGAGATTTGACTTGCTGTCTGACCTGTCAGTAGTTTAATGTTATAAAGAGACCTCCTTCTTCCTCATTGGAATGGGGAGAGGTGCTGTAAACACGCAGCCGTTCTACTCCATGATTATAAACTATAATAATATATCTTAAGTTGTACTTTTTCAGCATTTATAATATATAATGCTGTCTTTTATGGACAGGGTTCTAATTACAATAATGGCAAACTAGAAGGATGCCAAGGTCACTACTTTTAAGAGGCAGCATGGTAATGGTTAGTTTTCTTTTCTTTTTTCTTTGTAAAAGTTTTTTTTTTGCTACTTGGGATTTACTAACTATGGATTGCAGTAAAAATAATGTAGGTGGGGTACATACACATGTGGGGAGCCAAGTTACTAATTACTAGAGATGAGCGGGTTCGGTTCCCTGAGAACCGAACCCACCCAAACTACGGGGATCCGAGGCAGATCTGAGTCAGCTCGGGTTTTCCCGCCTGATTCGGATCTGAAAACGAGGCAAAACATCATCATCCTGCTGTCGGATTCTCGCGGGTTTTGGATTCTATAAAGGTCCCGCGCAGGGGCCAGATTAAGGTCTGTGGGGGCCCCTGGGAAACAAACATGTGGGGGCCCCTATCAATAAAAGTTGAAAATTATAATATATATATATATATATATATATATACATAACAAGTCCCATTAGGTCGGCACTCCCTTGGATAGAGTTAAAAAGACCGTGGTGCAAGCAATTCAAATTCCAATCAACACATATCCATTAGCATATATATATCTATATCTATATATATATATATATATAATGCACACACACGCATATATATATATATATATATATATTTTAACACACATATATGTATATATATATATATATATATATATATGTGTATATAATGTACAAAAGGCCCGGCATTCTGCTGACCCGAATATGGGTATATACCATGCTCCAGGGAGATCACTCCCCTCTATACAAATGTAGCAGCAAGGTCATATGTGTATATATATATATATATATATATATATATATTTTTTTTTTTAACACACATACTGTATATACCCAAATACAACCCTCATTCACAAATTACTTCCCTCCTCTGTCATGCACTAACGACACCACGGCAGAACCCAATCACCCTCTTACATTCACAGCACTCAGATATTCCCCCATACACTACCATCACCCAGACACCCCCCTACTACACTACCAACACCCAGACACCCCCTCCTACACTAAAAACAAAGACACTCCCCTACTACACTACCAGCACCCAGACACCCCCTCCTACACTGAATACACAGACACCCCCCTACTACACTACCAGCACCCAGACACCCCCCTCCTACACTAAAAACACAGACACCCCCCTACTACACTAGCAGCACCCAGACACCCCCTACTACACTACCAGCACCCAGATACCCCCTCCTACACTAAAAACACAGACACTCCCTACTACACTACCAGCACCCAGACACCACCTCCTACACTAAAAACACAGACACCCCCCCTACTACACTAAAAACTCAGACACCCCCCTCCTACACCTAAAAACACAGACACCCCCTACTACACCTAAAAACACAGACACCCCCCCTACTACACTAAAAACACAGACACCCCCCCTACTACACTGAAAACACAGACACCCCCCCTACTACACTAAAAACACAGACACCCCCCTCCTACACCTAAAAACACAGACACCCCCTACTACACATAAAAACACAGACACCCCCCCTACTACACTAAAAACACAGACACCCCCCTCCTACACCTAAAAACAAAGACACCCCCCTACTACACTAAAAACACAGACACCCCCTCCTACACTAAAAACACACAGACACCCCCCTCCTACACCTAAAAACACAGACACCCCCCTACTACACTAAAAACACAGACACCCCCTCCTACACTAAAAACACACAGACACCCCCCTACCCCCCTACTACACTAAAAACACAGACACCCCCCAACTACACTAAAAACACACAGACACCCCTCCTACACTACCAGCACCCAGGCACCCCCCTACCTTCCAGCTGCAATGTACTGCTTGTGCTCCCTCCATGGTGCTCACTGCATCCACTGACAGAACAGAGGAAGCAGATCCCGGGCCCCGGCCGCCTTGTGTGTGGGCTGAGTAGAAAGGACAGGAGCGGAGGAGCCGATAAAGGAGGTAGCCCGGTCAGTTTGAAAAGGGGGCGGAGCCAAATCACGGGAGGGGCGGGGCCTAATTGCGGGCCTCTGCACCATTAAAAGATTTTTTAAAAATTGTTTATTATGGTGATGTGGCCGGGGGCAGTGTGTGGGGGCCCCCTATGTGTGGGGGCCCCGGGAGGACCGCCCCTGTCGCCCTGCCCTTAATTCGGCCCTGGTCCCGTGATTCGCCGCCATTTTTCATTAAGGCTGTGGAGAGTGAAGAGGGAGGGAGCTGGGAGCTGTTGTTAATACTTGTAATTGTTAATTCCACGCTGATGCTGTGCATAGGGGCTGGCTACTGTTGTCTATAGAGGGGCTAGCTGGCTGTTTTTGTGTCCATAGAGGTTGGCTGGCTGTTGTCTATAGAGGGGCAGGCTGGCTGGCTGTTGTCGTGTCCATAGGGGCTGGCTGGCTGTCGTTGTCATGTCCATAGGGGCTGGCTGTTGTTGTTGTGTCCATAGGAGCTGGCTGTCTGGCTGTCGTTGTCCTGTCCATAGGGGCTGGCTGTTGTTGTCCTGTCCATAGATGGCTGTAGTGTTGTGTTGTCCAGGGGGTGCTCTTCACCCACCCCCTGTGTGAAAAAAAATTTCAAAAAATTGTGTTAGCCACACTTGTCATCAGTGCAGGGGTGCTGTGCTGCTGTCTGTTAAGGGGCTGCTTGCTCTTTTCAGGGGTTCACCCCAGTGTTAAAAAAATGTGTTAACCACACCTGTCATTGGCGTAGGTGGGCAGGGGTGCTGTGCTGCTGTCTGCCATGGGCTGCTGCCCAAAAAATAAAAACAACTATTTTTTTTGTGTGCGGTTGTGTGTGTAGTGTGTGTCACGATTGGTGTCTGTGAGTTACCTGTCTCAGGTGATGAGCTGGATTCCTCGGACCGGCATGACTGGAACCACAGCTCTATTGCAAGACTTATGTGGCTGTGAGAACTGCCTTTGATGATAAATGACAGGAGCTTGGAACGAGTAGGAAACTTGGAGGAACCGGACTGGGACCGGCAGGAAGACTTGCTGAGCTGAACTGGTGAACTTGGAACTTGACTCCGGACTGGAGTAACGTGGATTTGAACTGGTGAACTTGGAACTTGACTCCGGACTGGAGTAATGTGGATTGAACTGGTGAACTTGGGACTTGACTCTGGACTGGAATAACGTGGTTTGAACTGAAGAACTTGGAAGTTGACTCTGGACTGGAATAACGTGGATTGAACTGAAGAACTTGGAACTTGACTCTGGACTGGAATAACGTGGATTGAACTGAAGAACTTGGAACTTGACTCTGGACTGGAATAATGTGAAACTGGCTGAAGGGAAATCAGGTAATGCTGAGACGAGGGCTAAACAGGGTAATCCGGAAATGCTGTGACAAAAGCTGGAACTCAGGTGCAGGCTGGATTGGGTAATTTGGAATAACAGGTTCAGGAAGGAATGGGTAGGTCTGGGAATTTTCGGTTCAGGGTAGAAGGAGCAGGAGTTGATCCACAGCAGGAAGCAAGGCAGAATAACACGGTGCAGGTTTGCAGGGTGCCAGGGACCAACCAGGAGCAGGGCAAGCACCAGGGCACAAGACTAAGGTCAGGAGCACAGGAACTTACTTAGCTGATGCTGAAACACACGAGTTGCACTGGCCTGGGAACTAGCAGGATTTCTGGATGCTCCAGGTATTGCTGTAAGCAGGACTTCTGGATTTGCCAAGAATTGCTGTAAGCAGGACTTCTGGATTTGCCAGGTATTGCTGTAAGCTGGATTTCTGGATTGCCAGGTATTTGCTGTAGCAGGATTTCTGGATTACCAGGTATTGCTGTAGCAAGATCTCTGGATGAACAGGTCTAGGAACCAGCGGGAGGTTGGGATACACTTGTACTGAGAAGTAGCACGAACTACACACCATGGGAAGTAACGAGATGTTCAGGCCCAGAATGCTATCAGAGGAGGGTGTTTATACCATGGGTCTGGCAGCAATTGGTGGATATGGATAGGTGGTCTGGTAGTAGCACTCTGAGTGGTGGCGGGCACAATATGCAGAGGGAGAGATCTTCTCTGCAGTACTGAGAGTCAGAACCACGCCTGTGCTTCCAAGCAAGACTAGCAGTTCACAGACAGAGGAGGCCCAGGTGAATAATCACTGTGGAAAGGAATGCATTCCCAGCATGATCAGAGCAGATCTCCCAGGCAAATCACACTCAGATCCATGAGACAGTTGGTAGGAGTTAGTCTATAGGCAAATAGGTGAAAACTAGACAGGGTCGTGATAGTGAGTAAGGAGGACAGTCACATGACCGGAGAGCAGGATCCACATACCAGTCTTGTAGCTGCCGGCAGCAGTCATGATGACGATGCAAGGCCATCAACGTCATCTATGAAAGCCGATGTACCAGGGCTTTAGTCAGGCCAAAAAGTTAGGCTAAAAAAAATCTACTTTTACCCTGTTAAAGCCAAAACAATTTAAAGCTAAGTCAGTTTTAGAGAAACAAAAAATTGGCAATATGCCATTCACTACACGAAGTGGCAAGGAAAGGATAAGGCCTTGGCCTTTATTATTTATGACTGGTGGTTCTAGTTATGATTTAAGCCCCTCTGCTTGTAGGAGAGGTACAAAAAAAAGAAAAATTGTTAAGACGAGTAAGACACCGGAACCAACTGTGTGCTCTGAAAAATCACAAATCCCAGAGGAGAGTCCAAGTGTGTCCACTGTTGCCATGTGTGAGCTTGACCTTTCTAGTAATACTGTACTTGAAGAGGATCCTCCTTCCACCATCTGTGTGCCTTCTGATGTAGAAATCGAGTATGCTTCTGTGGAATTGCACGAGGAGGATGAGGAGGATATTTATCTAGTTGGCAATAACAACAAGGATGATGAGGATGTTGATGATGATGATGAGGATGTTGATGGCGAAGATGTTTGTGTAAAAACTGTAAATCAGGCAACACTTGTTGCCCATGGTGAGAAAAATCCCATTGTTGGCATGCCTGGGCAAAGGACCAAAAAATCAACTTCTCATGTGTGGAATTATTTCCACCCAAATCCAGACAACCAGTGCCAAGCCATTTGTAACCATTGCCAAGTAACAGTGAGTAGAGATTACGTCACTTGCAGCACATTCATCAAATTGGAAAGGGTATTTCAAATTCTAAAACTTTGGGGTAAAAAAACCAAACAACAATCAGTCCAGTGTCACCTAGCTGCTCCCTTCTATCTGGATCCAATCGCCTGCAACCTCCACCATCAACACCTGCATCATCATCAACATCCTCATTCGTGATCGGAAGTAGTCCTGCATCCAATTTCATAAGCATGACTGACTCCACTCCTATCCGTGATTCCTCAGAAGGATCCTTGAGTGCTATGCCTGTTGCTGCTGCTGGGGGTGGATATTCATCCCAGAAAGGGACCAAGAAGACTACTACTAGTAGTAATTTAAAAAACAATTGACTATTAAACAGTCCTTTGATAGAGGAAGTAAGTATATTAGCTGTCACCCAGTTTCACAGCGGATCACTGATGCCATGAATGCTGTGCTAGTATTAGATGGTGAAATAATAAAAAATGAGAATGATAGTTTGGAGGAAATGCAAAAGGAGAATGAGGGGGAAATTTGTGTCCTATCAGACGCTAATGTGGCTGTTGATGATGAGGATGTGGTTTGTGTAAATCAGCCACCAGTGGCAGCAGTTCTTGCTAATGATAAAAAGAAAGCCAGAAAAGCCATGTCTTGGGTGTGGAATTATTTTAATCTAAATTCTGACAACAGTTGTGAAGGCATCTGTTCCATTTGTAAATCCAAAGTTAGCAGAGGAAGGGATGTTAACCATCTAGGCACCTCCTCCCTGTTATGTCATTTGCAGCGAGTTCATGCAATCTGTTTAACAAAATTATAATTTGTAAATTAATAACAAGCAGTCCAGTATCAGCTACCAGCAGCTTGGACCAGCACATGCAATCTCCACCACCACCACCCTCATCATCAACCTCCTCCTTAATAATTGAAGGTAGTCCTTCCAAAAAATGTTTTGTGGGGGCCCAAACAAACCAAGGAGTTCAGCCACGAAAGTGTCAGTCCTAGTGGCTAAAGTGCTTGGCTTGTTAAACTGTGCATGTCCTATTCAATATCCCACATAAGAGTGGGTGAGAGGGACAATTCCATCTTGCACCTCTTTACATTTCAAACGAAAAATGGCAGCTGCTCAATCAGTCTAGCAGCACTAATCAGGTGCATGAAAGGGAGGGGTCATACTAAGTAGAAAAAGGAGGGGGGTTTAACCCCCTATTGTTCCTCATCACACTGAATAGTAACTGCAACAATATATATATGGTCATAGAAATCAGAGATATTAGTTGCATGCATTTGCAAATACATGGGAAGCTGCTAGGCCACGTCACGGCTTCTCTGTCATGCTGGTTCTAGTAGTGCTAGTTGGAGTTCCCAGGGGTGACTCCCAGGTAAGCTGGCTCTCAATGTGGATGCATTTATGTATGTGCCTTTATCATGAGGCCTTATAATTGGTATATTTTACATTTGGGGTGAGCGTTCGGGCGTAAGGCTCCCGGCTCTGGTCTGGCTGGGCCCCCTTATGGCATCACCACTTAATACACATAGTTGCTTTTAACATATTATGTTTGTATTTTTTTCATGTAATAATTCACATATATTTTAACCCCTTTTTCCAACACTCATTAATTAGTCTTACACACCTATACTTTACACTGCACTGTCACTCTTTTTCCATTTTTCGTGTGATGCCCTGGGGTGGTCCTAGGCTGGACGTTTTTCAGGGTGAACTGCGCCCCGGATGTGAACCCCTTAGTGTTAGGGACTGCTAGTGACAGAGAAGCCGTGACGTGGCCTAGCAGCTTCCCATGTATTTGCAAATGCATGCAACTAATATCTCTGATTTCTATGACCATATAGTTTTCATATATTGTTGCAGGTACTATTCAGTGTGCTGAGGAACAATAGGGGGTTAAACCTCCCTCCTTTTTCTACCTCTTTACATTTGGCACAATTTTGCGCATCGCTGACTGACATTATTAAAGTTTATTAAACTGCCATCCAGTCTGCCTCTGCTGTGTGGCAATGTTTCATAGATGTCCTATATTTTTTTAAACTGCCGTGTGTTTGTGCCGCTGCTCTGTTGCTAACTTTAGCCAGACAGCTCACTGCAGCCTATGGCCTATATTGGTGAAAAATAGTGAAATCAATATTGTGAGCTGTGAGGTGGTTAAAAATGCCTAGAAATGCCTGAAAATGATTGTTATTAAGATTAATATTACTGTAGTAACAAAAACAGGCCCAAATTATGTGGTTTTAGCCGTTTATATAATTTTGGGGAAAAAATACAGATCCAAAACAAAACAAATAAACAAAACACCAAGTAAAAAAATCCAAAACCAGATTTAGATCCAAAACCAGGGGAGATCCAGATCCAAAACCAAAACACGGGCTTCGGCGCACATTTCTACTAATTACTGGCTTATTTACATGGTGGAATTCTGCCATGTGTGATCCAAATCATACATTACATTTCTACTGTGTATGATCAGGATAGTCACGTGTGTATTTCTCCTGTGTGTCGTGTGGATAATCATATACTGTATATCTGTGTTCATCTCCTCCTCTTGTGTGTGATCGAATTATGCCATGTATGTAGTTCTCCTGCATGTGATAAGAATATGGCTATAGTTCTCCTGTGTGTGATCAGGAGAACCACATGGATGTATTTTCTATTTGTGTGATACAAATAGTTACATGAGTTCCAGCATAAAAGTAACCACCATACGATAGAGATAATCCTATTGACCACCATACAATGAAGAGGACATATTCAAGACCAATGGAGAGCATCCTAGTGATCAATATACAATACAGAGAGCATCCTAGTTATCGCCATACATTACAAAAAGCATCACAAAAAATACCATACATTACAGAGGAATCAGTATGATTCTATGGTTCTAATACAGACAGCGGCAGCCCGGCAGAGGTTGAAATCCTGATCGTCCATTAAGGTAAGTATAGCTAATCTAATTCCCCCCTAACCCTAACCCTCCCTTAGGGGTGCCTAACCCTAACCTCCCCCCAAGTGCCTAACCCTAACCCCCTCTAAGTGCCTAAACCTAATCCCCCTTCCCCGCAGCCTAACCTAAGTCTCCCGGGGGGATGCCTAACCCTAACCTCCCCCCCGGGGTGCCTATCCCTAGCCCACCCTTCCCGTCGACTAACCCTAACCTCCGGGGGGGGGGTGCCTAACCCTAAGTCCCCCTCGGGAGCCCCTAACCCTAACCTAACCCTCCCCCCTTCATGAATGCCCGCGCCCGGTGCACGGCTTACATTTGATTGGGAAGCAAGGTGTCGGGCTCCCGGTGTATGTCTGACAGGGATTTCGACGCCTGTCATTTGAACCTTGCCGGGATTAGACAGTCGGGAAGCCGGCAGTTGGCATTGCGACCATCAGCTTCCTGACTGCTTCCCATTACAGAGAGCAATCTAGCAACCACCAAACAATACATAGAGTATCCAAGTGATGATTATGCAGTATATTAAAGAGTCCAGTGTACAGTCACATACCCAGCAGATACTATGTCTGCACTTTACATAGGTTTCCTCCATCTTTTCCACCATTTGAAGGACACACACAATATACACCTGAGCAGGGATTGACAGGGGCTGCTAAGCAGCCCTGGCAGTCCTCCCGCACGTGTACCGAAAGCGTGCGCGCCAGCAAAAGGGGAGTGGCCTCAGCCTCATCTAACTGGAGCATGCCGCGAGTCATAGGGGGCCTGGCCTTGCGGATTGACCACGTCTTTCAGTTTCCCAGGCCGAACAGAGCATCGCAGTGGTAAACGCAGGATTTCTAGAGGGGGGTTTCCAAATGCTTGATTTTAGAGTGAGTGTGGCCAGTCCAGAAAGAGGGCATAATTAGTAAATTAGTACTTATCCAGCTTTAATATGTGTTATACAAAGTGTATATTGTGTCTTAATTCCAGCTTATACAGGACCAGCGATCACAGTAAGCCATTAGTTGCGGCAGTAGGTCCATCCTGTCTGAGCGGAATGTTTTTATTTTAGATGTGGGCACCATTCCAAGAACATGCAGCACTAGTAAAATTCTATCATATTACTATTTCTATTGTGGTAATGGTGTGGGCTGGGGAGGGGGGTTTCCAGGCAGACGGAAACCCCCCTGTGTTTGCCTATGCATCGGGAGGCGGAGCTGCTCGGTCGGGGTTTGACGCCGGACTGGCCCATCTGGCATTTGCCAGAAGTGTCAGATGGGCAGTCCAGCCCTGCACCTGAGAGTGGTTTACATATTCACACAGCTACTTACCTGCACGAGGCATCTGACTCCAGCCATGTTTTCTCTCTACTTCAACTGCATGTCATTAATTTCTTCTTTCCTCCACTACAGTGGATCAGTCCGCAGGATCCATAAGAAGTTAAGTCACTCACTGAGGGGCCTATTCATCATCGAAGGCCGTACGGTCTCCGATGATGAAGGATTGAACTCGCTGCAAGGGATACTTGAGTATCCAACTATAATATTTATTTATTTAGTACATATAATGGATATACTGGTATTGTGAACACTTTACTCCTAGCTGCTGGTAGCTATGTCATGCTCCTGTGGGTGGGTGCTTCTCACATGCTAGACACGCCCCAAAGATTTGCAGCCCTGCCCCTAACATGTCATGGCCACACCCCCTCCAGGGGGGCCGAGGGAAGTTAATGTACTGGGGCCCAGGATTTCTATTGGCAGCCCTGCCAGGGCTGCAGTCCATAAAGGGGTGCTGTGCTGTGTTGTCCAGAGGGTGGGGGGTGCTCTGTCAATCAGGGGTGCTCTTCCCCAGTGTAAAAAAAATAAAAGTGAATTAAAATTATTATCAATCCACATAAAATAAAATAAAGGGTTTTTTGTGTGTGTGCCTTAGCAACTTAGCTGCACTATTATTGTTTGGTGACACTGCCGGCCAGACCACAGTTTATTGTCCATGTATTTGTGACTCTGTAGGAGGGCTGCCTCATTCAGGGGTGCTCTTCCCCAGTATAAAAAAATAAAAGTGTGTGTGTGTGTGTGTGTGTGTGTGTGTGTGTGTGTGTGTGTGTGTGTGTTAGCGAATTAATATTGTGTGACGAAGAGGATGTACACACTGATTGGCGACATCTGATCTCACCTATGTTGTAAAGCCAGTATGTGTATGGGATCATTGCCACCAATGTCCACTGCTCATTGGCAGCTTCTTTTGTGGGGGCCCAAACAAACCAATCATTTCAGCCACAAGTGGCAGTCCCTGTAGTGAAAGTGATTAGTCAAAGTGAATGTCCTGTTTCATATATATATACGCCATAAGAGTGGGTGGGAGGACCCAAGGACAATTCCATCTTGCACCTCTTTTCTTTGCATTATGTGCTGTTTGTGGCATTGCTGCTGACATTTTTAATTTTATAGTTTATTAATGTCCAGACATTGTAATGGCCACAGACAGCATCTCCCGTATGCCCCTTTCATTTTTTTAATTTTTTTATTCTGAACCACCAAGTTGATGGGGTGGGCAAATATGAGCAGCAGCACAAAGCATCTTCCTGCCAGGATGTGTGCAATAAAGTGCAAATACGTTTAATACAAAAATTAGTTGTGTATATTTGTCACATACATACATATTTACATGATACATACCAGTGGCGTAACTTAATCCCAGGTGCCCGGAGGCAAGATAAATGTTGGTGCCCCCACCCCACCCCCCAAATTAAAATGTACCACCCCCAGCACCTATGCCAGCCCCAGCTGCCGCCGCCCCCCTATGCAGTTCCTTTTATACAATGCCCCCAGTCGTGGTCTCCCTTTGCAGTGCCCTCAGTAGAGGTCCCCCTATGCTGTGCCCCCACTAGTAAGGCCCCTGTAGTAAGGCCCCTGCAGTGTCCAAAATAGTAAGGCCCCTGTAGTGCCCCCATATGATGCCCCCAGTAGTAATGCTACTGTAGTGCCCCCATATGATGCCCCAGTAGTAAGGCCCCTGTAATGCCCCCTGTAGTAAGCCCCTTGTAATGCCTCCAGTGGTAAACCCCTGCAATAAGTCCCCTGTAGTGCCCCCAGTATTAAACCCCCATTAGTAAGCCCCCTGTAGTGCCCCCTGTAGTAAGCCCCCTGTAATAAGCCCCCTGTAATAAGCCCAATGTAGTGACCCCAGTAGTAAGCCCCCTGTAATGCCCCCTGTAGTAAGCCCCCTGTAATGCCCCCTGTAGTGCCCTCCCCCCCACGAGCACACACATACAAAAAATAAAAATACTTACCTTAAACCCCGCTCCAGTGCCTGCTGCTGTCCGTCCCTGGCACCCGCTCCTCAGAACTATGGAGTGACGTCATGACGTCACTCCCATAGTGCACTGCGGGACCCGGAAGCCGGAGCTCAGGAGTGAGCTCCATCCTCCGGCTACCGCCGGGGGGAGAGAAGGAGCCGGGCACCCGCTGGTAACACACTCAGCGGGCGCCCGGCAAATGGAGGGAGCAGGGGGTGCAACCGCACCCCCTGCTCCATCCGTAGTTACGCCACTGGAGGTGGAGCACCGATCAGCGGCGCTCCTTCTCCATTCAGCTCTGCAACAGTGCCCAGAACAACCGGGTGACAATGGGGCCAGGTGCCCCCTTCAGGGCTGGCGCCGGCCGGCAAATGACTCCATTGTCTCCGGGAGTTCCGCCACTGGTACATACAGAGCGTAAAGCAGGCTGAGGTAACCTGAAGCACACCACCTGTTGTTGACAAATGACTTCCAGTAGCAAACTGTCACAAGCTGCTCATGCGTACGCCGGGGAACTTTTCGCTGAACTCCTCCCATCAACTGTCCATCATCCCTGCTCTGTTCTGCATTGGTTCCTGCAGCTATTTCCTTCTGGTACGAACGCTGCTCCGATGCCGGTGATAGCATTTCACGTGTTTCCGGTTTTGGTGTTGTCTCCTGCTATCCAGTCGAGTACCCAGTTCTCCTGTCTGCTTCAATTACCTGCCGTTTGTGTCATCTAGGCGGCACGGTCCGCATATCTACTACCTGCCGTTTGTGTCATCTAGGCGGCATGGTCCGCATATCCAGGCGGCACAGACTGCACTCAATGTCCAGAGTGTGCAGTTCAGCATCCAGCTGCTTGTGTCAACCCGGCGGCACAGGCCGCACTCCAGCGTCCAGCTGCTTGTGTCAATTCGGCGGCACAGGTCACACTCCAGCGTCCAGTTGCTTGTGTCAACCTGGCGGCACAGGCCGCAATCCAGCAACCTAAGTACGCAATCCAGCGTGCCACCGCTTGTGTCAACCCAGCGGCACAGGGCGCAATCCAGCGTCCAAAGTACGCAATACTGCATACCACCGCCTGTGTTAACCCGGTGGCACAGGTCCTTCTTCAGACCCCCACAGCCAAGGCTGCTACTCGGCCCAAAGGCCGCATCTTGTTCTACAGCCCACAGACCACAACAAGCCAAGACTTACCAGCCCTCAAGGCTGCTCCACAACCGCAGCTAGCCAAGTATTCCAGCCCTTAAGGCTGTTGCAGGACTATACCCACAAAGGATAATACCCACTTCTTAACATTATCACCGACCATAAAGAGAAACTTTTTGTCATATTAGGGCCGCAATCCTGCGTACAACCGCTTGTGTCAACTCGGCAGCACAGGCCGCAATCCAGTGTCCAAAGTACGCAATCCTGCATACCACCACCTGTGTCAATCCAGTGGCACAGGTCCTTCTTCAGACCACCACAGCCAAGGCTGCTACTCAGCCCAAAGGCCACATCTTGTTCTATGGCCCACAGGCTACAGCCTGCCAAGGCTGCTACACAGCCCAAAGGCCGCATCTTGTTCTTCGGCCCACAGGCCACAACCTGCCAAGGCTGCTACATGGCCCAAAGGCCGCATCTTGTTCTTCGACCCACAGGCCACAACCTGCCAAGGCTGCTACACAGCCCAAGGGCCGCATCTTGTTCTTCGGCCCACTGCCAAGGCAGCTACATGGCCCAAAGGCCACATCTTGTTCTACTGCCCACAGGCCACAGTCTGCCAAGGCTGCTACACGGCCCAAAGGCCGCATCTTGTTCTACGGCCCACAGGCCACAACAAGCCAAGACTTACCAGCCCTCAAGGCTTCTCCACGGCCGCAGCTAGCCAAGTATTCCAGCCCTCAAGGCTGTTGCAGGACTATACCCACAAAAGATAATACCCGCTTCTTAACACAAACATCACAGATGCTGGGAGTTCTAGTTCAGCCGGAGAACTACAGGCTGCTTTCCTTTGATGCAAACAGCAAGTCTTGGTCCCATTATCCTTAACACCCTCCCTGAGTACAAAGTAAATGTCTGTTTACAGTATGTTCTAGCAGCACCCCCCACAAGCAAGGCTATCTCATTTCTATTAGATGTATAAAAATTAAAAACCTCCTCCAGATCAAAGATGTTTTTTAGGAACTGAAGAACTTGATCCTAGATTGATCTTCCCTCATGTTTTTTTTTAAGAATTATAAAAATGTTCCTGTCTTCAGTCCATAAACATATTCCAACTCCGTCGGGCTCTGACCTAGTTAAGGAAAACATTCTTGGTTTTTAAACTTCCTAGGGGTTGTATAGTTTATTAAACTGCCATCCTGTCTACCACTGCAGTGCCACTCTGTGCCATGTTGGAAGCTGAACTGTCACATGTTAGTGCAGTACCACTGCTGTCGTTTAGCTTAGTCAGCCAGCTAGCTGGATGCAACCTTTTGGCCTAAACTAGATTAAATCAATATTGTGAGGTGATCAAAATAATACTGTAGGAACAAAAACAGGCCCAAATGATGTGATTTTAGCTATTTTATGATTAAAAAAACAAAATACAGATCCAAAACCAAAACACGCAAGGGCGGTTTTGGCAAAACTAAATCCAGATCCAACACACGAGGAGATAAAGATCCAAAACCAAAACCAAAACACGCGGGTCGGCGCACAACCCTAATTTTTACATTTATTAATTACTTCACCAGAAAAAAAAAATTATATTTATTTTTTTTATTTATTTTTATATTTCTTCCGCTATGATTATTTTATTATTTATTATTATTTTACAAACTTATTTATATACCCTTTATCACCAACTATTTAACTAACTACATTTCTATGACAAAAATGGAATTGTATTATTTATTTCTCATAACATCCTGCCCCCATGTTAGTCCACCACTACCGTCCTCGATTTGTTCTCCTGCTACACCTCTCCGGATATCCAAAACATTGATATCCAATGTCAAATGAATCCACCCATGGTTCATTGGCTAAGAACAACTAAGCAGTGGTGCAGAGAGGGGGGTTCAGTGAGTACTAATTACCCAGGACTGTTGGAGGGGCCCGACCCAGCTGCTGCCCCCCAGCAGACAGCCCCGTGCACATAGTATTTTACGTTGTTGTTTTTTTCCTGGATTTAGCCACACCCCTTCAGTACTCGGGGCCTGTGGATGTCTCAGCGGCCCTGCTGCTAAGTATACAACTTCTCTAGATTCACATACAACACTTCTATGCTAGCTAAAGATATACAGTAAGTCACCCTTTTATGGAGAAGGACCATCCATTATGCATGCAGGCACAGACTCGGATTACGCAAATCTATTTTTATTTTGTTATGAACAGGAACTGGTGTCTGCATAATATATGTTTTATTGTAAAGGCCCATTTGAGTGTCTTCTTTTCTAAATACTATATATATGTATATACAATATATATAAGTATATATATTTTTGTTTTTCTATACCTCCACCCCCAGTTCCTGTCCTATTATACTTTGACAGATCAATATGCAGTTACACCTACTGTATTTTTAGAATAACAACATAGGTTTTCGCCACCACGGGAAGGGCACACACACTATACACCTGAGAGTGGTTTCCACATTAGCTGTGTGAATATGGTTTACATACTGTATTCACACAGCAACTTGCAGAGACACGATCCACTTTTATAGATAAATACAGTTATGTATCTCTCTTCAAATAAATTCTGAAACATTTTAGGATCAGTTAACTCAATAGACCAGCCACCAGTCTCTTTCTCTCTCTCTCTCTTTGGCAGTCTCTCCCTCAGTCTCTCAGGCGCTCTCTCCTCTCCACCGGCATAACTAGGAAATTCTTCAAAAGGGAAATTCGGCAATTCAGCAATTAACATGTACCGTTGGGATGAAAACCAGATGGGTTCCAAAAAATGTGTGTGTGTGATACACCAATACAAACACACTGACAGACACAATGCCTTTTATAGCAAATACACAGAGCGAGCAAATGGTTCCAACACAAATATGAAGATTTATTGATAATTCTCAGTCGAAAAAAAAGATTGTGGAAAAAATTCTACTTTGCAAGGTGCATTCCTCGTCCGTCGCGCGTATTCGTGTGTTCACTTAATTGTCTCTATGAATTGGGACAAACACTGAAATAGATCACATTGTTTTTTTTGTTTTTGTTCTGTAGTTAACCGTGTACTGACCAGTCTTGTAATACCTTTGTGCACTAAAAGTTATTTATTACTGTGCAACGTAATGGCACGCCATGACATTGTGCATCTGTTTTTGCCCAATTGCATCTTCTTTTTTGTCTGGTAGTTTTTAGGTACGCAAAAAACAACATATTTCAAATATTAAATTGTGCAAATCAAGACATTTCCTTTGTACCATTATTCTTATTTAAGACAAAAATGAGGTTCAAACAAGAAGTGACATGGGAAAATAAAAGATACTGCTGCAAATATTTGGATTGTCCAAAAGGTACATTAGCCAGCATTTTGAGTGACCTTTTTACTTTTGCTGACACCCACCCTCTTATGCCGAACCATAATCCTGCAAAAGACAATTGTAGTGCCCCTGCATTTGGTATATATGCCCCCCACTGATTTCATTTGCTTTTGTAACTACTGGACGACCTCCCACTATTTTACAATAGTAACTGTTGGGCTCTTTATCTGATCGGCCATTTTAAAATGGCTCTTCTATGAGTGACAGCTGGTGGACTGTAGGAAAGGTGTCAGGAACCATCATGTCTTGTTCTCGGCACCCCAATTACAGTTATAGTGGATGCTATTTACTGCTTACTCCCCTGAAGAGAATATTACTACGGTGGTATCACAACTACTCACCTACAATCACGGGAGTACAGAGACATCTGTCCGGCATTATCAGTGCCATATAAACAGAATGTAAGATAAGAAATCAGATTCTTTATAAACAGTTATTTATACAGCGCACACATATCATGCAGCATTTTACAGAGAATATTTAAGGCGGGATGTATCCAGGCCTGCCGAGAGCTGCTGCGGGCCCGGGTAAAGGGGGACTTGGCCTAATCGAGGGAGGCGTGGCCACACCCCCTTCGAGGGAAAAAAAACCAAACAAGTTTTAGTGGCGCTGCGCGCTGGCGAGGGGGGTGCTCTGAGCCCCCTCAGCCCGGCGCATAACCAGTAGGGGGTGCAATCAGCTTGATCGCTCCCCCCACAGGCATAGCAGACTGCTGAGGCTGCTTCATAGCAGCCGCGAGCAGTCTCCCAGTGCAGCCCAGCACACAGCAGCGTGTGCTGGGCTGCTGTGATGAAAGAGGGGAGGGAGCTGTACTGGACTCGGGTAATTTGTACCCGCTCCCCCCCCTCTTGGCGCCCTTGCATGTATCAAGTATCGCAATTTGATTGCGATACATCCTGCCCACAATCGCCTGCATAGCGAAATTTTTTTATGGCCAGTATCAGGGGCGTATCTATAATGGGTGCAGGGTGTGCGAGGAACATGGGCCCCTGGGTCTAAGGGGGCCCCGCACTGCACACTCTGCACCCATAATAATACTTACCTCTCCGGAGTCCCACGTCGGTGCGGGCGTCCGGCGCTGTAGAACAACTGCAAAATGGCCGCCACGGCCATTTTCCCGTCGTTTGCGCACAACTCAGTGCACTGCCGGCCACCGGGCGGAGATGAGGGGACCCGTGTCGGAGACTGCACACGGGCCCCCTCCTCGCTAGAAACGCCCCTGGCCGGTATGCAGGATCACAAAATTGCCAGAACAGCTATTCCCATCTAGACCTATCCCAAAGATAAACAGGCTTCCGGATTTATGACAGGATTCCTAATGCGCATTCGCTGCCATTTGCCAGCACATGTGCAAGCAGTAGATTACGGAGGGGGATCCTTTGGATATTCTTTGCAAAAAGGAGCCCTTAGTCTTCTGTAGGTAACGGCATATATAGATGGTGTTGCATATCGGGCTCAAGCTCCAAAAAGTTAAACTTTCCAGAGCTTGCTGTATATGGTCACTATGAGAAGTAATGTGCCGCAGATACTGTATTACCGGTATCTACTACAGACCTTTTTGATACATATGGGGATCTATATGTATTGTTTTTTTAGGTTTTACATCAATTTTATACTTTATACATCCCGCCCTTAGGGGTCTGTGTACTAAACCTTGGAGAAAGATAAAGTACCAACCAATCAGTTCCTAACTGTCATTTTTCAAACTCTGGGGTTTATTTACTAAGCCTTGTATGGAGATTAAGTGAACAGAGATAAACTACCAGCCAATCAGCTCTTAACTGCCATGTCACAGACTGTGTTTGAAAAATGACAGTTAGGATCTGGTTGGCTGGTATTTTATTTCCACCCAAAGCTTAGTAAATAAATAGACCCCACAGCTTGTAAAATTACAGGAGCTGATTGGTTGTTACTTTATCTCCACCCACCCTTAGTCATTTACATCAGTCCCTGCCCAAGTGGAGCTCTCAATCCATATTTCCTATCACATGGACATACACAAACCGCAAAACAATATAAAGTTCAACATTTGAAAGCAAATTTTTTTTTTTCTTAAATGGACACATCACAAACCTAAAAGCATGCTAGCTCATGAAAACAGGAAACCTTCCAGTAAATAAGTAGTTAAACTAATTTGAAGCTATATTTAAACGCAGGCTGCTATCACAGCATAAAAGACTGTTATGAAATTTTATAACCGAGGTTTATGCACCATAGTGTAACATATGGTAATAGTTCTGTGCCCAGAGAATATTTAGCATTTATATATTCTTTTCTGTGCGCTTGCATTTATACAATTGTAGGCTTTGATACGGTGTATTTATATTGCATCAGAGTCATCATCAGCATTAAAATAGTGCAGTGGCTCCCAAACTTTTTAGAATCACGGCCCCCTAGAGCAGGGTGGGGGAACCTTTTTTCTGCGAGGGCCATTTTGATATACATAACATTATTCGTGTGCCTGGTGCAGGCCACGCCCCCTCCGTGTGACATCACACGGGGTGGGGCCACAGTCGCCGGTGATTACAGCAATGCCCAGAGCATCCTGAGGATACTCCGGGGAGCTGTAAGGGCAGCGGTGTGACCGTCTGAAGCATCCTAAGGACGCTCCAGGGAGCACTGCTGCAAAGATTCTGGCTGCTGGGTACCATTCTAGGCACCCTGATAGCCAGGTGAGGCTAGCAGAAAAGAAGTCAGAGGGCCAGACCAAATGATTCCGGTGGCTTTATACGGCCGTAGGCCTGATGTTCTTCATCCCTGCCCTAGAGTATCAGTATTTGTTTTCATGGCAGCCCTAGAGTATCAGTATTTGTTTTCACGGCACACCTAGAGTATCAGTATTTGTTTTCACGGCACCACTAGGCCAAAAGTTTCTTACTGAGAAATTAAAAAAAAAAACATTAAATTAAGTAAATTGTGCTTATCTGTCATCCTAAGGTTCAGTTATGTGTTAGTGGATAGGGTTGGGCTTCTCTTAGCATTAGTAGTAGTACACATATTTTTTGATTGGCAGCCACTATCACTGCCTTTGCCTATAACATTGACCATAAATAAATTGAGTTGGTCCCAGACCACCAAGCCGTGGCACCCCTGCAAGTGCTCTGAGATACCCTAGGGTGCCACGGCACCCAGTTTGTGAACCACTGGAATAGTGGGTTATGTACATATGATGCCATGTATGTGCAGGCAGCTCTGGAAAGCTTACATTAGCCCCTGTTGCTGCAATTTTCCATCTAATTTGTGATCGTGTTAATTGAGAATTTGCCATTTAGTGCAATTCATAGTACATACAGGCAGACAGATGACTCAAAGTAAAGGTATTACGTGCATTTGACAGGGGACTGAGCAATTTATTGTATTTGGTCTTCATGTCCTCCTCATCCAAAATGTACTTGGATTTAAAGTGAGTGGGATAATATTATTTTTAACCAATATGATTGTCCCAGAAACAGATTATTCCTTAATATTATGGGAGGCTGTGATCTCTCCATTCATGTGATTATATTAGTGAGGGCAGGGTTACATGTGACAGGAGCAGTGCTGTCTTATATAGGGCCCCATTTACAAACGAAATATAACCCCTTTAACACTCGCTAAAGGGGTTATACCATCTTGCAGTATTTAGTAAACAGCGGTAATCTAAGATTACCGCTGTTTGTACAGCATCGCTCTCGCTATCTAAAAGATGGCGATAGTGATGCAAGCCCCATTGCCGGCAATGGAGACCCGGCGGTGCCTTTCCGGCTTCAACAAAGCCTTCCAGGCACTGCCACTGCCGGGTCTCCGTGTCATGCACATGCGCAGACGGACCGTCGCGCATGCGCATGACCCTGGAGCCCCGTCGCTGGCAGCGTTAGGCTGCCAGCGGCCCAGCAGAGGACCTCGTCGAGGACGAGGGATTCCGCTGGACTTCGCGGACCTCACCTGGAGGGATAAGTATTACTAATTACCAGTGGAATTTTTGTTTGTATCACAGTGGTATTTCCCTTCGTTTGTAAATGGGGCCCTTAATGTGTGGAACGGGGAATGGTGGCTAGTGGAAAGGCACAGAGTTATACTGTAGAGTGGAATGAGCAGAGGCATCCAACAGCACAGACTAATGATTAACTATTTAAACTGCAGCACAGAATATATCAGAAGATGAGTGATGTGCTAGTGAGAACAGGGCTGAGTGTAATAGGAGCAGTGTCATGATGTGAGGAGGGTAATGGAGGCAGCAGGAAACCACAGACTGAGGGGCCTATTCATCAAACGATAAATGGCTCGGTAACCATGAGGAAACGCTAGTTTCCGCATATTTAGGTTATCGGGCCATTCATCAACAGGGGTCCAAATAGGACCCACTGATATTAAGCAAACTCCAAAAACTGAAAGTTTTCAGAGTTTGCTTATGAGAACAAACGCCATCTTCAGAGGATCCCTCCACCACCTCCTCACTACCTCTCTGGCAGCCTTGCGCATGCGTTACCTTGAGTTACGTATGCGTAGACACGCCTACAGGGGAAAGGTAAGTAAGTACTTTTGTAGATGCGATGCTAACCGTGGGGAAAGCTGCTTTTCGGAGCAGCTGTCCCCACGCCGGAGCAATGATGAATTATTCCCGTGTAAAGTATCCCTCACAGCGAGATGAATACTCGCCCCCAGATGATGAAAAGGCACCTGAAAGTTATAAAGTAGAAGGAGCAGATGTCCCCAACAGCACAGATCATTGTTTGACTATTCAAACTGTTGCAGGAAAACTGGGGTGTTAAATGTACCACAATATGAATAAAGGTCCAATTTGTTTTGTCTGGCCCTTGGCAGACATGATTAGAAATAATGCTTTATCAAAAAAGCATAACCATAGTTTGGAGCCTCCTGAATCTTAAACCCTGTTTATGAGATGTCTTGGTGCTAAGCCAACAACTATACCAACAGATTTATATATTTAATCTTACTACTCATCGCTGGTTAAAATTAGAGATGACAAAACATTTAGGCCGCGATGTACTGAAGGAAAAATGTGGTAAAACTCCAGTTTTCGGGGGGTTTTACCGCATCATATGTGCTAAGCCCCGGCGCCCGATTTTCGATGCGGAGGGTAACACCAGGTTTTTCTGGTGTTACTCTATAAAAGCCTATGTTAGTACATATGTGATTAGTATTTTTGCGGCGACTGGCGGGATGTACACCGCAAGGTTAGTACATCCCGGCCTTAACGTGAACTAAATAATATAAGTTCTTCCAAATCTTCTTATCCATGATTGTGTACACAATCACATGCAATGTTTTAAGCTTTAAGGGGGGATATGTACTAAGCCTTGGAGACAGATAAAAAACCAACCAATCAGCTCCTAACTAGCATTTTTCAAACACAGCCTGTAAAATTATAGTTAGGAGCTGATTGGTTGGTGCTATGGACCTTATTCAGAGTCGTTCGCAAGCGCAGATGCGATCGTAACCGACTCGATGGTTAGTCCTGTGCACGCGCAGCGGCCGCACTGCGCGTGCGCAAGCCCCGGAGCGACAGAGAACCTCTGTCGCTCCGGAGCTCGCTACCAAAGGGGCGGCTGTCGATGTTGATCGACAGCTTGCCCCGTTTGGTAGGCGGGCCGGGGGGGGTTTCAAAACGGAGGCGTTCCTTAACGAACGCCTACCATTTTGTGGGCGGCCGCACTGACATCATCAGTGATGTCAGTGAGGAGCTTCCTGCTCAATCAGAGCAGAAAGATCCCTGGGGCTTACGAGTGCCCAGACCCAACCTTACTGTTTGGTCGTAAGCCCCGATGGTCGCAATGGTGATCACCATCGCGACCATCAACCTGGTCAGTTGTTAAGCTGTGGGTGGCAACCCACAGCTTAACGATCGACAAGGAGGCGGTCGTTCAGGATGCAAGAGGCCGTCCTGATTCAGTGCGACCGCTTGCAACTAACGACCGCCTCTGAAGTCCAATATCTCTCTCCACTTTATCACTTTACAAGGCTTAGTACATCTCTCCCTAAATTGAGATGCAAAGCACTGGGTTAAGGCCCCATCACTGGTTTTGCCTTTTTGAAGTTCACATATGATAATATACAAACACTAACAGTAGATGTACTAAAATTTCTATTAAGGAAAGAGGAATTGTTGCCCCTAACAACCAATCAGATTATAGATATAATTTTCTAGAATGTTTTAAATAAATGGTAGCTAGCAATTTAGTGATTATTATTGGCAACACTTCCAGACGTAAATCTCATCTCTCAGTCACTGTGTGATAAGACTCAGAATTTCTTGGATTGAAAATTGCAGACAAGCAACAAAAATCCATTGAGTAAATGAAACCAGCAAGGTCTCTGAGTATAGTTTAGTAGCCAACCTGCGGGGCTGTGAAATTTCAGAACTGTTATGGTGGTCTCAAAAAAGATGTCTCCAACATGCAAACAACGTTCTTTTCTCTGAGAACCATTCAGCGTTCAGCACTTTGAACTAGGTCCTATGAGACATAGGTGGAAAGAAAGCAGAAATGAATGAACTTGCCCTCACATTTGACCTCACTAAAGATGGAAAATCATTTCACTGTGTTCTGAAGAAGGTTTTTGTGGTAAGTTACATTGTTTGGTTTCCCACCAGAATAAAATGGTTTCTATAGGTTTTTTTTTCTTTATCGTTTTTTGGATTTCATTTTTTTTAGGTCATTTGCCCCTAACATACCTCATGTTTTGTTTTGCTATATGTTGTCGTTACTTTCAATGCAATCAATGTATGTAATGCAGGGCAATAGGATATACAATATCTTTAACAATACAGTTAGTTTTAAGTTAAAAATGGACATATTAGTCCATTAATTGCATTCCATTTTCCTCTCATCTTCTGTTTATTGGTGTGTTCATATAATAAAAATGATGCAAAAAACCTACAAGAAATAATACTTAAATTCTTGACAGCCAGACAATCCAAAAGCGTAAATAATAATAATAATAATAATAATAATAATACAATTATTATTATTATTATATAGCAGTAAAACATTTGTACAGTTACAAGCCTTCTAAAATGTCCCTCAACGTATGTTAATTTATTGTTACTCATGATATGGTCAAAAGGTTTTCCCTGATATTTTATGGGTTTTTCCTTATCAACATTAACCAGAAATCTATACCCTATTTTTGAGCATTATAAGTTATAACATTTCATAAGATGGACAATGAAATGTATGAGCACAGTGACATCTAGATGGCGCTGTTGCAACCACTGCAGAGGTGAGCTAGTTGTTTGCAGTACAGTATTTATTTGTAAGTGAATAAGAGACCAAGGGGTATATTTACGGTTAGGACTAGACTATACAGCGCAGATGGACCTGTGACGTCACACCCACGTGACCCGGCATGAAAGGGGGAGGGGCGGGGATGCTAATGGGGGACCAAAAGTGTCCCCTCGCGGGCTCGCTGCGCTCGCCACGCTTCGGGCACGGCGGCTCGCCACAAATATTTATTCCCCCTCTATGCCCTAGTGGATGGTAACGCAGGAGCGGTCCAGCCTCCTGCAGCGGTCACGTGGTGGATACGTCACAGAAGTCCTTTCTCCAACTAGGAAATAGCAGCAACCGTATATTTACCAAAGGTCGATTTTGATTTATTTTAAATCAATCTAAATCAATGTTCTGTTTCTGGGACTACATCACACATTTACTAACACTTGAAAAAACAAATCAGAAATTGTCTGCTAGTCAATGTGTGATTCAGCCCCTGAAACACAACATCAATTTAAAATTGATCAGAATTGACCATTAGTAAATATACATATCAGAGAGAAGTCACCAGCAAAAAAAAAAACTGCGCCCTTTTGGTTTATGATACATTTTATTATACATTTTTATAGACTGGGGAGACTGATGCAGAGTTGGATGCAGGTCCGTTTAGGGAGCGTATCTGGCATGTTTGGTCACTGCACCTGCTCAAGTCATACTTGCCTACTCTTCTGGAACGTCTGGGAGACTCCTGAATCTCGGGAGGCTTTCCTGGATGCCCAGAAAAGTGGGCAAGTCATCTGGAGGCACCCTCCCCAAGGCCACCCTGCGGCCGTCCGCTTCCTGAATCAAGTGGTTTCAGGCAGCGGAAATTGCGGCATTATATAGCGGGGGACAGGGCCACAATGACGCCATTGCGGTGTTATGCATTGCCCATTTAGCTTCGCCATGTCCCCCCTTTTCCTTGCACCACCGCAAATATACACATTTATTTCCGTGCAGCAATGCAATAGCAATTACAGACGACTTGTATTCAACGCTGCACACAGTAAGTTCAGTCAGCGATAATGATATTGCTGACTGATTGACCTGCAGCTTCCCGGAGTGCTGGATGATCGATATCGATCATCCAGCACACCACCAACCCACTAACCCAGCAACTTTTAGCCTGGGGGGCAAATGCATGCAGGCGGCCCTGGCAGAGGAGTAGCGTGTAGCCAGGGTGCTCGAAGAACGTGCGTGCTACGGCGCCCCCCCTTTCAAGTGTTCCAGGGAGGGGGCGGGTCCATATGGGATTAATGTAAAGTAAAAATAAAGATTAGGGGCAGCCCCCTGTCATAGTGCCCATATGAGGTGCCCCCCTGTGCCCCAGGAGAGGACCCCCTTATGCAGGCCTCCAGTAGTGATCCCCCCTATGCAGTGCCCCTTATACAGTGCCCCCAGTAGTGGTCCACCCTGTGCAGTGCTCCTTGTGCCCCCAGTAGTAAGCCCCTTATATAGTACCCCCAGTAGTGGTCCCCCCTGTACAGTGCCCCTTGTGCCCCCAGTAGTAAGCCCCTTATATAGTGCCCCATAGTGGTACCCTCTATGCAGTGCCCCTTATATAGTGCCCCC
This sequence comes from Taudactylus pleione, assembly GCA_031769625.1. Lineage (NCBI taxonomy): Eukaryota > Metazoa > Chordata > Amphibia > Anura > Myobatrachidae > Taudactylus > Taudactylus pleione. Next base: position 1,611,926 of record JAUIMM010000175.1, read on the forward strand.
AGTAGCAGTCCACCCCCCATGCAGTGCCCCCAAGAGTGGTAACCCTTATGCAGTGCCCCTTAAATAGTGGCCCCAGTTGTAGTCTCCCCCGTATGCAGTACCCCCAGTATTGCCCTTTATATAGAGCCCCCAACAGTGGTCCCTCGATGCAGTGCCCCCAGTGGTAGTCCCCTCCCCCCTATGTAGTGCCCCTAGTAGTAGTCCCCTCACCCCTACGCAGTGCCCCTAGTAGTAGTCCCCTCCCCTTGTAGAGCCCCTAGTAGTAGTCCCCCCTTATAGTGCCCCCAGTAGTCCCCCTTGTAGTGCCCCCAGTAGTAGTAGCCCCCCCTTGTAGTGCCCCCAGTAGTAATAGCCCTCCCTTGTAGTGCCCCCAGTAGTAGTAGTCCCCAGTAGTAGTAGTCCCCCCTTGTAGTGCCCCCAGTAGTAGTCCCCCCTTGTAGTGCCCCCAGTAGTATTAGTGCCCCCTTGTAGTGCCCCCAGTAGTAGTAGTCCCCAGTAGTAGTAGCACCCCCCTTGTAGTGCCCCCAGTAGTAGTAGTACCCCCCTTGTAGTGCCCCCAGTAGTAGTAGTCCCCCCTTGTAGTGCACCTAGTAGTAGTAGTCCCCCCCTTGTAGTGCCCCCAGTGTGGTCTCCCCATTGTAGTGCCCCCAGTAGTGGTCTCCCCCTTGTAGTGCCAGCCCCCCCGCAGTAGACACACATATTAAAATAAATATAAAAAACCCACTTACCTGAATCCCCGCTCCTGCCGCCGCCATCCGCTCCTCCGTCTTTCCTCCCAGGCCGGGCCGCTCTGCATTATGGGAGAGACGTCATGATGTCATGACGACTCTCCCATTACCCACTGCGGGAGCCGGAAGATGGAGCGACTCCTGCAGTGGGCGCGGCAGCAGCTAATGAGAGTCTGTCAGACTCTCATTGGCTGCTGATCCAAACAAACACACAGCTGCCGGAGCTGGCGGCTGTGTGTTAGTCAGTGTAGCGCTGACCGAACTCTGGGCCTAATTCAGACCCACTCGCGAGCGCTGAGCACTCGCAAGCAAGTCGATGTTGGCCCAGTGTGCATGTGCACGACGGACCCGGCTCCGTCGTGCGAATGCACGAGACCCGGATAGCGACGGCCAAGCCGTCGCTATGGGTCTAGTACCAAAGGGGGCGTGCTGTCGATGGTGAGTGACAGCACGCCCCCTTTGGTGGGCATGCCGGGGGCGTGGCTGCCCAGACGGAGGCGTTCCTATGGGAACGCCTACCGTCTGGAGCCGGCTCCACTGACATTACAAGTGATGTCTGTGGGAGTGCTCTCGACTCTGATAGAGCCGAAAGCACTCCAGGGCTTGCGGAAACGAGACCCTACCACAAGGGTCTCGTCGCAAGCCCGATGGTCGCAATGGACTTGACCATCGCGACCATCTTTTTGGCCGCTCGCTATAGCTGTGGGTGGTCACCCACAAAAAAAGAGTAAAAAAAGAGAGAAGGATGGCCCTGATTCAGAGCGAGCGCTCTGTCAGAGCGTCCGGCTCTGAATCAGGGCCTCTGTCTGGTCAGCGCTACACACGCGGTGCAGCTGTGTCACAGAGACACAGACTGCCCGCGGCCAGCGGCCCGCATGGCGCTGCGGCCCGGGCACCCTGCCCCCCGGCCCAGCCCACCACTGCATATAGTAACCTGGTCTATATCGACCAGGATGGTCTGCATGCACGGTCGATCGTCCATATGTGCCCGTGCATCACAGGTTGTTGGTGGGTTGGAGGCACTGAAAAATGCATGATATGAACGATAACGATATGATCAATATCGTTATCATTCATATCATGCATTTTTATCGTACTATGGCCCTGATTCAGACCCGGTTGCAAGCGCTGAGCGCTCAAAACCGGGTCGATGGTGGCCCAGAGCGCATGCGCATGACAGGCAATCCGTCGCTCCTGGTCTCGCACCAAAGGGGGCGTGCTGTCAATGTTGAGTGACAGCACGCCCCCTTTGGTGGGTCGGGCCGGGGGGGTGGCTGCCCAGACGGAGGTGTTCCCATGAGAACGCCTACCATTTGGGGGCGGCCCCACTGATATCAGAAGTGATGTCAGTGGGAGAGCTTTCGGCTCTGTTTGAGCCGAAAGCTCTCTGGGGCTTGCGGCCACGAGACCCTACCACAAGGGTCTCGTCGCAAGCCCGATGGTCGCGATGGTCTTGGCCATCGCGACCATCATCCTGGCCGGTCGCATTAGCTGTGGATAGCAACATTAAAAAAAAAAAATAACAGACGCCCTGATTCAGAGCTAGCGCTCTGTTACCCTAAGGTAACTGAAAGTTGCTACTTAGTGTTAGATAAATGAAAAATAAATGTGTGAAAATGTAACATAAATAAAAAACAAACATTGGCCCTCATTCAGAGCCGTTCGTTAGCATCAGTACGCTCGTTGCGTTCCGATGTTGTGAAACCACGCATGCGGCGGTGTTACACTGCGCATGTGCGTACGGCAGATTGCGAGCTTTTTTTGTCTCGTTCATCAAATTGCAAACAGGAAGTGACATGTCAAATGTGATTGACAGAACAGGCCGTTTTTGGGCGTTGACGTGGGTGGAGATGGAAAAACGCAGGCGTGGCGAGGCGTTTTTGGGGCGTACATAAATTTTCAGATGCGAAAGTCAAATGTGTTCGTACCAAGTCATACGTCACTGGCTGATCCTCTTTCCGTTCAACTTGCTCGCACAGCTTGGGGTGTGGATTACTCGACCACAATGGTGATGGCCTTGTCCTCCGGTCTGGGCCTCCTCGATGTTTCATCGATTTATCACGGCTTGTCAGAAAAACAATCAACTTTGAATTGCAAACCAGCTTGTAATGTGTTTTGAAAAGAGTTTTTTGGGTTAGCACAAAACCGTACGCAGGTGAAAATCTCAGCTGCTAATTTCAGGATTACACAATCAATTAGCGTACATTTGTTTGAATGTTTTTTTTTTTATTTGGGTTTTGTGCTATTGTAACAATAATGTCATCATTTGTGTGTATTTTACCATTTTGCTTTGGACAGGAGAATTTGCATCATTTTTTTTATTTTAAAGTCTTCCTTAAAGAACCCTTTTTTTTTAAACCCATTTTTTTTTTATGTGGGAGGACGTTTTTGGCTTGTGGGCCAAGATTAACTTTAAACCATTTTTTAAATAATGTCACAATACAATGGAGAACATTTGTCAAATTTTTAATTTCAAACACACATTTTTAAAGTTTTGTGGTGCATATTGCTAATACACTTTTTGGGCAGTGTTAGGCAATAATAACTTAAATAATTCTGACAAACATATTACCAGTGTTGGCCAACTTAAACAAACACATTAAAAACAATTCACAAGAAAGGAGAGGGAAGTTTTGGCCCTAAAGGAATATGGGGAAAGCACAGAAGGAGTGTGGGAAAAGTAGCCAGTGCTGTCATCGTTTTTTTCCCCGTTTGGCTGGGGTAGGGTGGGCGCCAGACCGGGTCCGGGATGTCCTCTGGCTGGCCTGTCCAGAGGCAGATGTTGTGGCCTCTGGACTAGGCACAGGGCTAGGCACATTTGGAGGAATGGCTGTTGTTGGGCCAGAGGTGGAGGATCCTGATGTTCCGGCAGGAAGGGAGGTCGGCTCCACCATGTGCTGGCGAACGAGCTGCTCCAGGGCATTGGCTATTCTGATGTTGGCCCTGGTATTTTCAGCCAGGGCCTGACCAATGGTCACGTTGGCCGCAGCATTTTGCTCCAGGGCCTCAGCCACCCGTAGCAGACTGGCGTCCATCCTCTGCAGAATCTCCGTATGGTAATCCGATTTAAAATTGAGGTCTGTGAGGAGTGCCACTGCCTGCGAGGGGGATTGCCCTGGACTGGCTTCTGCAGGGTCCTCAGCCGGATGTACTGGTTCCTCCCCTGCAGAGCCAGCAGAAATTCTGCGGCCAAGGCTCCCCTCTGGAGCAGACTCATCCGCTTGTGTTTCTGTGAGAAAAAAGAGAAAAGAGTCACATTAGAATCTACATATTGTCACAATAACATTTCAGAGTTGGTTACATCACAACATTTACCTGGGACAACATGAGGAGCCGCAAAGTCTGGCATGTCCGTATCCATGTTGGACACGCCAAACACCTCCACATCCTGCACACACGCCTGTGCCAGCTCTTCCAAATCATTCAGCTCCAATGACACAGGGGTGGGACCCCCACCTGTCCCCCTTGCATGCCTAGCCCTGTCAGCCAGTTTTTGCTTCAGGCGATATTTGAAGTCTTGCCATCTGTGGGTAAAAAAGTAGGCATTATTCCTGCATTATTTGACCCTGTATCCTTTTTTTTTTTTTAAGTTTTAACTTACCGCCGTTTGACATCCCGGGCTAGACGGACATAATCACCCACCCTATTGACAGCACTGGCTATCTCCTCCCACATTCTCCACTTCTGGCTTACACCCATATTCCTGTCTGCCTGTGGCAGGATGTCCACACACTTCTGAACCAAAACCTCCATCTCCTTTCTTGTGAATTGTGGCTGCCTTTTCTTTTTGCCAGCTTTGGCCGGAATATTGGACCCAGCAGCCTCTTCCATGTCATCCTCAACACCTATTTACATTAAATTAATTTTAATTTAGATGTCAATCTTTCACTATATTGTGGTTCAAAATAATCCTTGAATAGAAATGAGAGAAATACTTACCGGCCGCCTCTTGGCCATTGTTTGGCTGGTCTGTAGCCATTTATCAAGAAAAACTTGAACTACACCAGACCGTTTGTTTTTTTCCGTGACGTATTTATACATGCGTCCTTATTATTCGACCGCATCATTGATTGTGCGTTCCTATGATCCGTCCTTAATTTGAGCGGGAAACTAAACACTATTTATGGCTTTTGGCGACTCGAGTCGAGGTGGCGGGTGTTGTTTGCTGGAGGTTATGTGGTTCGGAGTGTATTGTTGGAGGGAGTAGTGTTTGGAGGAGTTGTTTTGGATTGTGTTAGAGCCATTTTTTTTTTATAAAACTTTCCGTTCGCATTTTTTGGTGTCGTTATTTTAGTTGTGGTGTTTTTTTTGTGTAAGTTTTTTCATGTCATCCTTGTGTAAAATATGGTTCTCCTTTTTTTTTGGGGGGGGGGTAAAAAATAATTTTTATTTTTTTTGTTTGTAGGTTTTTTTTGGCTGTGCCCCAACGACGTTTTTGTTCTGTGAGTTATTTATCGTGTATTGGTAAGTTTGGTTTTTAACTTGTTTGTAAAATGTTCATGTATTGTTCTTTGCATATTTTGGGGTCATTAAGCTTTTTTTTCGGGTTTTTGGGGATGTTAAAAATGCAAACCATTTAGCGCACTATTGTAGGCTTTATTCCCCTTGTAAAAATGCAAACCATTTAGCGCACTTTCGTAGGCTTTATTACCCTTGTAAAAATGCAAACCATTTACCGCACTTTTGTAAGCTTTATTACCCTTGTAAAAATGCGAACCATTTAGCGTTCAAATTCTTGGTTGTTTTTTTTTGGGCCAAATTGTGGAAGTCCTCTCAATGTAGGTTTACTATTGTTCGAAATGTGTGTTTACCCCCTTTATTTTTGACCATTTTCAAAAAACAAAATTACAAAATGGCCACCCCAAATTCTAAACTTTTTTTGATATTTTTAAATGTAGGTTTTCGAAATCATGACAATACACCGGCATGTAAGCATCTTTGGATTGTATCGTAAAGATAAGTATTTTTTTGTATTTTTTGGGGGCAACATACCTTAACTACAATTCTTACCATTTCAGGTTGATGTTGGTCGTATTATTGTGGCCATGCTGCCGGAAGCCGACCAACCTCAATCTCGTCCCAGGCGTAGGCATCGTAGGCGTGCAAGGCCCCAGATATATAGAACACGTGTCACCCTTTTTGGAATGCCCGATGATGAGGTGTTAAGGCGCTACCGTCTTCCGCCCCAAATCATCATAGACACTCTCTCATTAATAGAGAGTGATCTTGAGCGGCAAATTGACAGTCCTACAGCAATACCACCACTTACGCAATTTATGGCGGTGTTACATTTCTGTGCCTCAGGATCCTTTCAAACCACGGTGGGAATAGTTGCAGGAATCTCCCAATCCTCCTTTTCAAGGATCCTGAGAGCAGTGATGGAGGCCCTTTTCAAGCACCTCCATCATTTTATTAAAATGCCTTTGGATATGGGTTCCCTTAGTGTGGTGAAGGCCAATTTTTACCAAATAGCTGGCTTCCCACACATCATAGGGGTTGTGGATGGTACTCACATACCACTTCAGCCTCCAGCATGGCTGGAGGCCATTTTTCGGAACCAAAACACTATCACTCACTGAATGTAATGGTGGTATGTGATGCCTCCCTCCAGATCCTGTCCCTGAATGCAAAATTACCCGGGAGTGCACATGACTCATTCGTCATCCGTCAATCAGGGATTTGCCATAAATTAAACAACCTCCAAGCTGGTGATCCGTGGCTTCTGGGTAAGTGTAGACCTTTTTTAGATACCAATGCAAAGCTTGAGACACAGTGATCCTGATTTTGTAACTTCTTTTTCACAGGAGACAGTGGCTACCCTTGCACGCCCTGGCTGCTCACTCCTTATTTGGCTCCCACACCAGGGCCACAAAGTGAGTATAATTCCGCACTTACAGCCACCAGGCAAGTGGTGGAGTGCTGTATCGCCCTTTTAAAAGGCCGATTCAGACACCTCCACCGCTCTGGTGGCGAGCTCATGTATTTGCCGGATATGGTTTCGAAAATTGTGGTCCTGTGTGGGATCTTTCACAACATCACCATAAGGAGTGGTGTCCCAATGCAGCCCCAGGATGCCTTGCCTGAGGATGGCCCCCCCGAGGTTGGTCGGAGGTCTGTATGTGGGGGGGGCCATACGCAATGATGTTGTGGCCCATTTTTTTAGGTAATTATTGTCCCAAATGAAGTTAGATGACACAATGTAGACATGTAATAATGTAATTACCAATTTTTATTTTTTTTTGTTTTGTGTGTTTTATTCCATAATATTTTTCGGGAAAACCATGACTACTACCTGATCGTAAAAATTGACTTCATGTGGACACATTGGATTTAACTTCTGGACCAAATTTGTCGTCAACTCATTTGTGGAATCATGTTGGCATGCTACTTCGTCAAACAGTTCTTGATTGTTTTGTTTTTGTATATTTTGGGTGTAGGCTGATTTTTGAAGAGTGTTTTCACTGTGTGTATTGATTGTCCTTAATCACTTTGTGTTTCTTAATTTTTATGAAATAAATTTTTGTTATGTTAAAAAAAACATTTCCATTCTAAATTTCATGCAAGTGTAACCTGGTTTAAAAAATGTAAACTTGCTTAAGGGCTAATCCTGTAATGATTTAAATTGTGCAGTATTTTACCATGCTTAGTGGCTCAAATCAAACACCCCAAGGTATTATGGTGAATCAGTATGTTTTGGAATCTCGGCCTAAACAGGTTTCATTTAATATTTTCCTTACCCCCCCCCCCCAAAAAAAATCAAAAAATAAAAAAAAATCTACAATCCTATTGGTATTGTTAGGTGTTGAATGTGCCAGCTTACATAATTGAGCTTTCTACAATCTAAGTTACATTACTTTAAAATACTTGCTGCAATAGTCGACTTATGTAAGGTTAAACAATGTAATATTTACAGAGAAGTAATGAGACTTTAAACGAAACTTTTTTTTTTATTTTTTGAAAAAATGTCCAAATATGAAAAAATCCAAACAATTACTGCCGCAGGATCCCCGCCATGTGATCGAGGACCACCAGCATGCCTATAACATGGCCCCTCAGCCTCTGCACACACGCTGCTGCCTCCGTCAGCCGCCTCTGGTCTTCTGTGGGTTAAAAAATTGAGGTGCTTACTAAAAAAAAACGTAATTTTGTTTGATAAACAACTGCCAAAGTAAATGCAACTTTACAAAAAGTGACAATTTGGACAAACATTACAATTCAAAGCCAACATTCTTTGCCCAAGTAAATTCCCAAAAATGACTCCAAAAACTATAAATTGTAAAAAAAAGAGAAGTACGCAGAAAAACTACTTTGGTGGGTACCGTAAACAAGAGATACAAGTATGAGTGTTTGGACATGTGTGATATGTGTAAGGGGCAAACATCATAGACATTTTTAAACCAAGATATATATAACAAACATTAGAAATAATTAAAATTTGAAAAATGCACAGGCAAAGGATAACATCCCCCCAAAAAAACAAAAAAAAAAGGTAAAAGGGAAACATACCGTTGACAATAACGCCTGGACCTGTAGCCCCACCATCGTCCTCCTCGGAGGTAGGCCAATGCAGGTCTGTAGGAGGAGGGGTGATTTCTGAAGGGACGGAGGGGGTGTAAAAGAGAGGGGTGGTTGGAGGGGAGGGTGATGAAAAGAGAGAGGGGAGGGGGAATTTTGAGAGATGGGAAGTAACCGAGAGGGAGGGGCGTCCGGGTCTGGCCAGGCTGGGTTGGAGGGTGAATTAGGGGTAGGGTGGGGAGAGGAGGATTGGCTGGGAGTTGGGGATAGGGGCGTGGCCGATGGCGTCGCTGCCGATGACGGATGGTGGATAACAATTTAAGGTTTGATTAATTTTTACCCTTGAAAACATCCTCAAAAATTTTTAACCTTAAAAAAAAAAAAAAAGGAAAACATGCACACGCAGATATGTAGTAAATAAACAAACAGGGCAAGAATGAAAACATGCACACGCAGATAGGGCCGCAAAATAACAAAGGAAAGCGAAAAAAAAAAACTTACTTTCAGCTATACGCTGGCGGAAACATGCCAGCAAGCGTGGCGTGCGGTGTTGAAGATCCGACCACCTGCGCTCCAGCTGGCCAATCTGTCGGCATGAGCCGAAGGAGCGCAGGCGGCGGCGAACCTCCACATAGGCGGATCGCTTCTCTCTGTTGGTGATGGGGGGAGGCTGGCTGGTTATCCGCCGGTCCATTACCTCCGTCAGTACTAGAAGCTCCCGCCTGGTGAACGCAGAGGCTCTCATGATGGCAATGGTGGATTTTGGAAAAAGCTGTTTTAATAAAGACAAGATAATAATTTTGATTGGCTAATGTATTTGGAAAATTAATAGGAACCATTCTATTGGTTAGTGTATGAGTCATGTGTTCGACAGGCTTAAAAATCTAATGTGAGTTATGATTGGCTTAATGCAGTGACATGCGTTAGCTAATTTACATTAAAAAATGAAACAAGTAAAAAATGCGTCAGACAAAACACGGAAAACAATTGGAAAAATGACAAAAACATGTATTTTGGATAAAGGAAACCATTGTTTAAACCGTACGTATTCTGCGTGAAAAAACAAACACGGACACGAGTAAAGTTTATTGAAAATGATAAAAAAACGAATTTCAAACATGTGAAGAGCAATTAAGCTAATTGATCTCTTGATTGGCATGATACGATTAAAGGATGTATGCAGAATGAACGAGCAGGTAATCGAAATCTGACAGACCCACTTCCGGTTTGGACTTGTGCGAGCGTTCCCTGCATGCAAAATTTGAGATGTACGGTCGCAATTTGGCTCGCTCGTTAGCTAGAGGAGGGGTTGGGAGACTATGGGGCGGAAGATTAGCTACGTACGAAATTACGAGTGAGCGTTTGAATTTACATTTTTCGGCACGTACGCCGAACGTGCGACCAGCCACTTGCGTCCGGGTCTGAATCGGGGCCATTGAGTGATATAAAGTGCTAAAAATAAGTGTTAAGTGGTGATGCCCCAAAGAAGTTCAGCCAGAGCAGTTCAAGGGCCCCACGCCCCAGAGTTCACCCCACAACTGACTTGCTATATACCAGTGTTGGCTAACCTTGACACTCCAGCTGTTGTGGAACTATATATCCCAGCATGCCCTGCCACAGTTTTAGCATGCCCTAATAGCAAAACTGTAGCAGTGCATGCTGGGTTATGTAGTTCCATAACAGCTGGAGTGTCAAGGGTAGCCAAGTCTGCTATATACTGTAGTCATAAATGCATAAAGGTCTTACCTGTGGGGTGATCTCTGGGGCGTGGGGCCACTTTATATCACTATGTTTGTTTTTTATTTATGTTACATTTTCACACATTTATTTTTCATTTTTCTAACACTAAGCAGCCACTTTCACTTACCTAACACTTCACTGCTATTTTTTTATTTGTGTGGTGCCCTGGGGTGGTTTGGCTGGGTTGGTTTGAGCGTGCCCTATGCCCCAGAAATAAACCCCTATAAATGATAGGGACTTACCCGATTAGGTTAACTTGACGTTGGTGGGTAAGCTCATAACTTTGGCCAAATTTATGCCAACAATCTTGTATACTGTATGATAAATAATTATTCATGGTTGTATGGTGCATCTGCTCTTCCCGTGTTTTCTATGTTCTAGTACTAAGTCTCAGCTGGGTAGCACATCCCATTAGAAAGAGCTATGGTGTGCAGTCCAGGCCTCATTTCCCTAAAATATTCAATATACAAGAAGGCAGAGACTCCTTCAATCTGGACTAGCACCCCCGCCCACCTGCCTCAGATGGTTTTAAATAGGGGTCCAGCATTTGCTGCAAAGCCACAGGTAAGACCTTTATGCATTTATAACTATATAGCAAGCAGAGGAGTAGCGTGTAGCCAGGCTGCCCAGAGCACGTGCGTGCTACGGCGCCCCCCTTCCTCAAGTGTTCCAGGGAGGAGGCGGGTCCATATAGGATTAATGTAAAGTAAAAATAAAGATTAGGGGCAGCCCCCAGTAGTGGTGCCCATATGCTGTGCCCCAGGAGAGGACCCCCTTATGCAGGCCTCCAGTATGCCCCCAGTAGTGATCCCCCCTATGCAGTGCCCCTTATACAGTGCCCCCAGTAGTGATCCCCCCTGTGCTGTGCCCCTTTTACCCCCAGTAGAAAGCCCCTTATATAGTGCCCCCAGTAGTGGTAACCCCTATGCAGTGCCCCCAGTAGTGGTACCCCCTATGCAGTGCCCCTTATATAGTGCCCCGAGAGCAGTTCCCCCCATGCAGTGCCCCCAATAGTAATAACACTTATGCAGTGCCCATTAAAGTGGCCCCAGTTGTACTCCACCCCCTATGCAGTACCCCCAGTATTGCCCTTTATATAGAGCCCCCAGTAGTGGTCCCACGATACAGTGCCCCCAGTGGTAGTCCCCTCCCCCTATGCAGTGCCCCTAGTAGTAGTCCCTTCCCCTTGTAGTGCCCCTAGTAGTAGTCCCCCCTTTGTAGTACCCCCAGTTGTAGTCTCCCCCTTGTAGTGCCCCCAGTAGTAGTCCCCAGTAGTGGTCACCCCCCTTGTAGTGCCCCTAGTAGTAGCCCCCCCCTTGTAGGGCCCCCAGTAGTAGTCCCCAGTAGTGGTCACCCCCCTTGTAGTGCCCCTAGTAGTAGTCCCCAGTAGTGGTCACCCCCCTTGTAGTGCCCCTAGTAGTAGTCCCCCCTTGTAGGGCCCCCAGTAGTGGTCTCCCCTTGTAGTGCCCCCAGTAGACACACGTAATAAAAAAAACACTTACCTGAATCCCTCCTCCCGCCGCCGCCATCCCCTCCTCCGTCCGTCCTCCCGGGCCGGCCCGCTCTGCATTATGGAAGAGACGTCATGACGTCTCTCCCATTACGCACTGCAGTAGCCGGAAGATGGAGCGGCTCCGGCAGTGGGCGCAGCAGCAGCTAATGGGAGTCTGACAGACTTTCATTGGCTGCTAATTAAAACAAACACACTGCTGCCGGAGCCGGCAGCTGTGTGTTTGTCAGTCACTATGTAGTGCTGACCGACCTCCATCCGGTCAACGCTACACGCGCGGTGCAGCTGTGTCACAGAGACATAGACTGTCCATGGCCCGCATGGCGCTGCGGCCCCCCTGGCCCAGCCCGCCTCTGCCCGGCAGGCTGTCAACCTAGACAGCTGCTGGGTAAACAGCGGGCGGCACCTCCCTACGCCCCTGATGGCAAGTCAGTTGTGGGGTGAACTCTGGGGCGTGGGGACCCTTAAACTGCTCTGGCTGGACCTCTTTGGGGCTTCACCACTTAACACTCATTTTTAACACTTTATATAACCCTGTTTGTTTTTTATTTATGTTACATTTTCACACAGGTATCTTTCATTTTTCTAACACTTTTAACACTAAGTAGCCACTTTCACTTACCCAACACTTCAACACTTCACTGCTATTTTTTTATTTGTGTGCGGTCGTTTGACACAGCACAATCTGGTGAACGACCACACAATATGTTGTTCACCAGCCGCCTCCACAACCATGGGGTCGTTCATCAAATTGACAGATTGAGCAGCATGTAGGCTCGATCTGTCGATGCGATGAATGACTCCGTGGAAGCGCTCATGGTTGCTCATAGTGAGTACACACTCGCCAATGTGGACGATATGTCGGCCCGAGCCGCCATCTACTGTGTACCCAGCTTTATATACAACATTGACTTTTGTTGGGGATGGAAAATTCTCTCAATATTTTAATTATTTTGCCAGACACATCCTCTATGGGATGTAGTCAGGAAGTTGGCGGTCGAAATGCCAACCGCCGGCTTCCCGACAGTGAAAGCCCGGCATGGGACTAATGGTCAGCGTCTAAATACTGACGCCTATTATTAGCCCCACGCTGAAATCCCGATGCCTATCATACCGAACGAAGATAAACTAGGCGTTGGGAGCTCATAGCCGCGCGCGGGGGGGGAGGGTTAAGTTTAGGGACTCCCAGGGGGACTTAGGGTTAGGCACCCCCCCTGGGAGGGTTAGGGTTAGGCTAGGGGAAGTGGGGGTTAGGATGAGGCACAACGGGGGAGGTCAGGGTTAGGCACCCCCACGGGAGTGTTAGGTTTAGGGTGCGGAGAGGGGGGTTATGTTTAGGCACCCCTGGGGAAAGGTTGAGGTTAAGCACTAGAGGAGATTAGAGTTAGGCACCCCTAAGGGAGGGTTAGGGGGTAGAGGGGAGGGTTAGGGTACTTACTTACCTTAGTCAGGATCTTCAACTGCCGGCCTTCCGGCGTCGGGATTTCATCCGGCAGGCTTAGGTCTGGCGGTAATACATACCGATTCCTCCTCTACAGTGTTAAATTTGTGCGCCAGTGCTCTTGGATGTGTGCTAATATTTTCTGATTTTTTAACTTTCTTCAAAAGAGAATTAAATCCAGGTAGGTGATGTCACCAGCGTCAGCAGGGCTGCGGTACTTGTTTAAATTTATCAGCTTTTTAATGAAGCTCTTTCTGACACATTCTCTGTGTAGCATTTTAGACTGAGATAAACTTACTAGCAGATGTGCAGTGAGACTGTGCCAAATGGTTACAGTGAAGCCTCTGCTATTTATAAATCCTTGCACATGGCTGCAATGCGGTAATCTGAGTTTGTAGACTGATGAGGAAAGCAACTCGTTCTATATGTTTAGTATAGCTTTATTTTTACTCAAATAAAATGTATTTAAGAATAGTGAGTTACATTTATGGGAGTTCCCCAGTTTACAGCATCGTTGTCGACGGGAGATCCCAGAGAGAGGTGGTACCAGGGGCAACTGCTTGTGGTGTGGAACTGTGAATTGCAAAATCCTGTCCCATCTCCGCTGCAACATTCCGCCTTCCACGCAGGAGTGGACGGGATGTGGGAGGGAGTAGTTCGGACAATGCACAAGAGTATTTAGGTATGGTATAAAGTGAACTTGTGGACTGTACATTGGGGATGTCACCTTTTTTAGAGCTGAACCAATAGTCAGTATTGTCACTGGTTCGTAGTGAGTCGACAGGCTATAAATGAATATTTAACTAACAAAAAGACTTCTAACAATGGAGGTCAGTTACCTAGAGCAAATTATCCTATAGCCAATGCAAAAAACAGTTTTGGTCCCATTGTGGACCTCTGTCCTTGTCCTTAATTTTAATAGGAACCCCTCTCCACCTCCATGTTACATTTCAGCTGAGGAGCAAATTTCCAGGTGCAACCCAGTCATTGTAATCACAAACAATTGTACAAATGAATAAAGACAGTCTTAAAGTCGCCTTATTAATGATAAAATTAAGCTAGTTGAAACTATGAAGATAGGAAAAAAAAGTGGTGGTTGGCAGGCTGCAATTACACTGCTGGTCAGTTGCCTCTGGAAACTTGTCTTTGCCGGTCCGTACGCATGGTGCACATCTAGATTGCAGAGGAGTTTCCAAAGAGTGGAGGGTAGGTGTGTATCCTGGGTTGATCATGCAGGCACAAAATGGCTGACTCCTCTGTGGGAGGTAGGGTGACCAGCTGTCCCAGTTTGCTCGGGACAGCTCTGGTTTTGACACTTTGAGTGACATATTCCGGGCACACCCTCCTCGGAATGCCTAAAGTCCTTGTTTTCTTCAAAACATGTTTAATGAAATCCATACAGTGACTTTACAAATAGAAAATAGAGGCCAAAAGCAACACTGATTTTGGTGTCAAAAATGTATACAATGTAAAAATCCCATGAAATTGGTTAAATCCTACAATCTGCCAACACCATTTGTAACAAGCAATGCACAATTTAATAGACCATCCATTGTTGCATCATGAGCTCCTTTGAAATTAAGAGCATTGTTATCGTGGGCCCGTATCTGTTAGCAAACAGTCATTGGGATCTACTAATACTGTAACAAGGCTCAACCGCACCCTTTCCACCTAGTGCATGATGTCACGGCGTTGCGTGCATGATGTCATTACATTGTGCATAAAGGACTTTGCCCACTACCACCAGTAAATACAGAACTCTGCTGAGCATCCTGATAATGCTTCAATCAGCTGTCCAGACTGTAGGATGTGTCCAAAAGACACTCCGGGCAGTTCTGCAGCACAGATTCTGGCTGCAGGGTGCTATTCCTGGCATCCTGATAGGCAAAAGCAATTGCTGTGGGGCCGCAAACGTGCCGCCCCCAGAGCCATCCGCCCTGTGTGATAATGGCTCATGTCGCACAACGCTAGATACGGCCCTGGGTCTATTCATCACTCATTTATAGATGCGGAAATCTTGCTTTCTGTGTCTTTTACACAAATTGAAGTAATAGTCCAATTCAATGTCTAGGTAACGCAGGAAATTTCACTGAAATCCCCCTCTTACCTGACAACACCGCATCAGAACGCAGCCCCCTCACACTAGTATGGATGGAGACCTATTCATTTTCTAATTCAACAAGCTAAAACATAATTTTTGGAATTTGTCAGTGTAGGTAAACGCCATCTGAGGATGGCGTAATTAGCCCCGAACTTCTTGTGAATCACTTTTTCAGCTGTGAAAAATAATGACTGTGAAAGGAATGCTTTGTTGTAATCGTACATTTTTTGTCTGGTAAGATGTGTCTCAGGTTGGACCTATAAAATGTTGGTCATCCTAGTGGTATGTGACAGGTATCATTTAATATTGTACTGTTAGAATAACCACAGTATTTTGTTTTTCTGTAGCTTATTATTTAGTATAATGTGAATAAAATGTGATGCCTACAATATTCTAGGATGGAAAAGTTTTATTTCACAGCTAAAGGCTGATCACAAGCAATAAAAGCAACATACAGGAAATATAATGAATTGTACACATTCTCTCCTCTTACATAAAAAAAAGAATAACAAAGGTGAATTGTTTTGCTCTTACTTGAACAGAATGAACCTCCATTTATTCAACAGGTAAAGTGCTATAGAATATGAATAAAAACTGTAGCCGAAGATGACCCCCAAAATTATAAAATTTTTGGAAAGAAACAAAGTTACAAACACTGGGCCTGATTCAGAGCCGGACGCTATTTGCGCTCGCTCGTTTCGAAAAAGGGGCCGGCTATTTAAATTGAGCGCTCGCTCTTTGCGGTCTGTTGACGCCTTATGTCTGAGCGAGCGAACGAAATATGTGCTCGCTATTTTGTAAAGACGCCCCCTGGCCGCTCGCATCATACGTCATCTCCGCTATTTATTTGATTAATCGAGTACATCGAAAGGCGTCTGAACTGATCGCAGTGCTTGTGGTTGGATTTTCCTACCGCAATCATGCGAACAGTTCAGGCTAAGAAACAACCAAGTGACGTGGTCGATGACGCTGCTTTGTTAATTATGCACACCCTTAAAATGCCCGTTTTGACCTTTTGGCACGCCTGCGTTCGGATCTCCACTCCCCGTTTTCAAGCACCTTCCCCTGTTACCACCCACAAACGCAAGCACAAAATTTCCGACCGCAATGACTGGTTCGCGCATGCGTATTACAACCCATACGCATGTGCAGTTGTGCGAACATCGCTCGGAGCGAACGAGCGGCCGCTTACGAGCGGCTCTGAATCAGGCCCACTGATCAGTCTTTGTAGACAGGCTTGCAGGACACTCCATCATGACATCATGCGCTTGGGGGGGGGGGCGTCACAGGGTGGGAAAGAGGTATACATGTGATTGCCCAGTTTTGGACAGAGCAGTGCGATACTTACAGCCATCAGGGACCTGGTGGATCAACTAAGCAACACACCCACCTTAAGAACAGAGGGCCTGATTCAGAGCCAGATGCTCTTTGAGAGCGCTCGCTCTGATTCAGGGCGTCCCTTTTTTGTTTTAAAGACGGCGTCCTGGCCGCTCGCATAGCTGTGGGTGACCACCCACAGCTTATGCGAGCGGCCAAGTGATGGTCGCGACCATCGCGACCATTGGGCTTGCGACAAGACCCTTGTGGTAGGGTCTCGTGGCCGCAAGCCCCAGTGGACTTCCTGCTCTAATAGAGCAGAAAGTCCACATACTGACATCACGAGTGATGTCAGTAGGACCGCCCACAAATGGCAGGCGTTCCTGCAGGAACGCCTTCGTTTGCCCAGCCACCCCCCCCCCGCCTGCCTCCAAAACGGGGCAAGCTGTCAATCACCATCGACAGCTGCCCCGCTTTGGTGCGAGACCCGTAGCGACGGAGCGCCCGTCGCTGGCTGGGTCTCGCTCATGCGCAGTGGGGGACCATCGACCCGCTTGCGAGCGCTGTGCGCTCACGAGCGGGTCTGAATCAGGCCCAGTGTTCTTTGTTTATATTCAATTCAATTTTAGTTTTGGCCAGAGTTACCTATTAAATAAATAAGACTTTCAATAAGATCCTTAGTTGTGGTTTCCCAAAGGCAAGTCACATTGATTGTGCTTCATCATTGGAAACAACACCAACCATCCACCTGCCTTGTGACATCACTCAGTTTCAGTGTATGTCATCATTGAATGTACAGTGGGAACAAAAGCATTCTATACATCCCTATTTTTTTATAATCCAGCGAAGAAAGAAAAAGAGCCTCACTAAGTAGATGCAGTTTCACCTTTCCAGGTATGGAACCTTGGCCCTCATTCAGAGCCACTCGCAAACAGCAGTACGCTCGTTGCGTTCCGATGTTGACTAACCGCGCCTGCGTCGGTGTAACACTGCGCATGTGCGTACGGCAGATTGCAAGTTTTTTTGGTCTTGTTCGTCAAATAGCGTACAGGAAGTGACATGTCAAATGTGATTGACAGAACAGGGCGTTTTTGGGTGGTGACGGGGGTGGAGATGGAAAAATGCAGGCGCGGCGAGGCGTTTTTGGGGCGTACATACATTAGCAGATGCGAGCGTAAAATGTGTACGGACCGACTCATACGTCACTGGATGATCCTCTTTCCCTTCAAAATGCTCGCACAGCTTAGGGTCTGGATTACTCGACCACATTGGCGATGGCCTTCTCCTCCATCCCGGCACTCCTCGATGTTGCTGCGATTAATCGCGGGTGGTCTGAACAGCAATTAGTGGTGGATTGAAAACCGGCTTGGTATGTGTTTTGAAAGTAGTTTTTTGTGTTAGCACAAAAGCGTACGCAGGTGGAAATCATAGCTGCTAATGTGATGATTACACAATCAATTTACCTACATTTGTGGTAGTTTCTTTTGGGCTCAATTTGTTGGTTAGGGCCTATTGTAACAATAATGTCATCATGTTTTTTTGGTTTTTACCTTTTTCTTTTGGCCTGTTGAATTTGCATCGTTATGTTAAATTTGAAACGTTCCTTAAAGAGCCCTTTTTTGGGGGGGCATGTAAAATGTGGTTTTTGCCAGTTTGTGCCTTTTGGCCCAGGATTAAATGTAATCCATTTTGACAATAATGTGAGAATACAATGTCAGTTTTTTAATATTTTTTTATTGCTCAAACAAAAAAACAAAAAAAAAACAATTTTTGGCAAAGTTTTTTTGCAGGGTTCATTCCCAAAGTTACAATAATTGGGGCAACATAAAAGATTTATGAAATGTAGAACACAAAATTAAAAACAATTCACAAGAAAGGAGAGGGAAGTTTTGACCAGAAAGGAATATGAGCCAAGCACAGAAGGAGTGTGGGAAAAGTCGCCATTGCTTTCACCGTTTTTTCACCCGTTTGGCTGGGGGAGGGAGGGCGCCAGACCGGGTCCGGGATGTCATCGGGCTTGCCTGTCCAGAGGCAGATGTTGTGGCCTCTGGACTAGGCACAGGGCTAGGCACATTTGGAGGATTGGCTGATGTTGTGCCAGAGGTGGAGGATCCTGATGTTCCAGCAGGAAGGGAGGTCGGCTCCACCATGTGCTGGCGAACGACCTGCTCCAGGGCATTGGCGATGCGGATGTTGGCCCTGGTATTTTCTGCCAGGGTCTGACCAATGGTCACATTGGCCGCAGCATTTTGCTCCAGGGCCTCAGCCACCCGTAGCAGACTGGCGTCCATCCTCTGCAGAATCTCCGTATGGAAATCCGATTTGAAATTGAGTTCTGTGAGGAGGGCCACTGCCTGCGAGGGGGATTGCCCTGGACTGGCTTCTGCAGGGTCCTCAGCCGGATGTACTGGTTCCTCCCCTGCAGAGCCAGCAGAAATTCGGCGGCCAAGGCTCCCCTCTGGAGCAGACTCATCCGCCTGTGTCTCTGTTAGGAAAAATGAGAAAATACTCACATTAGAATCTACATATTGGCCCACTAACATTTCAGAGTTGGTGACATCACAAGATTTACCTGGGACAACATGAGGAGCCGCAAAGTCTGGCATGTCCGTATCCATGTTGGACACGCCAAACACCTCCACAGGCTGCACACACCCCTGTGCCAGCTCTTCTAAATCCGTCAACTCCAATGACACAGGGGTGGGACCCCCACCTGTCCCCCTTGCATGCCTAGCCCTGTCCGCGAGTTTTTGCTTTAGGCGATATTTGAAGTCGCCCCATCTGTGGGATAAAATGGAAACCATTATCCTTTTGTTTAAAATGGGGTTTGTTTTTAGGGGGGGCAAGTGTTTACTTACCGGCGTTTGACATCCCGGGCTAGACGGACATAATCACCCACCCTATTGACAGCAATGGCTACCTCTTCCCACATTCTCCACTTCTGGCTTGTACTCATATTCCTGTCTGCCTGTGGCAGGATGTCCACACACTTCTGAATCAAAACCTCCATCTCCTTTCTTGTGAAATGTGGCTGCCTTTTTTTTTTGGCAGCTTTGGCCGGAATACTGGGCCCAGCAGCCTCTTCCATGTCATCCTCCTCACCTATTTGTGTAAATATTCAGATTTCTCAAATTCACAACTTGCCCAATCTTATGTTTCAAATTAATCATTGAGACAAAATGCATGAAAGACTTACCGCCTGACTCTTGTCCATTGTTTCCCTGGTCTGTAGCCATGTCTGAGGTCCAAACAAGAAATACACCAGAATTTAAATGTGTTTTTGTGACGTATTTATACATGCGTCCTTATTTTGCGGCCGCATCATTGATTGTGCGTTCCTATGATCCCTTAATTTGTGCGGGAAACGAAACACTATTTATGGCTTGGTGTGTCTCGAGTCGAGGTGGCGTTTTTGGATTGTTGGAGGTTACCTTGGTTGGAGTTTCTTGTTTGCGGATTAAGGAGTTGGCGTTTGGAGTTTATTTTGTTTGCTAGATTTGCGTTTTTATTTTCCGTTCGCTTTTTTACAATTTTTTTTTTTGCCTCCTTTCTTGATTTGGTAAGTTTTGTGAAGTCTAACTTTGGTTCAATTGGTGTCTCATTGTGTTTCTTCTTGTTGTTTGTTTTTTAAACCATAATTTCATCTCTTTTAGGTTTTTTTTTATTTCGGACCCAAAGACCTTTTGATTTGGAATCTTATATATTTGCTCTTGGTAAGTCCATTTTTTAACTTGTATTTGCGAACTAATTAGCGCATTTTTGTCTGTTTGTTTAATAACTTGTATTTGCGAACTAATTAGCGCATTTTTGTCTGTTTGTATAGTGACTTGTATTTGCGAACTAATTAGCGCATTTTTCTCTGTTTGTATAGTGACTTGTATTTGCGAACTAATTAGCGCATTTTTGTCTGTTTGTTTATTAACTTGTATTTGCGAACTAATTAGCGCATTTTTGTCTGTTTGTTTATTAACTTGTATTTGCGAACTAATTAGCGCATTTTTGTCTGTTTGTATAGTGACTTGTATTTGTGAACTAATTAGCGCATTTTTGTCTGTTTGTATAGTGACTTGTATTTGCGAACTAATTAGCGCATTTTTGTCTGTTTGTATAGTGACTTGTATTTGCGAACTAATTAGCGCATTTTTGTCTGTTTGTATAGTGACTTGTATTTGCGAACTAATTAGCGCATTTTTGTCTGTTTGTTTATTAACTTGTATTTGCGAACTAATTAGCGCATTTTTGTCTGTTTGTATAGTGACTTGTATTTGCGAACTAATTAGCGCATTTTTGTCTGTTTGTTTATTAACTTGTATTTGCGAACTAATTAGCGCATTTTTGTCTGTTTGTATAGTGACTTGTATTTGCGAACTAATTAGCGCATTTTTGTCTGTTTGTATAGTGACTTGTATTTGCGAACTAATTAGCGCATTTTTGTCTGTTTGTATAGTGACTTGTATTTGCGAACTAATTAGCGCATTTTTGTCTGTTTGTTTATTAACTTGTATTTGCGAACTAATTAGCGCATTTTTCTCTGTTTGTTTATTAACTTGTATTTGCGAACTAATTAGCGCATTTTTAAGTGCTTATTAATCCTGTAAAATTGTTTGTGGTTGCCCTTTCGCATTTTTGGCTTACATTTCAACCCATTTTGATGTACTGTGTGCAATGTCGTTTTGCTCTTTGCCCAAATGTGTGTTTCGCCTATTTTATGTTTTGTCTAGCACAAAATTTAGAAACATAAATGCACAGACTAAACTTTTTCAAATTAATATTGGGATTATTTTCAGTTTGGACGTATCATGACAATACCCCGGCATGTAAGCAGCAATGGATGGTATCATCAAGCTAAGTTGTTCTTAATTTTCATTTGGGGTGGGTCCAAAGCCTTACATTCCAATCTTGCCATTTCAGGTTGATCTTGGGCGGATTGTTCTGGCCATGCTCCCGGAAGCCGACCAACCTCAATCTCGTCCCAGGCGTAGGCATCGTAGGCGTGCAAGGCCCCAGATATTTCGAACACGTGTCACCCTTTTTGGAATGCCCGATGATGAGGTTTTAAGACGCTACCGTCTTCCTCCCAAAATCATCATAGACACTCTCTCATTAATAGAGAGTGATCTTGAGCAGCAAATTGACAGTCCAACAGCTATACCACCACTTACGCAATTTATGGCGGTGTTACATTTCTGTGCCTCAGGATCGTTTCAAACAACGGTGGGAATAGTGGCGGGCATCTCACAATCCTCCTTTTCAAGGATCCTGAGGGCAGTGATGGAGGCACTTTTCAAGCACCTCCATCATTTTATTAAAATGCCTTTGGATATGGGTGCCCTTAGTGTGGCCAAGGCCAATTTTTACCAAATAGCTGGCTTCCCACACATCATAGGGGTTGTGGATGGTACTCACATACCACTTCAGCCTCCAGCACGGCTGGAGGCAATATTTCGCAACCGTAAACACTATCACTCCCTGAATGTAATGGTGGTATGTGATGCCTCCCTCCAGATCCTGTCCCTGAATGCAAAATTACCAGGAAGTGCACATGACTCCGTCATCCGGCAATCAGGGATATGGCACAAATTAAACAACCTACAAGCTGGTGATGCGTGGCTTCTGGGTAAGTGGAGACCTTTAGTACATAACAATGTTAAGCTTGATACATAGTGATCCTGATGTTGTCTATTCTTTTTCACAGGAGACAGTGGATACCCTTGCATGCCCTGGCTGCTCACTCCTTATTTGGCTCCCACACCAGGTCCACAAAGTGAGTTTAATACCGCACTTACAGCCACCAGGCAAGTGGTGGAGCGCTGTATCGGGCTTTTAAAAGGCCGATTCAGATGCCTCCACCGCTCTGGTGGCGAGCTCATGTATTTGCCGGATATGGTTTCGAAAATTGTGGTCCTGTGTGGGATCTTTCACAACATCGCCATAAGGAGTGGTGTTCCAATGCAGCCAGAGGATGCCTTACCTGTGGATGGCCCCCCCGAGGTTGATCGGAGGTCAGTATGTGGGGGGGCCATACGCGATGATGTGGTGGCCCGATATTTTAGGTAATTATTGACCAAACAACAGTGTGAATACCCAATGTGTTACGGTTTTTTGGCGTTCATCTTTTTTTATATTAATTCTTGCACCATCTTCTGTTTGTTTGCATAATCTTTGGCACTCCCACGATGACTACTTCCTGCTACCCTTCAAAAACCTTTATGTGGAAACTTCTGGAATATATTATAACACCCATATTGCAACGCCATATTTTTGAAATCATGTGGGCATGGACCTTTGTCAACCAGTTCTTGATTTGTTGTGTGTTTGTTTCCTGTTTTTGGTATGTGGTGTATTTCTGATTATCACTGTGTGTTTTGTTTGTGAGTGACCACTTTGTATTTTGATTTGTGTTGTGAATAAATATTTTGAGAGTGTAATTTGTTTCCTTTTTGGGCACGTTAGAAGCAAGTGTAAACAAACTCCCAAACGTTAATTTTACCTAAGGGGTAACCCAGTAATGAAGCAAGTGGAGATAAAATGTAATATGTTTTCGGCGTACTAACCAACACACCAAGGAATCCTGTACAATCAGTTGCCTTCGTAAGATTGTCCTAAGCAGATTGGCCACCAAATAGGAACCTGAAAAATGTTGTAAACTATCATGTTGTACACCCCAAAAAAGGAAAATGACATTGGTACTGGGAGGGGTTTCTTGTGCCTGTTTGCATTCAAAATACAACACACAATCTGTAGTGAGATTCTGTGGCAATCCTTGCTTGAAGAGTCTACTTATGTCAGTGTAAAGAATCTTGGATTTACTAAAAACGCATGAGACAGAGCTTGAATTAAAACTTATTTATTAGGAAACAATTTGGAAAAAAAACACACAAAAAAACTAATTCCTAAGGAGGACCGCCAGATGGTCAAGGCCCTGCAGAAGCCCAGTGACTTGCTCCCGCATACGTGCCACACACTGACAGATTTCTGCCCGACGCCTCTGTTCCTCTGTGGGTGACAAAAGTTTGGGGATTAATAAATCTATAATGAAGCAACATTCTAAAAAAACACAAAACAACCAAACCAAAACTTAAAAGCTTGTGGCGAAAAAAAACATTACATGGATAAAACCCAGCACCCCAAAATGTCCTAGGCCCAAAATACAAGGGCCCTAAAAAAATGCACACAGGTGTGATATGTGTATGGTGAAATCAGCAGGAACAGGTAAAGACAACCCCCAAAAATACCCTAAGGCGACAGAAAGCCACCAAAAATGGGGACGACACATGATTACATACAAACAGTTTGTGGTGCCCAAAATAAAATTAAAAAACATACCGTTCGGCAAAACGCCAGAGCCAGAAGCCACTCCCTGGACCACCTCGGAGGTGGCTACATTCCCCAAACCTAGGGGCAGGGTGTTTGACGAATCCTGGGAGGGGGTATTTGGAGGAGGGACGGATGGAGGAGAGGGGGAATTGGGCTGGAGGGGAAGTAGACCTGAAATCTTGGCCACAGGGTCTGGGGAGGAGGGGGTAATAGAGGAATTGGGGGTTGGAGAGAGGGGCCGGGACCGGCGTCTTGTCTGGCGATGACGCCGTAGTCTTTGCTGTGCCCCTAAAAGATGAAAAAAATATTGTGGTTAGTTTCAACAGGAATCCAAAAAAAAAAAAGTTCAATGACTAAATAGGACAGACATGAAAACATGCACATGCAGATATGACTACAATGACTAAATAGGACAGACATGAAAACATGCACATGCAGATATGACTACAATGACTAAATAGGACAGACATGAAAACATGCACATGCAGATATGACTACAATGACTAAATAGGACAGACATGAAAACATGCACATGCAGATATGACTACAATGACTAAATAGGACAGACATGAAAACATGCACATGCAGATATGACTACAATGACTAAATAGGACAGACATGAAAACATGCACATGCAGATATGACTACAATGACTAAATAGGACAGACATGAAAACATGCACACGCAGTTAGGGCCCACAAGATAAACTTGAAAACCACAGTCCATAAAACTTACTTTCCGCGATCTGCATGCGAAAGCATGCCAGCAAGCGGGGTGTACGCCGGTGCAGGTCCAACCACCTGCGCTCCAGCTGGCCAATATGTCGGCGTGAGCCGAAGGAGCGCAGGCGGCGACGTACCTCAGCATATGCGGAACGCTTTCGGCTATTTGAGATGGGTGGAGGCTGACTGGTGATCCGCCTGTCCATCACCTCCGTCAGCACCAGCAGTTCGCGCCTGGTGAATGCGGCGGATCTCATGATGGCAATGGTGTTTTTTTACAGAAATATTTTTAATAAAGCACCCAAAAAAAATTTGATTGGCTAATGTATTTGGGAAATTAACAGGACAAATTCTATTGGTTAGTGTATGAGTCATGTGTTCGACAGGGCCACAAATCTCTTGAGAGTTATGATAGGCTTGATGCAGTGACATGCGTAAGCAAATTTAAATAAAGAAATGAACCACAGAAAATTTGTGGGGATACAAACAAATAGAACAATTGTTTAATCGGGGCTAACATGTCTTTTGAACAATAAAAGCGAAGGTTTCAGCCGTACGTATTCTGCGAGTAAACACAAACACGGACAAGATTAAAGTTTCTTGCATTGTGTTGAAAAAAAAAAAACAATTAAGCTAATTGATACATTGATTGGCATGATACGATTGAGGGAGGTAGGCAGAAAAAACGAGCAGGTAATCGGAATCTGACAGGCCCACTTCCGGTTTGTACTTGTGCGTGCGTTCCCTTCAAGCCATTTCGGGGATGTACGCTCGCTATTTGGCACGCTCGTTTGTTAGAGGAGGGGTCGGCTGAGTTTGGGGCGGATTTTTAGCTGCGTACGAAAATACGAGCGAGTGCTTGAATTTAAATATTTTTTTACGTATGCCGAACGTACGTACGCCCAATTGCGAGTGGGTCTGAGTCAGGGCCCTTATACACTTAAAATGTCCAATATTGTAAGAAGGTGGTTTGGAAGGAACCGATGTGTAGTAAAACTTTGTTACATACATCCGTGTCCAGATTTCTGTAAATGCGCAATGTAAGCTGCCGACACATTGTGACCGTCAGATAAATGTACAGACAAATAGCTGACCATATTTCAATCAGATTATTCTTAGGAATCACATCAAAGGGCATACACATTGCCATATGTTTAGTGTCATGGCTTTGTCAGTGACCAGCATTGTCTGATGTGAACAGCATTGTCTGCAGTGGCCAGCATTGTCTGCAGTGACCAGCATTGTCTGCAGTGGCCAGCATTGTCTGCAGTGGCCAGCAGTGTCTGCAGTGGCCAAGTGTCTGCAGTGACCAGTATTGTCCGCTGTGTCCAGCATTGTATGCAGTGGCCAGCATTGTCTGCTGTGTCCAGCATTGTCTGCAGTGGCCAACAGTGTATGCAGTGACCAGCAGTGTCTGCAGTGGCCAGCATTGTCTGCAGTGACCAGCATTGTCTGCAGTGGCCAGCATTGTATGCAGGCATTATATAAACAACAATAATTCCATGTAAGAATAGTTGAATTGTCATTGACACTATGGAAGAGGATCCTCTACATGCTTCTTTTGTCATGTGTATGTACTCCTATTCATGTTTTATTAATATTTCAACACTGTGTGAAATACTGCACAACAATAACAGCCAATGGAAGTAGTAATGACAGGCTCCCAGGACGTATTTGAAAAGGGATTTGGTGCCTTTCTCACAAAGGGCAGGATGCATGACGCATCACATTTTAAATGTGTTGCATCCCAGCACTCATGGCAAGCATAACAGCGTTAATTGAAAAAAATCACAAAGGGTGCTGGGAGGGATTCGATTGGATTGGCTTCTATTGGGCAACGCCATCTAAAGATGCCATTGCCCACCGCATCCAAAGACGCAGCATCGGATCCACTGCAGGAACATCAGACATCTGAGTAACCTTCGGGGTTAATCAGGATGTCCGGCAAAATCACGGTGCCTGGGCCAGTGAAGCCACTGGTTTTGGCACACCCAGAAAAGGGGCCGACATGCCCCCGTTTTCTGTAACGCTCCCCGTCACCGTCCCCAAATGCCAGCAGCATGTCAATCATGCTACAGCTGTTGGGGCACTGTGAGCATTGTTACAGGACCAGATCTGCACATGTGCAGTGCGGCAATGATGTTCTGTTAGGTCAATGGCTGGGGAGGCACATATTAATAAAAACACAGTTTTTATATCAAAACTCTGGAGCATGACAGGGAGTATGACAGGGGAGGCTCAGATCTTTAAACATCAGAGTTTTGCGTAAATAGCGGATTTATGTAAGTCTTTGATTCAGGCCCTTAGACTGTAAGCTACAATGGATCAAGGACTGAAATTAATTACATATGTTCACTGTACAGAGCTGCGTAAATAATTAATGGATACTTGGGAATGGGTTAATGGGCACTGACAGTGTTAATAGGTTCTGGAAAGGTGAATTGATTAATGGATTCTTGGAAAGGGATGTTGGGTAAATCCCTGGTGGGCCCCAGTACACACACAGATATTTTGCCCAAGACTTGGTATAAGGCATGTGGGTAAGGCTTTATGTTTTTTGCTGGGAAGAGAGTATTGGTAGGCTTGCCATATCATCCCTTTAATTCCCGACACACATAAATTATACAGATTCTGTTGCTGGCTGACTTGACGTCTCCATTTCACCTGGTTTTAATAAAGCCACAGAACCTGTGTAATTCACAAGTGTCCTGAATTAATAGGAAGATATGGCAAGCCTAGGTATTGGGAGGGAGCGTGGTAGTAGAGTGAAACTTTGCCTAGAAGCCTGTCACAACCCGTGTTTGTTATCCTTGCCGCTGGGTCACTTACTGCTCCTGTGGCCACTCAGCTCGCTCCCCGAGCACAGGTTGTGCCACCATTACCATTCCAGTGAGATGCAGGCTTCACTGTTCCTGGCCTGCTAGGCCGCAGCTCACACTCAACCAGCCCTGGAGTACTGCTGTCCCGATCACCTGATCAAGCCGGCCAATCCCTATCTAGTCTCAGTCAGCCGGTACCATCTGATGCTGCTCGTCCAATCCTGGCTAACCCTGGGGTATATATTACAGTCTCTGGCTCTCAGTCATTGCCAGCACAATGTCTAGCTCAGTCATTACTGAGTGAAGCTCAACTGGGCTCAGTTACAGACATATTGCTATACGGCTGGTGCAGTCCTGCTGTTGTTTGCTGCACTAACTCTCTATGCTGTTCTATTCCTGTGTTACCAGTATATTGAGTTGCACAGGTAATCTCAGTATGTTCCAGTGTGCTGTATCTGTACTACATCCAGGGCTGTAACTAGGGTAGTGCGACCTGTGCCATGGCAAAGGGCACAGCACGGCATCTCCTAGCCTCCCCTATCTCTTCCCTGGCCCTTCTTCATGAATGAAGTTATGGCCCTTTTTCAGGTGCACTATCTTATGTCCCATTTAAAAAAAACGGACAGGGAGGGCAGGGGGGGGTACCAATTCTCTGTCTGTCACAGGGCACCATAAAGTCTTGTTACGGCTCTGGCTACATCTGTACAAAGCATCCACCTGTCTGTGCAGGTATATTGCCATTCCTGTTTACCTGAATCCGTTTCAGATTATTCCACAGTTACCATCCATTCTGGTGTTCGGTCTGTATCTGGTCCTGTCATCTATAGAGTGCTTCCAGACTACAGAGAAAACCTAGTCCAAGCCTGGTAAATCCTTCTGTCAAGATCTGCCAATCATTTGTCCAAGTAAGAAGAGTGCTTTATAATTATCAAGTAACAACCCAGTTCAGCCTAGTTAATTTACTGCTACACTCTTCATATTTTCGACAACACCGAAGTTCCTGATGGCCTAGTGGGTACGATACAGCATCTCTCTGCCGAGACCCGGGTTCGATTCCCGGATAGGGAGGCATCTAACTACACGTCAAGAGGTCTCCTCAGGCCTGCCAGCTTTGCATACACACCTTCCACTTCTATAAAAGACAACTACTCGACTCCGGTTCCACAAACAAAAACAAGCGTGGCAGCCTTTCACTGGCCCTGCCACTGGCAAATGTACAGATTTAGTACCATGCATGCAATGCGAGAGTATCTACAGCCGATTTGTGTTCAACTGTGCATCAGCCAATGAGCAATTAAATCCCAGCTGTTGTGATTGGAATGGGTATGTAATTCAGGCAGTTGGGATGTCTCCTGTCAAAATACAGACAGTGGCATCCCGATGGTCGTTATCCTGAAAGGGGTCGGGTAAATATGCTAACCCTCCCCCCTTCTTCCATAACCCTTCCTTCTTGTAGCCTAACCCTCCCCACCCCACCCCCTTTCCTTCCCCATTAGTGCCTAAACCTAAGTCTCTCCTCTTCGTGCCTAAACCTAAGTCTCCCTTCTTGTTGCCTAACCATAGCCCTCCCCCCCGCACCCTAACCCCTCCCCGTTAGTGCCTAAACCTAAGTCTCCCCCCTTCATGCCTAAACCTAACCTCCCCCCTTAGTGCCTAACCCTAACCTCCCCCCGTGGTGCCTAACCCTAACCCCCCCTAGGGGTGCCTAACCCTAACCCCTCCAGAAAAACCTAACCCTAACCCCGCTATGATGCCTAAACCTAACACTCCTCCCACCACGGCTAACAGCTAAGACCCCCCGGCTTACCTTGTTTGGGATGGCGTCTGTCTAGATTCTGGTGTGGGAAAGATAGGTGTCTGTATTTCGACACCTATCTTAAGTCCCGTGTCGGGCTTGAACCGTTGGGATTTAGACCGACGGCATCCCGTTCCCCTGTTTGCTGTCCGCTGTGATTGATCAAAGGAATTATGCCATGATTATGAGGTGAGGAAGAAGTTACTTCCCTCCCTACACACACATACACAAAACCATGAGGTTAATGCTTTTCCGGGGTTTATTTCAGGATCTACACTTCTAGAATTTGTTCTAGAAAGCCTTTTTTTAACATTAAAACTAACAAAAATAATAGCAAGGTAAGGTTAAATGTTTTTGTACTACCCTTTAAAGCCACGCACTGCCCCATAGGATGCCAATGCACCTAACTACAAGCTATTTTTAATATGTTTCTTCAGAAATGGTTCTTTAGGATACAATATTGTATAAACTCAGAGTACTTTGTATATACAATATTTTAGATACGTTGATACAGTTAGTGTATAACAGATGACGTCTGTTGTGTTAAGAGAGGCCCAGCTGAGAACTGTACTCTAGATCCCCGGGTTAATCTCTCTTGGCCCAGCAGAGCACTTTGATTGCAGCCCCCTGCCATTCCCATAGATAAGAACCAGCTCTGGAGACAGACTAATCTGTCTTTTTCTTTTGAATATTGGATAAGGTACACCAAGTTGGATTAATGTACGTCTCTTGCATGCATCAAGACGCTAGATGCGTAAATACCTTACAATTTTATATCATTAGTAGTAATCAACCCAAAAATTATTCTTGGCATTATATCAGCTTTCTTTTGGTGTACTAGAAGGAGATGAACTGCATTAAATATGATAGGTAAACTACACTAAAAATAAGTTTTAATTTGGTTTGAAGAATAGAGGGTTTGCTGAGACGCAGAACATTAATTAAGTTTGCTGATAACACTATAGGAGAGGACAAGATTAGAGAAACTGTGCAAAGGGTAATTAGGTTTTGTGTTGGAATTGGACTCTGTATTGGGGGATGGAGACATATAGAATGTTAATAGTAGATAAGGTCAAATTAGCCCATGTAGTCATTCAACTGTAAGCACAACTTAAGCTGAGTACAACTAACAGATATATCACCTGTTCCATTAAACGGGTGATATATCTGTAGAGCATCCGTGGGTGTGTACAGACGATATGTCTGTGAACGACATTGTTCACAGACATATTGCATCTGCCCTGCAGCACAACCTATGGCAATATATCTTGCAGATATATATCGGCACGTCTGGCTGTGTATGCGGGTGACCCGCCGACCGCCTGTACACTGGCTGCAGGGACCCGCTGGCGACTGACATCTCAACTGCAAATTTAAATGCCCTTCCAGTTGTGATGTCAGCGCAGACACATCAGGCAAATAATTGGTAAGTGTGTATGGACTTACCAATTGTTAGATAGGTCGCCGGGTCGGCCAGGTGTGTATCCAGCTTTAAACAACTAATGCTGTTAGGACAATTATATATTGTGCGCGCAATCTCCATGTCATGTATCAGTGCTGTCTGTGTTGACAGTCTAGGGCACAAAGCCAAGATGGTGGCACAACACCTGTGTCCATCTTGTGGGGTGCCTATAGAGACCCTGGACACTTGGGGGTCTATTTACTAAGCAGTGTTAGGAGACAGAGTGAAAAGTGATAAGAAAGTGATAAGGTTCCAGCCAATCAGCTCCCAACTCATTTTTCAAACACAGCCTGTGAGATGGCAGTTGGGAGCTGATTGGCTGGCACCTTATCACTTCCTTATCACTTTTCACTCTGTCTCCTAACACTGCTTAGTAAATAGACCCCTAAGGGGTCTATTTACTAAGCAGTGTTAGGAGAAGTGAAAAGTGAAGAGTGAAAAGTGATAAGGTGCCAGCCAATCAGCTCCTAACTGCCATCTCGCAGCCTGTGTTTGAAAAATGGCAGTTGGGAGCTGATTGGCTGGCACCTTATCACTTTTCACTCTTCACTTTTCACTTCTCCTAACACTGCTTAGTAAATAGACCCCTTAACCTCCTCTGTGTAGTGCACGTGACTTAATGACATCACATGGATTGGCGAGAGGGGAGCAAGTTGGGGGCCTGCCAAGGTACCGCACTGCATAGCATGGAGACCAATGGATGTCAATGTAATGCTATTTATATAGCGGACCTACTTATGTTGCATTTGGAACCCACTGGGAGAATTCTGGACTAGAAATGTCTATAGGACATATACTCACAGATGGTCCTAATATCACTATTCAACAGGCATGATAAACAGTATCCCACCATCCCAGGGATAATAACATTGTATTTACTCTTTGAGCTGCCCTAGGTTACTATTAATAAATATAAATAAGAATAAAAATAACTAAAATGCATCATGACAGGGCATGCTGGGACTTGTAGCTCCACAACAGTTGGAAAGTCACAGATAGTTTACTATCTACTTTTTAATGGTGTCCTTTGGGAGGAGGTGGCCAGAAGGGAAGAGTTTGGGGTATGGAATTAGAATTAGAGATGGCCAACAAACATTGATGGTTAAAGCCCATTGATGGTTTGCCATCTTTGGTTGACGGTTTTGCAATCGATAATAGAGAGCCTGGCAATGTTTTTTTTTCTTATTATTCAACAGCACTGGAAGCACTGAACTTAGCTCTGCCACCAATGTGACCAGCAAAGCCCTGCCTCCTTCCCTGATTGGCCACTCAAGTCCTGCTTCCAACCACCTCCACTGGAGGCCAATGATGGTGTACTGTAAACCATGGCTGGTTTCCCATGGATTGGTTTCCTGCCATCAATGTAAACCACTGATAGCACCATCGCTGAAGAATATTGATGGGAGAGCCATTGATGGCCATCCTTAGTGAGAGTTGTAGCACCATCCCTCATGGCACAATGCTATGAATTGCGACATTATGCTGAGGGGTGAGCTATAATTAAGTTTTTCATTGCAAATTATTTCATCACCAACGGAGTGCCCACTTCACTGGGGAAAGAGGCAGACTCCAGGACCGCTGACAACCCTCCCAGGATGCAATTCAGGGAGACTAGGCAAGTGTGGGTCTAGTAAGTGTACAGTTACTCATGCCTGGATGAGAATGGATTTCTATATGGGTTATATACACTTTTCATTCATCGCTGTAATCTAGAGAAGGATTTGCTGCCAAACCATCTGTGACATTGTGTGCTGTTAATACTCTGTAAAGTTTATGTATCAGGCCTGACCTGTTATAGCTGAGCTAGCTTAAAGAAACAAACATTTCTATACACACCTGTGAGCACACATATGTCTAAATCATTCCTCAGTTTTTCACTGATGGAGAGATATTTATATTATGTATCACAATATATTACAGGCTAGTCTGAGAGTTATTTGTTGACATTGTATTAACATTGTCTAGTAACATTAAGCCAATATGAAGCATGACCCAGAAATACTATACTTTAAGTAGGGGTTATTTCCCCATAAGCATCCAGTGAAATAGATGGGTATAAATCATTTTGCACAGGAAACCTTAATTCTCTCTGGGGTTTTTTTTTTTCATTTTTTCATTTGTATGTATTGGGAGCTCCCAAGCAGCTTGTGCTGCCACTGAGAAATCAACTAACTAAAAAAAAGTGAAGAATAAAATAAGGCACCATGATTATGACATAAGTTTGTGAGCAGGGGCTTCTAGCCGCTCTGTCTGGCTGTTAATGCTCAGTCTTGTTTTATATCTGGCTTGCAAACTATGTGATATAATATAATAAATAAATGTCAATAAATAAATAAGTTATGTAACAATTTGTAAGTTAATTTCCTATAGATAATTTAGACCTGTGAACATTCAAGTGCTCTGGTTGGCTGCATTTTGGGCTTGCCCTGTAAACAATCAGTGCTGTGTTTGGCTATAGGTTGATCTTGCCCTACAGCAGTGTTGGCTAACCTTGACACTCCAGCTGTTGTGGAACTATATATCCCAGCATACCCTGCCACAGTTTTAGCATGCCCTAATAGCAAAACTGTAGCAGTGCATGCTGGGTTATGTAGTTCCATAACAGCTGGAGTGTCAAGGTTAGCCAACACTGCCCTACAGTATATACACAGTTTGGTCTAGTTCTGAAATGCTCTGATTGGCTACAGGTTGATCTTATTCTGTGAATGATCTTTTGCTCTGATTGGCTACAGATTAGTCTAGACATGCAAATGTTTCAAAGGCAATAGCACATTTTTTATGGGTTGGGTATGAGATCACGGCGGTCGGGATGCCGCTGGTCACGGAGGTTGGGATTCTGGCGCCGGGATCGCGACGCTGTCGAGATTTTGGCGCCGGTATTTTACCCGTCGGCATCCCACATTCCGAGATGCTGACTACATCCCATTTTTTAATATATCCAAGCAGAAAATGATATCTTAATATATAAGGACTAGCCATTCCATCCCCTTTTGTCTACGCCCCCTCCAATCCTGTTTTACATAGGCCTACTTCCCCTGTACCTGGTTGTCTCTTATCCTTTTGCTGAGGCATGCGTGTGCATGTCACATCTAATGATGTGGGTGCTGTAGCAGCAGCCGTGATTAGGTTATCATGTAAGCGTGATGACCTCTGTCACTAATCAGGGTCTTAAGCTGGGTACACACAAAATCAAGTGATCTGCAAATATATCTGCAGATGACAGTTGTCATACACACTGAAGAACCATCATCTGTGCTCTGTGTGCTGGAGGGGGGTGGGCTCCCCTGGCCGGAGGCATGTCGCACCCTCTTCCCCGCTGCTGTAAGTTTACAGGTGGTCCGTACACACAGCATGATGCCCCAATATATCTGCAGATATATTGGCCATCGGATATGCAGCACACCCGACACGATATGTATGTGAACGACGTCGTTCACAGACATATGGCTGGTACACACTGGCCGATGGATATCCGATATATTAGCCGTTCAATTGATCGGCCAATATATCTGCCAGTGTGTACTCACCATTAGCCCCACTTACCGTACCCAGCACTGCCACATCATTGCACTCTGCACATCTCCAGTATACCAGCAGCAAACCAACTCTCCACAGCAGGTGTAACCAAACAAGCCGGCTGCATGGGCGTGGCCATGTTGGATTTCCCCGTGTGACTCCCCAATCCCTGTGCTGCAGCCATTGTCACATGATCCTGTCAGCCTATGGACTTTCACTGCTGCCTATTTAAACCCCTTCAGGAGAACAGCTCATTGCCAGAGCAATGTCTTCCTGAGATAGTTCCAGGTAACCAGGCTTCAGTCATTCCTGTGCTGTTCCTGTTTTTGCTATTACCAGGTAAATATCCTATTTCTGTGTGTGGTTTCAACCACATCCATAATACTCAAGCAGCCTGTTACCTGAATAATTAGACAAGCTAAAAATTGTGGTGAAGGTGGCATTTATGCATGAGTGAGTTTACCGTTCATGTATTTAAAAACCCTGCAAACTAGAGTAGCTAGGTTTTTTTATTTAAAGGATAATGACACCCGAAACGCAATATTCAGCTTTGGGTAGAGGTCAAGAAATGAAACATTAATACTGATTTTTTTCCTGAACTGGGGTAAGGAGTTGCTGCATATCTGCCGGCGTGTTCCCTACTATAAGTCTATAAGAGTCTAGTAACATGCTTTCCCCGGGTGTGGACTAAAAGATCTACAGTAATTAAACAGTCAAAAAGTGTACACCAACTGGTAGACAAATAATAGGTCGACAGGTGAACACAAAAAGTCAACATGTGTAAAGATATGCATGTACAAAAGGTCAACACAAAAATGTTTGACGTGTTTTTTTTGCTAACCTTAATCTTCATCCTAACCCTCCTCTTGGTGCCTATCCCTAAACATCAGTGTAAGTGCCTAACTCTAATCGTCCCTCCTAGTGCCTAACCCTAACCCTCTGGTAAGTGCCTAACCCTAACGGTCGTTCCAAGTGCCTTATCCTAACCGTCCAGTATGTGCCTAATGCTAACACTAAAACAAAAACTTGTGTCGACCATTTTTCTGTTGACTATTCCAATGTTGAGCTTTTGACCATGTTGGCCATTTGTATCTTTTGATCTTCATCCATGTTGACCTTTTGTACATGTCTACCTTTTGTACCTGTCGATCTATTGCTTGTCAAGTGTGGGACTGGAGCATGAGGGACCCACCAGGGTAATCAGTGGTAAGGGCCCATGCTTAAGGGGTGTGGTCATCCACAAGAGGGTGTGTGGCCAGTCACCACAGACGGTTGGCTAACCATTAGGCAAATCTTGGTGTAGTTTCTATAGAAGAGAACCAAGCCCCCTTGTTAATCAGTGGTACTGCTCCACCAGGTAATTGACTGTCTAATAGTGTAACAATTTATAATTTAGGGTCTGAAACCTGACACCTAGAGAAGGGCGTGGGTCCACAGGCAGTGGGGCCCACCGGCGATTTCCACTATACTTCTGTGGGCCAGTCCAACCCTGTGCCTGTCAACCAGTTGGTGTCTACCTAGACACTGACAAACTTTTTATTGTAGATCTATTGATTGGAATCCCTTTTCTCAGCAAAAAGTACTGTTGTCAATGCCCCTTCTCTATGAATGTTCCATATTATAATCACTTAACCTGGGTTTGATAACACTACAGCCTGATAACACCATAGCCTGTATAAAACATACAGTAAGAAGCAATGAGAATACCACTTGATCTTTAGATATGGGGAAAACTACTGGATCAGTAAGAAACCAGACCCTAGATAAGGTAAAGAATTATTTATTATTATTGTTTATCTTAATGAACAAATCCTCTAATTTGGGTTGGGTTTTTCCTTTATATAGGAACACTTTGAGATGTATGTATGTTGATGTGCTCAAAATATGTTATATGAGAGCAAATTATATTTTAGTTATAGGTTTATGTTAAGTTTAACAAATGTATTTAATAGCATGGCCTTAATATCACCAATGCTCTGAATGTAAACACTCAATCAAATATTATGTTTCGTTAATTAGTTAATTTATTAATTAGTCTACTTGTGTTACACCACTAACGTCTTCACTTGTGAACTAAATATCACATTATGAAATTTAAGAAAAGTTATGAAATTTAAGATTAAAATCCTGTCACTATATGCTAAATTTTCTTTTCTTATAACTTTGTATTTGAGGCTGTCCATGAATTTCCATGTTTATTAAATCACATCAAAGTGTGACTACAGAGGGTATTTCTGCATACACACACATTATGGCATTGGCGGTTTAAGTTTATACTTTGTTATGCTAAAGAAGCTCTGCCAAAAAGTCTGACTCTACTTTTCTTGTGCAACATCAAAGGGTTTGTGAGAAAGCGTCCAGGATATGTGGCGTGCGCAGGAAAATGGCTTCCTTCTAGCTGCTGAGACATAGTCAAAGCAATTTCCGATATGTATTACACACTGTGCTCATATCTAGTTGCATATCATATTATCAAACAATGTAAGGTATTATTTTTCCTAAATTATGCCATTAACAACTGTACTTTGACTTTTGAAATCTTTTTGACTAAAATGAAGTTGGACATACGCACTGTGTCATGAGGTGCATAGATGTCACAATCTCCCAGTATTAGTTTGACGTTAACCTCATATCACTACTCTGTGCTGTTGGGGTCCCATGTTCCTTACACCATCAAACTTTCAGCCTGTGGCTTCCAGCTTTTCTCTATTTCCCCTCTCCGCCCCACACCTCCAAATCACAACACTGCCCTCATTACATGCAGCCCTGTCCTCACTAGCCCAATCACAGGAATCACATGGGTGAACAGGTCAATGCCTTACTTTTTCATTGCATGTGACTTTGCAGGCAGACCGTTAGCCGTTATCATGATCATCAGGGTGCACTTGCAACACCTCTATTATAGGTGAAAATAATACGGCCAAAGACCAACTCTGCATAGCATTCAATTCTGCTGACATGCCCTCCTGAATTACCCTACATGAGAATGTCTTGTTACAGCCGAAATATGTCCTTTAGTCGCAAACAGACCATGATGGATTAGCCACAAGACTTACTAGAACTTTTCCCAGTAGGCCGGTGGCTTTATGCAGATGTTTGGAGGGAATGGGTATGTAATGCCAGCTGTCAGGATGCCTCCTGCCAGAATACCCACAGTGGCATCCTGATAGTTGGCATCCCGACAGGGGTCGGGTACGTATACTTACACTCCCCCTTCCCCCCCTAACCATCCATTCTTGTAGCCTAACCCTAACCCTCCCCACCCCGCACCCTCCCTGTTAGTGCCTAAACCTAACCCCCCTGCCGTGCCTAAACCTAATCCTCCCCCCTTAGTGCCTAACCCTAACCTCCCTCCAGTGGTGCCTAACCTTAACTCTCCCCCCTTAGTGCCTAACCCTAACCTCCCCCCAGTGGTGCCTAACCCTAACCTCCCCCCCAAAAAAGCCTAACCCTAACCCCACTATGCTCCCTAAACCTAATCCCCTCCCCACGGCTAACGCTACAGGCGCCCCAGA
Organism: Taudactylus pleione; assembly: GCA_031769625.1. Classification (NCBI taxonomy): domain Eukaryota; kingdom Metazoa; phylum Chordata; class Amphibia; order Anura; family Myobatrachidae; genus Taudactylus; species Taudactylus pleione. The sequence continues at coordinate 1,649,424 of JAUIMM010000175.1, forward strand.
CTTACCTTGTTCGGTTTGGCGTCCTTCGGCGTTCTAGTGTCGGGATTAAGATGGGCATATGTACTTTGACGCCTATCTTAAGTCCCTTGTCTGGATTTCAGTGTAAGTATTGAGACCGGCGGCATCGCGACCGCCTGCCTCATAACTACATCCCGTTTGGAGGTTGTGTGTTTTTGTTCTCAACCCATTAAAAAAGAAAAGTGCCTATAATTCACTTAGAAGCGAGGCAGGTAGGGAGGTGAAAGGCTGCAGAGGAAACAATGGGCAGGTAGACGGAAAGGCAGACAGACCAGTGGTCATCAGCCGTCTGGATAAGGGTCCTCTTCCACTCACACATATCCCCAGCCAGAATGGGGATGGCTACACAGTGTGAGAGCAACACAGAAAATCCGATCACCAATAGATAAGTGGTTGTAGAGGAAAAATGGGTATAGTTGAGGGAAGGTTATAATAACAATAAGGGGGTAGTAAGTTATGATTGGCTTTTATTATGAGGGTGAAGGTGCACCGCACACCCTGCACCCGTTATAGATATGTCATTGCTCCAAAGACTAAATTGATTTGAATTTATAATTATCACTGGAAAATGTTAAACACAATGCAGTATTAGACTGTAATGTACAAGAAGGGCTGCCCGCTGTCTGTGATCTCAGGTGCACAGTATTATGGAACATGGCTCTTTATGTTAATGACAACAAAAAAATACAACCATAACTGGCAGCCTAAAATAGACAGAAACAAGGGGGTAACCAGTGCTTTTATCTGATGGTACTCAGTGGCACGCAACACGGGCACCTTTATATGGCATCTTTTTAAAATCTTAGAAATAATTTCAGAACTGAATAAAATAAGTATCGAAAGTCTTGTTCAGAGTATAAAAGCTGCTATACTTTTTGTATCAACCTTTCTTTCTGAGTATCAGTACCTTTCTTTCTGAGTATCAGTACCTTTCTTTCTGAGTATCAGTACCTTTCTTTCTGAGTAGCAGTACCTTTCTTTCTGAGTATCAGTACCTTTCTTTCTATGTACCAGTACCTTTCTTTCTGAGTACCAGTACCTTTCTTTCTGAGTAGCAGTACCTTTCTTTCTGAGTAGCAGTAGCTTTCTTTCTGAGTACCAGTACCTTTCTTTCTGAGTATCAGTACCTTTCTTTCTGAGTATCAGTACCTTTCTTTCTGAGTACCAGTACCTTTCTTTCTGAGTATCAGTACCTTTCTTTCTGAGTACCAGTACCTTTCTTTCTGAGTATCAGTACCTTTCTTTCTATGTACCAGTACCTTTCTTTCTGAGTATCAGTACCTTTCTTTCTGAGTACCAGTACCTTTCTTTCTGAGTAGCAGTACCTTTCTTTCTGAGTACCAGTACCTTTCTTTCTGAGTAGCAGTACCTTTCTTTCTATGTACCAGTACCTTTCTTTCTGAGTATCAGTACCTTTCTTTCTGAGTACCAGTACCTTTCTTTCTGAGTAGCAGTACCTTTCTTTCAGAGTAGCAGTAGCTTTCTTTCTGAGTACCAGTACCTTTCTTTCTGAGTATCAGTACCTTTCTTTCTGAGTACCAGTACCTTTCTTTCTGAGTAGCAGTACCTTTCTTTCAGAGTAGCAGTAGCTTTCTTTCTGAGTACCAGTACCTTTCTTTCTGAGTATCAGTACCTTTCTTTCTGAGTACCAGTACCTTTCTTTCTGAGTATCAGTACCTTTCTTTCTGAGTACCAGTACCTTTCTTTCTGAGTATCAGTACCTTTCTTTCTGAGTACCAGTACCTTTCTTTCTGAGTAGCAGTACCTTTCTTTCTGAGTACCAGTACCTTTCTTTCTGAGTACCAGTACCCTTCTTTCTGAGTATCAGTACCTTTCTTTCTGAGTAGCAGTACCTTTCTTTCTGAGTAGCAGTACCTTTCTTTCTGAGTACCAGTACCTTTCTTTCTGAGTATCAGTACCTTTCTTTCTATGTACCAGTACCTTTCTTTCTGAGTATCAGTACCTTTCTTTCTGAGTACCAGTACCTTTCTTTCTGAGTATCAGTACCTTTTTTTCTAAGTAGCAGTACCTTTCTTTCTGAGTATCAGTACCTTTCTTTCTATGTACCAGTACCTTTCTTTCTGAGTATCAGTACCTTTCTTTCTGAGTAGCAGTACCTTTCTTTCTGAGTAGCAGTAGCTTTCTTTCTGAGTAGCAGTAGCTTTCTTTCTGAGTACCAGTACCTTTCTTTCTGAGTATCAGTACCTTTCTTTCTGAGTATCAGTACCTTTCTTTCTGAGTACCAGTACCTTTCTTTCTGAGTATCAGTACCTTTCTTTCTGAGTACCAGTACCTTTCTTTCTGAGTATCAGTACCTTTCTTTCTATGTACCAGTACCTTTCTTTCTGAGTATCAGTACCTTTCTTTCTGAGTACCAGTACCTTTCTCTCTGAGTAGCAGTACCTTTCTTTCTGAGTACCAGTACCCTTCTTTCTGAGTATCAGTACCTTTCTTTCTGAGTAGCAGTACCTTTCTTTCTGAGTACCAGTACCTTTCTTTCTATGTACCAGTACCTTTCTTTCTGAGTATCAGTACCTTTCTTTCTGAGTATCAGTACCTTTCTTTCTGAGTAGCAGTAGCTTTCTTTCTGAGTACCAGTACCTTTCTTTCTGAGTAGCAGTACCCTTCTTTCTGAGTATCAGTACCTTTCTTTCTGAGTACCAGTACCTTTCTTTCTGAGTATCAGTACCTTTCTTTCTGAGTACCAGTACCCTTCTTTCTGAGTATCAGTACCCTTCTTTCTGAGTATCAGTACCTTTCTTTCTATGTACCAGTACCTTTCTTTCTGAGTAACAGTACCTTTCTTTCTGAGTATCAGTACCTTTCTTTCTGAGTAGCAGTAGCTTTCTTTCTGAGTACCAGTACCTTTCTTTCTGAGTAGCAGTACCCTTCTTTCTGAGTATCAGTACCTTTCTTTCTGAGTACCAGTACCTTTCTTTCTGAGTACCAGTACCCTTCTTTCTGAGTATCAGTACCTTTCTTTCTGAGTACCAGTACCCTTCTTTCTGAGTATCAGTACCTTTCTTTCTGAGTAGCAGTAGCTTTCTTTCTGAGTATCAGTACCTTTCTTTCTGAGTATCAGTACCTTTCTTTCTGAGTACCAGTACCTTTCTTTCTGAGTAGCAGTACCTTTCTTTCTGAGTATCAGTACCTTTCTTTCTGAGTACCAGTACCTTTCTTTCTGAGTAGCAGTACCTTTCTTTCTGAGTATCAGTACCTTTCTTTCTGAGTATCAGTACCTTTCTTTCTGAGTATCAGTACCTTTCTTCATAGAAAAGAAGCACTGGGTGTAACCATAGCTCTTGTACTAGATGCAGCTGCTATATGGCCGGCAGCACAGAGGAAACAATGTGCCTCAAAGTACAAATGTAATAAAGCTTCATAATGAGTTTATCCAGACAGTTATATGATTTGGAGAATAATGAGGATAAAATGACCATATATATAATTCAGTCTAATGTGCCAGATTGCTAGTAATGCAATTAGTACTCTGCCCTATTGTATAGTGACAGGGGGAGGGGGAGGCATTATGGTGGGTATGATTTTATCATGGTACTTAGAAGACCCCATCACAACTTTACTGTGGGGCCCAGACATTTTCCAGTTACACCTCTGGCTAGAGAAGAACATTGTAAAGCCGTTAAACCAGTCAGAACTGATGGATAAACTGGGCATTCACTGGTACTAGGCAGCACGGTGGCACAGTCAGCGGCGTAACCTTCATAGTAGCACAGGGGATGTAGGAGGCGGCAATATATCGCGAGCACATTGGCGGATGTATATCCCCGATATATCTGTGAACAGCGTCATTCACAGACATATCACATTGGCTGTGCAGCACAGCAGATGGCCGATATATCTGCATATATATCGGTGCATCTGCTGGTGTGTATGGGCGACCTGCCGATCGACCGTACACATGCTGCAGGGACCCGGTGGTGAGTGACAGCTCAACTGTGAAGGCAAAGTTAAATGCCTGCCCAGTTGTGATGTCAGGGGTGACATTTGAAATATTGAAGAGTATTTGAAGCAGTAAAGACACCACTCTACTCAGTCTGGAGGTATGAGAATTACCAACATGGACTAAGATTCTCGCCAAACTCCTCTTGATTGACTTGCAGAAGTTAGGGAGGTTATCCAGCACTAACCTGGATTGTACATGTGGTGTGGGGTATAGTCCCTACTGTTACCCTGTATAGAAAGGATTGTCCATAATTGAAGAGTAGGAGACGGGTGCTACCTAAAAACTCAAACTGCTAAATTCAAATAGCAGCACCATTATGGGACACACAGACACACACATTATATATAATATATAATATATATTAATATATTATTTACCTGCAAATATTTTTTAAAGCAGCAGCAATGCCAATATATGGCTATGTACCATGTTTTTAACTAAATGCATCAGTTAAAAATTTTTTATATATACTTTTTGGTGGGGTATTTACGCCATTGTTTCAGGAATAATAACTAACAGACAAATTGTCGTAAATACCATAAGCCATGCCAGTCATTTGTATGCTATTCCCAAATTCTAGTTAGTCAATTTCCTCATTGAACTGTTGAAGCTGTATTTTTTGGTGGTTATATGTTTTTCAGGATTGGTAATATAATATTTGCCTACGAATGAGTAGACATGCAATATGCCAAAAGTGACAATGATAAAAAAAATATATAAATATTAAGAGATATTTATTCTTCTCCTTCTGATTAGTTTGTAGCACTAGCATATTCTGCAGATACAATACAATAATGGGTTTAGTAGTGGAAAAGTTATATAAAGAAGTATAAAAGAGTTATGGAGGAGAAGGGGGGTCAGGACCAGTCTCCCATACTTATTCCCAGACTACGGGAACGCTGCATCTTCCAATTCAGTCCTGTCCAGCTCTAGACTTCTTGTCACCAATCTGATTGGTAGACTAAACAGTTAAGTGCCTCCTTCTCTGTACTCAACGGTCCCAGGCCTGCTGTAGTCACTCCGAGCCCTGTCATACAGCCCCTCTACAGCTGTATGGCATGACAGATCCTAAGGCTCGGGAAGAAGATGGTTAGCGTCAAACCTAAGAGCAGGAGTCAGACATGACAGGCGAAAACTCCATTACCGCTGGAAAAGAACTGGATGGAATATGTAATTATCTGCACAATTCCCCAGCTGCAATTTTAATAAGCTTGCCATATTTTGAAAGCATTTAATCATTCAAACCCAAATGCCTAAAATTCATTTGTATATGTTAATTTAAGGACTTCCAAGTGGTGTAAACCTTTCTTCCAGCATAAAATATTATACTGTGCAAATTAAGGAGAATAGTTTAAGATTCTGCAAGGTCAAAATATATTTTAGGAAATAGATAAATAATATACTAATAGGTATTGTTTAAGTTTGATGAACTTTTTGACAGCTTACATGGTACACCAGAGGTCTGTTGTCCAAATTTAAAATAAAATACAATAAATTATAATAAAACTACATTTGGCTGAAGCTTTAAACCATGGCAGTGTATATATAGACTATTTGAAATCATTGTATAAACAAAGTAGACATAACAAAAAATCAGTACCATGGACAGGGGACATTAATGATACATTAATGAGCGATATTTATAAAAGAAAGCACACAGTCACAGATTATGGGCCTGATTCAGAGCCGCTCGCTGCTAGCGAGCGCTCGCTATGAATCAGGGCGTGTTTTTTTTTCTCCAGGCCCCTCGCTAAGCTGTGGGTGACCACCCACAGATTGTGCGAGCGGCCTGGAGTCCATCGCGATTATCGCGACCATCGGGCTTGCGATGAGACCCTGTGGTAGGGTCTCGGCTCCCCTAATAGAGCAGGAAGTCCACTACTGACATCACGAGTGATGTCAGTAGGGCCGCCCACAAATGCCAGGCGTTCCTAAGGGAACGCCTGCGTTTGTGCAGCCACCCTCCCTCCCCGCCTACAAAAGTGGGCGAGCTGTCAATCAACATCGACAGCCGCCCTGTCTTGTAGTGAGCCCCGCAGCGACTGAAGCTCAGTCGCTCGTTGGGGCTCGCGCATGCGCACGTCGGAGGCGGCGCATGCGCAGTGGGGGACCATCGATTCGCTTGCGAGCGCTGTGCGCTTGCAAGCGGGTCTGAATCAGGCCCTATGTCTTTTAAATTCTTTTACTGTTAATTATATTTGCATTATATTTCTGATTTCTGATTCTTACATTGAAACCATACTGGTAAAAAAAAAGTATGAAAGGCTACATTTATTTATAATATTTATCATTTACAACTACGGTGAGCTTAAATTACTCAGGGAGAATTACTATACAAGATGCTCAGTGTACTTTAGATATTTGCATAAAGGTAACTTATATACAGTATGTATATGTTTTTTTTCTGTATTTCAGTGACATTTCTATGTCACACTGGACTGTTTAATAAAAAAAAGTGGAGGTTACGTATTTTGTGTGGATTAGGGTGAGATTGTCTAAATGTTGTTGGTACAAAGTGATTTGTGTTAATGTTCAGAGGTATGAACGCATACAATGTAATCAGTCATGTTGAATGTTTCACACCTGATCTTGTCAGGGCAGTCCCTATTCATGGACCTGAAGAGGGGTGAAGTTTACACGAAAGAGTCAGGGAGTTTGCTCAAAAGTGGGCATTTACAGGCTGATTGAGTGGGGGGTGGGTGGATCAGAATGGGGTTTATATCTGTCTTGATTTCACATAACTAAATGTTGGGAGGTATGATATTCATTTATATAAATTATAACATTTATTTATTTTATTTACTAACAATTATTTATATAGCACCAGGGGCACCGAGAGGGGAAGGGGGAGCGGGTTCTAATTACCTGGGCCCAGGCTTGGTGGAGGGCCCGATTCTGCCGTCACTCATCCCACTCCCACTTACCAGTCAGCGGCATTGTCACTGTTAACCTGACATTCTAATGCAACTCTTTTGAAGAGTACAGTTACTGTACTACAGTATTACCTTCCTGTTCCATGACAGACAGCTGAAATGTCTTCCAAACATTTAGGACAGTGTGATCCAGTACAGGTCAAAAAACTGAGACTGACTAGTTGCAACATCACCACATCACTGGCCCAGCCTCTGAGTATGAATCAACCAATCTACTTTTTTGCAAAACAATCTGTCAAGCTGTCATCTGTCACTCTGTCAGTCACTGTCTGCTTGTTTAGTTAGAGAAGCCCCTAACATGGCAATCTACTGCAGAGGAGTGGAAGATAGTACAGTGAATAGTGTCAAATAGTGTCTTTACTTCCTGTTTAAGAACTGTACAGTAGAATTTGTGGGAGTAATGTCCTAATGTAATGCTGTGGCATGCCTCCTGTAGGCTTTTGTGGACCTTGAAAGAGGTAGGATTTACAAGGAAATTAGTGTGGCTGGGCAGAATGTGAGCATGGTTAGGTGGATTTGGGCAGGGTTTGTGTGAATTGGTGAGAGGGCACATACAGTACTCCCAACTTCTAAAGAGAAAAGTGTGCCAACTTACAGGACAGCTGCACAGTGACCTTAAATTGGGTCTATCCTGCCTAAATTGGGATAATTTGGAGGTATGATTAACTTATTTTACGAACTAGAATATAAGAGGGCATACATAAAGGTGCCCAATTGCAGATTTGTGACTAATTGGCCATCTCAGACATAAGAAGGGGCATACCTACACCTGAGTGTTATTACTGCCTCCAGGTGAACACTCTGTGAACCCTTATGTGGGTCCATCTGGAAATAAGCATGGTGTATTTTATCTATGATCCCATGATGTGGCTCTAGGCAACAAACTGGTTTGGACCCCTTCAACCATCTGTTTATAAATAAAAACAAAACTATTCTTTTTTTGTTAAATCTGGTCTCAGTGCCTACCTGGCACTTGGTAGAGTCTATGCTATAGAACAGTGATTCCCAACCTCGGTCCTCAAGGCACACTAACAGTCCTGGTTTTAGTGATATCCATGATTGTGCACAGATGGTTAAATCAAAATAACTGAGGTACTAATTAAGTCACTTGTGCTCAAGTATGGCTATCCCTAAAACCTGGACTGTTGGTGTGCCTTGAGGACCGTGGTTGGGAACCCCTGCTATAGAATATACTTGCACTTTTGAAATATCACCTTGATTAATTTCAGCATTTAATTTTGTTTTCCTACACTGCTGCTCAGCTTAGCGTAATATATATCTAAAATAATGGTATGTGAGGGGACACTAGGACTATTTGGATTACATGTGCCAGTTTTAGGTATTGGAAAACCTTTATTACATTTATTTTAGTGTGTACAAATGCACTTTACTTAATAAGAGCTCCTGGAACATGGATGATGTTGGAGTGTAGTAACAGCTGCAGGCTTAGTATGCAGGGGAAGCAGTAGGTGTCACTGTGTCTTTGCCTGTCACCAGGGTAGGACTGGCCCACAGGGCTACAAGAGAAATCAATGGTGGTCCCCACTGCCTCTGGGGCCACCCACTCCTCTGTTCCAGACTGTGCACTCACATAATACATTGTTAGTTTATTAGAGGGGCAGTTACTTGATGGAGCAGGACCACTGATAAACGTGGGTGCTTGGTTCACTTCCATCCTAGCAATCAAAGTGGGTGGTCACGACACAACTCTGCACCCTCCTCTTGTTGCCAGTGGGCTTTAGCATAATGAATACAGTTCCTTTCAGTGATTGGAATGGCATTGTACAGTATACAGGGCCATAGGGTAGTGCGGCTGGTGCCATCGCACAGGGCACCACAAGTCAGGGGGCGCTGTTTGGGCCTGTCAAATTTCTGTTTATTATCATTCTCACTTGTAGCTTCCTAGACCATGCACTCTCTAATTCAGCGTTCTTCAACCATAACATCACCAGAATATCATATTGACAATTTCATTGATAGGGGCCCCCACAAGTGATTTGCCTCTGGGCCCCCACAAACCTTAATCCAGCCCTGAGTGTGCTCTCTATCCTAAAATCTTGTTTGTTAATCCCCATGTTATGATACCCTAGCTAATACCCTAGCATTAATACCCAAACAACCTTAAACCCCGACTCTAACAAACCCTTGACCCTAAAACCCTAACTCCCTAACACTAACCCCTAACACTAATACCAAAACAACCCTAATCCCCTAACAACCTACCTTGACCCCCAACCCTAACCAAACCCATAACCCATCCTTAACCCTAATAAGTAACCCTACATGGGCAGATTAGATGGGTCAAATGGTTGTTATCTGCCATTAAATTCTATGTTTTTCTATGTTTTAAGATTACATCTATTATTTATTTTAACAGCTTGCCTGCATGTTGAAGATAGCATAAAAAAGTATATACTGAAACAGAAAAGTAATCACAATGATAGTATAAGCCAATTCCCGGTTACTACCACCTCAGAGATATGCAGAAAACAGGTATCTCCCCCCCTTTCCCAGGTATTACTGTGCATGGAAAACTGTTGTGCACCTGCTTACCCGCTACTCAAGGAAGGGCCCACTAAAGGAATAATCCCTGCTACTTGAATCTCATTTAAAAATCTAATGCCAAGAACTCACACTCACCATGGATTGGCCCAATGCTCCCAACTCCCCCTATTAGAAGAAGCTAAAATAGCTCCCCCTGTAGATGCACCTTCACCCTAATCATAGTTGCCTACCTTTCAGTAGCTCTTCCCGGGAGAAGCCCGAGTAAGAGAAGCAGCAGGGGGGTGATGGAGGCGGGGCCTGACTATTTGTGTCATTAAGCCCCGTCCCCTCACGGAAAAATTGCCGCAATTGGTTAGAATTTAAATAGAGGGCGGGGCCAAATAACGTGATTCATGTAGAATCACGTCTTAAGCCCCACCCCCTACACGTAAACCCGCGATCGCCGCCGGAATTTTCCTCATTCTGCCCACTTCACTGGGAAGTGAGCAGAATGTGGGAGAAATGCCTACCCTTCCGGGGGTGCGGGGGGGTTACCCGAAAAATCGGGAGCCTCCCGCGAAAACCAGGAGGGTAGGCATGTATGACCCTAATGCTCAGCAGATCGTTAGCAGGTTGCATTAACTAGCACACTGTAAGGAGGGGATTGCAAATGCTGTTTAAACTGTAGACCACAAATTTAGAATGTCACCGCATTCTGTTCATATGGAATTCATTAACTGTAATAATGATTTATTTTCTAGGTGATCCTTTCCCCTTAAAATGTGGAACAACAATTATTCCTAATAGCTTCCATTAGAAGATAAGTATTTCTATTGTTCCATTGTTTGCTTATACAATACCCAGAATGTTTTACTGTCTGCCGTAAACTAGTTTTTATACATATGGACAAGAGTTTCTTTGAGCCGAGATGTTTATGCCACGGCCTAAGCTTATAGTATGTGTATGTCAAAATATTTGCCTCAACTGCTAGAGGATTGTCAGCAATCTCTATTCTATACATTTCCATGTACACTTCTGAATGTGCTCAGCAACTGGAAACCAAAAAATGATTTTACATCTCGTCTGATTTTCTGCCAGGAAAACCCCCAAAAAGATAGTTAGGGGTAAATTTACTAGAGTGAGAGTTTTTAGAAGTGGAGATGTTGCCCATAGCAACCAAACAGATTCCAGCTTTTATCTTCTAGAAGGTGCTACTTAAATGTTACGTAGAACTAGATTGGTTGCTATGGGCAACATCTCCACTTCTAAAAACTCTCACTTTAGTAAATTTACCCCTTAATATGTGTTTTCCCCCTCATAGCCGATTATTTATTAAACCACTTCAGGACCACTCATCAATTTGCATTTTGTTGGAATACATGGACAAACTTGTGAGCACTGCTCCACCGTTAACTGTATAAAAAACTCTGCTGTAACACATAGGATCCAATAAAATGTTTTTATTCATTCTCCTAACCGCACTAGAAAAATTATAGTTACGCAGAATCGTTACAGTTGCTACAGGCAACACCACCTTTTCTGCACAGTTATTAGTGTAGCAGTTTTTATAAATGTCCTAACAGGATGCAGATAAACATTCTGCAATAACGTCACTGGAGCTAGAACAAGTTTGTCGCTGTCAGCCTTTAGCCCCAGAACTGTCCCAGGGAGTTGCTGCGTCAGTTACGGGCAAACCCCATTGGTTTGAAAACACTGTCGTTTGGCGAGACAGAATTTGTGTCTCCCATGCCACTTCTTAGCAACAATTTTATACTGGTAACAGTGATCTAATGTGATCCAGCATGTCATTTAGGATTACTGTAGGTAACTATTACTATTGGACACCCCCCCCCCCCCCCCAAAAAAAAAAAAAGCTCAATGAAAAAAAAAAAATCAAATATAAAAAAAAATAAGAAGAAACAATAAAAGTCTATTTTTAAACAGATGCTACACAAAAAGTGAGATTTGGTTTCATTGTATAGGACTCTACTGTAGTCTTCAAGTGGTTAAATTGAATTATTTGTCAATGGTTATTAATATAGCTCACACATATTTAGCTTCGCTCTACAGAGAATATTTGGTCATTAACATCAGTTGCTGATCCAGTGGAGCTTACAATCTATTTCCCTACAACGTCAATACATATAACTGCCAGGCAGTGGCGGATTTTACCTTTTACCAGCCCCCCCTCCCCAGTAAAATCCGACACCCCAGTAACAGGATGCCATTGGAAGTGCTCCCTGTCCCAGCTAACCAAAGTCGGACAGGCAGTCCCACGGGGGAGCTGTTTTCTATACCTATCCCTATACTATTCTATATCTATACCAATACCTTGCTATAGCGACAGCCCTTCTGGCTTCTAGTGGCTGCAGCTAATGTAGCCCTTAGAAGCCTGGGCTGTTTTTTAATTTGTGCGCATGTGTGAATTCTCTGTCTCTGCGCTCAAGCTACACATTCAGACTGGCAGAGCAGACGCCACCAGCAATGACAGGTAGAAATGTTTTTGGATTGTGGGAGGAAACTGGAGTACCTGAAGGACACGAGCATGTGGAGAATATGCATACTCCACACAGATAGGTCCTGGTTGTGAATGAACCATTGCGCCATCCGGGCTGCCCCAAAATGTAACATACTCTATTATCAATTACTATTTGTTTTCTGGTCATTTCTCTAGAACCTTTCTGTGTGGCTTTAAGCCTTTGTGTACACACTGAATCCAATCTCTCTGAACATAATAATGTAATAATATTAGAGCAGGATGTTGCATTTCCTGCTTGCTCTCATAAAATGAAATATCAACCTTAAGTGACAATGAAAACGGCGCCCCTAGTGGCTACATTATGATCGAAAACTGTAGTTTGTATTCTTGTCTTTTCTAAGCAATAATTGTTAATATAAAAAAAATATTTTAATTATGGAAAATTCATTATTTTATTAGGCAAGATGAGTTTTTTTTTTTTCAAATATATTCCAACTACATTTATTTTATATTGCCCCAATACTAGATAAGCCGCATCCCTGTGGTACATATTTATCAGCAAGTTAAAAGCCTTATGCAATGTTGGTGTTTTCCCCTGTGATAGGGCTTGTTATTGCATTGCACAATATGTAAAAAGGGTTACTTTGGTGATGGCATTATCGCCGCTAATACTCCTGACACTGGTCAAATTTACTGTCTTTAGCTTAACTAACAAGTAAGGCCAAGTAATAAGTAGCGAGGGAGTACTTGTAACTCTCCAATAGCAGTTTAGTTATTGTGATCTTATGCTGGATGTGATGGAGAAGCAAAGACATAAAATTGTATATCTGGAAGCTGTTAAAGAATGCAATATTATTTATTCATCAAGATGATTTTCTCTCATTCTTATCATCAGCGGTAACTGTCCAGCATTCCTCCTTTTACTTTAGCATTTATTAATCCATGCACCTGGTTACCTGTTTTCCAACTTATCTCACAGGATCCTGTGGTGGGAGAGAGTGAGGTACAACAGTATGTTTCGTTCAGCAGGGTAGGGCACAGTGACGTGCGTTGAGATCAATAGCTGGGAGCCTGTTTCACCCACTACTCACTGTAACTCTCCCCTCAGTACACTAAGCTTCAGTGTCCATTGATTCTTCAACTTGCATCACTGTGTTTTCTCTTGCTGCTGCTGCTGACTGAGCTCTGATCTCTAAACACTGCAGTGCACTTCCTGGTCACTTGACACAATCAAGGTGTCGATCAGTGCTTAAGGCACACACCCCCTTACTCAGAAGTGTGCCTCTATTAACTCCTTTTCTGTGCAGCTTACTGCCTGTGGTTGGCCCCACCGCCAGCTCTGCAAGCAGAGTCTGACTATACAGAAGCGAGGCCGAGATGTTGCTGCCTCAACTCTCGTCTCTCTGCAGTCCCAGGGAGCCAGGGTTGGACTGGCCCACAGAGGTACAGGGGAAATCCCCGGTGGGCCCCACTGCCTGAGGGGTTAGGCACCACCCCGGAGGGTTAGGCTAAGGGAAGGGGGGTTAGGGTTAGGCACCCCCGGGAGGAGGTTAGTGTTAGCCACCCCCAGGGACATTTAGGATTAGGCTGCGGGAAAGGGTGGGTTAGGTTTAAGTACTTAGAGGGGGTTTAGGGTTAGGCACTTGGGGGGGGAGGTTAGGCACCCCTAAAGGAGGGTTAGGGTCAGGGTAGGGAATTAGGTTAGCGATACTTACCAGAAAGAACGATCAGGATTTTCACCTCTGCCGGGCTGCCGCTGTTGGGATTAGAACCGCTGGCTATGCGGCCGGCGGTAAATCATATTGATTCCAGCACTTATCCTCGTGTATCAATGCCTATTTCCCTATATATAGTAAGCGTGCCTTTTTACCTCTATGTCTGCCTGTCATTGGCCAGTCTTGTTCTATTACTGTTTGTTCCCAATTGTATATCACAAAGGAATATGCTGGCACTATATAAGTAATTGTTAATAACTGTTAACAATAAAATGTTGACTTTGTTGAAATCTATGCACAATGTCGACATGTGAAATGCCAACATTCTGCAGAAAGCCAAAATTAGGGTCAGGGTGCGGGCAGGGGCGTCTTAAGAGAGGAGGGGGCCCATGTGCACTCCCCGTGCGGGGCCCCCTCCTCTCTCCCTGGTGGCCGGCAGCCGACTGATGCGGCTGGCCCGCCACCGGAGCATTAGTAGACTCCGGGCAAACTGCGCATGCGCAGAACACTGAACAAATGGCCACGGCGGACATTTTCCAGTGTCCTGAGCAGCGCTGACACCCGCCGCAGGACCACGGACAGGTAAATTTAATAATATGGGTACAGGGTGTGAGGTGCGGGGCCCCCTTAGACCCGGGGGCCCGTGTGCCCTGCACACACAGCTCCCATTATAGATACGCCACTGGATGCGGGAGAAGGTTTAGGGGTAATGTGAGAGTTAGGGATAGGGGTTAGCATACTGGAACTGTGCATTACCAGACACCAGTGGACCCAGAAGATACTGCTGCACAGCCAAAGCTGAACGCAGGTAAGCAATCGCTGCACTGCTGGGACCCACTGTTTTGACCAAATTCTAAGTATGTTGAATTTTCCTTGGTGTTGACGTGCTGAATGACAACATGCTGCATGTCAACATTAGGACTATGTCAACATTTTCATGTCAACATTATGAATGTAAACAAAACAAACCAAACCTGTTAAAGAAAAGCCTACAAATGCACATGGAGCTTTCACGGGGGAGACAAGCTCCCCACCCTGCGGGCCTCAGTTCACGTGCATCCTCTGCTACTATTGGTTGTTATACTTTACAAGCAGGTAGGAGATAAGCAGAAGAAACTTCCACAAATGTCCCCATGAAAATAGATTATAATTGCAATGTAAGAAATTACTATTTAGTATATCATGAGCATAATGCTGAGCTGAATATTCACCTGTTTGGGGAGCCCATCTTCTGTTCTGTGTCTTCACACTGTGCATGCTCTGGGAAAACACATACGCAAGTACGGCTGATACAATACAGTCACATCTCCACATGCAACTGAAAAAGTGTAACTGGGCTGTAATGGGGCATTCTCACACAAGCAAAGTACAGCAAGGACATGTTGGTGCGTTTGACTACAAGCAAAGTACAGCAAGGACATGTTGATGCGTGCGACTACAAGCAAAGTACAGCAAGGACATGTTGCTGCGTGCGACTACAAGCAAAGTACAGCAAGGGCATGTTGATGCGTGCGACTGCAAGCAAAGTACAGCAAGGGCATGTTGATGCGTTTGACTACAAGCAAAGTACAGCAAGGACATGTTGATGAGTGCGACTACAAGCAAAGTACAGCAAGGACATGTTGCTGCGTGCGACTACAAGCAAAGTATAGCAAGGACAAGTTGATGAGTGCGACTACAAAGCAAAGTACAGCAAGGGCATGTTGATGCGTTTGACTACAAGCAAAGTACAGCAAGGACATGTTGATGAGTGCGACTACAAGCAAAGTACAGCAAGGACATGTTGCTGCGTGCGACTACAAGCAAAGTATAGCAAGGACATGTTGATGCGTGTGACTACAAGCAAAGTACAGCAAGGACATGTTGATGCGTGCGACTACAAGCAAAGTACAGCAAGGACATGTTGATGAGTGCGACTACAAGAAAAGTACAGCAAGGACATGTTGCTGCGTGCGACTACAAGCAAAGTACAGCAAGGGCATGTTGATGCGTTTGACTACAAGCAAAGTACAGCAAGGACATGTTGATGCGTGCGACTACAAGCAAAGTACAGCAAGGACATGTTGATGCGTGTGACTACAAGCAAAGTACAGCAAGGACATGTTGACACGTGTGACTACAAGCAAAGTGCAGCAAGGACATGTTGATGCGTGCGACTACAAGCAAAGTACAGCAAGGACATGTTGATGAGTGCGACTACAAGCAAAGTACAGCAAGGACATGTTGATGTGTGCGACTACAAGCAAAGTACAACGAGGACATATTGATGCGTGTGACTACAAGCAAAGTACAGCAAGGACATGCTGATGCGTGCGACTACAAGCAAAGTACAGCAAGGACATGTTGATGCGTGCGACTACAAGCAAAGTACAGCAAGGACATATTGATGCGTGTGACTACAAGCAAAGTACAGCAAGGACATATTGACACGTGTGACTACAAGCAAAGTACAGCAAGGACATGTTGATGCGGGCGACTACAAGCAAAGTACAGCGAGGACATATTGATGCGTGTGACTACAAGCAAAGTACAGCGAGGACATATTGATGCGTGTGACTACAAGCAAAGTACAGCGAGGACATGTTGATGCGTGCGACTACAAGCAAAGTACAGCAAAGACATATTGATGCGTGCGACTACAAGCAAAGTACAGCAAGGACATGTTGATGTGTGCGACTACAAGCAAAGTACAGCAAGGGCATGTTGATGTGTGCGACTACAAGCAAAGTACAGCAAGGACATGTTGATGTGTGCGATTACAAGCAAAGTACAGCAAGGCAGAGTTGCCTACCTTTGTAAATCTCTTCTCGGGAGAAGCCCGGGTAAGAGAAGCAGGAGGGGGACGATGGGGGCGGGACCTGACAATTCTCATCATTAAGCCCTGCCCCCTTGCGGGGAAATTGCCATGATTGGTAGGAATTTGCATAGGGGGCGGGGCCAAATGACGTGATCCATGTAGAATCGCGTTTTAAGCCCCGCCCCCTACACGGAGACCCGCGATCACCGCGGGTATTCTCATTCTGCCCACTTCACTAGGAAGTGGGCAGAATGCGGGAGAAATGCCTACCCTTCCGGGGGTGCGGGGGGTTACCCGAAAAATCGGGAGCCTCCCGTGAAAACCGGGAGGGTAGGCATGTATGCAGCAAGGACATGTTGATGCATGCGACTACAAGCAAAGTACAGCGAGGACATGTTGATGCGTGCGACAATAAGCAAAGTACAGCGAGGACATGTTGATGCATGCGACTACAAGCAAAGTACAGCAAGGACATGTTGATGCATGCGACTACAAGCAAAGTACAGCAAGGACATGTTGATGCGTGCGACTACAAGCAAAGTACATCAAGGACATGTTGATGCGTGCAACTACAAGCAAAGTACAGCAAGGACATGTTGATGCGTGCGACTACAAGCAAAGTACAGGAAGGGCATGTTGCTGCGTGCGACTACAAGCAAAGTACAGCATGGACATGTAGCTGCGTGCGACTACAAGCAAAGTACAGCAAGGGCATGTTGCTGCGTGCGACTACAAGCAAAGTACAGCAAGGGCATGTTGCTGCGTGCGACTACAAGCAAAGTACAGCGAGGGCATGTTGCTACGTGCGACTACAAGCAAAGTACAGCAAGGACATGTTGATGTGTGCGACTACAAGCAAAGTACAGCAAGGACATGTTGATGCGTGTGACTACAAGCAAAGTACATCAAGGACATGTTGATGCGTGCGACTACAAGCAAAGTACAGCAAGGACATGTTGATGCGTGTGACTACAAGCAAAGTACATCAAGGACATGTTGATGTGTGCGACTACAAACAAAGTACAGCGAGGACATATTGATGCGTGCGACTATAAGCAAAGTACAGCGAGGACATGTTGATGCGTGCGACTACAAGCAAAGTACAGCGAGGACATGTTCATGCGTTTGACTACAAGTAAACTACATCAAGGACATGTTGATGCGTGCGACTACAAGCAAACTACAGCAAGGGCATGTTGATATGTGCGACTACAAGCAAAGTACAGCAAGGACATGTTGATGCGTGCGACTACAAGCAAAGTACAGCAAGGACATGTTGATGCGTGCGACTACAAGCAAAGTACAGCAAGGACATGTTGATGCGTTTGACTACAAGCAAAGTACAGCAAGGACATGTTGCTGCGTGCGACTACAAGCAAAGGACAGCAAGGGCATGTTGCTGCGTGCGACTACAAGCAAAGTACAGCAAGGACATGTTGATGCGTGCGACTACAAGCAAAGTACAGCATGGACATGTTGATGCGTGCGACTACAAGCAAAGTACATCAAGGACATGTTGATGCGTGCGACTACAAGCAAACTACAGCAAGGGCATGTTGATACGTGCGACTACAAGCAAAGTACAGCAAGGACATGTTGATGCGTGCGACTACAAGCAAAGTACAGCAAAGACATGTTGATGCGTGCGACTACACGCAAAGTACAGCAAGGACATGTTGATGCGTTTGACTACAAGTAAAGTACAGCAAGGACATGTCGATGCGTGCGACTACAAGCAAAGTACAGCAAGGGCATGTTAATGCGTGCGACTACAAGCAAAGTACAGCAAGGACATGTTGATGCGTGTGACTACAAGCAAAGTACAGCAAGGGCATGTTAATGCGTGCGACTACAAGCAAAGTACAGCAAGGGCATGTTAATGCGTGCGACTACAAGTAAAGTACAGCAAGGGCATGTTGATGCGTTTGACTACAAGCAAAGTACAGCAAGGACATGTTGATGCATTTGACTACAAGCAAAGTACAGCAAGGGCATGTTGATGCGTTTGACTACAAGCAAAGTACAGCAAGGACATGTTGATGCGTGTGACTACAAGCAAAGTACAGCAAGGGCATGTTGATGCGTTTGACTACAAGCAAAGTACAGCAAGGACATGTTGATGCGTTTGACTACAAGCAAAGTACAGCAAGGACATGTTGATGCGTTTGACTACAAGCAAAGTACAGCAAGGGCATGTTGATGCGTGTGACTACAAGCAAAGTACAGCAAGGACATGTTGATGCGTTTGACTACAAGCAAAGTACAGCAAGGGCATGTTGATGCGTTTGACTACAAGCAAAGTACAGCAAGGACATGTTGATGCGTGTGACTACAAGCAAAGTACAGCAAGGGCATGTTGATGCGTTTGACTACAAGCAAAGTACAGCAAGGGCATGTTGATGCGTTTGACTACAAGCAAAGTACAGCAAGGACATGCTGATGCATGCGACTACAAGCAAAGTACAACAAGGGCATGTTGATGCGTTTGACTAAAAGCAAAGTACAGCAAGGATATGTTGATGCGTGCGACTACAAGCAAAGTACAGCAAGGACATGTTGATGCGTGTGACTACAAGCAAAGTACAGCAAGGACATGTTGATGCGTGCGACTACCAGCAAAGAACAGCAAGGGCATGTTGATGCATGCGACTACAAGCAAATTACAGCAAGGGCATGTTGATGCGTGTGACTACAAGCAAAGTACAACAAGGACATGTTGATGCGTGTGACTACAAGCAAAGTACAGCAAGAACATGTTGATGCGTGCGACTACCAGCAAAGTACAGCAAGGGCATGTTGATGCATGCGACTACAAGCAAATTACAGCAATGGCATGTTGATGCATGCGACTACCAGCAAAGTACAGCAAGGTCATGTTGATGCATGCGTCTTCAAGCAAATTACAGCAAGGGCATGTTGATGCGTGCGACTACAAGCGCAGTACAGCAAGGACATGTTGATGTGTGTGACTACAAGCAAAGTACAGCAAGGACATGTTGATGCGTGCAACTACAAGCAAAGTACAGCAAGGACATGTTGATGCGTGTGACTACAAGCAAAGTACAGCAAGGGCATGTTGATGCATGCGACAAGCAAAGTACAGCAAGGACATGTTGATGCGTGCGACTACAAGCAAAGTACAGCAAGGCAGAGTTGCCTACCTTTGTAAATCTCTTCCCTGGAGAAGCCCGGGTAAGAGAAGCAGGAGGGGGACGATGGGGGCGGGACCTGTCAATTCTCATCATTAAGCCCCGCCCCCTTGCGGGGAAATTGCCACGATTGACTGGAATTTGCATAGGGGGCGGGGCCAAATGACGTCATCCAAGTATAATCACGTTTTAAGCCCCGCCCCCTACACGGAGACCCACGATCGCCGCGGGTATTCTCATTCTGCCCACTTCACTAGTAAGTGGGCAGAATGCGTGAGAAATGCCTAACCTTCCGGGGGTGCGGGGGGTTACCCGAAAAATCGGGAGCCTCCAGTGAAAACCGGGAGGGTAGGTATGTATGCAGCAAGGACATGTTGATACGTGCGACTACAAGCAAAGTACAGCGAGGACATGTTGATGCGTGCAACAATAAGCAAAGTACAGCGAGGACATGCTGATGCGTGCGACTATAAGCAAAGTACAGCAAGGACATGTTGACGCGTGCGACTACAAGCAAAGTACATCAAGGACATGTTAATGCGTGCAACTACAAACAAGGTACAGCAAGGACATGTTGATGCGTGCGACTACAAGCAAAGTACAGCAAGGGCATGTTGCTGCGTACGACTACAAGCAAAGTACAGCAACGACATGTTGCTGCGTGCGACTACAAGCAAAGTACAGCAAGGGCATGTTGCTGCGTGCGACTACAAGCAAAGTACAGCAAGGGCATGTTGCTGCGTGCGACTACAAGCAAAGTACAGTGTGGACATGTTGCTGCATGCGACTACAAGCAAAGTTCAGCAAGGGCATGTCGCTGCGTGCGACTACAAGCAAAGTACAGCGAGGGCATGTTGCTGCGTGCGACTGCAAGCAAAGTACATCAAGGACATGTTGATGCGTGTGACTACAAGCAAAGTACATCAAGGACATGTTGATGCGTGCGACTACAAGCAAAGTACAGTGAGGACATGTTGATGCGTGCGACTATAAGCAAAGTACAGCGAGGACATGTTGATGCGTGCGACTACAAGCAAAGTACAGCAAGGACATGTTGATGCGTTTGACTACAAGCAAAGTACAGCAAGGACATGTTGATGCGTGCGACTACAAGCAAAGTACATCAAGGACATGTTGATGCGTGCGACTACAAGCAAAGTACAGCAAGGGCATGTTGATACGTGGGACTACAAGCAAAGTACAGCAAGGACGTGTTGATGCGTGCGACTACAAGCAAAGTACAGCAAGGACATGTTGATGCGTGCGACTACAAGCAAAGTACAGAAAGGACATGTTGATGCGTGCGACTACAAGCAAAGTACAGCAAGGGCATGTTAATGCGTGCGACTACAAAGTACAGCAAGGGCATGTTGATGCGTTTGACTACAAGCAAAGTACAGCAAGGGCATGTTAATGCGTGCGACTACAAGTAAAGTACAGCAAGGGCATGTTAATGCGTGCGACTACAAGCAAAGTACAGCAAGGACATGTTGATGCGTGCGTCTACAAGCAAAGTACAGCAAGGGCATGTTGATGCGTTTGACTACAAGCAATGTACAGCAAGGAAATGTTGATGCATTTGACTACAAGCAAAGTACAGCAAGGGCATGTTGATGCGTTTGACTACAAGCAAAGTACAGGAAAGACATGTTGATGCGTACGACTACATGCAAAGTACAGCAAGGGCATGTTGATGCATGTGACTACAAGCAAAGTACAGCAAGGACATGTTGATGCGTTTGACTACAAGCAAAGTACAGCAAGTACATGTTGATGCGTTTGACTACAAGCAAAGTACAGCAAGGACATGTTGATGCGTTTGACTACAAGCAAAGTACAGCAAGGACATGTTGATGCGTTTGACTACAAGCAAATTACAGCAAGGGCATGTTGATGCGTGTGACTACAAGCAAAGTACAGCAAGGACATGTTGATGCGTGCGACTACCAGCAAAGTACAGCAAGGACATGTTGATGCGTGTGACTACAAGCAAAGTACAGCAAGAACATGTTGATGCGTTTGACTACAAGCAAAGTACAGCGAGGACATGTTGATGCATGCGACTACAAGCAAATTACAGCAAGGGCATGTTGATGCATGCGACTACAAGCAAATTACAGCAAGGGCATGTTGATGCATGCGACTACCAGCAAAGTACAGCAAGGGCATGTTGAGGCGTGCGACTACAAGCAAATTACAGCAAGGGTATGTTGATGCGTGCGACTACAAGCAAAGTACAGCAAGGACATGTTGATGCGTGCGACTACAAGCAAAGTACAACAAGGGCATGTTGATGCGTGCGACTACAAGCAAAATACAGCAAGGACATGTTGATGCGTGTGACTACAAGCAAAGTACAGCAAGGACATGTTGATGCGTGCGACTACAAGCAAAGTACAGCAAGGGCATGTTGATGCGTTTGACTACAAGCAAATTACAGCAAGGGCATGTTGATGCGTGTGACTACAAGCAAAGTACAGCAAGGACATGTTGATGCGTGCGACTACCAGCAAAGTACAGCAAGGACATGTTGATGCGTGTGACTACAAGCAAAGTACAGCAAGAACATGTTGATGCGTTTGACTACAAGCAAAGTACAGCGAGGACATGTTGATGCATGCGACTACAAGCAAATTACAGCAAGGGCATGTTGATGCATGCGACTACAAGCAAATTACAGCAAGGGCATGTTGATGCATGCGACTACCAGCAAAGTACAGCAAGGGCATGTTGAGGCGTGCGACTACAAGCAAATTACAGCAAGGGTATGTTGATGCGTGCGACTACAAGCAAAGTACAGCAAGGACATGTTGATGCGTGCGACTACAAGCAAAGTACAACAAGGGCATGTTGATGCGTGCGACTACAAGCAAAATACAGCAAGGACATGTTGATGCGTGTGACTACAAGCAAAGTACAGCAAGGACATGTTGATGCGTGCGACTACAAGAAAAGTACAGCAAGGGCATGTTGATGCATGCGACTACAAGCAAAGGCAAAGTACAGCAAGAACATGTTGATGAGTGTGACTACAAGCAAAGTACAGCAAGGACATGTTGATGTGTTTGACTAAAGGCAAAGTACAGCAAGGACATGTTGATGCGTTTGACTACAAGCAAAGTACAGCAAGGACATGTTGATGTGTGCGACTACAAGCAAAGTACAGCAAGGGCATGTTGATGCGTTTGACTACAAGCAAAGTACAGCAAGGACATGTTGATGCGTGTGACTACAAGCAAAGTACAGCAAGGACATGTTGATGCGTGCGTCTACAAGCAAAGTACAGCAAGGGCATGTTGATGCGTTTGACTACAAGCAATGTACAGCAAGGACATGTTGATGCGTTTGACTACAAGCAAAGTACAGCAAGGGCATGTTGATGCGTGCGACTACAAGCAAAGTACAGCAAGGGCATGTTGATGCGTACGACTACAAGCAAAGTACAGCAAGGACCTGTTGATGCGTGCGACTACAAGCAAAGTACAGCAAGGGCATGTTGATGCGTTTGACTACAAGCAAAGTACAGCAAGGACATGTTGATGCGTTTGACTACAAGCAAAGTACAGCAAGGACATGTTGATGCGTTTGACTACAAGCAAAGTACAGCAAGGACATGTTGATGCGTTTGACTACAAGGAAATTACAGCAAGGGCATGTTGATGCGTGTGACTACAAGCAAAGTACAGCAAGGACATGTTGATGCGTGTGACTACAAGCAAAGTACAGCAAGAATATGTTGATGCGTGCGACTACCAGCAAAGTACAGCAAGGGCATGTTGATGCATGCGACTACAAGCAAATTACAGCAAGGGCATGTTGATGCATGCGACTACCAGCAAAGTACAGCAAGGGCATGTTGAGGCGTGCGACTACAAGCAAATTACAGCAAGGGTATGTTGATGCGTGCGACTACAAGCAAAGTACAGCAAGGACATGTTGATGCGTGCGACTACAAGCAAAGTACAACAAGGGCATGTTGATGCGTGCGACTACAAGCAAAGTACAGCAAGGACATGTTGATGCGTGCGACTACAAGCAACGTACAGCAAGGACATGTTGATGCGTGTGACTACAAGCAAAGTACAGCAAGGACATGTTGATGCGTGCGACTACAAGCAAAGTACAGCAAGGGCATGTTGATGCATGCGACTACAAGCAAATTACAGCAAGGGCATGTTGATGCGTGCGACTACAAGCAAAGGCAAAGTACAGCAAGAACATGTTGATGAGTGTGACTACAAGCAAAGTACAGCAAGAACATGTTGATGTGTTTGACTAAAGGCAAAGTACAGCAAGGACATGTTGATGCGTTTGACTACAAGCAAAGTACAGCAAGGACATGTTGATGCGTGCGACTACAAGCAAAGTACAGCAAGGGCATGTTGATGCGTTTGACTACAAGCAAAGTACAGCAAGGACATGTTGATGCGTGTGACTACAAGCAAAATACAGCAAGGACATGTTGATGCGTTTGACTACAAACAAAGTACAGCAAGGGCATGTTGATGCGTTTGACTACAAGCAAAGTACAGCAAGGACATGTTGATGCGTTTGACTACAAGCAAAGTACAGCAAGGGCATGTTGATGCGTGCGACTACAAGCAAAGTACAGCAAGGGCATGTTGATGCTTTTGACTACAAGCAAAGTACAGCAAGGACCTGTTGATGCGTGCGACTACAAGCAAAGTACAGCAAGGGCATGTTGATGCGTTTGACTACAAGCAAAGTACAGCAAGGACATGTTGATGCGTGCGACTACAAGCAAAGTACAGCAAGGACATGTTGATGCGTGCGACTACAAGCAAAGTATAGCAAGGGCATGTTGATGTGTGCGACTACAAGCAAAGTACAGCAAGGACATGTTGATGCGTTTGACTACAAGCAAAGTACAACAAGGACATGTTGATGCGTGTGACGTAGAATTGTACATAAGTGTAAATACGCCTGTTTTCAGACATATAAAGTTACAATTATACATTTTGTTTAATTGAAAAATGTAGTTCCTGATTGTTATGCTCTGTTATGGTTTGCCTGAAAGAAATTATTATTTAGGTGTTTTGTGAAGTTGAATTGAAAATTAGGTCACAAGTGCCCAAAAAATAATTAACAAAAAAGAGAAATGCAGTAACAATCTGACAATTAAAAAACACTTTATCGTCTGAGCTGAATACTTCAACAAATTGTTAGACAAAACTGTGCAGAATTTATTTCCACATCAGTAAATTGTCTCCATCAACAGCAGCACAATTAAATAGGTTTATGGGATTGGGTATTGCAACTATAAACCAATGCTATACAACAGTCATACAAATTGAAACACAGTAGTAATTTTACTCAAGTATAAACCCTGAAGCTATACATCTTCACAGATTTAATGGTTGTGTCTTTATGGTTAGCGACTTTCGAAACCTTACTTTATACACTGAGCTATTTTAACATTTATTGAGTAATTTATCTTATTTCATAATGCGGTACGGTGTTCCGCAAGAACAATAAACCTTTTAAAGAATATGTAAAATGATTTAGGCCTGGACGGTTTTCTCTAAATGTTAGGAGCCTTTTCATATAAAAGGAGCAAGCCAAGCACAAAACAGATAGGCTGGAGCTCTCCCCATTACAGGCATAACTGTGCAACATGCATTTATTTCCTCCTAATTGACCTGATTTAAGGGGCCTGGGTCCATTTGAGGGTCTGTGCCACTGTTGGCCAACTGGTGACCACTTTGTCCTGACCATCTGCCCCTTTGCACACGGGTGTCATAGCCAATGAGTGGCCGCTACATGTAAAGCGGCCTCTGATTGGCTGGCGGCCCATGTGAATTTCAGATGACTCCCTTCAACTGTCATTTCGCGAGGTATGGGTATGTGTGGTAACACATATAGCTATACTTGTCCGGCTTGGAACGGGTAATCGTTTTTTTGTTTTGCAAAGTATCGTGGATGCTACAGAGACCAGCACCAGGAAGGAGGTTAGTTGAGTCGATGGTGTATCCATTTCTAGTGTAGAAAGCGTCTGAATTTGCAGGATTAACACGGCCGAATTCATCCCCCTTAAATGAAAAAAACACCCGATTTTAACAATAGTAAATACCTGGGTTGGTAAAAAACAATATTTACACCAGAGATTGCAATCTCGGACCAACACGAATCTTAGTAAATTTACCTCATAGAGTGTAGGCTCCACTGGGACAGGGACTTGACTGAAATATTCTCTGTAAAGCGCTGCATATATATATGTACTATTGCACATCCTAGGATCCCTGAGCTATATCATCAGCCTCTAGTCGGGAAAACAGCCATAAGAACTGCAGGAGCAGTGTCTAGCCTGTTCTGCATTGCACAGTGCTTACTAGGCTTGGCCAACAATGGTTAGCAACCATCAATGGTTTGCTGACAATTATTTTACCATTGATGGGGGAATTCCAGTGGCAGAAGTCTGATGGTGGTTACTTTCTCTTTTGCACATGTGCGACCTTGGTCTGTGCCTGAGCAATCACAAACCATTGATGGTTCCACCATCATTGGTTTTCCAACAATGGTCATCAACCATCAACCAATGACAGAACCTTCAATGGACAACCCTAGTGCTTCCACACAACCTTTATAGGGTCCCGTTTTCACAATAGAGGATGCAGTAATACTGGAGAGATAATTACTATCCTTTATCAAGGCATTGGGGTAGAAAAGGACAGCAAGAAAGAAGGATAAAGACACAGTCTGACAAGTGTCAATTTGTGGGTCGATAAAAATAAAGTGGGAATAGTAAATAATAATGGCAGGGGGTGACATAGGAGGAGGGGGGCATCCAAAGCACAAACGGATGCTGGAACATAGCTCAGATTTTGCATTTACAACCCGTAATTGTACCTAAAGACGTACTTATGTATATCTTGCTGAACAAATGTGTAAATGATCATTCCTGTATTGACCTCTGTATAATAAAAAAAATGGTAAAACCATCAGGTGTTATAATCTGAGAGTTGTTGTATTCCATCTTCAATATTTATTACTGTAAAAGATATGTATAGTATTAGTTAAAACTGCTATCTTACTACAGAGCTTACCAAATCTGTGACCATGGGCTCTATTTATTAACATTATTTTTACTAAAATAAAGTGAAAAAGGGTGTTTTCACACCCTTTTCACATTATTTTAGTATCACCTGTAGTTATTACAGGGCAATTGGAGTAGAATTAGTAAAATTCTACTCCAACCCCTAGTATCACTTATTTTTAGTAAAGCAGATCGCATTTCCCATAATTGTAATGGGAAATGTGATCCGACCAGAGTTACTAAAAATAAATTGTAAAAAAATACCGGGGGAAGCCCTGTGATAACGCCACCTGGAGGTGGCGTTATCCAGGGTCTCCCCCGGTTACCGGGCTCCCACTCTGCTCTAACGGGGAGAGCAGAGGCGGGAGCCGGTACCAGTAATCAGCTATGTGGTCTAAATAGACCGCAATCTGATTGCTGTAAAAAAAAAAAAAAAAAAAAAATGAAACATTTTTTTTTTTACTTACCTGAATCCAGGGACCGGTGATCGGGCCTCCGATGACGGCTCCTCTCCGGTCAGCTGGTCTCCCACAGTGCACTGCTGCCCGGTCATCAGGTGATCGGGCCCCAGTGCAGTATGGGAGATCACCTGATCGGGAAGCCCGGAGAAGATCACCGGAGGCCAGGAGGATGCAGGTAAGTGTAATGAAGGGAGGGGGGGTCGCGGGGGTCCGCGATCGCGGGGGACGGGGCTTAGCGCGGGGGGGCGGGGCTTAGCGCCGGTGGGGGGGCAGCAGCGATGGTGGGTCGGCGCATGTGCGGGCTCTTAGTCGCGGTATTTTTTCCGAAAATACCACGACTAGAGTGCGGATGGGATCCGCAGGGACAGAGCTTTATCGCAAGCTCTGTCCCTGCAAGGGATTTATAGTAAATCCCTGTGATATTGCCTGAATTCGCAATGCGAATTCACTCGGTAATATCACACTACAATCCGCATTCAATATGTGGATTGTAGTAAATAGAGCCCCATGAGAGCCCAGGACATGCCTACTAATTTTGCCACAGCATCATGTAGATCAATGATAGGTAACCTGATACATTTCAAGGGCCACTAACCTCCAAAATGGCTGCACGTCACCCATGATCTCAGTTATAAGGTAAAACAATACATTTAACCAAAGATAGTGACATCTAGCCGTACTAATAACATATCAGCAATCATTTCAAACAAGCGTTGAAAGTTTTAACAAACAAATCTGACAATAAAGCAGGAGGATCTGGGAGCCGCAGGTAAAGTCTTGGAGGGCCACATGTGGCCCTAAGCTGCCTGTTGCCCACCACTGATTTAGATAAAACCATATTTATGGCTCATTCAATAGAAAGCTTGGACAGCACTGCTTAGAGCAAGGTTTTCCTAGGTCATATCATTTAAATGGGACAGAAATAACTGTCATCTGTGTTATGTAACTTTGTACCAGTGTGACACCTGGAGAAAACCATGGAGCTTATTTAATGAAGAGCAAAGTGCTCAAATGTATCATGGTGTCTGCAGCGTCCTCTTGGGATTGGGTGGATAAGCAATCGCTGACCCATTTACTTCTGTGCACAGGCGCATAACATGAGAGAAAGGACAATTGTGAACTTGACACAAACATATCTCTCAGAAAATGCACTTCCATGGAACTACAAAGTGGCATAATCTATGTACTGCTAAGCTGCGCACACACTGGGCGAGCGTATATATTGCGAGTGCATCGCGGGTGTGTACCCCCGATATGTCTCTGAACAGCGTCGTTTCCAGACATATCGCATCGCATAGCATCTGCTGGTGTGTACAGGCGACCTGCAGATTGCCCATACATAGTT
This sequence comes from Taudactylus pleione, assembly GCA_031769625.1. NCBI lineage: Eukaryota > Metazoa > Chordata > Amphibia > Anura > Myobatrachidae > Taudactylus > Taudactylus pleione. The sequence goes on from JAUIMM010000175.1 coordinate 1,677,823, forward strand.
TTTGCAGGGACCTGGCAGTGAATCACAGCTCAACTGGGCGGGTGAATTTAAATGCCAGCCCAGCTGTGACGTCAGGTCCGACACATCGGGCGGAAGACTGGTTAGTGCATATGCACGGAATGGGATTGTAATGCTGGCGGCTGTTTAGGCGCCAGCTCAAATCCCAACACTGTGAGCCCGACAGATGAAAATCCCGACAGCGTGAGGTAAGTACCCTAACCCTAAACCTCCTTTAGGGGTGCCTAACCCTAATCTCCCCCCTACTGCTTAATGCTAACCTCCCTCCAGGGGTGCCTATACTTAACCCCCCCTCCCCGCACCCTAAACCTAACCCTCCCGGGGTGGTGTCTAACCCTAACCTGCCCCCCAGAGGTGCCTAACCCCCCTTCCCCTAGCCTAACCCTAACCCTCCCAGGGGGGTGCCTAACGCTAAGTCCCCCTGGGGTGCCCTAAACCTAACCCCCCCTCCAAAGGCTAACAGGACGGGCGCCCTGTACTCACCTCGTTCGGGCCAGCGTCTTCCTGGATTCCGGCGTCGGGATTGTGACCGGCTACATATTACATAACTAGCTGGGAGAGGCCTCCATGGAAACCCTTCACTGGCAATGGCAACCGCGCATGTGTGGTCTGTGCAGTGCCAGATTAAGGTCCAGATGGGCCTGGAGCTGAAATTTATGAAGGGCCTATTGTATGCTGCCGCAGGAGTGTGACTAACGATGCGGGGGGCGTGGCCAGTATGTTGTGGAGTAGTCTAGCGCCTACCTTCAACCACCCCAATGACCCTCCCCACTTTGCATATATATTTGTGCCCCCACCACATACATTTTGGTAGGCCGATAGTTGTCACCTATCACACAACCTTTGTGTAGGCACAGGTGTAATTATTGCTGCCTGTACTACACTACCTTGCCCACCACCCACCGAATACATTTTGCCCATCAATCAATGCTATAAACACCAAACCTCTTACCCACTACCTCTTGCAGGAGACCATCCCGCAAACACTGAAGTACCCATCATTCACTATCGCTCACTGACCCCATATTTCACCATCTGTGATCCCTCTCACCACCACTCCCTGACCCTGATGCTGACACACTGATATACCCCTCACTCACATCATTCCCTCACCACATTACAGATACACATATACCCCTCACATCATTCCCTCACCACATTACAAACACACATATACCCCTCACTCACATCATTCCCTCACCACATTACAGACACACATATACCCTTCACTCACATCATTCCCTCACCACATTACAGACACACAAATACCCCTCACTCACATAATTCCCTTACCACATTACAGACACACATATACCCCTCACTCGCATCATTCCCTCACCACATTACAGACACACAAATACCCCTCACTCACATCATTCCCTCACCACATTACAGACACACAAATACCCCTCACTCACATCATTCCCTCACCACATTACAAACACACATATACCACTCACTCACATCATTCCCTCACCACATTACAGACACACATATACCCCTCACTCATATCATTCCCTCACCACATTACAGACACACATATACCCCTCACTCACATCATTCCCTCACCACATTACAGACACACAAATACCCCTCACTCACATCATTCCCTCACCACATTACAGACACACATATACCCCTCACTCACATCATTCCCTCACCACATTACAGACACACATATACCCCTCACTCACATCATTCCCTCACCACATTACAGACACACAAATACCCCTCACTCACATCATTCCCTCACCACATTACAGACACACATATACCCCTCACTCACATCATTCCCTCACCACATTACAAACGCACATATACCCCTCACTCACATAATTCCCTCACCACATTACAGACACACAAATACCCCTCACTCACATCATTCCCTCACCACATTACAGACACATAAATATCCCTCACTCACATCATTCCCTCACCACATAACAGATACAAATATTGTTTTCAAAGTCTGACATAAAAAGAAAAACACCAAAAAAGTTTTTTATAACATTTTCATTTCTTAAATGAAATTGACCTACCTCTCAGTGGGCCCGTTGTTATTCACACCTCTTCCCGCAGAAGCTGTTTTTCTATCACTGACCTGGGACACAGGTGGTTTTAGAGGTGGTACACAAAATGCAAGCCCCAATTTTCCTTCTCAGAGTTTATATAGGATAGAATGCATTTATTCTAATATTACTATTGCAGTCATAATGTACATTTTATTTAGATTATTCTTTCCATCCTTAACTTTTTTCTTTGTGTTGTCCTCTGTCCTTTGATATGTCTGATTGTACCCCTCTAGGTCTTTATGTTCTGTATTATTTGCCCCCACCTCCCATAACTGTATGTGTTGCACTAAGCTTCCCACCTTACCTATATGTTCTGTGTTGTACAACCCCATTAGCTATATGTCCTGTGTTGTGCTACCCCCTCACCTGTATGTTCTGTGTTATGCTACCCCTCATCTATACTGTAATTTCTGTGTTGTGCTACCCCCTCCTCTATATGTCCTGTGTTGTGCTACCCCCTCACCCCTCATCTGTCTGTTCTGTGTTGTGCTACCCCCTCATCTGTATGTCCTGTGTTGTGCTACCCCCTCATCTGTATATCCTGTGTTGTGCTCCCTCTTCATCTGTATGTCCTGTGTTGTGCTACCCCCTCCTCTGTATGTTCTGTGTTGTGCTACCCCCTCCTCTGTATGTCCTGTGTTGTGCTACCCCCTCCTCTGTATGTCCTGTATTGTGCTATTCCCTCATCTGTATGTCCTGTGTTGTGCTACCCCCTCATCTGTATGTCCTGTGTTGTGCTACCCCCTCATCTGTATGTCCTGTGTTGTGCTACCCCCTCATCTGTATGTCCTGTGTTGTGCTACCCCCTCATCTGTATGTCCTGTGTTGTGCTACCCCCTCATCTGTATGTTCTGTGTTGTGCTAAACCCTCATCTGTATGTGCTGTGTTGTGCTACCCCCTCATCTGTATGTCCTGTGTTGTGCTACCCCCTCATCTGCATGTCCTGTGTTGTGCTACCCCCTCATCTGCATGTTCTGTGTTGTGCTACCCCCTCATCTGTATGTCCTGTGTTGTGCTACCCCCTCCTCTGTATGTCCTGTGTTGTGCTACCTCCTCCTCTGTATGTCCTGTGTTGTGCTATCCCCTCCTCTGTATGTCCTGTGTTGTGCTACCCCCTCCTCTGTATGTCCTGTGTTGTGCTATCCCCTCCTCTGTATGTCCTGTGTTGTGCTACCCCCTCCTCTGTATGTCCTGTGTTGTGCTACCCCCTCATCTGTATGTTCTGTGTTGTGCTCATCTGTATGTCCTGTGTTGTGCTACTCCCTCATCTGTATGTCCTGTGTTGTGCTACCTCATCCTCTGTATGTCCCAGTGTTGTGCTACCCCCTCATCTGTATGTCCTGTGTTGTGCTACCCCCTCATCTGTATGTTCTGTGTTGTGCTACCCCCTCATCTGTATGTCCTGTGTTGTGCTACCCCCTCATCTCTATGTCCTGTGTTGTGCTACCCCCTCATCTGTATGTCCTGTGTTGTGCTACCCCCTCATCTGTATGTCCTGTGTTGTGCTACTCCCTCATCTGTATGTCCTGTGTTGTGCTACCCCCTCATCTGTATGTCCTGTGTTGTGCTACTCCCTCATCTGTATGTCCTGTGTTGTGCTACCCCCTCATCTGTATGTCCTGTGTTTTGCTACCCCCTCATCTGTATGCCCTGTGTTGTGATACCCCCTCATCTGTATGTTGTGTTGAGCTACCCCCTCATCTGTATGTCCTGTGTTGTGCTACCCCCTCATCTGTATGTCCTGTGTTGTGCTAAACCCTCATCTGTATGTCCTGTGTTGTGCTACCCCCTCATCTGTATGTCCTGTGTTGTGCTAGCCCCTCATCTTTATGTCCTGTGTTGTGCTACCCCCTCATCTGTATGTCCTGTGTTGTGCTACCCTCTCATCTGTATGTTCTGTGTTGTGCTACCCCCTCATCTGTATGTTCTGTGTTGTGCTACCCATTCATCTATATGTTCTGTGTTGTGCTACCCCCTCATCTGTATGTTCTGTGTTGTGCTACCCCCTCATCTGTATGTCCTGTGTTGTGCTACCCCCTCATCTGTATGTCCTGTGTTGTGCTACCCCCTCATCTGTATGTTCTGTGTTGTGCTACCCCCTCATCTGTATGTCCTGTGTTGTTACCCCCTCATCTGTATGTCCTGTGTTGTGCTACCCCCTCCTCTGTATGTTCTGTGTTGTGCTACCCCCTCCTCTGTATGTTCTGTGTTGTGCTACCCCCTCCTCTATATGTCCTGTGTTGTGCTACCCCCTCATCTGTATGTCCTGTGTTGTGCTACCCCCTCATCTCTATGTCCTGTGTTGTGCTACCCCCTCATCTGTATGTTCTGTGTTGTGAAACCCCCTCACCTGTATGTTCTGTGTTGTGCTAAACCCTCATCTGTATGTGCTGTGTTGTGCTACCCCCTCATCTGTATGTCCTGTGTTGTGCTACCCCCTCATCTGCATGTCCTGTGTTGTGCTACCCCCTCATCTGCATGTTCTGTGTTGTGCTACCCCCTCATCTGTATGTCCTGTGTTGTGCTACCCCCTCCTCTGTATGTCCTGTGTTGTGCTACCTCCTCCTCTGTATGTCCTGTGTTGTGCTATCCCCTCCTCTGTATGTCCTGTGTTGTGCTACCCCCTCCTCTGTATGTCCTGTGTTGTGCTATCCCCTCCTCTGTATGTCCTGTGTTGTGCTACCCCCTCCTCTGTATGTCCTGTGTTGTGCTACCCCCTCATCTGTATGTTCTGTGTTGTGCTCATCTGTATGTCCTGTGTTGTGCTACTCCCTCATCTGTATGTCCTGTGTTGTGCTACCTCATCCTCTGTATGTCCCAGTGTTGTGCTACCCCCTCATCTGTATGTCCTGTGTTGTGCTACCCCCTCATCTGTATGTTCTGTGTTGTGCTACCCCCTCATCTGTATGTCCTGTGTTGTGCTACCCCCTCATCTCTATGTCCTGTGTTGTGCTACCCCCTCATCTGTATGTCCTGTGTTGTGCTACCCCCTCATCTGTATGTCCTGTGTTGTGCTACTCCCTCATCTGTATGTCCTGTGTTGTGCTACCCCCTCATCTGTATGTCCTGTGTTGTGCTACTCCCTCATCTGTATGTCCTGTGTTGTGCTACCCCCTCATCTGTATGTCCTGTGTTTTGCTACCCCCTCATCTGTATGCCCTGTGTTGTGATACCCCCTCATCTGTATGTTGTGTTGAGCTACCCCCTCATCTGTATGTCCTGTGTTGTGCTACCCCCTCATCTGTATGTCCTGTGTTGTGCTAAACCCTCATCTGTATGTCCTGTGTTGTGCTACCCCCTCATCTGTATGTCCTGTGTTGTGCTAGCCCCTCATCTTTATGTCCTGTGTTGTGCTACCCCCTCATCTGTATGTCCTGTGTTGTGCTACCCTCTCATCTGTATGTTCTGTGTTGTGCTACCCCCTCATCTGTATGTTCTGTGTTGTGCTACCCATTCATCTATATGTTCTGTGTTGTGCTACCCCCTCATCTGTATGTTCTGTGTTGTGCTACCCCCTCATCTGTATGTCCTGTGTTGTGCTACCCCCTCATCTGTATGTCCTGTGTTGTGCTACCCCCTCATCTGTATGTTCTGTGTTGTGCTACCCCCTCATCTGTATGTCCTGTGTTGTTACCCCCTCATCTGTATGTCCTGTGTTGTGCTACCCCCTCCTCTGTATGTTCTGTGTTGTGCTACCCCCTCCTCTGTATGTTCTGTGTTGTGCTACCCCCTCCTCTATATGTCCTGTGTTGTGCTACCCCCTCATCTGTATGTCCTGTGTTGTGCTACCCCCTCATCTCTATGTCCTGTGTTGTGCTACCCCCTCATCTGTATGTTCTGTGTTGTGAAACCCCCTCACCTGTATGTTCTGTGTTGTGCTAAACCCTCATCTGTATGTCCTATGTTGTGCTACCCCCTCATCTGTATGTTCTGTGTTGTGCTACCCCCTCATCTGTATGTCCTGTGTTGTGCTACCCCCCTCCTCTGTATGTTCTGTGTTGTGCTACCCCCTCCTCTGTATGTCCTGTGTTGTGCTACCCCCCTCATCTGTATGTTCTGTGTTGTGCTATCCCCTCATCTGTATGTCCTGAGTTGTGCTACCCCCTCATCTGTATGTCCTGTGTTGTGCTACCCCCCTCATCTGTATATTCTGTGTTGTGCTACCCCCTCATCTGTATGTCCTGTGTTGTGCTACCCCCTCATCTGTATGTTCTGTGTTTTGCTACCCCGTCATCTGTATGTCCTGTGTTGTGCTACCCCCTCATCTATATGTCCCGTGTTGTGGTACCTGTGTCCATTATTATGCCCCCAGTCTGTGTCCATTTGCATGTGCCATACCCCCTCTGTGTCTATTATTATGCCATCCCCCTATATCCATTATGTTCCCCCTCTGTGTTATTCCCCCTTCTGTGTCCATTAGTATGTGCCTTCCCCCTGTGTCCATTCTTATGTCCCCCCTCTGTTATTTATTATGCCCCCAGTCAGTGTCCATTAGTATGGGCCATACCCCCTGTGTCCATTATTATGTCCACCCCTCTATTATTTATTATTCCCCCTCTATGTTCATTAGTATGGGCCACCCCCCTCTGTGTCCATTATTATGCCCCCCTGTGTCCATTATTATGTCCCCTCTCTGTTATTTATTATTCCCCCCTCTGTGTACATTAGTATGTGCCATCCCCCTGTGTCCGTTATTATGCCTCCCATCTGTGTGCATTATTATGTCCTTCCCCCTCTGTGTTCATTATTATGGGCCTGATTCAGAGCCGCTCGTAAGCGGCCGCTCGTTCGTTCCGAGCGATGTTAGCCCAACTGCTCATGTGTAAGGATCGTTATACGCATGCGTTAACCAGTCAGTGCGGCCGAAATTCATGTGCTCGCAAAATAGCGAATGCCTGCTATTTTGAGTGACAGAAAGAGGCGTATGTGGGTGGTAACAGGGGAAGGTGCTTGAAAATGGGGAGTGGAAATCAGAACGCAGGCGTGCTTAAAGGTCAAAACGGGCGTTTTATGGATGTGCATATTTAAAACAGCAGCATCTTGGACCACGTCACTGGGTTATTTTATAGTCAGAACTGCTCGCAAAATTGTGGTAGCAAACACCAACCCCAAGAATATCGAGCAGTTCATACCCTTGTCGATGTACTCGATTAATCTAATAAATAGCGGACATGACGTAGGATGCGAGCGGCCAGGGGGCGTATTTTTCCAATAAACGAACGCAAGTTTTGTTCGCTCGTTCAGACATAGAGGCGTGAACAGACCGCAAACAGCGAACGGTTCATTTGAATAGCCACCCCTAGTTTTAGAACGAACGACCGCAAATAGCGAGTGGCTCTGAATGAGGGCCTATGTTCCCTCCTGTGTTCTTTATTATGCCCCCCAGTGTCCATTAATATGTGCTTCACCTCCTCTGTATCCATTATTATGTGTGTGTCCCCTGTGTCCATTATTATGCCCCCTGTATCTATTATGTCCCCCATCTGTGTGCATTATTATGTCCTTTCCCCCTCTGTGTCCATTACTATGTACCACCCCCCTGTGTCCATTATTATGTCTCCCCTCCTCCCGTGTCCATTATTATGCCCCTCATGTCCATTATTATGTTCCACCCTCTATGTTCTTTATCATGCCTTACCTGTCCATTAGTATGTGCCACCCCTGTAATCATTTTCATGTGCCTCCCAGTATCCATTACTATGCCCCCTTCTGTGTTTATCATTATGTCCCCCCATCTGTCTGCATTATGTCCTTCCTCCCTCTGTATCCATTAGTATGAACCCCTCTCTGTCTCCATTATGGTGTTCCTCCCCCATCTCTGCACCCATCTGCTTCCTCCCCTCCCCCATCTCTGCACCCATCTGCTTCCTCCCCTCCCCCCTCTCTGCACTCCCCTCCCCCATAGTTCACTTACCTTCTTCTCTCTTGTCTGTTCCTCTGCCTCGGCTCCTCTTCCAAGCTTACACCTTCGGCTTCCAAGGGTCTTCTCCCCACTGGCACTGCACTGACAGGAAGGTCAGGTGCTGTTGGTGTCAGGTGCGGTGCGTCTCCTCCTTATTCCACCATTGTGTCAATGGCAGCACACATCCATGAGACCCGTCGCGGCGGCGCTTATGTGATGTCACGCAGCGTGACATCACATGGCAAAGAGGAGAGGAGGAGCTGAGGCACACTACGCGGTGCAGGGAGGGATTGTGAAGCAGAGCCTTCTACTGCGCCGCTCTATACATTTTTGTAAGGCAGCGAGGACTAGGATTTCCCGGGTGGTGTGGAAGGGCAGGACGTCAGCCGGCCGCTTGTTCCGACAGGAAAAAAAAATTGTTCCTGTCTCCAGTGGATCCTCCTTGGTGGTGTGGGCCTATTTTCATGGGAGGGCCTGGAGCTGCAGCTCCACCCGCCCCATTGTTAATCCGGCCCTGCATCACGCACCCTGTGCATTACTTAACTGAGCTTCGTTTTTCAACGCAGCATCAGTTAATCATATGGTCCCGCAGCTGGCCGCCGCAGTTTAGAAGAAGAAGCCAGGAAATCTCCGTCATCCGATGGAGATCCTGGCCTCTTCCCCCCCCCCAACGGCGGCAGCACGCCTCCGTTTCGGGTAACGGAGGCTGTCACCGCTCCCTCCCCGCCCCCAAACGTGATTGGTTGCTTTGGGCAACTTCTCCACTTCATCTACAAGCTGTTACAGATCTCCCTTTTAATATTCTATGCAAAGCACTGTGGAATACGTGTGTGCTATGTAAATGGCTGGTAATAATAAATAATTACGGTATAAGAATCCATAACAGTTTAGACTAACATAGTGCAGGCAGTTCTTGTTCTTGGTCCAAAATAATCAATTATAGATTTACTGACAGTCAGTAAAAAAAAAAACAACATTATCATCCGTCCATTATAAAGAAAAACTTACTACTGTCACTGCATTATGACACAGAGAAGGGTCTCACCAATGGATGCCTTAAATACAAGTCCTTAAGTAGTCCATTCTATTTTAGATGCTTCTTATTCTGTCAGGGCCTGATTCAGCAAGGAACGCAATATAGCGTGTGCATGCAGTTCAGTGTGATAGTATGCTAATCCATAGCGATCGCAATGCCGTCGCAGCACTACATAAGGACGCCCACTTTACTTTACACGCACATCCGTAATGGTTAGCAAACTGCAAAAACATCGGTACAATCGTGTAACATCGGAACCATATGCACAGTTAAAGCAGGTCAGACCTCACTCAGGAGTTGGTAACTTCAGCTCACACTATGAGGCCTCAGGCTGCGTAGGGTATCTCAGTGTCTAATTTATGCACGCCCATGCAACGCCATACCAACACACTGGCACGCCTACGTTCGCCCGACCACCCCCCATCACCACCCACAAACGGCACTTCCTGTCAATCACTCTGCAATGTGTCTGCGCAGTCACTTCGATCGCAGTCCCGATCGCAATGACTGGTTCAGTCATGCGCAGAACACAACAATCGGCCAATTGCGTGCGTATAAGAAACTGCGTTCCTTGATGAATCAGGCCCTCAGTTTCAGACACATGTTGGCACAGATATACTGGGACAATAAAAAATTTGAGGCATAATTTGTTGTTTTCCTATAAAGTTGTCCATAAAAATATTTTTTAATTGTTGGTTACCAGAGATGAGCGAATGTCCTGCTGTTTGAATCACCGAGCAGATTACAATAATGAGGCAATTGTTCCGTATGCTGCAAAGCGTTACTGTTAGTTGCTCAAAAAATACATTTATAAGATCATAAATGTTGATTACAATACAAGATTTTAACAACTTCTATTTTTAAAGGCTGTTCATCATAACCACCATTTTAAACACAATTTTGTTCCGAACACTGACCATCCCCTCTCTCCCCCGTACAATATTTAAGAACTGATTTGCTTGCCGTGAAACGCAGATATTTTTAGGCACAGGAACACTTTTGGTTTACTTATTCTGCCATCACTTACAGCGCACCTAGGAAGGGACTGTCAATTTTATTATGTTCTCGGATGTTTTATAATTGACTGTATTTTGGTTAGTGATCTCACATTATGGTTCCTAGTAGATTGTGACGTAAATTCAGCAGTGTGACAGGCTAGTCCATCACAATGTCCTTTAGTCCTATCTGTGTGAAATGAGAAGGTGGGGGATCTAGCCATGGGGGTCAGTTAATGAAGGCTTGACTGCTCCTGAGATTAATTACGACAACAATGATTTATATCCCTGCAATGCTCAGGTTAAGCAATCACAGTAAACTGAATAAACAAAGAAAAGACGGGTGTAATTTATGCTGTAGAAAAAAAGTTTTGTCTATTGGAAGTGTAGGAAAGAGTCTCAAGCCACTGATTATCTCTACTCATGAGTGCAGTTTATGCTGCCACCCTCACATTGTGCATCAGGACCTACAACACAAACAGACAATAAAGTTTTTTTTTTTTTGTACAAACATTGCATCAAGATGCACAATTCGCACTGAACAGCAGCAACCAATCAGCAGTTTGCTATGTTCGACAGAGCATAAAAGTAAGTGTCTCGTTGGTCGTTATGATTTAGTGTAGGTTTTGTATAAGCAAATTCATGGGAAAAATTAAGTGTCATGGAGGAATGGATCGCCATATAATTTACTAAGAAAATATAGTTATGACCCAGTTTGCAGGTTCATGCAGTGATTAAAAAAAGCATTGGTTATACGTTGCATCACCTTTTTGCACATTGCACCATTTTATTATCATATAAGTTCCAAAATACTAGTACTGGTATAGTATCTATTATCCTGAATGCTAGTACTGATATAGTATCTATTATCCTGAATGCTAGTACTGGTATAGTATCTATTATCCTGAATGCTAGTACTGTTATATTATCTATTATCCTGAATGCTAGTATTGGTATAGTATCTATTATCCTGAATGCTAGTACTAGTATAGTATCTATTATCCAGAATGCTAGTACTGGTATAGTATCTATTATCCAGAATGCTAGTACTGGTATAGTATCTATTATCCTGAATGCTAGTACTGGTATAGTATCTATTATCCAGAATGCTAGTACTGGTATAGTATCTATTATCCTGAATGCTAGTATTGGTATAGTATAGTGTCTATAATCCTGAATGCTAGTACTAGTATAGTATCTATTATCCTGAATACTAGTACTGGTATAGTATCTATTATACTGAATGCTAGTATTGGTATAGTATAGTGTCTATAATCCTGAATGCTAGTACTGGTATATTATATATTATCCTGAATGCTAGTACTAGTATAGTATATATTATCCTGAATGCTAGTACTGGTATAGCATATATTATCCTGAATGCTAGTACTGGTATAGTATATATTATCCTGAATGCTAGTACTAGTATAGTATCTATTATCCTGAATGCTAGTACTAGTATAGTATATATTATCCTGAATGCTAGTACTAGTATAGTATATATTATCCTGAATGCTAGTACTGGTACAGTATCTATTATGCTGAATGCTAGTACTAGTATAGTATATATTATCCTGAATGCTAGTACCGGTATAGTATATATTATCCTGAATGCTAGTACCGGTATAGTATATATTATCCTGAATGCTAGTACCGGTATAGTATATATTATCCTGAATGCTAGTACCGGTATAGTATATATTATCCTGAATGCTAGTACTGGTATAGTATATATTATCCTGAATGCTAGTACTGGTATAGTATATATTATCCTGAATGCTAGTACTGGTATAGCATATATTATCCTGAATGCTAGTACTGGTATAGTATATATTATCCTGAATGCTAGTACTGGTATAGTATATATTATCCTGAATGCTAGTACTGGTATAGTATATATTATCCTGAATGCTAGTACTGGTATAGTATATATTATCCTGAATGCTAGTACTGGTATAGTATCTATTATCCTGAATGCTAGTACTGGTATAGTATCTATTATGCTGAATGCTAGTACTGGTATAGTATCTATTATCCTGAATGCTAGTACTGGTATAGTATATATTATCCTGAATGCTAGTACTGGTATAGTATCTATTATCCTGAATGCTAGTACTGGTATAGTATCTATTATGCTGAATGCTAGTACTGGTATAGTATCTATTAGCTGAATGCTAGTACTGGTATAGTATATATTATCCTGAATGCTAGTACTGGTATAGTATCTATTATCCTGAATGCTAGTACTGGTATAGTATCTATTATGCTGAATGCTAGTACTAGTATAGTATATATTATCCTGAATGCTAGTACCGGTATAGTATATATTATCCTGAATGCTAGTACCGGTATAGTATATATTATCCTGAATGCTAGTACTGGTATAGTATATATTATCCTGAATGCTAGTACTGGTATAGTATATATTATCCTGAATGCTAGTACTGGTATAGCATATATTATCCTGAATGCTAGTACTGGTATAGTATATATTATCCTGAATGCTAGTACTGGTATAGTATATATTATCCTGAATGCTAGTACTGGTATAGTATCTATTATCCTGAATGCTAGTACTGGTATAGTATCTATTATGCTGAATGCTAGTACTGGTATAGTATCTATTATCCTGAATGCTAGTACTGGTATAGTATCTATTAGCTGAATGCTAGTACTGGTATAGTATATATTATCCTGAATGCTAGTACTGGTATAGTATCTATTATCCTGAATGCTAGTACTGGTATAGTATATATTATCCTGAATGCTAGTACTGGTATAGTATATATTATCCTGAATGCTAGTACTGGTATAGTATATATTATCCTGAATGCTAGTACTGGTATAGCATATATTATCCTGAATGCTAGTACTGGTATAGTATATATTATCCTGAATGCTAGTACTGGTATAGTATATATTATCCTGAATGCTAGTACTGGTATAGTATATATTATCCTGAATGCTAGTACTGGTATAGTATATATTATCCTGAATGCTAGTACTGGTATAGCATATATTATCCTGAATGCTAGTACTGGTATAGCATATATTAACCTGAATGCTAGTACTGGTATAGCATATATTATCCTGAATGCTAGTACTGGTATAGTATATATTATCCTGAATGCTAGTACTGGTATAGTGTCTATAATCCTGAATGCTAGTACTGGTATAGTGTCTATTATCCTGAATGCTAGTACTGGTATAGTATCTATTATCCTGAATGCTAGTACTGGTATAGTATATATTATCCTGAATGCTAGTACTGGTATAGTATCTATTATCCTGAATGCTAGTACTGGTATAGTATCTATTATCCTGAATGCTAGTACTGGTATAGTATCTATTATCCTGAATGCTAGTACTGGTATAGCATATATTATCCTGAATGCTAGTACTGGTATAGCATATATTATCCTGAATGCTAGTACTGGTATAGCATATATTATCCTGAATGCTAGTACTGGTATAGTATGGTATAGTATATATTATCCTGAATGCTAGTACTGGTATAGCATATATTATCCTGAATGCTAGTACTGGTATAGTATATATTATCCTGAATGCTAGAGAGCTGGCATTCAGGTGAGACTTAGGTCCTTTCAATCCCTCTCTTCCTAGTTTATTTATGGCTAATCTCAGATCTCTCCACAATAAAATGGATGAGATTAGACTCAGACTGGGCTGTAATCAGTCCCTTAATAACTGTTCCTTATTAATACTGACTGAGTCCTGGCTGAGGAACGGTGATTTGGATGATCCTTTCCAGCTTCCAGAGAGAACTCTGTTTCGTGCTGATAGGACTTTGGAGTCCGGAAAAATAAGGGGTGGTGGACTTTGCATTTATGTCCATGATAAATGGTGTACTAATGCTATAATGACAGAGTCGCAGTGTCCAGCTGATGTAGAATTTTTGCTACTTAAATGTAGGCCTTTTTATTTACCCCGGGAATTTTCTGTGGTTTTATTAGCAACAGTATATATTCCGCCGCATGTTACTTTAGCTGTAGACATTTTGTTTAACGTTTTTTTCAAAACAATTGTCATTGTATCCAGATTGTGTTTTTATTGTTGCCGGAGATTTCAATCAGGCTAATTTGAAGTTGGTTTTTCCAAAACTAATCCAGAATGTGGAGCTTCCAACGCGTGGAGCTAATATATTAGATCATATTTATACTAATGTCAAAAACGCGTATAAAACTGTTCTGTGTCCTCCTATAGGGCAGTCCGATCACGTTTCTCTTTTTTTAGTGCCAAAGTACTCTCCTCTGATTAAGCGATCTGGGGCAGGTATTAAGAATGTCACAGTCTGGCCTGAAGGGGCCTTACTGAAATTACAAGGTTGCTTGGATTGTACCGAGTGGGATTTGTTTTTAGAGGAAGCTAGGATGGGTCCTGATATAAATGTGGATCAGTTAACCTCCATGGTTTTATTGTATTTGAACTGCTGTATAGAAAGTGTAACAGTAAGAAAGGCTATATGCTTTTTCCCTAACAATAAACCTTGGATGAACGGTAATGTGCGTTTTTTGCTACGAGCCAGAGACCTTGCCTTCAAATCAGGGGATTGTGTGGCTTACTTTATTTCCCGGTCTGAATTGAAGAAGGGTATTGGCCTGGCTAAGAAGGCTTATTCCGATAAGATAGAGGGTCACTTTAATGAATCTGGTGATTCTAGGTCTCTGTGGCAGGGAATTAAGAACTTAACCGACTACAATGCTCTGAATTTAGGTGGTCCCAAGGTGGATGGCCCTTCGCCGGACGAATTTAATAAATTCTATGCTAGGTTTGAAGGTGTGGATAATACCTGTGCTATCCCGTTTAAAGACCCTGGGGGTTCTTGGATCTTGGCAGAAGCCGATGTCAGGTCTTGTTTGCGAGTAACCAGTTCTAGGAAGGCTGCTGGCCCTGACTGTATTCCCGGCAAGGTTTTGCGTGAGTGTGCGGATCAATTGTCTGGCATTCTCACGATTATTTTTAATTTGTCCCTTGCTCAAGGTAGTGTCCCGGGTTGTTTTAAGACTACCACAATTATTCCAGTTCCTAAAACTACGTCCATTTCTAGGCTAAATGACTATCGCCCTATTGCCCTTACTTCATTACTCATGAAGTGTTTTGAGTGTTTGGTTCTGGTTCGCCTTAAGGGTAGCATTCCAGATATTTTTGATAATTATCAATTTGCATATAGATCTAATAGATCTACTGAAGATGCTGCTCTTATGGTCCTTCATAGGGTATTGTGCCATTTAGAGAATAAGGATTCGTATGTCAGATTGCTGTTTGTAGACTACAGCTCTGCTTTTAAAACCGTTGTCCCGTCTTTACTTATTGCTAAATTGTTGGCAATTGGTTTAGATGAGTCTATTTGCAATTGGTTGCTGGATTTTCTGTCTGACCGTTCACAGTCGGTTAGGCTGGGAGATCAGTTTTCATCTCCAATTGTTGTGAATACAGGTGTTCCACAGGGTTGTGTTCTTAGTCCTTTCCTTTATTCCCTGTATACATCAGACTTTGTTTCTAGTTCTGCATCTAATCTTATTGTGAAATTTGCTGACGATACTACAGTTGTAGGTCTGATTACTAACGAGGATGAGGATGGCTATAGGGCGGAGGTAGATCGACTTATTAGATGGGGTACGGACAACAAGTTGCTGTTAAACAGTAAAAAAACTAAAGAGGTGGTGGTTGATTTTAGGAGGTCTAGGAAAAATGTTCCCCGTCCTTTAATTCTGAACGGCATTGAAGTAGAGAGGGTGGGTGATTTTAAGTTTCTTGGTATTATATTTACGGAGGACCTGTCGTAGTCGTCGCATGTTTCTTTAGTGGTAGGAAACGCTCAGCAACGCCTGTATTTCCTTAGGAAATTAAAAAGATGTGGATTACCTAGGCCGTTGCTGGTAAATTTTTACCGTGGTATAATTGAGAGCCTTTTAACTTATTCAATTACTGTTTGGTACGGGAACTCCACATGTTTGGAGCAGAGATCGCTGACTAGAGTGATCAGGGCAGCTGAAAGAATTATTGGCCAGTCCTTACCTAGGCTAGAGGACATTTATGTTAAAAGGTGTGCTTCTAAAGCTAACAAGATGATTGTTGACCACAGCCATCCTTGTCACTCTCTATTTTCACTTTTGCCTTCTGGGAAGCGTTTTAGATGTCTCAAGTGCCGTACTAGTAGGATGCGGAATAGTTTTTTCCCTACTGCTATAGTTAATTTAAATATTTTAAATGATGTTATGTAATTGCTGACTGTGAGTGTCTTGCATTTTACTTTCGCTGATGCATTTTATGTGGATGTGACAATAAATTAGATTTGATTTGACAGTACTGGTATAGTATCTATTATCCTGAACGCTAGTACTGGTATAGTATCTATTATCCTGAATGCTAGTACTGGTATAGTATCTATTATCTTAAACGCTAGTACTGGTATAGTATCTATTATCCTGAATGCTAGTACTGGTATAGTATCTATTATCCTGAATGCTAGTATTGGTATAGTATAGTGTCTATAATCCTGAATGCTAGTACTGGTATAGTATCTTTTATCCTGAATACTAGTACTGGTATAGTATATATTATCCTGAATGCTGGTACTGATATAGTATCTATTATCCTGAATGCTAGTACTGGTATAGTATATACATTATCCTGAACGCTAGTACTGGTATAGTATCTATTATCTTGAACGCTAGTACTGGTATAGTATCTATTATTCTGAATACTAGTACTGGTATAGTATCTATTATCCTTAACGCTAGTACTGGTATAGTATCTATTATCCTGAATACTAGTACTGGTATAGTATCTATTATCCTTAACGCTAGTACTGGTATAGTATCTATTATCTTGAACGCTAGTACTGATATAGTATCTATTGTCCTGATTGCTATAGAACGTTGTTGTTTGTACTTGTAGCACTTTCCTAATATGGGATGTAGTCTGGAACCCGACGGTCTAAATGCCGACCGCCGGCTTCCAGACTGCTTTATCCCGACTAGGGACGAATGACAGGCGTCTAAATGTATACACCTGTAATTTGCCCGACGTCGGGAGACTGGCGCCCGGCATCCCGTTCAAGCTGATGCCGGGCGCCGCAGCGGACAGCCGCTGGGGTTAGGTTTAGGGCTCCCGGGGGGGGACTTAGGGTTAGGAACCCCCACGGGAGGTTAGGGTTAGGCTAGGGTGAGGGAGGGTTAGCCACCCCCGGGGGACTTAGGTTTAGGCACTTAGAGGGGGGTTAGGGTTAGGTACAGGGGGGGAGGTTAGGGTTAGGCACCCCTAAGGAGGGTTAGGGGGGTTAGGTTAGTTGATACTTACCTTTAGGACGATCAGGATTTCCAGCGCTGTCGGGTAGCCGCTGTCGGGAATTGCGCCCGGTGGTAACACATATCACACCCCCTAATATACCGAATGACATGGAAAACATACACTGCTTTTTCTTCTTGTAAAACTACCTGAATAAGAAAAAGATGAACGTATATTGCTGCATTCTAACTCCCTTGTTACCGCATGTTTACAGCCTCCACTTTGTTTGAATAACATGATACAGTATATAAGTCCCTATATGATGTAACTGAACATAGCAGTTACAGTAATGGAATCTCACAGGTTTCGATTACTCTTGGTTTCTTTGTTAGTCATTTACCGACATACATAGTTCCAGCATTTCTTAGGTGGAATCCTGGCTAGTTCCCTGTTTTGTAACACTTCTGGGTCAGCGTATCAAGCACTTCTGGCACCAGGAATTGGGTCACAGTAGATGTAATCTGCCCAGTTGTAAAGACTCCCCCTCTCTGTCACAGTGATAAAATCCTTTCCTTTTATATAAATATAGAACAGCACATTTATAATTATAGTGTATTCCTCTCTCTCTTTTATAATAACTTAATTATAACAATAATAAGAAATGCTGGGCCAGAAATAGGGCTTGGCGCCTACTTTCTCAGGCCGATAATTTTGGCCCATGCCCCCAGTCAATGTTCTGTGTTTGCCGGTCATGTAGATTCCTCTTTGGCGTCCTCTTCCCAGGCTGTCGGCCATACTGCAATTAGGGCTCTCTCTAGGCATCTTCCACAAAAGGACCAGTCAGCTGATCACTAATGTCATGGAGGCGTGAAGTCAAAATTTTGGCTGCTTATTTAAACCTCAATCTAACTGCAGCATGAGGAGTATTGGGCCCTTCTGCCTTGCTCCGGTTATCATTGATGCTCCTGTTTGTCTATCTTTGTACCAGTTCTGGCTTGTTTCCCCATTTGGCTCCAGTGCCTCTTACCCTAACCTTCCTCCTTGTGTACGATGATCCAGAACTTATGCTAGTGACTCAGGCCTTTGGCTACGTTGGACCACTATTTGGATACTGATTCTGTACTGCATTTCCCAGTCCATACGATACTCCCAGCAAGTAATGCTAAGGAGGCAGTTAGAAGTCTCTCGACTTGGGGATTCCCGTCAATGAACACCGTACGTCCCTGTGGTTCCTAGAGAAAACTGGGGGGGTTTCTGTAGCCATTAGATTGCATGCCTCAACACTGCTGATGTTAACCCTTTGCTGGTTAAAACTAATCCTTTCCTTGCAAAAAATTTATTGGCTACATCTAATTTCAATAACCATGTCCCTATAAAATGGGACCATGGGTTCCAATCCAACTAGGGCTTCATCAGTGTAGTTTCTATATGTTCTCTCACAATGTAGTTATGAGACCAGCGGCTGCAAGGTCGCCGGTCTCAATACCGACATCCGAATCCCGACCAGGGACTTAAGAAAGGTGCCGAAATACCGACGCCTATCTTAATTTCGACACTGGAACACCGGCCCAAACGATGTAAGACCGGGGTGCCCTTAGCGTTAGCCGCGCGTGGGGGGGGAGGTTAGGTTTAGGGAGGGTAGCTGTGTTAGGGTTAGGGCTTGGGAGGAGAGTTTATGGTTAGGCACACCTAGAGGGGAGGGTTAGGCACCCCCAGGGGGCGGTTAGGGTTAGGCACTAGGGGGGGAGGTTAGGATTAGGCACCACTAAGGGAGGGTTAGGGGGGGGAGAGGGGTAGGGATAGGGTACCTGCCTTCTCGCCGCCGGCGTCAGCTATTCAGCTGCCGGGACTTCATACCCATTCCCTCTGTGTTTGTGTGCATAGTGCTTTGGTTTCCTCCCATTTCGGGTTCCTGTTTATTGACAACCATTTGGTTATTCATCACTGGAGTTTATACTCAAACTGCTGGCTCATTGTACAGTCACCTTGCTATCTAGATTAAAACTGAGATATCTGTTGTTATTATTATTCTCTTGAACAAAGAACAATTCAATTTACATCTGTGGAGGAAAGAAATAATCTGATTATAAGATATGGACATACTGCTGGATTCTGATATCCTATTGCCTTTAGCAATAGGAGGAAGGTATTGCCAATTTATGTCTACACAGATTACTCAGAGGGATATGTTTTAATCAGGATTTAAAATCGTCCATGCATTGTGTAGCGATATATTACTGTAATATTTAATTTCAGTTACATTAGAGCACCCATTGTAAGTGTCTTTATTTTGATACACACAATCATTATATCGCTCTCTGCCGAGCCAAGACCAAGTTGGGTTAATTTTTAGGTGGTACACTGGGTATTTATATTATTACCAGTTATTTATATAGCGCACACATATTCCGCAGCGCTTTACAGAGAGAATATTTGTCCATTCACATCAGTCCCTGCCCCAGTGGAGCTTGCAATCTATATTCCCTACCACATGCTCACACACATACACACTAGGGTTAATTTTTGTTGGGAGCCAATTAAACTACCAGTATATTTTTGGAGTGTGGGAGGAAACCGGAATACCCGGAGGAAACCCATTCAAGCACAGGGAGAATATACAAACTCCACACAGGGCTGTAGTGGGAATCGAATTTATATATACATTTGTTATATGGTTTTCATATAATTGGTGATTGAATCTTTCATTCTTGTGTCCTATCTATGTACTAGTACTCTTATTGTTTTTATTCTAATAGAGAAACGGTGATATCTTAAGAAGATTTTTTTCTATAGATGGCATTGCATATGAAGCCTACGGGCTTTATAAACCCAGTACTTTGCCAGGACAACTCTACATTGGAAGAGCTATGGCAGGGGGTAAATAATCATGCATGCCAGTGTCAATAAATGCCATTATGCATTCAATAGGGGGTGGGATGTATCGCAAAATATATGAGATACTTGATACATCCCACCTAGAGCCTTTACAAAGGAAGTATAAAAATGAGCCAGCAGGTGCCAAATCACCAGACAACCGCCCCTACCCACTTTGTAACACTATAGCTGAGCCTCAAAACCTTTTCTAAGGGGATGTCAATGCACATAGATTGTAGTATATCCTATACTTCATATTTCCTCCATAATCTAAGATTTTCCTTCGATTTGCTGAATGTTGAAAATGTAAGCACATATTTATCCAATTCAGCAGCAGCAAGCGGAGTCCTTCTACGGTAACCTGCCAGGAATCCAGGAGTGATGCCAAGAGCATTGAGCTAATGAACGTTTAAAAGCTAACTTGTTCCCTTGGCCCTCCGCCCCATCTGCTGGGCTTGACTCCATACGCTTGGGTCATTTCCACAAGGAGCTGGTGCTAATGAGGCCTTGTTTCGCCCTGCTCTATACTTGGACGCTCAGCTGTTATTCATTGGAAGCAATGGTAACCTAATGAGGGTTTTTTTTTTTATCTTAGTGCAGCTGCGTGAGCAATAAGCATTATATACTATAATTCCATTTTATGGGAGACAGGCACATTTATATTCTTAGTAGTTTTATATCTGGCTGCTTAATTATTTGAAAAAAAACCCAGCATCTTCCATTTCTATGTATCAGGATGGTGCAGATATTGTTCAAGGTTCCCAGGTGTACAATGACCTTATAAGGGAGCAGCAAAGTCACATTTAATGTGGAGGTAATTTAGCACTGTTGTGGAATTCACCTAGAAATAGTTAATACTGAACTGCCAAGAGGCTTTTCCTGAGATGTGGTGGTTTACATTAAAGTATATTTGTTACCTACCACAGTGGTAGAAGCCATTTTGTTTGCTAAATCCTCTTGTGCCTCAGTGATATCATTGGTTTCTAGTGAATAGTTAGACTGCATTATAATGAATGTTGGATCTTATTTATATAAAGAACATAACCATATAAAGTGTCAGTCTAGCAGATGCTCAGTAGAGCAGAGGGAGGTCCAGCCCCTCACAGCTCTCAGTGGCTGCAAAGGAAAGAATGAGCGAGGCATCCCACCATCCAGCTCACATGCACTGAAGTCTCCAGGATGTAAAGCATCATTTTCAAAGTTATAATGCTTAGATGGTTGAAATACTTTAAGTTACATTTCTACCGTGTCTGCATTCTCGGGGAGACATAACGCTGTTGACATGTTGACTGTCGCAGGGGCAAACGCAGGATTCTCAGGGAGGGGTTTCCATTATAGATGCCTACACACACACACACATATATAAGTAGGTGCGCGCGACAGAGGCCCCCAGTAGTAGTCCTCCCTATGTAGTGCCCCTTATATAGTGCCCCCAGTAGTAGTCCCCTCCCTATGCAGTGCCCCTTATATACTGCCACCAGTAGTAGTCCTCTCCCTATACAGTGCCCCTTATATACTGCCCCCAGTAGTAGACCCACCTATGCAGTGCCTTATGTGGTGGTACCCCCTATGCAGTGCCCCTTATATAGTGCCCCAGTAGTGCCCCCCCAGCAGTGCCAGAGCCCCCAGTAGTTGTCCCCCATATGCAGTGCCACATATATTGTACCCCCAGTAGTATTCCCCCCTATGCAGTGCCCCTTATTTTGTGCCCCCAGTAGTGCCCAATAGATAGTACCCCCCAGCAGTGCCAGTGCCCCCAGTAGTGTCTCCCCCCAGCAGTGCCAGTGCCCCCAGTAGTGCCTCCCCCCAGCAGTGACCCCCAGCAGTGCCTCCAGTAGTGCCTCCCCCCAGCAGTGCCCCTTACATATACAACGAAAAATACACAAACAAAAAAACAAAAACACTTACCCGAATCCCCGCTCCTGTGCCCGCCTCCGTCCGTGAGCCGGATGGTGGAGCCCGGCTCCGGCAATGCTTCACTCTGTCTAGCTCCCTCTGGGAGGGCTATGTGCATGGCGCACAGCCCGTCCACTGCCGATTCAGCTGTCAGCGCTTCCGCGTCAGGTGGTATGAATGCCACCTGACACGGAAGTGCTGACATCTGAACTGGCAGGGGCCTGGCCGGGCAGCGCCGCGCAGCCGATCGTGGGTGGCCCGGGGATGGTGCAGAGATGGAGACAAGGCTGTCTCCATCTCTGAATAAAAAAAAATATTGGTTGGTCAGGGAGGGGGTTTCTGGGTACTTAGAGACCCCCCCTCTGTGCGCTAGTGCTGTCGACAGCATAAGTGTCAACTAATTAACCTGAGAGAAAGAGAGAAATAATATATACATACCTCCCAACCCACCTGCTTTTCAGGACCTTTCTGGTAGTCCCACCCAGGGGCTGCAGTGTCCCGTAGGGGTGAGAAATTTGGGATGAAACTCTTTCTCATCACTGCTCAGCGGTGAATGGGTATGCCCCCAGCATGACTAGAACAGGGATGTGACGCACCCAAAATGACATGCGACGGGGGCATGACATGCCCCATTTTTGATGCACATAATGGCCCTCATTCAGAGCCGAACGCCCCCGTCAGGGAGGCACGCCTCCAGCACGCCCACCAAAGGGGGCGTGCTGTCAATCAACATCGACAGCACGCCCCCTTTGATCAGACACAATGAGCGAAGGAAAGTCCTTCGCTCATCGCGTCTGGCGCATGCGCACGACGGAGCTCCCACCGTCGTGCGCATGCGCAGTGCACAGCATCGACCCACTTGCGAGCGGACAGCCGCTTGCGAGTGAGTCTGAATCAGGCCCAATGTTCCTCTCCCCCCACCCAAATATTGGGTGGTATGTATATTTGAGCAAATTCCTCAATAATAAAGCACTCAGTAATAAAAACAATTATGTAAACAGCTGCTGCTCTTCTTTAAAGGTCCTCAAACCAGCAAGAAGCATATCTGTACATATAGAAAAATACAAAAGAAAAGGCATTCATGACTTAGTATTTTCAGTCATCAAATAACTGATAAATACAGTAGATAAGTTTTAGTAATAAAGGGCTTATCTGATTATCTTTCTCCAGTGCTTCTCATGATGCTGGATAGGGAGCCGGAGTCCGCCTGCAGGTTGTGCATAGGGATGGACATCGGAATCCGATGGTTGCTAACCATCAATGTGTTTGTTCCGATGGGAGTGTTTTTACTATTTGATGGTGGCTGTCCAATGAAAATCATTCAATGGTGTTCTGATGTTTATTTTTTGTCAATTCCTGATAGCTATGACTCCCATTGCTCCTTCCTGGCTACTGTGTCTGCATCAGGGCTTCTTCATGGGTTCATTGGAAGCTGTCTCTCACTCGCTTTCTGCCTCAGACATGACCCTACTCAGTCCTTGACTCCCCTCTCTAGGCTGTTGCTAAGCATCAAGGCACATTGCTATCTCTGATTGGCTCTCACTGTCTCTTGCTGTTTCATCACCCTGTCCTGCTTCTATTCAGCAGCTTGGTAAAAGATTTTTTTTCTGTGACTTTGCTTCACTAAAATAGTCACTGCTCGGCTCCCTTTTGTCACAGATGAATGGTTCATACACCTAAATCTTCCTCAACAAATGCTATATAGAATAGTGAAAACTCCATCAAAATCTGTCCAGTTGTTCAAGAGATTAGCCTGAACGAACAAACAGACCCCTGAACAAGGGACTTTATTTTAGAGAGAGAGAGAGAGAGAGAGAGAGAGAGAGAGAAATGTTTGTTCCTGCTAAGCAACCACAATTTGCAATAGGTTTTTCCTAGCAGAGGATAAATCAGCCAAACGTGTGAAATCTTTATAAACAGAATTTGTTTTATTAACAAATTACAAGATGAAAAGAAAACACAGGCTTATCTGGTGAACAATCTTACAAGAGCGGTAGCTCGGTGTGGTGTCTCGGTAACCAGCATCCGGAGCAGAGAGGATGTGAACACCTTGCAGGTCAATCTTCCGCAAAATAGGGAGGCCACCCAATGTGTCACATACTGTATAGATTACCTGTATGTTATCTGTTTTATATCTATCCATATATTTAGAATATCTATCCATATATTTACAATACAAATCCCACCAAGATAGCCACTGTATACTTGACTTCTTTCAAATGGCTGATAGGGATCTATTTTTTTTCCTTAGCTTTATTCATCAGTAATGTTTTAAAGCCATATTTATCAGTAACAATAGTTTACAGCGCAAAACATGAAGTACAAGTGACATCACTTCCAGGTCTGCATTCAAGGTTTTATTGTCTCTCATTTTTTTATATATTGATAGTACATATACCCCTTCTGTGTCTCATGGTACTTTTCCCCATGAAGTATTGACAGAATGAAACGCGTTGGGTTCTGTGGGCACTTTTCTTGCCTGGAATATACCTTTTGATACAATTTTTGGTTCAATACCAGATCAGCTGTATGTTTGATGTACACCTTGTATCTCCTGTTTTCATTTGGCTAAATATACCTTTGTTTTGCATATTACACAATTGGCCTGCTTTTATCTGTTTTATATCGCACAACTAGATTAGAGAGACTGATTCAGAAGTTGACAGATACCAACTGAATTTCCAGATATGTAGATAGGCATACATCTGGTCAGTCCTAAGCTAGGTACACACCATACAGTTATTGGGCCGATTCACCAATAATCAGGAGATCGGCCTATTTTTGGAGTAGTATGTAGACATGCCAATAAAACGGTCCAAAAATGGTCAGAAATGCTTGGTTTCAATTATCGAATCGGCCAGACCTTCCAAAAGACAACGGACAAAACGTCCTGATATAGTGCAGTGTGTGGGCATTCTCAGTAATATGCCCATATTTTCTGCAATTTTTCTTGTTTACCTCACCCTCCATGTGATTGTGTGTACACACTACACGATGTACGACATCGTTCATTGCTTCGTCCCATGTGTCGGAACGATATATTGGATGTTAGATCGTATAGTGCAGTGGTTCTCAAACTCGGTCCTCAGGACCCTACACAGTTCGTGTTTTCCAGGTCATCCAGCAGGTGCACAGGTGTGTTCATTACTCACTGACACATTTTAAAAGATTCACAGGTGGAGCTACTTATTTCACTTGTGATTCTGTGATGAGACCTGGAAAACATGCACTTTTTGGGGTCCTAAGGACCGAGTTTGAGAACCTGCCTGTGGTATAGTGTATACCGAGCTTTAGAAATACTTTGCGGGTTGAGGCTTAATAGGACACACCGGCTTTTAAAGATAAGACCTCCACCATGCACATCAGCTATTGTACTGCTGGGGAATCACCTGACACAAGTTGGATTATGAGCTAAACTGTGGTGCAAGGGGAAAAGTGACAAAAAAATTAAATAATTAAATAAATAAACAATTAGCATTGAACCACTGCACTCTCCACTACTATATCTGGGATCCAATAGGCATGTTAACAGATATTGCAATATTTGGAACTAACATTCCCTGATTTTATATAGAATGCAATTTGGAGAGATCATAATATACAGTATACGGTGGGGGCAGAGCCCCAACTATTTTTTGTTTAAACAAAGTGTACCCCAAATATAGTAGTGGAGAGTGCAGTGGATCATATATATAGCAAATGATGCTACACTTATAAACTAAACAGTGTGTCACAACACTTTGAAACTGTAATCTCCTTATGTTGTCTGTTATTGATGTATACACCACCCTTGTTGTGGGTGGCAGCTGTATTCTTCAAGAGGACTGTCATTCAGTCAGTCACTAAATCTGTAATAGTGGGTAAGAAATAGAAGCGCCTCCTAGTGTGATAGGTAAAGGGAATTTTGCTAATAAAATAAAGAGGGACCAATAAAGTGCGCACAGACCATATATATATATGGCAATAAAGGCTTATCTGTTTAGGAAAATGGCAAGTGGTTAGCATTACTGCCTCACAGCATAGAGGTCATTAGTTAAATTCCAGGTCATGGCCATCTGTATGGAGTTTGTATGTTCTCTGTGTTTGTGTGGGTTTCCCCCGAGTGCTCCGGTTTCCTCCCACACTCCAAAAACATACTGGCAGGTTAATTGGCCACTGACAAAAAGTGTGTAAGTGTATGCATGTGACCAGGAATATAGGTTGTAAGATGGGACTGGGGCTGGTACAGGTGTGAATGACTGAAATATTCTCTGTAAAGTGCTGCGGAAGTGCTTCCAAAAAGTGCTTTGAAAATTAAACACACTGGCCCTGATTCAGAGCCGGACGCTCTGACAGAGTGCTCGCTCTGAATCAGGGCCGGACCACCCACAGCTATAGGGAGCGGCCAGGAAGATGGTCGCGATGGTCAAGACCATCGGGCTTGCGACGAGACCCTTGTGGTAGGGTCTCGTGGCCGCAAGCCCCAGAGAGATTTCGACTCTAACAAAGCCGGAATCTCTCCACTGACATCATTTGTGATGTCAGTGGGGCCGGCCCCAAACGGTAGGCGTTCACATGGGAACGCCTCAGTTTGGGCAGCCACCCCCCGGCCCGCCCACCAAAGGGGGCGTGCTGTCACTCAACATCGACAGCACGCCTCCTTTGGTACGAGACCTGGAGCGACGGATTGCCCGGCTCCGTCGTGCGCATGTGCTCTGGGCCACAGCGCTTGCGGCCGGGTCTGAATCAGGCCCACAGTTCCTTGAACCACACCGCACAAAAAAAATATTATCTAACTCCACCAAAAAACTTGAATATAAATGTATCATTAACACAGAAAATCATTATGAACCCTCAGCTCAGTATAACAGTCTACCAGAAACCGGAGTGTGTATTTATCCATCTGTTGTCAAGTAGGGGTTGGGTACGGGATCCTGACGGTCGGGATGCATGCCATCAGAATACCGACAGTGGCATCCCGACAGTCACAATCCCAACGCCCAAAGGTAAGTGGCCTAACCTCTAACTCTCTGCCCAACCCTAACCCACCTTACACGCAGCCTTATCCTAACCCTGCCTCCACAGCCTAACCATAACCATCACCCCCCGCAGCCTAATCCTAAACCTCCCCGCTGCAGTCTAACCCTAATCCACCTTCTAGTGCCTAACCTTAATCCCTTAACCCTAAACCTAACCCTCCTCCTAACCCTAATACTTACAATCGGAATTCCGGCGGTCGGAATTCTGGAGCGGGATTCCGACTGTTGTCAGGATTCCGTCACCGGGATTCAACTACATCACGTCATGTAGGCAAGGGCGTAACTACCATTGGTGGGTGCAGTATGGGGCCCACAGCTGAGGGAAGCTTGTCTTCCTTGTCTGTCATTGGGCAGTAGATGGGGTCCTTACATATGATGCTATGGGGCCAAAAAATAAAGAAAACAGACAGATAAAAATCCAACAACATGTAATATTATGAAATTGCACATTTTATTACACATACAAAACAAAGACCCAATGTAACATGCCGTACAGTCAGATTAAATATATAAAGCTTATCTGACATGAAGACAAGAAGATGTGGGTCCAGAGTTCACACATACATACACACAGAGTATATAAACACATCTTACTTTTTATTAAATGAATTATTACAGCAGCTGACACATTTTGGCCTGTGAAAGCCCTTTGCCACCTGCAGTTGTGCTAACAGAAGTAAATATGATTGATGGCTTCTATGACTGAAATACATTAAGTTATATGGCGGATCTCTCCTTGATGCTGTAATTTCTTCAATAAATATTGACTTTTACAGTATATGGTTGGTCCAGGAAATTCCTGAGTTCCTTTCCTCATTTTGGTGATATTGTGGTGTGAGCTTGCCTGACAAACACAGCACCAGCAGCGCATATGCCTGAAGTTTGGAAGAATTTCACCAGCTGGAATGTCATGAACTTGTTTACGGTACAATTGTCTATAGTCTCCATTAAAAAATGTGCAGTTCGAAATCTGCGGCTTTCGCAGATCGCTATTCGTGTTCAGGCGTTCCCCGGATTTTTTTTTTTTAAATTAGAAGTTTCGGTAATTTCAGAAAATTGCCACGTTTGTAGCGATTCATCGATCAGGTTCCCTAATCGATCCCGGGTAGTTTAAGCATCACTAGTGCAAATTATATATATTCCTGATAGTGATACAATACACAGAAGATATGTGTGTAGGTGTATAAATGTAAAGTGATAACAGTTAATTAGATTTAAGAGAGCTTATTAAATAATAGCCTCAAAGCACTCCCCTGTTAATAGTGGGTGTCAGCTCAATCAACAGTAATGTGGCAGTGGGGTTCTGCCACATGGGCATAGGCGTCTTTATAATGGGTGCAAGGTGTGCGGTGTACATGGGCACCTAGGTCCAGGGGGGCCCACACATTACACCCTGCTCCCATAGAAATATACTTACCTCTACGCAGATTTCGATGTACTGCTCCATAGCACCGGAACGGCACTGCGGAGCAGCAAAACTCACTGGGAAAATGGCTGCAGCCATTTTCCCAGTGATCTGCGCATGCACCATTATCCCGGAGACCCGCGCTTGCGCAGTAGATTCTGTCATGAAACCAGAATCTACCACGATCAGTGCACTGACAGAGAGGAGGGGGCCCAAACGGAGGCTGCACACGAGTCCCCTCATCTCTTAAAACGCCCCTGCACATGGGTTTGAAATTGTAGCAAAGAAATTGATTGTGAGTAAGTGCAAAATTAAAAAGTGCAAATTCAATCTAAGATGTAGCAATTGTATAAAGATATCATGTGACAATTTAAAGTGCATATGTGAATAATATGCAACATAAGTGATAAACCACAGTCACTTTAGCAGTGGAAAATGAAATACAATTTATTTTACAAAAAACAAACTAAATATAACAAAGCACTATAAAGTGCTTATGCAGTCAATACAAGACAATATAAAATAAGGACGATGAAAACAGAGATGGAAGTAAGATTCATAAGAAAATGCTAATTATTGCTGTTAACTTTTATGCTGCATTCTTATGTTAAAATGAGTTATAGTAAAGTAATTTTCTAACCTAGCTGCTTGTATGTGGAATATTTCAGGGCATATGTATCTATGCAGTTTGAAAATACAGTCTTAATAGTTTAATATTCTTTTTCTACTCACTACAACAGAAGTAACCCCGAAGGATGACATGTAAACATGAGGGACATTAAACCACAAGTGTTTTGAGTGTTGCCAGTTTAATAACGCGTTGGATATTGCCCCTTTAAGTTTAGCTGGTCTTATGCAGCCAATGAATGTTTCATAGGGAGTGGTCTAAGAGTATATAATGGTGTGATGTATCTGAATCTGCCTCTTTGTTAGTTTTTTTCCCACCCTCCCTCTCTCTTTTTGTTTTTCATTTGTTGAATGTACGATGGTTGGTTTGGTGGTTGCGGAAAAGACCGACGCTTGGCGTTACTTTATGTTAATAAGTAGGCTTAGTGGGTGCGCTCTCATTAAAGTGGAGTAAGACGACAGCCAATTGTCCTGGACGGGAAATGGCTATACCACCTGGACCGGTGGTTTGAAGGTAAAAGAGAGTTGATCACCAATGCTTGGCTTGTGTGTGTCTTTGATTGAGCTGTTTGGTTGTGCAGAAAAGAACGACACTTGGAGTTACTTTATGTTAATAGTTAGGCTTAGTGGGTGCGCTCTCATTAAAGTTGAGTAAGGCGACAGCCAATTGTCCTGAACAGGAAATTGCTTTACCACCTGGACGGGTGGTTGAAGGTAAAGGAGAGTTGATCACCAATGCTTGGCTTGTGTGTGTGTTTGTTTGAGCTGTTTGGTTGTTATTGTCCTATGCGTTCTTTTTGTGCCGTCACCATTATTAGTATTAACTTATAGTCTAAAATTTAATGACTTGTCCAAAATAAATTTGACAAAATATTTAAATGCCAACACTGTTGTCTGTGTTTTTATTCTTAGAAGTTAAGTTACATTGTATTTAAGAAGGTTGTTAAATGGTAGCACGATACTACACGTTAGTGAGTTTATAAAGTTTATTGCAGCAACATGAAGATCTGTTATGATGCAATTTGTCAATAAAATTTTGCTCAGCTGCCTTAGTGAGCAGTAAAAAAAAAAGGTGATGATTTGGGATGCAATTTATAGACCTATGGACTAAATGCCGCTGGTTTATATCCCGTCACGAGAAGCCCGACGGGGGACTTCGGATAGGTGTCAAAATACAGACGCCTATCTGAATCCCGACCCCGCAACGTCGAAGGACGACGAGATAAGTCTGGGGCATCCTTAGCGTTAGCCATGGGGGGGAGGGTTAGGTTTAGGGAGTGTAGAGGTATTAGAGATAGGCACCCCCGGGTGTAGGTTAGGGTTAGGCACCCCCCCGGGAGGGTTAGGTTTAGGATGCGGGAAGGGGGGTTAGGTTTAGGCACCACCAGGGGGGGACTTAGAGTTAGGTACCATCCTGGGAGTTTTAGGGTTAGGTACCCCTAAGGGAGGGTTAGGGGGGGAGAGGGTAGGGTTAGGGTACTTACCAGCTGGCATCGGGATCTCCTTCTGTCAGGCTTATCGTGTCGGGGTTTAAACTGGCGGATGATTTCTGTGCTAACTTTTTGCTTCAAAAGGCTTATATGTTTCCAGGGTTGGAATTATTACCATTGCAGAATGAGGTGCAGCTACTTCAGGAGAAAGGAGAAGGGGAGGGTGATGCCACTGTCCAATGGTCCAATCAGTCCTGCGGGTTACCATCTCAAAAATATTTCCAGGATTAGACCCTTTCTCACCCTGGATGCTACTAAGACATTCATCCATTCACTGGTCATCTCCAAACTGGACTACTGTAACATCCTCTTATCTGGCCTCCTGCCTCTTTCTACTCCAATCTGTCCTCAATGCTGCTGCCCTGGCTCATCTTCCTCCCAAAACATACTCCATCTGCCTCCCCTCTCCTACAAGCCCTACACTGGCTCCCCTCCCCCTTCAGAACCCAATTCATGGTTCTCACACTCAAAGCCCTTACCTATTCCATTTACATTTATATCTCTGACCTTACCTCCCTTCACACTCCTGCCCGCCCTCTTCGATCTGCAAATGCATGCCGCCTAATCTGCCAACTGATTACTTCCTCCCACGACCATCTCCAAGGCTTTGCCTGAGCAGCTCCCTACCTCTGGAATTCTCTACCTCTCTCTATCAAACTCTACACCTCTCTACAAGACTTCAAACAGGCTCTCCAGGCCCACTACTTCATCAAAGCCATCCAACTCTCATACTGTCACCTTTGTCTGTCTGTCCCTCTTGTTTAGAATGTAAGCTCTCACACGCAGGGCCCTCTTCCCCAATGTGCTTTTCCTTCCCTTACTTACACTATGTACTCCATATGTCTTACAACGGCACCTAACCCCATACTTTTGCCTTCCTGCTACTTATTTGTGTTATGACCGCTGTTGCAGCAATGTTTATATACCATGTACTTGTCCTGCATTGTCTTGTACTGTAACTCACTGTTCTCTTGCTCTGCTCAACTGTTTATGTACTGTACTTTGTTAGGCACTGCAGAACCCTTGTGGCGCCATATAAATAAAGAATAATAATAATGTAGCAGCAGTGGGGCTGCAGGCAACTTCTCAACTCCTACGTCTAATGAAGCTTTATTGGTTGTTATAACAGCAACAACTAGAGCAAGCATGGCAACCTAAAAGGTGGGTGTCTACACATTGAGTGGAGAACATGGGAGACAACTTTTATTGAGGCAATTTAACATGGACAAATACTGGAATGTAGTTTAGTGCTCATAGCTGTGAACATTGGGCCTGATTCAGAGCCACTCGTAAGCGGCCGCTCGTTTGCTCAGAGCGATGTTCGCCCTTCTGCGCATGCGTATGGGTCGTAATGCGCATGCGCCAACCAGTCAGGGCGGTCGGAAATCGTGGGCTCGCAAAATAGCGAATGCCTGCTAATTTGAGTGACAGGATGAGGCGTTTGTGGGTGGTAACAGGGGAAGGTGCTTGAAAACGGGGAGTGGAGATCTGAACGCTGGCGTGCCAAACGGTCAAAACGGCCGTTTTAAGGGTGTGCATAATTAACAAAGCAGCGTCATTGACCACGTCACTTGGTTGTCTTTTAGTCTGAACTGCTCGGATGATTGCGGTAGGAAAATGCTAGCACAAGAATAGCGAGCAGTTCATACGCCGTTCGATGTACTCGATTAATCTAATAAATAGCGGAGATGACGTATGATGCGAGCGGCCAAGGGGCGTCTTTACAAAATAGCGAGCGCATGTTTCGTTCGCTTGCTCAGACATAGAGGCGTCAACAGACCGCAAAGAGCGAGCGCTTAATTTAAATATCCGGCCCCTTTTTCAGAACGACCGTCCGCAAATAGCGTCCGGCTCTAAATCAGGCCCTCTGGCACTTGGAATTGCACAATAACGGTAGAGTATGGGGGTCATACTAAGTAGAACTATTTTATGAAATATGATAATTCTGAGGATCAAGACATGTATAAAGTAGTGCAGAGATACAGTGGAAAATATATTCAAACCTACTGTAGATTATATAGATGTACCAATAAGTTGGTACACCAGTTGGGCTGGAGCAGGAAAAAACCCTCAGGAAGGCACCATCTGAGCATACGTGACAATATTTTATTAAAGCTCTTTAGAAGAGATCCCGGAGAGCAGGCGCAGCTGGGATGTCATCGCGGTCCTGCGTTTTTGTTACGCAATTCACCCCAAACATGTCATGAGGCTCCAGAACCACCCGCTTCCCTGTGGAAGATAGATAGGGGATGTTGCCCTACTCTCTCAGGAGTCTAATATGTACATTTCCTTGATGTGTGAATCCTTTTTTTTACATTTAATTTTATATTTCACTGATAATTAGTAACTGCATATTACTGTATACATTTCATTTAATAATTCCTGCTGTGATAATCTCACTCTTTGTGGACTGGCATGATATATCATGGACCCCTTTCAATGATGTCCATAGTGGGACTTTTCATGGTCAAGGTTGACCAACAAGAAGTCCTAGCAAAATTCATATCATCATGACCCTGTCCCCCAGCTGCACGATGTTAGGTATCACGGCACTCTTCAACCAGGGATGAGTCAATGATAATGTGATTTACATCAAATTGCGTCAGAAAGCCCCATACCCACGCACTTTACTAGGAAAGTGAAAGGAATTTGCAGGGTTGTCCACTCTTCCGGCCAGTGGCGTGCAGAGAGGTCAGTGGCTGGTGAGACAAAGGCTAATATCAGAGCCAGATTTACACACACATATAGTATATTGACCCGAAAGAGGTACCTTAAATCCACCATCCAATTGGCAGGGTGCATAAAAACATACATTCCCCTGTATCTCAACATAATTTACAGCACAGGAATACTCAAAGTCAACAGCACAATAACTAGATATATATTCACCTGATTTTTGCAATAGGTGGTTATACTCATGTAAAGAATCTCATTTATTCCAGTTAAGACTGTCGAAGCTGGTTTAGTGGCTGAGACAGAATCAGTGTAAAATTAGCTTGGAGCGACGCCATCTTGCGAATGGCAACCAGACATCTTAAAAATAAGAATCTGCAAGATGCCATTTTGCGACCAGCACCATTTTAAGTTACAACTCACGAGCTAAGTACAGATGGCAATGTTTTTGATAATCTTTTTAGAAGCCATGACAGGCCCATTCTGGGGACAACCTTGCATAGAGAAATACCAAAACAACTAGAAAAACAGCCTCCTGAGAAAAGTAAATAGAATAGACAATACACCAGGAACTGTGGGTGTTTTTGCATGTAAAGGGAGAGACCTCACATGTGGACAGGTGTAGCTGTGGCAATTGTAATATGGCCCAGATACTTGAATTTGACTGAATGAACAATGGTAAGAAATCTGCTCTTTTAAACTCACTATCAGACAGTTTGGCACCAGCACACAGCTGGGGGTCTCCACCCAGTTTGAGAGTGAATCTCATTACTAATAAAACATTGCATTGCAATTTAAAAATGATTGATATGTATATATTGTGACACAGTTAGGTTAGGGGGTCCCTCTCCTGGGTAGAGGACTCCTTCCTTACACACACACACAGCAGCAGGGAAGCAGCACACCAGTCTGGATGCAAGTACAAGCTGGTCGGCGCCAGTCTTTATTGTACAATGTCAGAAACATAAAGAAAACAAAAATATAAATCCTAGCCCTGTCGGGGCACTAACTTCACAGGTAGTTCCCTCACTACCAGAACCTGGCAGGGCCTAATGCCCTCGCCAGCAACAAAAGCACAGCACAACACTCACGGTTAGGTTTCCAAGTGTCTCTGAGCAAACTCCCTGCCTGCTCTCCCAGGTGAGACAATCAGCCCTAAACAAACTAGGCTTATATTGGCCACTCTCAGGTGGAAAACTAACAATCCTGTTACCAGGCTGCGAGAACCAAAACCTGGAGTGGCCGTGGGTGGAGCCCTCCCTCTCCTCTCACCCACAACCCCCAGGTCCCAAACCGGCTTTTCAAAAAGCCGAAACTCAAGCCTGCTACACTGCAGACTTTCTCCTGGGGGTTTAAAACACAAAAGACAGGAATCTGGGACAAATGTACCTGCCACAGACCACTTTACCAGTGATCCTATCACAATATATATATATATATATATATATATATGTATATATATGTATATATATATATTAAATCCATCATAAATAGAATCTCATGCATAAACACCGCACATTACGCACAGTTGCGCTGCTAACATGACGCACATTAGCGAATGCACAATATCCTGCATGCGAACGCTGTTTATTAGCTGCATGCGTGCACATCTGCCCCAAATCAGATAAACCTAACTAGCGTCTTTTCTCAAACCCCTAATACTTACATAATGCACACTCACATAAAAGGTTCCATAGCTTTAAAGTATAAGATCCAAGTTTTATACATTTATTACAAATGCTGTGAAATAAAGACTATTTTGGTATCTAAGGTTTAATACGTGATAAGTAAGCCTTGTTTGGTATTGTACTGATCTGCATTTCCTCAACAGCTTTCCGGTACCATTGGTGAGAAGATCGCAACATGCATTCGCAACTTATGGACCGTAGAGACTTAAAGCACCAGAAGGTACATTGTAAAACCAACAGCCTAGATTTGCATGCAGGGGAAATAGAGGAGGCAACAAGCTGTTAGAGGCTGTTCTGTGTCCATTTGAACCAACCTGTTAAATGCCCTGTAACAGATGCACCCGCACTGGGAACCAATGGGATTAGCAACAAACCCCTCTTTTGTATTATCTGTTTCTGTGAGGGTATAAATGTGTGTGTTGTGACCCCAGTCTGGAGTCTTCTTGCTGATTGCTGATTGATGGAGGTTTCTTGCTGATGCCGGTATCTGGTCCAGAGCGCGTGCGTAATGTATAACTGTATCTAGGGTCTGTATAATTCTTTGCGCTAAATTGTACTTAGATCACAGCGTGTAACTGACTGTACTTTACTTGAATAATACTTTGTGCTTTGGAAACACATGTTCAAGGTCTAAAGTCTTTATTTTACTGTATGACTGCGTACGCTAATAGCGTCAATTTTAGAGGTTTATAGGCAGGGTTTAGAAGGTATAGGTAGGTGCGTATAGAAGTTGAAATCCAGTATCCTTAGCTCATAGTGTGAGG
The DNA here is from genome assembly GCA_031769625.1 of Taudactylus pleione. NCBI lineage: Eukaryota > Metazoa > Chordata > Amphibia > Anura > Myobatrachidae > Taudactylus > Taudactylus pleione. The sequence goes on from JAUIMM010000175.1 coordinate 1,713,533, forward strand.
TCATTTACCAATTCACACAATAAAATACGGTTATCGATATCTCACCAAAGGGTGGATAGTGGCCACACGCAGTTTTCCCTGCAACCACTCTATGCTGAGAGATCGCTATCCGTTATCGTGTGAGTCAAGGTACGCTCACTAGAATCCAGGGACAAGAAAGGAAAAAGTTTGTTTTTCTTTGTTGATAGTATTTTACGCTAAAAAGGGTACCGTAGTATTGCGCACACGGCTGAGTTGCATTTTTGCGCGCATAATAGAGATGCACTTTTGAGTACGCAGCTAAGGGTAAGAGTCATACGGTTGTGTGGTGGTCGCATTATTGTGTATGTGACTAGTCGCACAATAGCGTATACGTATTTCGTATACGGTAGTGCTGCCACGTGTTTAAACAAAGCCGTTAAGGTCACATTGTCAATTGTTGCCAATAACTGGGTTAACGTGTATTTTTCTGCGCAGGAAAAAAGTGTGTAACTGTGAGTACTTGTTTAGGGTGTAACACGGGACCTAAATGTTAAGGGTAACGTAGGACCCTTAAGTGCTAGGCGCAGGAGTTGGCCTAGTGACTCGGTAGCAGCTTACCATTTACTTTACACAAAGCAGTGTATGGGTTGTTATTTTTGTTAGGGTTCGGCTCCCAGCGTGATTATAGCGTTCAGTAATCAATGTGTGTGATCTGTTAGGCTTATTTGAACACTATAATTGATCCGCATAATTTTGGTTAAATTGTGATTGTGAGCTGGTGAGAGAATGGACTAAATCAACTGGAACACAAAGAGTACTTTGCTACCCCCTAGCAGTTGAAAGGTAGTCAAAAAGGGATTGCTGAGCGGAAGCGGCCTTTACTTCTGTATGTGAGTGGAAGCGTCTAGAAGTCCTCCATAGGGTTTGCGGATACACCCTTTTTCAAAGGCGTCCGCAGGTAAGTGAAAGTATCTTAATTGTCTTTCACCAGTTTAAATTTTTATTGAAAAACGTAGGAGTTGTCCCAAGATGGGAGCCACACAAACAATAGAGATGTTAGACAATGATCTGCTGCTAATGGAAGTGCCGCTTGGTTCGGCCCGTCGTATTATGCATACTAAATACGGTACTTATGCAATAAGGTATTGTGATGTATGGTTTAAAATGACGATGAAGAGTGTTAGACCGTTTCCCAGAATTGGTAGTTTTGATAAAGATGTATTGGATAATGTCCGGGATCACATCAGTCTGATGCGCTCTCGAGAGAAAAAAGTTAAATATTATGAATGTTTAAAGTTGTGGCAGCATGAAGGGAATGCGTGGCTTAAAAATGTGCAAGCGACGCAAACTAGCGTTGCGAACGCATTGCCAGCAAATACACCCGCGGCACTGGATTGCAATGCATGCGAGCCGCAAAATGGCACGCATGTGCGGTAAGGTAGCGTTGTGGAAGGTATTTCCAGTAGTTCACGCGCACCACCGCCACCTTATGTGGATGGGGGTGCAGGTACAGTTATTGAAAAAACTCATAAAAATGTAACAAGTAATTTGTACCCTCTCTTAAGTAACCATAAAGAAAATGTTTATGATGTGGATGATGAGCCTATTGTCATGTCTGCCGTTTCCCATGCTGTACACGTTAGATGCGGCACCACGACAAGCCCAAGTGGTGCCACCATCTCCATCAGTAACAGCACGGGAAGTATTAAACTCCTCTGGGCCCGTGGAGGAAGTTGTTAATACTATACATTGCAGCAACAGACTAAACCCCCAGCTAGGTAACAAGGTCAAAGGTAGCAATCCAGCCGGTCTGCATCCCATCAGGACAATAACTGTTCCGAATGGGAATGCGGATGCGAACGGAATTGTACCTACAAGGGATGTGGTAATGCATTGTCCTTGGACAAGAGCAGAGCTAAATTCCATCATAAATGATTTCCTCAATCCCAAGAAGGAATTAGCCAAACATCAGAGATTTTTTGAGAAATTTGGGTAGTTCTCACGAGCCAACTAACAAAGATTGGCGTGTGGTATTAAGGGCCTGTCTACCACGCAATATCGACGTGACAAAATTTATCACGGATTGTTTATTGGATGGTGACGTTCCCTTAACAGATGAAGTGAACCAAGGTAACATTATCCGTATTATAACTCAATTGGGTGTATATTTTCCAGTAGTAGTTACCTGGAACAAAATTTTCACCATAAAACAAAAAGAGAGTGAATCTGCTGAAGACTATTGCGACCGGGCTCTGCAGGCTATCACCCAGTACACTGGGTTAGAAGATATTAAAGATAGCACTCACCACAGGGGAATGATTGTCACCATACTCATGGATGGCCTTAAAGAAGACCGAAAGACCCGGGTTCAGACCTCACAGCCTGGCTGGAGGGGAGTCACAATAGATACCTTCATAGAATCCGCCATAGAACATGACAAAAACATCTCAAAGCCGAGAGAGATCCAGAGCGAGAAACTAATGGCTGTCAGTATTCAAGCTCTAGAAGGAATGACGGTAACATCACAGCCAGCAGACACACCTGCACCCACACCCACACAGTTATACGCCCTCACTAATCCTACACCACAGCAAACACAGCCTTATCCCACTTATCCTACACAACCACAAGTCCCATACTACCCACAAGCTCCATACCTCCCACAATATCCTTTTCCTCAATATACCCATACCCACCACCTTTCTCTCCTGCTCAACCCACACAATAATCCTTTCCACGAAAGTGTTTTAATTGCAACCAGCCAGGACACATAAGAGCTGCACGGCAAAGAGGGTAGAACCCCCAAACCAGGGAGTACCTGGATATCCCCATAAGGGATATGCACAGAGACCAGCAAATGTCCAACAGGCACCAGCTCCAATTGTGGCCGTTAATGCTTTATTGGAGAGTGGGAGCCAACGCTAGGAGTCGGGTCATACTTGTGGTCTGCAGATAGACAGGTTGACGGGAAAAACTGGTAATGGTAATTGATGTAACTGATCCCCAATCTCTGTTCTGCTTTCTTCACTGTGCCCTAACACCCTGTTAGTATTTTTCTTTTCCCACCTAGGGGGAGGTGTACACTACACATGGACACGAGTGTCCCATGGGTTCATAGACAACCCCAGTATCTTCTCCCAGGCCTTATATAACTGTTTACAATCTTTTCAACCTGCCAATGGATCTGTTCTAATTTAAAATGTGGACAATTTATTGTTGTATTTAGGTCATGTTTAAATGATATTAAACTGTTGTGCTTTATCTCTCACACACAGGACACAAGGTTGCTAAGGACAAACGGCAGCCATGCCAGGCTAAGGTCAAATACTCGGAATACTGTCCAACCCAGGGGCCCAGGCAATATTTAGAGCAGTAGCTATTGATAACAGGATTTAATTGCAGGAATTTGTATGCAGATACGATATCCCTAGAATTATTAAAAGTGATAGGGGTACTCATTTCACAGGTCACATCTTCCAGAACATGTGTAAGGTGATGGGTATTAATATCAAGATCATCCCAGACTGTCTTTTTATCTGTCCCCCTTTGAGACACTGTTTAACAGGCAGCCTCAAGTGAAAATATGATAATGAGGTTACTGTGCAGGGTCTCACGAAGATGAGTAAGAACAACTGAAATTGTAAATGTTATTTTCTAACATGTCTGATGCAAACTGTCATGATGTCAAACCTGGGGAATTTGTTATGATCCAAATTTTTTGGAGCTCAGGTTGTTGGACTGATCGTTGGGAAGGTCCGAATCAGGTGTTGCTGAAGGTGGCCGAGAGAGATACCTACGTCCATTCCACTCACTGTAGAAAGGTCAACCAACCGGTGGAGATACGAGGCGGAGTCGAAGCAGATAACGTGAACCTGTCAATTGCGAGCCTGTTCCGGGAGGGTTAAAAGGTGTGGTGAGATACCTGAGCTAAAGAAATGTGTAGATCAGTGCTTCCAGCAATGGAGTGGTCTGCTGTGGTCATCCTAGTTCTTTCTTCCAGAGTTTCTGTCGTGATGATCTGTTTGGGGATACCCAGTTTCTGTGATGGAGGACCGATAGAGGAGATGGGAGCTCATGGCAGTGCTGATGGAGTGGAGTCAGGAGGAGGAGTGCTATGCCAAATCAGGGGAGTGTCTGACCAATCTTAGTACCGTAATTGTTATGTTATTTGGGAAGACTACTTCCACAAATTATGACCCTTACACATGGTGAAATGCTTGGTATTCATAAAAACACACCATCACCATATCTTCACATACAGTATGAACAAAGAGACCAAAGAAATATGATACCTGGTGACGTGCATAAAGCCACTAGTGAGACAACTGGCTTTCAAGTTTTAGTCACATTGGACCCCACCAGGATCGTTCGGGGTACGCTAAATTTTAGATATATCCAAGATCTTGCTAAATTGATAGATAATATCACCGAGATGTATGATGACACCTATACAGGTAGGCAATTGCAAGCGTACAAGAAAGAACTGGTGCAACACAGACTAGTACTAAATTATTTAACAGCTGTCACTGGAGGGTATTGCGTAACTTTGGCCACCCAGTTTGGAGTAAAGTGCGGCACATATATTACTAATAACACCTGTTACCCCAAGGAGGTGATAGACCAGAAGATGGATGAAATTCTGCAGCTAAAATGGGAATTTCAGAAGAACCATAACGCTTCAGTGGCTGAAGTAGAGGAAAAGGTAGAGGAATGGTGTCATGGTTGAACTCCGTGAAGTGGTTCTCAGATCTAGGGGAGTGGGTCCAGGAAATGATCACAAGCATAGGTAAACTCTTGATCCTTATATTGGTTGTCATCATAGTAATTGGCATATGTGTCAAGTGTGTTCTACTTCCTAATGTGTTGAAGTGTGGAAAATGTAAAAATAAGGTAAATCGGAAGAGCGAAATTATGATGGTGGTTAGTAGTACCCATATGAATACTGAGGTAAATGTAGAACTGCATTACAACCCTGAACTAGAAATACCATCATATAATGTATTATATTTAGATGTGCATAAAAAGTATTATCAAAATGTTATTTTAAAAACACCTCAAATAATGTAAGTTCCTAATTCCCCATCAAAACTTCCTTTATAGGACTGGTGCATCCCCACATCTTTCACATAATCTCCCAAGGTCCGCGGTGTGCGTATAATGGTAGTATTATGTCCCCTCCTAGAGACACATTATTGATGGATTAAGAACCACCTTGTGCCATCCCCTAATAACATAAAGTAATATATAAATGTATGCCTAAATTAATTTTAAATCAGAGTGTGATAGCATGTTGTTCGCTATCAAAGGGTGAACTGTCGAAGCTGGTTTAGTGGCTGAGACAGAATCAGTGTAAAATTAGCTTGGAGCGACGCCATCTTGCGAATGGCAACCAGACTCCATCTTAAAAATAAGAATCTGCAAGACGCCATTTTGCGACCAGCACCATTTTAAGTTACAACTCACGAGCTAAGTACAGATGGCAATGTTTTTGATAATCTTTTTAGAAGCCATGACAGGCCCATTCTGGGGACAACCTTGCATAGAGAAATACCAAAACAACTAGAAAAACAGCCTCCTGAGAAAAGTAAATAGAGTAGACAATACAACAGGAACTGTGGGTGTTTTTGCATGTAAAGGGAGAGACCTCACATGTGGACAGGTGTAGCTGTGGAAATTGTAATATGGCCCAGATACTTGAATTTGACTGAATGAACAATGGTAAGAAATCTGTTCTTTTAAACTCACTATCAGATAGTTTGGCACCAGCACACAGCTGGGGGTCTCCACCCAGTTTGAGAGTGAATCTCATTACTAATAAAACATTGCATTGCAATTTAAAAATGATTGATATGTATATATATATATATATATATATATATATATTAAATCCATCATAAATAGAATCTCATGCATAAACACCGCATATTACGCACAGTTGCGCTGCTAACATGACGCACATTAGCGAATGCACAATATCCTGCATGCGAACGCTGTTTATTAGCTGCATGCATGCACATCTGCCCCAAATCAGATAAACCTAACTAGAGTCTTTTCCCAAACCCCTAATACTTACATAATGCACACTCACATAAAAGGTTCCATAGCTTTAAAGTATAAGATCTAAGTTTTATTCATTTATTACAAATGCTGTGAAATAAAGACTATTTTGGTATCTAAGGTTTAATACATGATAAGTAAGCCGTGTTTGGTATTGTACTGATCTGCATTTCCTCAACAGCTTTCCGGTACCATGGGTGAGAAGATCGCAACATGCATTCGCAACTTATGGACCGTAGAGACTTAAAGCACCAGAAGGTACATTGTAAAACCAACAGCCTAGATTTGCATGCAGGGGAAATAGAGGAGGCAACAAGCTGTTAGAGGCTGTTCTGTGTCCATTTGAACCAACCTGTTAAATGCCCTGTAACAGATGCACCCGCACTGGGAACCAATGGGATTAGCAACAAACCCCTCTTTTGTGTTGTCTGTTTCTGTGAGGGTATAAATGTGTGTGTTGTGACCCCAGTCTGGAGTCTTCTTGCTGATTGCTGATTGACGGAGGTGTCTTGCTGATGCCGGTATCTGGTCCAGAGCGCGTGCGTAATGTATAACTGTGGGTCTGTATAATTCTTTGTGCTAAATTGTACTTAGATCGCAGCGTGTAACTGACTGTACTTTACTTGAATAATACTTTGTGCTTTGGAAACACATGTTCAAGGTCTAAAGTCTTTATTTTACTGTATGACTGCGTACGCAAATAGCGTCAATATTAGGTTTATAGGCAGGGATTAGAAGGTATAGGTAGGTGCGTATAGAGGTTGAAATCCAGTATCCTTAAGACCTAACACTAAAACATATTTAAATATGTTGTCCAGGGCTCCAGTTTACCTAATAGCGGGTGCGGAACTATTAAGTAAATGGTAGACTTGGACAACAAAAAAGGCACTTAGGGCCTCATTTATCAATGAGTTTTATCACTTACAACGAGTGATAAAACTCGTTGTGTATGATAATGGTGCTGGTGTTTGAAAAATGACAGTTGGTAGCTGATTGGCTGGAGCACCATTTATCATATGCAGCGAGTTTTATCACTCGCTGTGAGTGATAATACTCATTGATAAATGAGGCCCCAGTGAGTAGTGATAGTAAGTGTATTAAACTAAACATTCACATGCTGCCTGACTGGACCCTTTAGACTGACACTGACACTCTCTTAGTTACAGAGTACAGCACTGACAGCCGGATATAGTTACTGTCAGTGCTGGATCTGATGCCCAATCACATCTGCCGCAGAGAGGGGCGTGCTTTGATGTGGGCTGAAAGCACGTCCCTGTCAATGAGGCACTTGTATGGGTGCCATGTCTCCTGCTTTTTTTAATGGGCTTTTATTGTCTGCAGCTTGGCCCCGCCCCCTGCTTCATCTCCTTAACTATTTCTCAGCAGGAGGCACCACTTTCGGTGGCTCCCAAACAAATTTCACTCTATTTCCACCTTGAAAAATTATTAGACTAATATAAAGCTGATACTTATGACATAGAATATGTGTCATAAGTATCTACTTTGTATTATTTTAATCATTAATGACAGGGGAGGCTTTGCCTCCACTACTGCACATCCCAACTTTCGGCTTTCCAATAGAACTTTATGAAATTCCAAAAGTAGGCAAGTATGTGGACGGAGGATCTGAGAGATCAGCACTGGGAGAGGAGTCCAGTGCCACTGATGATTGTAAAGGCAGGCCCCTGCCAAGAAATGATATTAACATCTAGCAGATAGCTTCCTTCCTGAATTTTATAGTGAAACTGTGCAAAAGATTCCTGACGGTCACTTATAGAAATCAGAGTGCTAGATGTAGCTGACAGCTCCTGGTGGCTCATCCACCACTGCAGGAGAGCAGCAGTTCAACATACATGGACTACATAATGAGCGTGGAAGACCTGCCATATGGGTGTTCTGTAATGCACTAGTAATACACTATTATTGTCTATTAATACTTTGCAGTGTACAGTATACCTTTTTATTGAATAAGCACATTTTGTTCATTTACCTTTCATCGAAGCTGGCAATAGCTACACTTAACAGTGCATCTCCAGGACAGCGCATCTGGAATCAAGATGGCGGCCACCATGAAGCTGTAGTTGATGCCATGTCCGTGCACTTCTAAACGTCTGCTAACTTCCATATCACTGATTTGTTCTGTTGGTCCTTATAATAGTGAAATCTGGTTGTACTTTTGTTATCTCACTGGAGGTAAATTGTTATAAAGTTAAAATGACTCTAATCAATTTCCTTTAAATTGTTCCTTTAACCATTTCTCATCTCACATAGCAAGACGCGATTTGCATACCAGAGAATAACGTGCTTCCTCGGTACAGAGAGAGTTAAATGTTCTCATGCACGATTAAACAGGTAAATTAGGGGGGTCAGCAAAAGTAGATGCTTAACTCACAATCCTCCACTTCATGTTTGAGTAATTTAAAACAAGAGGCGTATTTGTCAACGTCTCCAAACCCCTAACCTAAGACAGAACAGGTGAAAAGAATTTGAACCACATTTATCAAAGGCAAAATTCAAGTTTTCTGTTCCATCATTATATGTATTGCTTTTCCTATAACCCAGGTGCAGGTTTCTATTCTAACTTTTTACCAAGCAGTACTTCAATGTTGTACATGGTTATAAAACAAATCATTTACAGGGTCTTTTTTCAATATGGCAATTCTGTATATTGGGCTTGTTTCAGAATTGTAAGCACACCAGATGGTCCGGGGTAGCACTGCGCATGTGCTGCGATGCCACTGTGACACCGGTCGCAGTGCCCTGGATGCCACAGCATGATTGACAGTCTTCAGCTGTTTGAGGGCGGGGAATAGGCCAGGGTTGCCTACCTTCAGACTTCACGGCCGGGGGGGCGTGTCGCGACGATGATGCTCCATTTGGAGAGGAGCATTGGGCATGACCACGTCATCGCGGCCCCTCCCCCTCTTCACAATGCCAAAATTAATGTCATTGTGAAACGGGGCGGGGCCACGGTGACGCGAATCACGTCACCGTTCCCCCCCACTGCGTGGATTTCTATCGTGATTGCAGGGCAGGCAGGCAGGCGGGCGGGTGGGTCACCAGGAGGCTTGTCTGCCTTTCCGGGGGACCGGCACCCGATTTTCGGGAGGCTCCCGGCCGAATCGGGAAGGTAGGCAAGTATGGACTAGGCGTTGACGGGGACGCCTCCATTTTGTGGTAGTGACATCACCCATTCTGAGTAAGCTTAGACTTCCTTAGATGCATAATGACTGATTTGGTCAATGGTCGTCGTAATGGTGATCCGGAAGCTGCGTCTTCGGACACAGCACTAGGATCTGCGATGCCGACAGAAGGCGTTTGTTTTCAGGCGTCTCCTGTGGCATTAGCATATTTTAGCCTTGCTGCTCTGAATCAGGCCCACTGTACTGTATTTTAGACCTCCTATTTTGACTCCTTCCACCCACGTCATCCTGACGTTCCCATTTAACTTACTACTCCAATGATCTCCGCTCAATTAATGAATTAAAAAATGGGGAAAAAAAACGCCCTTCACATTGATTATGATGATATGATTTATTCATTCATCACAGGTGTCTGCAATAGTTGGAAGTTCAAGAATGCTGCATTTCACAGGCAGCACAGTGACACCATACAGGGTGTTTCACTTGCTACTGGCCCCCAAAGTTTTTCTTATAACTTTTAAAATAGTTGACATAATTTAGTGATGTGACCCAGACACACCATGGTCTATGAGAGACATGAGGAAGTTATAGCAAGTGTTTAAAGTGTTCGCCATTAGTATCCAGGCCAGCTGGTCACGCATGCGTGAAGTGAAGGCCAGCTGTTCACCTCCCTAGTCAGCAGCGCAATTCAAAATTCAAATAGGGGAGCCACACCAACTGCCAGTGAGGATATAACCAGTATGGCAGTTGGTGTGTTTCCCCTGTTTGAATTTTGTACTGCGCTGCATCCCCACATCTGGAGCCGTCACTGCTAGTCAGTAGGTATTCCTGCTTCTGACAGTGCTGATGCATCTACATTCATCGTGTCTGTGTGTTATGTGTCAATATGAACCTTTAGCAACTTGACAATAAATACACATTGTTCAACTGCGTACCAGTTCATATCGGCACATAACACACAGACATGAGGTGGGGCTGTGTCAAATTTCATTACATTTCGTCAATTACTTTAACATTTTTAAGAAAAACTTTGGAGCCAATAGCGAGTGAAACATCCTGTAGTTGGCATTGCTGCCTCGGAGCACTTGAGACATAAGTTCAGTTTAGAAGTGATAGGGGAGATGTATCAAACCTTAGAGAGGGATAAAGTGGAGAAGTGGCCCATAGCATCCAACCCCCTGAGTGGGGTGGAGGAATTCGGCCATTAGTTTACCAACCAATAAGCTCCTAACTGTCATTTGTCAAATACAGCCTGAAAAATGACAGTTAGGAACTGATTGGTTTGTACTTTATCTCTCTCCAAGCTTTGATAAATTTCTCCCATAGTAAATTGTTTTTGGTATTTAGATGAGATAGGTGCAGTGTCAGTAATCAGGGGAAGATCACAGATTAAAAAGAGCCTCATAACATGTTTCAACTCTCAGGGAACCAGAAAACAGCTGGTAGCCATCAGTACGCGCAGCATGACATTAGAAAGATATATAACAACAGCATGTAGTTTAGGGGTTCATCCACAAAAGTGCTTCCTCCAGCGACTGCAATGAAATATGTGGATCGGAGGTTGCCCTAACAATATCAGCTCAATGTTATTCTACTGCAAGCTGCTTATGTCTGTACGGGTAGCATAATCTGTTAGCTGTGCTATTTCCCTGGCACTTTGTTAGAGTGGCTGCTTTAAATACAAGCGTACCCAAAAACACCATTTAGCAAAGAGATATAACCCCTTTAGCACTCGCTACCGGGGTTATGTCCTCCTTTCATTATTTAATAAAACAAGAGATATGGTAAGAACTTACCTTTATCTCTGTTTCTACGAAGTCAATAGGGTCCACAGGGTGACCTTGGGGTATAGCTGGATCCTGGATCCTTGGGCACCACGGAGTTAAAGCTTTTAGCTGCTCCCAGGATGCACTTGGGTCCAACCTCCCCTATACCCCGCCCCCGAGCCACAGGCACCTCAGTTGGTAAGCAGCCCAGGCAGGAGGAGGAGACGAAACAGAGAGAAGGAAGACTGGAACACACAAGAACCATACTCACAGAAATTGGAGACGGAAAACCGGTGACCAGTCACAGAGCCCATATGAAGCCAGGTGCGTCAGGGCGGGTGCCCTGTGGACCCTATGGACTTCGTAGAAACAGAGATAACAAAGGTAAGTTCTTACCATATCTCTTGTTTTCTACTTCAGGGTCCATAGGGGTCCACAGGGTGACCTTGGGGATGTCCCAAAGCAGTCCAACTAAGGGCGGGGACGCTCCTGTGCTGATAGGAGAACCCGGCGCCCAAAGGATGCATCCTGAGAGGCAAAGGTGTCAAACGCATAGAACCTCAAAAAGGTCTGAATGGAAGACCAGGTGGCCGCCTTACAGAGCTGAACAGCAGAGGCGCCACGGCTAGCAGCCCAAGAAGGGCCCACAGACCGAGTGGAATGAGCCTTAACAGAGGCTGGAACAGGTAAACCCTCCTGCATATAAGCCTCAATAATAACAGAACGAAGCCAACGGGCTAGAGTCTGTTTGTTGGCAGGCCAACCCCTCTTGTGAAAACCAAAGAGGATAAACAAAGAATCCGACTTCCTCACAGAACTAGTCCGGTCCACATAAACCTGGAGTGCACGGACAACGTCTAATGAAGTCTCCCCAGCCGAAAGATTAGGCGACTGAAAGGCTGGTACAACAATTTCCTGATTAATGTGGAACCTGGAAACCACCTTAGGCAGGAAATCAGGACGAGTGCGAAGCACCGCTCTGTCCTGATGAAAAATCAGAAAAGGGGGACGACAAGAAAGTGCCCCCAAATCTGAAACCCTCCTGGCAGAAGCAATTGCCAAGAGGAAAACAGTTTTAAAAGTTAGCCACTTGAGCTCCACTGACTCCAAGGGCTCAAAAGGCGGACCCTGTAAGGCCCGAAGAACCACCGCCAAATCCCACGGGGCCACAGGTGGCACAAAGAGGCTGGATTCTCAAAACTCCCTGGAAAAAGGTGTGTACGTCCGGCATAGCAGCGATCCTGCGCTGGAACCACACAGACAGAGCAGACACGTGCACCTTCAGCGAAGAAAGACGTAATCCTAAGTCCAAACCCGACTGAAGGAAAGCCAGAATACGCGAAACCCGGAACACCTAGGGATCATAGTTTCTGGCCTTGCACCACTGAAAGTAAGTGTGCCACACTCTGTGATAGATCCTCGCGGAAGCAGGCTTGCGCGCCCTCAGCATGGTGGTAATAACAGAGCTAGAAAAGCCCCGAGATCTCAGGATGGCTGTCTCAAGAGCAACGCCGTCAAAGATAGTCGACCCAGATCCGGGTGAAGACAGGGCCCCTGAGACAACAGGTCCCGCCGTTGAGGTAGGAGGTACGGAGCGTCGATGGACAGGCTCCGCAGATCGGAGTACCACAGCCTTCTGGGCCACGCTGGGGCCACCAGGATCAGTGTGCCTCCGTCCTGTTTGAACTTGCGCAGGACCCGAGGCAGCAGAGATATCGGAGGGAACAAGTAAGCCAGTTAAAACAGCCATTTCACCGACAGCGCGTCTATCAGACTTGCGCCTGCGTCCCTTGTCCTTGCCCGTACACAGGCAGCTTGTGATTGTGACGGGACGCCATCAGGTCCAGCTCTGGCAGCCCCCGCTTGTCCACGAGTAGTTGGAATACCTCTGGATGAAGCGACCATTCCCCGGGATGCACGTCGTAACGGCTGAGGAAGTCTGCCTCCCAATTGAGGACTCCTGGGATGAAAACTGCCGAGAGAGCTGGAAGATAGCGCTCCGCCCAAGCCAGGACGCGGGACACCTCCGACATCGCAGCTCGACTGCGAGTCCCTCCCTGGTGATTGATGTACGCCACCGTGGTGGCGTTGTCTGACTGCACCTGAACGGCCCTTCCGTGAAGAGCGGTGCCGGACGACTGCAGGGCTCTGTATACTGCCCGCAGTTCCAGGATGTTGATGGGAAGAATCGCTTCCTCCGCCGACCAACGACCCTGAAGTGACAAGGAGCCTGTCACCGCCCCCCAACCCCGGAGACTGGCATCTGTTGTGAGCAGAACCCATTCCGGGATCCAAAAGGGGCGCCCCTCTAGGAGATGAGCCGTCTGCAGCCACCAGGCTAGGGACAGACGCACCTCCGAGGACAACACCAGCATCTGAGAGCGGATCCTGTGTGGCAATCCGTTCCATTCCGAAAGAATCAGCCCCTGCAGGGGCCTGGAATGGAACTGGGCAAACTCCACCATGTCGAATGCCGACACCATGGACCCCAAAACTCTCATCGCTGAGTGCACCAACACTCTGCCACTGCTCAGACAACTGTGAATCCGCAGCTGTAAGGAGGAGACCTTCTCTGGAGTCAGAAAAATCCGTTGCTGACGAGAGTCCAGCAGGGCCCCCAAATGAACCATCCGCTGTGATGGGATGAGGGAGGACTTCTTCCAGTTGATCAACCAGCCGTGCGCCTGTAGACAAGCGACCGTCAGGTGGAGATGTTGGATCAGTATCTCTGGGGAGCTTGCCAGCAAGAGGAGGTCGTCTAGATACGGTAGCAACCGTATTCCCTGGCTCCGAAGGTGAGCCGCCATGACCGCCATCACCTTGGTAAATACCCTTGGTGCCGTGGAGAGACCAAAGGGTAGAGCCCTGAATTGGTAGTGGTTGTGGAGAATAGCAAACCGCAGAAACTGTTGGTGCGATGTTGCTATAGGCACATGGAGGTAGGCGTCCTGGATATCCAGGGAGGCCATATAGTCCCCCGGTTCCATCGCCAGAATGATGGAACGCAAAGTTTCCATCCTGAATTTGGGAACCCTGAGAAACCTGTTCAGGGACTTCAAATTGAGGATGGGGCGATGAGAGCCATTGGGTTTCTGCACCAGAAACAGCGTAGAGTAATACCCCATCCCACGTTGAGACTGTGGTACGGGTATAATGACCCCCGCCGTCAGCAAGGCCTCTATGGCTTCCTGAACCTGCAAGGCCTTGGTTTTGTCCTGAGAAGGACTTGTGCAAAAAAACTGGCATGGCGGCCTGTGCCGAAAAGACAGGGCGTACCCCTGGGAGAACACTTCTCGCACCCAGGCATCCGTGGTGGTATTGTGCCAGCACTGGGTGAATTGAAGAAGTCGGCCTCCCACTCTGGGGTCCCCCAGAGGGAGGCCCATCCCATCACGCAGAAGGCTTATCTTCTTGCTTGGAAGAAGGGCGCCTAGCACTCCAGGCTTGTTTCTTTGGCTTTGAGGCGGTCTTGGGTGCGGACTGCCTCGGGAAGGACTGACCCTTTGCCTGGCCCTGAACCCGAAAGGAACGAAAGGCCGAGCTCCGGACCTTAGCAGGTGTAGTAGCTGAAGGGAGGAAGGCTGACTTGGATTTTGCCAGGGTATCCACTATTTTGTCCAGGTCCGGACCAAATAGTAATTCTCCATTAAAAGGTAAGGTCTCCAAGCCTTTCTTTGAATCCGCGTCTGCTCTCCAAGACCGCAACCACAAGGATCTACGAGCAGACACTGCTGCCGCCGAAACCCTAGAGGTCAACAGGCTAGCATCCAACGATGCTTCTCCAATGTAGGAGGCTGCATCTCTCATCTGTCCTAACAACGCCCTCTGAACGTCTGGAGCTTCATCCGTAAACGTGTCCTCCAAGGCGTTGGCCCACCCCTCAATGGCCTTGGCCACCCAGGAGAGCCATGGACGGCCGGGCTACAGCCCCTGAGAGAGAATAAATAGACTTTAGACAAGTCTCCACCTTCCTGTCCGTAGGATCCTTCAGCGAGGATATAGACGGCAATGGCAAAGTAGCACTCCTGATGAGGCGTGTTACATGGGAATCGACTGCAGGCGGAGTTTCCCATTTCTTACAATACGCTTCCGGGAATGGATAATTGGACGCCAAGCGTTTCTGTGGCAGGAAACGCTTACTGGGTGTCTGCCAGGCCACCGCCATGTGATCAGTCAACTGATCAGACAAGGGGAACGCTGCAGAAGTAACCTTAGCTTTTTTAAAACTAGGATACCTCGACTTGGGAGCGGGTGCCTCATCCTCAATCAGAAGAATGGCCCGCACTGCCTTAACCAGAGCCCGCACATTGATGGAAGACTTAGTGTCTACCTCCTGGACTGAGGCATCTGAGGCTGAGTCATCCTGCACCTCACCATCATCCGAGGACCCCTCAGAATCCGAAAGATGCGCAGCCTGCGCCATGACTGAGCGTTTAGACGCCCTGGAGGGCACGTCACTGCGCAACATCGACTGAAAAGCCGAAGATGCTGCCGCCAAATCTTGGACAGCGTGGGAAAGCGCATCCACCCAGGGTGGAGGAGCTGCCACAGGAGCCTGAAACGGCACCACAGCCTGCTGTGCCACAGGGGTGGACTGAATATACATTGGCAACCCCGCATAGGGACCAACAGGCTGAGACCCCGGGGGAGTCTGCAATAATTGTGGGACACCCGGGGAATGGGGGATGGCAGGCTGGGGCAATGCCCTAGTAGGGGCGGCAGTCGGGACCGACAGACGGTCCACGATGAACACCAGCACCTGGGAAAACATCGCCCATGGTGGCTCCTGGACATGGGAGATTTAGACATACCAGGGAGCGCCTGGCACCGTCCGCACAGGCCGTCCTGTGACAAATCCTCCCTATCCACTCCTGCAGAACAGCGCCTGCAGGAGAACAATACCGGAGCCCCGGAGTGCTCAATCTCCTCCTCAGACATGACTTAGGAAGAAAACGTGCGCACTCACCAGTGTGCTGAACAACAGCCCACAATATGGTACTGTGTAGCACACAACTGTATGTGACGGACCTCACAAATACGTGATTTATATAGGTGAGGTCTGTAGAAACACCCTTCCCCCGCACACCTGTAGGGCTTGTAGGAGAAGGAAAGGGATAGGTATAGGCTGACAGTAAGTAGAAAAAAGACACAGACAGGCAGCACTAGCAAAAGTCACATACCATGCAGGAAGATTTACTCACTGCACCTTTCCACTACAATCAACCTGCCCAGATTCAGTGTCTGGGAGGGCTATAGTGCTGTGTACACTGTCCTTGTCGGGGGAGAGGTACACAGGGGGACCGGTCCGCGTGCTCCCTAAGAGTATCTGCGCTGCCACTTGAAGAAAATGGCTGCTGGAGACCTCAGTGGCCCGAGTATCTGCAGCTCAGCGACGCCAGACTACTAGCTGAAAGGCGCGCTGAGCTGAGGGGAGGAGCCGCTAGACAGGGAAGGCTTCCTCCCCTGGCTAGCATATTTAACCCCCGGGTTGCCGGCATCCCGCTTGCCGCTTAATTTACCCTGGTGGTCTAGTGGTCTGGCGGGGTATGCCTCCGCTGGAGGGGGGGCCCGCCACCACCACTAGCGCCCCCGGTCTGTCCCCTAGACCGGGGGCATGGGACTGCATTTAAAAGGAACCCGCGCACCGCCGCTAATCAGCGGTGCGCGGCTTACCTTGATCTCCCCGGCGTCTTCCTGCAGCAGTCCCGGGGGAAACCAGAGTCCGGCTAGTACAGACTCTGGCTTCCCCCGCCGCGATCCCCAGTTCAGTGCCGGCGTCGCGGCGCCAGCAGGGAGGAGCGGCAGCGTGGGCATCTGTACAGACAGCCCATCGCTGCTGCTCTAGAGAAAAAACTTATAGTAAAAATTAAACTAAGTTAAAATAAAAAGCTTTAGGGGGCTGCTCCTGCAGCCCCCCCCCGCAGGGTGCCCCGACTCTGGCCGGGCACCATCTTAAACTGAGGTGCCTGTGGCTCGGGGGCGGGGTATAGGGGAGGTTGGACCCAAGTGCATCCTGGGAGGAGCTAAAAGCTTTAACTCCGTGGTGCCCGAGGATCCAGCTATACGCCAAGGTCACCCTGTGGACCCCTATGGACCCTGAAGTAGAAACAGTGGTAAACTAAGACAACCGCTGTTTGTCACTGTATCACTTACGACATCTAATGATGGCGAGAGCGATACGGTCTTCATTGCTGGCAATAGGGACCCAGCAACAGCCGTTCCGGCTTCAGTGGCTTCTCTGTACCTCGCCAAAGGGGTAAGTAACATTGAATACCAACAGCATATTCATTAGTATCATTGTGATACTAAACAAAATAAACCCCACTGTTAATAACGTTCATTTTTAAATGGGGCCCCGTGTCGGCAGCCCTGCCGATGTTCACATTTATAAATTGTCCAATGCCACCAAAATTACACTGATCCACATAAACAATAACCCAATCTGCCCAAACCACTCTTGTTTGTATAGGGCATCATCACTTCTTAGTGGTACAGCCCCAGAATTCAATACTAACTAGCAGAGACCAGTACAAAGGGCAGTTATGCCTACATGGGCCTCAGGAGCCAATCAATGATAGCTGGGAATAACTAAATAACTTCATTTTGAATGTACTGTCAAGGGGGGAGATTTATCAACCTTTCTAAAGAGGGCGAATGATGGTATTATCCATAGCAAGCAACCAATCAGAGCCTAGATATTTTATAGAATGTACTAGATCAGAGGCGTCACTTACCTGGGTGACACCTGGCTGGTCGTCGGTCTTCAGCAAAAGGGGCATAGCATTGCTCCACGAAGCCATGCCCTCTTATTTGTGCCGATCTTGGGGCGTTACCGCCCCCGTTCTCGGCACACAGTGAGCTTACCTAGTGCTCCTGCAGCTGTTGGGGCAGCCCACAATCTCTCCGCGTTCTGGCTTCTCGGTGACACCATCCGACAGGGTGACACCACAATAGCAGAGCAGCTCTTGGATGGTGTCACCCCCTCAGATGGTGTCATCCGGTGCGTCCCGCACCCTCCGCACCCCCCTAGTGACGCCAGTGTACTAGATAAATCATAGCTAGAATCTGCTTGGTTGATATGTGCATTGTGCAACACCTCTACTTTTCCTCTTTAGAAGGTTTAATAAATATCCCCAAAATGGATTCGGGAATGAACGTATGAGATGTAATGCCTGTCTCCATGGCTACATGTTGTTTTGAATAAACACTGATGTGAATGGCCAAATATTCTGTGTTAAAGCACTGCATAATATGTATGCGCTGTATAAATAATTGGTAATAAATAAATAATAATAATAATAAATAAAGCTTCTTATACTTGAGTGTAGCCACTGTTTTATGTGACTGAGGGTAAATTGACCATAGACATCCAGATTAAGACCTTTTCTGACAATGGCTTGACAAGCTATTGTGATCAAAACCCGATCTGATGATACCAAGGGGCAGATGTACTAAGCTCTGGAACATGATAAATTGGACAGTGATAAACTACCAACCAATCAGCTCCTGTCATTTTTCAAACACAGCCTGTAAGAAGAGAGTTAGGAGCTGACTGGCTGGTAGTTTATCACTTCCGAATTTATCACTTTCCAGAGCTTAGTACATCTCCCCCCAGGTGTGATTAGATTGAACCTGAAAGCAGGCTTAGACATGACCCGATTGATGCATGCTGGAGTAAATTGACTGACCAGGAATTAGAGTACCTACCTATGCACTGCATGTGCCCACGTTTACATTCTGATCAAATCATTTTGCCTTGTGTCTGATAAAACTGCTCCAATTTGGCAAATCATGTATGGTGCTACCATATAGCGCACGTAGGCAGTCACCTAAGGCTCCATGGTTTAGGGGTTCTAAGTTGATGAATATGAAACTTAATTGACCACCACACTAAATGCGCCTGTTTCCTTAGCCCCAGCTGGTGAGATTGTTTGGAAGCAACCGGCAGCTTTATACCTGTGGACCAGCCAGCTTCTGCTTCTCTATAGGTGGGAGTCTATGTCACAGCTCAGCGCCACACAGTCAGAGAGGAGCAGAGGACACTGTAAGAATATGGGGCAGCGTAACCCATAGTGCTACCACTGATGCTGCAAGTGTACTGCAGTCAGCCTCGTTTGAGCATATATGGGAATGTGTTACCAACTGGGATTATTCATTTAGTTCTCATCTATTTTCTGAGGTCAAAACAAAAGTATGGGAGATAGCTGTTAGTATTATTTATTATTAGTCTCTATCATACATGTATATTACGCAACACAGTACAGTGGGGCTGATTCAGACCCACTCGCAAGCGCTATGCGCTCACAAGCGGGTCGATGTTTTCCCCCTGCGTATGCGCCGCCTCCGGCATGCGCGAGAACCGGATTAGCGACGGGCGCTCCGTCGCTACGGGTCTCGCACCAAAACGGGGCGGCTGTCGATTGTAATTGACAGCGCGTCCCAATTTGGAGGCGGGCAGGGGGGTTGGCTACACAAGCAGTTGTGGGAGGCACCGCTGACATCACCAGTGATGTCAGTGGTGAGCTTCTGGCTCTATTTAGAGCCGGAAGCTCACTGGGGCTTGCGGGAACGACACCCTACCACAAGGGTCTCGTCGCAAGCTGCGATGGTCGCGACCATCACCTGGCCGCTCACAAAAGCTGTGGCTGGTCACCCACAGCTATGCGAACGGCCAGGAGGCTGAAACAATAAAAAAAAAAAATGCCCTGATTCAGAGCGAGCACTCTTAAAGAGCGTCCGGCTCTGAATCAGGGCCTCTGTACAACATACAATGAGCTGGCAATCTAATTTGCCTACCGCACAAACCCACATACACATTTTATGGCCTATGGGTTTTAGAAGACAATAAACCTACCAGTAATTCACTCGTTTGTTTTTATCTTTTTTTGGAGGAAACTGGAGCACACGGAGGAAGCCTCTTGCTTACAGCTGGGTGTAAATTATCATTCATGGGGAAAGAGAAACTGTGATGTACAATTGGTCAGAATTGTAAACTAGGGTCATCCTGGAACATATCTAAAATCTGTGACTGTCTTTGAAAATTAGGGACAGCTGTGGAGTCCATGTAAATGTTAGAAAGTGGTCTTGAAACAGGCCATGGAGCTTTTTGACTTAGATTGATCTGATTGGATATTTTAACATAGCTTTTCTCATTGCTGCACCACTGCCTGAAGAATACCTACAAAGAGTCCAGATTTAGGAGGTGCTGTCTGGTGATAGGAGCACCTTCTAGATGAAATCAGGGTGTCCTGACGGTGCCGTTAAAATATCCAATTTCCAGATTCAGAATGCTGGGTATCGTGGGTGTAGTCTGATGGCCAATTATTGTGTATACATTTTCTATTTGCTTAAAAATAAAGAAAATAACATTATGACGATAATCTTAAGGATGAAATTGATGTACAGGAAGATGATGACATTATGAATGTTCCTATACTGAAGATAAGACGCACAATCTCAGAACTAGTAGCAGGACATATGTGTTTCATGCAGAGCTGCATCTGGCTCTCTAACCCCAAGATAAGGATCCAGCTGAGGAACCTCAGACATCACCCAGCACCCTCTCTTCCTATCAGAGAGCCTTCAGACTTAGTCCTGTCAGCACCCTGGTCCCTACACCTCCACCTGTCATAGGCTTGCCTGGAATGTAAGATCAGAACACCTTCTTCCTTTATATCTCACAACTACAGTGGCTGTATATTCTTGTTGTATTGAAGCCGTAATATCTAAAACACTCTGACTAACAAGGTCTCCGAGCTGTCCTCCTTATCTAAATATGCACTTACACTCATTTAAGCGAGGAAGTTGAGCCTATAGCGGTGGCATGCAGAAATGCACAATAAGGTGTCTTGGCCAAAATAGTTACATATTTCCCGACAGTGTCGCAGGTTTTAAACATTTTGTAAATAAAATTGTCCCTGAACATGTCCCTACTTTCCAATACTCCTCTACTGCAAAATACAATTAAACACATTGCGCACCATGATAAAGGCTGGGTCTGTACCACATAGCAGTTGGGGGCAGGTGACATTTGTATGCAAATTAATATGTACAAAATGTTCATGTTTTAAATTATGTTTACTTATATAAACATAAACAGGCATTGTGACTACACCATTGTCATAGCACATGCCATCACTATGCTGTTGTCGGTTCATAAAAAGATTTTCTCTTCATTTACTTATGCTGGGCAAACATTATACAATTATCTGGGCTATCCTCTTAATATCGGCAGATCGCCCAGATAATTGTACTGTGTATTTGTGCGACCGGTCTCAAAATGTTGATCAGCCGGACATGCAGAGTTATCCAGCATGTCCCTCCCATCCCTTGCGATATTATTGGCACTGCAAGATGTGTTTAAAAGCCACAGCAAATTCATTCAGCACAGGCAACTGCAATACTGAATTAAAATGATTTTCTAATATATAAAACTCCTGTATGAAACCCTCTCTCTTCTCCATAACAGTACTTGTTTGGGTCCCTCCTGTGAGACGCCCTCATTCACGTTATTTAACAGGGTTAATACTGGACATTGGGGTCTGTGTATCGCAGCAAATGTGGCAACACGTTATAAGTAAAAGTGGCAGGAGGTTATCCACCAGCCAGACCATAAATACTAGTAATAAACGTTTCATAGTGGAGCACTATGTTAAGAATAGCAGCACAATTTAAATGTAATTTACACAATCAGAGAAATTAATTCATGAGTTTTCAATTTTATATACCCACCTGCAACTTTTACTAACTACATTGTTTATCTTTCCTTTATAGCATATGTGCAGAATCGTTTTCCTTGTTCCTACCCTTTGATACTTCACAGCTCAGCTCTACTCTGTGTATGAGCAGTTTTGTGCAATGTCTATGGACCAGAATAGTAAGTAACTATGTATAGAAAATATAAAGGTTTTGCTAATTAAAAAAAAAAAAACAGAAAGAAATGAAGAATGATAAAGAGAATATTTTGTAAAAAAAAATCAGTAGGCAGTACAGTGGTGCAATGGTCAACTTGCTGCCTCACAGCACTGAGGTCTTGGGTTTGATTCTCACCAAGGCTCTATCTGTGTGGAGTTTGTATGTTCTCCTGGTGATGTGTGGGTTTACTCTGGTTTCCTCCCAAAAACATACTGGTAGATTAACTGGCTTCTGACAAAAATTAACCCTAGTGTGTGTTTACTGAGGGAGGGACTGATGTGAATGACTAAATATTCTCTGTATAACACTGCGTAAAAGGTGTGCCCCATATAAATAACTGTTATTATTAATAATAATAATAATAATAATGGGGAGGAGGGTCACATTTGGTACAGACCAATACATTGAAATTGACTTAAGATAGAAGGGTTAACATCATTGAAAGGGTTAACATATCTAGATAATGTAAAATACATTTAAATGACCTTCTGTACATCCTAAATTAGTTCATGCAAATTAATAAATGCCCAAATGTATATTTTGACTTGCACCATTAATCTAAGCTATTGCGTGTGTGTGTGTTTAGTAGGGATGTGAAAGGATTTTTCTTTTGTTCAGTTACAAAAACAACAAGTCCCCAGGGGTTTATGAAGAATGAGTATAAATACTCTACCCCGATCCACATGCATTCAATATTCCTATCCTCTTTGATCATTTTTTATGCATGAATTTAAACACATTTTGCACAATTAATAACCCCTCATGGCAATCACATGGATTTTTTACTGTGGAATTAAAAAAACACCACTTTCTTATAGTTTCTTTACTCGCACTAATTTCTCAGCCATAAAACTTTACAAAGTTTAACGTTTCAGTTTGCTTGCAGCACTTTCACTGACAAAGGTTTACAATTCCACATATAGTAAAATTTAGATGGGTATTTTAACATTAACCGATTTTTTTATTTTTATTTTGTTAAAATAATGGTAGGTGCCCACATGGCTGCAAATAAACCAAATTAACCATTGATTGAAATAAAACTCCAGTGAACACTTTGCTAAATTACCAATTAGAAAGCACCCGTCGTAATACACTAAAGGTGGTTTACAGAGATGGGATCAGAACACAGGTCGGAACGATATATCGTATACATCGTATAGTGTGTACGTCCGATCTGACGTTCCCGGCCATCGTTCATCACATCACTCCATCTGCTGTGCTGCACATCAGATGAGATGATGCAATTAACGACGCGGTATAGTTACATACAGCATATGACGATACATCGAACCACCCTATGGTGGATCGTGCAGTGTGTACAGTGTACGCAATGTATTGTTACATCACATTGCAGGGTCGCACCATCGTAACTCATATGAGGTTGGGTATGGGGTGCTGGCGCTCGGGATCCCGGCAGTCAGAATCCCAACACTGGCATCCCGACCAGGTTAGAATGCCGACGCACCCAGATAAGTATCATATATGCACATATAGTAGGGGGCAGTGATGTGCGGTCAGGTGAGGCAGAGCCTTTCCTGTCATACTTAGGTATACTCCACAGTTTTGACTATAAAAATTATAAGATAAATGTAAATAAAATATTATAAATATCTTCTTTGTATTATTCTAATCATTTTTATAGTCAAAACTCTGGAGTAAAAAGTGTATGGCAGGTGAGGCACTGCCTCCCCTGTCTACCTTTTCTGCACATCCCTGATCAAAACACTATATACTGCTGTACCTTGCATAATGCCCACATGAACCCTTTGGTTATATATGTATAAATCTGGCCATATATGTATGTGTCTCCTCAGCCATTTAAATCATCGCACGGCACTGGTAGGGGGGAAATGAAATGTGTTTTTTTTTATAGGAAACACTAGCTGAACTTGGGAAGATTTGGGCATTGCATTCAATTTTGGGGGTGAAGATCATAGTTCCCGACTTTTTTCATACCCTGCTTCCAGGAAGTAGATGAAGAACATGTGGGTGTGGCTTGATTATGTCATTCACATCATCAGGTGCTGATCCAAAGTTGAAAGTAATATAGGCATATGTTTCTCAAAATATACAGTATGTTCACAGAAATGTAGTGTCTTTCCACACATATACAGAGTGGTACATATCTCAAGGTGTGCCCACCTCTGCAAAGCATCATGATCAGCTTGTACTTGCTTCTGCCCTGTACTAGGTGCAAAGGATGCAACAGCTACAGATGTATACACGCTTACTTGCTCTGTCTGCAGAGGCTTATGTGTAGGGGTATGGTGCTGACTTGTATAGAACCTATGGTGAAAAGTGTATCAACTTTTCCTGTTCCTGTGTCTACTGGGGCCGCTCCCAAATAATAGGCCAGCCCAGGAGGCGGACAGCACACAATAGGCACGCCTCCCACTGTCATGATTTCTGCAGGACAGTCCAGTTTTATAGACTAAAAATAGGCCGTGCTTACCCTAAAATGGACGGTGCTGCAGCACCAAAATGTGGGTATGATTGGGAACAAAGGCCTGGACAAATTGGGCAAGGTTTGAGAGGACTGGGTGCTCGCCTATATATTTGTTGGGATTTATGCTTTAGAGAGTGGCCTGTTATTTTCATGTCTTTAGGTGTTAGCGTTTCAGGTGTGGAGCATACATGTCTCTCTTCTTTCCGCACTGTGGGGGTCATTCAGACCCGGCCGCAAGCATCGATGTGCTCGCAACCGGGTCGATGGGTAGCCCTGCGCACGCGCAAGCGGCCGCACTGCGTGTGTGCAAGCCCTGGAGCGAGAAACTCTCTCGCTCCGGAGCTCGCTACAAAAGGGGCGGCTGTTGATGTTGATCGACAGCTCGCCCCTTTTGAAGGCGGGCCAGGGGGGTGGTTTCCAAAACGGAGGTGTTCCTTTAAGGAACACCTACCGTTTTGCGGGCGGCCGCACTAACATCATCAGTGATGTCAGTGGGGAGCTTCCTGCTCCATCAGAGCAGAAAGCTCCCTGGGGCTTGCGAGTGCCCAGACCCAACCTTAGGGTCTGGTCGCAAGCCCCGATGGTCGCGATGGTGATCACCATCGCGACCATCACCCTGGTCGCTAGCTAAGCAGCTTAGCTTGCGATCAGGAGGACGCACCAAAAAAAATAGAAACACCCGCCCTCATTCAGAGAGAGCGATCGCTTCTTGCGACCGCCTCTGAATGAGGTCCTGGGTGAGTTTTGTTATCACGATCCAGTCCCAGTGACAGCCATGATAGCGGCATCAAGCAAAGTGGGCAGTACTACTGTAATGCTAATCACTGTAATTCACATTATCACATCACCCATCCCATCCACCTACCAATTTCACTATAACTAAACCCTGACTTTACACCATACTTGCCTATTGAATATTGGGGAGTCCCTGGAAGCCCATATCCGCATTCCTAAACATAGCCTAGTGGTTGGAAAGAGGCCTCTGGTGATAGAATAACCAATTATCAATTTCAGTGTTCTTTGTTTTTGCTGAAAAGATGTGATGAAATCCAGGAGTACAAAAGTACCAACGAATAGAAAGAAATTTATTGTAATGTTGCCACTGTTCTGCGTGGTTTAAGTTAGAGAGTTCCAAGACAGGACATTATCTCTGAGCAGATAGGAGAAAAGTGCAGTTAGTAAGTGATGAGAATGACTTGTGTGTCTGGATTTGATGAAGGACAAAGTGACGTTCACTGTAATTGACAATAATATCTCTTCCTTTCATTTGGTCCTCACATGTTCACTTTTGCATCACTTGTCTTTCTTTCTGTTTAAGTGATTTATTTCATTCTGAAAACCTCCTAGTGCAGTGTTAATAATAATTTACAATAAGGTGTGTATTATTCCGTATAATAATGCACAGATATCCCTACTGAACACTAAACATCACATCAGACTGTATACACTGCTTATACGCAATGACATCCGAGCTCACAGACTATACTGATATTGTTTTACAGTCTATACATACTGTATATTGTCATCACTATTGTTTTATAACATTAATCATATCAAAATACATTTGCTAGAAATCTCAATTTGAATCCTTGTTTCCTCAAATCCTCACAGCCTCCTTGTATTTCATATATAAAAAAACTTGTAATCCTCATTTGAAGGGAAATTAAAGTAAACAAATTTGTGTGCAATGTTACCTCTGTAATGTTACCTGTAATTCTATGTGCTGTGTAATAATAATGTGATCTCCCACTTGGCTACGAGGCAACTCAAATAGGATAATGGTCGGGTACTTCTGCTTGCCTAATCATATTACAGCAATGCTTAAACCTATATTTTTGTTTACAGATACTATTTAGCTAAGTAAATAGTTTACAACCTTTTTTCCTTAACAGATTCTTAAATTCATTTTAAATGTGTTTTGCATCCTCATCCCCCGTTTCTCCAGCCTCAACCCCACCTTTGTCTCTCCAGCCTCATCCTCACCTGTCTCTCCAACCTCCTCCTATTTGTGTCTCTTCAGCCTCTTCCTCTTTTGTGTCTCTCCAGCCTCCTCCCCTTTGTGTCTTTCCAGCACCATCCCCGCTGTGTCTCTCCTGCCCCATCACCATGGCTTCAGCACCATCCCCATGTCTCACCTGCCTCATCCCCTATGACTCTCCATCTCCAGCCATCGGCTCATTTCCCCTGTGTCTCTCAGCCTCATTCCCCCTATCTCTCAGCCACACCATCCTCCCCTGTGTCTCTCACCCTCATCCACATGAACTGCGCACCCAAGGTTCGTGAGGGGCTGGGGCCACTTGGAAATGCAGGGCTTGGTACAAGTATCCCCCTGCTGCAGTGCCTGACATTAATAACTATAACTGGTATATTTCACCACAATCTACCTGCACCAGTATAACAGGATCTTCATACCACTACTTAGCACAGGTAACGTTTAGACGCTGACCCTCATGGAGTAAGACATAGGATTACCAAGGTAAATAAGTATAAATTTCCTTGGTAACTTTCCATGAGGATCCTGCAGATACGAGGACCTAAGTAGTAATAATAATAATAATAATAATTCTACTTCAAAACCTATACATAGGCCGCACCACACACCATACTTATCTAATTTTAAATCCTCCCCTATACAAGTAGTTAAGTATGGTGTTTCTATGTGTAGGTAGAAGTGTGAGGCTCTTTACCAGCACTGGGCAAAGTGGGTGGCACCATGATGCCCTTTGTCACCTTATCATTTCCCTGACCGCCGACATCACTGGGGAAGTGGATGGGATAGTAGAGGTTGGTCTCCTCTCCTAGGATTGTAGGAAAACTCCCCAAAATTCAGGAGTCTCCCGTAGATTTCAGGAGAGTAGACAAGTATGAGACACGGCGGTTAGCTTAGCTGAAATACTTTGTAAGTCATTTACAAATGTCTTTCCATTTCACTTAATTTTCCACGTAGCAGATTTATTAGTGAATGTCCACATTCTCATGTGTGAATTGCCCCCCAAAAATTAATTTGTGCCTACTTTTGGCCTGAAAAGACGCATGGTGGAAACAGCTATAATGTCACTTGGAGCCCTGCCTCCTACCACTTTAAAGCGAACGCGTCATTAACTACTCTAGTGCATTTGTCTCCTTAAACACTGTCTAGTTTATGTCTTACCTAAATCATGGGATCAAGAAGGCATCTGGACTATTTATATTATGTGGCCCTTTAGTATGTTTTAGTTATTATTACATTGTATGAAATGTCCTGAAAATGTGTCCCATCATGGTGAGAGTGTTGCCTCACAGGATAACTTACTCACGATTACTAGGGTGTCCTGAGTACCTGAAAACTACTGCTTTTTTGGGGAAGAAAATATTTTGTGGCCTCCCAGCAAAATAGAAAAACCCACCCAAATTGAACATTTCCACCACTAAGCTCATATAATTGTGTGGTATTTCTTTATGTGGGTCCATATCAAGTGTATTCATGCTCCTAGCCTGCTCTCAGCAAACATCACCCCTCTGTGTTCACATCTTTCGTGAGGTACAACATTATGCATTCCCACAATGGCTGCCATTTTGGCCTGCAGATCTTTGTCGTTCTTTGTAAAAAAAAAGGGAGCATTTGATAGGTTTGTGCAACTTTTACACTGTGCTTTTGTGTTCAATTATATTTTCTGTGCAAGTGTTCAGTCTCTAATGCTCTCATTGGCTACAACTTATTCTAGCCCCACCCACTTCATATCCTGCATGTTCTATGAGCCTGATTCATTACGGATCTCAACTGTGAATGCAATAGCTATTATGCACGCAGTTCAACAACGATAGTATGCTAATTCATTGCAATAGCAATGCTGCCGCAGCACTACATAAGGACGCCCACTTTACCTTACACACATCCGTAATGTTTAGCAAGACTGCTAAACATTAGTACAATCGAGTACCATTGCAGCCTCACACACACTTGCACAAGCTCTGACCTTACTCAGGAATTGCTAACTTCATCGCCCGCTACGAGGCCTCAGGCTGCGTATGGCATCGCAGTGAATAATTTATGCACGCCAATGTAACGGCCTTCAAACGCACATACATGTCTGCGTTTCCCTGACCACCCCCCACAAATAGTACTTCCTGTCAATCACTCTGTGATGGGTCTGCATAGTCACTGCGATCACAGTCCCAATCGCAGTGGCCGGTCCGCACACGCGCACTGCGATGCATGCAACAATCGGCCGATTGCGTGCGTATTAGCAACTGTGGCCCTGATTCAGAGCCGGACGCTCTGACAGAGCGCTCGCTCTGAATCAGGGCCATCCCTCCTACCTTTTGGAGCGGCTTCCTGGCCGCTCGCATAGCTGTGGGTGACCACCCACAGCTATAGCGAGCGGCCAAAATGATGGTCGCGATGGTCAAGACCATCGCGGCCATCGGGATTGCGACGAGACCCTGCGGTAGGGTCTCGCTGCCGCAAGCCCTGGAGTGCTTTTGGCTCTATCTATCACTAGTGATGTCAGTGGGACCGGCCCCGGACGGTAGGCGTTCCCATGGGAACGCCTCCGTCTGGGCAGCCACGCCCACCAAAGGGGGCGTGCTGTCAATTAACATCGACACCACTCCTCCTTTGGCGCGAGACCCATAACGACGGCTTGGCCGTCGTTATTCGGGTCTCGCGCATGCGCACTTGGGCAACATCGACCCGCTTGTGAGCGCTCGCGAGCGGGTCTGAATCAGGCCCTGTGTTCCTTGCTAAATCAGGCTCTGTGTCCACAGTTTGGTTCAATGAATGGAGTATGTGCTCTTTCCCCAGTCTTATGGATGACTGCAAAGCACTGTGTTAGCAGAAGATTGGCAGTGATCAGCTACTGTGACATCCCAATGCTTGTAGGAAATGTCACCTTATTTATGTGTGCCCGATGTACTGTAGCCAGACAAAGGTGATTTGGATTACTGTATAACATTCTCATAGAAAACCTATAAAGTTGCGGAATTTATAGTGTGTTATGGAGTCACATCAATTTAAGAGGACAATATTATATAAACTTCTTTTTTGTCACCTGTGCTATTAAAATACAAGGAATAATTTTGAAATCAATCAAATAAATATAAAATAAATTCTAAGACATCAACATATAGCTCTGCAGCCTCTGTGCCCGGCATGATCATAGGCACGTACTCAAATATTTTTAGATGTTTTAGCACCTATTGTATTCACTTTTTTCTCATCGATGCATGTGTATAATGGTACCCACACACACTACAATTATATTTCCCATTAACAACTTCGTGTATGGCACAAACCAGATCCGCACCTGGCGAGCAGCCATCCAACCACATCTGACTGTGTATGTGGTCATCGTCCAATTTTGTTATTGTAGCTCTGTGATCCGGGCATTAGCATCTCTCAGATTGGCTCTGTATGTACATCTGTGGCCAGTATATGGCTAGCTTAAGTCTTTTTAAAGTGAAAATATCTTGTAGCCAATCAGCAGAGTTGGGTATGAGATCCCGACAGTGCCAATACCAACGGTCAGAATTACGATAGCGGCATTCCAACTGTCAAAATCCTGATGGATTTTGGTGAGTATTCTAACCCTAATCCTAACCCACCCCTCCTGCAACCTAACCCTAAACATCCCATCCTGCAGCCTACCCTAACCCACCACTCCCGCAGCCTAACCCACCCCACCCGCAGCCTAACCCTGAACATCCCCTCCCACAGCCTAACCCTAACCCACCCCTCCTGCAGCCTAACCGACCCCTCCCACAGCCTAACCCTAACCCACCTCTCCCACAGCCTAATCCTAAACATTATTATTACCAGTTATTTATATAGCGCATACATATTCCGCAGCGCTGTACAGAGAATTTGGCCATTCCAATCAGTCCCTGCCCCAGTGGAGCTTACAATCTATATTCCCTACCACATGCTCACACACATACACACTAGGGGTAATTTGTGTTGGGAGCCAATTAACCTACCAGTATATTTTTGGAGTGTGGGAGGAAACCGGAGTACCCGGTGGAGGGAGAATACACAGGGAGAATATACAAACTCCGCACAGTTAGGGCCGTGGTGGGAATCGTACCCACGACCTCAGTGCTGGGAGGCAGTAACGCTAACCATTACACCGTCTGTGCTGCCCCAAACATCACCTCCCACAACCTAACCCACCTCTCCCGCAGCCTAACCCTAACCCACCCCTCCCGCAGCCTAACCCACCTCTCCCACAGCCTAATCCTAAACATCCCCTCCCACAACCTAACCCACCCCTCCTGCAGCCTAACCCTAACACACCTCTCCCGCAGCCTAACCCTAACCATCCCCTCCCACAGCCTAACCCTAATACACCCCTCCCACAGCCTAACCCTCCAAATCAGTGCACTGTATACAGTTAGGGCAAACTGTAGCCAGCATTAGAAGTTACCAACCCGAACTATTGACTGCAAACAGCAAAAATAAAAAAATATATGACATAGACATAAAAAGGTTTATACATCAAAAGCTTATACTTTTGATGTATAAGCTTTTATACTGTATTATACTGTATTATATGTATTATACTGGTGGCGATCTGTAATACACAGTAATTTATTAGGCAATTCTTATCCAGTGGATATTTTCACTTCTTTATTGTGCTTTCTCTTCCCCAGTCCATCCAGCATTCCACTAGGGCTTTGGATGCTCCAGACTCTACTAGGGTCCCAGGAAGCTTCAGGTCCATCAGTGGAGCCAGTCTCCCATTCATCCATCATCCTTATCAGCAGAGTCTGGCAGCTGGGGTGGTCCGAGTTGCCCTCCTTGATAGGACACAAGGAGAGAAATCTGGCTGAGCAGCAACTCTTGGAGACATGGATGAGGCATTAAGGTGATAAGCGAGAGTCACAAACAAAAACAAATGTCCATATTCTTCACATCAAAGCCTGGCAGCTAAATTTATGCCTGTAAAGTATGCCCACTGAGAGCCCCTCTGCAGTCAAAGAGAAATGTATGGGATGAGGCCACTGACCTATGTCAGCCAGGTCCAGGAGACCTTAGAGGTGAAGTATCACTTTCTAGTATATATTGGAAGAGCAATAATCTAAAATCGCTCACCCATGCTACACCTTCTTGACATCATTAACATTGCATAGATAATTGTAAGTATACTTAATATTGGTCAGAAGATCTGAAATTTGGTCACCGGCTTACTTCCTATGGATCTCACCAGCAGGGACTGAGGGTCTGATTCAGAGGTGGCCGATAATGCATCCGCGACTGCGACCTTATACGCAGCGTGACTACGCCTTTTTGCTAAGATTTGTTAAGTGATGTCTCCCTGCTTTGGCTCTAATTCGCCACTTTGTGTATAAAGAGACACACCGTCAGTCGCACCATCTGCCTTTGCACCACCCCTAAGGAGGCGCAGAATGTCCACCTGCACATGGCCGCCGAAATCAGTGCAACTGTGTAAAAAGTCGCAATTGCTTACAGCCACACACCCGCGACACGTCCGCCCACGTCTGACTAGCCAGCCCCCTGTTATCACCCAGGAACGACCACTGAAATTGCCTCTCTCTCTGCGTCAAATTTTGTTCTGCATCCCCTGGCGGTAACCATTGGGCCGCATTCGCAGTGCAACTCAGACGCATGTGCAGACTGAAAAAACGGTCCATTTGTGTCTGACATCGACGCTGCGCCCTTCTGCGTGAATCAGGACCTGCGGTTCCATGTAGGATGAATTGTAACTAATCGTTAGATTGGGGGAGCTGTACTAAGCTTTGGAGAGAAATAAAGTGGAGAGAGTAAAAGTGGACAGATAATGAGGTCTATGTACTAAGCCTTGGATGGAGATAACGTGAACAGAGATAAAGTACCAGCCAACCAGCTCCTGTCATTTTTCAAACACTATATATAGCAGTTAGGAGCTGATTGGCCATTCACTTTATCTCCATCCACAATTCTCCATTCACTTTATCTCCATCCAAGCGTAGTAAATAGACCACAAAGTACCAATTAGCTTGTAATTGTCATTTTTCAATCACAGCCTGTTTCATGACAGGAGCTGATTGGTTGGTACTTTATCTCTCTCCAATGCTTGATACATCTCCCACTATACATGTCTGAAATTTATATTTTTGCTAAACAAAATAAAGGTATTTTATGAGAATTAAGGACCTAGGGAACCTGCAAATATTAAGTATCACCCAAATATAAAAATGAGGGTCCGCAGCGGTCCTATCTGCTGCGGTCCCTCCTTTTTTACGAAAGCAGCCGCAGCCCCCTCTATGGGGGCTGTGAAGTTGTCAAATTTACCAAGCTCCGGAATGTGAAGATGGCGCTAGCTGCTGTAGCCTATGGGCTACACCAGCGATTTGAATTTACAATTATCGGGTCTAAAACCTGATAATTGATAAATAAGCCCCTTACTGTAAATGCAAAGATGTACTGCTAAATGAGGCCACAAATATGGAATCCAGGGCAAAGTCTAGAGTTTGCGAAACTCAGGCTGAAAGAATCCTTTGATGCCCTGAGCTCAGGGGGCGTGGCCTGACGGGGGGCATGGTCGCGCAAAATAAAAACCATACAGAAAATACTGTTTGCCGGGGGGTGGGGTGCGGTTTGCCTGATTTCTTAAATTGTGAAGGCAGGTGGGTCCCACCTCCTTGCTGCTGCTCCAAGTCCTTCCTCTTCTCACCGCATGCCATGCGCGACGACGTCACTCCCATCACAGGCATTCTAGGAGGGAGGGAACAACTAACAGCCGTGGATTACACAGTTTGGAAACATGGTGCTGCTGCAATTTATAACTACAATGGTGACGCCGGTGAGCAACAGTGGGTCGGGTGCCAGCAGATTACACGGCACCGGTCGGGTAACTGCGCCTGCGCCCTCAGGCTGCAGCGCCCCAAGCGATAGCCCTGCTTGGCCGCCAATAGAACCGCCACACATAGAATCGTATTTGCACGTGTATCAGTTAATTCGTATTTGGAGTGCAAAGAATAGACCTGCGTGTGAGCTGTGTGTTGGGCAGAAGCATAGCACAGATCAGTGTTATGTGTGCGATGCTTCTGTATTCTATAGCATAGGGAAGGGGTTAATTTAAAGAAAAAAAACCCGGTGTGGGGCCATCCCCCAAGCACAATCAGCCTTGGACCTCTGAGCCCGTTCTGGTAAAGGAAAATTATGGGGAAAAACCGATGTGGGGTTCCCCCTATTTTCCTATAACCAGCACCGGGCTGAACCAGCCAGGGTGGTAATGGCACAGCAGGGAGACACACAGTGTGAGGTCTCCCCGCCAAACCATTCTCCAGCCCCAAACTACAATCTTAAGAAAGTGAGGACCCCCCACTCGAGCATCAACCAATTCTGGGCTGAAAGCCCAGGGCTTGTCCCTGCACCCCTGGTGGCGGTGGGTGCAGGAGTAATGGTATAAATCAAGTATTAATATTGTTTTTCACAGTGGGACTACACGTCCCAGGCAGCCTGCCCTGCAGCACTTATAGAACCACAAGTACCGGTATTCCCTTTGTGATTTTTTTTTATAAAACCACAAGACACACAAACACCCAATGTTTTAATACTTTATAACATATACACTCACTCACCTGCAATCACACTACATACTTACTTGTACTCCCTGGCAGGGGTGTAGAGAGCGCCGGAGGCGTGGCCACGCCCCCTTGAAAAAACAAACAAACAAAAACATACTTTTGCAGTGCCGGGGAGGGGGTGCTGTGAGCCCCTCAGCCCAATGCAAAGCCAGGGGGGGGCGAGATCAGGGTGATCGCTCCCCCCCTCAGGCATAGGAGATTGCTGTGGCAGCTGCTTAGCAGCCGCCAGCAATCTGCCACTGCATCCGGGCTGCTGGAAGCCCGGGTCCGGGTAAATTGTACCTGCTCCCCCCCCCCCTCTCGGCGCCCCTGCTCCCTGGCACCAGTCAGTCCTCTTGTCCAGTAGCCATCCGGTCTTCAGAACACAGAAAAACTACTTAACCAGACCCCACAAGGTTTCCTGCACGTTAGCTGCTCTTAACCAATCAGAAAAATACAAAATTGAGAGCGCTGACAGTTTTATATACTGTATAAAGAAAAAAAAATTATTTTATCTAGTTTCCATATTAAACCAGCTTAATGACATACACACATTCCTTCACATTCAAAAATTTTCAATATCTTTACCAATCAGCATCCGGTTACTATGAGCACCTGGACAATCATGGCTAAGGTACAGGAAAGACAGGTGGGTAGACACCGGTAGGATATTATGGTCCATTTTCTTAGGTCTCACTGCAGTGACAAAGCTGCCATTGCAGGTATCTCAGTCATATCCATTAATTTAACCTCCAGCATTTTCCAGTGCAATATTTGAGTCTTCAGTATATATAAAGCTGCGGCTCTCACAAAGATTAAATGTCGGATTCAGTCCAAGTTCCGGATAAAGCACTCCTTATGGGATGAAAAGTTTTTCTGCACTGTTACATCCCAAGGTTACAGTGGTGTTTTGGGGAAATATAATATTGTCTTATTTAAGGAAATGATGGGGGATACACTGGAGTCACCTCCTCTTCACCATTAGATGGGAAGATAGAGGTTCTCAACAGGTAGAAAATGCCATTCAGTACATTGTTATTTGCTTTCGTATTTTGTATTTTACATCAAGACAAACACACAAGTACAGTGGCGTCACTATGGATGGCAGTAGCAGATCTAGGCCCTGATTCAGAGCCGGACGCAAGTGGCTGCTCGTTCGCTCCGAGCGATGTTTGCCCAACTGTGCATGCGTACGGATCGTTATACGCATGCGCGACCACTCAGTGCGGCCGAAATTCATGTGCTCGCAAAATAGCGAATGCCTGATAATTTGAGTGACAGAATGAGGCGTATGTGGGTGGTAACAGGGGAAGGTGCTTGAAAACGGGGAGTGGAGATCAGAACGCAGGCGTGCTTAAAGGTCAAAACGGGCGTTTTATGGGTGTGCATATTTAAAACAGCAGCGTCATTGACCACGTCACTGGGTTCTTTTATAGCCAGAACTGCTCGCAAAATTGTGGTAGCAAAAACCAACCACAAGAATAGCGAGCAGTTCATACCCTGGTCGATGTACTCGATTAATCTAATAAATAGCGGACATGACGTAGGATGCGAGCGGCCAGGGGGCGTATTTTTCCAAAAAACGAACGCAAGTTTTGTTCGCTCGTTCAGACCTAGAGGCGTGAACAGACCGCAAACAGCGAACGGTTCATTTGAATAGCCACCCCTTGTTTTAGAACGAACGACCGCAAATAGCGAGTGGCTCTGAATGAGGGCCCTAGACTTTATTTTTAGGGGGGGCGGCTTAAGGATTAATAACGACTCCTCCACTCTCTATTTATTACAAAGGCTCCCCCCAGCCCATTATGTGCACCAGACCCTCTCCCCCAACTCCACTGATATACTCCACAAACACAGACTGACAGCACTCTTCTGAAAAGTGTCAGGCAGGACCAGATCCCCCCCCAATAAATAATTTGTCTCACAAAGGCTCTCCCCAGCCCCACATATGCACCAGACCCCCCCAAACCCCACTGATATGCTCCACAAAGATATACTCACAGCACTCTTCTGAAAACATGACAGGCAGAAGACTCGACCACATTGTCAGCCCACGCAGCCCAGTATCATCAAAATGGTGCCCGCCTCAACGGATTCCCAGTGTCCCCACTGTGCATGTCAGAGATCAAATCTCTTTCCTTGTGCATGGAAGGAGGACAGGCAGGGCTGCCAAGAGAAATTCTGGGCCCCGGTACAGCAAGTTCCTGGGCCCCCTCCCCCGGCCATACATAGCACATGACATTTCCGCCGTCTATTGGAGGGGGAGACAGGGCAAGATCTCACTGGCCGCAGCGCATAGCAGCCAGATTGGTTTTCCCGCTAGACCAGGAACACCAATCTGCGGGACACTGAGTGCGAGCATAGTGTTCACTCTAGCTCCGGCAGCAGGCAGGGCGCCAGAGCTAGAGAGGGCACTTCCGCGCGTGCCTAAGGCCCGCGTTACCGAAAAGGGGCTCCACCCGCGGGTCGTATGGACGCCCAGCATCTATTCATGCGACCAGCGGATGGAGATGGCTGTTTTAGCGGGGTGCTGCGCGGTGAGAGCAGGGCGCTTGGGTGCTCCAGAAGGAGGGCAGGGCGCAGCGCCCCACTAAAACAGCCTAGCGGGAATGCTACGAGCGGGGAGTCTCTGTGAGCACCTAAGGCGCTTGTGCTCCCGAAAAGGGAGGAGGCGTATCCTTGTGGCACGCCCCAATTTGTCACACTTGGAGGCGTGTCTAGCACTTACATCTGTGTTGGGCTTCCCCCAAGCTCACCGCTCATGCGCACAGTGTCTATTCACCTGGCAATAATCGGTACAGGATGTGCTATAGCATGTAAGTGCAATCACTATTATTATGTATGTATATATATATATATATATAGATATGTATATATCTATATATATATATATACACACACACACACACACACATAATGTATATATATATATACACATATATATGTGTATACATAAACAAACATACATATCACATATATATATATTACACACATACACTTTTAGATATACCTATCAATAAATATATATATATATATATATATAGATCAATCTGACACACACACATATATATATATATATAGCATGAGTATGTTATGTATATAACAGACAAGGATAGATGCAGTTATTATATTTATAAATTAAAATGATACATAGCGCAGCAGTCACACTCAGTCATCAGCGCGCTCCACGGCTCTTCCCTCAGTCACACACTGATCGCCCAGCCCAGCCTTCCTTTCTGTGTGCTCTCTCCTAGACTGTCCCCGCCCACTTCCCGGAGCCTGCCATGGTAAAGTGAGAGCCTCGCGAGATGAAGACGTCATCATTTCGCGAGGCTTTCACTCTTCAACAGGCTCGGGAACCATGTATTAGCTCCGCAGCGGCTGGGAGTTACATTCATACTGTACTGGCCAAGACATCCCCCCACCCGAACTACCGCCGCCGGCGTAGGTTTTAATAAAGGTGACCCTTTTTTAAATAAAAAGATTAAATAAAAAAAGCACGCGTTAATTGGTGTGCTGCGGCCCAGGCCCCCTGACAGCCGGGCCCGGGGATCAGTACCCGCCCCCCCCTCTGAGGACAGGGGGGGGGGGCAGCCGCTTAAGAGGTGATTACCTCAGCCGCGCCACCCGCGGTTCTGCCAGCCCGGACATAACTTGTGAGTGTCACATAATAGACGCGCTGGTGCTGCGCCGCGGCCGGCTCCACTGCTGTCAGGCAGCACCACCAACAGCTAAGCCCGGCCGGCAGACAGTGACACTAGTCGTGTCATTAAGTGGGCGGGATTTTTAGCAATCGGAGCTATGTGTACGGGGGGCGATCGCCCTGATGGGATCCTGAGGACCGAGTTTGGGAACCACTGGTGTAGTGTGTTCATGCAATCGCTATTTTAGCTATTGTATCTCAGAATGTGTACCTTGAATACATGTAAATCAGGAAGCTCTTTATATGGCTCCAAAGCAATATCCCAAAAAGGAACACCTCTGACAATCTGCAGTAATATAGCTAGTATACCTCAATGAAAAACGAATCTGAAAATAGTGTAATACTGTTAACACTTATTTAATTAGAAAAATGCAATTCAATGCCCATGGGTAAAATATAAGGTTCTGATCATCACATCAAACAAATAGTTTCTTGCCAGCAAAACCAAAATGGAGCCACAAAAGGTTACTCTCACAATTCAGAGGTGACCCTGGAGGTGTCAACGTGTTTCGTCTGCGATCTGCTGATAATATATCACACAATGCCGCAATCTACACTTGTCACACAACCTTATGTGAGGCAACGCCCTTTACGTAGACATTATAGCTTATAAACTACACTTCACAGGATAATCACTAATGCGATCACTTTACTTTTACACAAGGCAATGTGATCATTTATACATCCTTGCAGTACTTCATTTCTTATTGCCGCAAATAGGAGAAATAGGAAATGATAATTATCAGGTAGGACCTGAGAAATAGTAATATGCCCCAAAGTTTTAAGTTACCTATTCAGTAAATCTGCAATGGCTGGTATATCTATAGAAGGATACAGTAAGAGGTGAGTCCTTATAATACACTAATAAACCTTACAAGGAGGATATCACAACTCATGAATTCTAAGCAATGAGAGCTATATTTACTATCCAACAACTTTTCAGAGTCACCAATTATCATGGGTTTGTGAGCAATAATATTAATTGCTAAACCTGCTGTGTTTTGCATTTAATTAATATTATTGCTATTTTAAATTCTGTAACTTTGAAAAGGCAATATTTAGTAAATATACTCCCCAAATTTGCCATTTACAGAGATATTATTATTGTTTCTTTATAATTATAAATATAAATACACTATTTTTTTCATCAGTATTTAGTGGATCTGATTGGAGCCTTAATACAACAATATGCATATGCAGTGTGGGCCCTAAGTGAATGGCCTCCTGTACTGCGGGTGCGTGTAATTACACCTTTGCTAGTAGCTTCTTTGTAAACCCTCTACGAAGACAGATGGGCTAATATTTTTTGGGCAAGGCAGTAATATGTTTCAGAATGTGTTGACTCCAATTGAGCCTTCATTGGTGATATGTGGTTATAAGGCTGGTTTGGTTTCATCTCTTGTGGACCTCATCACCTTCAGGACTCCTGCAATGTTAACAGCTTCACCCCTCCCTTCCCCCCATCCTTTTAACACAGTCTGGAAAATTTTCCCTATTGCAGTGTGTCTGAAATCTTGAGAAGCCTTTCAATACCTGATGGGCCAGCTGGTCTGTGTCAGTCATTGAAAGGTGGGCGGGATTAAATTTGGACTAATTTGGACAGTAAGCTATATGGCAGTGAGTCTGTTCATGGTCCACTGTACATTATAAACATTTTGAACACTGAATATCTTTTCTGATTTCCCGGTTTCTACTACAGCTAGCATATATATTGACCTCGCTGAATCTCACCAGTGTTTATTTACATAGGTATCACAAGCTATTGCATCGTCAGAGCCGGACAAATCAGAAGGAATATTTAAAAATGTGAGGCTTTGTTCTAATTAGAGATGTGCGGTTCGGTTCTCCAGAAATCCGAATCAACAAGAATTTTGTGAATCCGGATAAATGCGATTTAGGCTTCTGATCTTTTCGTGGTTTGGAATTCGGATTATAAATCCGAATTTTGGGGTTTGGATTGCATAAATTACATGATTTTAGCTGATTTAAAAACTTTTTATTATTATGATTTTTTAAAACCCAGATACAAAACCAAAACATGAAGATGAATCCAAATTCATAACAAAAACATGTTGTTTTTTTTTAAACTTGCTGTCAAGGCCAAGTTTTCTAGAAAGCTCTCCGATGGCGCCCCCAAACATCAGCAGCATTTTAATCTTGCTTTGGCTTTTGCGGTCGCTGG
Source organism: Taudactylus pleione (assembly GCA_031769625.1). Taxonomy (NCBI): domain Eukaryota; kingdom Metazoa; phylum Chordata; class Amphibia; order Anura; family Myobatrachidae; genus Taudactylus; species Taudactylus pleione. Next base: position 1,753,251 of record JAUIMM010000175.1, read on the forward strand.
ACCAGTTCTACACATGCGCAGATCTGTAACATCTGAGATTTACGTAAATATTGGTTTTACGTAAATATTTGAATCGGGACCTCTAGTAAGAGTTTGAAATGAAGTCCTTTTTAGCTGTGCATTATGAAATGAAGTCCTTTCTAGCTGTGCATTATGGACCTCATTCAGAGCCGCTCGCTATTTGCGGTCGTTCGTTCTAAAACAAGGGGTGGCTATTCAAATGAACCGTTCGGTAATTGCGGTCTGTTCACGCCTCTAAGTCTGAACGAGCGAGCAAAACTTGCGGTTGCAATTTTGAAAAATACGCCCCCTGGCCGCTTGCATCCTACGTCATGTCCGCTATTTATTAGATTAATCGAGTACATCGAACAGCGTATGAACTGCTCGCTATTCTTGTGGCTGGTTTTTTCAACCGCTATTTTGCGAGCAGTTCGTAGTAAAAAAAAACCAAGTGACGTGGTCAATGACGCTGCTGTATTAATTATGCACTCCCTTAAAACGCCCGTTTTGACCTTTAAGCACGCCTGCGATCTAATTCCACACCCCCATTTTCAAGCACCTTCCCCTGTTACCACCCACATACGCCTCCCTCTGTCACTCAAAATAGCAGGCATTCGCTATATAGCGAACAAACGATTTTCGGCCGCACTGACTGGTTCGCGCATACATATTAAAATCCGTACGCATGCGCAGATGTGCGAACATCGGTCAGAACGAGCGAGCGGCCGCTTATGAGCGGCTCTGAATCAGGCCCCATGAGTCCTCTTGGTCATCAAAGACGATTTAGGCTGCGTATTGCCCATCTTAAACTCATAATTAGTGTCTCCTTTACTTACAGAAGAAAACTGTGGGCTCTAAAGTGATTATTTAGTAAATTAATTTTATTAAAAAAAAAATAAAAAAAATAAAACATCATTGAAATTACTCTATTTTAATTTCTTTATAATGCCAAATACTTTTGCTGTATGTGAAAATGTATTTTCAATTGTAATAACCTGTGCCAAGTACGTTATTCCCAACCATCAGTGCATATTTGTTCTGAAACTTAGTTTCATATATTCATTGAAAAAGGACTTTTTACATCACATCTTGATCTAGTACTTAGTATTACATTCTAATTTTGTTACACCTGCCCGAACATTACCACATACTGCATATTGTCCTGCTGCTAAAATACACAACAATTACAGTATAATTCAATTTTCATAGATTTTTTTTTTGCATATATCTATCTTTAAAATATTCCTAATGAAAATAAGGATAATGAATTGTTAACATAAGCGAGGATTCATGTACAAGACTGTTACAGCACTGTATATACATTATCTCAATGTATTTGGGGAATTCCATATAAGGTGATATGATGTGAGATAAATTCTCAAATATATTTTCCTTTTTTTGACTGCTTAAACAGTGTGTAAGATTTACGAGCCACTGAGAAAAAATTCCAGTGGGAAAAACTATCTCACATGTTGATATATAGAATAGAATAGAATCTAACTTTAATGTTGAGAGAATGTTTGTCTTTTAAAATGTAGTAACTAATAAGAAATTAAAAATATAGCTAGTTTTTGTTCTCTAAAAGTGTGAAGCGTTAATGGCATAGTTATTATCAAAATAGCAAACTATATTGATCATTATAAAAGGCGGTGTGACTGTTGGGTTTAAGTCACAGAGATTGTCAAATTGAACAGTAAATCAGTACCCTTATGTCACATTCAATCAGCCCTAAGGGCCTTAGTAAACACTGCACAGGGTAACATGCCAAGGATGTATGTACAATTCATTTTGTTCCTACCCGGGGCAATATGGAGTAGGTGGCAACTCTGACTGCTTCTGGGTGTGTTAGTGAGAACAGTGCTTGGCGGGTGCACAACTAGAGAGTACTTAGCCAAAATTGGGTAATGTAGAATAGATTTGAGCAGCCTGCAGCCCTCCGGTTCCCGGGGAACTGGAAGTCCTAGCAAGCCCTGCCAGCCTCCAGCTGTTTACCAAATGTAGCTTCTCCAATGTGTTTAGCGGTCAATTCAATTAGGGGTGATGTGCGAGTGATCCCGGCAATTTACTGTTGTGACAGCATTTTCACACAAGCAATGGTACCCTACATTGCCCCTAAATCAGCCCTACATTGTGAATTTTAATTTGTAGCCCCATAGGGATGCATATTAAAACGCACAAATTAAGCCTACTATATGAGCGGGATAAAGGAAAAAAATGTAATAGCTCTTAACTGAATTGACCTCTTAGAGTGGGTCCTCTAACATTCCCAGTCTGCTTCTAAATTAGAATTCTGAAGCTATTGCTGGACTTTATCCACCCAGAGTGATTTAAGTTGCAGTCAGGAATGTGTGTACAGCTTAAAACTAGGAACCCCAACATTCCTATAACCAGGCAGTAGGGGAGAAATTAGCCCCCTCCAACTTTTTTTTTTGCATATATTTATTGAACCATATTTGGTGGTCTTTGGGGGGAATTCAATTCAGCGTGATGATGAATAGCCGCGGGAGGGAGCTCCCGCAGTTATTCAATTCAATGCGCTGTGTGCCTTGTCAGGAAGCAGGTAACTCAGGGAATGCCAATTCTCGCGACTTAACCTGGGTAGTAAGACGCGGTAACCGGCATTCTCCAACTAAAGTGCTGGGTGCGCGGCTGTTAGCGCTAAGCCGGCAAATAGGGGGGTGCGTGAAGAAATCCTTTAGCCGCCCAAACAGCGCAGTGTATTGAATAGCTGCGGGAGCTCCCTCCCGCAGCTATTCTACATCGCACTTAATTGAATTTCCCCCTTTGTGTTTAAACAATTTGGGTAAAATGCTATAGATTGTAAGCTTGTGAGCAGGACCCTCTTACCTTTTTGTCTGTCTGTAATCACTAGAGATATGCATGGACCCCAATGTTTTGGTTTTGGATCTGGATTTATCTTTGTGTTTTGGTTTTGCAAAATCAACCTCAAGTGTTTTGGTTTTGAATTCAGATAAAAATCGATGAAAATCTATTAAAATCGATAAAAACAGCTAAAATGTCTGAATCCAAAACCAAACTTCGGTGTTTAAATCCGAGTTCCAAACCGGCAAAAGATCCGACTCGGCTCGAACTGGGTCACAAAAGTGAATCCGAACCTTGACCTGGTTCTACTCGGAACCCCTACATTCGGGTGTGTTCGGTTTTCAGAAATCGGGACCCCACATCTCTAGTAATTACCCCTTCTTGTTTTATTACTGTTCTGTTCCCTAATGTAATGTGGAACAAAATATGCGGGCACTATATCAATACATTAATAATAATAACTAATCATGAGTAAAATCAGCAAGATGCTGTCCAAAACTTCCAGTCTACAGCTATTTGCTCCCCATTTTCGCCTGAGATTGAGACTCCCACTATAGATTTACACGCCAATCACTTAAATATGCCCATATGCTTCACATTGGCGCTAACTGGCACACCGATGTGCTCTCCCGCTGCTGTATTCTGCTAAAATAAATGAAATGTGCCTAATGGAATTTCTTGCTGCTCCTCACCACAGTTTCATTCTGTAATACAAGATGACCCGAGTATGACAGTACACCTTTTCACCATATATTATTACTATTATGACCATTTTTATATTTTATATACAGTATTAACACAGTATATGGTAATCTTTTACTTGTTAGACTTGAAATTTCTGTTTACTGGTTTTATAGTACAGAATTTACTTTGTGCCGTTGACCCAATAATTATTTTAATAAAATTATTTGCTGACAAATTAAAAATACTTTTTACTTGATTATTGGCTAGTGTTAATGGACCAAACGGAATCGGTATGGAATCCCAGCTGCCGCATGACCGGCAGTTCGATTCCCAGCAGCGGCAGCCCAACAGATCAGCAGAGCCCGGCAGCGGAAGCCCGACAGCGCTGGAAATCCCGATCGTCCCTAAGGTAAGTATAAACTAACCTAACATAATCCCCTAACCCTCCTTAGGGGTGCCTAACCCTAACCTCCCCCCCAAGTGCCTAACCCTAATCCCCCCCTCTAAGTGCCTAACCCCCCCCTTCCCCGCCGTCTAAACCTAAGACCCCTGTGGGGGTGCCTAACCCTAACCTCCCCCCGGGGGTGCCTAACCCTAACCCCCCCTTCCCCTAGCCTAACCCTAACCCTCTCGGGGGGGTGCCTAACCCTAAGTCCCCCCCGGGTGCCCTAAACCTACCCCCCCCCCGGGCTGTCCGCTCGCGGCACCCGGCATCCTTTCGATCAGGATGCCGGGCGCTGGTCTCCCGGCGTCAGGTAAATGACAGGCGTCTAGATATAGACGCCGGTCATTTATCCCGCGCCGGGATAAAGCAGCCGGGAAGCCGGCTGTCGGTATTTAGGCAGCCGGTTTCCCGACTGCATACCGACCAAACTAATAATTATTCTTGCATTTGAATATTGTTGATAACAGTGTATTTTTCTTTTTTTATAGAAGCTGTAACTCTTTGTTCATTCCATTGTTGCTTTGATATTACGAATATGATATACTTTTGTGGTATATGTTTGTGTGCATTACATTATATCTGCTGACTTCAATAAAAACATTTTTGAAAAAATAATATTTTTTTTTTACCCTTTTACTCTCTAAGCACATTACAAAATAATTTACAAATGATTTTTAATATAGCACATTAAAATAAGAATAGCATTTGCCATGCTGGGAAAATATAGGCTGATTGTGCTTGTAGCTCACAAGTACTGGGCAGCTTTGTTTTTACACTTTCACAACTCTATATCTGTATGCTCATTATAGATCTGCCCCCTGCCATGCAACATGGTTTTGACAAGGTGCAAATCTGCTCCTTTATGTGTTTTTGTCCATAAATCTGCATAATGTCCTTAGTGCTTAACATCACAGCCGTAACTAAACTTTTTGGTCCCCTGGGCCAGAAAGAGCATTGCTCCCCCTCCCCCCATTTTTCAAATAGAGACATTAGGCATTTGTTGGAAAAAGGGGCGTGGCTTCACAGGGAAGGGACATTGCAAATCTGATCTGTCCTCTACGATGATGAAGGGGTACCGGTCCTGTTGTACCACTATTATGCAGGAGTTACTGCCAAATACAGTGTGAATCCAATGGCTGCAGTGATGATATACAATAATTAATGATGTAGCATAACTTACCAGCTCTGGATGTAGGAGAGCGCTGGTGAAGCTGCATCTGCAGCAGGATTTGTCTGAATAGCCGTGCACAAGCCTTGAGCCGGCAGTGTAGATCACCGACTGAAGGTATAGAAAAAGTGCTGCTTGTAGTCTATATGAAGCAAATATCAGTGGTGGGGAGGTCGGTGTATGTACTCAAACGCAAGGGTACTCGAGATGTGCTGGGTCAGGAATTGGGGGCTGTGCTCAGGGCTGCCATCGGAATTTGTGGGCCCACCTTATCCTCCCCCCTGACCTGTGCATGGACACCCAAACATAATTGAATATCACACCCATAGAGAGGAGATGGGTTCGAGTCTCGGGTATGAATGTATTTTGAAATGTGTGCTTTAAATAAAGGAGATGTGACTGGAGGGGAAGTGGCCAGATGGAGGGGAGACGATGTGACCTGAGGGGTGGTGGCCAGATAGAAGGGGAGTCGGACAAGGAGTTTGCCAGGAGATGTTGGTATCAAAGAGGAGGAAGCTACAAATGAGAATTATTATAAATAGAAAATTGATGAGCCGCAAGTGGTGTCATGTGCCATGGCACATGCCACACCACCCTAGTTACAGCCCTACATAATATACCAAAGTTTACATGGTGCACTAGTAATATATGTGTGTTAAATGCTAATATTGCATTCATTTAACTCTAGTTAAATGATGATGTTTCTGTTATCCTGTCCATGGGGAGAAATTACTGTAGACAGGGAATTCTGATGCCTCAACACAAGTGGAGAAATCAATAATGCGGTAATGGAAACAACACTGATACACTTTCCACCTGCCCAATGATGGCTGCATCCTAAACTGGAGCATTTTAGCACTGTCATTGTGAGCAGAGCCAGATTAACCAGTAAGTCATCTAGGTCATACCTCCCAACATGACCCTCTCCAGGAGGGACACAATGCTCTGGTCCAGGACTTCCCTGGTAACTTATGATTGGTGGAGGCTCCAGGGGTGGGGCTGCAGCACAGTCCAATATTCAAATAGGGGAGTCACACCAACTGCCAGTGAGTCCCAACCAGTGATGTTTGGCAGCGTGTGAAATGAAAGTTGGTGTGACTCCCCTATTTGAATTTTGAACTGTGCTGCAGCCCCGCCTCTTACCAGGGAAGTCCAGGACCAGAGCATCGTGTCCCTCCTGGAGAGGATCATGTTGGGAGGTATGATCTAGGTGAATGCCAAGAGCCAGGTGTTTCCTAGTGGGCCAGCCAGCCACCCGATGTCGACCATTTAAATGTTATTATTTATTTATTTTAAAATTAAAGCTTTCTTATGAGCAGGCGGGACCTGTGCATCAGGGGGGAGATGTATCAAACCCTGGAGAGAAAGAATGTTGAGACAGATAAAGTACCAACCAATCGGTTTCAAACTGCCAATTTGAAAAATTACAATTAGAGGCTGATTGGTTGGTACTTTGGGGGAGATGGATCAAACCTTGGAGTGAGATAATGGGCCAGATGTATGAAGCCCTGGGAAGTAATAAAGTGGAGAGTGATAAACGACCAACAACTCAGCTCCTAACTGTCATGTTACAGGCTGTTTGAAAAATCACAGTTAGGAGCTGATTGGTTGTTCTTCCATCACTCTCCACTTTATCACTTCCCAGAGCTTCATACATCTGCCCCAAAGTACTAACCAACCAGCTCCTAACTGTCATTATTCAAACACAGCCTATAAAATTACAGTTAGGAGCTGATTGGTTGTTTGTTTATCACTCTCCACTTTATCACTTTTCAGCTAGATGCTTATTGGTTGGTTCCTTATCTATCTCTACTTTATCTCTTTCCAAACTTTGATAAATATCCCCCTTTATCTCTCTCCACTTTATCTCCCCCCAAGTTTTGTTACATCTCCCAGGTGAGAGGGGGTCTCAAAAAAAAAGTGTAGAACTGCACACTGTATTATCCCATGGCACATACAATATTATTTAGCACTGTACTCCAAATAATTCAGGAGTAGTTTCCTTATAAATTGAATTTATAATCTAGTTGTGGGTGACTGGGACTTGTCCAAGGTCACAGTTAATGATGAGATTTGAACTCTGATCTTTATTGAGACTAAGGGGTATATTTGCTAAAAGTCTAGCTTGGTATTTTGGTTGTTTTTCAGTCGATTTCTCAAACAGATTATTAACTCATGGCAAAACCAAAAAGCAACCAAAATACTGACTTTACAGCACTTTAGAACATCGGACCAACTATCACGTAGACAAGTATAGAAGTCTCAGATTTATTGAGCGGCGGTTTTCAAACTGAACGGAAACAAACCCTAAAATGATGGCAAACTCGACCAAACAATAGAGCTGCCTGTGGCAGGCGAGTTTGGGTGAAGTACTATTATTGTTATTATTACCAGTTATTTATATAGGGCACACATATTCACATCAGTCCCTGCCCCATTGGAGCTTACAATGTATATTCCCTATCACATGCTCACACACATACACACTAGGGTTAATTTTGTTGGGAGTCAATTAACCTACCAGTATATTTTTGGAGTGTGGGAGAAAACCGGAGTACCCGGAGGAAACCCACACAAATCTAACCCACGACCTCAGTGCTGTGAGGCAGTAACGCTAACCATTACACCATCTGTGCTGCCCTACAGTACTACACAGATCACTGTAATCTGTGCAGGCTTCATTTGCTGTAGATGTTAATAAATGGTTAAATTAAATAACAAATGCATAACTAGCCCCGGACCTCTGAGTCTAGACTGGCATTGGAAAATAGGGGGGAAAATGTGGGGATCCCACTAATTTCCAATAACTAGCACTAGGCTGAACCAGCCAGCGACCTGATGCTATAGCATGGGGACACACAACATGGGATGCCCCTGCCATAACGGCAACCAGCCGCAAACTGGTCAGCCCAAGGCTGGATTCCCTGGGGAAGTGGAGACCCCCCAAAATAAGTGCCCCCTCCTCAAGGTCAACAACAGTTGCTGGGGTGCTCCTTCATTTTTTTATTGCCTCTTTTAAGGGATAATATTTTTTTGTAGAATGCCAGATAAAAAACAAAACAAAATAAATAAAAAATATATATGTTTTTGTAATTTTTTTCCCACCATTTCCGAAAGACAAAAAAAAAATAAGTTTAAAAAAAGCCGACAAATATACTTGTGCAAGAGAAATGATAGCAATTGGTTTCCAATGTCCATAACATAACAAAAGACTGCAAATTCTATGCCGGGGCAGAGAGGTGTAGAAAACTCCCATTAATTAATGACTAAATAAAGTTTCTGATGTACATTGTTACCAACACATCTGGTTGCAAGTCTTTCACTTTTATATGTTTCCTCATCGCCCCGTACCGCGCTGAAGAGCATGCTGGCGATTTACAAGGCAGTATAATTTTCATGTGGGATAGATCATGAGCTAAACTTGAGGTCATCTGGCTTCGGAGGGAAATTTGCATAGTATTCGCCTATCCTTGCGCTGTGCTTTGCAGATGTCAGCGCACGTTTCCTTCTGATATGCAGGCCCTTCACAAGTTCACATTCATTGATGTACGGTGATCAGATTGGGACCATATTTGGGACAGTTAATCTGAAGTCCTATATATTCCTGTAACTGAGGGAGCAAGAAAGACTATGGTGGAAGGAGGGGGTGAGCCCTGAAGGGAGAGGGTCTGTTTTCTCTCAGCACTGTAGCCTGTGATGGAAAGAGACAAGTGAAAGGCCTTTGGAGAGGGGGGAGCAGTGAGCCACAGGCTCTTAGCCGGCACCAGACCCCTCAGAAGACAAGAGGCGGGGATGAAGGGGGGGTCATACACTAACTGTATGATTAGGAGAATGCGGAGGAAGGAGCAGAACGGCTCTGTGATATTATTATCACTCAGCTAATCCTACTTTCTTCAGTCCCTTTAGACATTAGTGCTGAAATTGCCATGTCTGGAATCCATGGCATTTAACGCTTACAGTGCCAGTTCTTCTACCCCATTCACTTAGCACAATATGAGGAAAAGATAAAGGTGGAGAGCCTTTCAGGGCAGATATTAAAAGGGGAACTCTCTGTACGTTACCCATTTGAGCTTGCCATGGTGCAGAGTGTAATTATGTGCTGTAACCAATAGCAACCAATTAAATGTCAGCTTTCATTAGATCGGTGAGAGCTGATAAATGATTGGATGCGATCGATTATAGCGCATGGTTGCCTTTTGTGCCACAGTATTAAACAAGCCCAATCGTTTGTATAAACAATAGTATGAAACATTTATACATATGGAAAGTTTACCATTTATTACAGAACGTATATTTTCTATCCAGAGATGCAAGCTAAAATATCCCATTGGATTTTACCTTGTGTATCACAATCAATAAGCAGAATGCAAGTCATGCAATAATTAGACATTTCAAGTTCGTGCAAAAGACGAGAGGGGTCATGTAATAGTGAAGTGGTAGTTTATTTTGATCTGTGCTCTCAGCAACAATAAGCTACAAGGTCTAAAATGATAAATTGCTTATCTGAATGTAGACTGGAAAGGTCTTACACTGGTACAATAGCTGCCATTCACAGTGCGCTAAGTCATCCTGCGGTGCCTGGTGATAGAGAGGAGACGTGGCCAAGCATGGGGGTATAACCTCACCCCAATTGGAATACAAGGTTCGATCCCCAAAGACAAGCCTGGGCAATATATAATGTATAATAATAATATTAATTATAATAATAATGTTATTTATATAGCACTTTTTTCCTAATAGGACTTAAAGGGGGCAATCCAATTAGCCGCGAGGGGTGCGAATCGGGTACGTTTTGCCATTGCCACGGCGTTCCCCTCGCGCCTTCTTTCAAGCTGAACTTGCCCAATTTTGTATGCAGCCCTACGGGGCTGCGCAAATTTTTGAGCAAATTCAGGCTGCCATCAAGTGCGTCCGTTGTCGCGATGACTCGCACCTGCGAGTGCATCGCTTATAATTGGATTGACCTGAAAGTGCTTTACATTTGCCTTTACAGTGCAAAATACAAGACAAGCTTAACAAGGGACATTAATGAAATGCTTGGGTAAACAGGTGAGTCTTGAGTCTATTTTTGAAGGATTCTAGAGTGGAGGACTCTCGAACTGTACGGAGAAGTGAGTTCCATAGAGTTGGAGCCACAAAGCTGAAAGCTCGATCCTCATATGAATTCCGGGAGATTCTAGGTACTGTTAATAGTGTTTCATCAGCGGATCACAGTAATTGAGTGGGGTAAGGGATCAGAAGCTGCTTCTAGTACCTTGGGCCATGGCCATGTAGGGCTTTGAAAGTCAGTAAGCCAATCCTGAAAACGATCCATCATCTTACAGGCAACCATTGAAGGGAATAGAGAACTGGTGTTATGTGGCTGGTTGGTTAATAGCCTGGGAGCTGCATTTTGTACCATCTGCAAGTGGTGCAATTCTATTGCTGGGAGACCAAGGTAGAGGGCATAGCAGTAGTCTAGGCGTGATGATATAAATGCATGTATGAGACACTCATACATACTTGTCAACTCCCCTGTAATGTCTGAGAGACTACCAAATTTTAGAGTCCGGACTCTCTAGTGAGTAGACTAGCTTCCCAGATCCTAACCTCTTCCCCAAAGAAGTGGACAGTCCATGGACTCAATGCCATGATTATTGGTGAGTCACATCATTATGGTCCCCCAGCATTGTATATAATTGGGGGTGGTGCTGCGATCATACTTTTCACAGTGCCACTCCCCTGCACCTCCTAGTCCTACCCCACTGGTACGCAGCAATCTAATACAAACACATACAAAAATAAATTACAGTGTAAGAACATAGGGCTACTGTTATAGTGAGAATATAGTATGATCATTATACGAGGGTGGTTCAGTAAATAAGGTAACGACCTCTCATTGTGTAAATGTATTCAACTCGTACATTTACCTATAATCAATAGTATGGCCTTGGTACAGATCATTTTTCCATGTCTGTCCTGCTGTTATCAAAGCCAGTATACCAAACCCAAACCTGTTTCTGTGACATGTCGCTATCGGCATCCATTCAACAAGTTGGAGATGAATTTCAGCTGTTGATGTGCCCTTTAGACACAGAAATCTGATCACATTACGCAGCTCAAGTTTCCACCAGCCCCGCCATCTTACAACTGATGTTGGGTCAGTATTAATGATATGAGGCGCAGTCTAATGGCCGTGAGGGGAAGCAGTGGTCTACCTGCTCTGGCCTGGGGGGAAATTAGAATGAAATAGAGAACATTACACATGTGAGAGGTCTTGTTACTGTACCTTACTTATTGAACCACTCTCGTACAATATTTAAGATATACTTGTAATAATACATATTTTATTTACTAGATTAAAATATATTAATACACGGATGGTATTCAAATCAGTGTGATAAAAGAACATATATATTAGATTGCAATTATAATATTTGAAATATTTTGATTAAACCAGAAAAAATATACCTTACAAAACTACATAAAAAATAAGCAATAATACCTAAAACAATATATTCATCATAATAAACAGATACAAATAAATTGACCAATATATTTTTCACAAAAAAAAACACAAATATATAAAAAGTAAAATATATAGTTTTGCAATGATTACAGTAATAACGGGATGTAGTTATTATCCCGGCTGTCGGGATGCCGGCGCTTAGAATGCCGGCGCCAGAATCCCGACACCAGTCAGAATCCTGGTGACTGCATCCCGACCGCCGACATCCCGACAGTAAGTATTGGCGTTAGGGACAGGGTTAGGGGTTAGGCACTAGGGGAAGAGTTAGTATTAGGCACTAGGGGGGGAAGGGTTAGGTTTCGGCTGTGGGGAGGGAGGGTTAGGGGTAATTAGAGTATAGTTACCTTCTTCTGTCGGGATTGTGACCCTGTCGGGATGTCGGCATCGGGATTCTGACCGCCACGATCCTGAACGACGACATCCCGAGCGCTGGCATCCTGTACCCAGCCCGTCATAACTAACTTCAACTTTACAGAGTAAGTTATTCAAAGTTGGGGTCCCATCAATTTGCAAACAGCTTTGTGAAAGATAATGAAGTAATGTTTTTATACTTTTAAAATAGTGTATCATAAGAATATATAGTGCTGCGGCCAATTTGAGGATGAACCAATGTTTACACAATATATATTTTATAATAAGTTCTTTTAGTATGTGAAAATGTAAACAATATATTTGCATTTCTCATAATATACTCTTTGTTTAATCAATGTATCTTAAGGTTTAAAATGAACCCAAAGTACATACCATAGTTTTATTCTACAGGGGCTGAAATAAATTTTAAGAGAACAGACACTCGCTCTGTATCATTGTATCTTATCTGATTTATGGCCGAAGAGATTGCAGATTATTACTGTGTTTGGTTTTTCCACATTCTAACACCATAATAAATACTTTAACTCTATAAACAAAATGTAAAACAATGAATTAAAGACTACTACTAAATATATTATTATCTCTGCACACACATTATTATAACATTTGTTTTAATGTATTGATGTAGCTTTTAGACTAATAATAATAATAATGTTTGTCTCTGTTGTCAATAGGATTCCAAAGTATGGCAGAGATAGACAACGTATGGTTCTCTAACTGCTATGCATCTACCTGCATGTCTCAGTATGATGGAACTTGTAGTTATTTATTTATTACCAGTTATTTATATAGCACACACATATTCTGCAGCGCTTCACAGAGAATATTTGGCCATTCACATCAGTCCGTGCCCCAGTGGAGCTTACAATCTATGGGCCTGATTCAGACCCGCTCGCGAGCAGGTTGATGTTAGGCCACTGCGAATGCGCATACCGGAGCCGGCTCTAACGTGCGCATGCGCGAGACCCGGCTAGCGACGGGCGCTCCGTCGCTCCGGGTCTCGCACCAAAAGGGGGCGGCTGTCGATTTTGATTGACAGCTCGCACCGTTTTGGAGGCGTGGCGTGGGGGTGGCTTCACAAACGGAGGCGTTCCCATGGGGTGGCCTCACTGACATCACCAGTGATGTCAATGGGAGAGCTTCCGGCTCTGTTAGAGCCAGAAACTCTCTGGGGCTTGCGGCCACGAGACCCTACCACAAGGGTCTCGTCGCAAGCCCGATGGTCGCGATGGTCTTGGTCACCCACAGCTATGCGAGCGGCCAGGAGGCCGCTCAAAAAAAAAAAAAAAAAAAACGCCCTGATTCAGAGCGAGCGCTCTTTCAGAGCGTCCGGCTCTGAATCAGGGCCTATGTTCCTTATCACATGCTCACACACATACACACTAGGGTTATTTTGTGTTTGGAGTCAATTAACCTACCAGTATATTTTTGGAGTGTGGGAGGAAACCCACGCAAGCACAGGGAGAATATACAAATTCTACACAGGTAGGGCCGTGATGGGAATTGAACCCATGACCTCAGTGCTGTGAGGCAGTTGTAGTTCCACAGTAGCTAGATGACCACAGGTTAATTAAGCCTGATTTGTGATTAATACCCTTGCAGTAGCACATGCAGGGGGGTTTCTGGGTACTCAGAGACCCCCCCTGATAGATTGTAGTGAAGGCACCGTGTTTTTAAGCCCAGCCCCCTAACAGCAAATTGCAGCGATTCGCGGGTCAATATGGAGGAGGCAGAGCTAATATGTCTCGATTTCATTAGAATCGAGTCATTTGGCTCCTCCCCCTCCCGATTGACCCGCAAATAGTGACAGTTTGCCGCTAGGGGGCGGGGTTTAAGAACATGGTGCCAGCCTGCTAGATCCTGTCCCAATCAGGGTTGGGGGAGGGTAACATTAAGAGCGGGATTCTGACTGTCAGCATCCTGATTTGCGATTACTCTTGCACAGGGGAATCACTTGCAAAGTGAGTGACAGATAGCGCTTGGGAGACCGTTTTCAGTGTGTGCATGAATTAGTCACTGCATCCTTGTTTGCATCAGGAGAGCCCTCTGTGTGTCTGGAGGTCCGCTGTGTCTGTGGCATCTTAAGGTGCACATCCACTTACAGACATAGAAACGAGTCCACGATTACGACATTGTAATCGTGCAGTCGTTTCACAGTCTGTGATGTGCCTACACTGAACGTTCAGTCATTCAGTGTAGGCCATACTTTCCTACTTTTGAAAAAGCATTTCAGGGAGATTGTGAAAGTAACACATATGTGTGCGGCGGTAAAGTTGGCGTGTACTGCTGTGCCTGAGAGGTGTGTCATAAACCTGACTTACATAGAAATGTAAATGAGCCCCACAGCAGTTAGTAAGATCTACTTGTTGATAAAAATACACTGATACTTTTCAGAAAAGGCATGTAGCCATAGGGATCATTGTGCCTTATAACGAATGCAGGGAAATGATACTAATGATCCCATTTGAATGTATATATCTGTTTTTTTTTATATATAACAGCTTCATAATGGGGGTAAGGTGCAATCAGGGAGACTGCTAGACTCTTCAGGGACTCAGGGAGATTGCTGCTATTTCAGGGAGTCTCTCTGACAATGAGGGAGAGTTGGCAAGTGTGGCATAGGCCAGTGTTGGCTAACCTTGACACTCCAGCTGTTATGGAACTACATAACGCAGCATGCACTGCTACAGTTTTGCTATTAGGGCATGCTAAAACTGTGGCAGGGCATGCTGGGATATATAGTTCCACAACAGCTGGAGTGTCAAGGTTAGCCAACACTGGCGTAGGCACATCAATCATCCCTGGACATGGACCAGCATGTTCGGGCGATGATAGATGTCAAAAACGGCCAGCGGCACGCGCATCGCTGGTCGTTTTCGACATTTACATGGCCGATTTGAAAACAATTAACAAGCGATTGAACGATAACGATGTCATTATCGTTCAATTGGCCTGTTTAATCGCTAAGTGGATACGCACCTTTAGACTTACTCAGAGGGCTAATGGCTGTCTGATCTGTGTTCCAGTGACGTGCGGTGAGGTAAAGCTGGGGAGGCACTGGCTAGTATCAATGCCAGATTTACTGATACATACAGTGTATGAACACGAGGGTTCATGTGGGCTTTATACAAAGGTGCAGCAGTATATAGTGCTGGAAATTTGGTGTGTTTTGATTTTGATAAGGGATGTGCGGAAATTGTAGGTAGGGGAGGCAGTGCCTCACCTTCCATACACTTTTTACTCCAGAGTTTTGACTATAAAAATGATTAGAATTGTACAAAGAAGAAATTAATAATATTTTCTTTACATCTTTCTTACATTTTTTTTTTGTCAAAATTCTGGAGTATACCTAATTTACTGCTGCATTCAATGCTTCCGGTTTTGTGCGTGAGCAGCGAAAGTGAGATGCTTTCAATTGGCGTCTCTAAGCACTGGGCAGTGAGTGGTTTGAGTTAGGCACCGGGGAGGAAGTGTTAGGATTAGGGTGCAGGGAGGCGAAGTTTAGGTTTAGGCCCCCGGGGGGGGGAAGATTAAGTTTAGGTACTGGGGAGGGGGTGTTAGGTATAGGGTACGGGGAGGGGGAGGTTATGCATAGGCACTAAGGGGGGGAGGTCAGGGTTAGGCACTGGGGAGGGAGGGTTAGGGTAGGGATTAGGAAAATACTTACGTTCGTTCCTATGGGTATCAGGATTCTGGCTGTCGGGAGGCTGCTGATGGTATTCTGACCAGCGGCATCCCGACAGCCGGGTTTCATACCCAACCCGTCCATGCATACAGCATAACAAAGCAATTCACAATTGTATACAAAGCAGAAAATAGGTAGTAGTGCAGTTCAGAGCCGTAACTAGACTTTTTGGTGCCCTGGGCCAGAGAGAGCATTGGCATTAGGGATGTGCGCTGGACCATTTTTGCCGGATTTGGATTTGGTTCTAATTCGTCGTCCGGCTTTGGATTTGGATTTGCCAAACTGCGGTGACTGGCTTTGGATTTGGATTTTTTTACAAAAATTGACAAAAAAAGCTAAAATCACATAAATTGGTCTTTTTTTTCTTCCTAGAGTATTATTAACCTCAATAACATTAATTTCCAGTCAATTTAGACCACCTCACAGCTTATAATATTGTTTTCAACATTATTGGCCAAAGGTTGCAGTGAGCTGACTGGTTACTAAGCGACAAAGCAGCGGCACAACGACACAGACACCACAGTATAAAGCACATCTATGACACATTGTCACACAGCAGTGGCAGAAATGAAAAGTAGTGCACCCACCCAGTGGGGTACGGCCAGCAGAGTCACAGTACTTGTTTACATAGTGGGCTACGGCCCAAGGAGTCACAGTGCACAATCTTATTCACATTACACCGCACATAGGGCCTGATTCACATTACACCATAAAGTAGTGTCTCTTATTTATGTTACGACACACAGTAGTGCCCCTTTTACACAATGCCCACAGTAGTGCCCCTTTTACACAATGCCCACAGCAGTGCCCCTTTTACACAGTACCCACAGTAGTGGTGTCCCTTACACAATGCCCCAAGCAGTGGTGCCCCCTATGCAGTCCCCTTAGTAGTAGGGTCCCCTATGCAGTGCCCCCAGTAGAATGCCCCCCAGTAGTATGCCCCCCATTAGCAGGCCCCCCCAGTGGTATGTCCCCCTTTAGCAGGCCCCCCAGTAGTATGCCCCCCAGTAGTAGGCCCCCCCAGTAGCAGGCCGCCCCAGTAGAATGGCCCCCCCAGTAGTATGCCCCCCCAGTAGCAGGCCCCCCCAGTAGTAGGCTGCCCCAGTAGCAGCCCCCCCCCAGTAGTAGGCTGCCCCAGTAGCAGGCCCCCCCAGTAGTAGGCTGCCCCAGTAGCAGCCCCCCCCCCAGTAACAGGCCCCCCCAGTAGTAGGCTGCCCCAGTAGCATGCCCCCCCCAGTAGTATGGTCCCCTCAGTAGTATGGCCCCCCCAGTAATAGCCCCCCCCCAGTAGCAGGCCCCCTCAGTAGTATGGCCCCCCCAGTAGTATGGCCCCCCCGCACCCTTAGTAGCAGACCCCCCCAGTAGCAGACCCCCCCAGTAGCGCCCCCGGCCCTTACACAAGTAAAAAAAAAAAAAACTTACCTGAATCCCCGCTCCCGCACCGTCCGCTCTGCTGTCACACGCTGAGGAGGGAGCCGGAAGACGGAGCTCATGTGTGAGCTCCAGCCGGCTCCCTCCGTGCAGCAGCCAATGAGAGTCTGTGTGACTCTCATTGGCTGCTGTAACAAACACACAGCTGCCACTGGCGGCTGTGTGTTTGTGTCTGTGTAGGGCAGACCGCTATCACAGCGTTCTGCCCTACACGCGAGGAGACCTGATGTCGGATTCTCTAGTGAGAATCCAACATCAGGCGGCCGCCGTTCGGCCCCGAACGGGGATCCGAGTCAGGCGGGGAACACCCGAACAGGGTTCGGGTGGACTCGGATCCCCAATGTTCGGAGCGGTTCGGATTCCACAGAATCCGAACCGCTCATCTCTAATTGGCATCCCCCTATTTTTCAGGGACATTAGATGCAAGCCCAAAAAAGGGTTGTGGCCTCATGGGTAAGGACCATGACAAATCTGATTTGCCCTGTACGATGATGAAGGGGTACCGATCCCATTGTTCCACTGATATCCAGGTGTCACTGCCAAATACAGTGTGAATCCAATGGCTGCATTGATTATACACAATAATTATGCAGTATTATTCACCAGCTCTAGATGTTGGAGAGCACATGTGAAGCTGCACCTGTAGCAGGATTTGTCCATCAGAACAGCTGTGCACAAACCGGATCCGGCAGTATAGATCAATGACTGACGCTATAGAAAGCATGCTACTTGTAGTGTATATGCAGCAAATATTAGCGGCGGGGAGATCAGTGTATGTACCCTGCGCCGGCAGCTGAACTCACTGGGAAGGGTAATCGAGGTGTTCTGGTAACACATGAGTCGGAAATCGGAGACTGGGGCGGCCAGGAAATTCCGGGGATAAAATAAGAGGAAGTTACAAGTGAGAATGATTATAAATAGAAAACTGACAGGCCCAAACAGCGCCCCCTGCCCTGCGGTTCCCTGTGCGGTGGCACATACGGCCCTGGTGCAGTTGTCAGTGCTATGGACAGCGGCAGCAGCACTGAGCTTATCACCGGTAAAATGGCACAGCAGGCATTTTCCCGGTATTTTGCGCATGCGCAGTAGAGAAACTGCTGACCTGAGTCTAGAGTCTACGCTAGTACCCAGAGTCTGCTTCGCTCAGTGCACTACCGGCCGCTGAGTAGAGAGGAGGGGACCCCAGACGGAAACTGCACACACGGCCACTCCTCTCTTACTACACCCCTGCCATCAGGACAAAGCTCCAGCCCATACAGCTCTCTATGGCCGAGAAACAGATTGCAGCGCTAGATCACCCTCCACACTTGCCAGACCTAGCACCGCGTGACTTCTTTCTTTTCCCTAAAGTCAAATCTGTATTCAAGGAAACCGGTTTTGCATCAGTTACTGGGGTAAAGAAGAAAATGATGGAGCTGTTGAGACAGCTAACAGATAATGAGCTACAGCACGGCTTTGACCAATGGAAAATAATAATGCAGCGGTGTGTGGATGCAGAAGGGGAATGGAATTAAGATGTAGTTAATATAATGAAACATAAATTATAGCATCAGTCTCGCTATTTAATGGCTAAACCTCATATGCAGGAGTGTTAGTTGATCAACAGTTTCATAAGCTCCTACAACAGTCAGATCGAGAGGTCGGGATCTGGTGTACTGCACATGCTGTCTCGTTCCTGACCTCGCGATCTGACCATTGTAGGAGCGTTTGGAAGCCGTTTCTCGGCTAACGCTCCTGCATACACTCTATACCGTTATTGGGTTGAGAGTGTGTACCCGGCTTAAGCTATATATGATGCCTAAAGCCTACATAGGTGGACTTGGGAATTGACTCCTTGAAAATGCTTCTAGTCATCATTTATTGAAATACAGCCACAGATTAAACCGACGTAGTAGAAAAAGTAAAATGTTCACTTTAATGTCCTGCACATTAGGATCAAATTCTTAATTACTTTCACATTTTATATATTTATAATGAGGATAATAATAATATAATAATAATAATAATAATAAATATAACAATAAAACAAAAAAAAATATTAAAGGGACACACACATATTCCACAGCGATTTGCAGAGAATATTTGACCATTCACATCAGTCCCTGACCCAGTGGAGCTTGCAATCTATATTTTTTACCACATGCTTACACACTTACACACAAGGGTTAATTTTTGTTGAGAGCCAATTAATCTACCAGTATATTTTTGTAGTGTGGGAGGAAACCGGAGAAGCAGGAGGAAACCCACGCAAGCACAGGGAACACAATACAAACTCCACACAGTTAGGGCCATAGTGGGAGTAAAACCCACAACCTCAGTTCTGCACGGCAGTAATGCTAACCATTACACCAAGTGTAAATTACTTTTGTATAAAGCATAGTATAATGTTGGACCCATGCGTCTAGCCATGCAAGAGCCAGTAAAACAGTCTGCATGGTACTGGTGCACAAACATAGACTACCACAAAACAAAATTTCTGCTGTCGGTCCGCATTTTCCAGCTTTGTACAATTAAAAACAAATATGGTATTTTCTATTTAATATAGTCATTGAAAAAGGGCAGCCTCGTTAAAAAAAATTCAAATTAAAGCAAACCAACTAAGTTGCAAGAATTCGGCATAGCTTTGGAGACCACCTTGACACTAAATTTTCTAGAGATTGTAGGTGGTCAATAATACAAGCAGAGCTGACTAATGAGGTCCATGGTGCTTTATTGGAGCAGGTTTTACAACCACAGAGCTGTGCAGATAATAGGCCTTATGCTTCATGTTGAAACCACTGTTTCAGCTCAGGGTTCACTTTGATGTGTGACCTCTTGCATGTATCCCAACCTTTCCAAGCCAGAGGGGTCAACAGAAATGGTATTCCTGGAACCATCAGGAGGCAGCCAGGTCCGGTGCTATAGCCAGTGGAATATCCAGCACAACAGAAGGACAGGACGGTTTGACAGTGAGGATATGTATTCCAAACACAAGCGGTGAGCAAGCATTGCATACATACTTCTCTATTTCTCTGAGATTCATCATCGGGCTGAGACAAGAGCGTAAATCAGGAGATACAATCTGTCACAAAGCCGCACTACCTGTTACGCCTACTGTACTAAGCCTGCTTCCTTTTTAAACACAATCATATCTAAGAACATCAGCAAATGTGGTAAATAAAGCAAAAAAAGAAAATAACTAAAATGTTAAAATAAAATTATTATCTATGTACTAAAGCTTGATGAGATAGAAAATTGTGAGAAAAAGTATTAACCAATCAGCTTCTAACTGTCATTTTTCAAACACAGCTAGTAAAATGTAAGTTAGAAGCTGATTGGTTAGTGCCAGGGCCGTAACTAGGGTGGTGCGACCTGCGCCATGGCACAGGGCAGGGCCGTTTCCAGGGGCAGGCGCCCCGTGCAATCGCACGGGGCGCGCTGCCTCCTACCCCTGCTGTAGAAACAGCATGTTAACTGCCGGGCGCCAGCTAAGATTCAGTTACCAGTGGGCGCCCAGCAGAGCAGCCGGAGACGGAGGCTCCGGCTCCCACAATGTGCACTATGGGAGGACGTCATGACGTCTTTCCCATAGTGCAGAGAGAGGAGCAGCCGAGCGGAGCGGACGCCAGAGCGGGGCTGAAGGTAAGTGTTACTGTTTTTTTTTTTTTTGTGTGCAGGCAGCCTGGACAATACTTGGGGGGAGGCACTACTACTGGGGGCACTTCTGCTGGGGATCCACCACTACTGGGGGCACCTGGGCACAGCTACTAGGGACATTACTCTGGGGGCACTTCTACTGGGGGAGACACCACTACTGGGGGCACCCGGGCACTACTACTGGGGACATTACTCGGGGGGCACTTCTACTGGGGTTATTGCTTAGGAGGCACCACTACTGGGTGCATTACTCAGGGGCACTTCTACTGGGGGCACTACTACTTGGGGCTTTTCTACTTGGGACACTACTACAAAGGGAGCATTACTATTGGGGGCACTAATACAGGGGCATTAATACTGGGGAATTTATAAAGGGGACACTACTACAGGGGGCATTACTATTGGGGGCAATACAACTGGGGACACTACTACTGGGGCACTACAACAGGGACCATTACTATTGGGGGCATTACTGATGGGGGCATGACTACAGGGGGCACTACTAATGGGGGCTCTGCATAAGTTACACTACCACTGTGGGCACTGCATAAGGGGCATAAATACAGGGGACACTGCATATGGGGCAGGGTTGCCTACCATTAATATTCTCTTCCCGGGAGAAGCCCGGGTAAGAGAAGCAGCAGGGGGGCGGGGCTTGACGATTTGCGTCATTAAGCCCCGCCCCCTCACGGTAAAATTGCCACGATTGGGCACAATTTACATAGGGGGCGGGGCCAAATGCTGTGATTCATGCAGAATCACAGCTTAAGCCCCGCCCCCTTCACGGAGACCCGCGATTGCCGCGGGTATTCTCCTAATTCTGCCCACTTCACTAGGAAGTGGGCAGAATGCGGGAGAAATGCCTACCCTTCCGGGGGTGCGGGGGGTTACCCGAAAAATCGGGAGCCTCCCGCGAAAACCGGGAGGGTAGGCATGTATGATATGGGGACAGCTACAGGGGGCACTGCATAATGGGCACTTTTGCCTGAGAGCCAGTGGGGGGGAAGCCTAAGACCTGTCGAGATGGAATGGCAAGGGAGGGGGCTGGAATGAAGTGTGTATTATGTGAATCATGTTTTTTCAATGTGTTTTATGTGGTTCTGGATTTAATAATGTATTTGAGGTGGATGTGGTTTTAAAACGTAGTTTATGTGCCTCTGGCTTTTCCAATATATTTTATGTGGAAGTGGTTTGTTGCAGTGTATTTTATGTGGATCTGGCTGGGCTCGCTCCCAACGCGACTAAAACCGGGTGTGATGCAAGGTCATACTTCTGCAAATGTCACACCACAGGCATGCACACAGAAATGCGGCTACATATATTTTTCAGCACTTTGCCTCTGACAGGTTAGACACCCCTGTACTCAGTAGTCATGGTGGCTGTCATTCTGTGGGCTTTCTAGATCACGCTCCCTTACTGTGATACCACGCCCCCTCACGATGACGCCACGCCCACTCCACAATATTACTGCTTCGAGGGGGGGCGGCGCATTTTGACTGCTCACACTGGGAGCCTCAGACCCTAGAAACTGCCCTGGCACAGGGGGCCTGATTCCGAGCCGCTTGCAAAAAGCGAGCGCTCGCTCTGAATCAGGGCAGCCGCATGTTTTTTTTTGTTCAGCCTCCTGGCCACTCGCTAAGCTGTGGGTGACCACCCACAGCTTTAGCGAGCATCCAGATGATGGTCGCGACCATCGGGCTGGCGACAAGACCCTTGTGGTAGGGTCTCGTCCGTCGCAAGCCCCAGTGAACTTCCGGCTCTAATAGAGCCGGAAGCTCACCACATGACATCCCTCGTGATGTCAGTGGGGCCACCCCCAAATGGCAGGCGTTCCTTCGGGAACACCTCCGTTTGGCCAGCCATCCCCCCGACACGCCTACCAAACGGGGCGAGCTGGCGATCAACATTGACAGCCGTCCCTTTTGGATGCGAGCGCCGGGGCAAGTGATTTCTCGCTCTGAATCAGGCCCTGGGTACGCTGTTTGGGCCTATCAGTTTTCCTGTCTATTATCATTTTCACTTGTAGCTTCCTCTTCTTTTATCCCCAGCATCGCCTGGCCTCCCCTATCTCTTCCCTGACCCTTTCCCATGAGGCCATGGCCCTTTTTCTTATGTTCCTATATGAAAAATAATGCTAATGCTCTTTCTGGCACAGGGCACCAAAACGTCTAGTTACGGCTTTGGTTAGTGCGATATATCGTTCAGTCTGGGCTCAATGTCCACTGCACAATATAATGAACGATAACAATATCGTTTATTGTTCCTTATATCGTGTAGTGGATACGCAGCTCTAGTCTGGATCATCCTCAAGTTTTGAACACATTTTCATTATTTTTCAGCCACCTGTTACCAAGTGCTGTGTTTTGTCATTAAAGGAATAGTTCATGTTAAGCTGGCCGTACACTGCACGATAATCATGTAATCACTTGTTTGAACGTTTATCATCCAGTGTATTGGCCTGCATGATAACCGTTCACAGCCTGAAAACAGCTGAAAAACAGTCTGGATGGTTTTGTTTTGTTAACAAATCTGTCCGACCCACCCGACCACAGTTCAACTAACTTCATGCAATGAATGGAGATTGCTCCATACATCTTGCAGTGTATGGAGGCTCCTTTTCTGTCCACCAGGTCGTCTGCACTGATCGTGCTGTGTATGGCCAGCTTAATAAATACAAACTAAGGCCCTCATTCAGAGCCGTACGCTCTGAGCAGAGCGCACGCTCTGAATGAGGGCCGGGCTCCATTTTCATGGAGCGTCCTCCTGGACGCTCGTATAGCTGTGGGTCACCACCCACAGGCTATACGAGCGTGCTTTGTGATGGCCGCGATGGTCGAGACCATCGCGACCATCGAAATTGCGAGCCGGAGCCTGCGGTTGAGGTTTTCAACCGCAAGCTCCGGAGTGATTTTGGCTCTATCAGAGCCAAAATCACTCCCACTGACATCACTAGTGATGTCAGTGGGCCGGCTTCTGACGGGAGGCGTTCCCGTGGGAACGCCCCCGTCAGGGAGGCATGCCCACCAAAGGGGGCGTGCTGTCAATCAACATTGACAGCACGCCCCCTTTGATCGGACACAACGAGCGAAGGACTTTCCTTCGCTCGTCGCGTCTGGCGCATGCACACGACGGAGCTCCCTCCGTCGTGCGCATGCTCAGTGCATAACATCGACCCACTTGCGAGCGGACAGCCGCTCGCGAGTGGGTCTGAATCAGGCCCTAAGAACACAAATAGAGATTGTTCATACACAGATGGCGCTATGTTGGTATATACAATAATGTGAAAACACAAAATACAATATGTTCCTTTTAAAATGAACAGTGGCCCTCATTCAGAGCCGCTCGTTAGCGGCAGTACGCTCGTTCCGAGCGATGTTTGCACATCTGCGCATGCGTACGGTTTTTAGTACGCATGCGCGAACCAGTCAGTGCGGCCGAAAATCGTTGGTACGCAATATAGCGAGGGCCTGCTATTTTGAGTGACAGAATGAGGCGTATGTGGGTGGTAACAGGGGAAGGTGCTTGAAAATGGGGAGTGGAGATCCGAACGCAGGCGTGCTTAAAGGTCAAAACGGGCGTATTATGGGTGTGCATAATTAATACAGCAGCGTCATTGACCACGTCACTGGGTTATTTTATAGCCAGAACTGCTCGCAAATTTGTGGTAGCAAACACCAACCACAAGAATAGCGAGCAGTTCATAAGCTGGTCGATGTACTCGATTAATCTAATAAATAGCGGACATGACGTATGGTGCGAGCGGCCAGGGGGCGTTTTTAACAAATAAACGAGCGTATGTTTTGCTCGCTCGTTCAGACTTAGAGGTGTGAACAGACTGCAATGTGCGTACGGATCATTTGAATAGCCACCCCTTGTTTTTAAACGAGCGACCACAAATAGCGAACGGCTCTGAATCAGGCCCTGTGTCCTCAAGTGATTCTTCTCCTTCTACTGTTGATAGGTCACTCCTTTCCAAGTTAGATTTACATACCGGTAGAAGAAAGGTGCGTGTAAGGTGCGATTTTGATGTGTTGGTACTATACGAATGCGTACCCTACTCACAATGTGACACCAATTGTATGTGCATGTAAAGGTTTCTTTCACAGCTGAAGTGCTTCAACCGTCACCCTGCCTCTTTACAGATGAATTTGCATTCTTTACGCACATATAGGGAGGTTACGGGCAAGAATATAAAGGTTTCTTTATAAATGCGAAAAACTTCAGATATCAATAGGTATGGCGTACCACCACATCAAAATCGCACCTTACACGGAACTTCTTTTGATGTACTAAGAAATTACTACACATTGGATTTTTTTTTTGTTTTTATTATTTCTTCTATGTAAATCTAACTTGGAATGGAGTGACCTATCAACAGTAGAAGGAGAAGAATCACTTGAGGACATTGTTTGTTTTAAAAGGAACGTATTGTATTTTTGTGTTTTCACATTATTATATATATACCAACATAGCGCCATCTGTGTATGAACAATCTCTATTTCTGTTCTTTGTTATATATTCTAGTAGGTAGAGTGATGCCTCATTGAGATTTTGTTTTCACAAACTGGCAGCTTTTGAGCACAGATCAGCTTCCTCTATCACTTCTTTCTAATAAATACAAACTATCTACATTAGTGGCAGAGCTATTTTTTTTTGCAGGGGGTGCGAGAAAAATTCATACATGCAGTACTGGTCTGGTGATATCCGAATGGTGACATATGTGCTTGTCTGCATACTATACTCGCCCACTGAAGGAATACAGTTCTTCTTTTATAATAAATTCAGATACTAAATTCAACCTTCTGATTTTTTTAGATTTTATTATCATTTATTACTGAGCAGAGCACTACAGAAAACTGTACTAGGACAGGACTGTGTATGGACAAAGATAAAGCAAACCTCCCAACATGCCGGGATCCTTCTGTGTGTGATGCTAAAGGAGGCATGTCCTCATAACCGCAAGGCCACGCCCCCTGGTGTATTGCATCTTAGGGCGTGACTGTATGCCACACCCATTTCTTGTCATGCTGTGCTCCTGCCTGGCACTCCGGATAACCATCAGCCCCTCCCTGTCCCATGCACCCGTCATCCATTCACCACTGCTCTGCTATGCTGACCAGCGTGTGGCAGAGTGTTCCCCCAAACTCCCCCACATCCGTGGAACACTGCGGCCCGTGGGGGAGCCTGTGCCTGAAAAGCATGACTATTCTGCTGATATAGGGATGGTTGGGAGGTATGAATAAAGCGGTAAGAGAGCCATGCTTGCCAGTTTACAATATATAGAATTTAGGGGTCTATTTACTAAGCCTTGCCTGGAGATAAAGCGAACAGAGATAAGGTGCCAGGAATCAGCTGCTAACTGCCATGTCACAGGCTGTGTTTGAAAAATGACAGTTAGGAGCTGGTTGGCTGGAACGTTATCTCTGTTCACTTTATCTCATTCCAAGGCTTAGTAAATAGACCCCTAATTATGTAAAAATAAAAATGGTTGTCTTAAAGGGAGCCCATAGGAGGAAAGGTTCAGATCTCAGGTAATTCATTTTGGCAAAACCACAATCCCAGAAAGATTGTTATGACAGGTAGTCTTCCTTCTGCACCAAAAAAAAATTACTTTTGAAAATGACGACAAGATATTAGGGGCATATTTACAAAAGTGCGGGTTTTTAGAAGTGGAGATGTTGCCCATAGCAACCAATCAGATTCTAGCTATTATCTTCTATAAGGTGCTAGATAAATGTTAAGTAGAATCTGTGTGGTTGCTGTAGGCAACATCTCCACTTCTAAAAACTCGCACTTTAGTAAATATATACCTTAGAGTTTCTGTCCTGTAAAAACACTTGTACCCTTGTATAATATATATATATATATAATATATATATATATATATATATATATATATATTTGGGCACAATTAAGAATTATACACATAGAATATTATTATATGCTAATAATAAGATAAAAAGTGTGAGAGAAAATCTCATCTGATGGGGCCGGCAGACAAAAAAAAAAACCTGGATCTGCGAAACGTGCTGAATATGACCTCTTAGATTACATATGACCTTCCTGTGTTATGTTTCAGAGCGGAAACATGCAGAATATCATTAAAGAATGGCCGTCACTGGCAGGCGGATGGATGAGCACAGGATACAGATTAAAATGATGCATTAACCCTCTCATACTAGACGTTGAAGGTGTCATAATATTGTGACGTAATCAAAAATATTTGAAACAAACCATAAGTTTCCAAAATTCTCATTGGTATGCGATCCAAATCTGTTGTATGCGCTCTGGACTCATAACAGATGTATGACAGTGCTGATTCATATACCTTTCAGGCAAGCAAATAATAAGTCATGAGAAGGGCTTCATTTTATTGTATGTATGAACAGATATTTTTAGTACATAGAATTGGCAGATATCAAATGTATAGCCATAATGAATCATGAGAAGTAATGATTGAAAGGAAAAATTGCCTTAATACATAATAAAAATTATCGATACTATAGGCCAGGGCATATTCATTAATATGCCCCTAATGCCCCTAATACTTTGGCCTCTGCGGGTTGCAGCATTGGATACTCTATTACCGAAACATTTCAAGCAGCTCATGGCATGAGCCCTAACACTAACAGCAATGCCGCCGCTACTTAAGAGAGGAGCAGCACGGGTGCAAGGGTACGAAAAGATTCCTCTCTGTAGCTCAGACATCCTTCCCATAGGATGGAACGGGGCTCTGGGAACAACTCCATCTGAAGATGACATAGGTTCCTGCAGTCACTTTGATGAATGAAGGTCCCCAAACTACAGTATGACGACAGCGGTCAGGATCGGAGATGAGAAGAGTACGCAGGAGAGAGAGAGGTCTCCTGCATTACCACCGTGATGAATACCTGGATTTTTTTGCAAATATAGGCAAATTTACTATTTTCTCTTACATTTAGTAATGATAAATGGGCTCATAGCAAATAGTTGAAGATTTCTTCTGGGGAAAAACATGCAATTGCCCTGGGGAAGTTGTCATACATGGCTGAATTTTGGAGACCACAGTAGAGTAGCTCTGCTCTTTGATCCTGCTCACTTTTCTGGGCAGACCAATGACGCATTTCGCTGTGAATTGCGTCATTGTAGTCCTGCGCCCAGTTGCACGATGCCACAATTCTCTGCATTTCACATTGGAGGAAGGGGAATGCCAATAACTGCACCATGCTAAAATGTGTTTATCAACAAATACATATACACACATTTTATTTTGTTGGTGTGCTCCAATGAATCTGCATAAATGTAATATATCTTACCATACATGCAGCGATTTGATTGGCAAATTTGGTCACTTTGGATAAAATTGTTGTTTTTAGTGCTGTCCAAAATAATCTAGATACATCATATATCCACCTGTAAGTTCCATTTGGGTGATGCCTGTTATCTAATAGTGTGTGCAGCCAGCTGCCAACTACAATGATAACCCCTATGTGGCCAAGTCCTGTGAATGACAGGATTGATTGCAGTGCGATCAGCTTTTAAACAAACAAGAGGGTGTAGGGTACAAGTTGCACAGGCATTGGATTTACTGGGCACCAGGGACTGCTAAGGAGGCACAGCCACAACCCCAATGTAGTGTAGCCCCACCACCCCTAGCAGAGGAGCCCAATATTTACAGTAGCCATCTACATTGGCCACGCCTCTGTTGCCCAACAGTTTTCATGAATGTCATGTGCACACCTATGTTGATAACTGTCCAACCCAATGAACATTAATCTGCCTCCTGGCTTCTCACTGCCTCATGTCTTAGTCATGTCACTGGATCCTAATGAGTTATTATTAGACAGCTTTTTCCGCCCATAAAGTAGCTGCCACACTCTCTCTAGTCTAGGCAATAGGTAAACTTTAAAGCGGCAACAGAAGATCTGTAAGATGGTATAATGACAACATTCTTGTGACTAGACACCCCTAGAATGTCTAACCTTTGATATATCCTTTTGTTTTTGCTGTAGGCTGACCAATCCAAAGATTCCTTCCCTACCGCTCTCAAGGAATAAAAATAGGCTGTCTGCCAAACACAAAGCTGAATTTGCCAAATTCAGTCTTTATCAGTAGCGTTTCACGTCTACCCCCTCACTGTTTTTTTCCCTAGAGAAACCTTTACACGTCAATGGAATTTGAAGTGGTTCTTCCTGTACCTGGTTCAGAGGGACACCTTACAATATTTGTGTAAATTGTCAGCTTAAGGTGTCTTTAAAAACCTCTTCTTGCAGTGCAGCTCTATGCAGAGCTGTGAACATGCTGTTTAAGTTATATATCCCATCTGCTCCACAGGGTAATTACGAATGCGAAAAGAATGTGGTTCCTAATTGCATCATAACATAGAGAAAAGAAGAAGAGTTGCTGGGGGCCGTATGGAGCTCAATCAAGACACGAAACAAAATCTCTGAATTATTTGCTTTATTCGCAATAATGTCACATACCTGTTCTCTCATCTATCTACTGCCTCTCCTTTTATTACATGCCCCAAATAGATTGTAAGCTTGCGAGCAGGGCCCTCTTACCCTTATGTATGTCATGAATGTACGTATGTATGTATGTATGTATGTCTTTTACAACCCAGTATAATGTTAATGTTGATTCAAATTGTAAAGCGCAACGGAATTTGCTGCGCTATATAAGAAACTGCTAATAAATACAAATAAATACATGCACTTCCGCCATTATCAGCTGATTAACGGCAGATCAGACAACTGTAATGAAAATGAATGGGCATACTATTTATTCCTTAGCTAACGTAACCTATGGGCAGGGCCGGATTAACGGGGGGGCGACAGGGGCGATCGTCCCTGGGACCCCAAACGTTAAGGGCCCCCACACCTATTGGGGTTAAAGTGTACCGGAGGAGACGGAACCAGTTCCGCCTCATCCGGCCAACCTAACCCCGGCGCCGCAGGGAGGCTTCATTTGCCAGGCGCCCGCCAATTACTTGTAACCAGCGGGTGCCCGGTTCCCTCCCCGCAGCGGCAGCCGTAGTCAGAGGACAGAGCTCACTCCTGAGCTCCGACTTCCGGCTCACGCAGTGCACTATGGGAGAGACGTCATGATGTCTCTCCCATAGTGCAGAGGAGCAGCCGAGCGGATTGCAAGCGGCTTACTGGGGGCATAACTCGGGGGGGGGGCACATTACTACTGGGGCATTATTCATGGTTACTACAGGGGGAATTACTCGGAGGGGGGAGGCATTACTACTGGGGCGTTACTCTTTGAGGGGGGAGGTATTACTACTGGGTGCATTACTGGGGGGGCATTATTACTGGGGAGGGGGCATTATTCGGAGGGGGAGGCATTACTACTGGGGGAATTAATCAGGGGGCAATGCTATTGGGGGCACTACTACAGAGGGAGCATTAGTATTGGGGCACTGATAGAGGGGCATTACTACGGGGGCTCTACTACAGGGGGCATAACTTCTGGGGGCATTACTATTGGGGGGCACAACTACAGGGGTATTACTACTGGGGGATTTATACAGGAGGCATTACTGTTGGGCACATGAAAGGGGCATTACTACTGGGGGCATTACTATTTGGGGCACAACTACAGGGATATTACTACTGGGGGCATTTATACAGAGAGCATTACTACAGGGGGCACTACTAATAGGAGCATTGCATAGGGGGCACTACTACTGTGGGCACTGACACTACTGGGGGCTCTGCATAAGGTTCCCGTTGCGCATACCCCCAGTTTGTCACTTTTAATAGGGGCCCCCACATGTTTGTTGCCCAGGGGCCCCCACAGACCTTAATCCGGCCCTGCCTATGGGCACAGCCACAGCAGTCATTACCCAATTGCAACTGTGGGGTTTTAGTGTCCCGGTGTTACTAGACCCCATTGAGCACTGGCACCCTAACTTATGTTGCATTTACCATGTCATATATATTTCAATACAGATGTAACATTAAAGTACTAATTGACTTAAATTAAATACAAGCATCCGTTGTCTTCCCCTTTTAAAAAAAATACATTTGGACCTGCTTTCATGTCGCGGGCTGACTGTAAAAATCTAATAAATAATACAAATAGCTTGCAGCAGTGACACTTACAATGTAATAGTATCAGTGGAAGGAATCAAGATGCAATCCGCTAATCAGAAGCGGCTGCCCTAATACGCTTCCAGACAGGCACATTTGCGTATTTCTTGTGGACTGCATAAGACGCATTTAAGGGGACTTACTATACTTACATCATCTGTTCCTCTTCTTTAAGCGCAAGGAGGCATAAGTGTAAGATTTTTCTGCATCTTTAATCGATATATGCACAGACACAGTGCCGGATTAACAACAGGGTGCCAAAGGGCGGTTGCACCCACACATAACTACATCACCAGCATGGGGGGGGGGGGACTGTGGCATAATGTGAATTGGGGTTTCTCTGTGGCATAAGGGGAGATTTATTAAAACATGGAGAATGTTAAAATTGTGGGAGATAACCAACCAATCAGCTCCTGTCACTTTACAGGTTGTGTTTGAAAAATGACAGGAGCTGATTGGTCGGTGCTTTATCTCTCACAATTTTATCTCTCTCCAAGCATTTATTAAATCTTCTCCATAATGTGAACTAGGGGCACTACAGTGTGTTTTATACAGTTGTGGTTCCTGGAGTATTTACACGTTATACTTTTTAATAACATCGCCAGCATATCATATTGACAATTTATTGGAAGGGCACCCACAAGTTAGTTCCTCTGGGGCCCCCGCAAACCATAATACGGCCCTGCAAATACTTGTAGTAATTGTTTGTCCTCATGTACAGTCACAACACAAAAAGGTGCTTTTTACGCCCAACTTTGCATCAGCCCGAGTGTTATTACAGTTGCACCAACCAAATTAGAGCATTGAATCTGATCCACTGAAATCACACCTTACACACAGTATACTAAAAGTTGTGGAATACACACACCTGGAGGAAAACCATAGCTTTGATTCTTGTCACTTAGCAACTGAATATGCTGATGCTATGTAAGTAACTTAATAAAAATAAATAATCAGTTTTCATGCAATCGTTTCATGTTCCTTTTGGTTAAAATTCTTGAATATTTTTTTTTTAATGTAATATACTTTTTCTCTTTGTGTCCAAAAGTATTTGGCGAACATTACAAATACTTCTGCCCCTGATGTTCAAAGCCGCTATTTGCTGCTTTTTTTTTTACTGGAGGCGGGTCTGGGATGATGCGATTCAATGCATCCAGTTGGATGGCCAAATCAGTTGAGACGCCAGAAAAGCCCCCTAAATTTGAGACACTGCCAGAACCTTCACACTCACTTAAGGGCCTATTTATCAATGATATGGCAGATTACTAGCTGCGCCCACTTGACATATATGTGTTGATATCGTACTTTGATAAGTAAATCTCTTAATTTGATTATTATACGACTGATATGTGAAGGAGTTGGGACCAGGTAGCTCTAGGAAGGAAGAAGGATACGCAAAAGTAAAATCTAGGCAGTAAACGTGGCATCTAATTGGCTCATTCTTCAGAGATGACTCCTGACTCTACTTGAATGTCTACTGCAAGAAAAGGGAAAGAATCATAGGGGAAGGACTCTAGTAGACTATTACCAACCTATAAGTTTTCTAATTGGGAATACTTAACTTTAGTGCAGTTATTCTTTCACATGTAGTCACCACACTTTTATACCTGCATCTGCTGGACTGTAAACATAGGCATGCGCAGGTTAACAGCAAGTGGTGTGCGACCCCCACTTCAAACGTAGCTAAACCCACCCTTCCCCGAGACAGATACTACCTGCCCTACCAACACCTCCCTTCCCCCAGGAAATACACTACCCGCAATACAGCATCCCCTCCCCCAGGCCATACACTGCCTGGCCTTCCAACCTCTCCCTGGGACATAAACTACTCACTTGGCCTGGGAAGTGGTCACTGGGGTTGTCTCCTCTCCACTGTTGGTGACTCCCAGAAAAGAGGCAGCCTAGTTTTTAATCCAAGATGGCTGATGTGAAACTGCTCTATTCCATCTAGGCCATCTTATATTTAAAAAGAGCCTGCCTCCTCCCTGGGAGCCAGCAACAGTGTAGAGGAAACACTTTTGGTAGGACTTGAGGCTGCTTAAGGGGTGTTCGGGCACACACCATAAACACCATGTGTGCAAAGCAAAAATGGCTGCATTGTACAGAGAAGAAAAGGGAACAGCTTGGTCAGTGTGAATACCAAGGCACACTTGGACTCTGAATGGATTCTATAATTGTTTTCAATGTATATTGCACTTTTAGGAAAGTGGAAGTTGGCATTTATGGGCTTGTGTCTGTAGATCCACTATCTAACTATAATTGCAGCCTCACGCCCCTTCTGACACACTAGCACAGCTGTACGTAGCACAGGTTAACAAATCTCTGTGGCAGGCGTTAAGCTAGACATAAATTTTAAAGTCTGCTTTTACCTAGGAGAAAGTGAGTTTGGATTTTTTCAAATAAATACATTTAGCAAGAGCTCCTGTAGTGTTTGGGTTTTTAGTTTCATAGGAGACACATTCATCTCTATAAAGTATACAAGAGGAAGTTAAGCTGTGACAGGGCTTGGGACGTGTAAGTCCTATTCTAAACACAATGTCATCTTGCAGTGCTCCACGAACATTAGCTACTCTTGACAAGTCTGTCCCTCAAAAAAAGATGTCCCTCTATGTGATGATGGTTTACTTCCGCGCTGAGCAGAACTTCACCAAGGTATTACATCCACAAGGATTAAGTTTGTTTGCCGTTGACAAAAATCTTTTATGAAAGTGCACATTTCATATAATAGTTTCTGGACTTAAAGGAGATGTACCAAGCTTGGAGAGTCTTGGAGAGAGATAAAGTACCAACAAATCAGCTTCTGTTATTTTTCAAGCACAGCCTGTAAAATTACAGTTAGGTGCTGATTGGTTGGTACTTTATCGCTTTCCACTTTATCTCCTTCAAAGGCTTGATACATCTCCCCCAAAGGGACATTTCCAGAAATATAATTATGACTAGAAGGACTGAACTATTTTATTAGCTAGATTATGTTTTCTTTAATTACTTTGCTCTTTACTTTGGCCCAAGAGGTATCATGTCATTCCTCCAATACCGTTTCATCAATCAGGACATAGCTGTGAGCCTGTGACCTGTTATTGTATTTAGAAGAACACTTTGCAAACAGGCCAATAGCATAGAGCTGTGTTCACCTTCTAGCCAAATTTACCAACATGTGTGACATTAATCTGAAATATTTGTAATCATTATTATCAGGTACCTTGGTTGTTTCCAGGACAATGCACTAAGGTAGCCTTTGTAGTCAGCATTAGAGGAAACATTTGGGTCAGGGGCTATGTTAAGCTTTGGGAAGAGTGATTGGATTTGTTTTCTCATTAGGAAGGTGTTAAGACTTTATAAATTGCAAACATCATACATCACCTTTTTGTGATGGTCACCTACAAGCAGAGGTGTAGCATGTGGCCAGGGCGCCCGGAGCACGCCCCCCCCCCCAAAGTGTGCGCTATATAATATAACCCCTATTCATATATATATATATATATATATATATATATATATATATATTAGGGGTGAGCGGGTTCGGATTTCTGAAATCCGAACCCCCCCGATCCGAGGCTCGACTTTTTTCCCGCCTGACTCGGATCTGAAATCGAGGCAAAACGTCATCATCCCGCCTTTCCGGGGCTCGCGGGTTTTGGATTCTATATAAGGTACCCACGTCAGTGCCATTTTCTCACTCGGCTGTGGACTGTGTAGAGGGAGGGTGGGAGTTAGGGCTGGCTGGGCTGTGTAGTGTAGTGTAGTGCAGTGTAGTATTGTGCTGCGCTGTGCTGCTGTTGTCCATAGGGGCTGTGTCAACTCCTCCAAAGTCCATAGGGGCTGGCTGTGTTGTGCTGTGTTGTGCTGTGCTGCTGTTGTCCATAGGGGCTGTGTCCACTCCTCCAAAGTCCATAGGGGCTGACTGGACTGTGTTGTGCAGTCAGTTGTCCATAGGGGCTGTGTCCACTCCAAAGTCCTGTGCAGTCCTAAAGGGGTGCTGTAGTGTTGTCCAGGGGGTGCTCTGTCCATCAGGACTGCTCCCCCCAAGTGCAAAAAAATATATATTTTTTCTGTGTGCAGGCTCATCCGTTAGAGGGTGCTGTAACCCCCAAAGTGCACACCAAATAATATTTTTTTTTCTGTGTTTGTGAATTGTGTGCGCAGTAGCCACACGTGCATCAACAAAGTAGCGCCAAGCGTGCACCTGTGTCATAAGTAAAGGGCCGGCTGGCTTAACCATTACAGGGTGCTGTAACCCCCAAAGTGCACTCCAAACAAAATAAAAAATAATTTTCTGTGTTTGTGAAGTGTGTGCACTGTGGCCGCACGTGCATCAACAAAGGAGCAGCGCCAAGCGTGCGCCTGTGTCCAATAAGTAAAGGGCCGGCTGGCTTGTCCATTAAAGGGTGCTGTAACCCCCAAAGTGCACTCCAAACAAAATAAAAAATAATTTTCTGTGTTTGTGAATTGTGTGCACTGTGGCCACACGGTTATCAACAAAGTAGTGCCAAGCGTGCGCCTGTGTCATATGTAAAGGGCCGGCTGGCTTGACCGTTAAAGGGTGCTGTAACCCCCAAAGTGCACTCCAAACAAAATAAAAAATTATTTTCTGTGTTTATGAATTGTGTGCACTGTGGCCGCACGGTTATCAACAAAGTAGCGCCAAGCGTGCGTCTGTCTGTTAAAGGGTGGTGTAACCCCCAAAGTGCACTCCAACAAAAATAAAATATTTTCTTCTGTGTTTGTTTATTGTCTGCACTGTACATGCATCCTCAAAGCAGCAGCGCCAAGCGTGCGTCTGTCTGTTAAAGGGTGGTGTAACCCTCAAAGTGCGCTCCACAAAAAATGAAATATTCTTTTTTTTCTGTCTTTGTGAAATGTGTGCACTGTAGCTGCACGTGCATCAACAAAGGAGCAGCGCCAAGCGTGCGCCTGTGTCCCATAAGTAAAGAGCCGGCTCATTTCTTAAAGGGTGGTGTAACCCACAAAGTGCACTAGTCTCCAACAATAATAAAAAAATATTTTCTGTGTTTGTGTGCGTCACATCACGGTCATGCCTGGGTAGAAGACCAAACATTCCACCTCTTTGGTCTGGCAATATTTCTATCCAAATCCGGACAACAACTGTCTTGCCATATGTACCATATGTAAAGGTGAAATAAATAGGGGTAGGGACGTTAACCACCTAGGAACATCCTCCCTTATACGTCACCTGCATCGCGTTCATAAAAAGTTACTGTCAAGTTCATAAACTTTGGCTAAGACCATAAGCAGTCCAGGGACACCTAAATCCCTTTCTCCTGTTGTATCCAAGCGCCTGCAAACCACACCGTCAACTCCTTCCTCGTCAATTTCCTCCTTAGGATCGGAAGTAGTCCTGCAGGCCATGTCACTGGCATGACTGACTCTCCTATCCGGGATTCCTCCGGAGGATCCTGCATTGCTACGCCTACTGCTGCCGCTGCTGCTGTTGCTGCTGGGAGTCGTTCTTCATCCCAGAGAGGAAGTAGGAACACCACTACTTTTACTAAACAATTGACCCTCCAACAGTCCTTAGCGAGGAGGATGAAGTACGACAGCAGTCATACTGAAGCAAAACATATAACTGAGGCCTTGACTGCTATGTTGGTGTTAGACGTGCGTTCAGTATCCGCCATTAGTGCAGTGGGATTTAGACAATTGATGGAGGTAGTGTGTCCCCGGTTCCAAATCCCGTCTAGATGCCACTTCACTAGGCAGGCAATACCGAGACTGTACAGAAACGTCAGAAAAAGTGTCCTCAGTGTCCTGAAAAATGCGGTTGTACCCAATGTCCACTTAACCACGGACATGTGGACAAGTGGAACAGGGCAGACTAAGGACTATATGACTGTGACAGCCCACTGGGTAGATGCATCACCTTACGTAGCAACAACAGCAGCGTCACCAGTAGCAGCATCTCAGAAACGCCAGCTCGTTCCAAGGCAGACTGCGCTGTGTATCACCGGTTTCAGTAAGAGGCACACAGCCGACAACCTCTTAGAGAAACTGATGGAAATCATCGCCCAGTGGCTTACCCCACTTAGGCTCTCCTGGGGATTTGTGATATCTGACAACGCCACCAATATTGTGTGGGTATTACATCTGGGCAAATTCCAGCATGTCCCATGTTTTGCTCACACAATAAACTTGGTGGTGCAGAATTTTCTGAAAAGCGACAGGGGCGAGCAGGAGACGCTTTGGGTGGCCCGAAAAATTTCTGGCCACTTTCGCCATTCAGCGACTGTGTGCCGAAGACTGGAGCACCAGCAAATGCTCTTGAACCTGCCCCGCCATCACCTGAAGCAAGAGGTTGAGACGCGGTGGAACTCAACCCTCTATATGCTTCAGATGATGGGGAGCAGCAAAAGGCCATTCAAGCCTATACATCCACCTATGACATAGGCAAAGGAGGGGGTATGCACCTGACTCAAGCGTAGTGGATAATGATTTCCGTGTTGTGCAAGGTTCTCAAGCCCTTCGAACTTGCCACACGTGAAGTCAGTTCAGACATTGCCAGCTTGAGTCAGGTCATTCCCCTCATCAGTCTTTTGCAGAAGCAGCTGGAGAAAGTGAAGGGGGAGCTAAGACGGAGTGATTCCGCTCGGCATGTGGGACTTGTGGATGAAGCCCTTCATTCGCTTTGCCAGGATTCCAAGGTGGTCAATCTGTTGAAATCAGACCACTACATTTTGGCCACCGTGCTCGATCCTAGGTTTGAAGCCTATGTGGTGTCTCTCTTTCTGGCTGACACAAGCCTGCAGAGGTGCAAAGACCTGCTGGTGAAAACACTGTCAGCTGAAGCAGAACGTGACACGTCAACAGCTCCTTCTTCATTTTCTCCCGCAACTGGGGCTGCCAGAAAAAAACTTAGGTATCCTAAGCAACCCGCTGGTGGTGATGCAGGGTAGGCAGGACCAAGTTTAGACATCTGGTCCGGACTGAAGGACCTGGCAACAATTTCTGACATGTCTACTGTCACTGCATATGATACTGTCACCATTGACAGAATGCTGGAGAATTACATCGGTAGAATTACATCGGTGACAGCATCCAAGTAGGCATGTCAGACAGTCCGTACCTGTACTGGCAGGAAAAAGAGGCAATTTGGAGGCCCCTGTACAAACTGGCTCTATTTTACCTCAGTTGCCCCCCCTCCAGTGTGTACTCCGAAAGAGTGTTTAGTGCAGCTGGGAACCTTGTCAGCGAAAGGCATAGGAGGTTGCTTCCACAAAATGTGGAGAAGATGATGTTCATAAAAATGAATTATTAACTCTTCCAAGGAGACCAACCTCCAGAGCGTACAGATGGACCTGTGGTGGTGGATTCCAGCGGGGACAAATTAATACTCTGAGGATGTACACAACACTGAAGAGGGTGAGGATGCGGTGGATGAGGACAACATCTTGCCTCCATAGAGCCAGTTTGTGCAGGGACAGATTAATTGCCAGCTTGTTTTGTGGGAGCCCAAACGAACCAATCATTTCAGCCACAGTTGTGTGGCAGACCCTGGCGCTGAAATGATTGGTTTGCTAAAGTGTGCATGTCCTGTTTATACAACATAAGGGTGGGTGGGAGGGCCCAAGGACAATTCCATCTTGCACCTCTTTTTTTTCTTTGCATTATGTACTGTTTGGGGCCTAGTTTTTCGAACTGCCATCCAGTCTGCCACTGCAGTGTCACTCCTAGATGGGCCACGTGTTTGTGCCGCCCACTCGTATCGCTTAGCATAGTCATCCAGCTACCTTGGTGCAACCTTTTGGACATAAAACACTATTGTGAGGTGTGAGGTGTTCAGAATAGACTGGAAATTAGTGGAAATTAAGGCTATTGAGGTTAATAATAGCATAGGAGCAGAAAAACCCACAAATTCTGTGATTTTAGCTGTTTTTTATGCTTTTTTAAAAA
Source organism: Taudactylus pleione (assembly GCA_031769625.1). Taxonomy (NCBI): domain Eukaryota; kingdom Metazoa; phylum Chordata; class Amphibia; order Anura; family Myobatrachidae; genus Taudactylus; species Taudactylus pleione. Next base: position 1,791,984 of record JAUIMM010000175.1, read on the forward strand.
AAAAAAATACGGATCCAAAACACAAAACCCAGAACCCAAAACACGGAAGGGTGGTTTTGGCATAACCAATCCAGATCCAAAACACGAAGAAAGATCCAAAACACAAAACACGAAAAGTGGCCGGTGCACACCCCTAAAATATATATATATATATATATATATATATAGCCATGCCCCTTTACGATCAGACCATGCCCCCTTCAGGTACAAATGTTGGGAGATATGCATACATACACACTTACTGTACATGCATACAGGCAGGTAGGCAGGGTCACACATACACACTGTACATGCATACAGGCAGGTAGGCAGGGTCACACATACATTCATACATACATACATATGTAACACTCCAACAGATTGGGCAAAGTGAGTGGTGAGAATTCTCTACTCTTGGTTCTATTTCTTACTTCAGAGAGGTAAGGAGGAAGAACAGGCATCAATAGGCATTAGTTTCTTAATTTATTGAAAAGACAATATCACACAATGGGTAACAACTAGCATATGACAATTTACAATATCCTTCTAATCCATACACTAGAAAGGCACACCGTAAGCAGACTGAAGGTTTTATTTTGCTGTTGTAGCGGGTCAGTAAAACAAGCACATACTGTTAAATCAGTATCATTCAACAATATAAGAAATAATATAGATATTGCAACAATATATAAAACAATTCACAAATAATTTACCTTTTGAATATATTCAAAACTCAATTTTCCCTAACTAACTATATTTACAGTTTACACTAAGGTCTGAGCTCTTTCTTGAAGGTGGTGCACATTAATGGATGGTCTTTTGGCTCATTTAAATCCCACTTTGTGAAGAATATTATATATTTGCTCTGGGAAAATATACTGCTGGCTGTTGCCCAGGTAATTTTAGAGGAAGAAGCTGTCCGTTCCACTATAGCACTTTTAGAGGCAAGCTGAGGTACGGATTTACTGTAGTCCCATTATGTCCTGCACATTACTTAAAGGAATCTTATTCTCCCTTATTGCTGTTAGTCTCTTCTGTGATTACTCTGTCAGCTTTTATTTCCCAGCTGGAGCCTATCTCTGTATAGTGTGAGTGACATTTGCGCTGCCTGCAGTGGCGTGATACCTGCTTTATGCTGTAGTCTGTGCACACCTGGGAGGTACTGAGGGCATTCCCTCTGTGCTAGCCTTCCTGAGGAAACTGTGGGCCTGATTCAGAGCCGGACGCTATTTGCGGTCGTTCGTTCAGAAAAAAGGGGTGGCTATTCAAATGAACCGTTCGCTCTTTGCGGTCTGTTCACGCCTCTATGTCTGAACGAGCGAACAAAACTTGCGGTCGTTTTTTGGAAAACTACGCCCCCTGGCCACTCGCATCCTACGTCATGTCCGCTATTTATTAGATTAATCGAGTACATCGACCAGCGTATGAACTGCTCGCTATTCTTGTGGTTGGTTTTTGCTACCACAATTTTGCGAGCAGTTCTGGCTATAAAATAACCCAGTGACGTGGTCAATGACGCTGCTGTATTAATTATGCACACCGATAAAATGCCCGTTTTGACCTTTAAGCACGCCTGCGTTCTGATCTCCACTCCCCGTTTTCAAGCACCTTCCCCTGTTATCACCCACATACGCCTCCTCCTGTCACTCATATTAGCAGGCATTCGCTATTTAGCGAACAAACGATTTTCGGCCGCACTGACTGGTTCGCGCATTACGATCCGTACGCATGCGCAGTTGGGCAAACATCGCTCGTAAGGAACGAGCGGTCGCTTACGAGCGGCTCTGAATCAGGCCCTGTGATCAGCTGAGACACTGATCTGCCTGTAGCTGTGTTAGTCCTATAGTAGTTAGTCTGTGACTGAACTATGCAGGCATACTTGGAATTGCCCGGCATAAAAGGGCTCTATACTGAGAATGACTGGGCAAGCACCGGGACTGCATGTATCCTGCTCACTGTCACTTATATCTCTGCTATCTCCTGAGACTGTAGCTGATTGTATGAGTGAGGGAACGGTGAGTGGTGCATGGTGTACAGACCTCACTCCGTACTGCCTGCATTCACTGAGAGGAATCCAGGGGGGATGATGCTGACATCTCAGGGGTCGCCTCCTTCTCCACCTTCCCCAACTGCAGTCAGTCAGACTCTTGAGGGGCGGGGAATCTCACAGGAAAGCAGCTCCATTACTACCGCTTGTTCCTCGGTGCTGACAGCAGCTGATCAGCTCCTATTGGCGGTACATGCCTGCAGCACAGGTCTCCTCTCTTAGCATGCTCCTTCACTAACTGTCCGTTACATCAGGAGAGGCCCCTCTGATACTGTCATAACTGTCCCCCTCATCCACCTGCAGATGGTTCCAGTACGGGTTATGTGACCTGCTGCTGACTCACCACATACTCCCTATGTACCAGAACATATATTTTGTTTTTATAGGGGTTTTAAATACATTAGTGATACCCACCATAGGCTTAAATACAAAAACACAGTGTTTTGGTGGGGTATCACACATACACACGTACATAAACATACAGGCAGGGTCACACATACAGGCAGCGTCACACATACATACAAACAAACACACACACACATACAGGCAGGGTCACATACATACATACATACAGGCATGAAGGGTCACACATACACATACCTCCCAACTGTCCCGCATTCAGCGGGACAGTCCCATTTTTCTGGGACTGTCCCGCTGTCCCACCCATGGGCCGCAGTGTTCCGCGGTGGGGGGGGAGTTGGGGGAAGCATGCACGGCATAGCAGAGCAGCGGGTATGCAGAGCGAGAATAGATGCTGTACTGGGGGAATCCTGGGAATCTCGGAGATGCTGGGCACGCCCCTTAGTGATGTAGACAGGGGGTGGGCGTGCCATCAGGCCATTCCCCTTTACGATCAGACCATGCCCCCTTTTCGGGGAAGTCCCGGCTCTCCGGGTACAAATGTTGGGAGCTATGCATACATACACACATACATGCATACAGGCAGGCAGGGTCACACATACATTCATACACACATTCTGTACATACACATGCAGGAAGGGATACACATACGTACATACTAGGGGTGAGCGGGTTCGGATTTCAGAAATCCCCCGAGCCCCCCCGATCCGAGGCAGATCCGAGTCAGGCTCGACTTTTCCCGCCTGACTCGGATCTGAAATCGAGGCAAAATGTCATCATCCCGTCTTCCGAGTCTCGCGGGTTTTGGATCCTATATAAGGTACCCGCGTCGGCGCCATTTTCTCACTCGGCTGTGGACAGTGAAGAGGGAGGGTGGGAGTTAGGGCTGGCTGGGCTGTGTAGTGTAGTGTAGTGTAGTGCAGAGTAGTGTTGTGCTGCGCTGTGCTGCTGTTGTCCACTACTTCAAAGTCCATAGGGGCTGGCTGTGTTGTGCTGTGCTGCTGTTGTTAATAGGGGCTGTGTCCACTACTTCAAAGTCCATAGGGGCTGGCTGGACTGTGTTGTGACAGTCAGTTCTCCATAGGGGCTGTGTCCACTCCAAAGTCCTGTGCAGTGTCCCAGTCCTAAAGGGGTGCTGTAGTGTTGTCCAGGGGGTGCTCTGTCCATCAGGGGTGCTCCCCCCAAGTGCTAAAAAAATAATATATGTTTGTGAATTGTGTGCGCAGTAGCCGCACGTGCATCAACAAAGTAGTGCCAAGCGTGCGCCTGTGTCATAAGTAAAGGGCCGGCTGGCTTGACCGTAAAAGGGTGCTTTAACCCCCAAAGTACACTCCAGTCCAAACCAAAAAAAAATTATTTTCTGTGTTTGTGAATTGTGTGCGCAGTAGCCGCACGTGCATCAACAAAGTAGTGCCAAGCGTGCGCCTGTGTCATAAGTAAAGGGCCGGCTGGCTTGACCGTTAAAGGGTGCTGTAACCCCCAAAGTACACTCCAGTCCTAACCCAAAAAAAAATTATTTTCTGTGTTTGTGAATTGTGTGCGCAGTAGCCGCACGTGCATCAACAAAGTAGTGCCAAGCGTGCGCCTGTGTCATAAGTAAAGGGCCAGCTGGCTTGACCGTTAAAGGGTGCTGTAACCCCCAAAGTACACTCCAGTCCAAACCAAAAAAAAAATTATTTTCTGTGTTTGTGAATTGTGTGCGCAGTAGCCGCACGTGCATCAACAAAGTAGTGCCAAGCGTGCGCCTGTGTCATAAGTAAAGGGCCGGCTGGCTTGACCGTTAAAGGGTGCTGTAACCCCCAAAGTACACTCCAGTCCAAACCAAAAAAAAAATTATTTTCTGTGTTTGTGAATTGTGTGCGCAGTAGCCGCACGTGCATCAACAAAGTAGTGCCAAGCGTGCGCCTGTGTCATAAGTAAAGGGCCGGCTGGCTTGACCGTTAAAGGGTGCTGTAACCCCCAAAGTACACTCCAGCCCAAACCAAAGAAAAAATTTTTTTCTGTGTTTGTGAATTGTGTGCGCAGTAGCCGCACGTGCATCAACAAAGTAGTGCCAAGCGTGCACCTGTGTCATAAGTAAAGGGCCGGCTGGCTTGACCGTTAAAGGGTGCTGTAACCCCCAAAGTACACTCCAGTCCAAACCCAAAAAATATATATTTTCTGTGTTTGTGAATTGTGTGCGCAGTAGCCGCACGTGCATCAACAAAGTAGTGCCAAGCGTGCGCCTGTGTCATAAGTAAAGGGCCGGCTGGCTTGACCGTTAAAGGGTGCTGTAACCCCCAAAGTACACTCCAGTCCAAACCAAAAAAAAAATTATTTTCTGTGTTTGTGAATTGTGTGCGCAGTAGCCGCACGTGCATCAACAAAGTAGTGCCAAGCGTGCGCCTGTGTCATAAGTAAAGAGCCGGCTGGCTTGACCGTTAAAGGGTGCTGTAAACCCCAAAAGTACACTCCAGTCCTAACCCAAAAAAAAATTATTTTCTGTGTTTGTGAATTGTGTGCGCAGTAGCCGCACATGCATCAACAAAGTAGTGCCAAGCGTGCGCCTGTGTCATAAGTAAAGGGCCAGCTGGCTTGACCGTTAAAGGGTGCTGTAACCCCCAAAGTACACTCCAGTCCAAACCAAAAAAAAATTATTTTCTGTGTTTGTGAATTGTGTGCGCAGTAGCCGCACGTGCATCAACAAAGTAGTGCCAAGCGTGCGCCTGTGTCATAAGTAAAGGGCCGGCTGGCTTGACCGTTAAAGGGTGCTGTAACCCCCAAAGTACACTCCAGTCCAAACCCAAAAAATATATATTTTCTGTGTTTGTGAATTGTGTGCGCAGTAGCCGCACGTGCATCAACAAAGTAGTGCCAAGCGTGCGCCTGTGTCATAAGTAAAGGGCCGGCTGGCTTGACCGTTAAAGGGTGCTGTAACCCCCAAAGTACACTCCAGTCCAAACCAAAAAAATATATATTTTCTGTGTTTGTGAATTGTGTGCGCATTAGCCGCACGTGCATCAACAAAGTAGTGCCAAGCGTGCGCCTGTGTCATAAGTAAAGGGCCGGCTGGCTTGACCATTAAAGGGTGCTGTAACCCCCAAAGTACACTCCAGTCCAAACCAAAAAAAAAATTATTTTCTGTGTTTGTGAATTGTGTGCGCAGTAGCCGCACGTGCATCAACAAAGTAGTGCCAAGCGTGCGCCTGTGTCATAAGTAAAGGGCCAGCTGGCTTGACCGTTAAAGGGTGCTGTAACCCCCAAAGTACACTCCAGTCCAAACAAAAAAAAAAATTATTTTCTGTGTTTGTGAATTGTGTGCGCAGTAGCCGCACGTGCATCAACAAAGTAGTGCCAAGCGTGCGCCTGTGTCATAAGTAAAGGGCCGGCTGGCTTGACCATTAAAGGGTGCTGTAACCCCCAAAGTACACTCCAAACCAAAAAAATATATATTTTCTGTGTTTGTGACTTGTGTGCACTGTGGCTGCACGTGCAAGCGTGCGCCTGTGTCCCATAAGTAAAGAGCCGGCTGGCTCATTTCTTAAAGGGTGGTGTAACCCACAAAGTGCACTACTCTCCAGCAAAAATAAAAAAATATTTTCTGTGTTTGTGTGCGCTTTAGCCGCACGTATATATCAATATAACATAAATGGAGGACCAAACTTTCTCCGATAAAAATAAAATAGGGAAAGATCAAGAACCACTTCCTCCTAGTGCTATTGCTGCTGCTGGGAGTTGTTCATCATCCCAGAGAGGAAGTAGGAACATCACTACTTTTACTAAACAATTGACCCTCCAACAGTCCCTAGCGATGAGGATGAAGTACGACAGCAGTCATCCTGAAGCAAAACGTATAACTGAGGCCTTGACTGCTATGTTGGTGTTAGACGTGCGTCCGGTATCCGCCATTAGTGCAGTGGGATTTAGACAATTGATGGAGGTAGTGTGTCCCCGGTTCCAAATCCCGTCTAGATTCCACCTGCATCCTCAAAGCAGCAGCGACAAGCGTGCGTCTGTCTGTTAAAGGGTGGTGACACCCTCAAAGTGTGCTACACAAACAATAAAAATATTGTTCTTTTTTTTTCGGTCTTTGTGAAATGTGTGGCTGTAGCCGCACCTGCATCCTTAAAGCAGCAGCGACAAGCGTGCGTCTGTCTGTTAAAGGGTGGTGACACCCTCAAAGTGTGCTACACAAACAATAAAAATATCGTTCTTTTTTTTTCTGTCTTTGTGAATTGTGTGGGCTGTAGCCGCACTTGCATCCTCAAAGCAGCAGCGACAAGCGTGCGTCTGTCTGTTAAAGGGTGGTGACACCCTCAAAGTGTGCTACACAAACAATAAAAATATTCTTCTTCTTTTTTCTTTCTTTGTGAATTGTGTGGGCTGTAGCCGCACTTGTATCCTCAAAGCAGCAGCGACAAGCGTGCGTCTGTCTGTTAAAGGGTGGTGTAACCCTCAAAGTGCGCTCCACAAACAATAAAAAAATATATATTTTTTTTCTGTCTTTGTGAATTGTGTGGGCTGTAGCCGCACTTGCATCCTCAAAGCAGCAGCGACAAGCGTGCGTCTGTCTGTTAAAGGATTACATCGGTGACAGCATCCAAGTAGGCATGTCAGACAGTCCGTACCTGTACTGGCAGGAAAAAGAAGCAATTTGGAGGTCCCTGTACAAACTGGCTCTATTTTACCTGAGTTGCCCCCCCTCCAGTGTGTACTCCGAAAGAGTGTTTAGCGCAGCCGGGAACCTTGTCAGCGAAAGGCGTAGGAGGTTGCTTCCACAAAATGTGGAGAAGATGATGTTCATAAAATGAATTATCAACTCTTCCAGGGAGACCAGCCTCCAGAACGTACAGAGGGACCTGTGGTTCCAGCGGGGACGAATTAATACTCTGTGAGGATGAGGATGTACACACTGAAGAGGGTGAGGAATCGGTGGATGAGGAGGATGAGGATGACATCTTGCCTCCGTAGAGCCAGTTTGTGCAGGGACAGATTAATTGCCAGCTTGTTTTGTGGGGGCCCAAACGAACCAATCATTTCAGCCACAGTTGTGTGGCAGACCCTGGCGCTGAAATGATTGGTTTGTTAAAGTGTGCATGTCCTGTTTATACAACATAAGGGTGGGTGGGAGGGCCCAAGGACAATTCCATCTTGCACCTCTTTTCTTTCTTTGCATTATGTACAGTTTGGGGCCTAGTTTTTCAAACTGCCATCCTGTCTGCCACTGCAGTTTCACGCCTAGATGGGTCACGTGTTTGTGCCGCCCACTCGTGTCGCTTAGCATAGTCATCCAGCTACCTCGGTGCAACCTTTTGGACATAAAAACACTATTGTGAGGTGTGAGGTGTTCAGAATAGACTGGAAATGAGTGGAAATTAAGGTTATTGAGGTTAATAATAGCATAGGAGCAGAAAAACCTACAAATTCTGTGATTTTAGCTATTTTTATGCTTTTTTTCAAAAAAATACAGATCCAAAACACAAAACCCAGAACCCAAAACACGGAAGGGTGGTTTTGGCAAAACCAATCCAGATCCAAAACACGAAGAAAGATCCAGATCCAAAACCAAAACACGAAAAGTGGCCGGTGCACACCCCTAGTACATACATACATATATACACACATACACACATACAGGCAGGGTCACACATACATACATACCGTATATACTCGAGTATAAGTCGACCCGAATATAAGCCGAGGTACCTACTTTTACCCCAAAAAACTGGGAAAACTTACTGACTCGAGTATAAGCCTAGTGTGGGAAATGGCAACAGCTGGTAGTGCCCCCAGTAGTAATTCCCCCTGGTTGTGCCCCCAGTAGTAATCCCCCCCTGGTAGTGCCCCCAGTGGTAATCCCCCCTTTCAGTGCCTCCAGTAGTAATCCCCCCCTGGTAGTACCCCCAGTAGTAATCCTGCCTTTTAGTGCCCCCTGTAGTAATCCCCCCTTTTAGTGCCCCCTGTAGTAATCCCCCCCTGGTAGTGCCCCCTGTAGTAATCCCCCCTGGTAGTTCCCCCAGTGGTATTCCCCCCTTTTAGTGCCCCCTGTAGTAATCGCCCCCTGATAATGCCCCCTGGTAGTGCCCCCTGTAGTCATCGCCCCCTGGTAGTGCCCCCTGTAGTCATCGCCCCCTGGTAGTGCCCCCTGCAGTCATCGCCCCCTGGTAGTGCCCCCTGTAGTCCCCCCCCCTAGTAGAGAGAGACGTGATAACAATAAAAAAAAAAATAAACACTTACCTGAAACTCCCGCTCATGGTCCCGCCGCTGTCCGCTCCTGGTCCCGCCGCTGTCCGCTCCTCCGGCCGCTTTGCATGGGAGAGACGTCGTCATGACGACGTGTCTCCCATCACCCACTGCGGGAGCCGGAAGATGGCTCCCGCAGTGGGAGCAGCAGCAGCCGCTGAGAGTCTGACAGACTCTCAGCGGCTGCTGATTACAGCAAACACATAGCTGCCGGCTCCGGCGGCTATGTGTTTGGCAGTGTGTAGCGCTGACCGAACTCCGTCCGGTCAGCGCTACACTTGACTCGAGTATAAGCCGAGGGGGACTTTTTCAGCACATTTTTTGTGCTGAAAAACTCGGCTTATACTCGAGTATATACGGTACATACATACTTTTACTCCCAGAGGAAGACCACAAAGTGGTCGAAACGCATTGGAGAACAGTATATCCACTAATTCCATGTTCAGACATATCCAGTACAAGATTCTACACTGAGACCTGAGATCGAGCATATCACGTGACCGGCGAGTCACACGTGACGCAATAAGCACACAACCCGGAAGCAGCAGGGAGCTTAGGACGCCGCACACGATTCAGGAAGAGGAGACGGAGCACGGGAGGAGGAGGGATCCAGCCACATGCAGCATCAGGATAGGTGAGTCTCCGTACGGAGGGGGACGCGGACAGTGTTCGGGCACGGTTGACTCCAGCCTTTCCCCTCCAGTGACAGGGTACCGCCAGGCTTAACATCCTGAGTGCGGGATAGTTCTTTGGATTAGACCTATCACCCGCTTGGGAACTAGCCGACTGTACCCAGTCCGGAGTCCCTGCACTGACCTACTGTGTGGTTTTTCTCCTTCCCGGGCAGAAGACCAAGCACACCTGCAACAGGCATTACCAACATCCAATTAGACTTGGTGCTTAGTCCATTTATTAATAATAGCGTCACATCATCAGCGGGACGCCGCTATCCAACTGGACACAATACACCTTCATCATCGATCGATAGGGTCTTATTACCATTAGCATTGTGCTGACAAACGATCTGAGCACAGAACATTTGTGGTTGCTACTAGCAACACTATATATCATCACTTGAGTTTGTCCTACGGATTTAGTAGGCAACACTTCATGCGATACTTATTGTTATATGTTATTACACTGTATATCCTATAGTAAAGTTTTTTTTATCTAATCTACCATTTACTATGATTGATACTTACATGTGCACATCATCCTGATCTATTTTTATTGAATCCCACAGTACTCTTTCACACCTTCATTGGTTGAGTGCCGATTGTATCCCCCCCCCTTTTGTGACATACATACATACATATACACGTACATAAACATACAGGCAGTGTCACACATACATACATACACACACATACAGGCAGGGTCACATACATACATACATACACACACACACACATACAGGCAGGGTCACATACATACAGGCATGAAGGGTTACACATACACACATACAGGCATGAAGGGTTACACATACAGGCATAAAGGGTCACACATACACACATACAGGCATGAAGGGTCACACATACACATACAGGCAGGGAGCGTGATAGACATAACTGGGGTATAACCTCTCACTTTAATGTGGACCCTGCAGCTTTTTCCTCGTCGACATGCTGCTTTAGCCCCACCCCCTACTGGGATCAGATGAACATGTGCTGAGCTCCACCAATCAGGGCTCAGCACAAGCTCCTCTGACCACGGAGTCTGTCACTAAAGCAGCAGGAAGGTAGGACAGGACACTGCTGCTGCTGCTCTGTATCACAGCACCTGGCGGGCTGGACACGGACCCCGCAGGCTGTCAGCTACTTGACAGCTGCTTCCGGAGACCAACTTCAGGGCGCCTTCTGGCAACTAAGGCACCTGGAGGTCGCGCTTCGGTGGCACCGCCCTCCCTACGCCCCTGCCTACAAGGGATTGCTCCACTCTGAAATTCCTCTTTGATGTCTAGCCCAATGTCGATGCCGGATGCAGTTTAGCGATTATTTTCTACTGCGCATACGTCTAAGTCGCACTGAGCTTGTGTCCAGAGTAGCGGTTGAGCCACATGGTCTCAGAAATGTCTTGAAAATGTGTTGGGCGCTCCTGGACATTGATTGGAGGTGGCAGGGAGTTGGCTAATTGGATGCACAGAGAAGGTCTGTCTTATGGGCATGTTATGGGAGGGTTGCGGGCGTGACACTGAAGTGCTTGTGTACAGAGACACTCAGGCGTCTATGGGGGTCATTCAGACCCGCTCGCGAGCGAAGGTCACTCGCTAGCGGGTCAATGGTGGGCGAATGCGCATGCGCACGACGGAGGGAGCTCCATCGTGCGCATGCGTGAGACCCGGCGAGCGACGAGAAATACTCGTCGCTCGGGGTCTCGCACCAAAGGGGGCGTGCTGTCGATGGTGACTGACAGCACGCCCCCTTTGGTGGGCGTTCCGGGGGCGTGGCTGCCAGATAGAGGCGTTCCCATGGGAACGCCTACCGTCTAAGTCCGGCCCCACTGACATCACTAGTGATGTCAGTGGGAGTGATTTTGGCTCTGATAGAGCCAAAATCACTCCTGGGCTTGCGGCAGCGAGACCCTACCACAAGGGTCTCGTCGCAAGCCCGATGGTCGCGATGGTCTTGACCATCGCAACCATCATCATGGACGCTCGCATAAGCTGTGGGTGGTAACCCACAGCTATGCGAGCGTCCATAAGGCCGCTCCACATTTAAATAGGACGGCCCTGATTCAGAGCGAGCGTTCTGCTTAGAGCGTTCAGCTCTGAATCAGGGCCTATGTACTAAGCCTTGGGGATCTATTCGTTATCACTTAATTTCTACAAAAGCAGGTGAAGAAATTAAATTTTCGGGCCATTCATCAAAATTGTAAAGCAGGAGATATCACCAATACCTTTCTCTCACAATCTGTCCTGCAGTTCTCATACACCAGTATGGGGACCTAAATTCATAAAGCTTGAAAATACAATATTTTCGGAGCATGGCTACGGGAGCATTCGCCATCTTCAGATGGCATTTTCTCCTGAAACTCGCTCCTTATGCTGGACGCCGGGGCTTTTGTGCACCTCCAAAAGGAGCAGTAAAGAAATTTGGGGAAACAGCTGATTTTTGGATCAGCTGTCTCTGCGCCACAAGTTAATATGTTAATTATCGTGGATAATTAACATAACGAATAAAGTCTTGGAGAGAAATAAAGTGGATGGAGGTAAAGAGGCCCATTCATTAATGGCTTTTAAAACTTGTTGCGTATGATAAATGATGCTCAGGCCAATCAACTCTCAACTGTCATTTTTCAAACAGTTGACAGTTATGAGCTGATTGGCTGGAGCACCAAAGTACCAACCAATCAACTACTAACTGTCATTTTTCAAACACAGCCTGTAAAGTGACAGTGAGGAGCTGATTGGTTAGTACTTTATCTCCATACACTTTATCTATTTCCAAGGCTTAGTACATAAGCCCTAAAATCCCTCACATTAGAGACCATACCCTCTCCTACATGTAATTTTTCAAACGATTGTAAAATAACAAGCTGAATGGTTGTTACTTTATCTCTCTCCAAGGTTTAATAAATCTCCCCCAATCTGTGAAAAAAAGTACATGCTATGCTTCTGTAGCTTGTAGAACAACCTATCACTTGCTATAGGCTTATCAGCTCCTTGCAACACTGGCCCATTCATTGATGTTTGGGGGAAAAAGTTGATGTACAACCTAATATCTGGTTACTACATCTCAATGGGGTTTGAGGTCTGGACTTTGGCCCTCATTCAGAGCCGTACGCTCTGAGCAGAGCGCACGCTCTGAATGAGGGCCGGGCTCCATTTTCATGGAGCGTCCTCCTGGACGCTCGTATAGCTGTGGGTCACCACCCACAGGCTATACGAGTGTGCATTGTGATGGCCGCGATGGTCGAGACCATCGCGACCATCGAATTTGCGAGCCGGAGCCTGCGGTTGAGGTTTTCAACCGCAAGCTCCGGAGTGATTTTGGCTCTATCAGAGCCAAAATCACTCCCACTGACATCACTAGTGATGTCAGTGGGCCGGCTTCTGACGGGAGGCGTTCCCGTGGGAACGCCCCCGTCAGGGAGGCACGCCCCCGGCACGCCCACCAAAGGGGGCGTGCTGTCAATCAACATTGACAGCACGCCCCCTTTGATCGGACACAACGAGCGAAGGACTTTCCTTCGCTCGTCGCGTCTGGCGCATGCGCACGACGGAGCTCCCTCCGTCGTGCGCATGCTCAGTCCATAACATCGACCCACTTGCGAACGGATAGCCGCTCGCGAGTGGGTCTGAATCAGGCCCTTTGGCCATTCCAAAACCTTGATTATTTTTGTTTGCGATATGTTGGCCATTGTATTCAAATCATGGAATAACTATCAATGGCAGAACTATGTGTATGTGCAGAAGAAGCCGGAGCTTTGTTCATGCGCAAATAAGTTGTGCTGTGGACACAATTTCCCGGTGTCTGCAGCTGAATTCTAGCCGCCAGCCATTGGATGGGCATCTGAAAGGAGCATCCAATGGCTGGTGACCATTGCAAACCAGGTATTTATCATGGGATAAGGAACATTAATGGTTGCTATTGCTAACCATCGGTTTTTCCGATGTCCAGCCCTAGATCCCTAGTTCTCTTCTCTTTGGCATGGTTTTATAAAAAACCTGAATACTCCATACTGTACCGCATTTATACAGACAAATGCTGTGCACTTGATTTGCCGCACCTGCACCTCCCCCCCTAAAGCCTAACACTAACCTACCCCCATTAGTGCCTAAAATCTAAGCCCCCCTCCCCACACCCTAAACCTAACCCTCCCGGGGGGGTGCCTAACCCTAACCCTCCTAGTGGTACCTAACCCTAACCCCCTCTTTCTCTACCCCAACCATACCAGGGGGTTACCTGAACCTAACCCTGTCCCCCCGGGGGTCCCTAAACCTAAAACGGCTAGACGCTAAGACACCCGGCTTACCTTCGTTTGGTGTGCTGGGTGTTGGTATATTGTAGTGGGGCTAATGATAGGCGTCGGGATTTCAGTGTCGGGATATCGGTATCCTGACTGAATCCCTCTCATACATTGATATAGAAACAGTAATGGTGTACTTACTACTTGGCTTATATTTTTATTTCCTTTTTCTTTTCTTTTTTTCAAAAAAATTTAAAAGTCAGATCTGCTATAGGACATTTGTCACATGAGATTCTGTATTTCAGAACTTGCAGGGCCTCAGGGTAAATGGCTGCATGTACCAGTCTCTAGGTTTCCTGTTGGTAGGAGCATACTTTCTTACTTTTGAAAAAGCATTTCAGGGAGATTGTGAGCGTAACACCTATGAGCATGGAGGTAAAGTGGGCGTGTACAGCTACATCTAAGGAGGGTGTGATATGTATTACCGCTGGCCACATGGCCGGAAGTTCAATTCCCGACAGCGGCTGCCCGACAAAGGAGGAAATCCCGATCGTCCTAAAGGTAAGTTTATACTAACCTAACCCTAACCCTCCTTAGGGGTGCCTAACCCTAACCTCCCCCCCTCTGCCTAACCCTAACCCCCCCTCTAAGTGCCTAAACCTAAGGACCTCATTCAGAGGCGGTCGTTAGATGCAAGCGGTAGCTCTGAATGAGGGCGGCCGCTTGCATCTTGTAGTGCCGCCTCTTGGTCGATCGCTAAGCTGTGGGTTACCGCCCACAGCTCTAGCGACTGACCAGGGTGATGGTCGCGATGGTCAAGACCATCGCGACCATCGGGGCTTGCGACGAGACCCTATGGTTGGGTCTCGGCACTCGCCAGCCCCAGGGTGCTTCCTTCTCTGATCGAGCAGGAAGCTCCCCACTGACATCACTGCTGATGTCAGTGGGGCCGCCCCCAAACGGCAGGCGTTCCTTCGGGAACGCCTACATTTGGCCGGCCATGCCCCCTGCCCGCCTCCCAAACGGGGTGAGCTATCACTCACCATCGACAGCTCGCCCCCTTTGGTGCGAGACCGACGGAGCACCTGTCGCTGGCCGGGTCTCGCTCATGCGCATGTCGGAGCCGGCTCCGACGTGCGCATGCCCAGGGGGGGAACATCGACCCGGTTGCGAGCTATCAACGCTTGCGATCAGGTCTGAATGACCCCCTAAGTCCCCCAGGGGGGTGCCTAACCCTAACCTCCTCCCGGAGGCGCCTAACCCTAATACTCCCTCCCCCTAGCCTAACCCTAACCTCCCGGGGGGTGCCTAACCCTAAGTCCCCCCCCGGGAGCCCTAAACCTAACCCTCCCCCCAGCGGCTGTCCGCTGCAGCACCCGGCATCCGCTCGATCAGGATGCCGGGCGCCGGTCTCCCGACGTCGGGCAAATGACAGGCGTCTAGATTTAGACGCCTGTCAATCGTCCCTAGTCAGGATAAAGCAGTCTGGAAGCCGGCGGTCGGCATTTAGACTTTCGGCTTACAGACTACATCCCATCTAAGGGGCATGTCATAAACCAGGGCTGCAACTAGGGGGGGGGGCTAGAGGTGCACGTGCAGCGGGTGGGGATTGCCGGGGGGGTGAAAAAAACTGACAGCCATCCGGCGGCCATCCGAAAATGGCCGCCGCCAAAGAGGAGACAAATGCTAGAAGTCCTTACTGGACCTCTAGTGTCTGTCTCCTCCTTGGTGGCGGCCATTTTTGGATGGCCGTTTTCAGCAGTTTCCATGCGGACTAGCCATCCGCATGGACTCTGCTGAAAACGGCCATCCAAAAATGGCCGCCGCCAAGGAAGAGACAGATGCTAGAGGTCTTACTGGACCTCTAGTGTCTGTTAGCAGAGCGCAATGCACACAGCGTTCCCGGAAGTGCCGGGAACGCTGGCGCTGCCGGGAGAAGATGCTGAAAGCTGCATCTTCTCCCGTGAAATCCCCTGACAATGAGCATAAACCCCCCCCAGAAACGAGCATAAACCCCACTGGAAACAAGCATGTAACCCCTGACAGTGAGCATGAAACCCCTGGCAATGAGCTTGGCACCCCTGGCAACGAGCATGAAAACCCCTGGCAACGAGCATAAAACCCCATGGCAACGATCATGTAACCCCCTTGCAAGGGGCATGCAACCCCTGGCAACGAGCATGTAACCCCTGGCAACGAACATGGCACCCCTGGCAACGAGCATAAATCCCCTGACAACGAGCATGAAACCCCGTGAAATCCCCTGACAATGAGCATAACCCCCCCCCCCCTGGAAACGAGCATAGACCCCACTGGAAACGAGCATGTAACCCCTGGCAATGAGCATGAAACCCCTGGCAACAAGCTTGGCACCCCTGGCAACGAGCATGAAAACCCCTGGCAACAAGCATAAAACCCCATGGCAACGAGCATGTAACCCCCTGGCAAGGAGCATGTAACCCCTGACAACGAGCATGTAACCCCTGGCAACGAGCATGGCACCCCTGGCAAGGAGCATAAATCCCCTGACAACGAGCATGAAACCCCCATGGCAACGAGCATGAAACCCCATGGCAACGAGCATGTAATCCCTGGCAACGAGCAGCTAATTTTAAAGTAATTAGAAGCCTTACTGTGGGATATAAAATGGTGTCGGGCAATTATGTAAGTGGCACTTTGGTAATAGGCATTACCGTGTGTGGCATAATGTGTAATGGGCATTATGGTGTGTGGAATAATGTAAGTTACTATACCAGGGACGTCCGAGTAGTGCACTGCCTTATGGAGGAGCAAGGACAAAATCCAGGTACAGGAAGGGAGGGGGCGCAAAATTGCTGCCTTGCACCGGGTAACGTATATCCTAGTTTTGGCCCTGCATAAACCTGACATGTCAGGGGCATGTCATAAACCAAATGTAAACGAGATCCAAAGCAGTTAGTAACATCTACTTGTTGATGAAAACACACTAAAACTTTTCAGAAAATGCATGTAGCCATAGAGATTATTGTACCTTATAACCAATGCATGGAAATGATACTAATGATAAAATTTGAATGTATATATCTCTGTTTTTTTTTTTATATATAACAGCTACATTATGGGGGTAAGGTGCAGTCAGGGAGATTGCTAGTAAAATATTTCCCCAGGTGTTAGTACAGCTTTACAAATTAAAATTCAATTAATCTAATCCTTTGCTGTATTTACAGAAAACATGGATCCTACCAATAACCAGGATCTCTGACTATCACTTTCGTCACTTTTGGGTTCACTCCAATGCCATAGCAGGGCGCAGAGAGCACATGATGGCATGATGTCACAGAACAAATGCTAGGAGCAGTAATCTGGGTACTGGGCACCTTCACATGGAGCGTGCCACCACTGCAAACACTCTGCAAGCTAGAGACAGGTGCCTTGTGCCCTGGGCGGGGCCCTGGTTGCACAACCCTATTTAGGGTTCTGGCTCTCTCTCTGACAAGGTAGATCCGACACAGCAACTCTAAGGGGTCAATATCAACTAGTTACGGTACAGATAAGTCAGTTACGGTGCCTCCGACGATGCAAGTTTTCCTGCGCACCTCTATGGGATGAGAGGGAAAACTTGCGGACTGGATAGACATGATGTCTTGTTCTGGAAAGGCACATCGTCTGCAATTGATAAACCCCTAAGGATCTCTGCTCTCACAGAGGGAGCCGAAGGTGATTTAAAATGAGGACAAAAGGGGAAAACAATTCTCTTTGCTCATTATTACATGTTTGGCATACAACTAATTTATTATAATTTAGCACCTCACCACCATCACAACTGCAGATTGCTTCCTGCCACCATGATAAAACTATTTAAAAAAATGAATGACAGAGCATTTTAAACTTTCATCCTACAATATACTGAGTGGCCAAATTATTACTACCACCAGGCAATTTATTTATTGCAAAGTAGCTGTTCCGCAGGTAATGCTGACGTAGGATGTCTGAATCTGTATAAGAATGGAAAGGCAAAGGTATGCAGAGACTAATTAAATGTATCACTCATGAAATAATAGGTATATGCAGCAGTTTCTAAATGACAGCCCTGTTCTATTCTATCCTAAAATGTGTTTTGACTGCGGGTTGGCGGCGGTTTTGCCATCTGCAGATTTGCTAAGGCCAAAACCTCTGCAAAACCGCTGCAAAACTGCAGTCAAAACACATTTTAGAATAGAATAGAACAGGGCTGTCATTTAGAAACTACTGCAAAACCGCCACCAAACCCCCAGGGTTTAGAACAGAATAGAACCCGTCGTTAAACTGCCACCAAACCACCGGGGTTTAGAACCCGACGCTTAGTACATTTTGCCCAACAACTACAAGGTGAGCTGGCGAAGGTGGAACCAAATACAACAAATGCAACACAGTTTTGCCCTGTGTCAGCTCATTTTAACCCCTGCCTACCAACACACACAGAGTACATATACAGTACACACCACTCATACAGTACAAGTGATTTCCAAATTTTTAGGCAATGTCAAGGATGCAAACTACAAAGAAATTGTCAGGGAAATGCTTAATAGTTACAGAAACCTTGGCTGCAATATGAATTTAAAGGTACGTTTTTTGAATTCCCCTATTGAGCATTTCCCGAATAATCTCGGACACTACAGTGAAGAACAGGGTGAACGGTTCCACCAAGACGTTAAAGATGTAGAAAGAAGATACCAGGGTCCTTGGGACGTCAGCATGATGGCTGACTACTGCTGGATGATACACAGAGACGACACAGAAAAAGCTTATAAGCGAAAAGCGACAAAACAAAGTTTGAAGACAAAAAAACCCCCAAGATACTAACGATTTTTTCAATAATTATGGTTTTGTTTCTATTATTGTAAGATTTTATTGTTATTTTATTATGTAATTAAGACAAAAACACAGTGACATCATTAACACTTCTTCGCATTCCACAATAAATATGTCAAAAACAATTAACCTTCTTGTTTTTTTTTTTTTAAATTATGTAACCCCCTTATAGGTAAATATGATGTGGTAATTTGTTTTTTTAATACAGTATACTATTTCTTGATGTACACTGGAGTATAATTAAGAATATAAAAGTCTTTTTTAAAAAGCTTTCAATACCTTAAATTTTTCAGACCTGTGTCTGCATTGGAGAATTGTTTGAGGGCGTAAGCTGGTAAAGTGTACACAGAGTGGACCAGCAGACAAAACTGGGTCTGAACAATAGGCCTGTGGATACTCGAGCGAAGTGGAGAGTGGGCGGCTTGTTCAGTCCCACAGATGGGCAACAGTGCATCAAATTATGGATAATCTTAATCAGGGATCAATGCAGATGGCCTCTGAACAAACAGTACGCTGCTAAGTAATTAGTATGGGCTACAGAAGCAAAAAGTCCATCCGTATGCCATTGATATCTGCTGCAAACAGGGTGAAACATCCAATTTGTTCAGGAGCACAGGAATTGGACAGTAAATGATTGGAAACTGGTCATGTTGTTTAATGAATCATGAGGGCAGATTTAATTAGCCGCAGGGTTGTCCCCGCGACTATTTGCAGTCCTAAATCCCCGCAGCGCGGAAAAAAGCTATTCAATTAAATAGCCTTTTCCCCGCACCATAAAATCGCGACTCACGTGCGTAAACACATTGATTCCACGTACACTGCGCAATCAATGTGTTTTTTTCCCCACACGTGAGGCCGAGTTGATTGTATTAAAGTGGATTTTACCTCGTACCACCAGGAGCTGCGAGGTAAAGTCCGACTGTGGGGACTCGCACGCAGGGTCTCGGGGACTCCCGCGTGAGGAATCCCCGACAATTGAATTGGACCGGCACGGCAAATAGTTACGGGGATAGCCCCGCGGCTAATTGAATCTGCCCCATGGTTTCAATTACACCATGCAGATGGCAGGGTGAGAATATGGAGACACAATTATCTCACAGTATCTTTAACAAGTGCAACATTGTGAATCAAAATGTGCACCTAAAGCTTGCAAAGTTTGCACACTTTTAGCCACACTCTTGGCAAATGGCATGATTGTGGATCAACTAGATCTATTTTTGCATACATGGGAAGGGACCAAATTGGACACATCTGGACATTTTCTATGGTGCAGGGGCAAATGCAGGATATATAGACATATACAGGGTCAGCGATCACAGCAAGCCGTTATATGCACAACTTCATTAGCTTCTTTTTCTGCATGTTGTGGCCGCAGCTCTGTTAAATTGTTATTATATACAACTGCTATTGTGGCCATGATTCCAGAAAAGGGAGGTGTCCAGGCAACTGGAACCCCCCCCCCATTTGTCTATGCGGTGGGCATAATGTTTCCTGCCACTCAATAACCACAATTCGCCATGTGTGTGGTTACCACAAAGCCACAATGTTAATTCCCTGTACCATTGAAATACAGTATATAGAAAATCACTTATAATGTCTGAGCTATGATGTCAGTCAAAGAGAATGTTCTACTGTTCATATCAAATGCACAAAGTGATCTCATGGACTGACCCTAGAGTTTTGTACTGTGGTCTATGCTGGACATATTGTGAATAAAGTAGCTTTGCTGCATTGTGCATTCACTTTAGAGATTATTTACAACACTCTACCAGGAAAGATACATTAAGATGGATATCTCATTTTCAGTTGTGCCCTGGTTTATATAACACAGACAATACACAGACAGACATGTGCTGTAAACAAAATCACCAATAACTAAAGTCGGGCAGACCAGCGAATCCAGAAACATCTAAGGTCGGGGCTTTAAGCAATATGAAGGGGGGGGGGGTGGGACTATCTCTAATGTCTTCACTATAGAATATTATTAACCATTTAGATATATTGCAAAATATAAATCATTTATCAGAAGCAGTTTATGCAGAATACACATTTTATTCAATAAGAATTTGCACGTACAAGGGTTAATCGATTGTTTCTAAACAGTGTAGCAATTAAGGCAACATGAAGAATAACAAAGAACCTGATTCAGACTTCTACGCAAACCCGATGGTCTTCCGACGCAGATTGCTTTGTCTTCGGACGCAGTACTCGGATCTGCGATGCCTATAGGAGGCATCTTTTTTTTTTTTTACACTTGCTTCCACATTAGCATATTTTTAACAGAGCAATGCTTATAGTGTACAACGCTGAATCAGGGCACAGTTCCTGTGTGAAAGTACTTGCTGAAAGAGAGCTCAGCTATAAATTTATAAAGTGATTTTTTTAATTGCTGGTTTCTAGTAGTAGAGGGCTTCCCCACTATGTATCTGTCAAGGGGCAGTTTGGAAGGGGGCAATATTCTGCAGATCTCTGGAGAGGTTAGTAAATTAATAACTAAAGAGGGAGTTGGTTTGTGGAAAAAAAATAATGTTCAAGGCCTGTAAAGAAAAATTAGCAGTTAATTTGATTAGCGTTAATGGGGAAAAGAACATAATTCATTTAAGTAAGACCAGAGGTCTAGAGTATATAGAGGTGATAATCTCAGCATCATCTATCTGCTTGGAGGAAGGGCTAGCAGCAGCTTGTGCCATTTTTCAAGTGTTCCCTAGCTGTGCGAGGGGTGATTTATACCGCCTTTATAACGAAAGTATGAATACAAGAGACAGGTCAGGGGGCAGGCTTGCAGAGTAATGTAAACAGCAGAGCAGAGATGCTTTTTATGGCCTCATGTAATTCCATGGCATTTGACAGGCAGGCCAGTTTACGGCTATATTTAGATAAGGAGCTGCAGGCTGTATGTTCTGAACAGCATCAGCATGAATGGCAAGTCTATCGCTAGTGAATTTGCATGTCTTCTGTGGGTCCCTACAGATTGTGTGGGTCTATTTATCCTTGTTGGCTAGTTGGCAGCGGTAACTATAGTACTGCCGCTATTAAAAACAGATACCCTGTCTGGCAAACTTATGCGAAAATCCCATTCTGGTGACAGAGGACGGTATTTTGCTGGCTGACTAATGGGGCAGCAATGTACCACGCAGCACTAATTATAAGATGTATGAGCTGGCAAACATTTGTGAATGTGCATAATTTTATGTAGGCTGGCAGTGTAATGGGCTCCCTTTAATTGGTAAGCTAACAGCTTCCTGAATTTTATATTTCAATATACAGTATAAATATATGTGAAAAGACATAAAAAAGTTATAGCTTTGTTTCCATCATGTACAGCAGGGATGGGAAACCTCAGACCCGGGGGCCGTATAAGGCCCCCGGAATCATTTGGTCTGGCCCTCTGAGCTTTTTTCTGCTAGCCTCATCTGGCTAGCAGGGTGCCTATATTGGCACCCTGCAGCCAGAATCTATGCAGCAGTGCCATCTGGAGCATCCTTATGACATCTGAGGCGGTCACGCTGCTGCCCTTACAGCTCCCCGGAGTGTCCTCAGGATGCTCCGGGCATTGCTGTAATCACTGTGGCCCCGCCCCCATGTGACATCACACAGAGGGGATGTGGCCTACACCAGCCCACAAATAATGTTATATATATCAAAATGGCCCTCGGCAGAAAAAAGGTTCCCCACCCCAGATGTACAGCCTCAGGGGGCCATTTATCAATAATAGCATGCTCAAGTCGATCTGGCCGCGATATTTGCACCCATGATCGCATTGCAGTATGCGATATTAGTGGCAGATTGTATTAAATTGCACATGCAGTGACAGGGCTCTGAAAGGAGCAGGAACCCCCAACGCGTTTCGTTTGAACCAAACTTCCTCACCATTTTGGTTGGACTATCCAGATCCGCGTTGGGGGTTCCTGCTCACAGTTTTCCAAAGCTTGCACCCATTGAAGAATTACCACGGTTGTCGGGAGTTCCCAGAATTCTGTACCATTTTGGTTGGACTATCCAGATCCCGGGTTGGGTGATTCACATTTGTTTACATGCATTGTATCAATGGTTTTTGTGTATGTGTTTTTAATCCTTACTCTTTGATAAAGTCGATACATACTACCCTATGTGTTTTTTCTGACCTTGTTTTTGGTGCTGGGATGCATTCTGATATTGGCGGCTTTAAAGAAGTGTTGGATCTTGATTCATCATACCATCGGTCAAAGTGGAATTGAGATAAGCTTAAGTACTCTTATTTAAAGTACGCAACCTGATCTCTCTATCACTGTTGATACCTCGACCATCCACCCCGCCCCACAAGCTTGCTGCCTTGGTGTCATACTTGACTCTGAACTGTCCTTTGTTCCCCACATTCAATCTGTCTCAAAATCATGTTACATACATTTAAAAAACATATTCAAAATTCGACCATATCTCACACAAGACACTGCAAAAACTCTAATCCATGCACTTATTATTTCCCGCATTGACTATTGCAATAGCCTCCTTACTGGTCTTCCCAAAAACAGGCTATCACCATTACAATCCATTATGAATGCAGCTGCAAGGCTTATCTTCCTTGCGAAATGTTCTTCTTCTGCTGCCCCGCTCTCAGTCCCTCCTTTGTTTGCCGGTTTTCTACCGTATTCAATATAAAATACTTTTACTTACACATAAAGCTATTAACCAAACCACACCAACATACATCTCTTCACTCATCTCAAAATATCTCCCAACCCGACCTCTCCGCTCAGCACAAGATCTGCGTCTCTCATCCCCAGGGCCGCAACTAGGGGGGGGCTAGAGGTGCACGTGCATCAGGTGCCGGAATGCAGGGGGTGAAAAAAGGCTGACTCACGGTGGCTTGGCTGCAGATTCAGATAACGGCCATCCAAAAATGGCCGCCACCTAGGAGGAGACAGACCTCTAGTGGACCTCTAGTGTCTGTTAGGCCAGTGCAAGTGTCGGGAGAAAATGCTGAAAGCTGCATTTTCCCCCTTGAAACCCCCTGGCAACGAGCATAAACCCCATGGCAACGAGCAGGTAATTTTAAAGTAATCAGAAGCCTTACTGTGGGGCATAAAATGGTGTCGGGCAAATATTTTGGTGGTACTTTGGTAATAGGCATTACCGTGTGTGGCATAATGTGTAATGGGCATTCTGGTGTGGAATAATGTCACTATACCAGGGACATCTGACTAGTGCACTGCCTTATGGAGGAGCAAGGACAAAATCCAGGTGCGGGAAGGGAGGGGGCACAAAATTGCTCCTTACAGCGGGTGACAGATATCCTAGTTTTGGCCCTGTCATCCCCATGCATTACTTGCTCCCATTCACGGTTACAGGACTTTCTTCGTGCTGCACCCACTCTATGGAATGAACTACCTCGCACAATAAGACTTTCCTCTAGTCTCCAATCCTTCAAGCGTTCCCTGAAAACTCACCTCTTCAGGCAAGCTTATCAGATTCCAGAACCTCCCACATAACCTTCATCGCTTCCAAATCTAATTACATCCCCTTTTACAGTCCACACACAATCTCACACATCGTCTTTCTCTCACATCCTCATGACATTTGGTCGACATTCCTGTGTGACTGGATCATGCAGCCAACCAAGAAACTGTGCATTCTGGCTGGACCAAAATGCAATATATAGCACCTATCCTTGTGTATCAATGCCTATTTCCCTATAGATTGTAAGCTTGTGAGCAGGGACTTCCTACCTATATATCTGTCTGTTATTACCCAGTTTTGTTCTATTAATGCTTACAATTGTAAAGCGCAACGGAATATGCTGCGCTATATAAAAAACTGTTAATAAATAAAAATAAATAAAATAAAGGAGAAAGTGTTGTCCTTAGGATGGCAGACTTGTATACAGTTTAATTCCAGAGATAAAAATTTACTTTTATTAGATATCCTAATTAAAAATGTATATAGAGTATCAAGATAAGAATAAACAGTTTCATAAGTGGAATTTTTTTTTAAATAAAATGGATTATCCTGCTGTGTATCTCTGTTTATTTGTGTCATGTTAATAAATATGTCTTATTAAACCTTTATCAGTATAGTAAGATTCCAAGTTTGTCCTATTATTGATCAATTTGAAGTAGAGGGGATATATTATTATTGCCTGGTATGTTTAGTGTTGAACTGCTGTAAAACATGGCCTAAAGGGCACCATTTAAGAATGATACTACGCGCATATTTCGTTCTTTATAGCTGTGACGAATATGCAGCAGGTATTTAAAATCACTTACCTGTCTGACGAGGTCTAGCAGTGTCTCCCTGCTCTGTGGTGTACTCTCCTGTGTTGCCGGCAATCTAACACTGCCATTGACGAGATACTGCCTAATGTGCATGTCCAACTGCGGGATCCGGTCTAAAGATCTACAGTAAAAAGGTAGACAATGTCTAGATAGACAACAGATGTTAGACAGTCAATAGGTCGACAGGGACAAAAGGTCAACACATGTAAGTAGGTCAAAAATGGTCGACACAAAAATGGTCAACACATGTTTTGTTTTTTGTTTTTTTAGGGTTATGGTTAGGTTTATAGTTAGGTTTAGGGTTAGGCACTTACCAGGGGGTTAGGGTTAGGCACTTACCCCAACGTTTAGGGTTAGGCACTTACCCTGATGGTTAGGGTTAGGCACCAGGAGGGATTGTTAGGGTTAGGCACATACCGGAGGGTTAGGGTTAGGCACTAGAAGGGATGGTTAGGGTCAGGCACTTACCCTGATGGTTAGGGTTAGGCCCCTACCCCGATGGTTAGGGTTAGGCACCAGGAGGGAGGGTTAGGCACCAAGGGGAGGGTTAGAGTTAAGGTGAAGATTAGGCTTAGAAAAAAAAAAAACATGTGCCGGCCATTTTTTGTCTACCTTTTTCATGTTGACCTTTTGATCCTGTCGACCATTTGTACCTGTCGATCTTCTTACATGTCAACCTTTAGTGTGTCGACCTTTTGACTGTCTAACATCTGTTGTTTGTCTGGACATTGTCTACCTTTTTACTGTAGATCTTTCAAACCACACACACCAACTGCATAGTACTTTAACACAGTATGGGCTCATCAAGGTCAGAAAGGATTTGCTGGATCCCCATTGCCAGGGTACCGTAACACTTACTCTATCTATAGATGGTGTAAGAGTTTCTCCAGAAGCAGCGGTAGACTAAGCTGCCCATAACCCATTTTAGCATAAAAAAAGTCCTGAAGGGGTTATGAGGCATTCTTAAATGGAACCCGAAGAGAGCTATGCTGATGAAAGAGTATGACATGGAGTGTGAGTGTGTGTGAGGGCAGGATGGATAGACAAGAGGAATATTAGGTGGAGACAGGGAAAACTTTTAATTTTTTTAAACTTTGAAGGCTGGGGTAAAGTCTCACTGGGCATGGCAGAGTGTCCCATAGAAGGGGAGTGGCACTGAAATCATCTAGGAGGCAGGGAAATAGTTATTTATTTTTGGGCTATAAGGCAATTTATTGTAAAAGCCCCATATACTGGCCAAAGTTTAAAAAACCCTCATGTATACACACGAGGCTTTGAAAGGAAAGCCAGGCTCCATGAGCTGTGGACCCCATAGCAGCTGCACCCTTTGTTCCTATGGTAGTAACACCCTTGTTTGGAGATGGAAGTGGAAGGTGGTAACCAAGTGGCCCAGGCCAACTGCAGAACAGAGGACATTTGTTTATATGTAGGTAGGATAAGACAGAGGCAACCCTAGGGATAGGCAAACTAGGCAAATGCCTAGGGCATTTGGAATGCCTAGAGCCAGTGGAGGTTTGGGGCATGCCGCGAGGATCTGCTGGATGCGGGTGACCGGGAGACCCTTTGCTCTGGCGGGTAAGACTACTTTACCGATGGCTACCGAGATCAGAGCTCTCAGCTCTGATTAGGCAGCTCAAACAGGCCGGGGTGCAGAGACAGTCAGTGGGGGCTGCAGGCAACAACAAAAAATGGCCACTGGTTTAGGCCCGCAGCAGCTCCTCCTCCTATTAGCCTTTATGGAGTCCAGCAGGCACTCCTCTCCCTGCAGTCTGCCAGTGCCAGTCACCCCCGAATTGGATACAGGGCACAGCTAGCAAGCCAGGTGATGGGTGCTGTGCTGGATGAGGGGTAATTGGATGCTGTGCTGTGAGAGAGGTGCTGAATAAGGAGATCTGTGCTGGGTGAGGGGTGCTGAGTAAGGCGTGATGGGTGCAGTGCTGGATGAGGGGTGCTTTGCTGGGAGAGGTGTGCTGTGCTGAGAGTTGGGTGCTGGATGAGGGGTGTTGTGTTGGGTGAGTGGTGATGGATGCTGTGCTAGAAGAGGGGTGCTGGGTGAGGGGTGCTGTGCTAGGAGAGGGGTGCTGGATGAGGAGTGCTTTGCTGGATGAGGGGTACCCTGCAGTGAGAGGAGATGGGAGCTATGCTGGGAGAGGAGAGCTAGGTGAGGGGTGCTGTGCTGGGTGAGTGGTGATGTGTGCTGTGCTGGGTGAGTGGTGATGTGTGCTGTGCTGTGAGAGGGGTGCTGTATGAGGGGTACTGTGCAGTGAGGGAGGTGGAGTGCTGGATGAGGAGTGCTGTTCTGAATGAGGGGTGTTGAGTGCTGTGCAGGGAGAGGGAATGTGCTGTGCATTGAGGTGGTTATGGAGTGCTTTTCTATGTTAGTTGTGATTAGTGCTTTGCTGGAAGAAGGGTGCTGGATGAGGAGTGCTGGGTGAGGGTTTGATGGGTGCTTTGCAGTGAGGGGAGAGGGGTGCTGAATGAGGGGTGCAGTGCTGGGAAAGGGGTGATGGGTGCTGTGCTGGGTGAGGGGTGCTGAATGAGGGGTGCTGTGCTGGCTGAGGGGTGCTGTGCACTGAGGGGAGAGGTGTGCTGGATGAGGAGTGCTGTGCAATGAGGGGGTATGGAGTGCTTTTCTATGTTAGTTGTGATTGTGCTTTGCTGAGAGATGGGTGCTGGATGAGGGGTGCTGGGCAGGGCCGGCTCCAGATATGTTTTGGGCTGTGTGGTCACACAGGGGCGCTGGGGTCCGGCAGTAGGAAAGTCCCGCCCTCCACCCCGATGGTTGCTGTGAATAATGTAAGCACAAGGGGAGGGCGCAGTGAGGGAAGGGGCAGGGGGAACACGGGATCGGCGCAGGTTGCCGAGACACCTAGTGCCAGACCCGGTGCTGGATGAGGGGTTGAGGGATGCTTTGCAGTGAGGGGAGAGGGGTGCTGTGAGGCGAGAGCAAGGCATGCTGTGAGGGAAGAACAGAAGTGTTAATCTACATTAAATTAATTTATATTCAAAATTGGTTGGGTTTGAAAGGAAATACTGAGGACTTCATTGGAGTGCAAATTTTCATATTGAATGCAACATTAAGTATGGTGGAGGGATTATCTGCTAGGGGCACCAGCCAAATGTTGCCTAGGGCACCAAATTGGTTAGGGCCGGCACCAAATGTGAGACAGAGGGCCTGATTCAGAGCTGCACGTTACTGCAGCTGCAACTGCATCTTTTGCACAGTGCGACTGCACCTTTATGTTAATGCCACAACCGATGGTACTCATACAGAGGCGTCCCTCAGTTGTACCATCAGTTGCAACATCGAACACTGCACCAGCCCTCTGAATGCGCAGATCTTCCGTCTGAACATGGCCGTCTGTATTAGTGCAAATGTGTCTTTAGAGGCAGCCGTTGACTGTGACATGCCCCCGACATGTCTGCCCATTGAAATCCCCAGATTTTGCATCTATATTCGTTCTGTGGCTTAGAGCGGTAACCATGGTGATGCATGCGCAGTATGACTCGGTCACATGTGCAGACTGACAACAACGACCCCTTGTGTGAGGCATCGACATTACGTGCACCTCTGAATCAGGCCCAGGGTGTTCACTCCAATGTTGAACAGAGGCATTTGGGAAAATCGTGTATCTTTACCACCTTTAGAAGATTTTGGGCCTCATTTACTAACGAGTTTTATCACCAAAACGAGTGATAAATGTCACTGTGTATGATAAATGGTGCTCCAGCCAATCAGCTCCCAACTGTCAGCTGTTAGAAAAATGACAGTTGGGAGCTGATAGGCTGGAGCACCATTTATCACACACAGTGACATTTATCACTTGTTTTGGTGATAAAACTCGTTAGTAAATGGGGGTCTTTATATGAATTGTCCTTAATGCTCATAAAATGTAGCTTCTTTGCTATGCTACTCAGTAATTCCAGTCCTCTGGTTCTAATGTTTCCCCGGCAGTCACTTTCCATCTACACTCAAGAGGATCTTTTAGATAATACCTCAATGGTTAATGATAGTAGGTAAAATATGTTAAAATGTAGATTATTTGAATGGACACGACTATGACACCAAGTTTCCAGAGGGCTCTGGGAGATAGCTCCCGATCTATATACTGTGGAATAGAGAGGACTGAGGGTCTGATTCAGAGCCGAACGCTCTGACCAGAGCGCTCGCTCTGAATCAGGGCCCTCCTCCATGAAAATGGAGCGGCCTCCTGGCTGCTCGTATAGCTGTGGGTGACCACCCACAGCATATGCGAGCGGCCAAAAAGATGGTCGCGATGGTCTTGACCATCGCGACCATCGGACTTGCGACGGAGACCCTGCGGTAGGGTCTCCCTGCCACAAGCCCTGGAGTGATTTTGGTTCTATCAGAGCCAAAATCACTCCCACTGACATCACTAGTGATGTCAGTGGGGCCGGCTTCAGACGGTAGGCGTTCCCATGGGAACGCCTCCGTCTGGCCGCCATGCCCCCGGCACGCCCACCAAAGGGGGCATGCTGTCAATCAACATCGACAACACGCCCCCTTTGGTGCGAGACCCGGAGGGATGGAAAGCCCGTCACTCCCCTGGTCTCGCGCATGCGCACGACGGAGCTCCCTCCGTCGTGCGCATGCGCAGTGGGGAACATCGACCCACTTGCGAGCATACTGCCGCTCGCGAGTGGGTCTGAATGACCCCCTGAGTTCAGGGGCGGCTTAAGAGAGGATGGGGTCCGTGTGCAGGATCCATGTGTGCCAGTTCCTCTCTGCAGCACAGAAGTAGAGATGGCCATCAGCCATCAATGGTTAACAATCAATGGTTAACCACCGATGCTAGATGGTTTTCCCATTGATGGCAGATATCCAATGGTTCACCTCCATCAATTGTACAGAGCTCCTCAATGTTTGTTAGTTTTTTTACTTGGCGCTGGGACACTGGAGGTTAACCACCAATTGTACCATTGATGTTTAACCTAATGATGGCCAAGCCTACGTAGTAGACTCTGGCATTGTGCCAGTCTGCTGTGCATACACAGGTCTCCAGGAACATGGATGCTGCAGTACTCTGGAGAGGTGAGTATAATTAGATGGGTGCAGAGTGTGCAGTCTGGACCCCACTGGACTCTTTGGCCCATGTGCACCGCACACCCTGCATCCATTTTGTCAATGACTTGTAAGCATTGAAAAGAGGTGCTATTAGGTAGAGAGAAATAATGTTTAAATTCTGAAAACTGAAAATGACCCTAGGGAGGCTTCATCTCTTAGTAATTGAATATTAAGTTTAGTCATGTTTGCAAATTGAGGTCTGGTTCCAAAATTGGACGATTCCACAGCCGCATTATAGAATGATTCAAGAGTAGGAGGTAATGGTCAACGTATGACCCTAGATAGCAAGCTAACATTTTAGAATGTTGAGTTGCTTGACTATCACTGGCATGTGCCGAGGTTAATTGGCACCAGAGTGATCGTTGAGAGCAAACCTATGATGTCTACTTCAATTCCAATCCAAGGATGCTCTGTGTGGCATCCCAGAGAACACTCTGAGCTATGTGGGATGCTAAATAAAACATTTTTAGATCAAGGTCTCACAAACCTTCCTATCTTGATTGTTTTTGTAACAAGTAGAGGCAGATTTGGGGTTGCCTACCTGATCAGATTAATTTGGCAACTGTGGCAAGTTTATACTTACTTTATGGTGCACCCCAACAGATAGGATTATGTTGTATGGTCATGTGGGCCATCAGCCCATTCAAACCACAGACGTATCCATCAGATTACTCTCTGCAAAGTTATTCTGTAAGGTAGCCTATAGGATACAATCACTTATGCTCCTGCCTTAGGCTGTTGTTAAACAGGACCAATACTACCGGCAAATGCAATTTCTACATGATTTAAGCTAAAAGGGGCTTAATAAATACACCCCTCAGACTGCTGGCAGCAAAAACCCAGAATACATTAATCAAGTGTATTTTGTTTTTAAGCAGATGGCCCTTCCTTACTACTAGCAATGGTCACAATGGATTTATAGGCCATTTTAAACAGCCTGTTTAGAATGCTGATTTAAAGGGGGGAACTCAGACAATTTTAAGCCTGATCCCTTTACTTGCCTAGGAGCTATCATGGCAAAAAAGTTACTATGAAATGTAATATATTATATATAGATAGAAGTTGCAATAAAATATAATTATGCACTTCAATAAAGTAAGTCATGTTTATATAATGTCAGATTCACCTTTACGTCAAATACAAAGCAAAGTTATCTGTTTAATTCCGAATAAATTAGACAAATCCAAATATTCTGGTAAGTCAGTGACCCTTAAAACCAGCCATACCCAAGTCATTATCTCCCAGCTGCTCTGACCTACAGTCTGTTACTGTGCTGTTCAATTCCACATTGTCATTTTGTAATATAACACATGCAATGTTCAGAGACCGAATCCAATTACTTCTTTACAGTATACATTCATTTCTCATATTAACTGTAGATAGCCCTATAGTTAATATGACAATTGTATGTTTGCATATAATTAATTGCCTTGCCTGGAGTGATAAATAGTGCAGTGTTTTTGCTCAAGTTATAGCATCATTCAATTTTGAAAACAAAAACTGTACTATTTATCTCTAAAATATTAGTGTGTGTGTGTGTATATATATATATATATACTTCATTATTTTATCAAGTGGAGAGAGATAAAGTACCAACCAATCAGCTCCCAACTGTCAATTTACAGGCTATGTTTAAAAAATGACAGGTGCTGATCGGTTAGTACTTTATCTCTCTCCACTTTATCTATCTCCACTTGATAAAATAATGAAACGTGTATATAAAACAAATATTTGAGAGATAAACAGTTTTTTGTTTTCAAATTTCACTGATGCTATAACTTAAATTATAAGAAGAGGGAAAACACTGCACCATTTATCACTCCACAACAGGCAAGGCACTTACTTACATGCAAACATAACATTGTCATATTACTATAGGGCTATCTACAGTTAAAATGAGGAATGAATGTATATTGTAAAGATGTAATTGGGTTCGGCCTGTACACCTGTACCTGTACACACGTAGGTTAGCAGATTTATGCTGGCTATTTTGTATATGCATGTGTGATTTATATACATTTTTTTTTTTTTTGGTTGAACAGTTGCGTTTGTGAATGATTTGTGCTGATTAATTATATTTGGGTATGTATTGTAAACAGCAGTGACCAGCCCTACACTTAAGTATATTCATATGGTGTTTTTAGCTCTGTATTAAAAAAAAGTGCACTTTGGGCCTGATCAGTGGCGTAACTAGGGTATTTGGAGCCCAGGACAAATTTTGAAAAGGGAGCCCCCCCCGATGTGGGGCAAAAAAATGGGCGTGGTCACTTAAAAATAGGGCGTGTCAGCATGACACACCCCTTTATTTTCACACTGAACATTCCTATCCATATGCACCTTAACCCCAGTAGTACCCCTTATACAGTCCCCCCAGTATGCAGTTGTGGGCCCTCTTATGCAGGCCCATAGTAGTGCCCCTTATACAGTATCCCCAGTAGTGGTCCCCCTTATACAACCCCCAATTAGTTCCCCTTACTCAGTACCCCCAGTAGTGGCCCCCCCAAATGCAGTGCCCCATGTAGTGTTCCGCCTTATGCAGTGCCCCCAGTAGCAGTCCCCACAATGCAGTGCGCCCAGTAGCAGTATCCCCTTATGCAGTGCCCTTTATATGGCGCCCCCAGTAGTAGTCCCCCCCCTATGCAGTGCCCTTTATATAGTGCCCCCAGCAGTAGTCTCCCCATGCAGTTTTCCCAGTAGTGGTCCCCTTATGCAGGCACCCAGTAGTGATCCCCCCTATCCAGTGCCCCCTGTAGTGGCCATTCCTATTATTGCCCCCAGTAGTGGTCCCCCCAGTGCAGTGCCTCTAGTAGTAGGCCCCTTTTATAATGCCCCCAGTGGTAGTTCCCCCCCAAGTAGTAGTCCCCAGTAGAGGTTCCCCCTCCCGATTGAGTGCCCCCAGTAGTAGCCCCCCCCAGTAGAGGTCCTCCCAATAATGGTGCCCCCAGTAGTAGCCACCCCTCCCACATTGTGCTCCCACCCCCAGTAGACGTCCCCCCAGTAGT
Organism: Taudactylus pleione; assembly: GCA_031769625.1. Lineage (NCBI taxonomy): Eukaryota > Metazoa > Chordata > Amphibia > Anura > Myobatrachidae > Taudactylus > Taudactylus pleione. The sequence goes on from JAUIMM010000175.1 coordinate 1,824,669, forward strand.
AGCCACCCCCGTCCCCGTTGTGCCCCCAGTAGTGGAGATAGGTTAAAAAATAAATATATCTAAAAATATACTTACCTGAATCCACGCTGCTGCTGCTCCGGTCCGCGACACCGCTCCCGCCGCCGCCCGCCAGTCCTCCCGGGCTGGCACGCTCAGCATTATGGGACAGACGTCATGATGTCATGAGGTCTGTCCCATTACCCACTGCAGGAGCCGGACGGAAGCCCGGCTCTTGCAGTGGGTGCTGCAGCAGTCAATGAGAGTCTATCTGACTCTCATTGGCTGCTGTTTAACACACGCATTGCCGCCAGCGCTGGCGGCGATGCGTGTGTTATGCACAGCCTGAGCCCGCCTCCTAGCGCTATTGGGCAAGCGCTCAGGGGGAGGGAACGGGCTCAGCTGTGCAGCACAGGACCGGCGCTGGAAGCCTAGCGCCGGTCCTGTGTAAATGTGTAGCGCTGACCGCACTCATTGCGGTCGGCGCTACACTGGCTAACTCTGGCGGGCGGGCCGGTACCGTGGCCGGCGGCGCCCCCCCCGCGCCGCCGGTCCCACGCACCCAGGGCACGTACCCCACTCGCCCTGCCCTAGTTAGGGCACTGGGCCTGATTCAGTAAGGACCGCTATTGCGATCGCAATAGCGATTACGCACGCAGTCTCACTGCGAAGATATGCTAATTATTGCAATCGCAGTGCCATATGCAGCCTACCATAAGGACGCCCCCTTTACCTTAGACACATCCGTAACACTTTGCAAGACTGTGAAACCATCGGTAACATCGAGGACAATCGGAGCCTCACGCACACTTGCACAAGGTCTGACCTTACTCAGGAATTGCTAACCTCATCGCGCGCAGTAAAAGCCTGAGCTGCGTATGGTATCGATGTGGCCAGTTTATGCACGCCCTTGTAACAACGTTCAAACAAACACACTGACACGTCTGCGTTTTGCTGACCACCCCCCCGTCACCACCCCCAAACGGTTCTTCCTGTCAATCACTCTGCGACGGGTCTGTGTAGTCACTGCGATCACAGTCCCGATCACGCACTGCAATGCATACGAACATGATACACAGGTGTGCAATGGTCTGTGATGGATGAGCCTTATAAAAGGTGGACACTTGTGGGTTTGGTCACTTGCTGCTGACATTGGACTGAGGTTGTGCCATGAGTAAGGTCCATGAAGGACCGAAGTGACAGCTGAATATTCTAATAATATTCTAAATAAAACTTTAAACTATTATAAGACTATCATTTAAATTATATAAAAACTAACGTCACAAAACAGCATACTTACGTACCTTCTCCACTCTGGGAGAAGCCTAGAGGGCAGATGTAGCTGACTAGTGATGGGTGTGGGGCCAGGTGCTTTGCGTTATTAGGCCCCATAGAATCGCATAATATAGCACAGGCTAAATAGGTGAATCTCTAGGGTGCCATTTGTCTAGGGTGCAGCCCAGCAGGAAACACAATGCTTGGTGGTGAGATTGGTGGTGGGATTCGCTGCAGTTTAAGGGGCACCAAATTAGACATGGGCAGCTCTCTTCTGCCCTTCCACATGGAACAGTGATTCCCAGCATTCAGGGGGGATGCGGGAGGACCACCTACTATTCCGCGGGTCCGGGGCACTCCTCACGATTTCGTGAGTCTCCTGGACGTTCCGTAATTTTATCCAATTTTGTGTTCTCATTTTTATTCAATGTCTTCTAAACATACAGTATCACATATTATATATACCCTTTGCACTCAGTGGTTTTATATCCACATGTAACAAAAAGATCTTTTTTGGTGGAATTTTCATTCCATCGAATCCATGCATGCCATAAGTAACATTAGATTTACAGCAGCAGTTGCAGAAATTACAGAATGTTTCTCTTCTGTGCCAGATTAATTCCCCATAAAAATTTTTTTTTACATCAATCTTTATAAATATGGCTAAAGATTAGTTGTTTTTAATGTTTATTTTTCCAACTAAGAACTTTGGCCCTCATTCAGAGCCGTACGCTCTGAGCAGAGCGCACGCTCTGAATGAGGGCCGGGCTCCATTTTCATGGAGCGTCCTCCTGGATGCTCGTATAGCTGTGGGTCACAACCCACAGGCTATACGAGCGTGCTTTGTGATGGCCACGATGGTCGAGACCATCGCGACCATCGAAATTGCGAGCCGGAGCCTGCGGTTGAGGTTTTCAACCGCAAGCTCCGGAGTGATTTTGGCTCTATCAGAGCCAAAATCACTCCCACTGACATCACTAGTGATGTCAGTGGGCCGGCTTCTGACGGGAGGCGTTCCCGTGGGAACGCCCCCGTCAGGGAGGCACGCCCCCCAAAGGGGGCGTGCTGTCAATCAACATTGACAGCACGCCCCCTTTGATCGGACACAACGAGCGAAGGACTTTCCTTCGCTCGTCGCGTCTGGCGCATGCGCACGACGGAGCTCCCTCCGTCGTGCGCATGCTCAGTGCATAACATCGACCCACTTGCGAGCGGACAGCCGCTCGCGAGTGGGTCTGAATCAGGCCCTTTGACATAAGAAAGAAAGAAACAGAACAGCCAAATTCATCCAAATTCAAGGAAGTGTTTTTTTTCTTTTACATTTTGTCAGATTATAGATGCGCTGATAATATCTTTACTATATGTGGAGGAACAACAAAAGCTATGCACAGGGGCGTAACTATTTGAAGGCCCCATAGCAGAATTTTCAAGTGCCCCTATTTACCACCCAAGGGTGAAGAATGTATATAACACATGTAACTTTGACAAGAAAGATGGGCCCCCCAGATCTCTAGGCCCCATAGCAGTTGCGTCCCTTGCACCTATGGTAGTTATGCCCTTGACTACGGAAAACATTAGATCATATTTCAATTTATAACATTTAAATTTAAATCTTGATATTTTCATTCAATTTGAAGACATTTTTTGGAGATGTTGGAAGGATTGCGCTGCTGTGCTGCCTCCAACCATTAGTTACACTGAGCAAGAAGTCACATGGACCCAGTGGAGCTCCGTCAGAAGAGGTCCAACCTCTGAAATGTGCTACTGCGCATGTGCGGTGTCTCCACGCATCTTTACTCACTTTGCGTCCATGAGGACATGACTGACTCTAAAACCGCTTATCCACTTGCAGATAGTGGAACGACAATACGATTACAACATTGTAATCGTACAGTCGTTCCTCATCCCCTGTAGTGCTTACACTGAACGGTATGTTGTTCAGTGCAGACACCCGCCCTCATTCCTGAACATGGTCAAACTCTCGTTATCGGCAGGTTAACCGGCATGTTCAGGCGATGATTGATGTCGGAAACGACCAGCTGGAGCACTCATCGCTGGTCGTTTCCAACATTAAACTGAACGATTTATACACGATTATTGAGCGATTGAACGATAACGATTTCATATATCTGCAAGTGGATACGTGGCTTGAGACTCTCACCACAGCCAGAGCCATTTCAGCATCTAAACATAATGACAAGTACACTGTACCACTACGATATATAGTAGAATACCACAGCTACAATTTGCCGATGCATTCGACAAGCTCACGCCCGACGCACTACAACGCCCAGCATTACCATAAGCTCCAGGCTGCTATATTACCATAAATCTAAAAACTGGTTAAGCACAGCACGTGTGGACTAACCGCCACCAGCACCAACACCTGGGTTACACACACACTACCATTCGTAGCTTTGTCAATACATGTGTACCTAGGTTTAATTTCTTACCTGGAGGACTACTGCACTAAAGGCCTGATTCAGAGATGTACGTTTATCTGATGCATGTGCAGAACGGGATCTTGCTCGCAGAACCCCCAAACCGCAGGTGCGTTTGGGGGTGGAGCATGCCTGTTCACTGTTCCCAGAAACGGGAGCATGTTGACCTTATTTTCCAGGAGGGACGAGGCCAGGTCCTGCGTCTGCAGTCGCAGATTCCTGGCCTCTTACATGACCAGCGGAATTGTATGTAATACTGGCTGTCTGGATGTCTCCTGTCAAAATACAGACAGCAGTATCCCCTTAGTGCCTAACCCTAACCCCCCCAGTAGTGCCTAACCCTAACTCTCCACCCTAAGGGTGCCCAACCCTAACTCCCCCCCAAAAAATCTAACCCTAACCCATCTACACTTCCTAAACCTAACACTCCCACCCCCGCGGCAAACAGCTAAAGGCACTGCGAACTTATCTCGATCAGGCTGGCTTCCTTCTGGATTCCGGTTTCGGGATTAAGATAGGTGTCGGTATTTCGACGCCTATCTTAAGTCCCATGTAGGACTTTCAGCATCAGGATTCAGACCTGCGGCATGCCGTCCGCCGGTCTGATAACTACATCCCTGACCAGCAACCAGTCAGGCTGCGGGAAACTGCATCTCCCACAGCCTGACCAAAGGAGCGACCATCATGACCGTCAGTCACGATGGATGCGATGATGCAGCAAGGAGGTGTCTGACCCCTCCTTCTGCATTTACATCTGAGATGGACGGATTTGCCGCTTGTGTGAGGTTCTGCAAATCCGTCCACTTCTCAATCGGGCCCTAAGTCCATTCAGCTAAGCAATTCGGTGACAACTTTACTCTGCTACTAATATCTGCCGTCACCATACTACTCTGCTACTAATATCTGCCGTCACCATACTACTCTGCTACTAATATCTGCCGACACCATACTACTCTGCTACTAATATCTGCCGTCACCATACTATTCTGCCACTAATATCTGGTCTCACCACACTACTCTGCAACTAATATCTGCTCTCATCATACTACTCTACTACTACTATCTGCTGTCACCATACTACTCTGCTACTAATATCTGCTGTCACCATACTACACTGCTACTAATATCTGCCGCCACCATACAACTCTGCTACTAATATCTGCCGTCACCATACTACTCTGCTACTAATATCTGCTGTCACCATACTACTCTGCTACTAATCTCTGCTGTCACCATACTACTCTGCTACTAATATCTGCCATCACCATACTACTCTGCTACTAATATCTGCCATCACCATACTACTCTGCTACAAATATCTGCTCTCACCATACTACTCTGCTACTAATATCTGCTCTCACCATACTACTCTACTACTACTATCGGCTGTCACCAAACTACTCTACTACTACTATCTGCCGTCACCATACTACTCTGCTACTAATATCTGCTCTCACCATACTACTCTACTACTACTATCGGCTGTCACCAAACTACTCTACTACTAATATCTGCCGTCACCATACTACTCTGCTAATAATATCTGCCGTAACCATAGTACTCTGCTACTAAAATCTTCATCACCATACTACTCTACTACTACTTTCTGCCGTAACCATACTACTCTGCTACTAATATCTGCTGTCACCATACTACTTGGCTACTAAAATCTTCATCACCATACTACTCTACTACTAATTTCTGCTGTAAAAATACTACTCTGCTACTAATATCTGCTGTCACCATACTACTCTGCTACTAATATCTGCTGTCACCATGCTACTCTGCTTCTAATATCTCCCGTCACCATACTACTCTACTACTACTATCGGCTGTCACCATACTACTCTGCTACTAATATCTGCTCTCACCATGCTACTCTGCTTCTAATATCTCCCGTCACCATACTACTCTACTACTACTATCGGCTGTCACCATACTACTCTGCTACTAATATCTGCTCTCACCATACTACTTTACTACTACTATCTGCTGTCACCATACTACTCTACTACTACTATCTGCCGTCACCATACTACTCTGCTACTAATATCTGCCATCACCATACTACTCTGCTACTAATATCTGCCAGCACCATACTACTCTGCTACTACTATCTGCCATCATCATACTACTCTGCTACAAATATCTGCTCTCACCATACTACTCTGCTACTAATATCTGCCATCACCATACTACTCTGCTACTAATATCTGCTCTCACCATACTACTCTGCTACTAATATCTGCCGTCACCACACTACTCTGCTACTAATATCTGCCGTCACCATACTACTCTGCGCTACTAATATCTGCCGTCACCATACTACTATGCTACTAATATCTGCCCTCACCAAACTACTCTGCTACTAATATCAGCCATCACCATACTACTCTGCTACTAATATCTGGTCTCCCCATACTACTCTGCTACTAATATCTGCTCTCACCATACTACTCTGCTACTAATATCTGCCGTCACTATACTACTCTGCTACTTTCTGCTCTCACCATACTACTCTGCTACTAATATCTGCCATCACCATACTACTCTAGTACTAATATCTGCTCTCACCATACTACTCTGCTACTAATATCTGCTCTCACCATACTACTCTGCTACTAATATCTGCCATCACCGTACTACTCTAGTACTAATATCTGCTCTCACCATACTACTCTGCTACTAATATCTGCCATCACCACACTACTCTGCTACTAATATCTACCGTCACCATACTACTCTGCTACTAATATCTGCCGTCACCATACTACTCTGCTACTAATATCTGCCCTCACCATACTACTCTGCTACTAATATCTGCCGTCACCATACTACTCTGCTACTAATATCTGCTCTCACCATACTACTCTGCTACTAATATCTGCTCTCACCATACTACTCTGCTACTAATATCTGCTCTCACCATACTACTCTGCTACTAATATCTGCTGTCACCATACTACTCTGCTACTAATATCTGCTCTCACCATACTACTCTGCTACTAATATCTGCTCTCACCATACTACTCTGCTACTTATATCTGCCGTCACTATACTACTCTGCTACTAATATCTGCTGTCACTATACTACTCTGCTACTAATATCTGCTCTCTCCGTACTACTCTGCTACTAAAAGCTGCTCTCACATACTACTCTGCTACAAATATCTGGTCTCACCATACTACTCTGCTACTAATATCTGCCGTCACTGTACAACTCTGCTACTAATATCTGCTCTCACCATACTACTCTGCTACTAATGTCTGCCGTCACCATACTACTCTGCTACTAATATCTGCTATCACCATACTTCTCTGCTACTACTATCGGATGTCACCATACTACTCTGCTACTAATATCTGCTCTCACCATACTACTCTGCTACTAATATATGCCATCACCATACTACTCTGCCACTAATATCTGCCGTCACCATACTACTCTGCTACTAATATCTGCCGTCACCATACTACTCTGCTACTAATATCTGCTCTCACCATACTACTCTGCTACTAATATCTACCGTCATCATACTACTCTGCTACTAATATCTGCCGTCACCATACTACTCTGCTACTAAAATCTCCCATCACCATACTACTCTGCTACTAATATCTCCTGTCACCATAATACTCTGCTACTAATATCTCCCGTCACCATACTATTCTGCTAGAAACATCTGCTGTCACCATACTACTCTTCTACTAATATCTGCTCTCACCATACTACTCTGCTACTAATATCTGCCATCACCATACTACTCTGCTACTAATATCTGCCGTCACCATACTACTCTGCTACTAATATCTGCCGACACCATACTACTCTGCTACTAATATCTGCCGTCACCACACTACTCTGCTACTAATATCTGGTCTCACCACACTACTCTGCTACTAATATCTGCTCTCATCATACTACTCTACTACTACTATCTGCTGTCACCATACTACTCTGCTACTAATATCTGCTGTCACCATACTACTCTGCTACTAATATCTGCCGCCACCATACAACTCTGCTACTAATATCTGCCGTCACCATACTACTCTGTTACTAATATCTGCTGTCAGCATACTACTCTGCTACTAATATCTGCTGTCACCATACTACTCTGCTACTAATCTCTGCTGTCACCATACTACTCTGCTACTAATATCTGCCGTCACCATACTACTCTGCTACTAATATCTGCCACCACCATACAACTCTGCTACTAATATCTACTCTCACCATACTACTCTGCAACAAATATCTGCTCTCACCATACTACTCTACTACTACTATCGGCTGTCACCAAACTACTCTACTACTACTATCTGCCGTCACCATACTACTCTGCTACTAATATCTGCTCTCATCATACTACTCTACTACTACTATCGGCTGTCACCATACTACTCTGCTACTAATATCTGCTCTCACCATTCTACACTACTACTACTATCTGCTGTCACCATACTACCCTACTACTACTATCTGCCGTCACCATACTACTCTGCTACTAATATCTGCCGTCACCATACTACTCTGCTAATAATATCTGCCGTAACCATAGTACTCTGCTACTAAAATCTTCATCACCATACTACTCTACTACTAATTTCTGCCGTAACCATACTACTCTGCTACTAATATCTGCTGTCACCATACTACTCTGCTACTAAAATCTTCATCACCATACTACTCTACTACTAATTTCTGCTGTAACCATACTACTCTGCTACTAATATCTGCTGTCACCGTACTACTCTGCTACTAATATCTGCCGTGACCATGCTACTCTGCTACTAATATCTCCTGTCACCATACTACTCTTCTACTACTATCGGCTGTCACCATACTACTCTGCTGCTAATATCTGCTCTCACCATACTACTTTACTACTACTATCTGCTGTCATCATACTACTCTACTACTACTATCTGCCATCACCATACTACTCTGCTACTAATATCTGCCATCACCATACTACTCTGCTACTAATATCTGCCACCACCATACTACTCTGCTACTACTATCTGCCATCATCATACTACTCTGCTACAAATATCTGCTCTCACCATACAACTCTGCTACTAATATCTGCCGTCACCATACTACTCTGCTACTAATATCTGCCCTCACCATACTACTCTGCTACTAATATCTGCCGTCACCACACTACTCTGCTAATAATATCTGCCGTCATCATACTACTCTGCGCTACTAATATCTGCCGTCACCATACTACTATGCTACTAATATCTGCCCTCACCATACTACTCTGCTACTAATATCTGCCGTCACCTTACTACTCTGCTACTAATATCTGCTCTCACCATACTACTATGCTACTAATATCTGCTCTCACCATACTACTCTGCTACTAATATCTGCCGTCACTATACTACTCTGCTACTAATATCTGCCGTCACTATACTACTCTGCTACTAATATCTGCTCTCACCATGCTACTCTGCTACTAATATCTGCTCTCACCATACTACTCTGCTAATAATATCTGCCGTCACCATATACTCTGCTTCTAATATCTGCTCTCACCATACTACTCTGCTACTAATATGCTACTAATATCTACCGTCACCATACTACTCTGCTACTAAAATCTGCCGTCACCATACTACTCTGCTACTAAAATCTCCCATCACCATACTACTCTGCTACTAATATCTCCCGTCACCATAATACTCTGCTACTAACATCTCCTGTCACCATTCTACTCTGCGACTGATATCTCCCGTCACCATACTACTCTGCTACTAAAATCTCCCATCACCATACTACTCTGCTACTAATATCTCCCGTCACCATACTACTCTGCTTCTAATATCTCCCGTCACCATAATACTCTGCCACTAATATCTCCCGTCACCATATTACTCTGCTACTGATATCTCCCGTCACCAAACTATTCTGCTACTAACATCTGCTGTCACCATACTACTCTGCTACTAATATCTGCTCTCACCATACTACTCTGCTACTAATATCTGCCATCACCATACTACTCTGCTACTAATATCTCCCGTCACCATACTACTCTGCTACTACTATCGGCTGTCACCATACTACTCTGCTACAAATATCTGCTCTCACCATACTACTCTGCTACTAATATCTGCCATCACCATACTACTCTGCTACTAATATCTGCCATCACCATACTACTCTGCTACTAATATCTGCTGTCACCATACTACTCTGCTACTAATATCTGCCATCACCATACTACTCTGCTACTAATATCTGCTCTCACCATACTACTCTGCTACTAATATCTGCCATCACCATACTACTCTGCAGCTACTGTCTGCTGTCACCATACTACTCTGCTACTAATATCTGCTCTCACCATACTACTTTACTACTACTATCTGCCGTCACCATACTACTCTGCTACTAATATCTGCTCTCACCATACTTCTCTGCTACTAATATCTGCCGTCACCATAATACTCTGCTACTAATATCTGCTCTCACCATTCTACTCTGCTTCTAATATCTGCCGTCACCACACTACTCTGCTACTAATATCTGCCGTCACCATACTACTCTGCTACTAATATCTGCCGTCACCATACTACTCTCCTACTAATATCTGTTGTCACCATACTACTCTGCTACTAATATCTGCCCTCACCATACTACTCTGCTACTAATATCTGCTGTCACCATACTACTCTGCTACTAATATCTGCTCTCACCAAACTACTCTGCTACTAATATCTGCTCTCACCATACTACTCTGCTACTAATATCTGCCATCACTATACTACTCTGCTACTAATATCTGCTCTCACCATACTACTCTGCTACTAATATCTGCTCTCATATACTACTCTGCTACAAATATCTGCTCTCACCATACTACTCTGCTGCTAATATCTGCTCTCACCATACTACTCTGCTGCTAATATCTGCCGTCACCATACTACTCAGCTACTAATATCTGCCATCACCATACTACTCTGTTACTAATATCTGCTCTCACCATACTACTCTGCTACTAATATCTGCCGTCACCATACTACTCTGCTACTAATATCTGCCGTCACCATACTACTCAGCTATTAATATCTGCCGTCACCATACTACTCTGCTACTAATATCTGCTCTCACCATACTACTCTGCTACTAATATCTACCGTCATCATACTACTCTGCTACTAATATCTGCCGTCACCATACTACTCTGCTACTAAAATCTCCCGTCACCATACTACTCTGCTACTAATATCTCCTGTCACCATAATACTCTGCTACTAATATCTCCCGTCACCATACTATTCTGCTAGAAACATCTGCTGTCACCATACTACTCTTCTACTAATATCTGCTCTCACCATACTACTCTGCTACTAATATCTGCCGTCACCATACTACTCTGCTACTAATATCTGCCGTCACCATACTACTCTGCTACTAATATCTGCCGACACCATACTACTCTGCTACTAATATCTGCCGTCACCACACTACTCTGCTACTAATATCTGGTCTCACCACACTACTCTGCTACTAATATCTGCTCTCATCATACTACTCTACTACTACTATCTGCTGTCACCATACTACTCTGCTACTAATATCTGCTGTCACCATACTACTCTGCTACTAATGTCTGCCGCCACCATACAACTCTGCTACTAATATCTGCCGTCACCATACTACTCTGTTACTAATATCTGCTGTCAGCATACTACTCTGCTACTAATATCTGCTGTCACCATACTACTCTGCTACTAATCTCTGCTGTCACCATACTACTCTGCTACTAATATCTGCCGTCACCATACTACTCTGCTACTAATATCTGCCACCACCATACAACTCTGCTACTAATATCTACTCTCACCATACTACTCTGCAACAAATATCTGCTCTCACCATACTACTCTACTACTACTATCGGCTGTCACCAAACTACTCTACTACTACTATCTGCCGTCACCATACTACTCTGCTACTAATATCTGCTCTCATCATACTACTCTACTACTACTATCGGCTGTCACCATACTACTCTGCTACTAATATCTGCTCTCACCATTCTACACTACTACTACTATCTGCTGTCACCATACTACCCTACTACTACTATCTGCCGTCACCATACTACTCTGCTACTAATATCTGCCGTCACCATACTACTCTGCTAATAATATCTGCCGTAACCATAGTACTCTGCTACTAAAATCTTCATCACCATACTACTCTACTACTAATTTCTGCCGTAACCATACTACTCTGCTACTAATATCTGCTGTCACCATACTACTCTGCTACTAAAATCTTCATCACCATACTACTCTACTACTAATTTCTGCTGTAACCATACTACTCTGCTACTAATATCTGCTGTCACCGTACTACTCTGCTACTAATATCTGCCGTGACCATGCTACTCTGCTACTAATATCTCCTGTCACCATACTACTCTTCTACTACTATCGGCTGTCACCATACTACTCTGCTGCTAATATCTGCTCTCACCATACTACTTTACTACTACTATCTGCTGTCATCATACTACTCTACTACTACTATCTGCCATCACCATACTACTCTGCTACTAATATCTGCCATCACCATACTACTCTGCTACTAATATCTGCCACCACCATACTACTCTGCTACTACTATCTGCCATCATCATACTACTCTGCTACAAATATCTGCTCTCACCATACAACTCTGCTACTAATATCTGCCGTCACCATACTACTCTGCTACTAATATCTGCCCTCACCATACTACTCTGCTACTAATATCTGCCGTCACCACACTACTCTGCTAATAATATCTGCCGTCATCATACTACTCTGCGCTACTAATATCTGCCGTCACCATACTACTATGCTACTAATATCTGCCCTCACCATACTACTCTGCTACTAATATCTGCCGTCACCTTACTACTCTGCTACTAATATCTGCTCTCACCATACTACTATGCTACTAATATCTGCTCTCACCATACTACTCTGCTACTAATATCTGCCGTCACTATACTACTCTGCTACTAATATCTGCCGTCACTATACTACTCTGCTACTAATATCTGCTCTCACCATGCTACTCTGCTACTAATATCTGCTCTCACCATACTACTCTGCTAATAATATCTGCCGTCACCATATACTCTGCTTCTAATATCTGCTCATACCATACTACTCTGCTACTAATATGCTACTAATATCTACCGTCACCATACTACTCTGCTACTAAAATCTGCCGTCACCATACTACTCTGCTACTAAAATCTCCCATCACCATACTACTCTGCTACTAATATCTCCCGTCACCATAATACTCTGCTACTAACATCTCCCGTCACCATTCTACTCTGCGACTGATATCTCCCGTCACCATACTACTCTGCTACTAAAATCTCCCATCACCATACTACTCTGCTACTAATATCTCCCGTCACCATACTACTCTGCTTCTAATATCTCCCGTCACCATAATACTCTGCCACTAATATCTCCCGTCACCATATTACTCTGCTACTGATATCTCCCGTCACCAAACTATTCTGCTACTAACATCTGCTGTCACCATACTACTCTGCTACTAATATCTGCTCTCACCATACTACTCTGCTACTAATATCTGCCATCACCATACTACTCTGCTACTAATATCTCCCGTCACCATACTACTCTGCTACTACTATCGGCTGTCACCATACTACTCTGCTACTAATATCTGCTCTCACCATACTACTCTGCTACTAATATCTGCCATCACCATACTACTCTGCTACTAATATCTGCCATCACCATACTACTCTGCTACTAATATCTGCTGTCACCATACTACTCTGCTACTAATATCTGCCATCACCATACTACTCTGCTACTAATATCTGCTCTCACCATACTACTCTGCTACTAATATCTGCCATCACCATACTACTCTGCAGCTACTGTCTGCTGTCACCATACTACTCTGCTACTAATATCTGCTCTCACCATACTACTTTACTACTACTATCTGCCGTCACCATACTACTCTGCTACTAATATCTGCTCTCACCATACTTCTCTGCTACTAATATCTGCCGTCACCATAATACTCTGCTACTAATATCTGCTCTCACCATTCTACTCTGCTTCTAATATCTGCCGTCACCACACTACTCTGCTACTAATATCTGCCGTCACCATACTACTCTGCTACTAATATCTGCCGTCACCATACTACTCTCCTACTAATATCTGTTGTCACCATACTACTCTGCTACTAATATCTGCCCTCACCATACTACTCTGCTACTAATATCTGCTGTCACCATACTACTCTGCTACTAATATCTGCTCTCACCAAACTACTCTGCTACTAATATCTGCTCTCACCATACTACTCTGCTACTAATATCTGCCATCACTATACTACTCTGCTACTAATATCTGCTCTCACCATACTACTCTGCTACTAATATCTGCTCTCATATACTACTCTGCTACAAATATCTGCTCTCACCATACTACTCTGCTGCTAATATCTGCTCTCACCATACTACTCTGCTGCTAATATCTGCCGTCACCATACTACTCAGCTACTAATATCTGCCATCACCATACTACTCTGTTACTAATATCTGCTCTCACCATACTACTCTGCTACTAATATCTGCCGTCACCATACTACTCTGCTACTAATATCTGCCGTCACCATACTACTCAGCTATTAATATCTGCCGTCACCATACTACTCTGCTACTAATATCTGCTCTCACCATACTACTCTGCTACTAATATCTACCGTCATCATACTACTCTGCTACTAATATCTGCCGTCACCATACTACTCTGCTACTAAAATCTCCCGTCACCATACTACTCTGCTACTAATATCTCCTGTCACCATAATACTCTGCTACTAATATCTCCCGTCACCATACTATTCTGCTAGAAACATCTGCTGTCACCATACTACTCTTCTACTAATATCTGCTCTCACCATACTACTCTGCTACTAATATCTGCCGTCACCATACTACTCTGCTACTAATATCTGCCGTCACCATACTACTCTGCTACTAATATCTGCCGACACCATACTACTCTGCTACTAATATCTGCCGTCACCACACTACTCTGCTACTAATATCTGGTCTCACCACACTACTCTGCTACTAATATCTGCTCTCATCATACTACTCTACTACTACTATCTGCTGTCACCATACTACTCTGCTACTAATATCTGCTGTCACCATACTACTCTGCTACTAATGTCTGCCGCCACCATACAACTCTGCTACTAATATCTGCCGTCACCATACTACTCTGTTACTAATATCTGCTGTCAGCATACTACTCTGCTACTAATATCTGCTGTCACCATACTACTCTGCTACTAATCTCTGCTGTCACCATACTACTCTGCTACTAATATCTGCCGTCACCATACTACTCTGCTACTAATATCTGCCACCACCATACAACTCTGCTACTAATATCTACTCTCACCATACTACTCTGCAACAAATATCTGCTCTCACCATACTACTCTACTACTACTATCGGCTGTCACCAAACTACTCTACTACTACTATCTGCCGTCACCATACTACTCTGCTACTAATATCTGCTCTCATCATACTACTCTACTACTACTATCGGCTGTCACCATACTACTCTGCTACTAATATCTGCTCTCACCATTCTACACTACTACTACTATCTGCTGTCACCATACTACCCTACTACTACTATCTGCCGTCACCATACTACTCTGCTACTAATATCTGCCGTCACCATACTACTCTGCTAATAATATCTGCCGTAACCATAGTACTCTGCTACTAAAATCTTCATCACCATACTACTCTACTACTAATTTCTGCCGTAACCATACTACTCTGCTACTAATATCTGCTGTCACCATACTACTCTGCTACTAAAATCTTCATCACCATACTACTCTACTACTAATTTCTGCTGTAATCATACTAGTCTGCTACTAATATCTGCTGTCACCGTACTACTCTGCTACTAATATCTGCCGTCACCATGCTACTCTGCTACTAATATCTCCCGTCACCATACTACTCTTCTACTACTATCGGCTGTCACCATACTACTCTGCTGCTAATATCTGCTCTCACCATACTACTTTACTACTACTATCTGCTGTCATCATACTACTCTACTACTACTATCTGCCATCACCATACTACTCTGCTACTAATATCTGCCATCACCATACTACTCTGCTACTAATATCTGCCACCACCATACTACTCTGCTACTACTATCTGCCATCATCATACTACTCTGCTACAAATATCTGCTCTCACCATACAACTCTGCTACTAATATCTGCCGTCACCATACTACTCTGCTACTAATATCTGCCCTCACCATACTACTCTGCTACTAATATCTGCCGTCACCACACTACTCTGCTAATAATATCTGCCGTCATCATACTACTCTGCGCTACTAATATCTGCCGTCACCATACTACTATGCTACTAATATCTGCCCTCACCATACTACTCTGCTACTAATATCTGCCGTCACCTTACTACTCTGCTACTAATATCTGCTCTCACCATACTACTATGCTACTAATATCTGCTCTCACCATACTACTCTGCTACTAATATCTGCCGTCACTATACTACTCTGTTACTTATATCTGCCGTCACTATACTACTCTGCTACTAATATCTGCTCTCACCATGCTACTCTGCTACTAATATCTGCTCTCACCATACTACTCTGCCACAAATATCTGCTCTCACCATACTACTCTGCTACTAATATCTGCTCTCACCATACTACTCTGCTACTAATATCTGCTCTCACCATACTACTCTGCTACTAATATCTGCTCTCACCATACTACTCTGCTACTAATATCTGCTCTCACCATACTACTCTGCTACTAATATCTGCCATCACCGTACTACTCTGCTACTAATATCTGCTCTCACCGTACTACTCTGCTACTAATATCTGCCGTCACCACACTACTCTGCTACAAAGATCTACCGTCACCATACTACTCTGCTACTAATATCTGCCCTCACCATACTACTCTGCTAATAATATCTGCTCTCACCATACTACTCTGCTACTAATATCTGCCTTCACCATACTACTCTGCTACTAATATCTGCTCTCACCATACTACTCTGCTACTAATATCTGCTCTCACCATACTACTCTGCTACTTATATCTGCCGTCACTATACTACTCTGCTACTAATATCTGCTGTCACTATACTACTCTGCTACTAATATTTGCTCTCTCCGAACTACTATGCTACAAATATCTGGTCTCACCATACTACTCTGCTACTAATATCTGCCGTCACTGTACTACTCTGCTACTAATATCTGCTCTCACCATACTACTCTGCTTCTAATGTCTGAAGTCACCATACTACTCTGCTACTAATATCTGCTATCACCATACTTCTCTGCTACTACTATCGGATGTCACCAAACTACTCTGCTACTAATATCTGCTCTCACCATACTACTCTGCTACTAATATATGCCATCACCATACTACTCTGCCACTAATATCTGCCGTCACCATACTACTCTGCTACTAATATCTGCCATCACCATACTACTCTGCTACTAATATCTGCTCTCACCATACTACTCTGCTACTAATATCTACCGTCACCATACTACTCTGCTACTAATATCTGCCGTCACCATACTACTCTGCTACTAAAATCTCCCATCACCATACTACTCTGCTACTAATATCTCCTGTCACCATAATATTCTGCTACTAATATCTCCCGTCACCATACTATTCTGCTAGAAACATCTGCTGTCACCATACTACTCTTCTACTAATATCTGCTCTCACCATACTACTTTGCTACTAATATCTGCCATCACCATTCTACTCTGCTACTAATATCTGCTCTTACCATACTACTCTGGTAGTAATATCTGCTCTCACCATACTATGCTACTAATATACGCCGGCACCATACTACTCTGCTACTGATATCTCCCATCACCATACTATTCTGCTATTAATATCTCCTGTCACCATACTACTCTGCTACTAATATCTGCTCGCACCATACTACTCTGCTACTAATATCTGCTCTCACCATACTACTCTGCTACTAATATCTGCTCTCGCCATACTTCTCTGCTACTAATATCTACCATCACCATACTACTCTGCTACTAATATCTGCCGTCACCATACTACTCTGCTATTAATATCTGCCCTCACCATACTACTCTGCTACTAATATCTGCCATCACCATACTACTCTGCTACTAATATCTGCCGTAACCATAGTATTCTGCTACTAAAATCTGTTTGCAGTCACCATACTACTCTGCTACTAATATCTGCTCTCACCATACTACTCTGATACTAATATCTGCCATCACCATACTACTCTGCTACTAATATCTGCTCTCACCATACTACTCTGCTAGTAATATCTGCTCTCACCATACTACTCTGCTACTAACATCTGCTCTCACCATACTACTCTGCTACTAATATCTGCTCTCCCCATACTACTCTGCTACTAATATCTGCCGTCACCATACTACTCTCCTACTAATATCTACTCTCACCATACTACTCTGCTACTGATATCTGCTCTCACTATAGTACTCTCCTACTAATAACTGCTGTCTTCATACTACTCTGATACTAATGTCTGCCGTCAGAATACTACTCTACTGCTAATATCTGCTCTCATCATACTACTCTGCTACTAATATCTACTCTCACCATACTACTCTGCTACTAATATGTGCTCTTACCATACTACTCTGCTACTAATATCTGCTCTCACCATACTACTCTGCTAATAATATCTGCCGTCACCATATACTCTGCTTCTAATATCTGCTCTCACCATACTACTCTGCTACTAATATGCTACTAATATCTACCGTCACCATTCTACTCTGCTACTAAAATCTGCCGTCACCATACTACTCTGCTACTAAAATCTCCCATCACCATACTACTCTGCTACTAATATCTTCCGTCACCATAATACTCTGCTACTAACATCTCCCGTCACCATTCTACTCTGCTACTGATATCTCCCGTCACCATACTACTCTGCTACTAAAATCTCCCATCACCATACTACTCTGCTACTAATATCTCCCGTCACCATACTACTCTGCTTCTAATATCTCCTGTCACCATAATACTCTGCCACTAATATCTCCCGTCACCATATTACTCTGCTACTGATATCTCCCGTCACCAAACTATTCTGCTACTAACATCTGCTGTCACCATACTACTCTGCTACTAATATCTGCTCTCACCATACTACTCTGCTACTAATATCTGCCATCACCATACTACTCTGCTACTAATATCTGCCATCACCATACTACTCTGCTACTAATATCTGCTGTCACCATACTACTCTGCTACTAATATCTGCCATCACCATACTACTCTGCTACTAATATCTCCCGTCACCATACTACTCTGCTACTACTATCGGCTGTCACCATACTACTCTGCTACTAATATCTGCTCTCACCATACTACTCTGCTACTAATATCTGCCATCACCATACTACTCTGCTACTAATATCTGCCATCACCATACTACTCTGCTACTAATATCTGCTGTCACCATACTACTCTGCTACTAAGATCTGCCATCACCATACTACTCTGCTACTAATATCTGCTCTCACCATACTACTCTGCTACTAATATCTGCCATCACCATACTACTCTGCAGCTACTGTCTGCTGTCACCATACTACTCTGCTACTAATATCTGCTCTCACCATACTACTTTACTACTACTATCTGCCGTCACCATACTACTCTGCTACTAATATCTGCTCTCACCATACTACTCTGCTACTGATATCTGCCGTCACCATACTACTCTGCTACTAATATCTGCTCTCACCATTCTACTCTGCTTCTAATATCTGCCGTCACCACACTACTCTGCTACTAATATCTGCCGTCACCATACTACTCTGCTACTAATATCTGCCGTCACCATACTACTCTCCTACTAATATCTGTTTTCACCATACTACTCTGCTACTAATATCTGCCCTCACCATACTACTCTGCTACTAATATCTGCTGTCACCATACTACTCTGCTACTAATATCTGCTCTCACCAAACTACTCTGCTACTAATATCTGCTCTCACCATACTACTCTGCTACTAATATCTGCCATCACTATACTACTCTGCTACTAATATCTGCTCTCACCATACTACTCTGCTACTAATATCTGCTCTCATATACTACTCTGCTACAAATATCTGCTCTCACCATACTACTCTGCTGCTAATATCTGCTCTCACCATACTTCTCTGCTACTAATATCTGCCGTCACCATACTACTCAGCTACTAATATCTGCCATCACCATACTACTCTGTTACTAATATCTGCTCTCACCATACTACTCTGCTACTAATATCTGCTGTCACCATACTACTCTGCTACTAATATCTGCCGTCACCATACTACTCAGCTATTAATATCTGCCGTCACCATACTTCTCTGCTACTAATATCTGCCGTCACCATACTACTCTGCTTCTAATATCTGCCGTCACCATACTACTCTCCTTCTAATATCTGTTGTCACCATACTACTCTGCTACTAATATCTGCCCTCACCATACTACTCTGCTACTAATATCTGCTATCACCATACTACTCTGCTACTAAAATCTCCCGTCACCATACTACTCTGCTACTAATATCTCCTGTCACCATAATACTCTGCTACTAATATCTCCCGTCACCATACTATTCTGCTAGAAACATCTGCTGTCACCATACTACTCTTCTACTAATATCTGCTCTCACCATACTACTCTGCTACTAATATCTGCCGTCACCATACTAATCTGCTACTAATATCTGCCGACACCATACTACTCTGCTACTAATATCTGGTCTCACCACACTACTCTGCTACTAATATCTGCTCTCACCATACTACTCTATTACTACTATCGGCTGTCACCATACTACTCTGCTACTAATATCTGCTCTCACCATTCTACACTACTACTACTATCTGCTGTCACCATACTACCCTACTACTACTATCTGCCGTCACCATACTACTCTGCTACTAATATCTGCCGTCACCATACTACTCTGCTAATAATATCTGCCGTAGCCATAGTACTCTGCTACTAATATCTGCTCTCACCATACTACTCTGCTACTAATTTCTGCCGTAACCATACTACTCTGCTACTAATATCTGCTGTCACCATACTACTCTGCTACTAAAATCTTCATCACCACACTACTCTACTACTAATTTCTGCTGTAACCATACTACTCTGCTACTAATATCTGCTGTCACCGAACTACTCTGCTACTAATATCTGCCGTCACCATACTATTCTGCTGCTAATATCTGCTCTCACCATACTACTTTACTACTACTATCTGCTGTCACCATACTACTCTACTACTACTATCTGCCGTCACCATACTACTCTGCTGCTAATATCTGCCATCACCATACTTCTCTGCTACTAATATCTCCCGTCACCATACTACTCTGCTACTACTATCGGCTGTCACCATACTACTCTGCTACTAATATCTGCTCTCACCATACTACTTAACTACTACTATCTGCCGTCACCATACTACTCTGCTACTAATATCTGCTCTCACCATACTACTCTGCTACTAATTTCTGCCATAACCATACTACTCTGCTACTAATATCTGCCGCCACAATACTACTCCGCTACTAATATCTGCTCTCACCATACCACTCTGCTTCTAATATCTACCGTCACCACACTACTCTGCTACTAATATCTGCCGTCTCCATACTACTCTGCTACTAATATCTGCCATCACCATACTACTCTGCTACTAATATCTGCTGTCACCATACGACTCTGCTACTAATATCTGCCCTCACCATACTACTCTGCTGCTAATATCTGCTCTCACCATACTACTCTGCTACTTATATCTGCCGTCACCGTACTACTCAGCTACTAATATCTGCCGTCACCATACTACTCTGTTACTAATATCTGCTCTCACCATACTACTCTGCTACTAATATCTGCCGTCACCATACTACTCTGCTACTAATATCTGCCGTTACCATACTACTCAGCTATTAATATCTGTCGCCACCATACTTCTCTGCTACTAATATCTGCTTTCACCATACTACTCTGCTACTAATATCTGCCGTCTTCACACTACTCTGCTACTAATATCTGCCGTCACCATACTACTCTGCTACAAATATCTGCCGTCACCATACTACTCTCCTACTAATATCTGCTGTCACCATACTACTCTGCTACTAATATCTGCCCTCACCATACTACTCTGCTACTAATATCTGCTGTCACCATACTACTCTGCTACTAATATCTGCTCTCACCAAACTACTCTGCTACTAATATCTGCTCTCACCATACTACTCTGCTACTAATATCTGCCATCACTATACTACTCTGCTACTAATATCTGCTCTCACCATACTACTCTGCTTCTAATATCTGCTCTCATATACTACTCTGCTACAAATATCTGCTCTCACCATACTTCTCTGCTGCTAATATCTGCTCTCACCATACTACTCTGCTACTAATATCTGCCGTCACCATACTACTCAGCTACTAATATCTGCCGTCACCATACTACTCTGCTACTAATATCTGCTCTCACCATACTACTCTGCTACTAATATCTGCCGTCACCATTCTACTCTGCTACTAATATCTGCCGCCACCATACTACTCAGCTACTAATATCTGCCGTCACCATACTTCTCTGCTACTAATATCTGCCGTCACCATACTACTCTGCTACTAATATCTGCCATCACCATACTACTCAGCTACTAATATCTGCCGTCACCATACTACTCTGCTACTAATATCTGCTCTCACCATACTACTCTGCTACTAATATCTGCCGTCACCATACTACTACTATCTGCTACTAATATCTGCCGTCTCCATACTACTCTGCTACTAATATCTGCCGTCACCACACTACTCAGCTACTAATATTTGCCGTCACCATACTACTCTGCTACTAATATCTACCATCACCATACTACTCTGCTACTAATATCTGCCGTCACCATACTACTCTGCTATTAATATCTGCCCTCACCATACTACTCTGCTACTAATATCTGCCATCACCATACTATTCTGCTACTAATATCTGTCTGCTGTCACCATACTACTCTGCTACTAATATCCGCTCTCACCATACGACTCTGCTACTAATATCTGCTCTCACCATACTACTCTGCTACTAATATCTGCTCTCACCATGCTACTCTGCTACTAATATCTGCTCTCACCATACTACTCTGCCACAAATATCTGCTCTCACCATACTACTCTGCTACTAATATCTGCTCTCACCATACTACTCTGCTACTAATATCTGCTCTCACCATACTACTCTGCTACTAATATCTGCCATCACCGTACTACTCTGCTACTAATATCTGCTCTCACCGTACTACTCTGCTACTAATATCTGCCGTCACCACACTACTCTGCTACAAAGATCTACCGTCACCATACTACTCTGCTACTAATATCTGCCCTCACCATACTACTCTGCTAATAATATCTGCTCTCACCATACTACTCTGCTACTAATATCTGCCATCACCATACTACTCTGCTACTAATATCTGCTCTCACCATACTACTCTGCTACTAATATCTGCTCTCACCATACTACTCTGCTACTTATATCTGCCGTCACTATACTACTCTGCTACTAATATCTGCTGTCACTATACTACTCTGCTACTAATATCTGCTCTCTCCGTACTACTATGCTACAAATATCTGGTCTCACCATACTACTCTGCTACTAATATCTGCCGTCACTGTACTACTCTGCTACTAATATCTGCTCTCACCATACTACTCTGCTTCTAATGTCTGCCGTCACTATACTACTCTGCTACTAATATCTGCTATCACCATACTTCTCTGCTACTACTATCGGATGTCACCAAACTACTCTGCTACTAATATCTGCTCTCACCATACTACTCTGCTACTAATATATGCCATCACCATACTACTCTGCTACTAATATCTGCCGTCACCATACTACTCTGCTACTAATATCTGCCATCACCATACTACTCTGCTACTAATATCTGCTCTCACCATACTACTCTGCTACTAATATCTACCGTCACCATACTACTCTGCTACTAATATCTCCCGTCACCATACTACTCTGCTACTAAAATCTCCCATCACCATACTACTCTGCTACTAATATCTCCTGTCACCATAATATTCTGCTACTAATATCTCCCGTCACCATACTATTCTGCTAGAAACAACTGCTGTCACCATACTACTCTTCTACTAATATCTGCTCTCACCATACTACTTTGCTACTAATATCTGCCATCACCATACTACTCTGCTACTAATATCTGCTCTCACCATACTACTCTGGTAGTAATATCTGCTCTCACCATACTACTCTGCTACTAATATACGCCGGCACCATACTACTCTGCTACTGATATCTCCCATCACCATACTATTCTGCTATTAATATCTCCTGTCACCATACTACTCTGCTACTAATATCTGCTCGAACCATACTACTCTGCTACTAATATCTGCTCTCACCATACTACTCTGCTACTAAAATCTCCCATCACCATACTACTCTGCTACTAATATCTCCCGTCACCATAATACTCTGCTACTAACATCTCCCGTCACCATTCTACTCTGCTACTGATATCTCCCGTCACCATACTACTCTGCTACTAAAATCTCCCATCACCATACTACTCTGCTACTAATATCTCCCGTCACCATACTACTCTGCTTCTAATATCTCCCGTCTCCATAATACTCTGCCACTAATATCTCCCGTCACCATATTACTCTGCTACTGATATCTCCCGTCACCAAACTATTCTGCTACTAACATCTGCTGTCACCATACTACTCTGCTACTAATATCTGCTCTCACCATACTACTCTGCTACTAATATCTGCCATCACCATACTACTCTGCTACTAATATCTGCCATCACCATACTACTCTGCTACTAATATCTGCTGTCACCATACTACTCTGCTACTAATATCTCCCGTCACCATACTACTCTGCTACTACTATAGGCTGTCACCATACTACTCTGCTACTAATATCTGCTCTCACCATACTACTCTGCTACTAATATCTGCCATCACCATACTACTCTGCTACTAATATCTGCCATCACCATACTACTCTGCTACTAATATCTGCTCTCGCCATACTTCTCTGCTACTAATATCTACCATCACCATACTACTCTGCTACTAATATCTGCCGTCACCATACTACTCTGCTATTAATATCTGCCCTCACCATACTACTCTGCTACTAATATCTGCCGTAACCATAGTATTCTGCTACTAAAATCTGTTTGCAGTCACCATACTACTCTGCTACTAATATCTGCTCTCACCATACTACTCTGATACTAATATCTGCCATCACCATACTACTCTGCTACTAATATCTGCTCTCACCATACTACTCTGCTAGTAATATCTGCTCTCACCATACTACTCTGCTACTAACATCTGCTCTCACCATACTACTCTGCTACTAATATCTGCTCTCCCCATACTACTCTGCTACTAATATCTGCCGTCACCATACTACTCTCCTACTAATATCTACTCTCAACATACTACTCTGCTACTGATATCTGCTCTCACTATAGTACTCTCCTACTAATAACTGCTGTCTTCATACTACTCTGATACTAATGTCTGCCGTCAGAATACTACTCTACTGCTAATATCTGCTCTCATCATACTACTCTGCTACTAATATCTACTCTCACCATACTACTCTGCTACTAATATGTGCTCTTACCATACTACTCTGCTACTAATATCTGCTCTCACCATACTACTCTGCTAATAATATCTGCCGTCACCATATACTCTGCTTCTAATATCTGCTCTCACCATACTACTCTGCTACTAATATGCTACTAATATCTGCCGTCACCATACTACTCTCCTTCTAATATCTGTTGTCACCATACTACTCTGCTACTAATATCTGCCCTCACCATACTACTCTGCTACTAATATCTGCTATCACCATACTACTCTGCTACTAAAATCTCCCGTCACCATACTACTCTGCTACTAATATCTCCTGTCACCATAATACTCTGCTACTAATATCTCCCGTCACCATACTATTCTGCTACTAACATCTGCTGTCACCATACTACTCTGCTACTAATATCTGCTCTCACCATACTACTCTGCTACTAATATCTGCCATCACCATACTACTCTGCTACTAATATCTGCTGTCACCATACTACTCTGCTACTAATATCTGCCATCACCATACTACTCTGCTACTAATATCTCCCGTCACCATACTACTCTGCTACTACTATCGGCTGTCACCATACTACTCTGCTACTAATATCTGCTCTCACCATACTACTCTGCTACTAATATCTGCCATCACCATACTACTCTGCTACTAATATCTGCCATCACCATACTACTCTGCTACTAATATTTGCTGTCACCATACTACTCTGCTACTAATATCTGCCATCACCATACTACTCTGCTACTAATATCTGCTCTCACCATACTACTCTGCTACTAATATCTGCCATCACCATACTACTCTGCAGCTACTGTCTGCTGTCACCATACTACTCTGCTACTAATATCTGCTCTCACCATACTACTTTACTACTACTATCTGCCGTCACCATACTACTCTGCTACTAATATCTGCTCTCACCATACTACTCTGCTACTAATATCTGCCGTCACCATACTACTCTGCTACTAATATCTGCTCTCACCAGTCTACTCTGCTTCTAATATCTGCCGTCACCACACTACTCTGCTACTAATATCTGCCGTCACCATACTACTCTGCTACTAATATCTGCCGTCACCATACTACTCTCCTACTAATATCTGTTGTCACCATACTACTCTGCTACTAATATCTGCCCTCACCATACTACTCTGCTACTAATATCTGCTGTCACCATACTACTCTGCTACTAATATCTGCTCTCACCAAACTACTCTGCTACTAATATCTGCTCTCACCATACTACTCTGCTACTAATATCTGCCATCACTATACTACTCTGCTACTAATATCTGCTCTCACCATACTACTCTGCTACTAATATCTGCTCTCATATACTACTCTGCTACAAATATCTGCTCTCACCATACTACTCTGCTGCTAATATCTGCTCTCACCATACTACTCTGCTACTAATATCTGCCGTCACCATACTACTCAGCTACTAATATCTGCCATCACCATACTACTCTGTTACTAATATCTGCTCTCACCATACTACTCTGCTACTAATATCTGCCGTCACCATACTACTCTGCTACTAATATCTGCCGTCACCATACTACTCAGCTATTAATATCTGCCGTCACCATACTTCTCTGCTACTAATATCTGCCGTAACCATACTACTCTGCTTCTAATATCTGCCGTCACCATACTACTCTCCTTCTAATATCTGTTGTCACCATACTACTCTGCTACTAATATCTGCCCTCACCATACTACTCTGCTACTAATATCTGCTATCACCATACTACTCTGCTACTAAAATCTCCCGTCACCATACTACTCTGCTACTAATATCTCCTGTCACCATAATACTCTGCTACTAATATCTCCCGTCACCATACTATTCTGCTAGAAACATCTGCTGTCACCATACTACTCTTCTACTAATATCTGCTCTCACCATACTACTCTGCTACTAATATCTGCCGTCACCATACTAATCTGCTACTAATATCTGCCGACACCATACTACTCTGCTACTAATATCTGGTCTCACCACACTACTCTGCTACTAATATCTGCTCTCACCATACTACTCTATTACTACTATCGGCTGTCACCATACAACTCTGCTACTAATATCTGCTCTCACCATTCTACACTACTACTACTATCTGCTGTCACCATACTACCCTACTACTACTATCTGCCGTCACCATACTACTCTGCTAATAATATCTGCCGTAACCATAGTACTCTGCTACTAATATCTGCTCTCACCATACTACTCTGCTACTAATTTCTGCCGTAACCATACTACTCTGCTACTAATATCTGCTGTCACCATACTACTCTGCTACTAAAATCTTCATCACCATACTACTCTACTACTAATTTCTGCTGTCACCGTACTACTCTGCTACTAATATCTGCCGTCACCATGCTACTCTGCTACTAATATCTCCCGTCACCATACTACTCTGCTGCTAATATCTGCTCTCACCATACTACTTTACTACTACTATCTGCTGTCACCATACTACTCTACTACTACTATCTGCCGTCACCATACTACTCTGCTGCTAATATCTGCCATCACCATACTTCTCTGCTACTAATATCTCCCGTAACCATACTACTCTGCTACTACTATCGGCTGTCACCATACTACTCTGCTACTAATATCTGCTCTCACCATACTACTCTGCTACTAAAATCTTCATCACCATACTACTCTGCTACTAATATCTGCTGTCACCGTACTACTCTGCTACTAATATCTGCCGTCACCATGCTACTCTGCTACTAATATCTCCCGTCACCATACTACTCTGCTGCTAATATCTGCTCTCACCATACTACTTTACTACTACTATCTGCTGTCACCATACTACTCTACTACTACTATCTGCCGTCACCATACTACTCTGCTGCTAATATCTGCCATCACCATACTTCTCTGCTACTAATATCTCCCGTCACCATACTACTCTGCTACTACTATCGGCTGTCACCATACTACTCTGCTACTAATATCTGCTCTCACCATACTACTCTGCTACTAAAATCTTCATCACCATACTACTCTGCTACTAATATCTGCTGTCACCGTACTACTCTGCTACTAATATCTGCCGTCACCATGCTACTCTGCTACTAATATCTCCCGTCACCATACTACTCTGCTGCTAATATCTGCTCTCACCATTCTACTTTACTACTACTATCTGCTGTCACCATACTACTCTACTACTACTATCTGCCGTCACCATAATACTCTGCTGCTAATATCTGCCATCACCATACTTCTCTGCTGCTAATATCTCCCGTCACCATACGACTCTGCTACTAATATCTGCTGTCACCATACTACTCTGCTACTAATATCTGCCCTCACCATACTACTCTGCTGCTAATATCTGCTCTCACCATACTACTCTGCTACTTATATCTGCCGTCACCATACTACTCAGCTACTAATATCTGCCGTCACCATACTACTCTGTTACTAATATCTGCTCTCACCATACTACTCTGCTACTAATATCTGCCGTCACCATACTACTCTGCTACTAATATCTGCCGTCACCATACTACTCAGCTATTAATATCTGCCGTCACCATACTTCTCTGCTACTAATATCTGCTTTCACCATACTACTCTGCTACTAATATCTGCCGTCTTCACACTACTCTGCTACTAATATCTGCCGTCACCATACTACTCTGCTACAAATATCTGCCGTCACCATACTACTCTCCTACTAATATCTGCTGTCACCATACTACTCTGCTACTAATATCTGCCCTCACCATACTACTCTGCTACTAATATCTGCTGTCACCATACTACTCTGCTACTAATATCTGCTCTCACCAAACTACTCTGCTACTAATATCTGCTCTCACCATACTACTCTGCTACTAATATCTGCCATCACTATACTACTCTGCTACTAATATCTGCTCTCACCATACTACTCTGCTACTAATATCTGCTCTCATATACTACTCTGCTACAAATATCTGCTCTCACCATACTACTCTGCTGCTAATATCTGCTCTCACCATACTACTCTGCTACTAATATCTGCCGTCACCATACTACTCAGCTACTAATATCTGCCGTCACCATACTACTCTGCTACTAATATCTGCTCTCACCATACTACTCTGCTACTAATATCTGCCGTCACCATACTACTCTGCTACTAATATCTGCCGCCACCATACTACTCAGCTACTAATATCTGCCGTCACCATACTTCTCTGCTACTAATATCTGCCGTCACCATACTACTCTGCTACTAATATCTGCCGTCACCATACTACTCTGCTACTAATATCTGCTCTCACCATACTACTCTGCTACTAATATCTGCCGTCACCATACTACTACTATCTGCTACTAATATCTGCCGTCTCCATACTACTCTGCAACTAATATCTGCCGTCACCACACTACTCAGCTACTAATATTTGCCGTCACCATACTACTCTGCTACTAATATCTGCCGTCACCATACTACTCTGCTAATAATATCTGCCGTCACCATACTACTCTGCTACTAATATCTGCTCTCACCATACTACTCTGCAACTAATATCTACCGTCACCATACTACTCTGCTACTAATATCTGCCGTCACCATACTACTCTGCTACTAATATCTGCTCTCACCATACTACTCTGCTACTAATATCTGCTCTAACCATACTACTCTGCTACTAATATCTGCCGTCACCATACTACTCTGCTACTAAAATCTCCCATCACCATACTACTCTGCTACTAAAATCTCCCATCACCATACTACTCTGCTACTAATATCTCCTGTCACCATAATACTCTGCTACTAATATCTCCCGTCACCATACTATTCTGCTAGAAACATCTGCTCTCACCATACTACTCTGCTACTAATATCTGCTCTAACCATACTACTCTGCTACTAATATCTGCTCTCACCATACTACTCTGCTACTAATATCTGCCATCACCATACTACTCTGCTACTAATATCTGCTCTCACCATACTACTGTGGTAGTAATATCTGCTCTCACCATATTACTCTGCTACTATTATTCGCCGGTACCATACTACTCTGCTACTGATATTTCCCATCACCATACTATTCTGTTATTAATATCTGCTGTCACCATACTACTGTGCTACTAATATCTGCTCTCACCATGCTACTCTGCTACTAATATCTGCTCTCACCATACTACTCTGCTACTAATATCTGCTCTCACCATACTACTCTGCTACTAATATCTGCTCTCGCCATACTTCTCTGCTACTAATATCTACCATCACCATACTACTCTGCTACTAATATCTGCCGTCACCATACTACTCTGCTATTAATATCTGCCCTCACCATACTACTCTGCTACTAATATCTGCCATCACCATACTATTCTGCTACTAATATCTGTCTGCTGTCACCATACTACTCTGCTACTAATATCCGCTCTCACCATACTACTCTGCTACTAATATCTGCTCTCACCATACTACTCTGCTACTAATATCTACTCTCACCATACTACTCTGTTACTAATATGTGCTCTTACCATACTACTCTGCTACTAATATCTGCCATCACCATACTACTCTGCTACTAAATCTGCTCTCACCATACTACTCTGCTACTAATATCTGCCGTCACCATACTACTCTGCTACTAATATCTGCCGTCACCATACTACTCTGCTACTAATATCTGCTCTCACCATACTACTCTGCTACTAATATCTGCTCTCACCATACTACTCTGCTACTAATATCTGCCGTCACCATACTACTCTGCTACTAATATCTGCCGTCACCATACTACTCTGCTACTAATATCTGCTCTCACCATACTACTCTGCTACTAATATCTGCTCTCACCATACTACTCTGCTACTAATATCTGCCGTCACCATACTACTCTGCTACTAAAATCTCCCATCACCATACTACTCTGCTACTAACATCTCCCGTCACCATAATACTCTGCTACTAACATCTCCCGTCACCATACTACTCTGCTACTGATATCTCCCGTCACCATACTACTCTGCTACTAAAATCTCCCATCACCATACTACTCTGCTACTAATATCTCCCGTCACCATACTACTCTGCTACTAATATCTCCCGTCACCATAATACTCTGCCACTAATATCTCCCGTCACCATATTACTCTGCTACTGATATCTCCCGTCACCATACTATTCTGCTACTAACATCTGCTGTCACCATACTACTCTTCTACTAATATCTGCTCTCACCATACTGCTCTGCTACTAATATCTGCCATCACCTTACTACTCTGCTACTAATATCTGCTGTCACCATACTACTCTGCTACTAATATCTGCTGTCACCATACTACTCTGCTACTAATATCTGCCATCACCATACTACTCTGCTACTAATATCTGCTGTCACCATACTACTCTGCTACTAATATCTGCCATCACCATACTACTCTGCTACTAATATCTGCTGTCACCATACTACTCTGCTACTAATATCTGCCATCACCATACTACTCTGCTACTAATATCTGCTCTCACCATACTACTCTGCTACTAATATCTGCCATCACCATACTACTCTGCAACTACTGTCTGCTGTCACCATACTACTCTGCTACTAATATCTACTGTTACCATACTACTCTGCTACTAATATCTGCCGTCACCATACTACTACTATCTGCTACTAATATCTGCCGTCTCCATACTACTCTGCAACTACTGTCTGCTGTCACCATACTACTCTGCTACTAATATCTGCCGTCTCCATACTACTCTGTTACTAATATCTGCCGTCACCATACTACTCTGCCAACAATCATTAACTACTACACCATATACAGAACATGGAAAAGCTCTTGTTCATAGATTTCAAGAAAGTCAATATAAAATCGAAAATTAGATAGGAAAGGTCCCCTCTCATACAGACTATGGGGTGAGAAAAAAATTGAAACCTTTAGTTTCATCACACATTACAGTAGTTTAGCTGAGGATTTTAAAAGGATTTTAAACAGACATTGGTCCAAACTTTTAATGGATGAAAATCTCAAAGAAATCCTTCCTTTATGTCAACGGATTATCTATGGAAAGGTCTCAAATCTAAAGCAGGAGTTAGTGTTGATTTATATCCCACAAAATAAAACGAGAGTAGGAAAAAGGACTTGGTTGAAATGAAAGGCAGACAAATTTTTACCATTGTCACAAAAATGGGAACGTCTGCTATGGCTTTGCTTCCAATTACAGTAAGCAAAAAAGTAAATAAAAACATTTGCTACGAGACACAGAGGGTAATCTGCTTACTTATATGAGCTTGTTGTCTCCACAATTGGCCAGGCAACAAGAACGTTAAAAATCGGAATCTGTTAGCCTATAACTTTCACAAATATGAAGCAAATTGGATTTTTTATTTGGAAACATTGGGCCTGATTCAGACCCACTCGCGAGCGGCTGTCCGCTCGCAAGTGGGTCGATGTTCTGGACTGAGCATGCGCACGACGGAGGGAGCTCCGTCGTGCGCATGCGCCAGACGCGACGAGCGAAGGAAAGTCCTTCGCTCGTTGTGTCCGATCAAAGGGGGCGTGCTGTCAATGTTGATGGTCACGACCATCACGGCCATCACAATGCACGCTCGTATAGCCTGTGGGTGGTGACCCACAGCTATACGAGCGTCCAGGAGGACGCTCCATTTTCATGGAGCCCGGCCCTCATTCAGAGCGTGCGCTCTGCTCAGAGCGTACGGCTCTGAATGAGGGCCATTGTCCTCATGATGTGTTAAATTGATTTGGAACTATCCTTCTGTAGCTCACAGGTTCTCAAACTCGGCCCTCAGGACCCCAAACAGTGCATGTTTTCCAGGTCTCTTCACAGAATCACAAGTGAAATAATTAGCTCCACCTGTGGAATTTTTTAAATGTGTCAGTGAGTAATGCATACACCTGTGCTCCTTCCAGAAGACCTGGAAAACATGACCTGTGTGAGGTCCTGAGGACCAAGTTTGAGAAACACTGCTTTAGCTGAAGTCCCTAGCAATTTGCCTTTCTAAATATAAAATATATATAGGTTTTATATACTAAAAAAACATTGTTATATATGTATTAATGTTATATAGATTGTTATATATAGATTTGTAATATTTATACATTCAGTACATTGCATATATTTTTATATCTTCCTAGTTCTAGATATTTTTTAAGATTGGAATGGATAGTTCTTCCTTAATTGACAGATATCACAGACTCTATACACAGTCTATCTATCGCAATATGCATACCTGTATCCTATACGGGATGCCAGCGTTCAGGATCCCGGCAGTCAGAATCCCGACGCCCGTGTCCAAAAAAGGGTTATGATACTTACACATGTCGGTAAGTATCCTAATCCTAGCCCTACCCCTAAAGCTAACCCTTCCCTCCCACAGCCTAAACGTAACCCTCCCCCCATAGCCTAAGCTAACTTCTCCCCGCAGCCTAAACCTAACCTCTCCCCTGCAGCCTAAACCTAACCCTCCCCCCGCAGCCTAAACCTAACCCTCCCTTCCTACAGCCTATACCTAACCTCTCCCTGCAGCCTAAACCTAACCATCACCCCACAGCCTAAACCTAACCCTCCCCCCGCAGCCTAAACCTTACCTCTCCCCTGCAGCCTAAACCTAACCCTCCCCCCACAGCCTAAACCTAACCCTCCCCTTCCACAGCCTAAACCTAACCCTCCCCTCCCACAGCCTAAACCTAACCCCCCCTCCCACAGCCTAAACCTAACCTCTCCGCGCAGCCTAACCCTCCCCATGCAGCCTAAACCTAACCATCCCCCCGCAGCCTAAACCTAACCCTCACCCCGCAGCCTAAACCTAACCTCTCCCCTGCAGCCTAGACCTGACCCCCCTCCCACAGCCTAAACCTAACTCTCCCCTTCCACAGCCTAAACCTAACCCCCCAGCATCCTAAACCTGACCCTCCCCTCGCAGCCTAAACCTAACCTCTCCCCTGCAGCCTAAACCTAACCCTCCCCTCCCGCAGCCTAAACCTAACCCTCTTCCCACAGCCTAAACCTAACCTTCCTCCTGCAGCCTAACCCTAACCCTCCCCCTGCAGCCTAAACCTAATCCACCCCCCGCAGCCTAAACCTAACCCTCACCCCGCAGCCAAAACCTAACCTCTCCCCTGCAGCCTAAACCTAGCCCACCCCCTGCAGCCTCATCCTAACCCTCAACCTGCAGCCTAAACCTAACCTCTCCCCTGCAGCCTAAACCTAACCCCCCTCCCATAGCCTAAACCTAACCCTCCCCTTCCACAGCCTAAACCTAACCCTCCCCCCGCAGCCTAAACCTAACCTCTCCTCTGCAGCCTAAATCTAACCCTCCCCCCGCAGCCTAAACCTAACTCTCCCCCACAGTCTAAACCTAACCGTCCCACAGCCTAAACCTGACCCTCCCCTCCCACAGCCTAAACCTAACCCTCCCCTCCCACAGCCTAAACCTAACTTCTCCCTGCAGCCTAAACCTAACCCTCACCCCGCAGCCTAAACCTAACCTCTCCCCTGCAGCCTAAACCTGACACCCCACCCACAGCCTAAATCTAACCCTCCCCTTCCACAGCCTAAACCTAACCCTCCCCTTGCAGCATAAATCTAACTCTCCCCCTGCAGCCTAAACCTAACCTCTCCCCTGCAGCCTAAACCTAACCCTCCCCCTGCAGCCTAATCCTAACCCTCCCCCCGCAGCCAAAACCTAACCCTCCCCCCACAGCCTAAACCTAACCCTCCCCCTGCAGCCTAAACCTAACCCTCCCCTCCCACAGCCTAAACCTAACCCCCCCTCCCACAGCCTAAACCTAACCTCTCCCCGCAGCCTAACCCTAACCCTCCCCCGCAGCCTAAACCTAACCTCTCCCCTGCAGCCTAAACCTAACCCTCTCCCTGCAGCCTAAATCTACCCCTCACCCCGCAGCCTAAACCTAACCTCTCCCCTGCAGCCTAAACCTGACCTCTCCCCTGCAGCCTAAACCTAACCTTCCCCTCCCACAGCCTAAACCTAACTCTCCCCTTCCACAGCCTAAACCTACCCCCCCTCACAGCCTAAACCTGACCCTCCCCTTGCAGCCTAAACCTAACCTCTACCCTGCAGCCTAAACCTAACCCTCCCCCGCAGCCTAAATCTAACCCTCCCCCTGCAGCCTAAGCCTAACCCTCCCCTCCCACAGCCTAAACCTAACCCTCTCACCGCAGCCTAAACCTAACCCTCCCCCCGCAGCCTAACCCTTCCCGTGCAGCCTAAACCTAATCCAACCCCGCAGCCTAAACCTAACCCTTGCCCCACAGCCTAAACCTAACCTCTACCCTGCAGCCTAAACCTAACCCTCCCCCCGCAGCCTGATCCTAACCCTCAACCTGCAGCCTAAACCTAACCTCTACCCTGCAGCCTAAACCTAACCCTCCCCCGCAGCCTAAATCTAACCCTCCCCCTGCAGCCTAAGCCTAACCCTCCCCTCCCACAGCCTAAACCTAACCCTCTCACCGCAGCCTAAACCTAACCCTCCCCCCGCAGCCTAACCCTTCCCGTGCAGCCTAAACCTAATCCAACCCCGCAGCCTAAACCTAACCCTTGCCCCACAGCCTAAACCTAACCTCTACCCTGCAGCCTAAACCTAACCCTCCCCCCGCAGCCTGATCCTAACCCTCAACCTGCAGCCTAAACCTAACCTCTCCCCTGCAGCCTAAACCTAACCCCCCTCCCACAGCCTAATCCTAACCCTCCCCTTCCACAGCCTAAACCTAACCTCTCCCTGCAGCCCAAACCTAACCCTCCCCCCGCAGCCTAAACCTAACCCTCCCCTCCCCATCCTAAACCTAACCCTCCCCTCCCACAGCCTAAACCTTACCTCTCCCTGCAGCCTCAACCTAACCCTCACCCCGCACCCTAAACCTAACCTCTCCCCTGCAGCCTAAACCTGACCCCCCTCCCACAGCCTAAACCTAACCCTCCCCTCCCACAGCCTAAACCTAACCCTCCACCTGCAGCCTAAACCTAACCCTCACCCTGCAGCCTAAGCCTAACCCTACCTCCGCAGCCTAAACTTAACTCTCCCCTCCCACAGCCTAAACCTAACCCTCCCCTCCTACAGCCTAAACCTACCTCTCCCCTCCCACAGCCTAAACCTAACCTTCCCCTTCCACAGCCTAAATCTAACCTCTCCCTGCAGCCTTAACCTAACCCTCCCCCCCAGCCTAAACCTAGCCTCTCCTCTGCAGCCTAAACCTAACCCTCCCCCTGCAGCCTAAGCCTAACCCTACCCCCGCAGTCTAAACCTAACTCTCCCCTCCCACAGCCTAAACCTAACCCTCCCCTCCTACAGCCTAAACCTAACTCTCCCCTCCCACAGCCTAAACATAACCCTCCCCTCCTACAGCCTAAACCTAACTCTCCCCTCCTACAGCCTAAACCTAACTCTCCCCTCCCACAGCCTAAACCTAACCCTCCCCTCCTACAGCCTAAACCTAACCCTCCCCCCGCAGCCTAAACCTAACCCTC
Source organism: Taudactylus pleione (assembly GCA_031769625.1). Classification (NCBI taxonomy): domain Eukaryota; kingdom Metazoa; phylum Chordata; class Amphibia; order Anura; family Myobatrachidae; genus Taudactylus; species Taudactylus pleione. The sequence goes on from JAUIMM010000175.1 coordinate 1,861,786, forward strand.
GGTATTTTGGCGCCGGCATTCTGAGTGCCAGCATCCCGACAGACGGTGTTTCAACTGCCTCCCATATCTTCATATATAGTGGTGGGAATTATTTTCAGTGGAAAAGAGAACGATTCAAAGATGTCTGATAATTTCATAGTGGTGAATTTTTCTATTTTATTATCTCCAAACTAATGATGTCTTAGTCCGTCTCTGTCCTCATCCTTCTGTAAATAAGGGATATACACTATAAATTACTTTGCAGAACTGAGTTTAGCGGATTAATGATTTCCTGTCTTCCACTGATACAAAGAACACTCTGCTTATAGGGAAGACCTTGCATATAAAAAAAATGATGGTAAAGCAAAAGGCTATACTTTGTCAGAGCTATGTCAAATGTGAGAATGTGACAGAAGTGATATATCAGGGCTTTTAGTTTGGTAATTCGGTATTTGGCTTCCGTACTGGAAGTTCTAGTGTCCACAAAAGAGATAAAGGTAAGGAGTTTGGGGCAACGCCTTAGGTCATTGTACTTTGTATGATGATTATTGACAGCATAGGGGCAGAAGCAGTGTTGAACGAGTTTTGCACCAAGGATATAGGACTGGTGCAAGTGTGCAATAATAATGATGACGGTTATCCAACCAAGCTTGTGGATAGGGGCAGTTTTGCTGCAGAGATGTGTACAACCCTGAATAGGGGTGAATATATGCATTTAGTTCAGTGTACACAATGCTTTTGCAATGGCGACTAACTTGCATTCAATTCTACATCAGCCCCAACAGTCTTTCAAATTGCTTTGGAGTATGTGGGTGTGATAGAGAGTTTAGACAGATTAAAAGCACCTTTGTGGGTAATTTGATCTTGATGATTCTAAAATAATGATTCCTTATTAAAACCACTATGTGGAATATTACATCTGTCTAGAATAACTCTTGATTCTTGATAGAGGGGTTTGCCTGAAGAAGTCGGTTGAAGACTCATAAAAATGATGGATAGGTTGATGATGTAGCAGAGCTTCTGTACACACCAGCAGATGCCCTGAGAATATGAACTACCCCAGGGAGTATTTAGAGAGAAGGGGGCCCATGTACATTCCCTGTCCGGGGCGCACTCCTCTCTCCCGGCGGTTGGCAACATACTAACCACAGCAGTAGACTCTGGCCACTAGTCTGTGCCCAATGTCTACTGCGCATGCAAGATGTATGCAAGATCACCGGCGCCATTTTCCCAGCAATTTCCCTACTGGCTATGTGCAAAACGCCAAGGAAATGGTAATTTTCCAGGTGTTTTGTGAAGCACTGCTACAGCCCATGCGGGACTACGGAGTAGTAAGTATTAAAAAATATGGGTGCAGGGTGTGTTGTGTGGGCCCCCCCTAGGCCCAGGGGCCCGTGTGCACTGCACACTCTGCACTCATTATAGAAACGCCCCTGAACAGCCCAGTTACTTAACCAGTGTAGAGGTATTATTGAAGATACTGTAGGTACAGCTGTACTCACTGTTATACACACTGGTGAATGGAGCAGGTGTCATACAGCTCACTAGCCAGTGAGTGTATGAAGCTAGCGGGTAGTGGTGTAGGATCACTGGAAGGGGTCTTGGGTCACAGGTAATTGCAGATTTCCCACTGTAGTTCTCTAACATGGTGACAAGAAGGCTTCACGCATGCACTGTACTTACGCTGATGGCCATCTTGGAACAGGGAATGAAGCCTCCCTGGATGAGTAACATGGAGGCTGCGCAGTAGCACGCTCCACTTTCAACAAAATACACTACCATTTGATGGGTTGTTTGTCAAGAACTGACTTTCCTCAGCAACATATGTAGCTGTGGAAACTGTCAAGTTTTTCCAGAATTACAGATGATGTTAAGGGAGGTTAACTATTCCAACATCTAGTTATTCTGCAAAATGGTAGTAACAGTGTGTTTCTCAATTTTCAACATGTTATTTCTGGTGTTATATCAGTAAGTTGTAATAGCGAGCAGAGTGAGTATAATTAAGAAAATTCATTTTGGACTGGCATTAACTTTTATACTCATCAGGACACAAGGATAGATATTGCCATTGGAGTAGAATATATGATTTCAAACAGTACAGATAAGGGTAGTTTGGAAAGCTGGTAATACAATCTCCTGGAATTCATAGGTCCTAACACCGAAACTGCTAGTGATGTCTCTCATAAGCAACCTACTAAAGGTCTAATCCTGACATCAGAAAGGAGGAATAGCTGGGTTGATCGTCAATTTGGTCAATTCCACCTGCATTTGGCTTGCAGGGTGCCTGGAATAGCTGCAGCGTAGAGAACCGCAGTCCAAGCGCTCAAGCTGCTTCCTGGTCTCAGCGGCCCCATCCCTCATTGTATCATTATAACGCCCCTTTTTTACGGGGAGGCAGGGCCAGCACAAGGAGCTGTATGGCGCTGTATGGCGCTGTATGACACTGAATATAAATGATGAAATCTGGACTCACTGTTTACATAGATACTGTATCATTTACAGAAGTTGATACACATATTAACATTATGTATGTATTATACCAATATAATAAAAAAGTGATATTAAAAGTAAAACATGAAGCATCTTCTGTAAATGAGTTGTAGAAATATAATCTCTGCTATAACTTAAACATAATTTAGAGTATATTATCACCTATATAGAATGCTATACATTATAAAGCTATAATCGGTATACATGTATTATGTGGACATTATAACATCTCACCCTGATACTGCCAGTCTATGCCCGACATTTGTGTTGTAGGCTCTGTTCTCTACACATCAAAATTTAAACCACCGACAGCTAACTGAGGCCCCTGATGAAAACCATCACTGCAAGTAAGAGAGCAGAAGTTTTGGGGAAGTTATTTCCAGAAAGAATGGGTGTGCATTGGGTAATGTGAGAGAGAAGAGGGGAGCGCTGGGAAAGATTTAACGTTTTATATTTAACACAAGCAGTAGGGAGCCCACAATATTTCCAAGGTTTTAGTAATGAGGAACAAATGTAAACTCTGGATTTTGACTTTAATTTAACCATTTCTGTAGCAAACCAAAGTTTTGGATGATCACAATGAAAGAGAAAGGTATGCCATGAACATAGAAAAACGGACTTAGGTTTTAGTTCGCAATGAATCCTCAGCGTAAGTCATAGTTTAACTACTTTAGACAGTTCTTATATATTTTGAATGAGCTGTGGTAGTTTCACTGTGGTGCAGATGCAGCCAATCAGAATGCTAGGAAATCACATGGTTACATTCAGGAAGCAATAAGTCTGAAGAAGAAATGACATCATTGAATTTATATTTAGTAAGAGTTGGGGGACTGATTTAATGTACTTTGTTGATATTTTAATTATGCTGATTTAATGTACCCAATAGTAGTTGAAAGGTTAGTAGTAATAGTAAAGAACTACATTTATGACCAGATATCAGCCACAATATTTCACTTTGTCCTAAGGGTCAATGATTTCATTTAATTGCTTATCCATAGGTTATTTATAGCCTATATTGTATACAAGAGTAAGTATAGATCCAATGAGAGCACAAATGATCTGTCCACACACCATTCTCACTTCCATGCACAAGTTCAGCTCCCCCTCACACTATTTATTCTGACCCGGGCATATGTTAAGCCACCTATGACAGAATGCTAGGACCCCAAACCTTGGAGAACGCCATTGGATATCATGGCAGGAGATAAGATATTTACAGTAGCACTTTGTTATATGTTTTGCACAGTACCAGTCTGAGGTATGCAGGGTGTTTTAGTTAGTTGTCAATATTAAGGATCCCTGGGATTTAACACGTAGGGACAGCAGCAGATACTGTATCTGCTGCAGTCCCTCCATTTCCAACCACAAAGCAGTCACCATTTCTATGGAAACTGCTATGCAGTCGCATTTACCAAGCATCGGATTACAAAGCCTTCAGGAGCTTGGTCCTGGAAGATGATGTTATCTGAAGATGGCGTTAGTCTATATTAGGATACGGGCTCTTGCCTCTGGGATTTTTTTCATACGATGGCCGCCCATGTGCAGTACACACTGAGGACCCGAATCAGGGAGCAGAGTGATATCGTAAGCTGTCACTCTGCTTTCAGCTCTTCGCCAGGACGGACACTTATCGGACACACGTCTCCCGGCAAGAAATTAAATTTAAATTTGTGTGAAAGTTTACATTTTCTCTTTGCGAACTTAGGGCCTGATTCAGATTTGGGAATAGAGTAAGACAGAGCAAGTAACAGTGTACCTGGACAAACCATGTTGCAATGCTAGGGGTGCCAATACATACTATTTTTCCCATGTGGGGTAAATACCGACTGCTTTATATATACACTGCTGGACTGCTTTATATATACACTGCAATGTAGATCTCAGTTTGGACACAACTCTCCCAAATCTAAATCTCTCTGAACGTTTTGTGTCTGACCACCTCCCCCTGCAGTGCAGCATGGTTTTAGTATTGTTCTTATCTCAAACATGCTACAAGGGTTTACCAAGGCTCGGGATAACTGACCCTGCTCCTTGTATTTCCAAATGAAAATCTGGATGAATTGGACACTCCTCAGTTACGCCTTGGAAAAATAAAACTGTTAAGTGGTAAATGTAATGCCCAGCCTGAGTCTGACCTCACTGCAAACCTGGGCACCACAAGTGACTGAAGAAACTTGATCATCAGATTAGACACCCAGGGGCTGGCTGTACATGTTTTCTCTGTCAAGGGGGCTTCGTTTACAGCAGTTGTAGAACCACAGGTAGCCTAATGCTGGCCACATTCCCTATGACACCATCATCCATATCAGAAAACTGACCCAATATAACAGAGCAAAAATGGCCCTGATGCCCAATAACAATCAATAATTGAACGCACCCTATAGTATCAAGATAAGGCATGATGGTAAATGCAGTTTAAGGATGATCAGAAATGGCCCCTATTGACCCTTGTATGTGGTTCATCTAAAAGTCCCAAATAATACTGGGAGTATTTTGAAGCCGAGAGACCGGCCAGACGAATTTCATTCACTATGGCCACCAATGTGTAAATTTGCCATTAAGCTTATCTGCAAATTGCAAAGAAGTTGATGTAGAGAGCTAAATAATGTAATAATAATAATTATAATAATAATAATAACCATAAAACTTAAATTTAAATAATTTACATATAATACATTATAGAAAGAGAAGAGATTTTTGTTGCCGTAAGTGATCAAAAGTCAAACCACTTAGAAGTGAATGCCAGGGAAAAAGAAAAAGGTAGCACATTCTCTAACGGCCTCTAAAGCCAGATTGTAACAAATCAGTATGGGAAATACTAAGGCATTTAAGTGGCCACCGATCCCCGCGGGACTGTCCCCTAACTCTGATTGAAATCAGTCAAATCAAATTTGTCATCTTTAAAAAGTTAGGAGACATTAATGAGCTGTTATACTGAATGATTAATACAGGGGATAGAAAGTAACTGAAGGGGGAAAACATGTGCAGCTTCAATTCTAAGATTAATCAGATGAAAGGGGGCTTAATGCTAGCCTGCCCGCAGACCGTAGTACAATTCTGCTAAGCAAAGTCTCACCTCGGTCTCTCTCTCTCCTGCACACACTTAGGAAATGTTATGGGATAACGATACACTTCTGTACTTGGCTGAAAGTCATTACAGGGTCATTTATGAACTGGTAGTACAGCACGAGTGTCACATTAGGACAATGATGGGCAACAGGCAGCCTTAGGGCCACTTGTGGCCCTTTGAGCCCACACCTGCAGATCCCAACTCCTTCCTGTTTTATTGTCAGATCTATTTGTGGTAGCATGTAATACTTGTTTTAAACACCTAAGGGCATATTTACTCATTTTTGTGGCCAGCCACTGATATCATAAAATCCTTATCGACGCAATGCACTGCAATAAGGAATCTTAATTTGCATGAATGTATCATTCCTGAGTCGCTGGGATGGGAGCTCCAAAAAGACACCATCCAGACGATCAGTAAGAAGTGATAAATAAAGTGATCACATACTGTCTCCAATCACGTTACTGTACTTACTGCTTCTGCCCCCCCATGCCAGACTGCGCATGTGCACACAGAGGCCACCACAATAGGGGTAGCCAGCCCATAGGCTACAGTGGCTGACGTCATCTGAAGATGGAGTTAGCTACTGGGGCCAAGCTCCGGAATGCAACATATTCCATAGCTTGGTAAATTCGCCATTGAAACTGCCCCCATAGAATCCTAAGGGGACTGCAATTGCGAACAAAAATGGGGGATCGCGTTCCCCCTTTGATACGCATTTATTTATTTATAATGTGTCTTCCTAGGAGGAAATACAATGAGAATTATCTCTCTGCTTGTGTGTGTGCTGGATATGAATGTGATTCTGATTTTACATACTGAACACAGAACATTCGCAGAAACTCACGCTACCTACACAGTGGAAGAAAGCAGAGCTATAGTATATTCCTGTCTGATTTATTATCCTATAAATATTCAATAAACCATAAGGAAACAGGATAGTTAGTACATAGAACTTCATTCAAACAACTTATGTGGGCTCCAATTGAACAGCAATTGTTATCTACATTATCTATTTCATATCAATCAATCAATCTCATATCTATCTACATATCTATATATCGATCACTCTCATATCAATATATCAATCTAATCTCTATCTATCTATCTATCTATCTATCTATCTATCTATCTATCTATCTATCTATCTATCTATCTATCTATCTAATATCTATCTATCTATATCTATCTGTCAATCTATCACTCTCATATCAATCTATCTCCTATGGGTTGGCTATACTTACGATCGGGATGCCGGCTGTCAGGATTCCGTCGCCGGTCTTCTCATGCTGATCAGGATTCCGGCGTCGGGATTTCGGCAGCCGGCATCCCAGCCATTAGTAAATTAACCGCATCCCTCTCATATCTATCTCATATATCTATCTCAAATAAATCTACACACAAATATATATATATAGATATCAGTCTGTCATCCATGGTCGTAACATTACTATGAGCACCCTGTGCTAGCCCCGCCCCCTTTGCGCATGACATCACTACCTTGCGCATAAGGGGACGGGGACGCTGTCACTCGAAACTGCTGCAGTGTCTGGAGTGTCTTCAGGACGCTCCGGACAGCTGTAATTATGGCAGGGTTTCTATCTGTAGCATCCAATGAATGCTGCAGGCAGCACTACCGCAGTGATACTTGTGATGGCACCTATCTATCTCATATCTATCTATTTATATATCTATCTATTTATCTATCTATCTCATATCTATCTATCTCATATCTATCTATGTATCTATTTATCTATCTATCTATCTATCTATCTATCTATCTATCTATGTCATATCTATCTATGTCATATCTATCTATCTATCTATCTATCTATCTATCTATCTATCTATCTATCTATCTCTCATATCTATCTATTTATCTATCTATCTATCTATCTATCTGACATCTATCTATCTATCTCATATTTATTTATCTATTTATTTATCTATCTATCTTATATCTATCTATCTATCTATTTCATATCTATCTATATATCTATCTATCTATACATCTATCTATCAACTATCTATTTATATATCTATCTATTTATCTATCTATCTCATATCTATCTATCTATCTATCTATCTCATATCTATGTATCTATCTATCTCATATCTATCTATGTCATATATATCTATCTGTCTATCTATCTATCTCTCATATCTATCTATTTATCTATCTATCTATCTCATATCTATCTATCTATCTATCTATCTATCGCATATCTATTTATCTGTCTATTTATTTATCTATCTATCTATCCATCTATCTTATATCTATCTATCTATTTCATATTTATCTATCTATCTATCTATCTATCTATCTATCTATATTTTTCTCATATCTAATTATGTATTCTATAATTATCTCTCTCTCACTAGCTCTATCTCTCATATCTATCTATTTATCTATCTATCTGATATCTATCTATCTCATATCTATTTATCTATCTATTTATTTATCTATCTATCCATCTATCTTATATCTGTCTATCTATTTCATATCTATATATCTATCTATCCCATATCTCTCTCTCTCTCTCTCTCTCTCTCTCTCTCTCTCTCTCTCTCTCTCTCTCTCTCTATCTATCAATCTATATATCTATCCCATATCTATCTGCACAAGATATTCAAGAGATGATAAAAAATAGGAGTCACTAGACTTCAAACATAGATCATGCTTTAATCGATATCAGCTATGGTAATATCCATAATTCATACAAATCTCTCTCTCCATCATGCTCATATTAATCTATGTTTTTCATAAGTAGCTATCCATCTATTCATCTCTCTCTCTCTCTCTCTCTCTCTCTCTCTCCCTCTCACTCACTCTCTCTCTCTCTCTCTCTCTCTCACTCTGTCTCTCTATTATATATAGATGCAATGTAATATGTCTATGTAATATAAAGTGTAATAATAATAGACTGGACAATGAGCACATTTTCTAAATTTGTATTCATATTCACATTAAATGATTAAATTGTGCAATTTCTTTACAAAATGATACTTTTTTAATGGTCACTTCAGAGCTCTCAATTTATAAAAAGTTACATTGTAATCCTGTGACATCCATGTGTAAACCAGACTATTCATGTACCACACTGTAGTACACGTCTGACTGTATAGAAATGTACCTTCTACCTGTGTTACATCTGTATTCTCAACAACCTGGTCATGATGAACATTTGCTGATCGTTCTGGTTTAAAATGAAGATAGAACACGTGATGCCTTTTCCTAATCACATCCACGTCAAAATGGTTATTGCTAGATCCAAATGGACACTATGCAAACCACGTGATATGTCAGTGGGAGCACTCTGCAGTCACGTGTCCACATTGCATTATATACAGTATCAGTACCATCCAAACTAATAGTCTATACAAACACATACATACATACATACTGTTCCTAAGAGTTCCTAAGTTCCTAAGAGGACCAATTGCAACAAATAAATTAAATTTATATAGATTAAATAATCCAAATATGACTCAGTTTTATGTCATATTCCAGATTTTATATGTGCAGTTAGAACACTTAATTATTATCACCAATCAAAATACTGATTTAAAGCTGTAGTTAAAAACCTTAAATATAGAGCAAAGCAGATGGGTTAAAAAACCATCAGCCAATACCAGCCAGATATGAAAAGGTACTGAACGAATAATTGGATTGCTGATGTGCATTAATTGCGCAGAATAAGTAGCTTTATTAGTAAATAGTAAATGCCCCTCATTTCGGTTTATTTCATGTGTTCTTGTACCACAATTTACCAGTGAGAAATGCTTCTAGGAAAAGAAACAGCACAAAAGCGTAACCCGAGGAGGATGTCCCTGAGAATGACTGTCTGGTACAGTGTATAGTGTGAGGTGGCCTGGGCTGGGCTGTGCCCTCTGATACAACAAAGAGGTGCACCCTTCCTCTAACTCCTGTACTCTGAGACATCACACAATGAGCCTAATACGTCCCAGATGTCAGAGGAAGATTAGAGCATGTAACCAACATCCACAGCTACAGATATGCAAAACCTCTACTTTTATTTTTACTCATATTTTCCACTGCTGACATATAGAGACCTCAGTGTTTTTATGTGATTATAAAGAGACAGCAGGACTGACTTCAAATACAGTATGGTAATCACGTAGTAGTAGACCTCCATTCAATACACAGCAGTGCTTAATGTCATTTAGGAAAGGACCCATAGGGCAACCACCACTGTGGTGTACATCATGTGAGTGCCAATAGGTACAATCTCATAATACAGCCTGAAGAAAGATTAAATAAAAGTAATCTGAAACGTTGGAAACTACGATCATAGTGACGTATTACTTTCTATAGAGGTCCATGCAGCACTGTCTGATTGTACTATATATATATATATATATATATATATATATGCTGCAATTCATCTAAGGAGAGAAAGAGATAAAAGTAGTATATAGATAGATAGATAGATAGATAGATAGATAGATAGATAGATAGATAGATAGATAGATAGATAGATAGATAGAAAAGATATACATAATGTTATGACATCTCTATATTACGCAGTCACTTTATCCAGTAAATAAATACTAATTAGCTGATAGTGTTTGAAGAGATGTCATTAGAATCTGTAAATGCTGATTTAAACTGCTCATGTTACTAGAAATATAATAATTTCTGACAATGTACTCTATAGAAGAGATGACAGAGACATGTTACTGTAAGTAATTAGACACACAGTATAACTGTTACTTATAGTAGCACATTACATGCTGGGTAAAATCAGTGCACTAGGGGATTATCCCCCAGGTCCCCTCAGTGATGCCCCTGAGAGCAGAATTAAGCAGAGATAGCCTTGTCTGATCTTTATGGCTATCTTATCACCTGTTTATGCCGTGGCTGCTTTCCCTCCCCAGTCCCTCATGTCCTTTCATTTATTGAGGGGGGCTTGGCTGCAAATAAGTACAAAGGCATTTAAGGGACATTATAGCAGTTAACTTCAACACGATTGCCATGATGACATAAATAGGAGACTCCGCTTAACTGCATGATCCCTGGCAATGGTCACTGATGTCACAAGTATTAGGCACAATGTCTATTATGTACTATGGTGAGGGACGCTTTCTGCCATTCACATAGACACATACGATATATATATATATATATATATATATATATATATATACACAGTATATACACATTAAACAGCAAGTATTTGTGGTATGCTGCAGACAGCCTATTGCACGGCAAAGCAGCACTACATCCAACAGGACATGTATAAAGTGTGTGTATATGTATAAATATGTATATATATATATATATATATATATATATATATATACATATACACACATACAATTTCCACTCACTCGTGTATATAAACAATGAATTTGCACACACAAACACACACACTATATATATATATATTGCACTCACGACAAATCTCAAGAAGAAATTAGATAGATAGATAGATAGATAGATAGATAGATAGATAGATAGATAGATAGATAGATAGATAGATAGATAGATATTACACAGATAGACAGACAGATAGATAGATAGATAGATAGATAGATAGATAGATAGATAGATAGATATTACACAGATAGACAGACAGATAGATAGATAGATAGATAGATAGATAGATAGATAGATAGATAGATAGATAGATAGATAGAAATGAAGGCAACATTTTTTACTTACAATTATATTGTTGAATGTTATTATAGATAATACAGAATGACAGTACCTTGTAAAGAGCAATGGGAAGTTTTATAAATTCTGCCTTTCTTTTCACTTCATTATAAATGACCATCTCGGAAATGTAAGGACTGCCTGACAGCTATATGATTAACTATAATATCTATACTAAGAGCAAGCAGGGCCCTCTTACCTCTATGTCTGTCTGTTATTATTGTTTTGTTCTATAAATGTTTCCAATTGTAAAGCGCCATGGAATATGCTGCGCTATATAAGAAACTGTTAATAAATAACTAATAAATAAAGGGGTTTTCAGTATAAATATGAACTGTGTTGTTGAATCTCTATGTAAAGAAGTCATAGCATCGAATGCAGCGACTTCTCTTAGTTACATAACCCCTATTACATTCTAAATTATAATGTGTTCTATTTTGAATGTATGATATACATTAAATATATATATATATATATATATATATATATATATATACAAACAAACACAATCACGCACACACACACACACACAACCTTTATCTATCTATATCAGAAATTGTAAGGATCAATTTAGGACAAACTTAAATAATTAATTGTTGTTGTTAGAATAAAGAGTCCTGCATTCTCAAGAGTTGCTACATTTGATGCCTTTTGATTTATTCAGTATACAGTATCTCAGTAATAGTTCATGCGCAGACACTGGAAGAAGCCTCTCCCTTATGAGATACAGTAAGCGTTGATGTCACTGAAGGTCACAGAGCAATAACATTGTATATCAAAACTAAAATCACCTGCGGTAATTCTGAAATGATAGCAAGAAACAAGACTTCTGACACTACTTTTTCTATATGCACAGTAATATATCGGAGATTACTGCTCACATTTATCCTTTCTTCCATAGATGGAGAGGTGATATGTATATAAATACTTCCCAGATATGTGCATCCGTGGCTTAAGGAATGGAGTTTGGTTAAAATAGACTGTACATTTGCACAGAAATAGATACCCAGTAAAGGAAGGTGTTGTAGTAGTAGTAGTAGTAGTAGTAGTAGTAGTAGTAGTAGTAGTAGTAGTAGTAGTACTAGTAATAATAATATTAATAATAATAATAACATCAGTTACAACAGTAATAATAATAATAATAATAATAATAATAATAATAATAATAACAAGCAGTTACATCAATAACAACATTAATAATAATAATAATAATAATAATAATAATAATAATAATAATAATAATAATAATAGTATCAGTAAGTAGTAGCAATGCATGATAATAAAATACAGTGTATAAGTGTCACATAACAGCTAGGGACATTATTTCCAAACTACAACGATATAACTAATGCTCATCTGGCCGCCAGCTTATGGGAAGGAATAGAAGGAAATAACTTTATTTAATGATTGTGTTTTTTGTTTCATGTAATCGCTCTGTTATTTCGATCATATTTTTTTCTGTTACAAATGTCATATTCATTGTACTTCATTACCTTATACAATTTTAAAAAATAGTTATTAATGTTAGTGATACATTACAGTTCTGGGTGTCTTAAATACGACAAATAAATACAATTCTGTCTACAGAGATTTATTTAAATCGATTTGTTTTTATTAATATTAATATGGTTATACATATAATCCAATTCATGTACCTTGCATATCTAATTCTGTCGGCTTTTATTGAACATCCCTACTTAAAAATATACAGCTAGTGTATAAATAGCGGCATATGTGTTATAGGATATGATAATGCACGCATTGGGTAATGCATTAATGGTTATAAAGAGGGTCCCATTCACTGTCAGGTCTCTTGTTAATAATGCATGGTCATAGGATAAGGCAGGGAAATGACTTAGGATAATGCAGGGAAATTACTTTGAAAAGCAAAATATCATCAATACTATACCTGTATTTATTTAGCTTTATGATGTTCACATGGGGAAAAAAACCAAAACAATAAGGTAGTTGTGTTTAATCATTTAATAGTCGGTGGTTCTTATCCGATACGAAATTTGCGTTGCATAACAAAACCAAACAAACAAAACAAAACAAACCGTGAGAAATAATACTAAAAAAATAAATTAATAAAAACATGATTTCTGTATATTGCTGTTGTGATTGGATATGATTGTAGCTGTGACCATCCTGCAAATAGGGGACAGACCATTAGGTGTGTGTCCAACAGGCTTTTAGGATTCCAGGTGAATGAGCCGTATCCCAGCCCCCTACTCCTCTCTCTCTGCTTCTCATTGGCTCCCGGAAGAGTTTGACATCAGGAGCTGAGGTCTTTATAAAGCTGCCTGTGCATTGGCAGAAGGGTTAAACTGCAGAGAGGTGCAGAGCTGGAGCCTGGATAAAATCTGTTATTGTATCCCAGACTCTCTTTTATCCTTTGTAATCTTAAATGTATATATTTTGGATTAGCAACTGAGCCCAGAGCACTGCTGGAGACTGGAAGCTACATCCAGCTGCCTTCCTGGTGAGTTCCCTTCTCAGGGAGTTGAGTAGACACTTGACTGCGGGTATTTTGGATCCAGAGACCAATGGGGTCCAGCTGAGGAGCTCCTACAAGGCAGATTTTAGGACAGGAGAGCAGTGACGGGTCCTGGCTGTGGAGGGTATTGGAGATCATCAGACTACACTGACAATGAACATCATTGGGAGTTACCAGCACCACCACATGATGCCAGAGCCTTTCATCTTCACCCCGGGTTCCAGGTGCCACCAGGAGAGACCCTTCTTCCAAGGCTGGGTGCTGAACCCAGGAGAAGTGTCCCCGGAGTTTGCCACCCAGCCCCCCTACAGCCCTGAGTATGGAGCGGTGGGAGCTGCCCAGAGCAGCAGCCGCTTGGAGGCTCTGGGGGGTAGGCTGGGCAGAAGGAAAGGAGTGCCCCCCAAAAAGGAGAGGAGAAGGACGGAGAGCATTAATAGCGCCTTTGCTGAGCTGAGAGAGTGTATCCCCAATGTACCTGCTGACACCAAGCTCTCCAAGATCAAGACCCTCAGGCTGGCCACCAGCTACATAGGCTACCTGATGGATGTCCTGGCTAAGGACAGTGAGCCTGGGGGCACAGAGGGCTTCAAGGCTGAGCTGAAGAAGGTGGACAGCAGGGACTGCAAGCGGAAAAGGGACCCGGTGAGTATGGGTCCTCTCACATGTCTACGTTATTAACTATGGTTAGAAATTACATTATAGTTTTTCATAGTAATACTTTTAATTTCGTTTTGCTTTGCAGTGACTTATTTATGTTCTTTATCTCATTCTCCGTCTTCCCCATATATACAGATCTATCTATCTATCTATCTATCTATCTATCTATCTATCTATCTATCTATCTATCTATCTATCTATCTATCTATCTAGTATATGGACCCTATGTTCAGAACAACATAATTATATTTTACATGTTAAAAAACTAGTAGTTTAGTGGTTAGCGTATAGTGTGTGTGTACACTAAATTCAGCTGCTCCTCCTGTATGATCCCAAACCAGTGGGAAATCTAATAAATGGAAACAAACATATGTGACAGGAAAAACTTTTTAATTGCATAAATATGTGTGTGTGTGTATATATATATATATATATATATATATATATATATAAACATGCATATATATTTATGTGTGTATATCTATCTATTTATATATGTGTGTGTTTATATATATATATATTTATATACATTTATGTATGTATGTATATATATATATATATATATGTGTATGTATATAAATGTGTCTATATATATATATATATATATATATATATATTTATATGTATGTATGTGTATATAAATATATGTATGTGTGTGTGTGTAGGTGTGAAAGTCAGGCTGTTAATGATACAGTGGTGGGAATGTTATATGCTAATACTGCTCTATGATTCTTCTATCATTACTGTAGACGTGTCCAGTATTTTGCTGTTTCAGTTAGATGTTGCTCTCATATGAGAGTGAGAGTTTAAAGTCCTGGATATATAAAGTACATTTATGATCCCTAAGGGTCCTGCATATGAAAACATTATCCTCAAATATTGCTGGACGTGTAGTGTACACACATCTATGAATAATTTAGATTATTTGGTTTTTATTTACCATAAATATGAAACATAACACTAACAGCAGACAAATAGTTGAAGAGGATGTTTATGGTTCATGTCAAGTGGCTGAGCAAAGCTGTTATAAAATATATGTATTTTTAACAGAAAAAAAAAATAGTTTTTGAAAAGTGTTTCAGACTTTTACAGTATATGAATAATGTACTAAGTTGCTAAGGATTCATTTTAATGACTTTGCTCCCCCCCTGAAATTTAGACTATAATAAATCTTATATATTAATTAATCATGGTTCCCTTGTTTCTTACAGCAAAGTGAAGGATTTTGGGGAGCTGCCACCTCAGGAGAGAAGAAATTAAAGGGAAGGACAGGGTGGCCTCAACAGGTCTGGGCCTTAGAACTGAACCCTTAAACCCACCTTAAGTCAGAATGCACAGTAAATGTCCTGCAAAATGCGGGACAGAAGGAATTTGTTCACTGAGCACTCTTCATCAGGCTATATAGGCAAAGTAATTCCTTATATTTATGTACATTTTTTTTTTACAAAAATTATATATATTTTTTGGACGATAAAAGGATTTCAAAAATCTTTTTTTTTTGAAGACAGTATTGTGCACAAATGATTGCCATGTGTTTGCGTGAGAAGACTGCAAATTATAAACTGCCCTCAATGGATATATATATATATATATATATATATATATGGCTAGAAAGTGTATATAAAAATATATAAAGTTGGACCATTTGCATATTGCCACAAGGACTCAGGGATTTTTTTTTTATTATTATTAATGAGAAACAGCAGTTTTTTTTTTCTTTTACAGCCAACTTTTACATTTCGCAAAGTGACTTTAAAATTAAAAGAATATTAATAGCAGCAAAAAAGCACACATCTCAGTATTATTACAGAACAGACAGCAGACGTGATAATTAACTTGTTATTTTGAATTAAAATGTGCACATTTTGTAATGATATTGAGAAATTTCTGCACTGTGAGCTACTTTTTTTTGTCTTAGATTATATATTGTGCAATTTATATAACAAATATATATATATATATATGTAGAGGTTACTGAAATACTGTTGCTTTTTTGATCTTTAACAATGTGCCTCCAGACTCCCCCAAATTTGTGAATCCATAAATCATATTTTTATTCTAGTAAAAATAAGTCTGCTCTTTTCCGCATCTTCAAATGTCAGCTAAATGGCTCTGCAGTCTGCCGTAGGCACATAAAATGGTCTGTAAATTAGAAGCAGAGTGTTGATAATTTTTAGGTGCGCAGATTTCCTGTGGAGGGGGTGGCACCTTCCATAAATTGTACCCTTCCTGGTTTTGTGTAATGAGTGATTTGTTATTTGATGTTTCCATCCAAATTTAGCAGAATTTTTGTTCCCATTTTGTACATAATAAAACTACTTTTTAAATCTAAGAAAAAAAAATGAATGCTTTTAACTACCTATGTGTGTGAATTGACTGTAATATTTGTTTGCTACCTCATGTTTCCATCACTTTCTTAGAGTGTAAACTCATCAAAATTAATGTTCATGTTGTTTGAGACGTAAAGTAGAAAAAAAAATTAAATTACGAAAAATACCCAAGATGCCTGTGTTTAGTTTCCTAATTTGATCTTTCATGAGTATATATATATATATATATATATATATATATATATATGTATATATATATATATAGATAAATAATGTTCTTAGACATAAATAGAGAGTAATGCACCATAATATGAAAATATATATAAAATATTATGATGATGCATTCATTCTAATCGATTTTAATAAAATCCGAGCTTTCATGTAGTAGAAACTTTAATTGCATTTATTTAAAATCTTTGTTTAAAATAAGTCTGCTATTCTGTATCCCAAAGCAACCAATCAGCTGCTACCTCACACAGTTGTGAGCTGACCTAAAGAAATTAATATCTCATTGGCTGCTGCTAGTTTCAGCAGATATGTCGTATATGAACTGTCATTAGAATACTAATTATATATGATGTTCATGATCCTTGTTCATTAGCGTATATTAGTATCAGTACGTAAATACAAACACTATGAGACTAGATTATTAACATGAATGCTGGTGGTGGGGTATAACAGGGATTGCTGTAGGGTACAAGCTTTTCCAACTGTTGGAACATGCTGACATGAAGCAGCAGTGCTCTTTGTGTGGTGGTTCTCAGGGGTACATAACACCTTGTTTTTTTTTGTCTAATTTTGAAGTCTTATAACTAGTTCCAAAAACTGGAAGAAATCAGTGAAATAATTTCAGAAGTGAGTATAATAACCATCTGCACACTTATCTAGAGTGTGGGCACTACTATAAATCTTGTATCAACTTGTAACTTTAGCTGTGTACCGGCACCTTGTTTCTGAGGACCTGCATCATTTTTCATGGAATAAAAAGCGCTGTTAAGAAGCAAAATCTGAGGCGCGCACAATGGCATGATACAGTATATGTGTATTTGTATATTTATGATAATAATATACCATGAGAGCCAATCACTGTCACTCTCTGTCTTATAATGTTTAATTTTGTACTCTATTCAGGGACCTACTAATTTGCTATATGGAAAGCAATTTTGAGATGACCAGTTACATTTGCTTTATTTAATGAAATATAAGAAACAACATGTGTTTGCATCTTAAAAGAGGATGTTCCAATAAACAAACAAAAGTAAAAATAATCTGTTTTTCAGTGGGATTTTCTGGTCGGCCAATATAAAATGCTGAGGGGGTAGCCCACCAAAATATCAGTGTTGACTATATAATCAATTTGCAACATTTAAATCAAGTTACGGTGTACATAATCCATTGTTTGGCCAATCATTTATCAGTCCAAAAAATGCTGTATAAATATATATGTGTATAGATAAATACTGGGTCGAGGGAGGCTCATTCCTCACCCAAAGTGTCAGATATTTTGAAAGGTGCATCACCATTATGATGAATGTTACAAAGTGGAAACAATACTAACAATTAATTTAATTTAATTTATTTCATGAATCATTAGTAGATGTACCTATTTGAATGAGACCATCGATTTGGAAGACATGTACAAGACCTATGAGTGGCGCAGCCATCCACACCCATATTGCAATTTTATTGCTGGAGGCACCGGGGCATCCATTGTTTGATTGGAAAGAGTGTCAACCCTGGACTATATATATATATATATATATATATATATATATATATATATATATATATATATATATATATATAGGATAAGTTGTTCCAAAGTTATACGATCGACTTCTAGCTGTCCTTTGTCTAACACAGTTTTTTAAATGACTATTGGAAGCTGATTAGTTGTTTTGGGCAACTACTTTATCTCTCTCCAAGGCTTGACACAGCGGTAAGTCCCAGTGAGAGAAGCATACTGGGAATAGGAAATAACAATTTAGAAGTACATTCTTCAACCTTATTGGGGCTCTCCAGTGCAGGTTATGAGTTTGTACTGACAGCATCACACACTGAAAAGAGTAAGGGAAGTTGGTCAGCTACATGGTAGAGACGATAGGCATGTAAACTGTGTATGGAGAGGTGGGAACTGTGTCTTGGCTATATCCTGTGCCATGATCTGGATTTATAGTGGGTAACGTGTTCATGAATTTGGGCTGCCATGTTAATGGGAGTCTCCCAGAAGTCTATTTTTCTGAATAACAGTGGGTAGTTGCATATTGCTCCTAGGGAGTAGCTTAAACTCTTCCCTTCATTTGTATCATTGTAGCTGGTATAAACAGTGGCAGAATTCCATCTCTGGCACCCAGAGTTAAGGTCTCCTATGAGGCAAATATCCTCAGTGCAGGAGGGGACGGGGATGGTCAATGTACATCGCTTCCATTGCTCCTGGGAGTTACGCCACTGGTTATAAACCAAAAGTCCACAACTTAAAGCTATGGAGGTGACAGACTTCTTTCTATTTAGCAACCTAAGATTCCTTACTAAATCTGTTTATACTCTGTGTCATTGCCATAGGGTGCATTGTGTGGAGCAGCAACATAGAGTTATAGGTACAGTATGTGTAATAGTCTTACCTCTCTGAGGTCCCACGTCGGGTGTCTCTGCCCTGCACAAAACACCGGAAAGTGGCCGCGTTTTACTCAGGCGCAGTGAGGAAATCGCCAGGAAAATGGCGGCCGCGCCATTTCCTCAGTGACCTGCGCATGCGCAGTAGACTCTGGGCACAGACTAGTGGGAGTCTACTGATGCTGCGGTCGCCAGCCGTCAGCCTTCAGTCTGCTGGTGGCCGCTGGGGAGAGATGAGGAGGCCTCGGATGGGGATTGCACATGGGCCCCCTCCTTTCTTAATATGCCCCTGGCTGTAACCCCCGTGTTTTGACTTTGGTAAAACAACCCTCAAGTATTTTGGTTTGGATTTGGTTTTGGATTTCTTGATAAAAACAACTATAATCATGTAACTTGGACCTGTTTACATGCTATCCAAAACCGAAATTTGTTTTTTAAATCTGAGTTCCGAACTTACAGCAGACCTGAGCCAGGACTCAGTTCTACTCGAGACCCCAAAACTGACCTGAGCCGGGGGGCTCGATTTGACTCAGAACCCCTTCGTTCCGGTGAGTTAGTTTTTCAGGAAAACCGAACCGCATGTCTCTAATTTAAAGCTGCATTTTTTTGAAAAGACAAAAACATTTTTTTTTTTTTTTTTTACATAGAAACGATTGCTGCTTTAAATCCATCAGCTAAATCGCTAACATCTCGCGACTGCCTACAGCTAACAGGCTATTACATACACCCCTAAGGAAGATCGTAAATATTAGTTCAGCCCACAATAATGGCTGTATTTTAAGAACTGCAGAAAATCCATGGACATTTTATACGATTTACCATTATCTGCTGCTCTGCAATAACCAGGGTGGTAATAGAAACCTGTCACTAGAGACCTTTAGAAAATCTTTTCGGAGCAGCTATTTGGAGTAAAACCATTACCGTTACTCTGTAATTTCTTCTTTAGTATCTGTGCCAGCAGCCTGGTGATATTTCAATAATTGTTTCACACTTCACATAAAGTTCAAAGCAATTGCTTAAGCAAAACTGAGCCAAGAGGATCTGCGTACGCTGTAGCGAAGGCCGTGAGGGGTTAACATCTGGAACAACGGGCTCAGAATGTGCTTGATGTCATCCAGGGAAGGGACATGGCCCGTGATTTGGTCAGGGTTGTGGAGTTTTCATCTCTCTGGCCACCTCTAGAAGTGTCAGGACAGGGGGATGATAGGAAGTGATCCAAACAGGCAGGCACCCTATTAATGCATTCAGACCTAA
Source organism: Taudactylus pleione (assembly GCA_031769625.1). Classification (NCBI taxonomy): domain Eukaryota; kingdom Metazoa; phylum Chordata; class Amphibia; order Anura; family Myobatrachidae; genus Taudactylus; species Taudactylus pleione. Next base: position 1,882,353 of record JAUIMM010000175.1, read on the forward strand.
TCCAGATTTCAAGCAAATAAAAGCAAAACTTGTAAATCCATCAATTAACTTTTATGCTTTGCTGCCTGTTTTTATCTGACACAGAACACAGGCGGCTGGAGGAGAGAGAGAGGGGGGAGAAAATTCATTTAAGGAGGAACAGTGTGTAGGCTGAGAATGGGAAGCTGGGGTGTGAAACAAAGGGTCATTTATAAACTGCAAAATCTGTGTATCTGTAATGTCTTTTTATATGATGAAGATCACCTACATGTCCGCCAAATGCATCTCTACGTGCATTCAACTGTCTTTGGAACCCGTAAAAGCAATGTGCGCCCAACATTAAAGGTTGGTGGCTGACCTGATACAGGATCTCAGTGGTGGTTGGGTGCTGAAGGCATTGTCTGAGGGAATAAAGACTTGGAGCCCTGAGGTAATGCATGCAACATGCCTGTAATGTGCACTCTCCACACCTTTATTTGATTTAAATAATCATGCCCCACAACATCACACTTTTCTTCTGTACTTTCTGTACTTTGTGCACCTAATCTGGATTTGACAATGAACACTCTCAATCCGCCGCCCATTTACTCCCATCAGCCAGTGCAAACTTTTCCACCCACATAGATGCCACCAAATCAGTACCAAGGGGTAATAGGCAACATCATTATATTTCTAGCTCTATTCATAACAATATAAATATTGTGTAATGAGAATTTGCAAATAATGGTACGGAATAAAATTACATGGAATGGGGAAATTTTCACTTATGTGATGCTGCTTGGGGCACCAAGTACTATATTCCTGGGTCTGGGCATAACCTGGGGCACAGTAGGGATGGACATCAGAAGCCAATGGTTAGCAACCATGGTTCATCGATGCTCCTGATTCGATGGAAGTACTTTTTCAATCAAATTGTGAATATTCAATGGTTGCCAGCCATCAGATGCAGGATTCTGATGCCCCTCCAAGGGCTAGCTGTTTTTGTGCAGATGTGGGTGCCTACTAATTTGCGCATACGCAAAGCTTTCGCATATGCACACAGTAAAACAATCGATGGTTATAGAATCGAATGGTTGTAATGCAATGGCTAGTAGCCATCGTATTGCTGGATTTGAGGTCGGAAGCTCAGTAACCATTCAATGTCGGGCTTTCGATGTTCATTACTAGGGGCCCAGATAGGTAAAGAGATGTAGCCACATACAATTTTGTATGGAAATGGGCCCTTCAGCACTACTGCATAGCATCACTCCAGGGGCCCGATATGCATGACAGGGCTTGGCCATTGTCCTTACTGGTTGGCCTCGCCCCTTTAAAATACCCGGGGGGGAGAGAATATCTTGAAACTTGATTTGGGTGATTTCACTATACTAATCCCCATGTTATATATTATAGCGTTAGTAATCATCATGTGTATTACATTACCCACCATACCCCAGACGTGATATAATGATCGTTTATGTAGAGACGAGTAGTTATATTTAGCAATGCCCATTATGCATATTATAACATTCAGCCAAATATCTCATTATTTTACAAAATGCATATCCTATTAAAATGAAACAGAGTGCAAATGATTATGAAGCCTCTTTATTAATGATTGCAGAATGGCCCAAAAATGAACTGTCCTTATCTCATTCTCTACATATCATGGCAATAAGGAATGTTTATTTCCCAGGGGCTATTAAATGCAGCCATGTTGATAAGCAGATGCCGTGCAAAAGAAAAACCTTTTGTCACTAAACAAAGTGGTGAAAGTTTACGAGTATATTGCAATATCGTCTGATATAAATAGCCTAGATTTGAGAAATTCATGCGAAAACTATTGTTTCCCGCGATCATCTGGGCCGACGACCTTGATAGGTAATAGTCCAGTTTTGTGCACTAATACTGCTAAAATTAGGATTTGTATTTAGAATCCTGTGGATCCTGTAAAACCTGTATCTTGCTATAAAAAAAAACTAGGAATGGACAAAGCGCAGTTTGCCATTTGGTTGAATTATAAGGATATTTAGTAACGGGGCCCATGCATAGGCTGACCCAATCGCTCAGCTTAAGTTAAGAACATCAGAATCTGTGGCCAATTTAACCACAAACATGTGAGCCCAATGTGTACAGAGATGCTCATTTGTCGTGCAGCTGAATAGCTGAATTTCATGGGCCGCAACCAGTGTCGTGGGAAGTGAAACTGTGGCCAGCGTCATTTTCCATCATTCCTGAATGAATGATCCCAATCAGGATTTGATTGGGATCAGCAGTTGTTTTGTTCCGCTGCAGGCTTTTTGTGACTAAGGTCTATGTACTAAGCCTTGGATAGAGATAAAGTACCAGCCAATCAGCTCCTAACTACCATGTTGCAGGCTGTGTTTGAAAAATGACAGTTAGGAGCTGGTTGGCTGGCACTTTATGGCTTAATAAATAGACCCCTAGTATTCCTAAATACCCACACGTCTGTGAGTCCCCAGGTGATAAAACAACCTGTATTCAGCCATCAGAACATTTCCAGCAGCAGAAGATTGTATCGCACAGTGAAATGAGTTATATATAAACCTTATTTCACATTTTTCAGACAATTTTAATAAACGTACAGTTGGGTTTCCAAAGTCTTTATTTACTCATACATTTATGGCCCATGTTCTTCTTTTTCACTTCCCAGTAGGAATGGGATATCGATGACTTAACTATTTATATTTTTTGTTTTAACCATTGCTACCATGAAAAACATCAGCTAATGTACATAAATGTTTTTGACCTAAAAACATCAATGTTTGGGTATTTATCAAAGCATGGAGAGTGCTAAAATTGTGAGAGATAAAGTACCAACCAATCAGCTCCTAACTATAACTTTTCAAACACAGCCTGTAAAATGTAAGTTAGAAGCTGATTGGTTGGTACTTTATCCAACACAATTTTCTCTCTCTCCAAGGTTTGATAAATACCCTAGTAGGATGAAAACATTGGCTTCTGTTAATATACCATATACCATACTTGCCGACTCTGACAAGTTCCTGTCCAGGAGTTCCATGGAGAGCATGGGGCAGGTGTCCACATTCCATCCTTATTTCACAGTTCACTTACATGAATGTCATTTTAAAGCAGCACTAGCATTAAGGGGGAGATGTACTAATCTCTGCAAAGTGATAAATTGGAAAGTGATAAACTACCAGCCACTTAGCTCCTAACTGTCATGATACATGCTGTGTTTGAAAAATGACAGTTAGGTGCTGATTGGTTGGTAGAATATCACTTTCCAAACTATCACTTTCCAGAGCTTAGTACATTTCCCCCTAAGTGTTTAAAAAAACACACTGTAATTAGAGTTCTTACCAAAGCCTTGTGTTCTTCTCCATGCAGCCATTTTTCCAGAGTTCCATTGTTCATTTCAAAGATCCACCTGAAAGCTGGGTGCTGTGTGATTCTGGGGATGTCTGATCACACTTGGACCAATAAGAAGCTGCAGTTATTGAGATGTCGCCTCCTATTGGTCATCCTGCGCACACACAACTCTGCAGCCATTTTAAAGTTCACCAAGGTGGGTTACATATTAGGCGATATATTGGTCGATATATTGTTCCGTCACGGTACAGAACGATATATCATCCATATCGCTCAGTGTGTACGCTCAATTGCACTTTCACGTGCGTCGTCAGCGACGTTGTCCCATCTGATGTGCTGCACGGCAGATGGGATGACCCGGCTACTGACAGCATGCAGGTGAATGGAAGGTTTATCGCACAGTCGTACTCTGGATCATGCAGTGTGTACGCCCGCCCGATATATCCTTCCACGGGCAACATCACCACTGGTACACTTCTCCACTCTTTTCACTGCTTGAAACTTACAGTGAAAAAGAATTAATACAATTTACATTTACATTACATTTACTATATATTATATAGTATATATATATATATATATATATATAAGTGTTCTCATACTTTGACTGAATGTGAGAGTTCTGACCTTGTTGTTGCTGTGCAGATATGTACATGCCTTGTGTTACTGGCCACTTCAGAGTATAATTCTGTTATGCCCTGGAAAACTAATATCCCTCTACAATCACAACTTCTTCTGTGCATAGTAGTCTTAATAGTTATATGTGCAGGCAAATATACATTTTATCTCTGATGGGTGAGAGATGTACTAAACCTTAAGGCACACATCCACTTGCCGATAATACTGAGCGATCGAACAATTACGACATCGTAATCGTGCAATCGCTCAGTAATCGTGCACTTTTATGTCGGAAACAACCAGCAATGCATGCTCCCGCTGGTCGTCTCTGACATCAATCATCAGCCGAACATGCTGTACAACCTGACGATAACGTAATTGTGCAGTACAATGTCGTAATCGTGCAGCTGATTTTTGGTCTACAAGTGGATGTGTGCCTTTAGAGAGAGATAAAGTGGAGAGAGATAAACAAATTTAAATGCAGAGAGTGGCAATTTCAGTGGGCGTTTCAGGGTGGTAACCAGTATCGTAACTAGCGGCAGTGGAGCTGGTGGCTTGCTCCGGGACCCGCTGTGGTTCAGGGGCCCTGCCGCTGCACCCACTGCTAGTGTCCCCCAGGCCCCACAAGTGTACTGCAGACCGCAGTGAGAGCGGTCAGCACTACATAGTAACAAACACACAGCCGGCGTCGGCGGCTGTGTGTTTGTTATAGCAGCCAATAAGAGTCAGACAGACCCTCATTGGCTGTTGCGTCCACGGAGGGTGCTGGTTGGAGCTCACTCATGAGCTCTGCTTTCCAGCTCCCCCCGCAGCGGGTGATGGGAGAGACGTCATGACGTCTCTCCCATAATGCAGAAGAGCGGCCCGGGAGGAGCGCACAGTTTCATCATGGCAGGAGCGGGGATTCAGGTAAGTTGTGTTTTTTTTTTTTTTGTGTGTGTGTGTGTATAAGGGGGCATGGGAACTGACACTGGCACATAGGGGGGGGCACTACTGGGGACATTGTATAGGGGGGCCGCTACTGGGAGCAATGTAGGGTAAGGGCACTACTGGGGGCATTGTATAGGGGGTATGGCCGCTACTAGGGGCACTGCATAGGGGGGATTACTACTGGGGGCAATGCATAGGGGGGACTACTACTGGGGGCAATGCACAGGAGGGATTACTACTGGGGGCAATGCATAGGGGGGACTACTACTGGGGGCAATGCATAGGGGGGATTACTACTGGGGGCACCGCATGGGGGTAATACTACTGGGGGCAATGCATAGGGGGGACTAATACTGGAGGCAATGTATGGGGGGGCGCTACTGGGGGCACTGAATAGGGGGGACTACTGGGGGCAATGCATAGGGGGAACTACTACTTGGGGCAATGCATAGGGGGGGACTACTACTGGGAGCTCTGCATAGGAGGGATTACTACTGGGGGTAATGTATAGGGGGATTACTACTGGGGGCAATGCATAGGGTGGACTACTACTGGGGGCAATGCATAGGGGGGACTACTACGGAAACGGTATGATTTACCGCCGGACGCAAGTTGGAATCCCGACAGCGATTGCCCGACATGGGTGAAAATCCCGATCATCCCTAAGGTAAGTATTCACTAACCTAATTCCCTTCCCTAACCCTAATCCTCCTTAGGGGTGCCTAACCCTAACCTTCCCCCTAGTGCCTAACCTAAATCCCCCCTCTAAGTGCCTAAACCTAACCCCCCCTTTCCTGCCGCCTAAACCTGTCCCCCAGGGGAGGTGCCTAACCCTGTCCCCCCCAGGGGTGCCTGACCCTGTCCCCCCCAGGGATGCCTAACCCTAACCCTCCCCCCCTAGCCTAACCCAAACCTCCTGGGGGGTGCCTAACCCTAAGTCCCCCAGGGAGCCCTAAACCTAACCCCCCCCAGCGGCTGTCCGCGCTTGGCGCCCAGCATCATTTCGATCGGGATGCCGGGCGCCGGTCTCCCAGCGTCGGTAAAATGACAGGCATCTAGATTTAGATGACTGTCATTTAACCCTCGTCGGGATAAAGCAGTCCAGAAGCCGGCTGTCGGGATTAGGTCCACCGGCATCCGCACTGCATACTACTACTACTGGGGGCAATGTATGGGTCAACGCTACTGAGGGCACTGAATAAGGGGGACTACTACTGGGGGCAATGCATAGGGGGAATTACTACTGGGGGCACTGCATAGGGGGGACTACTACTGGGGGCACTGCATAGGGGGGACTACTACTGGGGGCACTGCATAGGGGGGACTACTACTGGGGGCACTGCATAGGGGGGACTACTACTGGGGGCAATGCATGGGGGGCTGCTGGGGGCACTGCATTGGGGGGACTACTACTGGGGGCACTGCATAGGGGGGACCACTTCTGGGGGCAATACTGGGGGCACTGCATAGGGGGACCACTACTAGGGGCACTATTCTTGCACCTGGGGCCACCACTCTCTAGTTCTGCCTCTGGTGGTAACAGAGGGCAGCTAGCCAGACGATATTCTGTGCCTCCATAGGGCTAGTACAATCTTTCATGGTGCGACCGATGTGTAGCTGATGGTAAGTCTTTATGCGCACAGTGTTAGAATAGCACCGCACCCGGTGGGCATCTTTGTGCAAATCCCATTGGTTTGCAGCATTAGCATAAAGACGCAGTCGGGCTATGGCACAAGACATAGTTGCAGCTGCAATAGTGTGTACATCTGAATCAGGCCCAATTTGTACCCAGCTTTAGTTTCGTGGTGGTCTATGTCAGTGGTTCTCAAACTTGGTCCTCAGGACCCCACACAGGTCACGTTTTCCAGGTCACCCAGCAGGTGCACAGGTATATTCATTACTCACTGACACATTTTGAAAGATCCACAGGTGAAGCTAATTATTTTATTTGTGATTGTGAGGAGGCTTGGAAAATATGCACTGTGTGGGGTCCTGAGGACCGAGTTTGAGAACCTGTGGTCTATGTCATACTTGCAGTGAGACGCCCTGAAATAGTAATAGTCTCCCTGACTCCCTGAACAGTCTCTGAGCCTGATTCAGAGCCGGACGCTATTTGCACTCGCTCGTTCAGAAAAAGGGGCCGGCTATTTAAATTGAGCGCTCACTCTTTGCGGTCTGTTGATGCCTCTATGTCTGAGCGAGCTATTTTGTAAAGACGCCCCCTGGCCGCTCGCATCCTACGTTATCTCCGCTATTTATTTGATTAATCGAGTACATCGAAAGGCATCTGAACTGCTCGCAGTGCTTGTGGTTGGATTTTCCTACCGCAATCATGCGAACAGTTCAGGCTAAGAAACAACCAAGTGACGTGGTCGATGACGCTGCTTTGTTAATTATGCACACCCTTAAAAGGCCCGTTTTGACCGTTTGGCACGCCTGCGTTCGGATCACCACTCCCCATTTTTAAGCACCTTCCCGTTACCACCCACAAACGCCTCATCCTGTCACTCAAATTAGCAGGCACTCGCTATTTTGCGAGCGCTCGATTTTCGACCGCAATGTCTGGTTGGCGCATGCGCAGATGTGCGAACATCGCTCGGAGCGAACGAGCGGCCGCTTACGAGCGGCTCTGAATCAGGCCCTGAGTCCACAACAGAAATTTCTCTGCATTTTATTCAGCACTGACTGTGTCAATAGGGCTGAATAAGTGCTGCGACAAGTGCTATAGCAGCTCCTCCTGTCGGCCACCGTGGAGCTCATACATGAGGTGCGGCGCTCAGAGGTAAGTGCCAATTTTGTGCTGTGGCCTGTGATGGTCTGGAAAGCTGCTGGCTTGGGCTGATGTATTGAAAGTTGTAAATGAACAAAATTAAGAATATTAGTATGACTGTTGAATTTACTGGTCAGTTAATGGAGCTTGTAGTCCTCTTTTGACAAGCACAATATACCCTCTATAGCGCTGGTTACGTCTTATAACAATTGGCCCTTGAGCATTTTTAGATCCATGTAGCCCTTAATTTGGCTCTGGAGAACATACAAAAACCACACAGATAGGGTTCTTGTTGGAAATGGACCTGTGAAAAAAAGCACAAGAAAGATATTGGGGGGAGGAGGGCTCCAAAGGGGGTAAATTCTGGCACCAGATGCTGGTTTTAGTTTATAAGGTTCAGATTTCTTTATACATGTGACACTGCAAACAAATATCTCCCTCCATCTCCTTCCAGGGGTCAGGGTCTGGCATTCCCCACAGACCATGATATTCTGTGACTGTCCAGCCAAATAGTACGGCCAGGGCGTCCTGTGATCCACAACATGGAGATGCAGCCAGATGAGGACTAAGTAATAATAGTCACAATGCTGAGCTCCTATCAGGGTGAGAAAGTTTATTGAGTCGGCCCTACCACAAGCCCACGTAAAACAGCTGTCAGCCAGCATTCAGGCAAGAGAGCAGATTTTATGTTACATTACACAATAGTAGAAATTCTCTTGTAGTCTCTATAATAGGCTCAGAGACAAGTAAGGAGTGTCAAAGGGTTGACTTTGTAACATAACAGTCCATTCCGCAGCGCGTTTTAATGCTTGAGGTGGAAGGCCCATTAGTGTTAATGTGGCAAACTCAAAGGCACCTTTATACTGATCCCAACTGCAGCTTGTAGAAAACAATCTGGCCTTTATAAAGCCCCCTTTCTAGCGAGGGTGGAGAATAAATAACAGACGCAAAGAAAAGCCAAGGAAAATTAGATCAAAAAAACCAAACCATTTTAATGAGGAAAAACACCTCGGCAGTAATGATCACACTGGGACTGCAAAAAGCCCGGCTGAGAAACCCAGAGGGGCTACAAAGTACTTTGTATTGTGTGGGGAGCGAAGGGGCAACTGCCAAAAGTTGAATTATAGTGTTGAGGTTCAAATGTGACAAAATGGAAGTAGCAGCGTGATTGAAAAATATGACATTGTGCTGACTGTTATTATGACACAGATTATCTCCACTGTGGGAATATATTCTATGCATATAATAAATAATATAATTTCCCATAAAACGGATGATATGGATGGAATTACAGTGATGGTAATAAAGGGTAACCGTAGAACATAGCCATCTTAAGGGCACCCATAGTTTAAAGAAAAACCTGATGGTTTACGTACGTATCCGATGGTGGGGCGTCTGCGCATGACCCATTGTGCACATGTGCAGAACGTGTCCTGCAATCACGGTTGCTGTACACCAGAGCCGCAGCCTTATTGACATGCTAAGGCCGTTTGGGGGCCGGGAGGGGGCGGTGCCGTGCCGCGTTCCTGGAAATGGGGGTGTTGCCCCGTTTCCTGGGAGTGCAAGGCCAGGGTCTGTGTCGTAGCATACAGATTTCCTGGCCTCGCAAGCGGTCAGGAGCCGGCCAGGCTGAGAAAGCTTCCGTTTTTATGCAGCTTGGCCAAAGCAGCAACCAGCGCGATCATCGGACTATCAGTCTACAGGTGCTGCACTGGGATCGCAGATGCATGCAGGAGCTGTCTATTTCCTACAGACACCTCCGGCTGCATTAGTATAATAGTTGGACGGTATTGCACAGACACTTGCTTGCAGCTGTGCAATATCGTCCACATCTCAATCAGGCCCTATGTCTGATAGTGACGTATTATAAAGCCCCCTTCTGATTGCTTGGGACATCAAATAGACCTTGAAAGATCACTAAAAATAATGTACAGACTAATGCTGGGTACAGACTACTAGATATAACGTTTGACTGAACGACGAATGATATTGGTGGGTGTGGACACCTGAATTGTCTGTGAACGACATTGAACACAGACATATAAGGTCGGCCCTGCCACACAGCCGATGCTAATATATCTTGCAGATATATCGATATGTCTGGTTGTGTGTACGGGTGATCCGCCGACCACCCTTATGCTGGCTGCAGGGAACGCCGACACTCACATCACAACTGTGCAGGAAAATTGAAATGCCCGCCCAGTTGTGATGTCTGGACAGACATATTGAGCGGCAATTGGGAAGTGTGTATAGATAACCAAATTGGCCGCTCAGTCGGCGAGACAGCAGGCCGTCCGCTTCATCGGGTAAGTGTGTACCCAGCTTAAGGGCCTGATTCTGAGAATAAAGCAAGAAAGAGCAAGTAACTGGGCATCTGGACAAACCATTTATTTTTATTTATTTATTAACAGTCTCTCATATAGTACAGCATATTCCGTTGCGCTTTACAATTGTAAACATTAATTGAACAAAACTGGGTAATAACAGACAGATATATAGGTAGGAAGGCCCTGCTCGCAAGCTTACAAACCATGTTCCAATATAAGGGGTGCAAATACATAAAAATGTTTGCATGCAGGGAAAATACTGGCTGCTGTTGCATGTAGCCCACAAATGCTGGACAGCTTTATTATTATGCTATAGGGGGTGGGGCACATTCATGTTGGAATAGAATAGGGCGTTCTCCAAACTGTTGCCACAAAGTTGGAAGCATAGCATTGTCCAAATTGTCTTGGTATGCTGAAGCATTAAGATTTCCCTTCACTGGAGATAAGGGGCCTAGCCCAAACCCTGAAAAACAGCCCTATACCATTATCCCTCCTCCAACAAACTTCACAGTTGGCACAATGCGGTCAGGCAGGTAACGTTCTCCCGGCATCCGCCAAACCCAGACTCACCCATCTGACTGCCAAACACAGACGCGTGATTCGTCACTCTACATAACACGTTTCCACTGCTCCACAGTCCAGTGTCGGTGTGCTTTACACCACTCCATCCAATGTTGGCATTGGACTTGGTGATGTAAGGTTTGCATGCAGCTGCTCGCCCATGGAAACCCATTCCATTATGCTCCTGCCGCACAGTTTTTGTGCTTATATCAATGTCAGTGGAAGTTTGGAACTCTTCAGCTATGGAATGAGCAGAGCCTTTGCAAACTTTGCAGTTGTTGACCACGCTCTGTGATTTTACATGGTCTTTCGCTTCATAACTGAGTTGCTGTTGTTCCTAAATGCTTCCACTTTCTAATAATATCACTTACAGTTGACCATTGAATATCCAGCAGGATTGACATTTCACGAACTGTCTTATTGCATTCTATCACAGTACCACGCCTGACGTCACTGAGCTCTTCAGAACAACCCATTTTGTATCACAAATGTTTGCAAATGGAGACTGCATGGCTAGGTGCTTGATTTTATACACCTGTGGCAGCGGGTCTGATTGAAACGGAATCAGTATGTAATACCGGCGGCTGTTTAGGTTGAAATCCTGACCCGAGAAGGCTGAAAGCAGGAGATCCCGATGCCGGCTGGTAAGTACCCTAACCCTCTGCTCTCCCACCCTACCCCTAACCCTCCCTTAGGGGTGCTTAACCCTAAGTCCCCCCCCGGGAGGTGCCTAAACCTAACCCCCCATCCCGCACCCTGAACCCAACCCTCCCGGGGGGTGCCTAATCCTAATGTACCCCCGGCGGTGCCTAAGCCTAACCTTCTCCCCCAAAACCTAACCCTAACCCCAATGCACTCCATGTCTAAACCTAAGGCGGCTAACGCTAAGGACGCCCTGGACTTACCTCGTTCGGGCTGTCGTCCTTCGGCGTTCCAGCGTCGGGATTCAGATAGGCGTCGGTATTTGAAGTCCCTCGTCGGGCTTCTCGTGTCGGCATATAGACCGGCGGCATTTAGTCCGCCGGTCTATAAACTGCATCCCGATTGAAACACCTTAATTCAATAATTAACAGGTGTGGCCAAATACTTTCGTCCGGGTGTGAGATGTATTACCGCCGACCGCATGGCCCGCTACCTAAATCTAAGTCCCCTGGGGGGGTGTCTAACCCTAACCCTCCTTCCCCCTAGCCTAACCAAAACCTCCCGGGGGAGTGCCTAACCCTAAGTCCCCCCCGGGAGCCCTAAATCTAACCTCTCCCCCACGACTGTCCGCTGCGGCGCCCGGCATCCGCTCGATCGGGATGCCAGGTGCCAGTCTCTCGACGTCGGTCAAATGACAGGCGTATAGATTTAGACGCCTGTCATTCGTCCCTAGTCAGGATTAGTGTCTGGAAGCCGGCGGTCGGCATTTAGACCGTCGGCTTCCGGACTACATCCCCTTTCATCCATATAGTGGATATAGATAGACAGATAGATAGACAGATAGATAGATAGATAGATAGATAGATAGATAGATAGATAGATAGATAGATAGATAGATATGAGATAGACAGATATTTTTTGTTTTTTAGATTATCACAGTTTTTGGCATCAGCGAGGCTCAAGTCATAGTATGCTTTTTGTGGTTTCCCTATCAGGAAGGGTGCTAACAGACCTGAACAACTTTCTCTCTCAACAGTTTTTTCTAAGGTTTCATAAATAGGCTTCAATGTCATCACTTTTTGTCAGCTTTTGCAGAAAATGACTGACCAGTATGGAGCTGGAGCTAGTTGGGACATCCGTGGAAGCATTTCCAGATAGTGCTGCCAGATGCTGTACCACCTCTTTTAAGGCCTTGCGGTGTTGATGCTGTTGCCACCTCCTTAATAGTCAATTGCTGCACCCTAGTGGCTTTCTGCTGATCCAATGTAGCCTGTAGCAAGGTCTTAACTATGTCCTCCATGTTAGCTCTGAGTGTAGGAGGGAAGCAAAATCTGGCTTCCCTAAACATCTGACGATGGCACCACCATAGATATCACAGTATAACAGTCTTTTCCAATGGTCCCATAAAAAATTTGCACATGGATTTTTATGGGTATAAAGTAAATGCATGTGCTTGCATTCTCCACTATGCTTGGCAACATCAGGGCAAAGATGCCGTCTCCTGGTGTAGACGGGTGCACTTTCATACAGCAGCCAATTAGTAGCCACCAATCCAGGGTCTTGGTACTAGTTTTATTTTGCAGCATAAAGATAAATAAAACATGAAAGAAAAGTTTAGCCTGTCCAGCTCTAACTAAACAAATTACTCCATCTCTCAGAGTGGAGGACCTTAACGTCCCTCTCACAAAACAACAGTATTAGCACAGTACTTACTTTCAGATTGAGCTGCATGTAGGGCCGACCTGATGATGCGGCTGACGACCTAATGGGAGCACGCATGGCCCAACATAGAGCATACACATTAGACAATATTGACAATATGTATTGGACCGATCCGTCAGATCAGCCAAAATATTGTCTAATGTGTACCCAGCTCAAGTTTCAGACATTCATTTCAAGGGAGCATGAATTGTAATAAACCTGAATTTTCACCCAAAAGGTAGTAGCTGTAGCTTATTTTTCAATAGTGACATAGTTTCTCTCATGTACATTTAATTGTCTACTTAAATAAATAAGAGGATGCTCTTCAACCTTTTTGTTCTGAGACAAAACCGCACCTATCCCTACATCCGATGCATCACAAATTCACGTATTAAGTCAGATGTCATCAAGACTGGTTGAGTGCACAATGATACCTTCAGTTCTTGAAAAGCTTTTTCTGTCTCAGAATTCCACTTAACCATAACTGACTGTTTCCCCATGGTAAGGTAATTCAAAGGGACAGCAATAGTGGCAACATTGGGTATAAACTAGAGATGAGTGGGTCCGGTTCCCTAAGAACCGGACCCACCCGAACTTCCATATCTGAGGCGAGATCCGAGTCCAACTCAGATTTTCCTGCCTGACTCGGATCTCAAAGTGAGGCAAAATGCCATCATCGGCATCACACACACCCTCGCCGTCCACTTGGCCGCGCCATGCCCCCGCTTCGCCAACCTGGCTGCAATCATAAAGTTGACAAGTTTTTTCATAATATCTGATTTTTTAACCCTTTAATGACCTAGAGGCATTTTATTCATTCATGATCAGATCAAGATTGTTTTTGCTCTTTTTTAACTAGAGATGAGCGGGTCCGGTTCTCGGAGAACCGGACCCACCCGCACTTCCAGATCCGAGGCGAGATACGAGTCCGGCTCGGGATTTCCCTCCTGACTCGGATCTCAAAGTGAGGCAAAACGTCATCATCCTGCTGTCGAATTCTCATGGGTTTTGGATTGTATAAAAATCCCTCCCCACGGTGATCGCCGCCATTTGCTTACTGAGTCCCGGGCTGTCAGGGCTGTGCTTCATCCAAGAGGGGTTGCTGTGTCCATCAAGGGGCAGTGGCTGCTGTGTCCATCCAGGGGCTGCTGTGTTCATCCAGGGGTTGTTGTGTCCATCTAGTGCAGGGGGCTGCTGTGTCTATCCAAGGGCTGCTGTATCCATCCAGGGCAGGGGCTGCTGTGTCCATCCAGAGCTTTTTGTGTCCATCCAGGGGCAGGGGCTGCTGTGTCCAACCAGGGGTGCTCTGTCCATCCAAGGGTGCCCAGTGTATAAAAAAATAAAAGCTAATAATAATATAATTAATAAAAAAATAATATATATTTTTTTTGTGCTGTACCCCAGAGTACTATATTAGTTTTTTATTTACTGTGATGCTTCCTGCCAGACCGCAGTGTAATATTCATACACATATTGTTTGTGACATTGTAAGTGGTAGCGCAGTGTATAATAAATATTGTGACACTGCAAGTGGAAAACGCAGTGTATTAGTAAAAAATATTGTCACACTAAGTGGAAAACGCAGTGTACTCATAAAAAATATTGTCACACTGTAAGTGGAAATGCAGTGTATTCGTAAAAAATATTGTAACACTCTAAGTGGAGAACGCAGTGTATTCGTAAACAATATTGAAACTGTTAGTGGAAACACAGTGTATTCGTAAAAAATATTGTCACACTGTTAGTGGAAACGCAGTATATTCGTAAAAAATATTGTGACACTGTAAGTGGAAAATGCAGTGTATTTGTAAAAAATATTGACACTGTTAGTGGAAACGCAGTGTATTAGTAAAAAATATTGTCACACTGTAAGTAGAAAATGCAGTGTATTTGCAAAAAATATTGTCACACTATAAGTGGAAGCACAGTGTATTCGTAAAAAATATTGTGACACTGTAAGTGTAAAATGCAGTGTATTCGTAAAAAATATTGTCACACTGTAAGTGGAAACGCAGTGCATTCGTAAAAATATTGTGACACTGTAAGCGGAAACGCAGTGTGTTTGTAAAAAATATTGTGACACTGTTAATGGTAGCGCAGTGTGTTATTCTTTTCTTATACATAAAAAATCTTGTGACACTAAGTGGAAACATCACAATTTTACAATTTAATAACACAAAGTTAGCAATAAAAAAAATGCAACTTTTCACTTCTTTCCTCAATCATGAATAAATGATTAGTCTATGCACCGCAATCATGAATAAGTGATTAGTCTACATGACAACTACAACACCACAACAAAGTTCTAAATAATGTGCATAATATATTAAACATAATGACATCACAAACGCCTCAGCTGAGAGTCACATAAACAGATTTTCAAAAGGTGAAATTAGAGGATATGGTTTAAAAAATTGAATAAAGCAGCTAAAGCTGCATTCTCTGATATAGTGTTCCTACTCCCTACCCATGGCCCCTCTACCTGAATTTCAGCGAGTCAGAGGGGCAACTCCATGCAACCGTATTTTAGAGTGCAGCTGCTCCTCCTGTAGCCCAGGTCAGAAGATGTGTAGGGGTGTGGTGATATGGACTAAAATGGAGCTCACATCCACTAAAATGGACAATGAATCCCCAATCTAACAGGGAGTGCTGCTGTAATTTATACACAACACAGGATGGGATGACAATATACGCTTGGGTGCTGGTATAATCTGGGGTGATGGTATAGGCTGGGTTAATAATATAAACTGAGGTAATAGGCTGGGGTGATGCCTGGGCATAAGACCAGAAAAGCCACATCTTGGGTGTGGAATTATTTTAACCCAAATCCTGACAACAGTTGTTAAGGCATCTGTACCATTTGTAAAGCCAAAATTAGTAGAGATAGGGACCTTAACCATCTAGGAACCTCCACCCTGTTATGACATCTGCAAAGATGTACATTATGATCATGTATTATGATCATCAATGATCTACATCATAACGTCCTCTGTAATTTTTGCACGTAATTGACGGTAAAGGTCTTTCTCATAGAATTTGTAGTTCATTTTGATGGACATCATCTTTTCCACATTTTGGGGAAGAAGCCTCATAGGCTAATCACTGACAAGGTTCCTGGCTGTGCTGAAAACTCTTTCTGAGTACACACTGGAGGGTGGGCAGCTCAAGTAATGCAAAGCAAGTTTGTGCAAGGGCCTCCAAATTACTTTTTTTTCCTGCCAGTAGTCAAATGGACTGTCTGAAATTCCTTTTTGGATGCTATCATTAAATTTTTTTAAATAGTCCTCAACCATTCTTTGAATGGCGACCTTATCAGATGGAGTCACGGTAGAGGTGTCATTAATTGTAGACAATTCTGACCCAACCAGATGTCAAAAGTTAAAACTTGGTTGTGTTGACAAATCTGCATCACCAGTGGGTGTTTTGAAAGTTTTTTTTTTTCTCGGCAGATGCACTTGCTGTAGAAAAAGGAGAAGCCATTGCTGCATCACGTGCCACTTGAGCTGACAATTTGCTTAAAAACAGCTCTTTACATCTCTTCAGATCTGCGTCCTTTGGGAAGAAAGAAACAATGTCTTCATCCCTTCTGGGATTAAAATCCACTCCCAGCAGCAGCAGCAGGTATTGCGCTCAAGGATTCTCAAGAAAGACATAAGACTTAAACCTTAAATCATAATCTTGCATTTGCTCTGTTCCGCTTATCCATATATCTGTGCTCATTACGAGGCAGTTTGAAGGCCACTAACTATGTTTTTTTAATGTCCCTGTTCAGGTAGTAAAATGCTTTTCAAGAATCTTTGCAAAGGACTATTTAACAGTCAATTGTTTTGGAAAGCACTCTTCCTCGTCCCCTTCTGGGATGAAAATCCACTCCCAGCAGCAGAAGCAGGCATGGCGCTCAGGGATTCTTCTTGGGCAAGGACTGTTGTGAATGAGTAAAACATTTTTTGTAAATACAGGTTGAGTCTCCCATATCCAAATATTCCGAAATACGGAATATTCCAAAATACGGAATTTTTTTGGCATGACTGAGAAAATGAAACCTTTGATTTTTGATGGTTCAATGTACACAAACTTTGTCTAAGGCACAAATTATTAAGAATATTGTATAAAATTACATTCAGGCTGTGTGTATAAGGTGTATATGAAACATAAATGAATTTCATGTATTTGTGGTTCAAACAAAGTTTGTGTACTTTTATTGAATATATTGTATAAAATTACCTGCAGACTGTGTGTATAAGTTGTATATAACACATAAATGCATTCTGTGTGTATATTTGGGTCCTATTCCCAAGATATCTCATTATGGTATGCAATTATTCCAAAATACGGAATATTCCGTTATCCAAAATACCCCTGGTCCCAAGCATTTTGGATATGGGAGACTCAACCTGTACCTCCCTTCCTCCTTCCTCCCTCATAAATTTAAAAAAAATTAAATTAAATTTACTACCAATCAACCTTTCCTGTCCCTGCCTTCAACTACATACATACTCCAACTCCTTCAGGCCTCTAGAATAATAAAGACATTTGTTTCCTGATGTGCCATGCTGGAAGTTGCCATGCTGGAAGTTGAACTGCCACGTGTTTGTGCCACCCACTGCTGCCGCTTAGCTTAGTCAGCCAGCCAGCTAGCTTGGTGCAAATTTTGTGCCTAAACTGAATGAAAACAATATTGTGATGTGGTCAAAATTGACTGGAAACGAGTGGAAATTAATGTTATTGAGGTTAATAATAATGTAGGAACAAACAAAAGCCCAAATTATGTGATTTTAGCTGTTTTTATAATTTTTTGATAAAAACTACAGATCCAAAACCAAACCCCAAAACCAAACCATGGAAGGGGAGGTTTTGGCAAAACCAATCCAGATCCAAAACACGAAGAGATACAGATCCAAGACCAAAACACGGGGGTCAGCGCACATCTCTAGTATAAACCCTCATTAAAACCCAGTGATTCCTAAGAAAGCCCTCACCTGCTTCTTATTTAGAGTTCGTGGCCAATTTTGCATTGCCTCAATTTAATAAGTTGGGGCTTTCTTAATCACTGCCTATGGTGTATCCGAGGTACTGCACCTCTTCTGTCCCTAACTTTTTTGGGTTGGCTGTCAATCCTGCCTCACGGATGGAGTACAACACTGCCTGTATGAGACTGCCAATCAGGACTATGGTTGTATGACCTGGGTGAGACTGCCAATCAGGACTATGGTTGACTACATAATTTAAATAAGCATTAGCATATTGTCTATGGGGCCTTAGAATTTTATTCATCATCTTCTGAAAGGAGGCGGGTGCCCCATGTAACCCAAATGGCAACATCTTGTATTGGAACAGACCCTCCGGTACCAGGGACCAGTCTGTGTGCAGGGTCGGCTCCCTCACTGTGTAATGCTACAGTGCAGCATCTGTCTCCTGTCACTGAGTAGGTGCAGGCACCTTGTTGTCATCCCTCGGTGGGTGACACCCGGGTGTGGCCAGCACCCCCCTTGTGACGCCACTGCACGGTATTACACACCTCAGCACCTTCCACCTGGGTCTAAAAACTGGAGTATGATGAAATTATATTGCCCATAGCCATCACATTCTGTAATCTCTCATGCAGATCAGGAAAGGAAACAACTGTTTTGTTGTTAGGGACAACACCACCTTTTTTCTTTGCACTCATTTTCATAAATGTGCCCATCATAGTGTAGCTCCAATTCTTTATTTAACATGCGCAACTGTGTCCAGAACCTATTCTTAGCCGCCTTTTGGCATATCCTGTTTGATCGAACAAATTGCCAACTTGCACGTTTAGAAACACGCCAAGAAACAAATTTGCTTTTCATTCATACATATGTAAGAATTGCTTTAGTAATTAGAACAAATATTATCACACACACACACCACTCAATGAATATGCATAAGCAGTGCTGTAACATGGCGACAGTGTAACCTGTACCAGCCCCGCTCCAAAAAAACGTGACATCATGACATCACACCTAAAGGGCAGGGCCAATGGCTCTAGAGCATTGCCCGGCATATCCACATCTCCACAGGCTGCAGGGTGCCTGTCCAGGCAAGCCACATGTGGGTGCTGTGGGTTAGCGTTGATGCCGCTCCCAGGGCCCTGCGCCAATCTTGTCTACTCTCCCAGAATGGCCAGGAGGCTCCTGAAAATCAGGTGGCACTCCCGGCCACTTGCAAAATGGGAAAGTCTCCTGCAGCCCCCTCCTTTATTAATATCAATGACAAGTCAACTGTGACCACCTCACAGCTCACAATACTGTTTTCTCCCATATTGGTCAAAGGGTGCAACGCGCTGGCTGGCTAAACTAAGCTACAAACCAGCAGCACAATCACATGGCAACTTAAAAGAATCTCGCACATCTATGATAAACAACTGCAAGTGCATCTCACTTCAAGTTCACTTCTAACAAACAAACACAAGAGCCTGTATGCACTGGATTGCAGGGGCTAGCTAGTGACTGACAAACATACTTACATAGGGCCTGAAATAGAGAAAGATAAAGTAAGTAACTGTGACTGATTCAATACGCATCGCTATACTGCGCACGCATGCAGTTCAACTGCGATAGCAAGCCAAACCACTGCGATCGCAATGCAAACTCAGCACCACATATGGACGCCCACTTTACCATACGCACATCTGTAATACTTAGCAGAATATCAAAACCATCGGTACAATCGAGTACCATCGGACCCATACGCACACTTGCACAAGCCCTGACCTTACTCAGGAATTGCTAACAGCCATGGATGTTATAAGACCTCACACTGCATATGGCTCCGCAGTGGATAATTTATGCACGCCCCTGAAACGGCTGGCACACCTGCATTCAACTGACCACCCCTCCATCACCACCCACAAACGGCACTTCCTGTCAATCACTCTGCCATGGGTCTGCGTAGCAGCTGCGATCGCACTTCTAATCTCATCGGCTAGTTCACGCACGCTAACTGGGATGCATACGCATGTGAAGTGCGAAACAATCAGCCGACTGCGTGCGTATTAGCAACTGCTGTCCAAGTTGAATCAGGCCCTGTGTACAAACCATGCAAGGGGTGCAAATACATACTTTTTTTTTGGATGCAGGGTAAATACTGACTGCTTTTGCATGTAGCCCACATATGCTGGACAGCTTTATTATTAGAATGCAATCTAGATGTCAGTTTGGACACGCCCCTCCCAAATCTAAATCTCTCTGCACATTTAAATCTTCCTCACCTGCAGTGCTACATGGTTTCACCAAGATGATCAGATCAGGGGCCTATCCATTAGAAGATTTTTTTTGTCAAAGACCAAAGACTTTTCCTGCCAACAAAAAGTCTTTCATGCAAAAAATGATGGCCCTCATTCAGAGCCGTACGCTCTGAGCAGAGCGCACGCTCTGAATGAGGGCCGGCCTCCATGAAAATGGAGCGTCCTCCTGGACGCTCGTATAGCTGTGGGTCACCACCCACAGACTATACGAGCGTGCATTTTGATGGGCGCGATGGTCGTGACCATCGCGACCATCAAAACTGCAAGCCGGAGCCTGCGGTTGAGGTTTTCAACCGCAAGCTCCGGAGTGATTTTGGCTCTAACAGAGCCAAAATCACTCCCACTGACATCACTAGTGACGTCAGTGGGCAGGCTTCTGACGGGAGGCGTTCCCGTGGGAACGCCCCCGTCAGGGAGGCACGCCCCCGGCACGCCTACCAAAGGGGGCATGCTGTCAATCAACATCGACAGCACGCCCCCTTTGATCAGGCACAACGAGCCTCCGTCGTGCGCATGCTCAGTCCAGAACATCGACCCACTTGCGAGCGGACAGCCGCTCGCGAGTGGGTCTGAATCAGGCCCTATATCTTTAAAGGCCAAGGACCAAGGATTGTCGCTGAAGAGACAAGGGAGTGGAAATTTTTAATGAATGGAGTGAATATTCATTAAAGAAGGTGTATCCTTGGTGGGTTACAAAAAGTTACATTGGTGGGTCCGTGGGTCAGTGGGACTCCCCTCCCGCATGGCCACTGACCACCGCCGCCGACCCCCCCCAGTGCATATACATTGATGGTCAGTGGGTCCCCATCTCCGTAGCCCCCTGTACCCCCCCCACCCCAATACTTACCTTAAAAACTTGAAATACAGTGTGGTCCCCCAGCGTCAGCTTGCTGCTACCTCAGGGCACAGGAGATGACTGGCAGCTGCTGGCAGTGTCCAGGGAGTGGCTTCGTGGCAAAAAGTCGTTTGCCATTCGCCGTTGGTTGTTCACTGCATATCCACTGAATGACTTTTCTAAAGTCGTTCAGCAATATGCAGAAATTGTCCAGCGTGTTCGAATGGCAAAAGACTTCTTTTGTTGTTCGCGGGAATGCGCGGCACAGAACGTTTGCAGCCTATCCTTTACACAATTTTTTTAATGATCTGACCAAAAAGGATTTGGTCGGATAGGTCCCTTTACTTGCTCTTTCTTAAGCTTCCTACACCATACTTGCCTACTCTCCCAGGACTGCCCGAAGCCTCCTGAAATTGGGTGCCGCTCCCATCACCCCGCAAGAGTAGGCAAGTCCCCCGGAATGGTGGCCGGCCCACCGCGACCCCCCCCGCGATCGCTGCAAAAGTGGGCGGTCCAAGGGTGCGGTGACAGCATTATAAAGCAGGGGGTGGGGCTGCGATGCCCAAATGTCGGTAATTATGACCTACACACTATGCAATTATTGGGCCAATTTGTGAATGATTGGGCGATCGGCCTGATTTATTGTATAATGTGCATGAACGATCGTTTCAGCGTTTCACCGATACAATGGTAAGAAAACATCCACAAACGCACATCTTCCATTATCTGATCTGGCGGTCAAGAACGAAAATCTCTACCTTAATTCCCAATATGGAACAGTGTGTGTGCATTCTCAATAATCTGCCCATGTTCTCCTGTCACTGTGCCATCCTCCTTGTGGGTGGACATATGCAAAATCAGTGTGGTGTGGTGACAAATTGCTAGCTTCTGTGGAAAAATTGCATAATGTGTAGCACAGATATTGGGGCAGGCAAATTGCTGAGAAATCGCCCCGTTTCTCACCCCGATCAAAAAAATCTGACAGTGTGTAACTCTGGGCCTGATTCAGACGCGCTCGCTCGTTCAGAAAAAGGGGTCGGCTATTTAAATTGAGTGCTCGCTCTTTGCGGTCTGTTGATGCCTCTATGTCTGAGCGAGCGAAAGAGACATGCGCTCGCTATTTTGTAAAGACGCCCCCTGGCCGCTTGCATCCTACGTCATCTCCGCTATTTATTTGATTAATCGAGTACATCGAAAGGCATCTGAACTGCTCGCAGTGCTTGTGGTAGGTTTATCCTACCGCAATCATGCGAACAGTTCAGGCTAAGAGACAACCAAGTGACGTGGTCGATGACGCTGCTTTGTTAATTATGCACACCCTTAAAACGCCCGTTTTGACCGTTTGGCACGTCTGCGTTCGGATCACCACTCCCCGTTTTCAAGCACCTTCCCCTGTTACCACCCACAAACGCCTCATCCTGTCACTCAAATTAGCAGGCACTCGCTATTTTGCGAGCGCTCGATTTCCGACTGCAATGACTGGTTGGCGCATGCGCATTACGACCCATACGCATGCGCAGATGTGCGAACATCGCTCGGAGCGAACGAGTGGCCGCTTACGAGCGGCTCTGAATCAGGCCCACTATTCCCAACTCTTAATCAGTCCCACAGTGACATAGATGCCTGTAGTCTTTTACACGCTCACTCACGCCATCTACCTACAACTCTCTCTAATATAAACTAGTATGTAGTATTGCAGCATGAACTACAGCACACACTTTCCCTATACACTGTCCTGTATGACATAACACCTGAAAACAGGAGGGAGAGACTTACATGCAATCCAAAACACGTGAGATCTATTTTTTAAATTTGTGATCTGAACTTGGTGAGAAGACCAGTGTCAGGACTCGGGTCTACACAGAATCCCAAAGTGATCCGAGGTGGGACTCGGTTCTACTCAGAACCTCAAAGTTTGGGTGTGTTCGGTTTTCAGCAAAACTGAACTGCTTATTTCTAGTTATAAATAATAACCAGTCCTGAGAACGTGAGCAAAATTAAGGTTTTTGGGGTCTTTTTGTTTTTTCTGCATAGTATAGGGCAGATGCAAGTGCACGCTGATTATGGTGACTAGTAGGTGAGCAGACGCATAGGCTACAGACGTGGCAGCAGTCACATTTTGAGATTCGTGCCAGTCTGCATTAGAGATGAGCAGGTACGGTTCTCTGAGAACCGAACCCACCCGAACTTACAGATCCGAGGTGAGATCCGAGTCTGGCTCGGGTTTTCCCGCCTGACTCAGACCTCAAGGCGAGGCAAAACATCATCATCCCGTTGTCGGATTCTCGCGGGTTTTGGATTGTATAAAGGTTCCCGCACACGCCGCCATTTTCATTCCAGCTGTGTAGAGTGAAGAGGAAGCAGGGACTGTGCTGTTGCTGTCCATAGCAGCTGTGCTGTTGCTGTGCATAGGGGCTGGCTGCTGTTGTCATATGGGCAGCTGTTGTTGTCCATAGAGGCTGGCTGCTGTTGTCATATGGGCAGCTGTTGTTGTCCATAGGGGCTGGCTGTTGTTGTCCATAGGGGCTGGCTGCTGTTGTCCATAGGGGCTGGCTGGGCTGTGCTGTTGTCCATAAGGGCTGTGTTGTCTATAGGAGCTGTGCTGCAGGCCGAAGAGGGGGGATTCAGTGGCTCCAGTGTCACTGCAGTCCATAAAGGGGTGCTGCTGTGTTGTCCAGGGGGTGCTCTACCCCTCAGTGTAAATAAAATAAAAATAAAAAAAGTTTTTTTTAAGTGTGTGCGCGCTTTAGCCGCACTTATCAACAGCGTAGCTGTGCCAAATGTGCTGCCTGTGTCGTTTATCAAGTTATTAAAAGTTTTTTTTCTGTATGTGTGTGCGCATTGGCCACACTTATCAGCAATGTAGCTGTACAGCGGTGCTGCCTGTGTCGTTTATCAAGGGGCTGCTGCCTCATTCAGGGGTGCTCTCCCCCCAAGTGCAACAAAAAAATATATTGTGTTTTTTTTCTGTGTGTGTGCGCGTTAGCCACACTTGTCAGCAACGTAGCTGTGCCAAGCGTGCTGCCTGTGTCGTTAATCAAGGGGCTGCTGTGTCCATCCAATGGTTGCTGTGTCCATCAAGGGCAGGGGCTTCTGTGCCTATCCAGGGTCTGCTGTGTCCATTCAGGGGTTGCTGTGTCCATCCAGGGCAGGGACTGCTGTGTCCATCCAGGGACAGGGGCTGCAAGAGTGTATTCGTAAAAATATTGTCACACTGTAAGTGGTAGCGCAGTGTGTTATTCTTTTCTTATTCATAAAAACATCTCGTGACACTGTAAGTGGAAACTACACAATTTTACAAATTAATAACACAAAGTTAGCAATAAAAAAATGCAACTTTTCACTTCCTTCCTCAATCATGAATAAATGATTAGTCTACATGCCGACTACAAGTGCTAAATAACGTGCGTAATATATTACACATAATGACATCACAAACGCCTCAGCTGAGATTCACATAAACATATTTTCAAAAGGAGAAAATAGAGGATATGGTATAAAAAATGGAATGCGTTCTCTGATTATAGTGTCACTACCCGCTACCCATGGCCCACCTACCTGAATTTCAGCGAGTCACAGGGGCAACTCCATGCAACCGTATTCCAGAGTGCAGCTGCTCCTCCTGTAGCCCAGGTCAGAAGATGTGTAGGGGGTGTGGTGATATGGACTAAAATGGAGCTCACATCCACTAAAGTGGACAATGAATCCCCAATCTAACAGGGAGCGCAGCTGTAATTTATACACAACACAGGATGGGATGACGATATAGGCTTGGGTGATGGTATAATCTGGGGTGATGTATACATCATCTTCTTCACACAATATTAATTTGTCCCCGCTGGAATCCACCATTACAGGTGCCTCTGTAATTTTTGCACGTAATTGACGGTAAATGTCTTTCTCGTAGAATTTGTATTTCATTTTGATGGACATCATCTTTTCCACATTTTGGGGAAGTAGTCTCAGACCGATCACTGACAAGGTTCCCGCCTGTGCTGAAAACTCTTCCTGAGTACAGACTGGAGGGTGGGCAGCTCAAGTAAAGCAAAGCCAGTTTGTGCAAGGGGTTTGCTTTTTCCGTGCTAATTTTCAGTGGTCAAAAGGGGATATTCTATCAGAATTATGGCACTCCACAGCAAACTGCAAACATAGTATGGTGGATTGTATTCATAGAGACCATAGATTGGGCATAGCCATGGTGGATTAGGGGCAGGGACAATTTTATCCGGGTAGTGAATACAGCTTTGTATTCACAGAATTGTGTCTACCTGCAGTGTTCCCTTTGGGCATGATGCAGAGTTGACGTAAATCTGGCATATATTGCTACTAGGGGTGTGCACCGGCCACTTTTCGTGTTTTGTGTTTTGGTTTTGGATCTGGATCTTTCTTCGTGTTTTGGATCTGGATTGGTTTTGCCAAAACCACCCTTCCGTGTTTTGGGTTCTGGGTTTTGTGTTTTGGATCTGTATTTTTTTTAAAAAAAGCATAAAAACAGCTTAAATCACAGAATTTGTAGGTTTTTCTGCTCCTATGCTATTATTAACATCAATAACCTTAATTTCCACTCATTTCCAGTCTATTCTGAACACCTCACACCTCACAATAGTGTTTTTATGTCCAAAAGGTTGCACCGAGGTAGCTGGATGACTATGCTAAGCGACACGAGTGGGCGGCACAAACACGTGACCCATCTAGGAGTGACACTGCAGTGGCAGACAGGATGGCAGTTAGAAAAACTAGGCCCCAAACTGTACATAATGCAAAGAAAAAAAAGAAGTGCAAGATGGAATTGTCCTTGGGTCCTCCCACCCACCCTTATGTTGTATAAACAGGACATGCACACTTTAACAAATCAATCATTTCAGCGCCAGGGTCTGCCACACAACTGTGGCTGAAATGATTGGTTCGTTTGGGCCCCCACAAAACAAGCTGGCAATTAATGTGTCCCTGCACAAACTGGCTCTACGGAGGCAAGATGTCATCCTCATCCTCCTCATCCACCGATTCCTCACCCTCTTCAGTGTGTACATCCTCATCCTCACAAAGTATTAACTCGTCCCCACTTGAATCCACCACCACAGGTCCCTCTGTACCTTCTGGAGGCTGGTCTCCCTGGAAGAGCTGATAATTCATTTTGATGAACATCATCTTCTCCACATTCTGTGGAAGCAACCTCCTACGCCTTTCGCTGACAAGGTTCCCGGCTGCACTAAACACTCTTTCGGAGTACACACTGGAGGGGGGGCAACTCAGGTAAAATAGAGCCAGTTTGTACAGGGGCCTCCAAATTGCCTCTTTTTCCTGCCAGTACAGGTATGGACTGTCTGACATGCCTACTTGGATGCTGTCACCGATGTAATCCTCCACCATTCTGTCAATGGTGACAGTATCATATGCAGTGACAGTAGACATGTCAGAAATTGTTGCCAGGTCCTTCAGTCCGGACCAGATGTCCAAACTTGGTCCTGCCTGCCCTGCATCACCGCCAGCGGGTTGCTTAGGATACCTAAGTTTTTTCCTGGCAGCCCCAGTTGCGGGAGAAAATGAAGAAGGAGCCGTTGACGTGTCACGTTCCGCTTCAGCTGACAGTGCGTTCACCAGCAGGTCTTTGCACCTCTGCAGGCTTGTGTCGGCCGGAAAGAGAGACACCACATAGGCTTTAAACCTAGGATCAAGCACGGTGGCCAAAATGTAGTGGTCTGATTTCAACAGATTGACCACCCTGGAATCCTGGCAAAGCGAATGAAGGGCTTCATCCACAAGTCCCACATGCCGAGCGGAATCGCTCCATCTTAGCTCCTCCTTCACTTTCTCCAGCTGCTTCTGCAAAAGCCTGATGAGGGGAATGACCTGACTCAAGCTGGCAGTGTCTGAACTGACTTCACGTGTGGCAAGTTCGAAGGGCTGGAGAACCTTGCACAACACGGAAATCATTCTCCACTGCGCTTGAGTCAGGTGCATACCCCCTCCTTTGCTTATGTCATAGGTGGATGTATAGGCTTGTATGGCCTTTTGCTGCTCCTCCATCCTCTGAAGCATATAGAGGGTTGAGTTCCACAGCGTCACAACCTCTTGCTTCAGGTGATGGCGGGGCAGGTTCAAGAGTGTTTGCTGGCGCTCCAGTCTTCGGCATGCAGTCGCTGAATGGCGAAAGTGGCCAGAAATTTTTCGGGCCACCCAAAGCGTCTCCTGCACGCCCCTGTCGCTTTTTAGAAAATTCTGCACCACCAAGTTTATTGTGTGAGCAAAACATGGGACGTGCTGGAATTTGCCCAGATGTAATGCCCGCACAATATTGGTGGCGTTGTCAGATATCACAAATCCCCAGGAGAGTCTAAGTGGGGTAAGCCACTGGGCGATGATTTCCCTCAGTTTCTCTAAGAGGTTGTCGGCGGTGTGCCTCTTACTGAAACCGGTGATACACAGCGTAGCCTGCCTTGGAACGAGCTGGCGTTTCTGAGATGCTGCTACTGGTGACGCTGCTGCTGTTGCTGCGTAAGGTGATACATCTACCCAGTGGGCTGTCACAGTCATATAGTCCTTAGTCTGCCCTGTTCCACTTGTCCACATGTCCATGGTTAAGTGGACATTGTGTACAACGGCATTTTTCAGGACACTGAGGACACTTTTTCTGACGTTTCTGTACAGTCTCGGTATCGCCTGCCTAGTGAAGTGGAATCTAGACGGGATTTGGAAGCGGGGACACACTACCTCCATCAATTGTCTAAATCCCACTGCACTAATGGCGGATACCGGACGCACATCTAACACTAACATGGCAGTCAAGGCCTCAGTTATACGTTTTGCTTCAGGATGACTGCTGTCGTACTTCATCCTCCTCGCTAAGGACTGTTGGAGGGTCAATTGTTTAGTAAAAGTAGTGGTGTTCCTACTTCCTCTCTGGGATGATGAACGACTCCCAGCAGCAGCAACAGCAGCAGCGGCAGCAGTAGGCGTAGCAATGCAGGATCCTCCGGAGGAATCCCGGACAGGAGAGTCAGTCATGCCAGTGACATGGCCTGCAGGACTACTTCCGATCCTGACTAAGGAGGAAATTGACGAGGAGGGAGTTGACGGTGTGGTTTGCAGGCGCTTGGATACAACAGGACAACGGGATTTAGGTGTCCCTGGACTGCTTACGGTCTTAGCCAAAGTTTCTGAACTTAACAGTAACTTTTTATGAATGCGCTGCAGGTGCCGTATAAGGGAGGATGTTCCTAGGTGGTTGACGTCCCTACCCCTACTTATTTCACCTTTACATATGGTACATATGGCAAGACAGTTGTTGTCCGGATTTGGATAGAAATATTGCCAGACCAAAGAGGTGGAATGTTTGGTCTTCTGCCCAGGCATGACCGTGATGGGCTTTTTCATCCCTCGGACAACAACTGTCTCCCCCGGAGCCTGATTTAAACAAACCACATCACCATCAGAATCCTCCTCGCCAACTTCCTCCTCAGCGCCAGCTACACCAGTATCCTCATCCTGTTGTACTTCAACAGTGACATCTTCAATTTGCATATCAGCAAGTGGACTGTGGGTGCTCCTTTCAGCACTTGCAGGGGGCGTGCAAATGGTGGAAAGAGCCACCTCTTCCCGTCCAGTGCTGGGAAGGTCAGGCATCGCAACCACCACCACACTTGGACTCTCCTTGGGGATTTGTGATATCTTCTTAGAAAGCACAGTTCTTCGCTGTGCTTTTGCCAGCTTAACTCTTTTGATTTTTTTAGTGGGAGGAGGGCTTCCATCGTCATGTGAAGCTGAACCACTAGTCATGAACATACTAGGGATCGACCTTAGCCGTTCCTTGCCACTCCGTGTCGTAAATGGCATATTGGCAAGTTTACGTTTCTCTTCAGCTGATTTAAATGTCTTTTTCAAGGTCATTTTCCTGAACTTTGCCATTT
Source organism: Taudactylus pleione (assembly GCA_031769625.1). Taxonomy (NCBI): domain Eukaryota; kingdom Metazoa; phylum Chordata; class Amphibia; order Anura; family Myobatrachidae; genus Taudactylus; species Taudactylus pleione. The sequence continues at coordinate 1,911,223 of JAUIMM010000175.1, forward strand.
GGGATTGTATGTGCCCTCTACTATGACATTGGGCATCGGCCTTGGCAGACGACGTTGATGGCATGTTATTGTCTATGTCATGACTAGTGGCAGCAGCTTCAGCACTAGGAGGAAGTGGTTCTTGATCTTTCTCTATTTTATTTTTATCGGAGAAAGTTTGGTCCTCCATTTATGTTATATCGATTTGATAAATACGTGCGGCTAAACACAGAAAATAATTTTTTTTTTGGTTTGGACTGGAGTGTACTTTGGGGGTTACAGCACCCTTTAACGGTCAAGCCAGCCGGCCCTTTACTTATGACACAGGCGCACGCTTGGCACTACTTTGTTGATGCACGTGCGGCTACTGCGCACACAATTCACAAACACAGAAAATAATTTTTTTTTGGTTTGGACTGGAGTGTACTTTCGGGGGTTACAGCACCCTTAACGGTCAAGCCAGCTGGCCCTTTACTTATGACACAGGCGCACGCTTGGCACTACTTTGTTGATGCACGTGCGGCTACTGCGCACACAATTCACAAACACAGAAAATAATTTTTTTTTTGGTTTGGACTGGAGTGTACTTTCGGGGGTTACAGCACCCTTAACGGTCAAGCCAGCCGGCCCTTTACTTATGACACAGGCGCACGCTTGGCACTACTTTGTTGATGCACGTGCGGCTACTGCGCACACAATTCACAAATACAGAAAATAATTTTTTTTTTGGTTTGGACTGGAGTGTACTTTGGGGGTTACAGCACCCTTTAACGGTCAAGCCAGCCGGCCCTTTACTTATGACACAGGCGCACGCTTGGCACTACTTTGTTGATGCACGTGCGGCTACTGCGCACACAATTCACAAACACAGAAAATTATTTTTTTTTTGGTTTGGACTGGAGTGTACTTTCGGGGGTTACAGCACCCTTAACGGTCAAGCCAGCCGGCCCTTTACTTATGACACAGGTGCACGCTTGGCACTACTTTGTTGATGCACGTGCGGCTACTGCGCACACAATTCACAAACACAGAAAATAATTTTTTTTTTGGTTTGGACGGGAGTGTACTTTGGGGGTTACAGCACCCTTTAACGGTCAAGACAGCCGGCCCTTTACTTATGACACAGGCGCACGCTTGGCACTACTTTGTTGATGCACGTGCGGCTACTGCGCACACAATTCACAAACACAGAAAATATATAATTTTTTTAGCTCTTGGGGGGAGCACCCCTGATGGACAGAGCACCCCCTGGACAACACTACAGCACCCCTTTAGGACTGGGACACTGCACAGGACTTTGGAGTGGACACAGCCCCTATGGAGAACTGACTGCACAACACAGTCCAGCCAGCCCCTATGGACTTTGAAGGAGTGGACACAGCCCCTATTAACAACAGCAGCACAGCACAACACAGCCAGCCCCTATGGACTTTGAAGTAGTGGACAACAGCAGCACTACACTACACTACACAGCCCTAACTCCCACCCTCCCTCTTCACTGTCCACAGCCGAGTGAGAAAATGGCGCCGACCCGGGTACCTTATATAGGATCCAAAACCCGCGAGACTCGGAAGGCGGGATGATGACGTTTTGCCTCGATTTCAGATCCGAGTCAGGCGGGAAAAGTCGAGCCTGACTCGGATCGGACTCGGATCGGGGGGGCTCGGGGGGGTTCGGATTTCAGAAATCCGAACCCGCTCTCCCCTAATTGCTACGAAGAAGTCTGCACAGGAATAATGTATTTGATTGCACATATGCAGACTAGAGATGTGCTCCGACCCCCGTATTTTGGTTTTGGATCTGTATCTCCTCTGGTTTTGGATTGGTTTTGCTAAAACCACCCTTCCGTGTTTTGGTTTTGGATCTGGATTTTTTTCTAAAAAAAACATAAAAACAGCTAAAATCACATAATGTGGGCCTGTTTTTGTTCCTACAGTATTATTAACCTCAATAACATTTATTTCCACTTGTTTCCAGTCAATTTTGACCACCTCACAGCTCACAATATTGTGTTTATCCAGTTTAGACCCAGAATTTGCACCAAGCTAGCTAGCTGACTAAGCTAAGTGGCAGCAGTGGGTGGCACAAACACATGGCAGTTCAACTACCAACATGGCACATCAGGAAACAAATGTTTTTATTATTAAATAGGCCCAAGGAAGTTGGAGTATGTATGTAGTTGAAGGCAGGGACAGGAAGGGTTGATTGGTATTAAATTAAATTTAATTTAATTTTTTGATTCTGATGTAAATTTACTCATTCACATCAGTCCTTGCCCCAGAGAATCCTTGAGTGCCATGCCTGCTGCTAGGAGTGGATTTCATCCCAGAAGGGGTCCAGGAAGACTTCTAGTAGTGCTTTCCAAAACAATTGATGGTTAAATAATCCTTTGCAAAGATTCCACTTGAAAAGCATTTCCCAACCTGTACAGGGACATTAAAAAAACATAGTTAGTTAATGGCCTCCAAACTGTAGTTGTACCCACTGTCCACCAGCACAGATATGTAAACAAGCGGAACAGAGCAAATGAAAGATTTCAGATTTAATGTTTTACGTTGTGTCTTTCTTGAGAATCCTGCACCTGCTTTTGCTGCTAGGAGTGGATTTTCATACCCGAAGGGGACCAGGAAAAGTGCTTTCCAAAATTATTGACTGTTAAATAATCCTTTTCAAAGATTCCACTTGAAACTTCTTCCCAACCTGTACAGGGACATTAAAAAAAACATAGTTACTTAGTGGCCTTCAAACTGCCATTGTACCCTCTGTCCACTTAACAGCACAGATATGTGGACAAGCGGAACAGAGCAAATGCAAGATTTCAGATTTAAGGTTTAAGTCTTACGTTGTGTCTTTCCTGAGAATCCTTAAGCATCATGCCTGCTTCTGGGAGTGGATTTTCATCCCAAAAGGGATGAAGACATTGTTTCTTCTTCCCAGTGGATACAGATCTGAAGCGTTCAATTGGCACGTGATGCTGCAATGGCTTCTCCTTCAGTTTCTCCAGTAAGTGCATCTGCTGAGAAAAAACTAAACTTTCAAAACACCCACTGGTGATGGGTCAGAATTGTCTACAATTAATTACACCTCTACTGTGGCTCCATCTGATACGGTCACAATTCAAAGAATGGTTAAGGACTATTTAAAAATTTTTTAATGATAGCATCCAAAAAAGCATGTCAGCCAGTCCGTTTGACTACTGGCAGAAAAAAAAGGTAATTTGGAGGCCCTTGCACAAACTTGCTTTGCTTTACTTGAGCTGTCCACCCTCCAGTGTGTACTCAGAAAGAGTTTTCAGCACAGCCAGGAACCTTGTCAGTGATTGGCCTATGAGGCTTCTTCCCTAAAATGTGGAAAAGATGATGTCCATCAAAATGAACTACAAATGTGCAAAAATTACAGAGGACGTTATGATGTAGATCATTGATGACCATAATACATGATCATAATGTACATCATTGCAGATGACGTAACAGGGTGGAGGTTCCCAGATGGTTAAAGTCCCTATCTCTACTAATTTTGTACAAATGGTACAGATGCCTTTACAACTGTTGTCAGGATTTGGGTTAAAATAATTCCACACCCAAGATGTGGCTTTTTTGGTCTTAAGCCCAGGCATCACCCCAGCCTATTACCCCACTTTATATTATTACCCCAGCCTATACCATCACCCCAGATTATACTAGCACCCAAGCGTATGTCGTCATCCCATCCTGTGTTGTGTTGTGTATAAATTACAGCTGCGCTCCCTGTTAGATTGGGGATTCATTGTCCAGTTTAGTGGATGTGAGCTCCATTTTAGTCCATATCACCACACCCCTACACATCTTCTGACCTGGGCTACAGTAGGAGCAGCTGCACTCTGGAATACGGTTGCATGGAGTTGCCCCTCTGAATCTGAAATTCAGGTAGAGGGACCATGGGTAGGGAGTAGGGACACTATATCAGAGAATGCAGTTTTAGCTGCCTTATTTCATTTTTTAAACCATATCCTCTAATTTCACCTTTTGAAACTGACTATGTTTATGTGAATTTTAGCTGAGGCATTTGTGATGTCATTATGGTTAATATATTGTGCACATTATTTAGCACTTTGTTGTGGTCTTGTAGTTGGCATGTAGACTAATCATTTAGTAATGATTGAGGAAAGAAGTGAAGAGTTGAATTTTTTTATTGCTAACTTTGTGTTATTAAATTGTAAAATTGTGAAGTTTCCACTTACAGTGTCACAAGATTTTTTATGAATAAGAAAAGAATAACACACTGCGCTACCACTTGCAGTGTTACAATTTTTTTTACGAATACACTGCGTTTTCCACTTACAGTGTCACAAATTTTTTTACGAATACACTGCATTTTCCACTTACAGTGTCACAATATTTTTAGCGCATACACTGCGTTTCCACTAACAGTGTCAATATTTTTTACGAATACACTGCATTTCCACTAACAGTGTCAATATTTTTTACGAATACACTGCATTTTCCACTAACAGTGTCACAATATTTTTTACGAATACACTGCATTTTCCACTTACAGTGTGACAATATTTTTTACGAATACACTGCGTTTCCACTAAGTGTGACAATAGTTTTTACGAATACACTGCATTTCCACTAACAGTGTCAATATTTTTTACGAATACACTGCGTTTCCACTTACAGTGTGACAATATTTTTTACGAATACACTGCATTTCCACTTACAGTGTGACAATATTTTTTATGAATACACTGCGTTTCCACTTACAGTGTGACAATATTTTTTACGAATACACTGCGTTTTCCACTTACAGTGTGACAATATTTATTATACACTGCGCTACCACTTACTGTGTCACAAACAATACGTGTATGAATATTACATTGCTGTCTGACAGGCAGCATCACAGTAAAAAATAATAATAATATAGTGCACTGGGGTACAACACAAAAAAAATCTATATTTTTTTAATTAAATATATTATTAGCTTTTATTTTTTATACACTGGGCACCCTTGGATAGACAGAGCACCCCTGGTTGGACACAGCAGCCCCTGCCCCTGGATGGACACAAAAAACCCTGGATGGACACAGCAGCCCCTGACCTGGATGGACACAGCAGCCCTTGGATAGACACAGCAGCCCCTGACCTGGATGGACACAGCAGCCCCTGGATGGACACAGCAGCCCCTGCCCCTGGATGGACACAGAAACCCCTGGATTGACACAGCAGACCCTGGATGGAAACAGAAGTGCCTGCCCTTGATGGACACAGCAGCCCTTGGATGGACACAGCAGCCCCGCTTCGATGAAGCACAGCCCTGAGAGCCCGGGACTCAGCAAGCAAATGGCGCCGATCACCGTGGGGAGGGACTTTTATACAATCCAAACCCCTCGAGAATCCGACAGCGGGATGATGATGTTTTGACTTGCTTTGAGATCCGAGTCAGGCAGGAAAACTCGAGCCGGACTTGTATCTTGCCTCGGATCTGGAAGTTCGGGTGGGTCCGGTTCTCCGAGAACCGGACCTGCTCATCTCTAGTTAAAACAGAGCAAAAACAATCTTGATCTGATTATGAAGGAATAAAATGCCTCTAGGTCATTAAAGGGTTAAAAAATCAGATGTTATGAAAAAACGATTGGCAAAGCAGGGCGGCATGGCGCAGCCAAGTCGATGCGAGGGCGTGTGTGATGCTGTGATTATGTAATCTTGGTCCGACCCCTCTATACGTGATTACCAGTTATGTGAACTGGGGGAGTGGCCATGTTGATGAGATTCACTGCGAATCGTGTCATTGGCGGCCCTGACCGCTAGCCTGGAGAGTAGACAAGTATGGTACATAGTAAAACGTTACATGATGGTGTGGGAAAGTCAATAAGGGAGTGATTCAGTCAGCTTTGCAGATAGATCTCATGATTTTTAGCAACTGTGCATGTGTCAGATCCTGCATACTTAACTCTCAGCAGCTATGGGCGAAATCAAAATCGTACACATCCCAGCTGCATTTCCACTTGCGGCTGAGCGGGGTAACAGGGTGCACGTGTGCAGACTATTGAAAGGTGAATGATCGGGAATGATTTCAGGATGAACTGAGCGCAGCTCTGACTCAGCAACTAAGGGGTGAATTGAATTAGAAGCAAGTTTTTCTCAACAAAAAATCACGCAGACCTCGTGCCCAATTTTGGAATACCACGGGTATGCGTGCTACCGATACCCGCTGTATTTAATTTAAAAAAAAATGCACGTTGGGTTTTCAGCACTGAAAACCCTGCGGTGAGAGAAAAAAAAAACGAATTACCTCTCCAGTTGTTTCCACGGCTCCCGGTCATCTCCCCTCCATGTTTGCACTGGGGAGGGGGCTCTGCTGGATGTCGAGGGGGCTGCTGGGAGGCCAGGGAGCTGCTAGGAGGGGAGGTGGCTGATGGGAGATGTAGTTCTCCCTGCTGCTGACTCCAGGGGGCTCAAACACACACAGGGGTCACACATACACTCACACACACTTATGCAAACCAGAGCAAGTGGCCCAGCTTTTCTACCGGCAAATGCAATTTTAAAAATGGATGTGACAATAATGTTGGGGGGTGTACCATGGCCTGATGACAAAGTAAACTACTACATGCCTAATTTTTTAACCTATATGGTACACATAATAATGACCTTTTTTTTACTTCAATGACATTGAATTTATTACACTATAAGGCGCTTGTTTTCACCTTTTGCCAAAATATATACTGTATATATATATATATATATATATATAAAGTCAATGTAAGCTGGCACTCCAAAGTGTAGCAAATGTTACTTACCCTGGTGCCATCCGAAGGTGTTGTAACCTTAAATGTAGAAAGAGCAAACAGCGGCAGCAACGGGACTTCCAAAAATGAATCCAGGACACAGCAGTGTAGTTCAACGTTTCAGTCTAAGGAGACTTTTGTCAAGAACAACTTTCTGTTGTTCTTGATAAAAGTCTCCTTAGACTGAAACGTTGAACTACACTGCTGTGTCCTGGATTCTTTTTTGGAAGTCCCGTGAGTGCCGCTGTGTGCTCTTTCTATATTATATATATATTGTGGCACAGTTGGAATAGGAGTCCCTCTCCTGGGGTAGACGGACTCCCTCTTTACACACACCACAGCCGGAGAAACAGGACACAATTCTGGGGTTCTCATGCAAGCTGGTCGGAGCCAGTCTTTATTGTACCAGGTACATAAATAAAACAAAACACAAACAAAATCCTAGCCCGTCTGGGCTCTAACTAGACAGTAGGTTCCCTCACTATCAGAGCACTATAAACAAGTTCACATCCACAGTACTTACAGGTCTATATCAAAACAATGTCTCAGAGCAAGCTAGCCTGCGGGCCTGCTCTTCCAGGTGTGAGACACTCAGCCAGAACTAAATCCAGCTTATAAGAGCCATTTCCAGGTGCAACCCCTAATGAGCCTGCTACCAGGCTGAAAGGCCCAACACCTGGAGTAGCCTGTGGATGGAGCCCTAACTCTCATCACATCCACACCCCCAGGACCCATTCCAGCTTTTCACCAAAGCCGACATTCCAATCTGTTCAGAAGAACAGACTTTTCCTGGGGGTTTAAAAGACATATGTGAGAAATCTGGGACACACATATATGCCTTCCACAACTTTTTAAGTGCTTCTATCACATATCCACCCCTTTGTTTCGACCTGTGGGTCGGAACAACTGCAGCCCCCAAACAATGAACGCAAGACAAAGCGTCTGCATTGGCCAGCTGGCTTCCTGGCCTGTGCTCTACCAAAAATTTTAAGTTTTGTAATGCCAAGAACCACCTAGTTATTCTCCCATTGGTCTCTTTGTTCTCTGACATCCACTTCAACGGGGCATGGTCAGTGATCAGCCTTAATTTCCTTCCCACCAAATAGTACCTGAGAGTTTCCAATGCCCATTTTATGGCCAACGCTTCCTTCTCAACTGTAGCATAGTTTCTCTAATGTACATTTAATTTCCTGCTTAGGTAAAAAAATAGGGTGTTCTTCACCTTCCTTGCTCTGTGACAGTACCGCTCCTATACCTACTTCTGATGCATCAGTTTGCACAACAAACACCCTGTCAAAATCAGGAGTCATCAGAACTGGTTGGGAACACAACGTTATTTTCAACTCCTTCTCTGCTTCAGGACTCCATTCCACCATGACTTTCTGTTTGCCTTTGGTAAGGTCAGTCAGTGGGACTGCAATGGTGGCAAAATTGGGTATAAACCTCCTATAATACCCAGTGATCCCTAAGAAGGATCTCACCTGCTTCTTATTCAGGGGTCATGGCCAGTTTTGTATTGCCTCAAACTTATTGAGCTGTGGCTTTATCAAACCTCCGCCAATGGTGTATCCGAGATACTTTACTTCTTCCATCCCTAGACAACACTTTATTGGGTTGGCTGTCAAACCTGCCTTATAGATGGAGTCCAAAACTGCTTGTACTCTGGGCAAGTGAGACTGCCAATCAGGACTATGAATGACCACATCATCCAGATAAGCAGCAGCATACTGTCTATGGGGAATTAGAATCCTGTCCATCATTCTTTGAAAGGTTACAGGTGTCCCATGTAGCCCAAAGGGCAACATCTTGTATTGAAACAACCCCTCTGGTGCAGAAAAAGCTGTCTTTTCTTTGGCATTCTCAGGTAACGGCACTTGCCAATACCCTTTGGTTAAGTCGAGTGGTTAAATATCTGGCTGTCCCTATCCTTTCAATTAGTTCATCCACCCTAGGCATTGGGTAGGCATCGAACTTTGACACACTGTTCAATTTCCGGAAGTCATTGCAGAAACGCACACTCCCGTCCGGCTTTCGAATAAGTAAAATGGGACTTGACCACTCACTATGCGTTTCTTCAATTACATCCAACTCTAAAAAATGTTTTATTTCTTTCGATACTGATTCTCTTTGGGCTTCTGGTAACCTATAGGGCTTTATGTTAACCTTTACCCCTGGGTCAGTGATTATGTTATGTTTAGTGACTGTGGTTTTTCCTGGTATGTCAGAAAACAGCACCCTATTTCTGATCAGAAATTCCTTAACTTCCTGCTGTTGAACTGCTGACAGGGTTTTTGCCACTGTCACTTCGGGAACCAAAGGCCCTGGGTTTACTGGAGGGGCTCGGACAGCTGCCAGAGCTGCTCTATCCTTTAGACTTTGTAATTAACCTGTCCCACTTTTTCTAAAATTTCAAAGGGTCCTTGCCACTTAGCCAAAAGTTTACTCTCTACTGTGGGAACCAACACCAACACTCTGGACCTCATTCAGAGTCGGTCACGAGCACCGATGCGCTCGTAACCGATTTGATGGTTAGGCCTGCGCACGTGCAGCGGCCGCACTGCACGTGCGCAAGCCCCGGAGCGACAGAGATTGACAGCTGCCCCCGTTTGTTAGGGCCGGGGGGGTGGTTTCCAAAGTGGAGGTGTTCCTTTACGAACACCTACCATTTTGTGGGTGGCCGCACTGACATCATCAGTGATGTCAGTGGGGAGCTTCCTGCTCCATCAGAGCAGAAAGCTCCCTGGGGCTTACGAGGGCCCAGACCCAACCTTAGGGTCTGGTTGTAAGCCCCGATGGTCGCAATGGTGATCACCATCGTGACCATCAACCTGGTCGGTCATTGAGCTGTGAGTGGGAACCCACAGCTTAACGATCGACAAGGAGGCGGCCGTTCAGGATGCAAGTGGTACCTTGGTCAGTCAGTATTTCCTTAGGTATTCCCAACCTGCTAAAGACATGGACTATCTCTCTAGCAATGGTCTTGGTTGACTTATTGCGCAACAGTATCGCTTCCGGGTACCAGGTGGCATAATCCATTATCACCAGAATATATTGATGGCCCCGGGCAGACTTCATTAAGGGTCCATCCAAATCCATTGCTATTCTTTCAAATGGCATCTCAATAATGGGAACGGGACTAGTGAACTTTTAAAATGTGGCCTACTAGTGAACTTTTAAAATGTCAGTATCATTCAGGGCAGGATGCACAATAGTTAGATACCTCTTTATGGACCCCGGGCCAGAAAAACCTCTGCAAAATTCGCTCAGTGGTTTTCTCTACCCCTAGGTGGCCTGCCGTTATATGACCATGGGCCAGATCTACCACTGTTCTTCTGTATGTCTCTTCGTGTATGTCTCTTCATGGGCCAGATCTAACACTGTCTCTCTGCTGTCTCTTCGTGGATGTCCCAGCGCGTTCTTAAACTTAACATGTCTAAGACTGAGCTGATCATCTTACCACCCTCTTCCACTCCATCACTTCCCACAATTTCATTATCTATTGATGGCACAACTATCTCCTCTAGCCCCAACGTGCGCTGTCTTGGAGTTATCTTAGACTCCTTCCTCTCCTTTAAACCGCACATTCAGCACCTCTCGCAGTCCTGCCGATTTCACCTAAAAAATATCTCCAGGATTAGACCCTTCCTCACCCAGGATGCCACTAAAACCCTCATCCACTCACTGGTCATATCCAGATTGGACTACTGTAACCTTCTCCTAGCTGGCCTCCCAACATGACTCTTTCGATGATCTGTGGTCCTGTCAGCATCTCGGGCTGTAGCCATTTTGTGGTTAGATGGACAAGGTCATGCATCTGTGAGCATGGAGGCTTTTCTATTTGGAATTCTTAGTGGTAGACTCGTTGGGCACGAACAAACGAGGTGACCCCCAAGCAAGTTAGGATCTCCCGATATAGCTTTTCATAGTCCTTTGCATCAGCCAGGCACAAATCATAGTAGGTCTTTTGTGGTTCTCCAGACAGGATGGGTGCCACAAGACTTGCCCACTGTTCCTTAGGCCAACTCTCCCTTTCTGTGGTTCTCTCAAATGCCATGAGATACGCCTCCACATCATCACTTGGAGTCATCTTCTGTAAAAAAATTACTGGCGCGTATGGAGCGAGTGTGGGTTGGAGGGTCAGTGGATGCATCTCCAGACCACATAGGCAAACGCAGGGGGGGTTTCCGTCTGCCTGGAAACCCCCCTCCCCAGCACACATCATGACCATAAAAGAAATAGTAATATAATAGAATGTTACTAGCGCTGCATGTTCTTCTCAGTATCACAAATGAAATGATTAACACCATTTGTGGATCTTTTAAAATGTGTCAGCTAGTAATAAATATACCTGTGCACCAGTTAGGACATGCACTGTTAGGGGTGCACTGCTATAGACCATCAATAGAGTTAATTATTAATACTGTATAATAATACACTATCCAGTACATAAGGAGACCAATATGTACATATATATGTCCAGGGCAGTGCTAGGTTCTTCTGCCGTTCGCCCAGACTCCCGGACTTGCTCCAATGCTCTGGAATGGTGCCCACATCTGAAGAAAAACATTCTGCTCAGACAGGATGGACCTACTGCTGCATCTAATGGCATACTGTGATCGCTGGTCCTGTATATGCTGGAATTATGCAACACAATATACTTTGTATGATGCATATTAAAGCTGGATAAGTACTAATTCTGCCCTCTTCATGGACTGGCCACATTCGCTCTAAAATCAAGCATTTGGAAACCCCCTCTAGAAATCCTGCATTTGCCACTGGACCAGGCTACCAAGTGTTGTACTACCTCTTTTAAGGCCTGGTGGGTTTCCTCGATAGTGACTTGTTGTTGCCTCTGGGCTGTCTCCTAGGCCAACAGTTGCACATTGGTGGATTCCTGCTGAGCTCTGGTAGCTTTCTACTGAAGTTTGTTTGTTTCCTGCTGAGCTGCCGGAGCTTGGAGCAAGGCCTTAACAATGTCCTCCATGTTATCTTTAGGTGCAGGTTGGAAGCTGAATCTGGCTTCTCTAAGCATTTGCTGATGCCACCTTTATGGATTCCACAATTACGTTTCTGTTCCTTTAAATTTGAAAGGAAAATTTTTTCCTTGCTGCAATTTCAGTGTGTGCTTGACCGCATTCTCCATCAATTGTGACACAGTAGGGATAGGGGTCCCCCTCCTGGGGTAGACTGAAATGTTGAACGACACTGCTGTGTCCTGGATTCTTTTTTGGAAGTCCCGTGAGTGCCGCTGTTTGCTCTTTATATATATATATATATATACAGTATATATTGTGGCATAGTCGGGATAGGGGTCCCTCTCCTGGGGTAGACGGACTCCCTCTTTACACACACCACACCCGGGGAAACAGGACACAATTCTGGGGTTCTCATGCAAGCTGGTCGGAGCCAGTCTTTATTGTACCAGGTACATAAATAAAACAAAACACAAACAAAATGTTAGCCCATCTGGGCTCTAACTATACAGTAGGTTCCCTCACTATTAGAGCACTATAAACAAGTTCACGTCTACAGTACTTACAGGTCTGTATCAAAACAATGTCTCAGAGCAAGCTAGCCTGCGGGCCTGCTCTCACAGGTGTGAGACACTCAGCCAGAACTAAATCCAGCTTATAACAGCCATTTCCAGGTGCAAGCCCTAATGAGCCTGCTACCAGGCTGAGAGGCAAAACACCCGGAGTGGCCTCACATCCACATCCCCAGGACCCATTCACGGCCTTTCCAGTGCTGCTATCACATAATATATATCGGGGTAGGGGGACCCTCTTACAAACAGCAGCCAGGAAACAGCACACCAGTCCAGGGTTTTCGTGCAATCTGGTCGGAACAAGTTTTATTCTGCAACATAAACAACAAAATAAACAAAACATAAAAATAAATCCTAGCCTGTCTGGGCACTAACTAGACAGGTTATTCCCTCTCTACAAGTGGCAAGGCCTACTGCCTTACCACAAACACAGCACTTTCAAATATCACAGTGTCCCTGAACAAACCTCAGTGTCTGTTCTCCCCAGGGTATGTGAGACACTCAACCAAAACCTTAACACAGCTATATGAACCACTTGCAGGTGCAACTACTAATCGAATAAAAAAAATAACAATTAGTGCGCTCAATTCAGAGTTTGGAACAATACCAATGTCCAGGGAATGAGTCCCACAAGTGATTGCACAAACAGTGTCTTGTAACCAATTCCTCACATATGAAAGTGGGATTGTGAAGCAGAGATCCTGTATATGAAATGGATTGGCGTCTTCCCCAATATAAGAACCCCCGAATCCAGCCGGGAACAACACTAGAAAGAAAACAACTACTAATCAGCCTGCTCTCAGATTGAAAGGCCCAACACCTGAATGGCCTGTGGAAGGAGCCCTCCCTCTCTTCTCACATCCACACCCCCAGGACCCATTATCCAGCTTTTTCCAAAAGCTGACACTTCTGATCTGTTTGGCATAACAGACTTTTCCTGTTTTTTTTTTAAAACACATATGAAAGGAATCTGGGACACACATATATGCCATCCCAGACTTCTCCAGTGCTTCTATCACAATATATATATATATATATATATATATATATTGCGCTTTAAGTGTGCCGGTATGGAACAGTATGTCATGACGTCACTGGCATCCATCCGGCACTGGCACTGTAACTGTCCCAGCGCCGGTCAACAAGCGGCTGCTCTCTGCTATTTAAATTTGCGGCGCTGGTACTATCACTGTCTCAGTGTCGGTCAGCAAGCAGCTGCATGTTTAAATTTGGCTCCGGCCATGAGCCAATCATGGTTAGCAGACCGGCAGCCAAGTAGGAGCGGCCACACTGATTGGCTGCCGGTCCACAAGCTGTCATTTGCTCACAGCCAGCGCTGAATTCAAAATGCCAGTGCCACCAAAGACAAAGATTGGGGAAGGGCCCAGGGAAGGAAGCGCCGCAAAGCAGGGTGAGGTGGGCGGTGTGCTGTGGTGTGAAGTATGCAATGAGCTATGGTGTGTGGTGAGGTGTGCTGTGGTTGTGAGCGAAGGTGTGCTGTGGGTAGGAGGAAGTGGGGGTATGGAAGTATCAGGGGCTCAGGATTTGGGCTTTCCTAAGTAAAGCCCCCCTGATATTGTCATTCCCCCTAGCCCGGGAACATGTCCATTAAGGTGTCAGCCTTAATGATCGTAATTTCATTGCTTTTTGAAGTTCGAGTGGCAAAAAATCAATAGGTTTTGTGCATTTTCAGATCATGTCTAAGCAGCCTCAATGGGACATGTGAAACCATACGGTTTTTTGTCTATGGAATTTCATAGCTTCTTTAAAATGTATTAACTATCAGGGGCAACAAAATGGTACACTAACACAGGTGGAAGAGGGGACAGCACACAGGAGGTTGGTTTGGGAGGTGCAGAGTGCGAGACGGCTGTAGGCGTGCGGGGTAGCGGCAGCAGCAGTGGTGCAGAGCAGTGGCAGCGGTGCAGTGCAAAGGGGGCATCAGTGGGCGACAGAGGGCTCACTCGTAGTGCGTATTCACGTCATGAAATCAAATCAATGTCACAGATGCACGAATGCAGCAGTGAGATCTACGCATATATGTTAAAAATTGAGTGTGTAAAAAAAAAACGTAGCCCCCCCCCAGAAAACAACCAGCACCCGGGCTATGGAGCCCCCCAGTACTTGTTGTGCTAAATACAGGGGACTAATGATGTAGGGGTCTCCTGTATTAAGCACAACCAGCACCAGGCTTTCAGAACCAGTCCTAGTTGCCAAAATACAGGAGACAAATGATGTAGGGGTCCCCCGTATTTAGTGCAATCAGCACAGGGCTCTGAGGTTCCCCCCGTATTTCCCAGAACCAGCACCGGACTCCTTCTAGCAGGGGGGTGATGCCGCAGCCAGGGGAGCCCTTCCACCAGGCCCCCCAGCCGTAGCATCACCCTTCACGACTAGTCAGCCCAGGCCGAGGATCCCTGGGGAGTTGGGGACCCCCCCAATAAGAGGTCCCCCTCCTCAGGGCATCCCAGGCTGATAGCCCGAGGCTACCCCCAGCACCCCTGGGTGGTAGGTGCAGGGCTGATTTGCGTTGTGTGATGCATATGAATATATAAATATTGTCTTTTGCAGAAGTACTGCAGGTCCCAGCAGGCATCCCCCGCATACTGGCACTTGGAGAACCACAAGTACTAGAAGGCGGGGCACTAAGAGCCTGCTATTGGGGGGGTCCCCAACTAACCCCTTTATTAGGGGGGTCCCCAACTCCACAGGGATCCCCGGCCTGGGCTGACTAGCGGTCAGCAGTGATGCTTCGGCTGGGGGACCCGGTGAAAGGGCTCCCCTGGCTGTGGCATCACCCTCCCGCTAGAAAGGGTCCGGTGCTGGTTCTGGGAAATACAGGGGGGGCCCTATGCATTTTTCCCCCTGTATTCACAGAGCCAGGACCAGCTCAGAGCCCTGTGCTGGTTGCGCAAAATATGGGGGACCCCTACATCATTTGTCCCCCGTATTTTGGCAACCAGGACAGGTTCTAAATAGCCTGGTGCTGGTTGTGCTTAATACAGGGGACACCTACATCATTTGTCCCCTGTATTTAGCACAACCAGTACTGGGGCTCCATAGCCCGGGGCTGGTTGGTTTTTTGGGGAGGTGGCCACGCCATTTTTTTTTTTTTTTTTTAACTGTTTTTATTTTTAAACACAGAAGCACAGACGGGTCTGACTGACCCATCCCTGCTTCTGTGTTTGTTTTTTTTAAACACAGATGCTGATATCACGGATCTTCCAGATTTGAGCTTGCATTTGTGTGCTGCTACCTCCCCCGGGTCCTAATGCCTGCACTACCGCCGCCCGCTACTGTCCCCGGTTCCCGGCCACAGCTAATGCCCGCTAACCCCTACCCCCTCTCCCTCGCATCACGGCTGCAGCAAACGCCGGCTGCCTGCCCCCCGGACCCAGCCCCCGCTACCGCCCACAAACAACAGCCATCTTGCTGCACCCAAGTGAAGCCATAGTTATTACACCTGCTGGAGGCTCCTACTGCGGCTGCACAACAAGTTGAAAAGTCTTATCTCTACAATGGCGCATTCTTGAGGTAATAGTTTAAAAACTGTAACTTTCTAATTTACCTGAACCCCAAAAGCACGTACCCTGGCACAAAAGCTACCTAAAAAACAAACCCCAAGTCTAAATCCCAACCCTTCCCAAAAATCCCCCTTAGACTATAGCAGAAAAGGGTCCTAATTTTGAGTGTCAGAAAAAAGTGACAGTTGGAGCTTTAGATTACTCCCTAATTTTTTATGTTTATGCCCTGAAATTTGTCATGCAGTTCCGTGAGACAGTTCTACCCGGCCATACCAAATTTCAGATCGGTACCTCCTATAGCTTTTGAGGTGCAGCCCCTTAAACACCCTGCTTCGGAATTCTCTATGGAGAAATCGTTTTTTTTAGATGCAGCCTTAATATAAGGGCACAGCTGTGCCCTTATAATATATATATATATATATTAGGGGTGAGCGGGTTCGGATTTCTGAAATCCGAACCCCCCCGAGCCCCCCCGATCCGAGGCCGATCCGAGTCAGGCTCGACTTTTCCCGCCTGACTCGGATCTGAAATCGAGGCAAAACGTCATCATCCCGCCTTCCGGGTCTCGCGGGTTTTGGATCCTATATAAGGTACCCGCGTTGGCGCCATTTTCTCACTCGGCTGTGGACAGTGAAGAGGGAGGGTGGGAGTTAGGGCTGGCTGGGCTGTGTAGTGTAGTGTAGTGTAGTGTTGTGCTGTGCTGCGCTGTGCTGCTGTTGTCCATAGGGGCTGTGTTCACTCCACCAAAGTCCATAGGGGCTGGCTGTGTTGTGCTGCTGTTGTCCATAGGGGCTGTGTCCACTCCTCCAAAGGCCATAGGGGCTGGCTGCGTTGTGCTGTGCTGCTGTTGTCCATAGGGGCTGTGTCCACTCCTCCAAAGTCCATAGGGGCTGGCTGTGTTGTGCTGTGCTGCTGTTGTCCATAAGGGCTGTATCCACTCCTCCAAAGTCCATAGGGGCTGGCTGGACTGTGTTGGGCAGTCAGTTGTCCATAGGGGCTGTGTCCACTCCAAAGTCCTGTGCAGAGTCCCAGTCCTAAAGGGGTGCTATAGTGTTGTCCAGGGGGTGCTCTGTCCATCAGGGGTGCTCCCCCCAAGTGCAAAAAAAATATATATATTTTCTGTGTCTGTGAATTGTGTGCACAGTAGCCGCAAGTGCATCAACAAAGTAGTGCCAAGCGTGCGCCTGTGTCATAAGTAAAGGGCCAGCTGGCTTGACCGTTAAAGGGTACTGTAACCCCCAAAGTACACTCCAAACAAAATAAAAAAATATTTTCGGTGTTTGTGAATTGTGTGCGCAGTAGCCGCACGTGCATCAACAAAGTAGTGCCAAGCGTGCGCCTGTGTCATAAGTAAAGGGCCGGCTGGCTTGACCGTTAAAGGGTGCTGTAACCCCCAAAGTACACTCCAAACAAAATAAAAAAATATTTTCTGTGTTTGTGAATTGTGTGCGCAGTAGCCGCACGTGCATCAACAAAGTAGTGCCAAGTGTGCGCCTGTGTCATAAGTAAAGGGCCGGCTGGCTTGACCGTTAAAGGGTGCTGTAACCCCCAAAGTACACTCCAAACAAAATAAAAAAATATTTTCTGTGTTTGTGAATTGTGTGCGCAGTAGCCGCACGTGCATCAACAAAGTAGTGCCAAGCGTGCGCCTGTGTCATAAGTAAAGGGCCGGCTGGCTTGACCGTTAAAGGGTGCTGTATCCCCCAAAGTACACTCCAAACAAAATAAAAAAATATTTTCTGTGTTTGTGTGCGCCTTAGCCGCACGTATATATCAATATAACTTCAATGGAGGACCAAACTTTCTCCGATAAAAATAAAATAGGGAAAGATCAAGAACCACTTCCTCCTAGTGCAGAAGCTGCTGCCACTAGTCATGACATAGACGATAACATGCCATCAACGTCGTCTGCCAAGGCCGATGAACAATGTCATAGTAGAGGGCACATACAATCCCAAATGACAAAGTTCAGGAAAATGACCTTGAAAAAAACATTTAAATCATCTGAAGAGAAACGTAAACTTGCCAATATGCCATATACGACACGGAGTGGCAAGGAATGGCTAAGGTCTTTCCCTATGTTCATGACTAGTGGTTCAGCTTCACATGACAATGGAAGCCCTCCTCCCACTAAAAAAATCAAACGAGTTAAGCTGGCAAAAGCACATCGAAGAACTGTGCGTTCTAAGGAGATATCACAAATCCCCAAGGAGAGTCCAAGTGTGGTGGCGGTTGCTATGCCTGACCTTCCCAGCACTGGACGGGAAGAGGTGGCTCTTTCCACCATTTGCACACCCCCTGCAAGTGCTGAAAGGAGCACCCACAGTCCACTTGTTGATATGCAAATTGAAGATGTCACTGTTGAAGTACAACAGGATGAGGATACTGGTGTAGCTGGCACTGAGGAGGAAGTTGGCGAGGAGGATTCTGATGGTGATGTGGTTTGTTTAAATCAGGCTCCGGGGGAGACAGTTGTTGTCCGTGGGATGAAAAATCCCATCACGGTCATGCCTGGGCAGAAGACCAAACATTCCACCTCTTTGGTCTGGCAATATTTCTATCCAAATCCGCACAACAACTGTCTTGCCATATGTACCATATGTAAAGGTGGAATAAGTAGGGGTAGGGACGTTAACCACCTAGGAACATCCTCCCTTATACGGCACCTGTAGCTCGTTCATGAAAAGTTACTGTCAAGTTCAGAAACTTTGGCTAAGACCGTAAGCAGTCCAGGGACACCTAAATCCTGTTGTCCTGTTGTATCCAAGCGCCTGCAAACCACACCGTCAACTCACTCCTCGTCTATTTCCTCCTTAGTCAGGATCGGAAGTAGTCCTGCAGGCCATGTCACTGGCATGACTGACTCTCCTATCTGGGATTCCTCCGGTGGATCCTGCATTGCTACGCCTCCTGCTGTCGCTGCTGCTGGGAGTCATTCATCATCCCAGAGACGAAGCAGGAACACCACTACTTTTACTAAACAATTGACCCTCCAACAGTCCTTAGCGAGGAGGATGAAGTACGACAGCAGTCATCCTGAAGCAAAACGTATAACTGAGGCCTTGACTGCTATGTTGGTGTTAGACGTGCTTCCGGTATCCGCCATTAGTGCAGTGGGATTTAGACAATTGATGGAGGTAGTGTGTCCCCGGTTCCAAATCCCGTCTAGATTCCACTTCACTAGGCAGGCGATACCGAGACTGTACAGAAACGTCAGAAAAAGTGTCCTCAGTGTCCTGAAAAATGCCGTTGTACACAATGTCCACTTAACCATGGACATGTGGACAAGTGGAACAGGGCAGACTAAGGACTATATGACTGTGACAGCCCACTGGGTAGATGTATCACCTTACGCAGCAACAGCAGCAGCGTCACCAGTAGCAGCATCTCAGAAACGCCAGCTCGTTCCAAGGCAGGCTACGCTGTGTATCACCGGTTTCAGTAAGAGGCACACCGCCGACAACCTCTTAGAGAAACTGAGGGAAATCATCGCCCAGTGGCTTACCCCACTTAGACTCTCCTGGGGATTTGTGATATCTGACAACGCCACCAATATTGTGCGGGCATTACATCTGGGCAAATTCCAGCACGTCCCATGTTTTGCTCACACAATAAACTTGGTGGTGCAGAATTTTCTGAAAAGCGACAGGGGCATGCAGGAGATGCTTTCGGTGGCCCAAAAAATTTCTGCCCACTTTCGCCATTCAGCGACTGCGTGCCGAAGACTGGAGCGCCAGCAAACACTCTTGAACCTGCCCCGCCATCACCTGAAGCAAGAGGTTGTGACGCGGTGGAACTCAACCCTCTATATGCTTCAGAGGATGGAGGAGCAGCAAAAGGCCATTCAAGCCTATACATCCACCTATGACATAGGCAAAGGAGGGGTATGCACCTGACTCAAGCGCAGTGGAGAATGATTTCCGTGTTGTGCAAGGTTCTCAAGCCCTTCGAACTTGCCACACGTGAAGTCAGTTCAGACACTGCCAGCTTGAGTCAGGTCATTCACCTCATCAGGCTTTTGCAGAAGCAGCTGGAGAAAGTGAAGGAGGAGCTAAGATGGAGCGATTCCGCTCGGCATGTGGGACTTGTGGATGAAGCTCTTCATTTGCTTTGCCAGGATTCCAGGGTGGTCAATCTGGTGAAATCAGACCACTACATTTTGGCCACCGTGATCGATCCTAGGTTTAAAGCCTATGTGGTGTCTCTCTTTCCGGCCGACACAAGCCTGCAGAGGTGCAAAGACCTGCTGGTGAAAACACTGTCAGCTGAAGCGGAACGTGACACGTCAACAGCTCCTTCTTCATTTTCTCCCACAACTGGGGCTGCCAGGAAAAAACTTAGGTATCCTAAGCAACCCGCTGGCGGTGATGCAGGGCAGGCAGGACCAAGTTTGGACATCTGGTCCGGACTGAAGGACCTGGCAACAATTTCTGACATGTCTACTGTCACTGCATATGATACTGTCACCATTGACAGAATGGTGGAGGATTACATCGGTGACAGCATCCAAGTAGGCATGTCAGACAGTCCATTCCTGTACTGGCAGGAAAAAGAGGCAATTTGGAGGCCCCTGTACAAACTGGCTCTATTTTACCTGAGTTGCCCCCCCTCCAGTGTGTACTCCGAAAGAGTGTTTAGTGCAGCTGGGAACCTTGTCAGCGAAAGGCATAGGAGGTTGCTTCCACAAAATGTGGAGAAGATGATGTTCATAAAAATGAATTATCAACTCTTCCAGGGAGACCAGCCTCCAGAACGTACAGAGGGACCTGTGGTGGTGGATTCCAGCGGGGACTCTGTGAGGATGAGGATGTACACAACACTGAAGAGGGTGAGGAATCGGTGGATGAGGAGGATGAGGACGACATCTTGCCTCCGTAGAGCCAGTTTGTGCAGGGACATATTAATTGCCAGCTTGTTTTGTGGGGGCCCAAATGAACCAATCATTTCAGCCACAGTTGTGTGGCAGACCATGGCGCTGAAATTATTGCTTTGTTAAAGTGTGCATGTCCTGTTTATACAACATAAGGGTGGGTGGGAGGGCCCAAGGACAATTCCATCTTGCACCTCTTTTTTTTCTTTGCATTATGTACAGTTTGGGGCCTAGTTTTTCTAACTGCCATCCTGTCTGCCACTGCAGTATCACTCCTAGATGGGTCACGTGTTTGTGCCGCCCACTCGTGTCGCTTAGCATAGTCATCCAGCTACCTCGGTGCAACCTTTTGGACATAAAAACACTATTGTGAGGTGTGAGGTGTTCAGAATAGACTGGAAGTTAGTGTAAATTAAGGTTATTGATGTTAATAATAGCATAGGAGCAGAAAAACCAACGCATTCTGTGATTTTAGCTGTTTTTATGCTTTTTTAAAAAAAAAAATACAGATCCAAAACACAAAACCCAGAACCCAAAACACGGAAGGGTGGTTTTGGCAAAACCAATCCAGATCCAAAACACGAAAAGTGGCCGGTGCACACCCCTAATATATATATATATATATATATATATATGTGCCCCACTCCACCCTCCACTTACCTGGTATGGGTGTTGACGACAGGAAGCAAGCACTGCTCATATCTGTCTGCCCTCTCTGACTAATGGTGCATGCACACTAGGCGATATGCTCCCTGAGCGATATCGTCTTGTGTGTCCCCGGCAGGCTGTGCTCAATGTCGTTCATGACATTGAGCACACCCGCTGAACGATATCATTAATGATATCATTCAGCGCCGGGCTCTCTGCTCCATTCCATAACATGCAGCAACCTGACGACATTGTCAGGTTGGCCTGCATGTTAACCCGATGAACGATGATGACGAACGACCCGCGGGAACGCGCATCGTCGTTATCGTTCATCATTTTTGTGTTAAAAATGAACGATAAAGTGGACGACTGAACGATAACGATGTCGTTATCGTTTAGTTGTCCACTTTAATCGCCCAATGTGTACACGCCATATCTCCTCCATGGGTGCAATAGAAAAATTATATTATCATTCAGCTCCACTTAGGCTCTTTCCACTCCCCCGATAAGCTACGCCCCTTCTCCCATTCTCCAGCTTCTTGGAATTCTGGGTAAGGAAACCTGGCTCCCAATTGGTCGACAGCGGCCATCTTTTTGTAGCCTGATATGGGGGCAGCCATTTTTTTTTTAGCATCTGTTACTTGAGTCGGATCTCCCTCTGGGCAGCAGCCATGGAGCAGGAGCATCCTCTGCCTGCCTGCTGCAACCTGGCGACCCTAGAATACTAGAATGTACTGGCCCAGGTGGCAGATAGCACCCTGCCCCCTGGCCCAGCCTTCCCCTGAAGACACCGTTTCGGAAGGTGAGTAATTCGGAAACTTCCAATTGCTTAATTAGTCATTAGAAGGGATGCCGCCGAGGTCCCGGAGCATTTCCTGATCATTTTTCCTAAAAATATGGATTTTATGAAAAATGTCGTGCACTGGAGGTGCGCAAAAAAAGATTCTCGGCACTCAAAAAAATGAAAAACCCAACGCCTAATTGAATAGCAAAAATCCTGTAGCTGCAGAAAAACCCTGTATTAGCCACGTACATTTTTATTGCAACAAAACCTGGTTTTTAATATGATTTTTGCCCAGTTGTCATTATCAATTAGAGACCAATTTTGTGAGAAAAATTATCCGTTTTCATCCAAAAACACACAGGGTCCATGAAACTGTGTGTTTTCGTGATCGCGGCAATGAAACCGGAGCTGATTTCGAAGATTTTGTTTTGCCTGCCTGAGGCAGGTGAAACACAATCCCCGATTAGTGCCGGTTTTCGGGGCTAAAAGCACCCACCGGCAAATTACCGGAGCTAATAGGATACCGGCCTTGAAATGCTAAGCCCAAGGGCGCTGAAAGGGAGAGAGACAAGTATAAAGCATCTGGGCCTCTCTTGGGCTTGGGGCCTGTCAGTGGCGATTATGGTGAGGACTCATATGGCATCAGCCTGATTCACGGCCTAGCTTCTTATTGCCTGCACTGTCACACCTCTCGTAGGCTGTGCACCTGCAGCGCCAGCCTTTACCAAAAGCTGAGTATGCAGCCTCTGGGGGCACAAGAAGTAGCAGCACTGGTGCCCATGATTCCTCAATATAGCAGCCGATCTGACGGATTGGTACGATATCGCTGCTATATCGTACCTTGTTTGGGCATGATATCGGCCAGTGCGCCCTCCCGTGGGTACGTACATCGCAGTTCCAGATCTTACTGCATGTACACTTGATCTGGATATGTGATGTACGATCCCATGCAGCGCTATGCGGGTGGGGGTGGGGGGGTGCTGGCATATCGGGCAGTCAGCCACCCGATCGCTCCGTGTGTGGGGACTGCCCGATATGTCAGCCGTCGGATCGCAAGTCGCATATCGCACGGTGTATGGGGGCCTTTACACAGTTAAGTTCAACCATGCTCCAGAGAGAGTTATTTGCAAGTTGCTGGGCTGTTTTTCAGCAGTACAGTTACAGTCTAATTTTAGAGACTGAAAGTATTTGAAGTATGGGCTATCTGCAAATGAGCTAACTGGAATATTTCAAATACAAACACACAGCTTTCCCCATGCATCACAATCAGATGCCTATAAGTTTGTCTTCTTGTAAGCAAAAGATAGTGCAAGAAAGAGGTTATCATGAATGGATCTGAACCATCCAAAAAAGCTGAGATTTGTAGAAGTGAGGTTTTTTTTTTCTATTTTAAATATTGTAGTATATGCTTAGGCTCTTTTTCACATATATTGTTTTCTAATCTATATTGTGGTTCTATTGTGAATAAATAGGGTTTTATATGATTGAATGCAATAATGTAATATATAAGCATAATATAACAAATAAATATATATCAAATAAATATATATATATTGAGCATAATATAACAAATAAATATGATTGTATATATAAATGGTGTGCTTATAGGACTCTGTATACCACTAGCCCATACCTCTGAATCTCAACAAGCTGTTGTAGATCTGTTTATCTGATCTACTGGGAGTCTCCCCTTATCTTGCAAGTGGTTAAGGAATAGTTAACTTGGAAAATACACCAGACATCTTGGAGCCAAATAAAACAGCAGGGTTGACATCAGAACCAGGAGGTGGACAAGGGCCTGCAGAAGAGAGTAATTCTGGGGTCATCTGGTTAAAGATGGAGAGAGGAACCCACTAGTATGTAGTGGGGGATATACAAAAGCTGCTGAACTGCTGATAACTTATCTTATTCTGTGATTAGAGGATAAAGGTTATCAAACGAAATCTTAGCTCCTTCTGATCAGAGACAGTATGTGTGGATGGTAGAGACTTATAAAGGGCTTCCACTCCTTGTTGGTGATGACCATCCACATTTCTGAATGAATCCAACATTCAAAATATATAGAGTTAACCCAAAACGATTCAATATACAGGACTCCATCCAAAACCTATATCAAATTTGTAAGTAAAAAGAAAATTGTATTATAGAACAAGACTAGAAAACAAACAAAACAAAAAAAGCAAAGGGCCAGCAAAAGAGACTTATATCCTACATGTTAATAAAATGCAGAGGGCTCAGTTACATACATTTCCGCAAAAATATGTAAGCCACCAGGCACGTCAAGGCGTCTCTGCTCTGGTGGTCCTACACTACATGATAATAGCATCACTTTGGGTCATACATTTATGTATTTCTAAAGTGAGAGCCAACTCATCCGGAGGCACCCCAGGATCCTGGGGTGGATCCTCCAATAAGGCACTACCAGGATCAGCATACCCTTTAGGTTACTGATCCCATACAGTCAGGGCCGGTTCTAGACATTGTGGAGCTCAGGGCGAAAGTTTCTAGTTGCGCCCCCCCACCCAAAAAAAAAAAGAGGAGAAATAACTTTATTTAGATGGCATTCCTCTGTGCGCGTGCTTCCGGAAAGGGGGTGTGTCCTTGCTGAACACCCCCAATTCATCACACTGTGGGGCGTGCCCAGCACTTACGAAGGTACTGGGCTTCCCCCAAGCACTCCCTTTGTGGCGAATAATTGCCATGTGTAGTAATGCGCCTTACACAGTATGTCTTACACAGTAATGCCCTGTATAAACACATTATGCCACACGTAAAAATGCCCTTATAACACATTATGCCACACACAGTAATGCCCTTTATAACACATTATGCCACACGCAGTAATGCCCTTTATAACACATTGTGCCACACACAGTAATTCTCTTTATAATACATTATCCCCAATTGAAATTGCGCCACACAGTAGTCCCTTATTCATGTTATGACACACAGTAGTGCCCCTTTTACATAATGCCCAAATTACTACCCCTTATACACAAGGCCCACAGTAGTAGTGCCCCTTATACAATGCCCACAGCAGTGGTGCCCCTTATACAATGCCCACATCAGTGGTGCCCTTTACACAATGGCCCCAGTAGTGGTGCCCCCCCTGCAGTGCCTTCATTAGTAGTGCCTGCAGTGTTAATGCCTCCAGTAGTAGTGCCCCCATTGGTAATGTCCCCTATAGTAGTGCCCCCATTGGTAATGCCCCAAATAGTAGTGCCCACAGTAGTAATTCCCTCTATAGTAGTGCCCACAGTTGTAATGCCCACATTAGTAGTGCCCCCAGCAGTAATGCCCCCTATAGTAGTGCCTTCAGTAGTAATGCCCAGTATAGTAATGCCTCTAGTAGTAGTGCCCCCATTAGTAATGCCCCCTTTAGTAGTGCCTGCAGTAGTAATGCCCCCTATATTAATGCCCCCATTAGTAGTCTCCACTGTTGTAATGCCCCCAGTAGTAATGCCCCCTATAGTCTTGCCCCCAGTAGTAATGACCCCTATAGCAATGCTCCCTATAGTAATCCCCCCTATTCCCCCTATAGCCATGATGTCTCTCCCATAGATCCGATGAGCCGGAGAACAGGAGTCAGCTCTAGTTCCTCGGATCTGTGGGAGAGACATCATGACTTTGGGGACCGGCGCTGGGGGTTTTTCTTCTGGGATTTTTTTTCTCTCCTGGGGACTCAGTGGCGCCCTCTAGGTGCCGGCGCTCCAGGCGACGGCCCTTTTAGCCCGCCCCTAGAACCGCCACTGCATACAGTACATGCCTCTTAGAACACAAATACACAGAAGTTGCTCAATCACTTTATTGTCCCATCACAGGTACATACAAAGGAGAGGTTAATCTAGACTAGAAAACAAAAAACAAAACAAAATAAAAGCCCCCAGCATACTGCAGTGGGCCAGTGAAAAAGACTTACATCCTACATGATAATAAAATGAGTTTTTATCATGTAGGATGTAAGTCTGTTTTGCTAGCCCATTGCTGTGTGCTGGGGAATTTATTTATTTTTATTCTAGTCTAGATTAACCTTTAACATTGATTGAACAATCAATTCTGTGTAACACAGGTTATGTTTATGCTTGAGAAAATTATAAAGTCACCAGGGGTAAATTGTATTACTAAGAATGATGATGTAGAAACAGCAAAATTTCCAGTATTGGTGCCACTAGTTATCAAAGAGGACCACTGCTGGTCCAAGACTTCTAGATGCAACCAGTTGGGATGCAACAAGCATTCTGGACTGTGGAGCTCATTCAGACCCGCTCGCTAATTGCGGCCGCTCGCTCCCAGCATATTTAGATTTGGCAAAGGGACGTCAAGGCAGCCGCTTGCTCGTCAAGGCATAAGCACGCCCACTATGTTTTGGCGAGCGCTCACTTTATCAATGTAGACGCCCACTAGTGCACGTCATCTCCAGGAAGTGTCTTAAAACATTGGTACATCTAAGACCATCGGAACTGATCGCAGCGCTTGTGGTTGACTCTACCCTCCCACAAGCACTGCGAGCGGTTCAGGCTAAAAAACAACCAAGTGACATGTTCAATGACGCTACTTTGCTAATTATGCACACCCATTAAACTCCATTCTGACAGCCAGACATGCCTGCGTTCACAAATCCACTCCCCCGTTCACAAGCACCTTCCCCTGTTACCACCCACAAACGGCACATTCTGTCACTCAAAGTAGCGGGCAGTCTGTACTACGAGCGCATGATTCCCCATCTCTGAGACTGGCTAGTGCACGCACACTGCGAATTATACGCATGCGCAGACGGGTGACTATCAGTCAGTGCAATCGGCCACAGCTTAGCGAGCAGGTCTGAATCAGGTCCTGTGTGTCCTCAGCTATACTGTATCTGTTGGAGACCTTTTTCTTCTAGGATACTAATTTTTCATCAGACCATCTACAACCAAGGTTTTTTTTTTATTTTGCATTATATTTTTTATTGAAGACCATAACAAAATACAAACACTAATTCTTTCACATATACAAATATCAATTGAAAACCTGACAAAAGAATCAGCATTTGACATATCCATATAATTTAAATTGTTACACAATATGGTTGAATTTTTCAACTAAATCTTTATCAAACACAGTTGAACAGTGGCGTAACTAGGGGGGGTCGGGCAGGGTGCGTGCCCTGAGCGCCGTGGAACCGGCGGCGCGGGGGGGCGCCGCTGGCCACGGTCCGGCCCGCCCTAGTTAGCTACCAGTGTAGCGCCGACCGCAGAGAGTGCGGTCAGCGCTACACATTTACAAAGGACCGGCGCTAGGCTTCCAGCGCCGGTCCTGTGCTGCACAGCTGAGCCCGTTCCCTCCCCCTGAGCGCTTGCCCAATAGCCCTAGGAGGCGACCTCAGGCTGTGCATAACACACGCATTGCCGCCAGCGCTGGCAGCGATGCGTGTGTTAAACAGCAGCCAATGAGAGTCAGATAGACTCTCATTGACTGCTGCAGCACCCACTGCAAGAGCCGGGCTTCCGTCCGGCTCCTGCAGTGGGTAATGGGACAGACGTCATGACATCATGACGTCTCTCCCATAATGCTGAGCGCTCCAGCCCGGGAGGACTGGCGGGCAGTGGCGGGAGCGGTGTCGTGGACTGGAGCAGCAGCAGCAGCGTGGATTCAGGTAAGTATATTTTTATATATATATTTTTTAAACCTGTCTGCACTACTGGGGGCACAACGGGGGAGGGGGTGGCTACTACTGGGGGGACCTCTACTGGGGGTGGGGGCACAATGGGGGAGGGGTGGCTACTACTGGGGGCACCATTATTGGAAGGACCTCTACTGGGGGTGGGGGCTACTACTGGGGGCACTTAATCGGGAGGGGGAACCTCTACTGGGGACTACTACTTGGGGGGGAACTACCACTGGGGGCATTATAAAAGGGGCCTACTACTAGAGGCACTGCACTGGGGGGACCACTACTGGGGGCAATAATAGGAAGGGCCACTACAGGGGGCACTGGATAGGGGGGATCACTACTGGGTGCCTGCATAAGAGGGACCACTACTGGGAAAACTGCATGGGGGGACTACTGCTGGGGGCACTATATAAAGGGCACTGCATAGGGGGATACCGCTACTGGGCGCACTGCATTGTGGGGACTGCTACTGGGGTCACTGCATAAGGGGGAACACTACATGGGGCACTGCATTTGGGGGGGCCACTACTGGGGGTACTGAGTAAGGGGAACTAATTGGGGGCTGGATAAGGGGGACCACTACTGGGGATACTGTATAAGGGGCACTACTATGGGCCTGCATAAGAGGGACCACAACTGCATACTGGGGGTACTGTGTAAGGGGTACTACTGGGCTTAAGGTGCATATGGATAGGAATGTTCAGCGTGAAAATAAAGGGGTGTGTCATGTTGACACACCCCATTTTTAACTGACCACACCCATTTTTTTTGCCGCGCACATCGGGTGGGGGGGCTCCAAATACCCTAGTTACACCACTGCAGTTGAATCAGAACAAATGAAATATAAAATAATAAAAAATTTAATGAAAAATAAAAGAAACACAAAGGAAGAAGAAAAAGAAAGAAGCCTCCTAGCATATCGTAGAACTACTACGTCTGATCCTCTATTTTAATGCGCCATTAAATATATCCCCGGAGCCTATTGTGCGCTTCTTTAATTAAGACTAAGCATCTTATAGTGGTCCGACTCCTTATACTGCAACCAGGGATGCCAAGTCACAGTAAAATTATTACCCCTGTATGAGTGGGATAAAATCAAATCATCCATAGCCATATAGTGATAAAGACATGTACACCACTCCGACATGGAGGGGGCCAGCCTCGACTTCCAGTGAACAGGGATCACAGCTTTGGACGCACTTAATATATAACAGAGTAGCGACTTTTTAAAATATGCATAGGGTTTCCGAACAAGGTTCAAAAGCCAAAGTTAGGGCACGAAGGCAAGTCCTCATGGAGAATAAGACTTTGTCCCTAAAGGGTCTAATAGAAGGGCATTCCCACCAGACATGTAAAGGTGTTCCCAGTTCTGTCTCGCATCTCCAACAAATGCTAGGAACTCCTGGATACATCTTAGAAAGCTGGCTAGGGCAGCGTTACCAGCGTGTGAGGACCTTATAATGTGTCTCCATAGTTAACGCATTTACGGATGCAGCAAAAGTATTTCTAAAAATCTCCAGCCAATCATCCTCTCCTATTAATCCCCTTAAATCCAATTCCCAATCAGAAATAAATTTGGGTTTAAAAGCCTTTCAATTAACAGAGTATAAATAGAGGACAGAGGGTGTGGTGGGGATCCACGAACTGCACACACATATTCTCAAATGGAGTATTACCCCTCCCATATGTTTTAAGGGGGCCTAGTGTCGAGAGGAAATGTTTCATCTGCAAATATTTCCAAATCTCACTGTTAGGTAAAGCCCATCTAAATTGAATAGAGGGATAGAACCAAGGTTTGATAGATCCCCCACTTGGTGGTGGTCAATGGTCTGTAAGAAGAATATTGCTGTTCTAGGGCCTCCTGGTGTGAGGCTAGTATTTAAGAGA
The DNA here is from genome assembly GCA_031769625.1 of Taudactylus pleione. Lineage (NCBI taxonomy): Eukaryota > Metazoa > Chordata > Amphibia > Anura > Myobatrachidae > Taudactylus > Taudactylus pleione. The sequence continues at coordinate 1,940,885 of JAUIMM010000175.1, forward strand.
CAAGTCTCACTTGTGGGATGATGCCGGAGACATTAAAACTATCAATCACTTGCAGGCAGCCTCATTTATCACAGTGTGCTTCCCCATGGGACGTATCAAACCCCACCAGGGATCAATTCTCCTAATCACACAGACAGGCTTATACCATTCACAACATAAACAATTGTTAGACTAGCCAAAATACACAGGAGAGAACCTTGCAGACTGTATGCTACTGAAGAGAACTAAGTGTGTGCGTGTGTGTATGTGTATATATATATATATATATATATATCTCCCATCTCGTCCCAACACCCCGACACCTCTCTCAGGAGTACTTGCTCCAATGCCTTCTTAGAGGGTCAGCGCCCCCAAATATATCCAATAAAGACAAGACACTCAGAGACTATGAGACATGAAAAAAATCCCACACAGGGTGCTTTAATATAGTCTACGTTTCGGGGAACATGTCCCTTTCCTCAGGACTGTGATCGCAATGCAAACTCAGCACCACATAAGGACGCCCACTTTACCATACGCACATTCGTATTACTTAGCAGAATAGCGAAACCATCAGTACAATCGAGTACCATCGGACCCATATGCACACTTGCACAAGCCCTGACCTCACTCAGAAATTGCTAATAGCCACGCATGCTATGAGCCCTCACACTGCGTGTGGCTCTTCAGTGGATAATTTATGCATGCCCCTGAAACGGTGTGCAAATGCAGTGGCACGCCTGCGTTAGTCCAACCACCCCACCATCACCACCCACAAACGGCACTTCCGGTTAATTACTCTGCTATGGGTCTGTGTAGCCTCTGCGATCGCAGTCCCGTTCGCAGTGATCAGCTTGCACACATTTTGATGTGTACGCATGCGCAGAACGCAACAATTGGCCGATTGCGTGCGAATCCAAACTGCATCAGGACCTTTGTTGGATATATATATATATATATATATATATATTAGAGATGTGCACTGACCCTTGAGTTTTGGTTTTGGATCTGTATCTCCCCTGGTTTTGGATCTGGATTGGTTCTGCCAAAACCTCCGTACCGGGTTTTGGATCTGTTTTTTTCTTAAAGAATCATAAAAACAGGTAAAATCACATAAAATGGGCCTGTTTTTGTTCCTACAGTATTATTAACCTCAATAACATTTTTTTCCACTCGTTTCCTGACAATTTTGACCACATCAAAGCTCACTATATTGTTTTCATCCAGTTTAGATCCAAAATTTGCACCAAGCTAGCTGGCTGACTAAGCTAAGCGGCAGCAGTGGGTGGCACAAACACGTGGCAGTTCAACCACCAACATGGCACATCAGGAAACAAATCTTTTTATTATTCAAGAGAGGCCTAAGGGAGTTGGAGTATGTATGTAGTTGAAGGCAGGGACAGGAAGGGTTGATTGGTAGTAAATTTAATTACATTTTTTGATTCCGAAGTAAATTTATGAGGGAGAAGAGGAAGGGAGGAGGGGAGGCATTTACAAATGCTTCTGCTGCTAGGAGTGGATTTTCATCCCAAAAGGGGACCAGGAAGAGTGCTACTGCTTTCCAAAATAATTGTTAAATAATCCTTTGCAAGGCTTCCACATGAAAAGCATTTCCCAACCTGTACAGGGACATTAAAAAAAAACATAGTTATTTATTTTTTACCAGTTATTTATAAAGCGCACACATAGAACCTGATTCAGACCCGCTCGCAAGTTGTGGCCGCTCGCTGGCAAAAAGGGGCCGGATATTTAAATGAAGTGCTCGCACTGCGTCGTGTAAGGATGCCCACTATGTTTTAGCGAGCGATGGCAAAACGCGCTTGCAAGTGTATAAAGACGCCCCCTTGCCACTCACAACACACGTCATCTCCGGGAAATGTAGGATTAATCGGGACCATCGAGAGCCATCGGAGCTGCTCACAGCCCTTGTGGTTGCCTTAATCTGCCACAAGCACATCGATCAGTGCGGCCTGAAATACATGCAGGTGACGTGACCAATGACGCTACTTTGCTAATTATGCATGCCCTTTAAACTGGCGTTTTGGCTGTCTGACACGCCTGCGTCCGCAATACCACACCCCCGTTTACAAGCACCTCCCCAGTTACCACCCACAAACGGCACTATCTGTCACTCAAAGTAGCGACCTGATAGTGGCTTACAAGCAACCAAAAACAGATCGCAAAGACTGGCTTGTGCACGTGCACTACGATTTATACGCATGAGCAGACAGGCGAAAATCGCTCAGAGCGAGCGAGCGGGTCTGAATCAGGGTCCATATTCTGCAGTGCGTTATTGTCCATTCACATCACTCCCTGCCCCACTGGAGCTTACAATCTATGGGCCTGATTCAGAGCCACTCGTAAGCGGCAGCTCGTTCGCTCCGAGCGATGTTTGCCCAACTGCGCATGCGTACGGATCGTTATACGCATGCGCGAACCAGTCAGTGCGGCCGAAATTCATGTGCTCGCAAAATAGCGAATGCCTGATAATTTGAGTGACAGAAAGAGGCGTATGTGGGTGGTAACAGGGGAAGGTGCTTGAAAACGGGGAGTGGAGATCCGAACGCAGGCGTGCTTAAAGGTCAAAACGGGCGTTTTATGGGTGTGCATATTTAAAACAGCAGCGTCATTGACCATGTCACTGGATTTTTTTGAAGCCAGAACTGCTCGCAAAATTGTGGTAGCAAAAACCAACCAGAAGAATAGCGAGCAGCTCATACCCTGTTCGATGTACTCGATTAATCAAATAAATAGCGGACATGACGTAGGATGCGAGCGGCCAGGGGGCGTAGTTTCCCAAAAAACGACCGCAAGTTTTGTTCGCTCGTTCAGACCTAGAGGCGTCAACAGACCCGCAAACAGCGAACGGTTCATTTGAATAGCCACCCCTATTTTCTGGACGAGCGAGCGCAAATAGCGTCCGTCTCTGAATCAGGCCCTATATTCCCTACCACATGCTCACATTTAGGGGTAAATTTACTAAAAATCGAGATAGGTTGAGATGACCATCTTGGGTGATTTATTCATTTTTTTCCAGCTTGCAAATTTACTAAAGGCAAAGTCGGGTGAGTTAGAGAGAGATTTCTCTCATCTCACTGTAAAACTCGATCAAATCACCATCGGGCCAAATTGGAAGTACTTTTCACCTAAAACATCTCTCAAATTTACCAAGAATTGGGATGACAAGCTCGGGAGAGATAGGGCAAATTCTCAACCCTCTGAACTGTGAGATGGTCTGAAACATACACAAATCATTGTGATTTATGTATATGTTTATTTCTGTAAATGATTAAAATCGGATTAATTTACTTAAAAAAATGATGTGAGGTCCCCCCCCCCCCCCCAAAAGGCTAACCAGCCCGGGCTTGTCAGCCTGTCCTGGTACTTAATTTACAGGGAAAAAAATGTGTAGGGTTCCACTGTAAATTTACGAACCAGCAACAGGCAGCAGGGACAGAGCTGGTTTTAAATCTACAGAGAAAAAAATGGTGTGAGGTTCCCCGTATATTTAAAACCCGCCCTGGACCCTTTCTAGCGGGGGGCTGATGCCACAGCCAGGGGTGCCCTTTCACTGGGCCCCCCAGCCGCAGCATCAGTCCTGACTGACCCGGGGCTGGTTAGTCATTTGGGGGGTGGGGACCTCACGTCATTTTTTTTAAAAAACATTTAACCCTTTTTAACAAGTCTTAACACACAAGCAACCAACACATATCTCACTGATATGTGCAGGCTGCTAGCTCGGGAGAGATTTGCAAAGAGAAAACACTGCAATCTCAGGTGAGTAATCTCCTGCAAAATGAGATACTCGGGAGAGATATCTCGTTCTGCTTCACCATCGGCCAACTCAATTAGCCTCAAATCGCCTGTTGGTAAATTTGGTAAAAAACAAGGGATTAAATCACCCGAATTTTGGCGATTTCCAGCGAGATTAATCTCCTTGAAAATCGGGACCATCTCAAATCTTAGTAAATTTACCCCGTAGTGGCCTTCAAACTGCCGTTGTACCCACTGTCCACTTAACCAGAGTAGATATATGGACAAGCAGAACAGACCAGCAAATGCAACATTTCAGATTTCAGGTTTAAGTCTTACATTGTGTCTTTCTTGAGAATTCTTGAGTACCATGCCTGCTGCTGGCAGTGGATTTTCATCCCAGAAGGGATGAAGACATTGTTTCATCTTCCCAACAAACACAGATCTGAAGAGATGTAAAGAACTACGGGCAGGAAAAAGAGGCAATTTGTAGGCCCTTACACAAACTGCCTTTGCTTTACTTGAGCCGCCCACCTTCCAGTGATCGGCCTGAGACTACTTCCCCAAAATGTGGAAAAGATGATGTCCATCAAAATGAACAATTTTTTTTTTTCGCACTTGGGGGGAGAGCACCCTGAATGAGGCAGCACCCTTGCGCAGCTACTTTGCTGGTGACATTGATTGATTGGATTAATTTTTGGGGGGGACATTGATTGATTGATTGGATTATTATTATTTTTTTTACACTTGGGGGGAGAGCACCCTGAACGAGGCAGCAGCCCCTTGATAAACGACACAGGCAGCAACCCTGCGCAGCTACGTTGCTGGTGATAAGTGGGGCTAATGTGCACACACACACAGAAAAAAAACACATTGATTGGATTCATTTTTTTTTGGCACTTGGGCGGGAGAGCTCCCTGAACGAGGCAGCACCCCTGCGCAGCTACTTTGCTGGTGACATTGATTGATTGGATTCATTTTTGGGGGGGCACTTGGGGGGGAGAGCACTCTGAATGAGGCAGCAGCCCCTTGATAAACAACACAGGCAGCACCCCTGCACAGCTATGTTGCTGGTGATAAGTGGGGCTAATGCGCACACAAACACAGAAAAAAAAACACATTGATTGATTGATTGGATTATTATTATTTTTTTTACACTTGGGGTAGAGCACCCTGAACGAGGCAGCAGCCCCTTGATAAACGACACAGGCAGCACCCCTGCGCAGCTACGTTGCTGGTGATAAGTGAGGCTAATGTGCACACACAGAAAAAAAACACATTGATTGGATTAATTTTTTGTTTGGCTTTTGGGCGGGAGAGCTCCCTGAATGAGGCAGCACCCCTACGCAGCTACGTTGCTGGTGATAAGTGGGGCTGATGTGCACACACACACAGAACAAAAAGCACAGGGATTTATTAAAAAGCTCTGTCCCTGCGAATCCCCTCTGCAGCCTTTTTTCGGAAAAAATACAGTGACAAGGCGCCCGCACATGCACCGACCGGCCGCTGCTACCCCCCCCCCCTGCGATTGCAACCTCCCTGCCATGGCTTCCCCCCGCGACCCCCCCTTAATTTCACTAACCTCCGGGGATTGGTGCTCCGGTGATGTCCTCCGTGGCTCCAGTCAGCTGGTCTCCCATCCTGTACTGTGACCCAGTCAGCTGACCGGGTCACAGTGCAGGGTGGGAGACCAGCTGACCGGAGCCCCTATCTCTGGCCCCTGGACTCAGGTAAGTTTTTTTTTTCTTTTTTATATTTTAGCAGTGATCATCGTGTGGTCTGTTTAGACCACAAAGCTGATCACTGGGGCCGACTCCGGGCTCTGCTCTGCCTGTTAGAGCAGAGCAGGAGTCAGGTAACTGGGGGAAAGCCTGGATAACGCCACCTCCAGGTGGCGTTATTATCATAGGGCTTCCCCCGGTATTTTTTCACATTTCATTTTTTTGTAGCTTTGGCCAGATCACATGTCCCATTACAATTATGGGAAATGAGATCTGCTTACTAAAAATATGTAATAATTAGGGCTTGGAGTAGAATTTTATGAATTCTACTCCAACTGCCCTTTAGTAAATATAGGTGATACTAAAATAATGTAAAAAGGGTGTGAAAACACCCTTTTTCACTTTATTTTAGTTAAAATAATGTTAATAAATAGAGCCCTTAGTATAATATTTATATTTGTTATGCAAAATTTTATTGTTTTCTGTTATTAGTCAGTTGTAATTAATGGTGGCTAAAACAGGCAACCTGCTGTAGTTTCTTTCAGTGGCATAACTCACAGGAAGTGCTCTGTGTGTAGGAATATATCTCCCCCACAATCACTTCATCTCAAATATCTTCAGTTCCGAGAAACTCCATCATTTGCTTTGTGGAACTTTATACTTTAGTTATACTTTGTTTTTTACTTTACTCCAAACTGCTCTCTTCGCTCCACAAATGCCGTCTCGCTTGCCAATTGATTACTTCCTCCCATTCCCGTCCCCAAGATTTTTCCTGTGCTGCTCCCTACTTCTGGTAATTCTCTCCCTCTCCCTTTCTAACTCTCCACCTCTCTACAAAACTTCAAACAGGCTCTCAAGACCTTCTTCTTCACCAAAGCCTTCCAGTTCTCATCCTAACCTAGTCCCCCATGCTCAATGCCTACCCCATCTGTGTCATCCTTGTCTGTCTGCCCCGACCCCTCTAGAATGTAAGCTCTCATGGACAGGACCCTCTTCCCTCACGTGCTTCTCCTTTCCCTTACTAATACTATCATCTGATCCATACTCCCTACAACAGCACCTAACCCTTGGTTTCTGTCACACTGCTGGTTATTGGAGTGTTACAACCTGCAATGATTATATATTATGTACTTGTCATGCATTGTCTTGTACTGTAAGTCAGTTTCCTTGTATTGCTAATTTGTTTATGTACTTTGTTAGGCGCTACGGAAGCCTTGTGGCACCATATAAATAAAAGATAATAATAATAGTAATCACCTAGCATTTGAAGACATTCAGGGACTCATGCAGGGTGGCACCCAACTCCATTATATGGACAGTTGTTACGTTTTGTTTTCATTGTGCATGCTCCATGGTTGTACGTATACAACTATAGGTGGATCGGAGTCATACGCCGCTGCGTCACATCTCCACTTGCACCTGAATGCGTGTAAGTGTTCGGCAACAGGGAGCTCACATGTAGGGTAAGTGATCTGAGGGCGCTATGGGCTTGTTGGCAGAATTGCAGGCTATACCGAGGTGAGCACATGCAGACAACTGTATTATTTCAGACAAATCTCTTGCACCAAGCATAGAGATATTGTAAATGTGCACTATTAGTGATGATGACTACGTGCAACTTAATTATTTCCATGCGACGGCCAACTTGCGAGCAACTCTGCCTCAGCCCTAGAATGTGGGTCTCCAGAGTTACAGGACACATGATCAGGGGGTACACTTCCTAAGGAGTGGGATGTCAAAGACGCGGCAGCTCCGACTGATAGAACTAACAATGGCAATAAAAATAAACAGTAAATCAGGTTTGCGTAGAGTGTGCCAATGCTGACTCTGTGGTACGGAAGCTGAAAGGGCAGTTGGGGGACCCTATGTAGTACGTAGACTCCTAGATGATGTGAAGGAGAAGCACTTCAGCCCATTGGTGAGAGAGAATGAGTAAATGGGGATGGGGACATCTGGTGGGGGGAGAGATAACAGGATGGAAGAAAGAGAGGATGGAGGGCGGGAGAGAGAGAGCAGGGGGTGGTGGATTGTAGACAGAGTGGTTAAGGGAGAGTGAACCGCTCCCTGTTGTCGCTCTTTGCATAAACACCAGTTCCTCTAGTTTCATGACATAATATTAACATGCACCCTGCTGTTTCGACCTTGTGGTCCAGTATTGATTACAATAATCTGTGTCAAGATTTTTGTCCCAACCCCTGGGAAATATGTTTTAGGTTTATCCGCCACGTGCGCGGCAAAGCAGAGATGCATTAAGGGGTAAAGAGGATAGTTGGATGAAAGATAGCAATTCAGAAGCATTAGGGACCCCCTGTGGAACATAGCTCACCCTTAAAATGACAACTGTACCCATTCCAAAACATTACATTTTATGCAATGTTATGTATATTAAACAATAACTTGTTTGGCCTACTTTGACTTTATACTTTTTTACTTGCATGCAGGGCATGTTTTATTGGCATGCATTGAGCAGAGCAGAACAACCTGTCCTGCAATAACATGGCCAAAGAAGGCCGAAACACATGTAAGTTATCACATTAAAATGCTATATTTAGTTATAGATATATTCTCATCAAGACACTACATTCAATAATGTAATAATAATCAAAATGTATTAAAATGTTGTAAGCAATTTATAAAAACAAAAGGATAATTTGAACCAGTTCTCTAATTGCCCTGCTAAGTTCTTAGAATTTTATGGCCAGCTGGGGTTTAAAAATCTGTTATTTTTGTAATGTGCTGTGTTAGAGATGCCCTCTGCTGGTTTGTCTCAGCTACAACAACTTTTTAATAAGTGCAGTATACTTACATATGTGTTGTGTGTAGTTTATGGGGAAAAGGATAATTTACTGTAGCTTGAAACAATTCAAGAAAGTAACTTTAGTAGGATGTTTTTTTTTTTTTTAATAACAATGTGAGATTACACTGTAAATGAACCTACCAATCAGATAACAGCTTTCATCAGATTTTCTGCAAGTTAGATTAATAGCAGCTTATGGTTATGCCTTACTGGGTGCAGTATATTTGTGCAATTAGCACTTTATAAAAATGAAGATTTGATCCGTGGTGGCATACAATTTTTCATAGGTAATGTGCGGGTGAGGGGTCACCATGATGGCCTTATTTTTGCTAATATTACTAATATTATTCACAACTAATTTACTGCACCTGACACGGAGGCACAGAATCTTGTGGCCTGAACCTGGAAACATATTTATATTTTGTTGCTAGAGGATATGTCCTGATTTTCCCAATGAAGTCCCCTTTTTGTTTTCTAACTGGAAATATTTATTTTGATATTATTAGAACTCCTAATGAACCAAAATTAATTAGGCAAATAGGAGCACTGCCTTACTTTTTACAGCCTGGGCAAACTGCAGGTCACGTGGCATTTACAGTCAGGTGCATAAATATTGGGACATTGACAGAATTTTCATATTTTGGCCTCTCTTCACCACCACAATGGTTTTGAACTGAAACAAACAAGATGTGCTTTAACTGCAGACTTTCAGATTTAATTTGAGGGTAATTACATCCAAATCAGGTGAACGGTGTAGAAATTACAACGGTTTCTATATGTGCCTCCCACTTTTTAAGGGGCCAAAAGTAATGGGACTATCAACTCAAAAGCTATGTCATGGATAGGTGTGGGCTATTCCCTCGTTATTTCATTATCAATTAAGCAGGTAAAATGTCTGGAGTTGATTCTTGGTGTGACATTTGCATTTCAAATCAGTTGCTGTCGACTCTCAATATGAGATCCAAAGAGCTGTCACTATCAGTGAAGCAAGCCATCATTAGGCTGAAAAATCAAAACAAACCCATCAGAGAGATAGCAAAAACATTAGGTGTAGCTAAATCAACTCTTTGGAACATTCTTAAAAAGAAAGAACGCACCGAAGAGCTCAGCAACACCAAAAGACCCGGAAGACCACGGACAAAAACTGTGGTGGATGACAGAAGAATTATTTCCCTGGTGAAGAAAAACCCCTTCACAACAGTTGGCCAAATCAAGAACACTCTCCAGGAGGTAGGTGTATATGTGTCAAAGTCAACAATCAAGAGAAGACTTCACAAGAGTGAATATAGAGGGTTCACCACAAGATGTAAACCATTGGTGAGCCACAAAAACAGGAAGACCAGATTAGAGTTTGCCAAACAACATCTAAAAAAGCCATTACAGTTCTGGAACAACATCCTATGGACAGATGAGGCAATGATCAACTTGTACCAGAGTGATGGGAAGAGAAGAGTATGGAGAAGGAAAGGAACTGCTCATTATCCAAAACATACCACCTCATCAGTGAATCATGGTGGTGGTAGTGTCATGGCGTGGGCATGTATGTCTGCCAATGGAACTGGTTCCCTTGTATTTATTAATGATGTGACTGCTGACAAAAGCAGCAGAATTAATTCTGAAGTGTTTCGGGCAATATTATATGCTCATATTCAGTCAAATGCTTCAGAACTCATTGGACGGAGCTTCACAGTGCAGATGGACAATGACCCGAAGCATACTGCAAAAGCAACCAAAGAGTTTTTTAAGGCTAAAAAGTGGAATGTTATGCAATGGCCAAGTCAATCGCCTGACCTGAATCCGATTGAGCATGCATTTCACTTGATGAAGACAAAACTGAAGGGAAAATGCCCCGAGAACAAGCAGGAACTGAAGACATTTGCAGTAGAGGCCTGGCAGAGCATCACCAAGGATGAAACCCAGCGTCTGGTGATGTCTATACGTTCCAGACTTCAGGCTGTAATTGCCTGCAAAGGATTTGCACCAAACGGGTATTCAATATGAAACGTTAACCTCGCCGTCGAAAATTTCGCCGCACATCAGAGCTTTTGCTGACGAAAAAGTATCGCGCGCATGCCCCCGATTGTCCCTGTATTCAATATGAAATCGTCGAAAACGGCACCCGGCGATACTTGGATCGGCGAAAACAAAGGGGAATTTTTTGGAAACAATTGTAGGACCCCCCTAAAGATGTCCAGACCTCGGGGATCACTATGGGTACCCCCGTTTTTGCCTGCAGAAGAAAGTCGGGGTTTTAAAATAGCTGCGACAGATGTTTTTTTCCCGACTTTGAAGAAGTGATGCAGAAGAGCATTTAGCTTTATTTTTTCATTTTTAAAAGTGGTCCCATCAAATTTTGGGTACATGAAAATGGGTACTAGCATATTTTTGTGTCCGTAAAGTTATTTTTTTTAAAAATCTGCAAAAATGCACCAGCCGCTAATTTGCGCAATGAAAAAAACACCTGCCACATAGTTGGGGACCCCACCAGAATTAATTTCATTAGTTTGGCATTTTTTTCCCCTTTTTTTTTTTTATTTTCACAACAAATTTTTTTTTTATTTTTTTAGGGTGTCCCGATTTTTTTATTTTTTTTTTATTTTTTTTTAACATTTCCTTTTTAAGGGACATTCCCAAAAGTAAAGGTTATTTAATATAAGCCTGCACCCCCAAACCCCAATTCTGCACTTTTTTTCACTTGCTGTAGTGATTTGAAAAATTATCCCTGTTTTTTTAAAAATGACCCTTGACCCCATTAACGAACAAAAACGGGAATTCTCGGGAAATATGCCTGGGACCCCCCTAAAGATGTCCAGACATGAAGGATCACTAGGGGTACCCCTATTTTTGCCTGCTAAGAATGTCTGGTTTTTACATAGTTTTGGCAGGTGTTTTTTCCTGCCGCGCTATTAGAAACCGCGACTTCCTTCAGTAGTTAAAAATGGGGGTACCCATAGTGATCCCCCATGTCTACACATCTTTAGGGGGGTCCCTAGAATATCCCAAAAATTCCCGTTTTTGTTGAACCTGTAAAAAAAAGTTGAAAAAATTTACAAAAAAAATGACATAAGGTCCCCCCAAAAGCCATACCAGCCCCAGGCTAGCCAGCCAGTGGTGGATTCTAAAAATACGGGGAACAAATTGTGTAGGGTTCCACCGTATTTTAGAAACCAACACCAGGCTGCAGGGGCTAGTGCTGGTTTTAAATATACGGGGCAAAAAAGACGTGGGGTACCCCCTATATTTAAGACCAGCACCAGACCCAACCGACCGGGGTGTAATGCCACAGCCCAGAGACCCAATTACCGGGGCTCCAGGTCCAAAGCATTACACCCTAAGTCGGTCAGCGCAAGCCGGTGATCTCGGGGGAGTCGGGTACCTCCCAAAAAAGGGTCTCCCCTCTCCCGAGCACCACAGGCTTACGCTGAAGCCTGGGGCTCTTCCCCATACCCCTTGCTTGGTGGGTATGGGGGTAATAGGGGAGCCAAATAATGTAACACTATTGTACTTTACAGTGGAACTACAAGTGCCGGCATGCCTGCCATTTTGCACTTGTGGAACTACAAGTGCCAGCAGACATGCGGCACCTGTAATTTCACTGTAAAATAAATAGTTAAAACAAGACAAAACACACACACCGTGTCCAGTAAGTTTATTACACACACCTACCCATTCACACATACTTACCTATACCAGATGTTCGGGCCCCTTGTCCAAGTAGAATATCCAAAAACATGGCCCTGCAAAGAAAAAAATCATACTCACCTGTATCCTGGCGCTGGTCTCCGCAGTAATCCACGTACTTGGCAAAAAAGAAAAACGAATACACGACCAACGAACGAGCTATGAATATGTGTGTTCCCACGCATACTCATAGCTCCCGAATGCCAGCTGATGGCACATACACGGAGCTGGCAGTCCTGAGAGCCAATCAGCGGCCGCACTGAGTGTAGAGTGGCCGCTGATTGGCTCCGGCTACTGACAGTTCCCACGTGGCGTGACTGGCCCACATGGGAACTGTCAGTAGCCGGAGCCAATCAGCGGCGGCTCTACACTCAGCGCGGCCGCTGATTGGCTCTCAGGACTGCCAGCTCCGTGTATGTGCCATCAGCTCTACGACGGAGCCGCCTCCGTCATGCGCATGCACACTTGGGCAACATCGACCGCTGAATACGGTGTAAAACCAAAACCAGCGAAAATGACGTCATCGGTGTGAAATTATCGCAAAAACTGACTTTTCGCTCCAATTTGAATACCCCTGAAAGTATTAAAAAGTGAAAGTTAGATTTAGGATTGTTTAGTTTGTCCCATTACTTTTGGCCCCTTAAAAAGTGGGAGGCACATATAGAAACCGTTGCAATTCCTACACCATTCACCTGATTTGGATGTAATTACCCTCAAATTAAATCTGAAAGTCTGCAGTTAAACCACATCTTGTTTGTTTCATTTCAAAGCCATTGTGGTGGTGAATAGAGGCCAAAATATGAAAATTCTGTCAATGTCCCAATATTTATGCACCTGACTGTATATGAGAAAACCGATCCCCCCTCCTAGTCAGTGACTTTTATAGAATTAGACACACTATTGGCTGCTTTTTGTCTTTTTACTTACCATACAGAACAATGCCACATTTACAATAGCAAAGTTGGACAATGCCTCTTTGTTTGGTGTAAAATACACTATTATACAAATTGGTACTGCGCATGCCTGTATGCAAATGTGGTTGCCTCTTAGTCTCAAGGTGTCCACACACTAGGCAATCTGATTACGATCATATATCATGTCCGATTTCTCCCCCGGCAGTCTTGGGCACGATTTGGTGTGAAAACTGCAAATTGAACCACGATCTATTGTGCATCCTTTAATCTATTCCAGTGCATTGTGACTGAGATTTTCAGATCATGCCTGCAGCAGGCAAGATCTGAAGATGCGATATACGACCAGCAGGTACGCGCATCGGTATCGTGAGTGGAGACTCACGATTAGGACTTATATTACACAATCTGTCATCCCGATGCGATGGAATCGGGGTGATTGGATAAAATATCGCCTAGTGTGTGGGCACCTCAACACTAATGGTGCCTGGAGAGGCGGGATGGGGGAGAGATGGAGATCTCAGTCTGGGTACGGGAAATTACTTATGAACAAGTTTTTATACAGTGCTTACTGTACATATTTGTTAGGGGTGAGCGGGTTCGGATTTCTGAAATCCGAACCCCCCGAACCTTCCGATCCGAGGCCGAACCGAGTCAGGCTCGACTTTTCCCGCCTGACTCGGATCTGAAATCGAGGCAAAACGTCATCATCCCGCCTTCCGGGTCTCGCGGGTTTTAGATCCTATATAAGGTACCCGCGTCGGCACCATTTTCTCACTCGGCAGTGGACAGTGAAGAGGGAGGGTGGGAGTTAGGGCTGGCTGGGCTGTGTAGTGTAGTGTAGTGTAGTGCAGAGTAGTGTTGTGCTGTGCTGTGCTGCTGTTGTCCATAGGGGCTGTGTCCACTACTTCAAAGTCCATAGGGGCTGGCTGTGTTGTGCTGTGCTGCTGTTAATAGGGGCTGTGTCCACTACTTCAAAGTCCATAGGGGCTGGCTGGACTGTGTTGTGCATTCAGTTCTCCATAGGGGCTGTGTCCACTCCAAAGTCCTGTACAGTGTCCCAGTCCTAAAGGGGTGCTGTAGTGTTGTCCAGGGGGTGCTCTGTCCATCAGGGGTGCTCCCCCCAAGTGCTAAAAAAATAATATTTTTTCTGTGTTTATGAATTGTGTGCGCAGTAGCCGCACGTGCATCAACAAAGTAGTGCCAAGCGTGCGCCTGTGTCATAAGTAAAGGGTCGGCTGGCTTGACCGTTAAAGGGTGCTGTAACCCCCAAAGTACACTACAAACCAACTAACAAAAATTATTTTCTGTGTTTGTGAATTGTGTGTGCAGTAGCCGCACGTGCATCAACAAAGTAGTGCCAAGCGTGCGCCTGTGTCATAAGTAAAGGGCCGGCTGGCTTGACCGTTAAAGGGTGCTGTAACCCCCAAAGTACACTCCAAACCAAAAAAATATATATTTTCTGTGTTTGTGAATTGTGTGCGCAGTAGCCGCACGTGCATCAACAAAGTAGTGCCAAGCGTGCGCCTGTGTCATAAGTAAAGGGCCGGCTGGCTTGACCGTTAAAGGGTGCTGTAACTCCCAAAGCACACTCCAATCCCAAAAAAATTATTTTCTGTGTTTGTGAATTGTGTGCGCAGTAGCCGCACGTGCATCAACAAAGTAGTGCCAAGCGTGCGCCTGTGTCATAAGTAAAGGGCCGGCTGGCTTGACCATTAAAGGGTGCTGTAACTCCCAAAGTACACTCCAATCCAAAAAAAAAATTATTTTCTGTGTTTGTGAATTGTGTGCGCAGTAGCCGCACGTGCATCAACAAAGTAGTGCCAAGCGTGCGCCTGTGTCATAAGTAAAGGGCCGGCTGGCTTGACCGTTAAAGGGTGCTGTAACCCCCAAAGTACACTCCAAACCAAAAAAAAAATTATTTTCTGTGTTTGTGAATTGTGTGCGCAGTAGCCGCACGTGCATCAACAAAGTAGTGCCAAGCGTGCGCCTGTGTCATAAGTAAAGGGCCGGCTGGCTTGACCGTTAAAGGGTGCTGTAACCCCCAAAGTACACTCCAAACCAAAAAAAAAAATATTTTCTGTGTTTGTGAATTGTGTGCGGAGTAGCCGCACGTGCATCAACAAAGTAGTGCCAAGCGTGCGCCTGTGTCATAAGTAAAGGGCCGGCTGGCTTGACCGTTAAAGGGTGCTGTAACCCCCAAAGTACACTCCAAACCAAGCGCAGGGAACTGCAAGTACTATATCTTTATCCCAAAAAAATATATTCTGTGTTTAGCCGCATGTATATATCAAATCGATATAACATAAATGGAGGACCAAACTTTCTCCGATAAAAATAAAATAGAGAAAGATCAAGAACCACTTCCTCCTAGTGCTGAAGCTGCTGCCACTAGTCATGACATAGACGATAACATGCCATCAACGTCGTCTGCCAAGGCCGATGCCCAATGTCATAATAGAGGGCACTTACAATCCCAAATGACAAAGTTCAGGAAAATGACCTTGAAAAAAACATTTAAATCAGCTGAAGAGAAACGTAAACTTGCCAATATGCCATTTACGACAAGGAGTGGCAAGGAACGGCTAAGGTCGATCCCTAGTATGTTCATGACTAGTGGTTCAGCTTCACATGACGATGGAAGACCTCCTCCCACTAAAAAAATCAAAAGAGTTAAGCTGGCAAAAGCACAGCGAAGAACTGTGCTTTCTAAGAAGATATCACAAATCCCCAAGGAGAGTCCAAGTGTGGTGGTGGTTGCGATGCCTGACCTTCCCAGCACTGGACGGGAAGAGGTGGCTCTTTCCACCATTTGCACGCCCCCTGCAAGTGCTGAAAGGAGCACCCACAGTCCACTTGCTGATATGCAAATTGAAGATGTCACTGTTGAAGTACAACAGGATGAGGATACTGGTGTAGCTGGCGCTGAGGAGGAAGTTGGCGAGGAGGATTCTGATGGTGATGTGGTTTGTTTAAATCAGGCTCCGGGGGAGACAGTTGTTGTCCGTGGGATGAAAAAGACCATCACGGTCATGCCTGGGCAGAAGACCAAACATTCCACCTCTTTGGTCTGGCAATATTTCTATCCAAATCCGGACAACAACTGTCTTGCCATATGTACCATATGTAAAGGTGAAATAAGTAGGGGTAGGGATGTCAACCACCTAGGAACATCCTCCCTTATACGGCACCTGCAGCGCATTCATAAAAAGTTACTGTCAAGTTCAGAAACTTTGGCTAAGACCGTAAGCAGTCCAGGGACACCTAAATCCCGTTGTCCTGTTGTATCCAAGCGCCTGCAAACCACACCGTCAACTCCCTCCTCGTCAATTTCCTCCTTAGTCAGGATCGGAAGTAGTCCTGCAGGCCATGTCACTGGCATGACTGACTCTCCTATCCGGGATCCCTCCGGAGGATCCTGCATTGCTACGCCTACTGCTGCCGCTGCTGCTGTTGCTGCTGCTGGGAGTCGTTCATCATCCCAGAGAGGAAGTAGGAACACCACTACTTTTACTAAACAATTGACCCTCCAACAGTCCTTAGCGAGGAGGATGAAGTACGACAGCAGTCATCCTGAAGCAAAACGTATAACTGAGGCCTTGACTACTATGTTGGTGTTAGACGTGCGTCCGGTATCCGCCATTAGTGCAGTGGGATTTAGACAATTGATGGAGGTAGTGTGTCCCCGGTTCCAAATCCCGTCTAGATTCCACTTCACTAGGCAGGTGATACTGAGACTGTACAGAAACGTCAGAAAAAGTGTCCTCAGTGTCCTGAAAAATGCCGTTGTACACAATGTCCACTTAATCACGGACATGTGGACAAGTGGAACAGGGCAGACTAAGGACTATATGACTGTGACAGCCCACTGGGTAGATGTATCACCTTACGCAGCAACAGCAGCAGCGTCACCAGTAGCAGCATCTCAGAAACGCCAGCTCGTTCCAAGGCAGGCTACGCTGTGTATCACCAGTTTCAGTAAGAGGCACACCGCCGACAACCTCTTAGAGAAACTGAGGGAAATCATCGCCCAGTGGCTTACCCCACTTAGACTCTCCTGGGGATTTGTGATATCTGACAACGCCACCAATATTGTGCGGGCATTACATCTGGGCAAATTCCAGCACGTCCCATGTTTTGCTCACACAATAAACTTGGTGGTGCAGAATTTTCTGAAAAGCGACAGGGGCGTGCAGGAGATGCTTTGGGTGGCCCGAAAAATTTCTGCCCACTTTCGCCATTCAGCGACTGTGTGCCGAAGACTGGAGCGCCAGCAAACACTCTTGAACCTGCCCCGCCATCACCTGAAGCAAGAGGTTGTGACGCTGTGGAACTCAACCCTCTATATGCTTCAGAGGATGGAGGAGCAGCAAAAGGCCATACAAGCCTATACATCCACCTATGACATAGGCAAAGGAGGGGGTATGCACCTGACTCAAGCGCAGTGGAGAATGATTTCCGTGTTGTGCAAGGTTCTCCAGCCCTTCGAACTTGCCACACGTGAAGTCAGTTCAGACACTGCCAGCTTGAGTCAGGTCATTCCCCTCATCAGGCTTTTGCAGAAGCAGCTGGAGAAAGTGAAGGAGGAGCTAAGACGGAGCGATTCCGCTCGGCATGTGGGACTTGTGGATGAAGCCCTTCATTCGCTTTGCCAGGATTCCAGGGTGGTCAATCTGTTGAAATCAGACCACTACATTTTGGCCACCGTGCTCGATCCTAGGTTTAAAGCCTATGTGGTGTCTCTCTTTCCGGCCGACACAAGCCTGCAGAGGTGCAAAGACCTGCTGGTGAACACACTGTCAGCTGAAGCGGAACGTGACACGTCAACAGCTCCTTCTTCATTTTCTTCCGCAACTGGGGCTGCCAGGAAAAAACTTAGGTATCCTAAGCAACCCGCTGGTGGTGATGCAGGGCAGGCAGGACCAAGTTTGGACATCTGGTCCGGACTGAAGGACCTGGCAACAATTTCTGACATGTCTACTGTCACTGCATATGATACTGTCACCATTGACAGAATGGTGGAGGATTACATCGGTGACAGCATCCAAGTAGGCATGTCAGACAGTCCATACCTGTACTGGCAGGAAAAAGAGGCAATTTGGAGGCCCCTGTACAAACTGGCTCTATTTTACCTGAGTTGCCCCCCCTCCAGTGTGTACTCCGAAAGAGTGTTTAGTGCAGCCGGGAACCTTGTCAGCGAAAGGCGTAGGAGGTTGCTTCCACAGAATGTGGAGAAGATGATGTTCATCAAAATGAATTATCAGCTCTTCCAGGGAGACCAGCCTCCAGAACGGACAGAGGGACCTGTGGTGGTGGATTCCAGTGGGGACGAGTTAATACTCTTTGAGGATGAGGATGTACACACTGAAGAGGGTGAGGAATCGGTGGATGAGGAGGATGAGGATGACATCTTGCCTCCGTAGAGCCAGTTGTGCAGGGATAGATTAATTGCCAGCTTGTTTTGTGGGGGCCCAAACGAACCAATCATTTCAGCCACAGTTGTGTGGCAGACCCTGGCGCTGAAATGATTGGTTTGTTTAAGTGTGCATGTCCTGTTTATACAACATAAGGGTGGGTGGGAGGGCCCAAGGACAATTCCATCTTGCACCTCTTTTTTTTCTTTGCATTATGTACAGTTTGAGGCCTAGTTTTTCAAACTGCCATCCTGTCTGCCACTGCAGTATCACGCCTAGATGGGTCACGTGTTTGTGCCGCCCACTCGTGTCGCTTAGCATAGTCATCCAGCTACCTTGATGCAACCTTTTGGACATAAAAACACTATTGTGAGGTGTGAGGTGTTCAGAATAGACTGGAAATGAGTGGAAATTAAGGCTATTGAGGTTAATAGCATAGGAGCAGAAAAACCTACAAATTCTGTGATTTTAGCTGTTTTTATGCTTTTTTTCAAAAAAATACAGATCCAAAACACAAAACCCAGAACCCAAAACACGGAAGGGTGGTTTTGGCAAAACCAATCCAGATCCAAAACACGAAGAAAGATCCAGATCCAAAACACGAAAAGTGGCCGGTGCACACCCCTAATATTTGTGTAGTGCTTTACAGAGAATATTTAGTCATCCACATCAGTGATTGTCCAAATGGAGTTTACAAACTACATTCCCTACATAACGGCGGTTTAAGAGAGGAGGGGGCCGGTGTGCAGGCTCTGTGTACCAGTGATGTGCGGTCAGTTGAAGCAGGTTAGCAGGGAATGGGTATGTAATGCCAGCTGTTGGGATGGCTCCTGTCAAAACCACGACAGCGGCATCCCAATGGTTGGTAACTCGACAGGGGTCGGGTAAGTATACTAACCCTCCCCCTAACCCTCCCCATTAGTGCCTAAACCTAAGTCACCCCCCTTCATGCCTAACCCTAACCTCCCCCACAAAACCTAACACTAACCCCGCTATGTAACCTACACCTAACCCTCCCACCACACGGCTAAGACTAAAGACGCCCCGGACTTACCTCGTTTGGGCAGCCGTCCTTCGGGGTGTCCTGGTGGTGGGATTAAGATAAGCGTCGGTATTTCGGCACCTATCTTAACTCCCTTGTCGGGATTCAGTCGTCGGGATTTAGATCGGTGGTCTGCCGCAAGGCCTGTTAGCAGAGCCTTTCCTGTCATACTTAGGTATAGTCCAGAGTTTTGACATTAAAAATAAGAAAAATTGAAAGAAAATATTATTATTTGTATTATTCTAATATTTTTATAGTGAAAACTCTGGAGTAAAAAGTGTACGGCTGGTGAGTCACTGCCTCCCCTGCTACCTTTTTACACACATCCCTGATCAAAACAGCCCAAATTTCCAGCACTATATACTGCTGCACCTTTGTATAATGCCCACATGTACCTTTGGGTCATATATGTATCAGTAAATCTGGCTCTGATACTAGCCAGTACCTCCCCAGCCATTTACCTCACCACATGTCACTGCTGTGTACCCCCCACTGGTAAATGTGCCAACCACACTCTGACCCCTGTGCTAGAATCTAATGCACATGCTCAGACCTCTAACAAAATGGGGCTGATGCCATTTTCTTGGTGATTTCTTTAACACACACACACACACACACACACACACACACGCTGATCCAGCGTTGAACGCAGACGCGGGTACTGCTGCGTGTTTTGACTCCCACTTGCAGCATTTCCATCTCAGAGCATCTTTAGGGACACCATTGGTGCACCAATGAAATGAGCACCAGCCCTATGTGCACTGCACCAGCAGTTTCTCTGTCTGAGTACAGTGTCCTGTGTGAGCAGCTGTGCGTCTCCGAACGCAGCCACTTTCAGCGACATGCCCACATCAGCTTAGCCACCCCCAGTACGCCCACTAAAATCCACAGATCCTGCATCCGTTTCTGTACTCCTTCTTTGAGTGGCAACAATCGAGACCCATGCGCAGACTTACAACATCGGCCAACTGCGTGCTCCATCACCACTACATCCACCTCTATATCGGTCCCAGTATGTGTTATGGATTTTTGGAGGAAATTTTAGCACCCAGAAGAAACATGAGGAGAACAAACAAATTCCACAGATAGGGTTCTGGTGGGAACCAAACACATGCCCCTAGTGCAGTGGGTCAGCAATGCTAACCACATTGCCACCTAGCAAGAGCATGTTTGTGCAAATGTGACTCAGACCTGCACAGCAGTGATGATGCACCTGTCAGTAACCATATCACACGCGGGTGACTGTGTGCTGGTGCACATACACACTGATAACAATGACAGTCACCAGCAAGTGATAGCTGCATCTTATTGAGTATCAATAGCTGCTTTCTCCTTTTAAAATGATTTTCTTTTTATTGGCTTCTGAAGTAAGGCTGCGATTGCAGGATGTGATTGTAGGCAGCGTAACAATGCTGCCTGCAATCACATGCCAATGCAATTTCATTTATTAAATTTTTACTTAATATCAAATCTTTCCATAGATTGTATATTCAGATTGTTGTACAAACTGTTTTTTTGGAGGATACATTTAATTAGATTTAGAGGGTGTTGTATTTTATGTAATGTTATATTACCTGTGTACAGCAGCCAATGGATAAAATACAGATTTTAGCAACTAACATAGTATTTTATGCAATAAACCAAGTCAAACTTCATACAGAGTGGTGCCATTAAAGGGAGCTGATTCTCCTTCTCGTTGATCATGTTCTGACCACTTATCAGTGGCGTCACTTACCTGGGAGAGACCTGGCTGGTCGTCGGTCTTCAGTGCACTGCAGGCGCAGCTTAGCAAAAGGCATCACTCCACAAAGCCACACCCCTTATGTGTGCACCGATCTTAGGGCGTTACTGCCCCTTCTCGGCACACACTGGGCTTACCCAGCATTCCTGCAGAGCAGCTCTCGGATGGTGTCACCCGATGCGGCCTGCACCCTCCGCCACCCCCCCTAGTAACGCCAGTGCCACTTATCGAATTATTCTTCACATTATTGCACTACAGCAGCACCCGCTTCATTTTAGATGCACAACAGAAGTGGGGTTATAGAACAGTACAGTGACAATGCAGACATGGGGGGGCCTGTTTGGAATACTCTACTGGCAAATTATCCACCAGAAATGACAGCCCAGGATCGTGTCCATGCTCTTGTAAAAAGATACTTACCAATTGTATCAGGAGCTGGTTACAATAGAAGATATTTAAGATAAAGATGTGAGTGCGGGGGGTAAGGCACATTCAGATTGAGCTGAATTCACCACTCAGTGAATAGTTTGGCAATAAAAGGGAATTCATAATAAGAAAATGCAGATTGGTAAAATGCTTGCTGGCTGGATGCACCTACTTACATATCTGGACAACGCATTTGACATCGGGCAGCATCCCATAATATTTACCAGCCTTTATCTTCTTAAGAACTTCTTCAGTGCTCTGATCTGGATACCAGCGATGTGTCTGGGAACGAGTCGTTCAGACATATCACACCGGCTCTGCTGAACAGCCGATGGCAGATATATCAGTCCATAGTGCTGTGCGTACGGGCGATCAACTAACCACCTGTACACTTGCAACGGAGGGCAGAGGGAGGGGGTCGTGGCAGAACCCATGGCTAGATGATCAGTGTATATGAACAACCGTCATCTGCAGATCAGTCGATCTTCAGATATATCTGTTAGGTGTGTACTCTGCTTTAGAAAGAACAAGTTACTGTACATCTTGGTAAAACCATGCTGCACTGCAGGTAAAATGTGCAGAGAGTTAGATTTGGGAGGAGTGTCCCCAAACTGAAATCTAAACTGCAGTGTAGAAATAAAGCTGTCCAGCATTTGTGGGCTACATGCAAAAGCAGCCGGTATTTACCCTGCATGATTGAAGAAGAAAAAAAAAGTAAGTATTTGCACCCCTTGCATTGCAACGTGGTTTGTCCAGGTTCACAGTTACTTGCTTTATATTACTCTATTCCCAAATCTGAATCAGACCCTTAAGATGGGTACACATCATACGATATATTGTATAATATATCGTATTGACAAGCATTGGAACGACTATATCGTATAGTCTGTACCCCAGATCCCTCATTCCCGTTGTTCATTGAATTGCCCCATACTTTGAACGTATGCTGAACTTTACCATTATGTATTCTTGTCTGACCCTGAAAGAGAATGAAAATAAAGTGTAGACTGTAAATCGACATGGTGTATGGTTGTCAACCTCCTCCATAGGCTTTAGCAATCCCTAGCTGTAGTACATATACCTAGCGAGTACTTTTCTTAGACAATACAGGTTGAGTCTCCCATATCCAAAATGCTTGGGACCAGGGGTATTTTGGATAACAGAATTTTCCGTATTTTGGAATATTTGCATATCATAATTAAATATCTTGGGAATGGGACCCCAATATACACACAGAATGCATTTATGTGTTACATACACCTTATACACACCTGCAGGTCATTTTATACAACATATTCAATAATTTTGTGCAGGGCCGGATTAAGGCTTGGGGGGGGCCCCAAGGCAACTAAGTTGCGGGGGCCCCCTTCAAGCCACACAGAGCCCAGTCCAGCCCAGCCGTGCCCCCAGTAGCAGTCCCTCCTCAACAGTGGTTCCCCCAGGAGTACCCCTAGTAGTAATCCTCCTCTATGCTGTGTCCCCCAGTAGTGGTCCCATCAGTGTGCAGTGCCCCCAGTAGTATCCCCAGCAGTGCCCCTAGTAGTACACCCCCTCTATGCAGTGTCCCCCAGTAGTGGTCCCACCAGTGTGCAGTGCCCCCAGTAGTATCCCCAGCAGTGCCCCTAGGAGTAGTCCGTCCCCCCCCCCACCCCAGCAGTGCCCCTAGGAGTAGTCCTTTCACCCCCCCCCCCACCCCAGCAGTGCCCCTAGGAGTAGTCCTTTCACCCCCCCCCCACCCCAGCAGTGCCCCTAGGAGTAGTCCTCCCCCCCCCCAAACAGTGCCCCTAGGAGTAGTCCTCCCCCCCCCCCAAACAGTGCCCCTAGGAGTAGTCCTCCCCGCCCCCCCCCCCAAACAGTGCCCCTAGGAGTCCTCCCCCCCCCCCCCCCAAACAGTGCCCCTAGGAGTAGTCCTCCCCCCCCCAACCAGTGCCCCTAGGAGTAGTCCTCCCCCCCCCCAACCAGTGCCCTTAGGAGTAGTCCTCCCCACCCCCAGACACGAAAAAAAAAATATCTCCACTTACCTTAATCCCCACTCCAGCGTCTGCTCATCCATCCGGCCCGCTCTGCATGATGGAAGAGACGTCATCGTCTCTTCCATCAGCCACAGCGGGAGCCGGAAGCTCGGTTAGTGGGCCGCAGCGCAGCAGCCGATGAGAGTTTGTGTGACTCTCATCGGCTGCTAAAACAAAAACACAGCTGCTGGCGCCGGCGGCTGTGTCTTTGTTCTGTGTAGTGCGGACGGCACTTATGTGCCATCCACACTACCGCCCTGCCCCAAGCTGATGCAGCAGCACTGACTGTGCTGCTGCATGCAGTAGTGTAGGGGCCCTCTGTGTTTGGGCCCAGGGACGACCGCCCCTGTCGCCCCCCCCTTAATCCGGCCCTGATTTTGTGGCTCAAGCAAAGTTTGTATATATACACATGAAATTCATTTATGTTTCATATAAACCTTATACACTGCCTGAAGGTAATTTTATACAATATTTTTAATAATTTGTGCCTTAGACAAAGTCTGTGTACATTGAACCATCAAAAATCAAAGGTTTCATTATCTCAGTCATGCCACAATTATTCCGTATTTCGGAATGTTTGGATATGGGAGACTCAACCTGTAATAACAGCCTAAGAAACCAACACAAACAAAAACATATCACAATAATATAAGTCTTCGGACTGCATTTTGTTTTCACAGCGCACGTGCTCCAACGCAAACGCAATTACAGGCATTGCAGAGTCGTGCACAATACCGTCGCCTCTCCACCCACGACTAAAGAGGTGCAGTGTAATGACAAAATTGCGGGATAGACAGAGTAGTCCAGAACATAAATGTGCTCGTCTTTGCACCAAGCAATAGTGCTCGTGCAGCTGAAGACGGGTAGATATATATATGGGTGAAAACACTCACATGGGTGACTACAATGCAGGAGCAATTACAAACAACATTCGTTCAACTATGTATCGACCCCTCATACACCATGTCCCACTGGTGTATCTATAATGGGTGTAGG
This sequence comes from Taudactylus pleione, assembly GCA_031769625.1. Lineage (NCBI taxonomy): Eukaryota > Metazoa > Chordata > Amphibia > Anura > Myobatrachidae > Taudactylus > Taudactylus pleione. The sequence goes on from JAUIMM010000175.1 coordinate 1,965,358, forward strand.
GTGCGCAATGTACACGGGCCCCCATGTAATTATACTCACCTCTCCAGAGTCCCACATTGGCACTGCAGCAGTAACAGGAATCACCAGGAAAATGGTGCAGCGGCCATTTTCCATTAGACTTGAGCTTGCACAGTCACCAGGAACATAGGGCGGACGGGACCCTGCTAGGTCCATCTAAAGATCTAACCAATTGAAATATGAAGCAATCAATCAACTGGTCTACTCTCATAGCGTGTCATTAAAAAAAAAGTCCATTATGCTGGGTTCAAAGTCCACAAGATTATTGAGCCAAATATTGCAGAGTGATAGCTGGAACTACAGGCTCAAGCACAGCCAATGACATAGCTGCCTGATCCAAATCAGATCTCATTCAGAAATGGGCAGAAGACCAGAGCTGGCCACTATGTCTCCTCACCAGCAGCACTGGCAGACCGATCACTCGCAGGGTCTAAAGTGGAGGTGAGCAGCCGGAGGAGCTACAGGCTGGAGCCACTAGTTGACAGGTTATTACTACAGTAATTAATGTCTATAAAGAAATTCAGATGTTTTCTATGCATAATACAGGAACTTACTGTACACAATCGTGGATTATAGTTTGGTATATTATCACCAAGTGTGCCAAGAACCTGGAAAAAGCTTATTTGGCAGTATTGGTCCGAACATAGAAACCACTATGGATGAGGAATACTGGCTATGTAGTGTTAGGATAACCTGTCATATTATATAACACAGCATCAAACCACCTTCTATTGTAACTGAGGAGCAATAATTGCAAACACGGAAACGCTAAAGCGCTGATCAAGCAACTTTAATTAAAACATACTATATTTTTTAATACAATAAATATTTAAAAAAAAGGAGTGTAAAAATGGTTTTAAAATATAAATGGTAAATTGAAAAGGACAGTGAATATGTATAAAAGGGATTTTCATAGTTAGTATGAGCAAACACAGCTTTTACCCCACAATGGCGAAATGAAGCTGAACAGATCTTACATGTCCGATCACTCGGAGGGTGTAAGTGGAGGTGAGCAGCCAGTGGAGCTACAGGCTGGAGCCAGTAGTTTACAGGTTATTACTATAGTAATTAACGTCTATAAAGAAATTCAGATGTTTTCTATGCACAATACAGGAACTTACTGTACACAATCGTGGATTATAGTTTGGTAGTTTATTTCAACTAACCGTTACACTGATGGTTTTGTTGCAGCACGGATTAAATGGCCAGTAAAAATCTGCAGTGTAGAAAGCGTACTTTACCTGGAAGGTCTCATACATAGATAGGTCTTTCATAGGTGGCGATAATCCATTACATGTGAAAGACATCTACGTATGAGAAAATGACCGTTTGATTCATAAGGGAAGTATATCATTTATTATATCCCTATGGTTGCGTGACACAAGCGCATCTGAGTTTTGAATACCTGTTATTATAGGCATTTTGTGAGGTTTTTAAGGGTAGAACCAGATTTCTGATCACTTAATTGCTGCTAATTGAGTGTCTAGGTACCAGAGGCCACTACAGAGATTATATTTTATACTCTCTATATATTGTCCTTCATACAGCACAGCCAAAACACTTAGCACTTTTACTGAAGCTTAAACCAAATCATTCCTAGTCCTGCTGTATAACCAGAAAGACATGTCTGACTTGGAGACACGGAGCTATATGCTAGAGCTTTAGATGTAATCGGTTTCCAAACGGTGTAAAGTGCCTTGTATCCGCAAAATAGCCTTCTAAACTTAGACTGGGAATTATGTTTTGTGATCATTCTCAAAAGCTATATCAAATAATTGGTGTTGACCACTTCGGCCTAAGCTTCCCCACCTTGGCTATGGGCACCCTAACCAAGTTGTAGCAGGTCACTAGTTATGTTATAGTCTCTACCCACCGAGTGTAAGAGTCCATGGGGCAGGGCATACCAAAACCATCCTATCAGGTGGGACATTCTCTACCACATTCTCATTCCCCCCTCTGTCCACAAGCTGAAGATTAGGTGATTATAGGGAGCCCAGGTGGCGAGGGAGATTTACAATTAGCCAGCACTATTAATTGAAAATTGCAGTTCAGTAATAGAAGCAACTAATACATTATGAAGACTTAAAGAATAAATATTGAGGGATTTTAACACAGTGTGCAGTTAGCGGAGATCAAAGATTGGCTTTGTTACTCTTAACTCAAATCACACACTTGGCAGGGTATGTCCTTACAATAAACCAGCTCTTCCATCGTTTACTACTGGTATCACCTTTAGTTATTTCTAAACAAGTGTCCACTTCTGTTCCAGTGCTGCTTAGCCTAGAGCAGAGATAAACAGGCTGAATCTCTTCATTTCAGCATGCTGGGGACATGTCATATACAAATGTAAACCGTTTTTCTGTGCCGTTTTAAAGAAATTCATTTTGGAGCAATGCTTGCTGCACCGACAGGTTTTTATTTTTCCAGATAAGCGAGTTATAATAAGGGGGCACTCCAGCTAAACCTATTTGCACAATATCCTCCTCCTCCTCCCCAGTCAGGAGAGTAGCTGGAGATATTGTTGAAACCCTGCACTGTAGCAGACAATTCAGAATCATGCAAAGAGCAGGAGCCCAATGCTCTAAGCAGGGGACAGGAGTGGGTTTATGGTGGTAGAAATAAAAGTCAGACAAATTTCATGCATACTGCTAAAATAGTGTCAGATGGAGACAAGCGGCTCAACCTGTGCTTAAAAACATTATATATAAAAAAAACTAAACATCCCAGATGGACATGGCACATACTATAAGACTAAGAGCTAGTGAATATGTCCATAGACACGAGACATGTGAAGGTGCTGTTTTTAGACCAAGTGGCAATCACCGTGCTCGCCATAATAATAAAAATCTGATATAATCATAGAACAGGCACGACGACTGCCTGTGGATCAGATCTCTGGTAATATACGAAAGGTTCAAAAAACATGTAGTAAAAATATGTGGGGGCGTTGGGGCTCAGCTGCCATTGTAAGTAAAACCGCCACTTATTGCTGGGATATACACCTGCTGATAGGGAGTGTGGGAAATCTGCTGGCAATGCATTTCTCCCATTGTCTTTGACAACTACCCACCTTTGTTGTACAATGGTGGGTGGTTTTGGGAGAGTTGCCCTTTACCGCGTGCTTTCAAGGACATGATTAAAAGCACAATTCCCAATACATTGTGCCACTCGGCTCTTCCACATTAAGATGGGTTACTTCTGCATTTAAGGGAGAAGACCAGAGTGAGTTCCCTGCAAAGAGCTTTGTTACAATGTATTTGTGAGAGACAACTGTACACTATCTAGAAGAGCTAATCCTGCTCCAGTAAGCCTGAAGTCCTCTAGTATGAATGGCATATGCCCTGGGAGCGGGTGCCCACCAACCCAACTCTTTCCAGTCTCATGCAAAAGCGCAGTGCATGGTCATCACTGTCTATAGTGTAAGAAAACCAGCCTCTCCTTGGTGCCAGGAGAAACCATATGGCACAGAGTCAGCGGCTTAAGCTGTCACCGCATTCACGATGCTTATGTACAAAAATAAGTCCGTTGTTTTATAACAGCTGCCTGTCAAGTCCCATAGTCTCCGAGGCTACCCATCCAGCTGCTTGCTGCTTTCAGATTTCTGGTCCAGCCGGCTCCGGTTGCTTTTCACCATGTAGATAAAATAGGCCAATGTCTCCTTCTCATTTACTGGAATGTTCCGAAAGTGCCGGGATACAGTCTGTTGAAGGGGGCAGAGGAAAGATTGAGGTTGAACAATGCGTCAAAATAATACATTTGTTCTTCAAAGAGCATAATCTTAAAAAAAAAAACAGCTTACATATCTAACTTCAATGAAGATCCAGTTGTGTCCCTTTCTCCCAGTAATCCCCCCACCCTCCATTTTCAGCTTGGGACTTTTAAGTGCAGAAATCAGGTATTTTTTTTTTATGTATTTGCATTAAAAACCGGTTTAGATTGTAAGCTCTTGTAATGGTGCGTACACACGGTACGATAAGAAAGATATGAACGATGATGATATCGATCATATCGTTATCGTTCATATTGTGCATTTTTCAGTGCCTCCAACCCACCAATGACCTGCGATGCGCAGGCACGTATGGACGATAAAGATATCATCCATCGACCATGCATGCAGGCCACCCTGGTCGATATCGACCATGTTACTATAGGGACCGGCGATCGCAATCGTTGGTGGGCAGGCGGTGTGCTGGATGATCGATGTCGATCATCCAGCGATATAGTTATCGCTGACGGTCGTCCCAAGTGAATGCACCGTAAGTCAATCCTCACTCCCACTACCTTTAGGTTATGAGCCTCTATATACAATGTATATTATTACAGCAGTCAGTGGCAAGTAGGATGTTTCATATAGAGAACACACAACACTGATCCAATGTCAAGTGATAATCCAGCCTGGACAGCAGAACTTAGCACAGGGTTAATGAGCTGCGGCTCATAATTCATTATTCACCTGTGAATATTTCAGGCTCTCCCCTGGTCATCACGGCTACTGCAATGATGGCAGCTGTATTTAAATTGAGTTTCAATGTCAAGCTGTGGTGTGATATTAGAGGGTTTTACAACAGCAAGTAATGGTCGGTCAGTGCTGGGAAGCATACCTCTGCAAGCTGTGCCTTGTTAAGTCCAGGGCGAGTCTGGAGCTTGTAATGTCTTTTGTACCTCCGGAGAGTGTTCACTTGCAGCTGAAACAGGTCAACCTGCAGAAAAGACGAGATGCTCTGTTACTAAAAACAACTAAACAATTGGCTGAAAGTGATCAAAGTGACTCATCTACACTTCTCACAACAGGAACAGACCTATTCCCATTCACTTCAATGGTCCATTATTGCAAACAGATCCCAGCGTGTACACTACTGTACATGTAGTAAACCCAGTTGTAACAGATCTTGTGAATGGCTTGTAGTTATTTTAGTTTTTGTTTAAACTTCAGTTTTAAAAGGGAGAGCCATGGCGCCAATGTAGACAGTTTACATGGACAGCTTGAATTAGGCAGAGGCCTGTTTAACAGAGATAAAACAAAAAAAAAAGTTTTGCCTAAAACAGTTTTGATTTACTCTTGTAGAACATCCCCCACATTGGAAGAACTGATGTTCTTATTGGAATGTTGTCTTCCTGTTACTTTGCTAAAAACAACAGGCATCACCAATAGTTTTCTAATGAGCTACTAAAGCTGTCCATATACGCTGTGATCCGAATCACCAATCGGGACCCAATTCCCTACATGAGCCCCAAACAATTAGCCATCAATGTTTGATCAGGACCAATCAAATGCCAGAGAGTAAACGATTGCAATCATATTCCCAGTACAGCAACAAAGTAGGTGCTGAAGCTAAGCTGCTTAGTGCTCAGGTGGTGGCACCAGATCTCAGACTACCACAGGCTCACCAGGACTAAGGCTAAGCTGTAGGCCTTCATACAGATAGTGATGATTAAACTGACATTTGTTTTCTCTAGCCTGTATTTAAAAGCTCAAAATGCGGTTTAGAACGTGATCCATAAATAGGAATTCTCACCTCTGGGACGTCTGTTTCGTGTTCTGGAGAGTCTCCTCCATCATCGCTGGTTTTTCGTTTTCTCTTGTTCCGGACGCTTTGAATGAAATTTTTGTGGAAGTCACAGATGTAAAGATGTCGAACCTGAGGAACCCAAAAACAGTCAAAAGAAAATAAAGTATTTGTAAATTTGAACAATGCAGTCTTGCAATTTAGGTTTAGTAATTTTGGGCTTAATCTTAAATCAAAAGACTGAATCCGAGTACCGAGTGAAAAGAGGTGACCATTTTTATGGTAGCAGGCAGGAGAGTCCTGATAGAGATCTCTGCACTACAGGTCTGCCCTTTGCTGGACAAAGTTTTTATTTCATTACTGCAGCGACAGCACAGATTTCCTTGTCAAACGCTCATGGACCACTTTGAACACTGTGCCTGATTCAGAGCCGGACGCTCTTTAAGCGCGCTCACTCTGAATAAGGGCGTCCCTCTTTTTTTTTTTTTTTTAAAGCCAGCCTCCTGGCTGCTCGCATAGCTGTGGGTGACCACCCACAGCTTTAGCAAGCGGCCAGGTCCTCTAATAGAGTCGGAAGCTCACCACTGACATCACTCGTGATGTCAGTGGGGCTGCCCCCAAACGGCAGGAGTTCCTTCTGAAGCTCCTCCGTTTGGCCAGCCACCACCCCCTGCCCGCCTCCAAAACGGGGCAAGCTGTCAATCACAATCGACAGCTGCCCCGCTTTGGTGAGAGACCCGTAGCGGTGGAGCACCCGTCGCTGGCCGGGTCTCGCTCATGCGCAGTGGGTGACCATGGACCCGCTTGCGAGCAATGTGCGCTCGCGAGCCTGAATCAGGCCCACTGTTTGCTGCAATGGATGTTTGATAAACCACATGAAATGTCCCTGGTACATTCTTACTGCCTGTCTTCCTAAAAGTGGCAGCTCAGATTTAAAATGCCACCTAACCAGTGGGCTAGATAGTGTGTTCATTCTAGCACCCTGCACCTGTCACAACCCATGCAGTTCCTCTTTCCTGCCTGGGGTGTTGATCTCTGCTCTGGTGCTTCTAGCACACGCAGCAGATGCAACAAGCCTCTGATGTACAGACCACATTGTGCTAGAAGCAACAGAGCAGAGAGACACACCCCAGAGGAACTGCATCATAACAGGTGCAGGATGCTGGAATGAACACTACAAAGTAGTAAGAAATATTGTATACTTCAAGAAACATAAGGGTAGAGAACAGAGGGGAAGATGCAGCAGACACAGTGTTGCAAAACTGCTAAGGGTTAAATTAAACTAGAGATTCATCAGCTAAACTAACATATAGGGTGAGGGGGGTATTCAATCCTCTGCAATTCTCAGCCGCGCACATCATGGTAATATACGATGCGAGAACAAGCAGGCAATGATCCATTAAACATACTAGTATGCTATGAGTAAATTAAAATACAAAGCAAAACATATTTTGCTATACACTTCGGGATTGGCGTAAACCTCACAGCGCCAATCCCTGACAAGTACTAAGGCTCATACGACATTGCTGAAAAAATGACTGTTAAATATGTTGTACCTTGTCCTAACATTTACCAGAGATGTCACAGTGTGTTCTCAGCCTAAGGGTATTATGTCTGTACTCCATTGTATTTTATGAAGCATTTAGGCTTCTGAACAATGCAGGCAATGTTAAGATACAGACAAAGCGAACATCAGAATGTGTGTCGATCCTACTCACTTACATCAGTTTTTGGAATTACAGCAGTTATGTGCTTGTATCAGGCTGCAGGCAAACAAGTTGAAAAGTATACTATTCACCAAGTTCTAAAGGTGGAACTTCATAGCAATACGTATAGTTATATTCTGTACAGCATTGTTGCTGAACTAGGCAATGAAAGATCTGATAGCACTTTCAGGAGACACAACAAAAATCACGAAGGGGGAAAACGCTATATTCTGGCTGAGCATTATGGGAGATAAAAGTTTAACCATCACTGCTGCGCATAAGAATAGCGGTAGTGGATAGATCCCATTCAGTATTTGTACCTTGACATCATCAGTTAATGTCCAATGTCATTCCCTACTATACATATATGTACATATGGACATAGAGGGGGAATACAGCCATGGCCAAAAGTTTTGAGAATGACAATTATTGGTTTTCACAAAGTTTGCTGCTTCAGTGTTTTTAGACCTTTTTGTCAGATGTTACTATGGTATACTGAAGTAAAATTACAAGCATTTCATAACTGTCAAAGGCTTTTATTGACAATTACATAAGGTTTATGCAAAGAGTCAATATTTGCAGTGTTGACCCTTCTTTTTCAAGACCTCTGCAATTCGCCCTGGCATGCTGTCAATCAACTTCTGGGCCACATACTGACTGATGGATGCCCATTCTTGCCTAATCAATGCTTGGAGTTTCTCAGAACTTGTGGGTTTTTGTTTGTCTATCCGCCTCTTGAGGATTGACCACAAGATCTCAATGGGATTAAGTTATGGGGAGTTTCCTGGTCATGGACCCAAAATTTCGATGTTTTGTTCCCCGAGCCACTTAGTTATCACTTTTGCCTTATGGCAAGGTGCTCCATCACGCTGGAAAAGGCATTGTTCGTCACCAAACTGTTCATGGATGGTTGGGAGAAGTTGCTCTTGGAGGATGTTTTGGTACCCTTCTTTATTCATGGCTGTGTTCTTAAGCAAAATTGTGAGTGAGCCCAATCCCTTGGCTGAGAAGCAACCCCACACATGAATGGTCTCAGGATGCTTTACTATTGGCATGACGCAGGACTGATGGTAGCGCTCACCTTTCCTTCTACGGACAAGCGTTTTTCCAGATACCCCCCAAAAAATGAAAGGGGATTCAGAGAAAATAACTTTACCCCATTCCTCAGCAGTCCAATCCCTGTACCTTTTGAAGAAAATCAGTCTGTCCCTGATGTTTTTCCTGGAGAGAAGTGGCTTCTTTGCTGCACTTCTTGACATCAGGCCATCCTCCAAAAGTCTTCGTCCTTTGCCACAAAAGTAACATTATACCATAGTAACGTCTGACAAAAAAGGTCTAAAAACACTGAATACTTGTGTCATTCTCAAATTTTTTGCCCATGGCAGTATAAACCTGTGGCGAGTGAAGCAAGCCCGCGAGAGGACAAGTTTCTTCTTTTGGTGACCTTTATGGGCATGGAATCGCACTTCTGCCCTCACTCACGTCACTTCCAGGTACATCTACGGAAGGGGATCTATACACTACCATAAGATAGCACCTATTGAAGTGGCATCATTCAGAAAAACCCTTTAATAATGAATACAAGGATCTCACAATTGAAAATGGAGGCAAACCAATAATGTGATTAGTTATAGTGGTGCAGTATCTTCTAAATGTATCCAAGCAATACTATACGACTCGCTAGCGACGGGCAACACTTTGCCATTGAGTGGAACATCTTCTATATAAAACACTTTCTCCACAAAGACCAATCATTGAAACGGACCATAAAATTCCATCCTAATAGTTAATTTCCAATAGCTAAGAGCTTTTAAAAATCATATGGTGACTTTCCAGTGGTCTTCATCGGAGATCAAGGAATCTATAAGTAGTGGGATGAAGTGGTATTTCTCTAAAAGTTATATACAAGCAGACTGATGAGGAGATGGACAGGTATGTCCCAAAGGTACTATGGTGAAAGATTTCCTCCACAGACCACATTCAGACAGGATGATGTGGGTGACCAAGATCACTAAAGATACAGAAGGGGAGAATATTTTTCCTGAAAAACATAGAAGGCTGCATCTCTGGAACAAATACTAAGGGGCCCAGTTATTAACCCCATTTCTACGGGATTAAAGTGTTAGCAAAGCCTGACTATAAGAGATCTTGTCTTTATGCAAATTAACACTGCAGACCATACCCCTATGTTTTCTGTCACAATTTATCAACTCCAAAAAGTTTACTTTTCCAGCGCTTGAGCCCTATTACCAACAACATCCTCAGACGGCATTAGCTATTGTAGCCTATTGGCTACAGTACTGCTGGAGAGGGAACTTCCGATTCCTCTCCCAGTAGTTGCGGGCATCTCGGAACAGGGGCCTGTGTATGGCTGGTACAGCCTATTTCCGGGAATGCTGTCCAAGCAAGCAGGCATTGTGGGATCCAGGGATGTGTGCAGTCTCTCCTGGGTTAAGCCCTGCTCACTCATGCTTGTGGACTAAATCGGAGCCAGATACACAATCATGGGTAACAGGAAGTATAACAGTGGACTCGGCACACATCCTTGGTTCCCACCAATTACATTTGCGGATGATATTGCTATTACTGGTAAATTTAGGAATAATGACTAGACTAAATCTGAGGTTTCTAGATTCCAAAAATGGAGCTAGGACAGTCATTTCATTTTGAATGTGAAAAAAACTAAGAAATTATAATCGATTTTAGGAAATTAATCAAGCCGGTATATTGCCAGTTAGACCTGAATGGACAGAATGTGGATTCTTTTACATTTTTAGGTATTAATATTACAAAGAATTGCTTATACTCAAGTTGTAGCTAAATAAGCCCAGCAGCGGTTGTTGTTTTTTATTTTTTTTTATTTTAAGGAAAATGCCACAGTAATGTGTAGGGAAATCTTAGTGAATATATATTCCTATATTACTGAAAGGGCTATAACTTATGGAATTGTTGTGTGGTTTAGTTGAACGTAAGGGACGGTACACACTTGCACAATATCGGCCCGATTTGGCCAAATCGGAACGACAAAACTGGGCATATGGTACCGTATGCATGCCCAACTGATAGCTGCCGTGGGTCGCATGCGATATTGTGTGATTGGTTGTGCTGCAAGGCCAATCACACAATATTGCATGCAGTGCAATGCATATTAATGAAGGATGGAACGAAACATTGTTCATTAAATCTTCTTAATGTGTACTGTCCAATCTTGCATGGTCCAAGGGCGAAGGTAAATTGCTCCGACCATTGGCAAGATTGCCGGTCGTACAAGTTTGTACCCGCCCTAAGTCTCTTGAGAGGGTTGTTAAGTCAGCGGGTAAAGTGATGGCTTACACTTACCTAGTATTCAGGAGGTATATGAAAAAAGGCTTTGTAATAAAGTACAAAGTATATTAGCAGACTTATATAGTGTTCACTCTAGCTCCGGCGGCAGGCAGGGTGCCGGAGCTAGAGAGGGCAACTTTGTGCGCGCGGGCGAAAAGGAGGCGTGGCCATAAAAGGGGACGTGTCTATAAGAAACGTCCCCTTTTTCTTCATACTTGGGGGAGTGCCCGGCACTTACGGACATGCCGGGCAGCCCCCAAGCGCTGCAAACAGGGAGAATAGATGCCGGGCGCATGCGCCCGGCGTCTATTCTCCGGCGGTGACCGGGTCACCGCACATTTCTCCACCCGCGGGACACTGCGTCCCGCGGGTGAAGACTGCACCCGCAGCCTGTGAGGGCAGGGTGCTTTTTGCCCTCCTTCTGGAGGGCAGGGTGCCGCACCCTGCTAAAACAGCCTAGCGGGAACGCTAGACTTATCAATTGGAGATAGATAATGCAATATGAATGGTTATTTATAAGCGAAAACCATGATCAATAGTAAATAGGTCCCTTAAGATCAATGCTATGATCACAGGCATTCCTATAGATTGTGCACCAAATACTTTTCAGATACTGGACACAAGACCCATGCAGCAAGACATGGCCACTGGGGAATATTATATGGAGATTCTATTGGCTAAAACAGTATGAACACAGACATGAAGAGCTGCATACAGTAAGCTAAACAAGATATGTAGCGCTGAAAATTAGAGATTGTTAAGAACAAAACTGCAGCAACTAGGACAGTGGTTGTAAATCAAGCACGGAGAAAACAATATCGAATTTAAACAGAGCTCCTTGTGATGCCAGAACATTAACCATGCAGTAAGTGTGACCTTGTATGAGCCTGAGGACCTAGACTGGAGGGACCGAAATCACTTACTAATGTTCTGTGCAAACATGGTATAAACCCAGGGCAAGTTTCTGATCACATACGTGTCGTAGATTTCTTCTTAAAATTCTGAAAGCCCTAGTCCAATGTCACAGGATTATGAAGTAAATGATTACCAATACTACAATAAGGGGAAGAGACTCACAGGCTTCACTATGCCCTGAGCAGTTCAGGACAGCACGGCATGAGCAGAGGACAAGCTGACAGTACAAAGCAGAGAAGTGTACTTCTATCCAGCGTCAGAGTACAGAGAAAAATTGCAGTATGGCAAAGTACAGGATACGTATAGGGCAGTAATGTGTAGTATAATGGGCGTCCTTCTGTCTATCCACAGTGTAAGTATAAGACAGTAAAGCAATATGGGACATTGTTGCTCTAGTCTATGTAGAGTGTAAGGCACGTATAGTATAGAATATGGAGGCCATAACGGCTCTGGTTTGTTTACAGCAAAGGGCAGTACAGTATATTATAGGGGGCCAGCATAGGTCTGCATACAGTATAGGAGTATAGGTCAGTACAGTGTGGTATAATAGGGGAAATAGTAGATCTGGTCTATGTACACTGTACAGTATGGATCGGTATAGTATAATTTGGGACAGAGGTTCTGGTCTGCAAATAGTAGAGTAGTACATGGGACATAGTGGCTGTGACCCTTGTACACTACAGAAATATATAGTGCATTAAATAGTATAAGGGGACAGCAGCTCTGGAATGTGTACAGAATAGGGCAGTGCAGTACAGTGTAGTATATTATATAGAACATAGGGGCTCTATACAGTATAAGGTAGTATATGGACGATATTATAGCACATAGAGACTTGTCTGTGTACAGTCTAAAGGGTATGCAGTCTGGATGCCGACGGTCTAAATGCCGACCGTCGGCATCCCGACTGTCCTATCCCGGCAAGATCTAATACAGAGGTTCCCAAAGTCCGCCATTACAGTCTACGATTTAGGAATATCCATGCTTGAGCACAGGTGACTTAGTACCTCAATCCATTTGATTTAACCATCTGGACTCAAGCTTGGATATCCCTAAAACGTGGACTGTAATGGCGGACTTTGGGAACATCTGGTCTAATGACAGGCATCGAAATCCCGACGCCTGTCATTTTACCTACACTGGGAGCCCGGCATCCCGATCGAAGGTAAGCTGGGCGCCAACAGCCGCGGTTAGGGGATTCCAGGGGGAACTTAGGGTTAGGCACCCCCCAGGAGGATTAGGCTAGGGGAAGGGGAGGTTAGGCACCCCTGAGGGGGAGCGTATGGATAGGCACTTAGAGGGGGGTTAGGCATTTGGGAGGGAGGTTCGGATGGGGGGGGGGGGGGGGGTTAGGTTAGTTTATACTTCCCTTTAGTGCAGTCGAGATCTTCACTGGTGCCGGTCTTCCGGCGTCGGGATTTGAACCGCTGGACATGCACCCGGCGGTAAATCATACCGATCCGATCTAAGGTCAGTAAAGGCAGTATAAGGGGGACATAGCAGATCTGTACTGTTTGCATAGGGAAGTACAGTACAGAAGTATAGGATAGTGCACTATAAGGTAGTATAGGGCACTACAGTGCAGTATAAAAGGTGCCCACACACATACCGACTTTTCATCCAATTTGGCCGATTTCGACGAATCGTGACGACAGATCATGTAAAAAATGTCCAAATCGTAAGTTTCTACACTTGATCACGATACCGATGTGCGTCCCCGCTCGTCGTACATCGCATCTTCAGATCTGCCGTACTGTAGGGCAGATTAGCCAATCTGGGATACAATGCACTGGCTGCACGATAGATCTTAAGTCAGATTGGACATTTTTAACTCCAAATCGTGACCACGACTGCCTGGGGAGAGTTCAGGGGAAATCGTGTACAATCGGCTGATAGGGAGCAAGTCGGTATGTGTGTGGGCACCTTTAGGGAGACATAGCAGATATGTTCTGTTTGCATAGGGAAGTACAGTACAAAAGTATAGGGTAGTACAACATACAGCAATATAAGGTAGTATAGGGCAGTACAGTGCAGTATAAGGGGGACATAGCAGATATGTTCTGTTTGCATAGGGAAGTATAGTACAAAAGTATAGGGTAGTACAATATAAGGTCACATACTGCAGTACAGTACAGTATAGTATAAGAGGGTGTTAGGGATCTGGTCTGTGTACAGAATAGAACAGTATCGTGGAGTCGTATAGGGTAGTACAGTATAAAGGAAAAAGAGGATATTGCAGATCTGGTCTGTGCACACTATAAAGCATAGTACCGTATAGGAGATCTGGTCTGTGCACATTATAATGCATAGTACCGTATAGGAGATCTGGTCTGTGCACATTATAATGCATAGTACCGTATAAGAGATCTGGTCTGTGCACGCTATAAAGCATAGTACCGTATAGGAGATCTGGTCTGTGCACATTATACAGCATAGTACCGTATAGGAGATCTGGTCTATGTCACTATAAATAGTACCGTATCAGGTATTATAGGGCAGTACAGTATAGGGAGGACACACTCACACTCTTGTCGATGTCCAGTTTGAGCTTCTTCTGGGAGATACTCTTCTGCACCCGCTTGCTGAATGACGCGTTCCCGGCCGGCCGGGCGCAGCGCTCTCCCCCGTCTATCAGGCAACACGTCTGTCCGAAGAAGGGAGCGGCTGGGGCCGGAGGCCCATCCCTGCTGTCCTCCTCGGTACTGAAGCCGTTCATTTCCCCCGCCTGTGTATCAGGCCCAGCCGCCGGACATGCCGGGCCTTCCCCGGTTACACACTGCAGCAACCGGGCCGCCAGCTCCCTGACAACGGAAGTCCCTCCCTTTCCCCACCGCCTGGCGCGACTGAGATATCGGGGGCGGAGCTTCCTAGGGATGCAGGAACCCAGTATTGGCAGTGACGCCTGTCAGTTGGGACGACTCTGCACACGCCTCTCCTACTGCTAACCAATCCCAGTGATGTTATTGTGCCAGACGCTGAGTCCCCGCCCCCTCCTCCCTCTATTGTGCCGTGCTGCTTGCTGCTCCTGACCTGTCCCGCTGTTAGGGAACTAGAAGTCCCAGCAAAGGCTGACACTGACAGAACTTTATATTTACCCTGTCAAATGAACTTCTCCATAAAGACAGATGAGGTAGCTCTACTGGATATAATGACCACCCCAGTTCCACATGCACAATATAATGTAAAAATATTCCAGAAGTCAGTCAGTTACTCTCTCATCTGCACTCTTTCACTGTCAATAAAGGATTGGTGTGTACCCAACTGGTTATCCCAAAGAGAGTACAGAATAATATACAACAGGAGAAAGGGAGAAATCTTGCCTAGGGCATCAAATTGCTTAGGGCCGGTTCAGTGTATAAACAAACCCCCTACCTTTCTCCTGTTGTGTATACATATACACACACTCCCCCTATAGTCAAACTAGTTTACCCTTCCAATTTGGCCGGGAGCCTCCCGAAAATCGGGTGCTGCTCCTGGTCCCCCTGGAAAGGCAGGCAGGCAGCCGCCACTGATCCCGCTCCCCCACGATTGTATGAGAATCCCCCGCAGCAGGGGGCCGGTGAAGCGATTCACACCAAACCGCGGTCAAGGACGGTGGCTTCAAGTCAGCGTAGTGCAGTCCGCACTACACAGTAATAAACACATCACTGCCTGGTAGTACACTCGTACTACTCGGCAGCGGTGTCTTTGTTTTAGCAGCCAGAGTCAGAAAGAGTATCAGTGGCTGCTGCACCCATGGCTGAAGCTCACTCATGAGTTGTGGCTCCCACAGGGGGTGATGGGAGAGACATCAGCACATCTCTCCCATATAGCCCAGCGGGAAGAGCGGATTCATGTGTTTTTTTTTTCTGTCTCCTATATATGTAAGGGGAATTGTATAAGCAGGGACCACTACTGGGGGCACTGTATAAGGGGTACTACATTGGAGGGGACCACTACTGGGGACACTGCTACAGTGGACATTGCATAAGGGAAAAAAAACAAAAGAATAGTGTAGTGCCGTGTGGAATTCAATATAAAAATTTATTTCGCAATAGACCATACAAAATCTATGTATAGATAAAAAAAAATACTTAACAAGAAATTAATAATAGAAATAGAAACAAATATTCCCAAGTGTATTGATCCGAATATAGCAGCAATATACTGTCAACATATAAATAATTAATAGCAACACAGTGAATATATTAGATAGCAACTGAGCCACACCATTTACGTGACAGTCCGTAGTTTCATGTAGTAATGCAATTGAAGCAGAAGCTGTGAGCGTATAGTTTGTATCCAATGTCAGAGAGACAAATATCTGGTAGTATAAGCAGGTAGCAAAAGTGTACTTGTAATAAAAAAAAGACAGTTGCTGGATGACCAGCTGATATACTTGCAGACCCAGTGGGGTGGGAGGTAGATGAAGCTGGTATGAGGTCCAAATGTAAATGCCTTTCCAGGACGCTGTATGTGAGAGCCGGCGGGCGGTGGAGGCCAACGCTCGGGTATGTGGAAATCTATGGCCATTAATTCAAAATTGCTTCAGTGTGAAGCCAGGGCGGGTCACAAGTGTTGAATATATTGCACATGGGTTAGGTATTATGTCAACATTTATCATGTAGACAATGATGGCCAAGCAGTGACTTACCTGCTCCTGATGGCTCATCATGTGACCGAATTCCGGTTTAGACCTCAGAGATCCTTTGGCTCTCGGGCATTTCTCCCCTATCCCTCCCCCTCCCTCCCTCTAATGCTCAAATCTAATCCCCCCACAGCCTAACCATAATGTTGACAATCTGACAATGTCAACAGTGTGTTGTAACAATGTCAACATAATGAATAGCCATCGTTGATCTTTTGACTACATCCCATTGCGCATTACAATAATCTTTGGCTACTTCTGAGCAAAATCAGGTAGATATCTCTCTGCAATCTGCTTGTTCTGGGATGGTGGAGGTTCCAGCTGCAAAAATCATAGGTAACAGGAACCCCTCTAGTCCAGAGGTTCCCAAACTCTGTCTTCAAGGCACCCTAACGGTCCAGGCTTTAAGGATATCCATGGTTGAGCAGATTGTTAAATCAAAAGACTGAGGCGCTAATTAAGTCACCTGTGCCCAAGCATGCCTATCCTTAACACCTGGACAGTTTGTGAACCTCTGCCCTAGTCTGTTGTAGTAGTACACAGTATGGCTCTAAAGATGAGGCCAAATGTACTGAAGCATCAATGTACACAATGTGGCCACCATAACGGAGCACAAAGTGCACTGGCAGGGGATATATGACCTCATGAGCTAGATCTGATTACTAGCACACCTATGTTGAGAATATAGGAGATTGGTGCCATGTGTTCTTTTTGGGAGCGCAGTTTTCCATGGATGTTGTACTAGAAGCCAGCGTCGGCTCCAGGGGCAATATTTGAAAAGCTTAGCTGAATTTGGCACTTGAAATTAGACATTTGGCAGACAAAGCAAACTTTGGATACATTAGTGTCTCAGTTTTCAAAAATATCTTCAGTATGGTAATACTGGCAGCTGTTTGGGGAGCTAGCCACTGGCATTCCAGGAGGATTTCTGCAATTAGAACTACGGTCTGGTAATAATGGAGATTTGAGAGGCCGGCCCTAGGTCAGTTGAGCTTATTACTGAAAAAAAACTGACCAGGTAATTTCACCCAATAAATAAGGATGTACTCCAGTAGATGATTGACCTTCCATAGATCACCTTCATATCATTGTCTGCCACACCAATAATACAGCGCATGGAAAGGGCGTTCAGACAGAATTCTGCTTTAAAAATTGCCAGTGTTTGCATGACATTTAAAAAAAAATGTGACAGCACTTCTATAAATTTGTTGTACGGACATCGAAGAAAAAAAAAAAGCTACTTAAAGGCGCGTACACACTAGACGATGTGCTCACGCTGCAATATTGTGAGAGATTTCCCATGAACTCCCAGCGGTACTCCTGGACACGATATGGTGCTAAAAAGTGTCCAATCTTACCAAACGATCTATCGTGCAACCTTAACTATTTGCAAGTCGTTAGATCATGCATGATATATCGTTAGCTTACTAAACACCCGACGATGATCTGCAAGATTTCAACAAAATTTAAATAATGGGCAGGCCTAACTAGGGGGCATATGAAACAGGCGCTATTTTAGCTCTGTGCACTTCTGCTCTGTGACTAGTGAGGCTTGGTTTATATCTGATGAACGCTGTACATTGCTATTGTGCTCTGCTTTGTTTTGCCTGGCTTAAACTGTGTTTTTGCTGCATTCTGTCCTGTATTCTGTGGTGATGGATGCCTATCGCTATAAAGTTCTGCTAGCCTATGCTGGGACTAAGTTGGTAAAGGAGAGGGCGTAGCAAAGGAGGAGAGCATGCTGGACAAAGGAGTTGCTGTTGTAGAGGTATACTCGCTCTCACATGTCGCTGCTGATGACGATTCGGGAGATCAATCGCAACTTCCTGCGCATGGGTGACACCACCTTCCTAGAGTTGCTGCGTCTGGTGACCCCATATATCCGGAGGCTGAATACTAATATGCGGAGGGCCATCCCTGCTGAGGAGCGGCTGGTTGCTACCCTGAGGTACCTGGTTACAGGTAGGTCCCTAGTTGACCTGAAGTTTGGGTGCCTAATCTCCCCTCAGGCTTTGGGCACCATCATCCTGGAGACCTGCAAGGCTATTGTCAAAGTTCTGCAGTACCAGTTTTGCAAGGGTAAGAAAAAACACTTCACAATAATTTCTTTAGAAAAAAAAGTTTTTCTCTTTTTTTAGGAAATATAGAAAACAAGTGTAAAAACACTTTAAAAACAGTGTTAAATTTGCTGCCAACATGGCTGCGTATAATAAAACTGTCATTATGACAACACTATAAAATTGGCATGTTTGGGCATTCCAAACATGGAAAAAAACAACTGTGAAAATGCATTTTTTTTTTGTTTTACTATATATGCATTTATAATGTAAAAGACAATTATCAACAAGTTTCATCAGTCCCAATAGCTATGCTGCTCTATGATATATGTTGGGTCAGACGCCAGATTGAATAGGCCAAGAAACACATGGCGCAAGTACATATTGTGGTCCCGGCTTTCAACAATCTGTCCTTATGCCGTGTGTTTATTGACCACCATATACCATAGAGTAGCTATAGGGAAAGATAAAACTTGTTGATAATTTTATAAAAACATAAAACTGTTAAAGGTTGTAAAACCCAGGAATCTCCTCCTCAGACTCCAAAAGGGGACATGAGGTAGACGGGTTACTGGGTGGGGGGAGCGGGCTGTGACTGGGTTGGAGGCATCACAGAGGCGGGAGGGGCAGTTGAGTAGGGACGAGGGTCAGCGATGTAGGTGGCTGGTGACAAATTATTTCTGAGCCCCCTGATCACCAAATCATATAGCAGACGCTGAAATTCTAGCTACTGTATATGTCAGGCCTCATCTGCCTCATGGAGCTATTTATGTGGGAAGTTAGGTGATCAAAGTGGTCTAGGGGGCCTTCTCAAGACCTCTTCAGCCTGCCTCAAGAAGTCGTCTGCAGGCTGCGTTGTCTGTGGCTGCTTTCTTCCCTGCCGACGCCTTCTTTTTTGTGTAGCTGTTGGTGGTGGGCATGGAAGCAGTGATACCTCCCCCTCACTTTCCCCGAAGAGGCTCAAATCAGGAGTCCCTGCCAACTCCAGTTCAGTGGTGAGAGTCTGTTGGAAAAAAACAAAACTTAATGATCATATTTTAACCAGTATTTCCTTTTTTTCTAGTTTACAACCGTGGATGAGTGGAAAACCATCGCTGAAGAATTTGAATGGATTTGGAATTTCCCTAACTGCGGGGGAGCCATCGATGGGAAACATATCCGCATCACCCCACCTGCCAATAGCGGATACTAATATTATGATTAAAAGAGGTACTTCAGCATCGGTCACATGATTGTGGTGAATGTCAATTATGAATTTGTGTTTGTGGATGTTGGCAAGAATGGCCGTGCTTCAAATAGTGAGACTGCATTTTACCAGAGGTTCACCTCCAAGACCCTCAAGTTGCCGACAGTGGAGGAAGCATGGCCTAAACTTTGTCTTTGTGGCTGACGAGGCTTTCGCATTACACAAGAATATCATGAAGCCATATGTACAAAGGGGCCTGACCAGAGAGAATCGGATCTACAATTACAGGCTTTCCAGGGCACACTGTATTGTGGAAAATGCATTTGGAATTCTCAGTAACAGCTTCCGCATTTTCCAACCTCAATAAACCTGCGCGTGGACAAAATTGACGGTTCTCTGGAATGCTGTCCTGCATAACTTTCTACGGTGCAAACTAACCACAAATGGCATCTGGCACAGCTATGCCAGACGACCCCGACCACCCTGAGGAGGTTGGCCAGTTGTCGTCAGTGGTAACACCGGGACTGCAAAACTCAGGGACTGCCTTGGCAAAACAAGTGAGGAAGGAATACATGGCCTATTTTAATGGACCGGGGGCAGTGCCATGGCAGGACGACTGTCTCAGATTAAAAAAAAAAATGGAGCAGACATTTGGGGAAAGGAAAGAAAGCAATGTAAAAAACAAAAACACATGGTGTGTATGCCCTGTGTCTCTACTTACCAAACCTTCCTCGGACGCCACGCTGGCAACTTCGGCCACCTCCTCTTCTCCCTCTCGCTCGGCCATCAGGACAGCTGACCGTTGCTGAGGTTCTTACTCCAGGAGAAAGGAGATCAAATTGTAATACCACAAGGTAGGGTTGTACACATCAGCGGAGGCTCCAGATATTTTGGACTCTTCCTTCTTCTTCCTCTCTTTCACAAAAACTGTCCTGAGATTCTGGATTTTATTTCTCACCCATTTAACTGTTGCGTCGCTGTAGTATCGCCTGCTATATTGGACCAACTCCTCCAATGCCAATAGTTTTTTGGACTTGTTGGCATAGTCACGACAGGTGACCCTCCAGAGACATTCCTTGGCTTGCAAAAGCTCTAGGAAGCCAGTAATAAAATCGCGATCGTTATCCAAAGACATTTCTATGGGGGAAAAAAAATGAAATGGACATTTGTCATATCAAATTTTAGTGATTTTATACAGTTTTTTTTTTTTGTATTTTTAATTTGCCATGTGTTGCTGTTTTTAATGTTGTTTATAGTTATAGTATTTTTAATGTTTTAATGTTGAAGTTTCTCTTTTTATTTTTGCATTTTTCAATAAAATTTTATTTACAATAATTTCATAGATTTATTATGTTCATAATATAATTTGTACTTTTTTTTTTTTTTAATAATATATATTATATATGCACAATAGGGCTGAGTACAGAAATGTGGTCAGTGAGTCATGCATTTATACACATTGGTGGTCAGTGGGTGGGTCATGCATTTATACACATTGGTGGTCAGTGGGTGGGTCATGCATTTATACACATTGGTGGTCAGTGGGTGGGTCATGCATTTAATAATAGACATTGGTGGACAGTTTGCACTTAAAACACATTGGTGCTCATCAGCACTACATTATACTTACCAAAATAATATGAGATATGGTAAGAACTTACCCTTGTTATCTCTATTTCTACGAAGTCCATAGGGTTCCACAGGATACCTTGGGGTATAGGTGTGACGTCAGTCATCGGGCACCAAAGAGTTAAGCTTTCAGCCTCCCAGTATGCACTAGGTCCCCCTCCTATACCCCGCCCCCGAGCCAAGGCATCTCAGTTAGTTACCAAGCCATAGGCCGGAGGAGGAGAAGGAAGAGAGAGAACAAAGATCTGGACACATACAAGAATCACATTCTCACCAGAGGGAGACGGAAAACCCCCGGGACCTCAGCATGGCCGTCTCAACAGCCACGCCGTCAAAGACAGCCGAGTCAGGTCCGGGTGAAGACAAGGACCCTGAGACAGAAGGTCCGGTCGTAGCGGCTACCGCAGAGGACTGTCCACGGACAGACCCTGAAGGTCTGAGAACCAGTGCCGTCTGGGCCAAACGGGAGCTATCAACAGGAGCGTCCCTCCTTCCTGTTTGAATTTCCGGATTACCCGTGGAAGAAGGGAGACCGGAGGGAACAGGTATGCGAACCGGAACGTCCACCGGACGGACAGAGCATCCACCAGAGACGCCCCTTCGTCTCTTGTGCGAGACCCGTACACCGGCAACTTGTTGTTGTGCCGGGACGCCATGAGGTCGATCTCTGGAAGACCCCACCTGTCCACCAGCAGTTGAAAATTGTCCGGGTGCA
The DNA here is from genome assembly GCA_031769625.1 of Taudactylus pleione. Taxonomy (NCBI): domain Eukaryota; kingdom Metazoa; phylum Chordata; class Amphibia; order Anura; family Myobatrachidae; genus Taudactylus; species Taudactylus pleione. The sequence goes on from JAUIMM010000175.1 coordinate 1,987,042, forward strand.
GGGACCATTCCCCCGGATGAACGTCCTGGCGACTTAGAAAGTCCGCCTCCCAATTGAGCACTCCCGGGATGAAGACCGCTGATATGGTCGGAAGATTGCGCTCCGCCCAAACCAGGATCCGAGAGACCTCTACGAGAGCCGCCCGACTGCGGGTTCCTCCTTGCCTGTTTATGTAGGCCACGGTGGTAGCGTTGTCCGACTGGACCTGTACCGGGTGACCCTGGAGAAACCGATGTGCCTGCTGGAGAGCATTGAAGACCACACGGATTTCCAAGATATTTATGGGAAGCTCTGCTTCTGTCGGCGTCCACCTGCCCTGGAACAAGTGTGGACCCAAAACCGCTCCCCAGCCCCGAAGACTGGCGTCCGTTGTCAACATGACCCAATTTGGAACCCAGAACGGACGTCCCTTGTTGAGGTGGGTCGTCTGTAACCACCAAGCAAGGGACAGGCGAACCTCCGGGGTGAGCACAATCGTCTGGGACTTCAGAGACCGAGGCAGCCCGTTCCACTTGGACAGGATCAGGTGCTGCAGAGGTCTGGAGTGAAACTGGGCGTATTCCACCATGTCGAACACCGACACCATTGAGCCCAGTAACCTCATCGCCGAGTGTAGGGACACCCGGCGGCTGTGCAGACAACTGCGCACCCTTGACTGTAAAGCAGAGATCTTGTCCTCCGTCACGAAGATCCTTTGCTGTCCCAAGTCCAATAAGGCTCCAAGATGCAGAATCCTCCGAGACGGGATTAGAGTGGACTTCTGCCAGTTGATTAGCCAGCCGTGCCGTTGCAGCAGTGCAATGGTCAGGTCCAAGTGGCGTAACAGGAGCTCTGGAGATCCTGCCACCAATAACAGGTCGTCCAAGTACGGCAACATGCGGACTCCCTGCAGCCGCAGAGAAGCCGCCATGATCGCCATCACCTTGGTGAAAACCCGTGGTGCTGTCGCCAGGCCAAAAGGTAACGCCCGAAACTGGAAGTGGTCACTGCGGATTGCAAACCTGAGGAACTGTTGATGGCGCAAAAGAATAGGGACATGCAGGTAAGCGTCCTGTATGTCCAATGACACCATGTAGTCCCCAGGTTCCAGCGCCAGAATGATGGACCGTAGGGTCTCCATCCGAAACTTCGGTACCCGCAAAGACCTGTTGAGTGCTTTGAGGTTGAGAATCGGACGATACGACCCATTGGGTTTCTGTACCAAAAAAAGATTTGAATAGAAACCCTGGCCCCTCTGGGAGAATGGAACAGGCACTATAACTCCAGCCTGGAGCATAGTGTGCAATACCTTCCGCAGCTCCGTAGCCTTGTTCCGGTCTGATGGTAGACCCGTGGTGAAGAATCGAGCCGGGGGTCTGTGCCGGAAGGAGAGGGCGTACCCGTGGGAGACCACCTCCAGAACCCAAGTGTCTGTCGTAGTGGTCGACCAACACTGGGCGAACTGCAGCAGGCGGCCTCCCACCCTGGGATCCCCCAAAGGGAGGCCCGGACCGTCAGGCCGCAGGCTTGTCATCTGGCTTGGGGGCTGGACGTCTGGTACTCCATGCCTGCTTCCGGGGCTTGACCGATTTCTTAGGGCCAGCCTGTCGAGGAAACGACTGTGGTTTGGGCCTGCCCTGGGCCCTAGATGACCGAAAGGACGATGGTCCAGAACCAGAAGGAGCAGCGGCCGACGGGAGACAAGCCGATTTGGCTGCCGCCAGCGTGGCCACAATCTTATCCAGATCCGGACCGAAGAGAACTTCTCCGGTAAACGGCAACGCCTCCAGACCCTTTTTGGAATCTGCGTCCGCCTTCCAGGATCGCAGCCACAAGGTGCGACGAGCAGCTACCGCTGCTGAAGAAATCCTAGACACCAGAGTACTAATGTCTAGGGCCGCCTCGTTGATGTAGGTGGCCGAATCACGGAGATTGCCAATCAACTCCGCCTGTTCGGCCGGACAGTCGGAATCAAAAGAAGCCTCTAATGAATCCGCCCAGCGCTCCATCGCCCTGGCAACCCAGCAAATGGCCATAGCCGGCCGTGCTGCCCCCCCCCCGCAAGGGAATAAGCGGACTTCAGGCAGATCTCCACCTTGCGGTCCGTAGCATCCTTAAGGGAGGACATGGATGACATCGGCAATGTGGCACTATGGACAAGACGGGTCACGTGAGAATCCACCTGTGGAGGGGATTCCCACTTTGCAAAATAATTATCCGCGAACGGATAAGCCACCGCCACGCGTCTCTGCGGCTGGTATCTTTTGCCAGGTTGTTTCCACGCCTCCTCTAAATGGTCCACCAACTGACCCGAAAGAGGAAAGACTGTGGCATCGCCCTTCACATCTTTGAAAAAGGCATACTTAGATTTAGCCGCTGGGGGAACTTCGTCCTCAATCACCAAGGCTGTGCGGACCGCCCGAATAAGTCCAGGAATATATACTTTGGACTTAGCATCAGCATCCTTAGCATGGAGAGGTTCCTGATCGTAAGGATCCAGAATCTCCCCATCATCAGACGTCCCCTCGTCATCCTCATAAGGAGCCGACAGAGACGCCACCGGCCGTTTATGCAGCCGCATCACAGACTCCCCTTGCAACACATCCGACAAGTGCTGTACAGAACTCGTCAGGGAGTTAACCCACGCTGGCTCCTGAGAAACCGGGAGCAGGGAAATAGGGAGACTGTGGGGTACCACCAATTGTCGTGGGAAGTCTCCCCCAGGAGCCCCTAACCTTCCCCCCCGCGGCTGTCCGCTGCACAGCTTACCTTCGGTATGCCGGGCGTCGGTCTCGCAGTGTAGGGCTAATGATAGGCGGTGGGATTTCGATGCCTATCATTAGTACCTTGCCCACTATGACAGTCAGGAAGCCGGCGGTCAGCATTTCGACCATCGGCTTCCTGACTGCATAACGTTTTTTATATTGCAGTTGGGTGTTTGAGGCAGATTTTGAAGGTTTTTTAATGACACAAATATATACTTATGGGAATTTTAATGCACCCCCAATTTAGAAAGAACATTCAGCCAAAAAACTCTTGCTTTCCATCATTATTTCACGGTTTTAGAAAATAGGATTGTGTGAAAAATGCAGACGCGCATAGCCCCGAAACACGGTAAAATTCCACAAACGGCGTGATAACAACGTGCGTTAAGTTATTGCAGCTAATTGAATTCCTCCCATGGATTTAATGGCATTTGTGAAATTACAAGTCCCAGCGGGATACAGTCAGGAAGCAGACGGTCCAAATGCCGACCATCGGCTTCCCGACTGTATAATCCCGGCAGGGGTCTAATGACAGGCCTCTACTTTTACTTACGCTGTGAGCCCGACGCCAGGCATACCAATCGAAGGTAAGCCGGGCACGGACAGCCGCGCGGGGGGAATAGTTAGGGGCTCCCGGGTTAGGCACCCCCCCCCCCGGGAGGGTTAGGCTAGGGAGAAAGGTGGGGGGGTTTACGGTTAGGCAGCCCCCCGGAAGACTTAGGTTTAGGGTGCGGGGAAGGGGAGGGGTTAGGCACTCACTTACAGGGGGAGTTAGGGTTAGGCACTTGGGGGGAGGTTAGGCACCCCTAAGGGAGGGTTAGGAAATAGTAAAAATACTTACCTGTAGGGATCTTCACTACCGGTCATCCAGCGTCGTGATTTGAACCGCCAGACGCATTTCATACCGATCCCGTCCCAGCAACTTGTGGATCTACAAGAGAGCCTGCTGGAACAATTCCATAATAGTACGCTTGCCATAATATCCCTTTAATCCGGGACACCTATGATTTACACAGTTTCTGTGGCTGATTAAAACCAGATGAAATCCAGGCTTGAATTTAGGCAGCCACATGTGTGTAATTCATGTGCGTCCCGGATTAAAGGGATATTATGGCAAGCCTACATAATAGTATTTCCAGGCTGTCATTCCAGCTTCAGCCACAGCTTAGTAAATAGACCTCGCACACTTGGGAACCATCCTTTCACCTACTCGACGGCATACAAAAAAGCCTGCGTGATGAACCAAGGATTTCAAACTTTGATTCAACGGACCATAAGACCTTCTTACTTCAGTAGTCCACTGGTGGTGCTTCATGTCCCAGACAAGCCTCTTTCTCATTGCTAATACAGATTTTAAGGATATCCATTCTTAAGCACAGGTGACTCAATTAGTACCTCAGTTAGTTTGATTGTACCATATGTGCACAAGTATGTATATCCTTAAAACCTGGGCTTGAGTGCCTTGAGGACAGAGTTTAGGAAACCCTGGTAAACATATTGTGCCTGGATGCATCCATTGTATGTAAAATGAAATGCTGCTTTCTATTCAGCAGCTGTGAACGTGACAGCATTGGTGGATAATATGACACTCATTTTCTTTAATGAATCCACATACAAACTTAAATATGATCTAGAACAGTCCTTCATAGGCGTACCACCGCAGCAAGTAAAGAGGCCCCTGGCATTCCAACCCACACACACATACACACACAATACCAAGACCTAGAAGTTCAACAGTGAATACATGTAAATAAAACACAAGGAGATGTGTGAAGTACTCTAAAGAAGGTAATCGCATACTGTAGAGGTTCTCAAACTCCGCCATTACAGCCCAGGTTTTAAAGATTATCCATGCTTGAGCCCAAATGGTTTAATAAAATTGACTGAGGCGCTAATTAACTCACCTGTGCTCAATCATGGATTAAAACCTGGACTGTAATGATGGAGTTTGGTAACCTCTGGCATACTATATGGCTCCCTGGCCAGTCTTAAATACTGAATATTGTTCCTGAAAACAGGTTCCACCCATAAAAAAAGTTCACAAAAGAAACGTAGATTAAGAAAGAAATCTTTGTAAAATTTATTTCATTTAAATACATTATAAAATAAGTATCTTTTAGCCTTTAGAAACCTAGCAATGCATTATGTCAGAAGTCATCAAGGATTATTCACACCACTAAAGGTTAAAGTGCTGTAATTACCACCCTTCCACCCCTCACCGAATTAGATTTATGGGAGAGTAAATAATCTAGAGACTGTAGGGGTCAACCCTATTAGCCGCGATGATCTCGCCGATGCGAGTTGTCACAGCAATGGCCACACTTTACGGCAGCCCGGATTCACTGAAGTTTGCTCGCAGCCCCATAGGGCTCCGAGCAAAATTCAGCTAATTCGGGCTCGGAGCGGGCCGCGAAGGGTGTGAGGTGCCGGACCGCTGCCAGCGTTTTAACGCTGTTGCAACGGCAACAGCCACCCTTGGCACGGAATAGGAATGACTTATAAAGCTGGGTACACACTTAACAGATATATATGCAGATCACTCGATCTGCATATATCTGCAGATGATGGTTGTGCATACACACTGAACAATCATCTGTTTTCTGTCTTGGGGTACCGCTGGCTGGGGGCGGCGGCATCTGCAGCAAGTGTGCGGGAGGTCGGAAGACCACCTGTACACACAGCACGATGCCCCAATATATCTGCAGATATATCTGTCCATCGGCTGTGCAGCAGAGCCGATGCCATACGTCTGAACGACGTCGTTCACAGACATATCGCTGCTACACACTGGCCGACGGGCACCCTATATATTGGCCGATCCATTGATCGGCCAATATATCTGCCAGTGTGTACCCAGCATTAGGATACCTGTGGCCCAACCACAGCTGAAGTGTCCCAAGAGGGGTAAGACCCAGCTACATAATTGTTAGTTGTATTAAAAACGCCTCTAAACTCTTTGCGCAACTATTTTTTTCAAACACACAAATAGTTGTCAATATATCTTCCATTGGCAAACAGGAAAAGAAAAGGTCAGATCACTGCAACATCAATACTTTACATGTGATTCTTGTATGATTGTATTTACACAATGAAACAAATAATACATCAATTTAAAGTAGAGATTCCACAAAAATAAATAAAAAAGACAATAAAACGTTTTACAAGATGACAGCAGTGTGTAATTTTGCAGACATTCACCATGAATAAAGGAATCTGATGGTCATTTTATAGTCAGAAAAAATAAAGTAGTTATATGTGTCCAAATTAAATACTGTAATCATTTGTAATGTTACTCACAATAAGCTGCGTTTACTCCTGTCCGTAATTGGGGGCCACTGTACATGGTCACGTCTGAGAATGAGCGTAAATAGTACTTGGACATATAACGATGATATGACACATTTGTTCCATAGATCGAGAATGTGTCTTAAAGCTAAGAAAGCAAAGGGAAGAGCAGCACCAATTCCCCACACTACAGGTAAGGGTATTTCATTCTGATCTAAAAAGGTGGTGTGGAAAGCTTTCATCTATGGATTTTATCTATACCTATTTGGAATAAGGAGATCACTTTTCATATTTCCATGGACATATTTTTGTATTTATTAGGGTAATGCACTATTATAGTATGGTATATGTATATGTTTTTGCAGTGATCGTCATTATGGAAACACAGCAGTGAGATAAGTAAATATTTACTACATCTAGCATAATATAAACTATTACTCAAATATGATTATGAATTTTTTTTTTTTAAGAAAACTGAATTTGTCAAAAATTAATGTTTTAATTATGGCTAAGCTCAGAAAGTTGTGCAAAGGCCCATCTACACAGTACTGCATGTGACTTAACTATGCCAAAAACAACGGCAAATATGCTGGTGTTGAGGCTTCTGAGTTGCATTTTTGACATGTTAAATAACATTTGTAATCCCTGCAATTTGCAGCAATAACAGACTAAGATGCCAAATTATCAATAAGTCTTGCCGGGACAGTGCTTCTGGTAAGAGGTTGTCCCGGCGATGACTTTCCCCATTAAAAGCTCATTCACCACAGTGGTAACTGAGAGCTAAGCTTTTTGGAGCTTTGTAAATTACCAAATCCCACAGTTGAAAAAAACAGGGACTGCTCTATCCTCTGATACTTAGCTGAGCGCAGGAGATATTTCTACAGTCAACTACCTTTTCCCACATGATTTTATTGGGGCAGAGGGAATTAATAAATAGGCCCCATACAGTCTTATGCAGAGCATCTAAACTACACTACATCACCAGCCCACAGACGGTGCCATAGGGTACATAACCTCTATAAGTCCCCCCTCTATATGCGATCCTTGGCTCACAGTGCACACAGCTTCAATAGACCAGGTTCCCAAACTGGTTGCTGCAGTGCACTTGAAGGGGTGCCACGGGTTGGTGGTTCAAAATCAAATTAAATTATTTATGATCAATGTGATCGGCAAAACAAAGTGTTGGTGGCTGGCAATCATAAAATATGTGGACAAACAGAAGCACAACCCTGTCCTCCACCACATAATTGAACCTAAACAGGTAAGCACAATTTACTTTGCTGAATTTCTCAATAAATAAAAAAACTTTTGGCATATGTGCTGTGAAAAAAATGCTAGTACTTTATGGTGCCGTGATTCAAGAAAGTTTGGGAACCACTGGATCAGATGATAAAGATCACTTCTCTCTATGGAAACTGCACAGCCAGTACACACTAGATTGATCAGAAATACTACAAGCAGTATTGAGGTCTAGCCAGCACATGAAACAAATGGCAGCGTGTACAGTATACTACTATAATCATCAATAATCTGATCAGATCCATTCCAGCTGCTGTCACTAATAAGTCACCGTGATCTGAATGGTTACCGGATGCAAACTGCAGTGTGTGTGTACATATACATATATACGCACACGCTGTATTACTTGGAATCCAGCTGGGTTCCTTTACAGAGGGCCCCGGAGCATTTACTTTCATTGACACGTGAGTGCCGCCCGTGACACATAATATATATATATATATATATATATATGTATATATATATATATATATATATATATATATACACACACACACACATATACTTTCCATGGAAGCCTGGCACTCTGGATAATTAGAACAACGAAGGGGTGCCTTCCTAAACACATGTAGTCTCCAAACGTACCTTTGCAAGAACAAGGCGGCACTCCCAGTGATGATGGTACAAAAACGTGTATTAAATGGTTTCAGTGAATCATTATATCGACGTTTCAAAGTCCGTAGACTTTTTCATCAGGATGGGTCACGCAATATGTGAACAAGACAATCATTGACAAACATGGTCTTGTTCACATATTGTGTCATATGTGTCACTGGAACAATTTAATACACGTTTTTGTACCATCATCACTGGGAGTGCTGCCTTGTTCTTGCAAAGGGACGTTTGGAGACATATATATATATATATATATATATATATATATATATATATATAGGGTCCACTAACTATACAATGTACAAAACAGAAAAGTTCACATCTTATGCGGTACATTCTGTACATCTAATGGTGTGTACATACTGAGCGATATTACTGAGCGATTGCACGATTACGACATCGTAATTGTGCTATCGCTCAGGAATCGTGCACTATAATGACGGAAACGACCAGCAATGCGTGCTACCGCTGGTCGTTTCCGACACTGTCCATAGGCTGAAAAAGCAGCACAATCTGCCAATAACGACAGATTGTGCATGTTCAGTGATGAGGGAGGGCTCAGGAACAACGGTACGATTACGATGTTGTAATCATACTGTCTTTCCTGATCGCCCAGTGTGTACGCACCTTAAGTTTATCTGTTTGTGTAAGGAAAGAAATACTTCTGTAAATAGGTTTAAAGGCTACAAGCAAAAATAACTTGTAACCCAGCACAGAAGCACTTATCAATTCAGCTAGCCGAAAACAAAATTGGCTCAGGAGAAAGAACAAAATAAGTGACAGATAGTAGTAAAGGTTGTATAATGCAAAATAAATGGAATCAGTCACTACTACTATGCTATATATAACATAGGCAAGAAATGTGGATAAGGTAGAAATCATCCTGATAATTTGATATTATTTAGACACTCTTAGATAAAGTCAAATGAAGTTATGTTAAAGTAAATTTCATTCCAGACTATCCAGAGCGTGGCTACTTACTTAGAACTCGGAGCAGTGTGGAGTTATGTTGTTAAACTCTAACACACTAGTTAACATTTTATTGGTATATCTACTTGAAACAATCCAACGCAACGTAGCCTTCAATTACTTATGGTCCTAACCCCAGTCTACCCTGAATGTAATTTCATCCGCCTCCAAATCAGCCCAGATAAATTCTGCAAGATCCCATTTTTGAACTAACTTATAAACTACAATCAATAGTATGAGTATGTGACAAATAATTCTATGCAAAACAGTTCACTGAGCTTGGCGTTAATAAATAGAATTGCATAATGCATTTTATTTACAGAATGTTTTGTGAAAGAGATGCCTATGTGATGCACGTATACAAGAAAATATACGCCATGTCCTATGGCTGGTGTGATATGAAAGCAGAGGTAGAGTAAGTCCATTACATATATCACAGCATCCCAACCACACAAAGTAAGCAGGAATTTCAGCAATAGGGAAACATTCAGCAACATTAGGCAAAAACACAGAACAAATATGTTAAAACAGTAATGGCTATAGGTGTATGAGCCAGCCAGCGTACAGAACTGCACATTTCATGCTGTACAAATCATCGATGATGGTTACTAATGGCTATAGTGTGCCAGTTGTAAGTTTGCTTTAATAATTGGAGGCAATAATGTACATATAGATTGGTCTATAAAATATGATAAAATTGCAGTTGTATAAATGGTTTACTCTTTGACCTTCAAATGGCTTGAATTCATTGGCTTATGCGAGTTTGACTGCAGCTTTGGCTAAGTAGGTTAGTTTACCTTTCTGTGCTTTACAGAAATGTGTGTGTTCAGGCAGCAGTGTTTAGCTGTTGCCCTGGGATACGACCCAACTTTGTATCTTAAAGAAGAAATATCTGCCTGGGGCTATAGGCAAGGCAGAACATCAGCAAAGGTAGAGAGGAAAAGCAATTATTTAGTAAAACTGGGCAAGAGCCATGTAGAAGGCAATAAATGAACGTCAACTGAAGGTGGAGGACCTAGTTCATTTTCAGGATGGACAGAAGGGGCAGTGGTGGGTGCTGAAAGAACATCCCGTTTTTTCATATAGGTCAGATTATTTTTCTTATAATTCTGATTGTTTGATCCAGACTCTGCATTGATTGCACAATTCAAACAAGCTATGACCAGTCAGTGTATGAAAATAATTAATGTGAAACACTGTTCCCTTTACAACACAATAATTCCTCACTCAGTGTAAAAGCAATGCATGGGGGCATTTAGACAGCATGGACAGTTATGGAATATCATGTCCTTACTCCATTACATTATTAAAGCCTTAGCGACCTCGTGCCTAGAAGCCTGACCCTGCAGCCATGTACTGGTCCTGTTAGCTATTCTAAGGATACATACTTTATTGGTGGACCACCATCTACTGTACATTTGTTGCGCTGAAATGTGCTGTGTTCACCGATCACCATGGAAAGTGTTTTTACACCACAGCAGTTTTAGTAACTGTCTTATGGACAATGGTTTCAACTAAATGTACTCCAAGTCCGCTCGGCATTTGTTAAAACTGCCTCAAGGATAGACACAACATTTGTACCATTGATCTATAACTCATTATTTTAACGAACCTGGCGCAGGACAATGCATTGTGGGAGATGTATACATTGCTGTGACAATAGAAGCAAGATGAGATGGAGCCAATATAAACTTAAGATAATTCTTTGAGCACGTAACGTGATTTAATTAGTTTGTCATCTTTAAATTGTATTGCATGTTACACAGGCTGTATATGTAGGTAACTTGGACGGAGAGGCTATATTCTGGAACGGAGGGGTTTTATGGCTCGTTAAGCCAATGCTGGTGGCAACTGTCCAAGAAACCATCAATGCTTCCATTTTTTATGCAGAGGTTCAAAGGGAGGGGGGGGTTCTTTTACATGATTAACAACTTTTATGTAGGCTGTAATACCCAGCTTGGGCATGCATATACAACTTTACACCTACTCACAAGTCAGTACAAAACTCAATCATACAAAAGATTCCCGGATATAGGGAAAGCATTATCAAACCTTCTCAAGTGCGGCTGTTGCCCCATAGCAGCCAGATTCTAGCTATTATTTTATAGAATGCACTAGATAAACGATAGGTAGAATCTCATTGGTCGCTATGAGCAATATCTCAGCTTTAGAAAGTTTGATCAATCTCCCTCGAGAGGTAATAGGGGAGAAACCAAATGGCAGCATGTCTATGTTCCACCCAACTCCCATGTCCTCCTGTCCAGCAAGGCACTAGATATATAGTTCAAGTTTAGGCATTTGCTGTACACTTCCGGTTGTAGGCTGGTTAGTTCAATGATGCTGTAGTAGAATCATTCAACTTCTGTGAACTATGGTTTGTAGATTTTGGATTGTCATACACAGTTCACTGTGTGTTGGTGACAGGTCCACCTTAACACTAGCAGCAGTGACAAGTTTCTATCATATACTGTAGTGCAGAGGTTTACAAACTTGGTCCTCAATGCACCTTAACAGTCCAGGTTTTAAAGATATACATGCTGGACCACAGACTTAATTAGTGTGAATTTGATTTAACCACCTGTGTTCAACCATGGATCTCTCTAAAACCTTAACTTTTGGAGTGCATTGAGGACCACATTTGGGACCTCTGCTGTAGGGACTTATGAGATATCCTGCGAGATGCAGGTTCTGGACAAATTCCATCAAGTTTGCCAGTATTTGTAAAGCGCCAATCATTTAAAAGGCAAAACCAGGTTGGTTTCACCTTTTAAATAATTGTCACTTTAAAAATATGGGCAGCCTCGCCCATGTCTGCATCTCGCAGGATATTACATAAGCCCCATAATGTCTGTATTTTTCAGACTCAACCTCATTTACCTTATATTAAAGATCATCCTTAAAAAATAAGTGAATTAAAAAAAAATGCAAACTAAAATTAAACATCATAGGCGAAAATCTAAAAAAAAAAAAAAATTCCCTTTAACTCTTAAGTATATTAACCTTTCAGAATGGCTCACGCAGAACCTTACAGAAGTTCCACAGATCAAATAACTTAAAAAAATGACCACTGCCATTTGGGAATGAGCAAAAGTCACAGATTAATCTGAAAAAAACACGTCCCCCGATTATTTTCTATACATTTTATTTTACTATAATCCAGGGATTAATAGTCATTTTGGGCTCACATAGTAGACACTTCTAGGCGAATTTGATAAAAATGAGCACATCTACTGCCCAAAGCGTTGTGTGCTCATTGACAAGTCTACCTTCCAAAAAGTTCTGCATTATGAGCATCACCCCTACAGCAAACAAACTGTCCTATACTCCGAAAAAAGCTTTGGAAAATCTGTGGCTCTTTAGCCTGTGAGGAACTATAAATCCCAGCACACCCGCTGGGACCTCAAGCTCTACAACAGCTGGAGAAGCAACAGTTTGCCCAAAATTGTGAAAACAAATGGCATTAAAATAGACTTCATCACAGCACCCGTCTCTGTTTGTGAAATTTGCATAACAAACATTCTTTGAATATAATTAGAACATCTGTCACAAATGCCATCTCCAAAACCACCGATGTTCAGTCACAGCATCATTTAAAGTAACTCAGCCTCCGTTTACACATTCAAAATATCCTTTTTTTTTTGTTTGTTTTTTATTTAAAACCCTACACACCAAGGAAAACGGAAAAATAAATTTTCTTGCCAGAAGGAAACAAATATCCCATACACCAGTAAAAAATATAGATTTAAAATATATATATTCCTATTTATATATATATATGTATATTTATTTACCCCCCCCATTGCTATAAGCCCCGGTTCCTGTTGAAAACTTCTAAGACTGTGGAATTGGTATTTTCAAAAGTCCATTGCTGCGTGGGAGAGGAGGGATTGCAAATATTCATGAATAATCTGCGGTCCGACTCGTTGCAGTCCATGCAGCTGTTGCTGATGGGATGATAAATAGTCCTGTCCTAGGGGTAGAACAGAGAATATTAGTACTTGCCACAAGCTACAGCTCTTAAGTCAGTGGAAGGCAGCATAATAAGAGGTGCATATGTGGGCTCTCATTGTGCATTACAACTGCAGGGAGATGTTTATGTGGTATGCGTTTGGCATCCTGGCGGTCTGGATGCTGACGCTTACCTTACCGGCGCCAGAATACCGATGCCGGCATCCCGAACGCCGGGATGCCGAAGTTAAGTAGCGGGGTTGGGAGGAGGGGGTTAGGCACTACTGGGAGGGTTAGGCTCTAAGGGAGGAGAGTTCGGTTAAGGGTCTGTGAGGTTAGGTTTAGGCACATGGGGGGGCGCGGATAGGTTCAGACACCGGGGAGGGTTAGGGTAGGGAGAGGGGGAGTGTAAGCATACCAACCACCAACTGTCGATATGTTAACCCTGTCGACTATGTTAACAGTAAGTCATCTCCACCACTAACTAACTGCATGGATCAGATATCCAGGACCCTGCCATGTTGCAGACAGTCACCCTAAACCCCCCTCCCAGAGGTGCTTCTGCAACTATAGAATTTATTTGACACCTCTTGGTGAGAGCACTTAGTGGACAGTTGCAGCAGCCAACAATTATTTAGCTCTTGGCATGAGCCATAGAGAAATTCTAAGTTGTCATACCATGGCTGAACTAAATGAGTGTTACTTAGACATTCATGGGTGAGTATCTTCCACTGGTTTAGGCTGGGGGGTTTTACACACCAGAAATGCTAGCAAAAAGGATATGAGAGGTCACCCTCTTGAGGGTTGTTTAAACTCCAGATGGAAAGGAATCAAACTCCATAATGGCTAGCACATAAAGAACATGCTGCTGTTAATGTTCTAGTGCTCTGGGTACAGGTTGTTCTCCATTTTGGAGATTAAAAATCCTACATGTGTTGACCCTACTCAAGAATAAAGATCATTATAATAATGTTTTTCTTTTAATCTTATTCCAACGTTCTGTTTACTTAAGAATACTTTTGTGCATGTTGATATTTTTGGGGCAGTTACATTGACGATGTCTTCAGGTGAATGTTATCAGTTTGTTACATTCGAAGGGGCCGATAACCTTTGCTACAAAATGTGCCTAGTTTTCTAAAATTGAATATACCTTTCTGTATTTCCACAGCTGGTTCCCCTTCATCCCATGGCAATCAAAGAGTGTGACAGGGCTGGTGTGTGATATGGCATCAAAGCAAAACTTCTTGGTGTGTTGGGGGTCTCCTGGGCGGATGTCTTCCCTCCAGCCCAAAGTGAACACCTGCAAAACAAACTGCTTTAGTGCTCTTATACAGAGGATTGAGGCCTGGACTGGTCAGCGGTGAAACCAGGGGTCCGGTATCATCACATCTACCTGCACGCTACTCCAGGCATCAGCTTTACGTCCTTTGGTGCATATTTCCAGGCGTAGCTCAGAGCCCATGGACCCATGCTTTGTATCTACACAGAGTCCAGTCTTCTTGTTCTGGATCTGCACATCGGAAGAGAAGAGATGATTACATAATTAGCAGCAGTAATGCACTCTTCACATTCAGTAGGAATTATTTAGGAGCAGTAAAGAGGCTGGGCCTGTCCAGAGCTTAAAATCCTGCCAAAATATTTACATTACATTTAAAATATTCTATATATGAAAAATGAGAGATATGGTAAGAACTTACCTTTGTTATCTCTCTTTCTTCGAAGTCCATAGGGTCCACAGGGTTGACCTTGGGGTATAGCTGGATCTGGATCCACGGGCACCACGTAGCTAAAGCTTTAGCTCCCAGGATGCACTGGGTCCATCCTCCTCTAAACCCCGCCCCCGAGCCACAGGCACCTCAGTTGGTAAGTAGCCAAGGCCGGAGGAGGACCAACAGAGAGAAGGAAGACTGGAACACACAAGAACTATACTCACAGAAAGAGAGACGGAAAACCGGTGACCAGCCACACAGCCCATATGAAGCCAGGTGCGTTAGAGCGGGCGCCCTGTGGACCCTATGGACTTCGAAGAAAGAGAGATAAAGGTAAGTTCTTACCATATCTCTCATTTTCTTCTTCAGGGTACATAGGGGGTCCACAGGGTTGACCTTGGGGATGTCCCAAAGCAGTCCAACTAAGGACGGGGACGCTCCTGTGCTGAAAGGAGAATCCGGCACCCAAAGGAAGCATCCTGAGAGACGCAGGTGTCAAATGTATAGAACCTTAGAAAAGTATGTATGGAAGACCACGTGGCCGCCTTACATAGCTGCACAGCCGAGACGATACAGTGAGCTGTCCACGAGGGGCCCACAGACTGAGTAGAATGAGCCATAACAGAGGCAGGAACAGGCAAACCCTCCTGTGTATAAGCCTCACAAATAACTAAACGAAGTTTGTTTGTTAGCAGGCCAACCCCTCTTGTGAAAAACAGAGGACGAACAAGGAATCCGACTTCCAAACAGAACCAGTCCGGTCCACAGAAATTCTGAGAGCACGGACCACATCCAAGGAAGCCTCACCAGCCGTAAGGTCAGGTGACTGAAAGGTCAGCACAACAATTTCCTGATTAATATGAAACTTAGAAACCACTTTAAGCAGAAAAATCAGAAAGGGATGACGACAGGAAATCGCCCCCAATTCTGACACTCTCCTGGCCGAAGCAATAGCCAGGAGAAAGGGTCTTAGTAGGCAACCACTTGAGGTCCATGGACTCAAGAGGTTCAGATATAGGCCCCTGGAGGGCCCGAAGAACCACCGCCAAGTCCCAAGGAGCCACTGGGGGCACAAAGGGAGGCTAAATCCTGAGAGCACCCAGGAAAAAAGTGCGGACGTCTGGCAACAGAGCTATCCTTCTCTGGAACCACACAGATAGTGCGGAGACATGAACCTTAAAATAAGTCAGGCGTAAGCAGAGGTCCATACCAGACTGAAGGAACGCCAAAATCCTAGAAACACTTGAGGATCGTAATTTCTCGTGTCACACCATTGAAAATAAGTATGCCACACTGTGGTAAATTCTGGCAGAGACAGGCTTATGCGCCCAAAGCATCGTGTCAATGCCCGAGCTAGAGAAGCACTTGGACCTTAAGATGGAGGTCTCAAGAGCCACGACGGCAAAGATCGACAACCCATGCCTGGGTAAAGGCAGGGACCCCGAGACAACAGTTACGGACGTTGAGGCAGAAGGAACGGAGTGTCGATGGAGAGACTCCGAAGATCTGAACACCAAGGACGTCTGGGCCAAGCTGGAGCCACCAGCAGAAGCTTGCCGCCATCCTGCTTGAAATTCCGAAGAACCCGAGGAAGTATGGATATCGGAGGGGATAGATACGCAAACTGGAAGGTCCATCTGTCCGACAGAGCGTCCACTAAGCTAGCTTTCACATCTCTTGTCATGGATCCGTACACGGGCAAACTTATGATTGTGACGGGAGGCCATGATGTCCACCTCCGGCAGGCCCCATTTTTCCACAAGGAGCTGAAACACCTCTTGGTGAAGCGACCATTCCCCGGGATGCATGTCATGACGGCTGAAGAAGTCCGCCTCCCAATTGAGGACTCCTGGAATGAACACTGCCGAGATGGCTGGAAAGTGGCACTATGCCCAAGGCAGGATGTGTGACACCTGTCATCGCTGCTCGACTGCGAGTGCACCCTTGATGGATGACGTACGCCACCGTGGTGGCGTTGTCGGACTGAACTTGCACGGCTCTTCCTTGAAGAACGTGACTTGACAACTGGAAGGCCCTGTATATGGCTGAAGTTCCAGAATATAGATTGGGAGAATTGCTTCTTCCACTGTCCAACGGCCCTGAAGTGAGAGGGAACCTGTCACTGCTCCCCAACCCCGGAGGCTGGCATCTGTTGTCAGAAGAACCCAGTCCGGTATCCAAAAGGGGCAACCTTCGGTGAGATGAGATGTCTGAAGCCACCAAGATAGAGACAGACGCACCTCCGGAGACAATACCAGCACCTGAATCGTGATCCGGTGTGGTAACTGGGGGCTGCAATGGTACTGGCCATATTCCACCATGTCGAATGCCGATACCATGGACCCTAGAACCTGCAATGCCGAATGAACAGACACTCTGCAACTGTTCAGGCAACTGCGCTCCCGCAGTTGCAAGGAGGAGATCTTTTCTGGAGTCAGAAAAATCCTCTGCTGCTGAGAACCCAGAAGGGCTCCCAAGCGAACCATCCTTTGCGAGGGAATTTGGGAGAATTTTTTCCAATTTATCAGCCACCCGTGCGCTTGCAGACAAACGATCGTTAGGTGTATATGTTGTAGAACAGTGTTGGCTAACCTTGACACTCCAGCTGTTATGGAACTACATAACCCAGCATGCACTGCTACAGTTTTGCTATTAGGGCATGCTAAAACTGTGGCAGGGCATGCTGGGATATATAGTTCCACAACAGCTGGAGTGTCAAAGTTAGCCAACACTGTTGTAGAAGTACCTACGCTCGCCAGCAACAGGTCGTCGTCGAGATACGGCAGAAGCCGTATGCCCTTGCTCAGAAGATGGGCAGCCATGACTGCCATAATTTTGGTGAAAACCCTTGGGGCCGTGGAGAGGCCAAAGGGTAGAGCCTGACACTGGAAGTGGTGCTGCTGTATAGCAAACCGCAGATACCGCTGGTGTGAAGGCGGAAACATGAAGGTATGCGTCCTGGATGTCCAGGGAAACCATGTAGTCCCCAGGTGCCATAGCCAGAATGATGGAACGCAAAGTTTCCATCCTGAATTTGAGCACTCTGAGGAACTTGTTCAAAGACTTCAGGTTGAGAATAGGCCAATGAGACCCATTGGGTTTCTGAAACAGAAACAGTAGTACCCCGTCCCACGCTGAGAAAGCGGGACTGAAACAATAACCCCCACTTTCAGCAAGGACTCTGACTTCCTGAATCTGCAAGGCCTTGGCTTTATCCAAAGGAGGACTCGTGCAGAAAAACTGGTAGGGGGTCCTGTGACGAAAGGATAGGACGTACCCCCCCGGAGAGACCATTTACCGTACCCAAGCATCCGTGGTGGTATTGCACCAATACTGGGCGAATTGAAGAAGCCTGCCTCCCACTCTGGGATCCCCCAGGGAGAGATCCGTCCCATCAGGCTTGGAAGCAGGGCGTCTAGCACTCCAAGCTTGCCTGGGGTAGGACTGACCCTTGGATTCTCCTGAGTACGAAAGGACCGAAATGCAAAGGTCCTCGCCTTGAAAGGTGCAGCTGCTGAAGGCAGAAATGTAGACTTAGACTTTACCAGGCAGTCAACAATTTTGTCCAAGTCTCGACCAGGCCTTTCTTGGAATCAGCATCCGCCCACCAAAAGCGTAACCACAAAGAGCAGCAAGCAGACTCTGGAAGTCAACTGACTTGCATCCAAAGCCGCTTTGCCAATATAGGCAGCAGCATCTCTCATCTGTCCCACCAAAGCTTTCTGGACCTCTGGAGCTTCCTCAGAAAGGTTATCCTCAAGCACATTGGCCCAGCTCTCAATGGCCTTAGCTACCCAGGAGATAGCCATAGACGGACGGGCCACAGCCCCCGAAAGAGAATAGATTAACTTCAAGCAAGTCCCCACTTTCCTGTCCGTGGAATCCTTTAAGGATGAGATGGAAGGCAAAGGCAGCATAGCACTCTCGATCAAGTGAGTAACATGAGAATCCACCGCAGGTGGGGATTCCCACTCTTGCAATGACCTGCAGGAAACTGGCAACTAGACGCCAAACGTTTCTGCGGCTGGAATCACTTACTAGGCGACAGCCAGGCTTCCGCCATGTCGTCAGTCAACTGGTCAGCTAGAGGAAAAACAGCTGAATTCACCTTTGCTTGTTTGAAATCCTGGAATTTGGATTTAGGGACCGGGGCGTCATCCACTATTTCAAGAATGGATCGCACCACCCTTAACAAAGCTGGTACATTTATAGAAGAAATGGTTTCCGCCTCCCGGACAGGGGAATCTGAGTCAGAGTACTCAGGTAATTCCCCGTAATCTGATGATGCCTCAGAGTCTGAGAGCTGCGTAGCCTGGGACAACATCACAGGGCGCTTAGACGCCCTTTGGGGCTTATCACTCCTCAGCATAGATTGAAAAGCTGAAGATGAAGCCGTCAAACTCTGGATTGAACTAGATAATACATCCAACCAGCGTGGCTGACCCCCCTGTGTAAGTCCCTGAAAAGGGACGACCGAGTGCTGAGTCACCGGAGGAGGCTGCACATATAGCGGCAAACCCGGATAGGTATTAACAGATTGAGGCCCAGGGGAAGACCGCAATATTTGCTGGACACCCTGTGATGGGAGAATAGCAGTTTGGGTTAAACCCCATCTGGGGGAGAACTGTAACTTATTTTTAGCAAACTCAAATAAATAAAAGCTATGGGGCTGTTAATCAGCCCCCCTGCGCTTAAAGGTGACCCGACTCCGGCCGGGCTCCAACTAAAACTGAGGTGCCTGTGGCTCGGAGGCGGGGTATAGAGGAGGATGGACCCAGTGCATCCTGGGAGCTAAAGCTTTAACTGTGTGGTGCCCGTGGATCCAGATCCAGCTATACCCGAAGGTCAACCCTGTGGACCCCCTATGGACCCTGAAGAAGAAACAAACTTACCTGTAATTCTCCTTCTGTATCCACCCTAGGCTTCATGCATAAATGTACCCCCTGATTGTACTGAAGCCACTGTCTCTGACTAACCACTAACAAGTTAATAGAGTAAGCAAAACTTTCTCCTTTCCCTGATCATCTTCACACAGGCTTCACTTTATTAAGTAACCTGCCCCTGATGTATGTATGTAACTGCATATTACAGGATTTCTCAGGGAGGATGAGGAGAAAGGGGGGGGGGGGGGGGGGAGAATAAAGCTCACCATCCGGATCCTCAATGCAGCAAGGTGCCTTTATAGTTATTTGAGAAAAAAAAAACAACAGGATTTTGGTACTTACCGATAAATCCCTTTCTCCGATTCCACAGGGGACACTGGAGTTCAAGACAGTGGGGTATAGACGGTGGTAGAGCAGAGCCTGGCACTTTAAATAATTCTGAAGTGTGACTGGCTCCTCCCCCTCTATGCCCCATCAGCCCCAGTTTCAAGAACTGAGCCCGAGAGGAGACGGTAGACAACAGGAAAATGAGAAGGAGAAGACCACAGAACGGAACAATACCGACTGAAGGAGAACAGAGGAACCCACTGCAGGGAACACATGCAGTCACACAACTAGATAAGGACCCAACAAAACGGCAGGAACGCAGCGCTGGGCGGGCGTCCAGTGTCCCCTGTGGAATCGGAGAAAGGGATTTATCGGTAAGTACCAAAATCCTGTTTTCTCCTTCATCCACTAGGGGACACTGGAGTTCAAGACAGTGGGGACGTCCCAAAGCCAACCTCCCGGGTGGGAAGCGCGGAGAACCTGCCGACCTTTCGGCCAACCGAAACAGGGACAGCCCAAGACTGGAGGCATGTCGTAGAGCCAGGAGACAATCAGAGCTCCTTGCTGAACAGTCACAGACATTCCACAACTTACAGCGTAAATTCAATGGAATACGGCTAGAGAGTAGCCGCAGATGAGAAGCATCAGAACACCGTAAGCTCAGCCAAAAACAGACCAAGCAAGACCGCTGGGAGCAGAAAACCCCAACTAGAATCCATAGAATGGCAGTAACATGAGAACAAAACTCGAGAAAACCGTACCAGCGACAACTACAGGAAGCTGCAACAGTCTCAGACAGCAGAATCCCAGCACTGCGGGACATCAATCATATAGATAAAAGTATAATGATACCAATATACAGAGACGGAGCTGAACCCGTCCACAGACTCTTAACCAAGCAAACAAGGAGGCAAGAGTCACGACCTAACAGTCGCCCTGAACCATTCTCGAGGTCCAACTATAACTACTAAAGGGTTGGTAACCAGTGGAAGGTTTAGACCATAGAAGTTGTCAACGAGTGGCGATCCCACTGGGCATGAGACGGATACGAGAGGATTGAGACTACAATTCCTTCCAGTGGGTCAGACGGCAGTACCACCCCTCCTGTCAAACAGCAGACAACTTCCTACATGATGGTAGAGTGTAATCAGTACCAACTACTGGCCTGAACATAGTATGAAAACACCCAGGATACCCTTAGCAGAAAAAGAGCACGGATGCCACCTCCACCCAGGGAGAGTTACCAATATAGGGAAGTATCCCATCCGCAAGGCAAAAGTACTAGGACAACTATGAAGGTACCATTCAGGTACCTGTCAGTGTGCTGAATTTATCAACAGATACTGAACAGGAAACTAACCAGGCCCTCTGTATGGAACATAGAGACTGTCACACTTTATAGTAAAGATGTGCATTAGCCCATAGATGCGCTTCAGTCCATAAACCCAACAGATTCCAGTAGAATAGGGTCACAAATCTCAATGTTACAACTATGCACCTACACACCAGGAAAGCTCTAAAGTGTACAGCCAACTGATTTAAAAGAACTGAAGGCTGCTAGGACAGCAGCTAGGGTGCGTAAGAGAGAATAACAGCTATGTCATTATGCATGAAAAGGAAGCATCTTCCGAGGCATTAGTGGGGGAAGCCCGCTTACCTGTGAGCGACCAGAAGCCCTCTGGACGCTATGTAGAATGTCACTGACCTTATTCATCTCACAGCAACCCACCACGACAGGTACAGAGAGTAGCCTCAGTGGGCAAAGATCAATGCTCTACAGCACGGACTTCAGTCTGGAGATGCTGCAGAAGAAAATACTGTAGAAACTAGCAAATTGTTAGTGGAGACAAGAAGGCCGTACAACAGGACGCTATACCTGAGCCTGTTCCATTAGGGATATGTATCCATATAGAGATTACACATACCCCAAAAACGGTCTGCTAGTGTATCCTTACATTAACACTTATAATGGTGAAGTGTGTATTACGCCCACAATCTGATACAACCCAGGCCAGACCCTGCCTATATCGGCGGGTGGCCCTAGGCCTCATGTAAATTAACTAAATAAGCCATGAGGATGGAATAGATCCAGGATTCTCTATGTACTGATAGGAAATGTACCCAAGGGACCATCAGATACCCATTTTATTGAGATATGCGACAAGACAATAATATAAAGTACCAGAATCGATGCTGGGAAAGGTACCTGTACATAGACATAGAATGCGTTAATTATCCCAAGTAAGAAGAGATATATATATATGTAGTGATAACGCCAGTCAGGGCCAAAAACAGATTTCTCCAATTATTAGGAAAATTCATACAAGGAACGGGAATATATCAGTATATATACACATACACACACACATAAACATAGCTGCATGAAAAGACAAACTCTTTGAAAGGAAGAGTTAGTACCGACATAGTAAGTCACTTGTCAAACTCCTGCACCAGGAGATCAGCACGCTACATACATATACATATATACACACACACACATATATCCCACAATAGGAGATCAGCATGCTATATCTATATATACACACACTGCATTCCTAGTGTCTTACAAGTTGGTTACTAAGTGCGCCCTAGAGTGTAGTTGTAATTAATAGGTCCCCCGAAGTGGACGCCGTAGATATAGACTGATGGAAACAGGACTATAACCCGAGGCGGGTGTAAGTACATATCCTTATATACATGTGTGGACATACAGGAAGGCCCCAGGACATGTATAGAGTCCATACTAGAAGCAATGCCGTAGGAGCCTCTGACTATCCTATGTAAGCTGCAGAACATGACTCTAGTCTATAGAGCCACCATATAATATGTATGTATATAACAGACAGCTTCTGGTAAACCCTGGCAGCTTTCCAGACGTGGAATAATATGTACCTTAATGATTGTGGAAGTATAGGCATACCTACACATATCCATAATTATATACAAATACACACACACCACCCAATCCCTAGGGAGAGATGGTGTAAGCGGAGTTATAGAACAAACTACCAGATCAGGAGAGTCCAGCCTCTCATCGCAGCATCCTCTTTAAATATGCTAGGTATCAGACATAAAACTGAGAAGAACATATCCTACCCCTGCTTTAATGGTAAGGATAAGAAGCAATATATATATATATATATATATATATATACACATATATATATATTATATACACATATATATATATTATATACACATATATATATTATGTATATATAATATACATACATACATATACATACACACATACACACACAAATCCCCACATGCCTACGCGTACCTACATACAAGATTAGTAGGTGACTATATAATTTGAAAAATATAACAAGGGCAATAGTTAGAGCCATGGAAGGAACTGAGCCCCAGGTCTTAACACCGGGTTTAGTATAAAATACAAGTATATACATACATGTGGCTTACCTCCACGCAGGGAGACTGCTCATGTGCCGCGTGTGGCCGTCATTCTGCTACGGCGTTGGGGCAGGAAATGTTAGCAACGTACTATCCCAGACTGATTGCGATCCTGGGACCCTTCCGTTACCGGTGTACTCGCCTTATCAGGTGTGCCCCAGATGATGGAAATCAAAAGATGACCTCAGTGATGCGAGACAGCAATGCCAACCACCACAACGGCCATATGTTACTACTTCGTGTTGTGTGTGCTGCCGAAGGGAATAAATAAGATATAAATCCATATAGATGCATACCTTCTAAGGTAAGCACCGAAGGCTGTTGAGATTTAACATATGTGCAGCCACATATATGCATGAGAACAGTACGGCTCATTCTTAAGGTGAGCCAATGTGAGGCATAAGCCTGAGGATGGGACGCACCCTTTTTGTAACCTTGAGTTAAAGATATTCAATAACCGTAATTTCTGGCAGCAGCCAGAACAGTGGCCCCGACTATGCATACCATACACATTTAGGCAGAGTGATCTCTGGCAGCTATAGATGCAAGAAACACACTGCATTATTCTGTTACACATCAAGCATATGTGCCCCAGATGTTCAATGTAATAAGCCTGCCGCACCTGGTATACCCAGGCGGTCTCCCATCCAAGTACTACCCAGGCCTGGCGCTGCTTAGCGTCCAAGATCAGACGAGATCGGGCGTGTGGCCATAGGCGCTGATAGATATGTGGTGGGCAAAGTGGCATGGACACAACCTCTATATTAGGCTGTGGCATGTTCCTCCCTGTGCTTCATTTTTTTTTTTTTTAAATATAATATTAAACCAGTACACTGCCCAGTTCCGTAGGGGAACTACCGACGTGCAATATAACAGAGATGAGGCAGAGCCAGATCTATATAAAGACTGCAGGTTAAATTACAAACTCCACAGTTGTGTCGTTAAACCTAATAAGACCAGTGCTGTAGGTTTAAGTAAAGAAAAAAACGGGAGAGGCATTATGCAAGCACAGGGAGAACATACAAACTCCCAACAGCTAGAGCCGTTCTGGGAATAAAACCCACAACCCTTTTAAGGGTTGCACCCCCCACAGAACTCCAGAGTGAGGATGCAGGAGATGCTGGCAATAAGCCCCAGCTCCTTTTAAGGCAGGTGCATATGCTGTTTTAAAATACTCGCTGGAGGTAATGGCGGCATCTGTGCACGCCAGCATGGACTAGACTCCGCCCCTTATCAATAAGCGGGCGGGGCGCAAACAATGGCTGGTATAGCAGCGCGAGTGGGGCAGCGGGAACGTAATAGCCAGCGCCGGTGCATCTTCATACAAGCACCGGCGCCGCAACCAGCAGCCGAGAGCGCTGAATAACAGCCTCGCTCTCCGGCGGCTGTGTGCAGAAGCCAGCGCTTCTACAAGCACCAGCGCGGCAGGGAACAGCCGCTCTGAGCAGCTTCCTAAGCCCCGCCATGCGCCAATTGTAGGCAGCGCCGGTGCAATCTTCATACAAGCACCGGCGCCGCAACCAGCAGCCGAGAGCGCTGTGAATAACAGTCGCTCTCCGGCGGCTGTGCTCCTCCCCCTGCAGAAGCCAGCGCCAGTGCTTCTTCAAGCACCAGCGCGGCAGGGAACAGCCGCGCTGCTGCGCAATGTAGACTCCCTTATGGGAGTAGCGGGACGCGCAGGCTCCCTCCCCGTGGGGATAGAGAAGAGGGAGGATTCGGCTCTCGTGAGAGCTGACAAACAGAGCGCTGTCAGCTCTATTAAGTCAGACAGCGCTCAGTAGCAGGATATCAGGGCTCGCTGCTAGGCAGCAACATTACAGACTGTCTGAACAGTCTCCCTGTACATGAATCCGCGCTCTATGCGCGGTAGCTCTGCCCCTTGTAATAACGCTAGCGGCGTTTTAACAGGATTCCAGGAGGGGTTATACTACAGTGTATACCACCTGAGCCTGGGAGGGGGCAGAGGGGCCGCAGATTAAACTCCGTTCCCCATACGGGGAACAGAGCTATACTTACCAGCTGCTGGCATCAGGGCTGCGGCTAGGCATTCGGAAGCACGGACACAGCCTCTATATTAAGCTGTGGCGTGTCCTCCCTGAGCTACTGCCAGGGTGCCTTGGACTCCGACACACACTCTTATTTAGTGGTGGCGGGTCTCCTGATGCCTCCATGTAGCAGGCTGACAGACGCAGCACTCTGTCAGCCTGTCCTCAATGCTTTGTGAAAGCTAGAAATTAAAATAAAGTTGAAATAAAAGAAAAAATACTAAGTGTGGGCTGGAGCTCAGCCCTATGTGACCGGTTCTCTCGGGCACATTCTAAAAACTGGGGCTGATGGGGCATAGAGGGGGAGGAGCCAGTCACACTTCAGAATTATTTAAAGTGCCAGGCTCTGCTCTACCACCGTCTATACCCCACTGTCTTGAACTCCAGTGTCCCCTAGTGGATGAAGGAGAAAAAAGGATTGATCCCCCCCCCCCCCACAAGTTCACTATAAAAGTATGGCACCTCGCTACCACTGAAAAAAACATTCCCATACGTCCCATATATTTGCCAATTTGCAATCCATGGTCTTACCTCTCCCCAAGCAGCTGCAGGAGGTTCCACCGGAGGATAGTGATTGGGCAAGTCCCAAGCTACGTTGGTCATGAACCACTTGAAGTTCTGACAGTTCAACTTAGCACGTAGCTCCTTCTGAGATGCCACATCACCAGGTGAGAGATGCCGGTAATCAGGCCGTCGCTGGTAGATGTACTCTGCGTATTCATCCATCCAAACTTCAGCAACACGTTTCAAGTTCTAAAAGAGGATCAATGCAAGGTATGTCAAAGCATGGTAACTTTATAGGTGATGTTCTATTCAATCCTGTCATTTCACCCTTGTTGCAGGTTTATTCTAAAACAGAATGAAACTTGTAGTAAAACTACTCGAGAGGTTTGTAGTTGTAAAAGTTCATTTGAGTTCACATTGTGTCCACTAGATGGGGCTACAGTACCAGCTAACACCAGCAGGCACATGAAGAGTTGGACGTATGTGCACTTATTTTTATTTATTTTTTGCATAAAATATGCATTTTCCAACTTCGCATATTCATAAAAAATAGACTTATGCGTTTGTTCTATATATAAGTGCTTTCAACTGTGCAATAACTTTTAGTGCTACACTTTAATTGCATTTAAGTGTAAAAATTGCATTTACCCACAGCAGCCAGTCAGCAAAAAAACTATCTGTCCAGCAAACTTGGCAATCTGGCATGCCTTGAGAGAAAATGTAACTGGTCTGACTGCTTTTATTGGTCTCATTGAGTAGACTCAGCTGTGTCATCTTAACCTGGCTTCTACCACTTTACTAGGTTAGTGGGGTCACCAGTAGAATAACACAACCAGGGGTGGAGTCCTCTGCAATAGAGTAGAGCTGTTTTTGCTCCCTGCAAGTACACATATATGGCAGTGATTGCAAATGTACGCGCTACAGGCACTAAGGGACCCAGTTTGTAAAAATGCCCAGGTCTTGCAGGATGCGCTGCAGGTGTCGGCACCAGTTACATCCCTCACCATCTCCCAACCAATGACTGCGGGCGTTAGAGTCTCCTCAACCAATCAGCATGACCACCGCCTCCTGGTCATGCGACGGTGCCAGGCTCTCTCCTCATGGATCTCTGAGGCGGAGCCATTTTCATTCAGCAGCTGCCGCACGGGTAGACAAAGTTCCCCTGACCTCCATGCACAGGT
This sequence comes from Taudactylus pleione, assembly GCA_031769625.1. Taxonomy (NCBI): domain Eukaryota; kingdom Metazoa; phylum Chordata; class Amphibia; order Anura; family Myobatrachidae; genus Taudactylus; species Taudactylus pleione. Next base: position 2,013,965 of record JAUIMM010000175.1, read on the forward strand.
CTGCAGCTATGTGACGCCGGATCCCCCCTTCGCCCCCGAGGCCGCTGTGCTATTCCCCCCCCCCCCCTCCCTGCATCACTTCTCAGGGATCTGCCCATCTAGAAGATGCAGCCGCGGACACCCGATGCCCGCTCCCCCTCACTCTCCCTGCCCGCTCCATATCTGTCCAGTGCTCGCACTGCTGTCTCACCGGCTCTCCCCCTGCCCGCTTCTCACTCCATCAGCAGTACTCACCTGCTTAGTATACTGCATTCGCGCACCCACCCCCACGCTCCCCACTCCATCACATCTGCTGTACTTAAGCCAGCGCTTGCACTCCTGTTCCACCCGCTCCCCCCGCCTGCTTCCTGCTTTATCAGTACTGGCCACTGAGTACGAGGATCTGCCCGGCTGTGAACACCTAACACTCCTCACCTCTCGTTGCCGGCTCCATTACTTCTGTTCCATGCAGGTACTGTTCTCAAAGAGGCTACTTTATTTTTTCTTTTCTCAAGTCTTCTTTCATCTCTACCTATCTTCGAGGCTACCGAGAGAAAAGGTGCCCATCCAGGCTGCATGCATAGGCTAGTGGGTATGTCCGCACCCTGTGCACATCAATCTTCGGGACATCCCTTTCTGTTGGGTCGGATGCTCCCCGTTCCCCTCCCCCCACTCTGGTACACCGATACTCTTCACTCAGTGTCCGAGGAGATAAAGGGGAGAACTGTAACAACGGGAGGGAACCGGAAAGTACCCTCTCCTGCACAAGCTGCCATGTAATCGGCAGCTTGTGCATGGTATCGGAGGCTGCACGCCATCTCAGGGTGGCGTACAGCATCACTAACAAATTCAGAAAAAAATGCTTTTTCAGAAATGGATGAATTACACAATTTGAATGACAGGCTGCGGAGGAAGTGGAGTTTTAAAGCCAGGCTCCTTCTCCATAGCCTGGAAATCCTTTGTGAAGTTTTCTTTATCTGGGCTTAATTCAGCAGGAGTTAGTCCCGGAGCTATTCAATTCAGCACGCTGTTAGGTTGACTAAATGATTTCTTCTCTGGAGGGTGCGAGGACAAATCCGACTGTAGTGCCAGCCGCGAGGCCGTTTTCCAGCCTCGTGGCCGACACTTTAGTATGAGAAAGCCGGTTCCCGCAGCTAAACACCCAGGTTAAGTTGCGAGAACCGACATTCTCAGACTTAAAAACTTGTAATTGTCGGACTAAACAGCGCGCTGAATTGAATAGCTCCCTATGATTACTATTACAGGTCAGCAGTATACCACAGCTGTGTGATATTTTGGAGGGGGTGTGAGGAGGGGGCTGCAGTAGTGACACTGCAGCTTCTCATTCTTCTCATAGGTCCTACCACTCATTATGCAGCTATTTTAAGTGGTGAAAAGGGGGGAGGAGGAATGGAGAGGAGGGAATCTAAAACTCCATCTAAACCCTGTTCTTTTTGAAGTATTTGGCTGCTAGCTAAATGTCCTAGTGCTCTTGACACTCCCATGCACAATAATGCAAAGAGAAAATAAAAATGTACGCAATATACCAATAACGAACATCCATCTTTGTCTCCCAGTACATATCTCAGAATCTAAGGTACAGTCTTTCTTTCATGTATCTTTTCCACCCATTTTAATTCCCACTTATAATTAGGTTTTTGTGCGAGCTTCTTTGTTTCTGATGCAGACTACTGAAAAGAGTTCTACAACATAGAAAATCCCAGGACGAAGATCAAATTCTAAGCTGGGCAATATCAGTAAACAGGAGGAAGAGAGACTTACCCGTGCTAAGCTGACACCAGCGGGGACCTTGTATGGCACATATTTTCGGTATATATGTCCTACTCGTGAGCATGGAGTATCTTCCATTCGCCCTCCACACATCCATACCTGCCGTGAGAGACATTTGTAGTCATTACAAAGCAAGTTGTATATTTGATTACTTTGAGTACTTTGGATCTCTGCAGCAGCAGACAGTGGGGAAAACAGAACATATGTAGAATGGAGACAAAAAAAAAATGCCGAAATGGAAACAAAGAGTAGGGAGGGGCCGGGATCATGAGAGACTGGGTATTCTAATTGGAATAGGTCACAGCTGAAACAAGAGGGGTGGGAGTGGAACAGAGTGGAGATTGGGAGAGTTGTGAGGGAGCATTAGTGTGAGCAATACAAGTGGAAGTAGGGTTAGTTGTAATAAAGAGATGGGATTGCACAGACTGTTTAAGGATCTGAAGACTGGAGCAAAGCTAAAAAAGGTTTAATTTGCTCCTGGAACAAACTATGTTGCAATGCAAGGGGGGTAAACATTTTCTTTTTTTTTTGGAATGCAGGGAAAATACAGAATTATGCTATAACATACCTTTTGATAATTCTTTTTCTTAGAGGTCCATAGGGTCCACAGGACTTACCTTGGGATATATAGTTGGACAGCGTCCATTGCACCAAACAGTAAAGCTTTGGAGTTCCCAGCATGCACTGGTCCTCCTCTCCCTGTATACCCCGCCCCCAGCCACAGGCACTCAGTTCGTGACTAAGCCACGCGGCAAGAGATGTAGAATAGAGAAGAAAGAAACATTTCACAAGAAACACTAAACAAGCGAAGAGGGAATCTGTGATATAAAGCTTTAAGAACAGGCCCATCTGAGGCCAGGTGCATCAGGGTGGGTGTCCTGTGGACCCTATGGACCTCGAAGAAAAAGAATCAAAAAGGTATGTTATACCATAATTCTGTATTTCTTCTTCGGGTTCCATAGGGTCCACAGGAATTACCTTGGGATGTCCTAAAGCAGTTCCCTTAGGAATGGGGACGCTCCTGAGAAGATTCTACGCCATCTGTGTCGCCCCTGTCTGTCTGCCCTTCCCCTTTAGAATGTAAGCTCTCACAAGCAGGGCCCTCATCCCTCACGTGCTTCTCCTCCCCCCTACGTATAGTATAATTTACTCCTAACTCCCCACAATGACACCTAACACCTAGTTGCTCATGTCCTGCTGCTTGTGTTATGCAGCTATGTTTATAAACCATGTCCTTGTCCTACATTGTTTTGTATTACTATTAACTGTTTTTCTTGTGTGCTCATTTATGTACTGTGTAAGGCGCTGCGGAACCTTTGTGGCGCCATATAAATAAAGGATAATAATAATAATAGGAGAATCCACCGCCCAAAGGAAGCATCCTGGAAGGCATACGTATCAAAAGCATAAAACTTTATGAACGCACTCACGGAAGACCAGGTGGCTGCCTTGCAGAGCTGTTTATCAGAGGCGCCCTGTCTTACCGCCCATGATGGTCCAACAGGCCGAGTGAAATGGGCTGTCACCCTGTTAGGAACGGGGAGATTAGCCTGAGTATAGACCTGAGAGATGGTCATACAGAGCCAGCGTGACAAAGTTTGTTTGTTTGCTGGCCAACCTCTTTTGTGGAATCCAGACAACAAAAATAGAGAATCTGTTTTCCTGATCGTCTTGGGCCGATCCACATAGATCCTGTGGGCTCGAACCACATCAAGGGAAGCTTCACCTGTAGACAGGTCTGACGCCTCAAAGGCCAGGACTACAATTTCCTCATTAATATGGAAACGGGAAACCACCTTTGGAAGGTAGCCTGCCTTGGTACGGAGGACCGCTCTATTCTTATAAAATACCAGATATGGAGAACGACATGAGAAAGCTGCCATGTCAGACATCCTGCGAGCTGAAGACATAGCCAGGAGAAAAAGCATTTTCGCCGTCAGCCATGTCAAGTCCACCTTATCCAAGGGTTCAAAGGGATGCGTCTGCAGTGCCCTGAGAACCAAAGACAAATCCCAGTGTGCTACCGGTGGGAGGAATGGAGGTTGCAGTCACAGTACCCACTGCATGAATGTTGTAACATCTGGCAGAGGAGCAATCCTGCGCTGAAACCAAACCGTCAAAGCCGAAACTTGGACTGTCAAGGTAGCCAGGCGAAGAACTAAGTCTAATCCAGCCTGGAGAAAAGAAAGTACTCTGGCCACCTTAAATATTTTAGGGTCATATTTCCTGTTGTGACACCACAGAAAAAATAACCGCCAAATCCTGTGATAGATGCGAGCAGAAGCAGGCTTCTTTGCTTTAAGCTTTGTCTGTATCACTGACGTAGAAAACCCCACGGCCTTTAACAAGGAAGACTCAAGAGCCAAGCCGTCAAAGCCAGCCGAGGTAAATTCTGGTAAAGACACGGACCCTACATTAACAGGTCCTGCCACAGAAACGGACTGTCTATTGATAGAAGTGTCAGATCCGAAAACCAATGCCTCCTGGGCCAGACAGGAGCTATTAGAATTATCCTGCCGCCTTCCTGTTTGAATTTCCTGATGACCCATGCACGGAAGGAGATTGGAGGAAACAGGTACCCTAACCTGAAGTTCCATTTCACTGCCAGGGCGTCCACGAAGACTGCTGAGGGGTCCCTTGTTCTAGACCCGTACCTGGGAACCTTGTGGTTGTGACGTGATGCCATTAGGTCTACGTCTGGTAACCCCCACCTTTCCACCAGGGTATGAAACACCTCCGGATGAAGAGCCCATTCTCCGGCGTGTACATCCTGACGACTTAGGAAGTCCACTCCCCAGTTGAGAACACCTGGGATGAAAATTGCGGATATCGCTGGAAGATGACCTTCTGCCCACAACTGAATCTTTGCCACCTCCCTCATAGCTGCTGGACTTCGTGTGCCTCCCTGATGATTTATATAGGCCACTGCCATCGCGTTGTCGGACGGAACTTGCACAGGCCTGTCCTGAAGAAGGTCCTGCATCAGAAGAAGTGCCTTGTGCACTGCCCGAAGTTCCAATACATTTATTAGCATATGGCCTTCTAGGTCTGTTCACCTTCTCTGGAAGGTGTGCTGACCCATCACCGCTCCCCATCCACGCAGACTCGCGTCTGTGGTGAGGAGTACCAATTCCGGGACTCATTATGGATGGCTCCTGTCTAAGCAAGTCGTCTACAGCCACCAGGCTAGGCAGAGACGAACCTCTGGGGAGACCGAATCATCTGACGTTTTATCTGATGATGCTGACCATCCCATTGAGCCAGGATCCACAGCTGTAGGGCTCTGGAGTGGAACTGAGCATAAGCCACCATGCTGAACATGGCTACCATGGAGCCCAGTATCTGCATAGCAAAGTGGACTGACACTACTTGCTTGCACAATAGACTATGCACTCGAGACTAATGCCATAATCTTGTCCTCCGGCAGAAAGATCCTCTGTTACAAAGAGTCCAGCAGTGCCCCCAGGTGCACCATTCGCTGGGTCGGTGACAGGGAAGACTTCTTCCAGTTGATCACCCATCCGTGCTCCTGTAAGCAAACAATAGTCATTCGGAGATGACATTGCAATATCTCTTGAGACTGGGCCAATAGCAGGAGGTCATCTAGATATGGCAGTATCCTGACCCCTGTCACCTGAGACAGGCCGTCATGACTGCGATTATCTATGTAAATACCCAAGGGGCTGTGGCCAGACCGAAGAGTAGAACCTGGAACTGAAAATGTTGCTGATCTATTGCAAACCCTCTGGTGGGATTCTGCAATCGGAACATGCAGATACGCATCCTGAATGTCTAGTGACACCATGAAGTCTCCCGGTTCCATTGCCAGCACGATTGACCGTAGAGTCTCCATCCAAAACTTCGGTACTTTGACAAATCTGTTGAAAGATTTTAGATTTAAGATAGGTCGGTGCGACCCATTGGGTTTTTGGATCAAAAACAAATTTGAGTAGTAACCCCTTCCCTGTTGCGTCACAGGGACTGGGACTATAACTCCTGAGTTGAGGAGGGTCCCCACAGATTCCTGGTAGCCCGACACTCTGACCGGGTCCCCAGGAAGTTTTGTTACCACAAACCTTTGAGGGGGATACTTTCAAAAAGTTATGACCTAGCCATGAGCAACCAGTTCCCGTACCCAGGAATCCGTAGTTGTCTGCCGCCAGGCCTGGGAGAACTGTAACAGTCGTTCTCCAACCCTGACCTCCTTCAGGGGGAGGCCCGCCCCATCAGACCGTAGGCTTACCGTCTGGCTTGGAAGCTGGGCGCTTGCCTGACCAAGCCCTTCTGGGTGGCCCTCTATGGGACTGACACTGTCTGGACGAGGGCTGTTTCTTAGTCTTATTTTGCAGCCGAAAGGACGGGATGATGACTGTCTTCTAGAAGTAAATGTGGATGGTAATTCTGCCGACCTGGTGGGGCCAGTGTAGTCATAATATCATCCAATCCTGGTCCAAACAACACCTTGCTTGCGAAAGGTAAGGACTCTAGAGCCTTCTTAGACTCTGGGTCTGCCTTCCAGGACCTTAACCATAGGATTTTCCGGGCTGCCACAGTGTTAAGCCAAGACCCTAGAGGCCATTATGCCTGCATCAATACCTGCTTTCCTCAAGTATACAGTCGCCTCCTGTATCTGATCCAGAAGGAACTTCTGTTCTCTTGTCGGGTCGACTATAGTCTCTGCCAGAGATCTAGTCCAATCTTCCATCGCCTTTGTCACCCAGGCTACAGCCGTAGCTGGACTGGTAATGGTTCCAGACTTTGAAAACATTGTTTTAAGATAACCATCTAGTTTCTTATCCGTACTTTCCTACAAGGCAGATGCTGCTGGAATAGGCAATGTAGCAATCGTACTCAACCTAGTGATATGAGCGTCTACTGTGGGGGAAACCTCCCATTTACAGCAGGCTCCTGGCGCATATGGATACCTAGCGGTTTACCTTTCTCGTGGGCGAAAAATGCTTGCTAGAGGTTTCCCATGCCTCTGACATGAAATTAGTCAACTGTCCAGAGTGGGGGAAATTAAGAGTTATGGTATAACATACCTTTGTTAACTCTTTTTCTTCGAGGTCCATAGGGTCCACAGAAATTACCTTGGGTATGTAGCTGGAGTGATCCAGGCACCAAACAGTTAACAAGCTTCAGATCCCAGGATGCCCTGGATCCCCCTCCATACATACCCCGCCCCTGGCTACAGGCAGTTAGTTTGTTATCAAGCCCAAGCAGGAAAGGAAAATTGAGAAGGAAGGAAGGACCCTTGTACTCTAGACACACTCTCTCTAAGAAGAGGGAATCATAGAAAATACAACAGAAAAGAATTTCCCAACAACAGGTGCATTAGGGTGTGTGTCCTGTTGACCCCTATGGACCTCGAAGAAAAAGAATTAAAGGTATGTTATACCATAACTCTTATTTTATTCTTCAAAGTCCATAGGGTCCACATAAATGACCTTGGGACGTCCCAAATATGTTCCCTTTAGCGGTGGGGACACCCCTGTGTATCAGCCGCAAGGAGAATTCTACGCCCATAAGGAAGCATCATGAGAGGCAAATGTGTCAAATGCATAAAATTTGACAAAGGTCTGGACGGAAGACCACGTGGTCGCCTTGCATATTTGTTCAGAAGAGGCACCACGACGAACCGCCCACGATGGTCCCACAGATTGAGTAGAATGCACTGTGACCGTGTTTGGAACAACAAGGTCAGCTTGTGTGTATGCTTGAGAAATTGTCATATGCAACCACCTGGCCAAAGTCTGTTTGTAAGCTGGCCAGGATCACTTATGACAGCCATACAACACAAATAAAGAATCTGACTTTCTAATGGAGTTGGTACAATCTACATAGATACGTAGTGCACGGACAACATCCAGTGATGCTTCAACAGCCGAAAGGCCTGAAGCTTGCAAAGCTGGAACCACAATTTCTTCATTCACATGAAACCGGGATACCACCTTAGGAACGTACCCGACCCTAGTACGAAGAACAGCTCTATCCTGATGGAATATCAAAAAAGGAGATCGAAAAGACAGGGCTGCCAAATCAGAGACCCTATGGGCAGAAGCTATAGCCAGAAGAAAAACAGTCTTGGCTGTCAACCACTTCAGGTCTACTGATTTCAGGGGTTGAAATGGAGGAGCCTGCAAAGTCTTGAGAACCAAAGTCAAAACCCACGGGGCTACAAAGGAAGGCTGAAACCTCAGAACACTGTGAAAAAATATTCTAACATCAGGCAATGGGGCGATCCTTCGCTGAAACCAAACTGAAGCCTGAAGCCAGAAGCCTGAACCCTGAGTGGCCAGACGGAGACCCCGGTCTAACCCAGCCTGAAGAAACGAAAGCACTCGAGAGACCTTAAAACACCTTAGGGTCACATTTCCTCAGTTCACAGCACTGAAAATATGAGTGCCAAATTCTGTATTAAATGAGAGTAGAGGAAGGTTTCCGTGCCCTCAACATTATCTGAATTACAGAATTGGAAAAACCTTTTGCCTTTAAGACGGAGGTCTCCAAAGCCATGCTGGCAAAGACAGACGAAGATTTGTGTATAGGCAGGGACCCTGTATTAACATGTCCGGCCTTAGAGGAAGAGGCCATGGAGTGTCTATGGAGAGACTCTGTAGAACAGTGAACCAATGGCGTTTGGCCCAGGCAGGAGCTATCAGTATTACTGTCCTGCTTTCCTGCTTGAATTTCCTGATGACCCTTGGAAGGAGGGAAAACGGAGGAAATGCATACGCCAGTCTGAAGTTCCACTTTACTGCCAGAGCATCCACAAACTCTGCTGCAGGATCCCTGGTTCTGGACCCGTACCTGGGGACGTTGTGATTGTGACTTGAGGCCATGAGGTCTACTTCAGGAAGACCCCATCTGTCCACAAGGCTCTGAAATACCTGTGGATGAAGAGCCCACTCTCCGGCATGAATATCCTGCTAGCTTAGGAAGTCCGCTTCCCAATTGAGGACTCCTGGAATGAACACCGCCGATATCACTGGGAGATGACGACATTCTGCCCAGACCAGAATGTTTGAAACTTCCGCCATGGTAGCCTGGCTCCGCGTGCCTCCCTGATGTTTGAGGTAGGCTACGGCGGTGGTGTTGTCGGATTGTACCTGGACAGGCCTGCCCGTCAGTAGTTCCTGACCCTGAACCAACGCCCTGAATACTGCCCTTAGCTCTAGGACATTTATGGACAGAAGACTTTCTCTTGTCATCCAATGTGTGTCGACCTGTCACTGCACCCCAACCGCAGAGGCTAGCATCGGTCATGAGGAGTACCCAATCTGGAAACCAAAATGAGCGACCCTTGTTGAGACGGTACGTCTGCAAACACAATGACAGGGACAGTTGCACTTCTGGTGAGAGACGAATCATCTGTGCCCTTATTGCGTGGTACTCCCCCCATTCCAGTGCGAGAGGATCAACCGCTGCAATGGTCTGGAGTGGAACTGGGCATATTCCACCATGTCGAAGGTTGACACCCTGGATCCCAGAATATGCATTGCCACATGAACAGATACTAACCGGCTGTGCAGAAGCCTGCGTATCCGTAGCTGAAGGGCCGCAATATTGTCCTCTGGCAGGTGTATTCTCTGTGTCAGGGAATCCAAGCGAGCCCCTAAATGCACCATCTGCTGCACTGGTAGAAGCGACGACTTCTTCCAATTTATAATCCAACCATGTCTGTGTAGACAGGCAATTGTCAGTCTGAGATGATGCTGCAATTCTTGAGGCGACTGAGCCAATATCAGGAGATCGTCCAAGTATGGCAGGATCCTGACCCCCTGGCACCTGAGGCAGGCCATCTTTATTGCCATGATTTTGGTTAACACCAGAGGGGCCGTTGATAAACCAAAAGGCAGTGCCTGAAATTGGAAATGTTCCTGCAGCACTGCGAACCTCAGGAAACGTTGGTGGGATGGTGTAATTGCTACATGAAGATATGCATCCTGAATATAAAAGGACACCATGAAATCCCCTGGTTCCATTGCCAAGACAATCGACCACAGAGTTTCCATACAAAACCTGGGCAAGTGGATAAATGTGTTGAGTCCTTTTAGGTTTAGAATAGGTCGGCAAGGTTTTTGAGTCAAGAAGAGGTTGGAATAATATCCCTTTCCTAGTTGATTCACTGGAAACGGGATTATTACCCCTGACATCAGCAGGGAGTGTATAGTCTGTTGGATTGCCAAGGCTTTTACCGAATCCGCTGCCAGAATCGTGCCAAAAAACATTTGCAGGGGACTTCTCCAGAAAGTAAGGGCGTACCCCTGGGAGATCACCTCCCGAACCTAAGCATCTGTTGTTGTAAGATGCCAGGCTTCGGAATACTTTAGAAGTTGGCCTCCTACCATGGGATCCCCCAGGGGGAGGCCCGTCCCATCAGGCTGCAGGTTTAACCTCAGACCTGACAGCCGGACGTCTGTTTAGCCAGGATTTCTTAGACTGTGGTTTCCTGTGAGAACTGTCTCTAGAGGAAGACTGACCTCTTGCTTTTCCTTGCAGCCGAAAGGCTGACTGCTTAGGTCTAGCAGTGGATGCCGAAGGTAGACCAGCTCTTTTAGAGGCTGCCACCGTAGCAACAATCTTGTCTAACTCTGTGCCAACAAAATGCCCCCCGTGAACGGAAGGGATTCCAGGGCTCTCTTAGACCCTGCATCTGCTTTCCAGTCTCTCAGCCAAAGGGCTCTCTGAGCCACAACCGAGACCACTGATGCTTTAGAGCAGGGGTCTTCAAACTTGGCCCTCCAGCTGCTGTGGAACTACACATCCCAGCATGCACTGCCATAGTTTTAGCATGCTGTTATATCAAGAAGGTGGTAGTGCATGCTGGGATGTGTAGTTCCACAGCAGCTGGAGGGCCAAGTTTGAAGACCTATGCTTTAGAGGATAATATACCAGCATCCAAAGCTGCCTCTCCCAAGTAGGATGCCGCCTCCTTAACACAGGAGATAATAGTCAGCTGTTCCTTGGAAGCTTCTGGAAGAGCACTTTCCAGTGTCTTCATCCATTCCTCAATGGCTTTGGAAACCCAAGCTGTAGCCATGGCTGGGCGAGTAACAGCACCTGATAGAGAAAAGACTGCCTTAAGACAGGCTTCAAGTTTCCTATCTGTGGGACAATTAAGAGAGGATGCAGATGGTATAAGCAATGTGGCGCGCCTAACCAGATGTGCCACATGTGCATCCACTAATGGAGGAACTTCCCATTTAGTGCACTGATCCAATGGAAAGGGGTATATAAGGCTTCCACCTTTTTTGTAATATGGAATTTCTTATCTGCCGAATTCCATGCTTCCCGCATAAGATATGAAAGGTGCTCAGATTTGGGAAACTCAGGTATTATAACCCTCCGACGTTAAAATCTTGTAGTCTTTCTTTGTACTGGCTCTTCCTCGTTAATGTTTAGCACAGCCTTGACCACCCTAATCAGATAAGGGACATCTGCTGCTGGAAAATGGTCTTCCTCCTCTGAGGGGATTCGTGAGAGAAACCCTGTGTACCCCCCTCATCAGAAGCTGTACCAGAATCTGAAAGCTGGATGGTGTGCGAGACCGACCGCCTTCTGGTGTTTGGCTGTACTGGCCTAGTCGCCTGCTGTGGCTGCTGAAAAGCTGCTAAGGACGAAGCCACATTCTGACCTGAGTGAGCATACATGTCCATCCAGGACGGCCGCATCGGGGGCAAAACCATAGTAGCTGCCGAGGGAACCCCCACATTGTGGCCGGCCCAGGGGCCGCCAATCTGTCTGCAACCTGGGCCATAATCTGGGAAAAGGAAGCCCAAGGGGGCTCCTGCCCAGAAGCTGGTAGATTTGACTGATGTGGCAACTCCTTAAAACAGTGGCCACATAATCCATCCTTTATGAAATCCTGTAGGGATAACACCGCTTTGTAGGCAACACATGACACCAGCACAAGAGCATCAGCCACCTGTCTTTCAGCTTCTTTGGACATAATATCTCTAGTGATATGCAAAGTCTGAGTACAAATGTGACAATGTTTCACACCCAATATATACCACAGGTGTAGCAGAGGGTCAATGAGGAGAAAGAGCAGTGATAGATTATGACAGAGTTATTTAGAAAAGGCAGCATAACACAGCAGATTTCAAAAGTCACATACAATACACATAGATATAGTTAATATATATTATAAATATATGCACTAAGCTCTTTAGCAACTACTGATAGCCCATGTAATATAAGGAGCTCTGTATGACCTGATCACCGCAGGAGAGATATAGAAGGAGACTGACCCAACCTCCTGAGAACCCAGCCTCCGAGAGCACATGAGTGGTCTCTGGCCGACTCAGAGGGAAGGAGGAGCAACCAGGACGTAGGAAGATTGTAACTGAACCAGCATCTGGGGGGGGGGCCTGACAGGGGATAGCGTACCTCCCCTTATGCTGTATGGATCCGCCTGGCACACTGGCCGACACCATCAAGCCCCTGACTGTCAGGATCCCTCATGTCCCGGTGGTCTGGCGCCGGTGACCGTTTTCACATGGCTCTGCACTACAGCGTCCTCCAGCGAGTCTCCACCGCCATAGGCACGAACTGCCACACGGTTCCAATGCCGCGGGGAACACTTTACCTGCATCCCAAATGTTCCCGGTTGCAGTCCTGGGCTGGTTAAGTCCTGCCAAAATCACCAGTACCCTCAATGGTGTTGTGGCCTGGCGGGGGAAGACAGATCGGCGACACGGATGTCTATCCAAACGCTTAGCTGCTTCAGGTTCTCCCCTCCATCAGCACTCGCCGCTACTACTCGCTGTCGCAGTCCCACTGTCCGCATGGTGCTCCTGCACCAAACAGCAAAAAACTAACTACCTGTAGCCAGGGTCGGGGTATGTAGGGAGGGGGACCCAGGGCATCCTGGGAGATGAAGCTTGTTAACTGTTTGGTGCCTGGATCACTCCTGCTACATACCCAAGGTAATTTCTGTGGACCCTGAAAAAGAAATAGCCTTTAGTCATGGCCTGACGTCTTAAGACCACCTCTTTAGATGCTGGTGTGACCTCCTCCTCCTGAATATTAAGGACAGACCTCACACCCCTTACCAAAGAGGGAACATTCACCAAAGATTGGTGGTTCTCCTTTACCTAGACTGACTCCGAAGTCTGAGAATCCTCATGCGATGAGAAGGTTGATTCCGACTCCTGAGGCAACACATGGTGACTCTTATGCCCCCTCTTCCTTACCCCACCGGTCTTTCCACCTGCGGAGAGGCTGAAGAGGGTAGTATCGCCTGGCTGGAGTGAGCAGTCATATCCCAACAGGGATTCATGGGGGGTAAACACTTAGGAATGCTGTGGGATCCCCATAGCCTGAGGTACCCCCTCAGCTGGAGCCCGTATCTCCATTGCCCTGCCTATCAAATAGGACAGGACTTCCGGTGTGATGGCCATCCATGAAGGCCCTGGTGCTGATGCAGGTGTACCAGTACCATACGTACTAAGTTCCAGTTTGCTACAGGTCTTTCAAAACCCATTCAGATTCATGTCTTGCTCAGACAAGCCTGCGGCACAGAACTTACAGAATATCAGCACCGGAGGACTCACATCCTTATCTTCTGACATAATAAAATGTACATACAAGATATACTATCAGTGACACACACCCTGCCTCAGAGGGACAAGGAGAAACACAGTGATAGCAGTAACTGACAGTCTCAGAAACCATAGACAGTGTACACACAGCAGCTGGCACACAGTCGCATTCCATGCAAAAAGACGCGCAATTGCTACTGCAATGTGGACTCAATCAACTAAACCGGCCCCTGGAGGGGGATGGAAGGATATAGAGTGCACTATATGCCAAACCCAATGGAGAGGTATATAGAGAGACCAACCAAAACCTCTGAGACCAACTGCTACAGCCGTGAACAGACACTAAACTGCGTGCGTCTCACACACGAGGTGGTCATTTATACCAGACGAGGGAATCCTGCCCGGAAGTTGGCGTCTGGGGGGAGGAGCGGCCGGGGTAGCGCCTTATCTATCCTAAGCTGCAATTCTGACGGCTGGGATACGCTGCACTACAAGGTAATAAGACGTTGACTAGTGCACTCCAGTGCCTCTTACCACCCGTCGCCGGCAATAGACGATATGACCCCGGCCGCCTTAGTGAGGAATAGTTTTTTCAGAAAGTCTTTCACCAGCAGCGGCCTATGGCGCGTCTCAACACCAGAGGCTAGGGACTGCTTGCGCATGATTCCCAGAGAGGAATCCTTACCTAACATCTCCGTTGACCCGACCACGGTCCCAGACCTCAGCGTCTTCTGGCCGAAAGCTAAGCCGTGCTGAGGCCTGCTGAGAACCTCAGGTCACGAAGCGGTCTGGTGTTTCGGTGGAGGTAGGTGGAGGCACAGTAGAGCGTCATTACTGGCGCTAGTACCGCCAAACTCTTGAAGTTTCACAACTTAAGGTAAAACATAAAATAAAAAAAGCTTAGCACTGCCTAGCAGTCCCACTGTTATAGCAGGTTTGTCTTGCCGCACAACAAACAAAACAACTGAGTGCCTGTGGATGGGGGCGGGGGATATAGGGAGAAGGACCAGTGCATGCTGGGAGCTCCAGAGCTTTGCTGTTTGGTGCAATGGACGCTGTCCAACTATATATCCCAAGGTAATTCCTGTGGACCCTATGGAACCCGAAGAAGAAATACTGGCTGCTTCTGCATGCAGTGCCCAAATACTGGGCAACTTTGTTTTTAGAAAGAAATCTCTGTACATTTTAAATCCGCCCCAACTGCAGTGCAACATGGTTTTGCCAAAGGTGCAAAATTGCCCTTTATTTGCTCCTTACTCTGCATAAACCCCTTTGTGTGTAACTTGATAGGCTGAATATGGGGTCAGCTCACAGCACGAATGCTGCCACTGCGTGTTGGTGCCAGGTCTATTTTAAGATTAATTATGTTTGAGAGAGAAGGCACTACAAAAAATAAAACCAAGCTTCAACAAAAGATTAGATAGAATACGAGTTATAGATTCTTTGAGAAACTTTTGTAAAATTAACAATATATCCATAACATTTTAATACCTTTATAGCAGAAAAATATACCCTTCTACTAAACTGTACATTGCTACAGCTAACTACATTGGAGTTATTTTTTCTGTACCCAGGAACAGCACATTTACATGTCAGACTGCCTCACTGGGTGGCTAAATTATATCGGTCAGTGGTTTCATTAATTGCAAGTCTTTAACTGTAATCTCCTTCCAGTGAGAAGACAGCATCTTAGTAAGTAATGGGGCTGAGGTCTTTGCTAAGCTCTTCCTATTGTTGTTTTCACAGAGAATGGGCTTATAAATGAGCTTGTAGGTATGTGAGGCTCTGTGGTCCTTCACTGTCGTCTCTATGGTCCTTCTCTGAAGTATGCAGGTCATAAATCAACCATTAATTAACCATGTGTCACATGATGCTCGCTGGCTAAGCATCATGGGAGAATATAGATTAGCAATGACTGTTATAGACCCAATGGCTGTCAATTCTTTACATTACACTAAACTAGTGCTTCCCAAACTTAGACCTCAGGGCACCCTATAACAGTCCATATTTTAACTATCTACATGTTTTTACGCAGAGCTGGTTGAATCAAAGTATTGATTAAGTAATCCGTGCTCAAGCATGGCTTTCCTTAAAACCTGGATTGTTAGGACAGAGTTGCTAAACAATACCCTATATAGTCCTACTTGCTCAAAACACAACAATGCAGTGCTAGTTGCAGTCTGTTTCATAGCACTTGGTTTCCCTCATATTTATCATAGACATCTAGATATTCAGCTGTGTACAGTGCTGCCAGTGCAGCATAAGAATAAATAAGTCTAGCAAGCCCCCACAGACTAGCTATCCTTCATTTCCCTGTTTCAATCCGCCCCCTCCCAGCAGCCAGTCTTTTGTGCTTGCGATTTCAGCACAGTTATTAATCTATCAGCCACAGATGACTGCTCCACTTTATCTTAATTTCAGGACAATAAACGGAGCTGTTTCTGTGTGACTTGTCCCTACCCCGTCAAAGGGGCTCTCGGCGGGTGACTAATTACAAGGGGTGCGGCGAGTAACTCTCTCTGGTAAATGGGAATTCGGTGTGCGGAGGGTTTGTTGCTTTTGCAGGTGTCAAAAGCATTTTAGTAGTGTGCCTGTGAGGGGAACTTGTAACGCTGTAGCATTCTCCTAAGAACAATCTCTGCATGCCTGGCATTTCACAGGAAGCCGTTAGAGGTTGCGTTATTGCAAAAGTTCACAAGGCCCAGTCTGACCTTGAAAGATATTTCGTACTGCTCTCCTCCCCAAATCTCCAGCCCCGGATCATATCCTCCGAGCTCCCAGAACCATTTTCTGTCTACAGCAAATAATCCGCCAGCCATAACCGGAGACCTACAATGAAAGCAAATGTAATAGAGATTCAGCACACAGACAATAAATTTTCTGGGTCAGGTACCTTGCCTGCCCTGCTGGCAAACACAGCAGGTTCATTTGTATTATATGGCTGCTATCTGGGGGAGATTCTTTCACTCTGCAGAGTATTTCTGTCAGTTAATCCCGCTGCTGCTGGAAACGCTTACGACAGATTGTAACGCTATGCATTGCTGAGCCTAAAGGCCACAAAAGGGACACATTTTAATTACTTAGATTTCTGTGTTAGAACTGATAAAGCAACAGCTGTCTTGGACTGTAACAGAACATTCTTTGGCAGACATCAAGAGCGCAAGTGTGTTGGCCCTTAGTAAATACTTTTACGGCCATTAGGCAACGTTTATTGGTGCTAGTCATCCTGACTTCTGGTAACACCAGAGTTACTTGTGATTCTTTCAAAACTAAAGCTGGGTACACACTGACAGATATATCGCCTGCACCATTGAACGGGCGATATATATCTTTACTTCATCACCGGGTGTGTACAGCGGATATGTCTGTTAACAATGTAATTCACAGACATATCTGATCTGCTGTGCAGCACAGCAGATGGCCGTGCTGGTGTATATGGGCGACCTGCCGATCGCCCATAAACATTCTGCAGGGATCCGACGGTGACTAACAGCTCAACTGGGCGGGCAATATAAATACCCAACCAGTTGAGCTATCCGGCACATAAGGAAGACAATTGGTAAGTGTGTATACTCTTACCAATCGTCGGATAGGTCAACTTAGTGTGTACCCAGCCTAAGAGACATATTTTCAAAAGTAGCACAAGAAGAAATTTATCAGTGCCAAAGCATTTTTATTTTGGCATAATCTTCAGTCACTCTTAACCCCCATATACTTAATAATATGATGCCAGATTGTTTCGCTGCAAACCCTGACTTATTTTTGAGGGTTCATTATTCCTGACTAAAATAGTTGGTGAATATACATTTAAAAGGTTACCACTACAAAACCAAAGGGTTTTGTCGTGCCCAGCATCCACGGCCTCCACTGTATGTGCAAACACAAGAGGCCTAGTTGACCATATATTCTTTGCCATTCACTTATTCAAACAGTGTCAGGTAACCAAGGCTACACTAATTAGGTAATTAGGGATATTATAACTACCGTTCTGCAGCACAGTGAAAAGTGACAAGCCATTTAGGCTAAACATCAACTTTGGCTTTGCAATGCAAGGACATTTAAAGATATGCAGGTTCAAAGACATATTAATCATCTACAAGTATGCCACCAGCATTCCTGTAAAGAGGGAATTTTCCCCAATATATTTCTTTAGTTCAGAGGTTCCCAAACTTTTCTGAATCACGGCGCCCTAGAGTATGTAGTGAAGTAGTACAGAGACGTAAATTGTGCTTACCGGTCATCCTTAGGTTCAGTTATGTGTTGGTGGACAGTTTTGCGCTTCTATTTGTCCACATATTTACATTAATCTTTGACCATAAAGAATTTGATTTGGTGCTGGACCACCAACCTGAGGCACCCCTGCAAGTGTCCCGAGGCACCCCAGGGTGCCGCGGCGCACAGTTTGGGAACCACTACTTTAGTTGATAGCACATTACCTGCTACAAATCTGTTGTACTTCTGACATTAGATAACATTTATAATTCTGTACAGCGACCCACTGAAGCGTGAAGATGTAATCAGGTCAATGTCTTAGGAGCACTATAGAGACAATAGAGTAACACTGCTTTGCCACTGAATACAGTATGAAAGGCAGCTTGTGTAAGTAATGTGTAATGGGTCCCTTTATAAAGATTTGCCTGAAGAGATTTGAGACGGTTCAAAGATGTGTTTTTTTAAAACACCTTTAACCGATTTCTATTGCAACAGGCTCCCCCAGCTGTTTAATATTTCAAATCTACTGCTGTATCTGAGAAATACAACAACCAATTCTATGACTGTGTCTGATGAAAACGCAAAGTTCTGAAACCATTATTACAACAACCTTGGAAAAAAACATTATTCCAGACAAGCAAAATTAAACATGAAAAAAAAAAGAAAAAAAGAATATTTTATTCATAACGAACGAGTCAATCAAACCTTTTCAGGACTGTAGTTGGAGAATAGAGTGTTATACATTGTGCTCGATCTAAATAACCTGTAGAGAATGCACTTAGAATCCCATTATGCAGATAATGATTCAATTAAGTGATCACAGGGTCTAAACTTTGCATCTTTTAAACAAAGGGATGGACAAAAGCCGGTTGTCATAGAGACTGAAAAAAACATTCTAAGGAGTGGAACTGGTATTCACACGCAAGGACACCATTGACTGTCAGAATGCGATTAAACGCTAGCCGGTATCAGCGGATGGCATGATGAAGGTAGGATAATGGCACATTCCATGTTTATAGTAACATGTTGAACTCCACCCGATACCACATGTTTAGTTTTGGCTTCTTCTCGAAGCACCACAGACCAATAGAACTACACTTTTGTAAAGGAAATGGAACAATTAAATTTAACTTTAGTAACATTGTGGAATAAATGCAACTGAAACTCACTCGAAAGGCTCACTGGGATCAGAGATCTGTAACTCAGGAGGGATGGGGATCCGCTTGTAAAACATCTCCCAGTCAAAAGCCCCTCGCATGGCGTCACCGGCTTGTGTTTCATACCCGAAGTTGTCATGGTCGATGACATCGATCATTGGACACACAATGGTCTTGCGGTTTTGTGCTATACGGTCTGCAAGAGGAGAGAGATTCATTTTAGACAAGTCCAAGCCTGGCTCGAAGCTAATGTGGATTAACGGTCATCTCTCTATCAGGAAATTAGAACACTGAACTCTGGAAATAAAGCAATGAGCTGTTTGTACATAATCTACCTTGTAGGAATGGATTTAGGTCAGACATTCAGCCAACAGTGACACATGCCAGTTCTCTCAGCTGCTGCCTCACAGCAACCACTCTCTGGAGAAAAAGGACTTTGTAGTTTGAAAAGAAGCATTAGCCTAAAACATGCTAGTAATGGCAAATGTGACATTTAGTGCACTATTCCTTGGTAAAATAGTGGTGACTACTGTACATGATGCAGCAGAAGTTAGGTAGTGTTATATAAATAAATGTAGTTCTCTATGTGTCCAGCAGAGGGGGGTGGTCTCACCGAGCAGTGGTGGCAGCCAGTTCACATTGGCTTCACAGTGCGAGTCTAGGAAAGTGATGACTTCTCCAATAGCCACCGAGGCCCCCAACATGCGAGTACGTATGAGGCCTTCTCTCTTCTTGGTGCGGACTATTCTCACCTTCGGGAAGTTCACCATGTAATCTTCTAGACGCTTCTTCAGGTGCTCTAAAATAGAAGCAGCAGCATTCAGATCACACAGCAGTGGTCAGCTTCCGGCGACCTGCATGCATCCTCCTGACCAGGAATGCTTTTACCACCTTCAGACCGAAATCTCGAATCTGAGTACCCTTAAGGAACACACAGCCTATGGTTTAATGCAGTGTTTCCAAAACATAGTCCTCATGGCATCCTAACAGTGCATGTTTTCCAGATGATTTAACACAATAGATCTACAGGTGGTACTAATAATTCCTGAGGATACCATAAAAACACGCAATGTTCGGGTTCCATGACGTTTAATGAGACTTCCCACTCAGAAACCAACCAATCGCCTCTGTACATCCCATATTTGCCATCAATTTAAAATCTTTTTTCATGAACACTTTAGAATTGGGTAAATCTAAGACCCCATGAGCTGCGCTGGGTCTGCCGACCAATTAACTAAATACTGAGGACCCAATGAGGGTGGAAACAGCTCAGGCCAACAGCAGTGGACCCAGGACTACACAATTGCGCAATTCATTTTATTTATTTTTAAGTGCATGTTCCTGAGCTAAAAGCTTTAATTTGCAACCATTCTCTTTACAATAGAGGAGCAAAACTTTCAGTAATTATTGTGCTTTTTCACAGGTAACATAACTAATTGTACTTATCACCACTGATCCTGAAGAAAACTTGAACTCATTAACCTAAAAGTTATAAGGACCACCGATCCAGATGATAAACCTAAATATTACATAAAGTTTTGATGACTAAACGGGATTTATAGATTAATTCACATGAAACAAAAAGCACATAAATGATTTATCCCATCGTCGTCCTCTTTTAAACACAACATTCTACATACACACTAAAAGACACTTGTATCCAAGTACATTCCAGCGAAATATATTACTCCTCATCAGTGCAGAAGATCCCTCTCACCTCCTGAACTCTGGAGCTAATGGGTTATTCTGCAAAGCACCTTATTCTATTTTTTTTTTTGGAACGAGGTTTTATTTTATTTTCATTTAACATTTATACAGTAAAATGGTTAATCACAGTACCCAAACAATAAATCATCACAAATTAAAACCTTATTTATCAAATTACACGTTACATAAAGGGTTTATTTTTTGCCTATTCTAGATATTTTACATCCATTTTTAGAAAAAAAATATATAACTCATCACTTCTTATTTTAAAATGTTGTTTTCTGGACTCAGCTGTTCCTCTAGAGCCGTTTACCGACACGGGGGCCACAGCTGAGCTGCACACAAGTAGATCGCTTTGCAGCCAAAACCTGTTTTCGCTCTGTGCAGGCTCTGGAGCCGTGTGCACGCAAGTAAAGGCAATGAAGAGCAGTGTGCTACTTAGCTGCATCACCGTTTGCAGGTGAAGAGATGTAAATGGGGGCAACTTAGGTGATGGCACGTAGGCAAAGATTAGTGGTCATGTATAGATGGAATTGTGGGCAAAATTTTGGTTACATTAAACGGACTCAACGCCCATATCATTTGCGGTAGTCCTGGTTTAAGAGTGATCGGAGCAAAGTCATGATTAGAATAGAACTTAGCAGTGTAAGGTAAAAAATAAGTGAGCCAGAAATTACCATGCAAATCTCCCAATTGAAACCACCCCAAAGGGGTGACTGTACTAAGCAGCATCTTGCTTTTCTTCATGTTTAACAGAGACATTTTAAATGTCAGTAATGTTAAAAGCAAAACATGGCGCGTTTTGCTTTTAATATCATTGCTGTTTTAAATTTACGTGGTTAAATTCGTTGAAAAGTTGTGGCTTGAGAAGCTGATGTTTGGTCTCCAGAGACGAAGACCTGTCTAATTTTATCACTTTTCTTATTCACCCTTTTTTGTCATCAGAAGAGTAGCAAAGAGGGTTTCTGTTCAGTAGACTCAGGTGTGACCATGTGTAGGCAAGTTTGAAGTTGAAAGAGATTGCACAAAATATAACCAGATCAAGCATCTAAATGTTCAGAACTGCACAGAGTAGTGAATGGAGTCTCTTGGTGGACCGATTCTGGAAGATTTTAGTGCCAATTACGCCATTATATGAAGTTGTGTTCACACAGCCAACTTGTAAATAGATGACAGAATATTTCAGTTTAATAGTAACGTGAAGCTCAAAGAAAAGCAAAGACAATGAGAACTACAGTACATCAGATATACAGGAATTTTGCTGCAACTTTGGACAGCATTAAAAAATACAGAAACCATTTTATAAACGGACATTCCTTAGGTAGGAAGGACAGTTGGCAACAATGATTAACCTTCTGCCTGTGTTGTGAAAGCCAACCATATTGGTCCTCTGAAGGCATAACACATAGGATGAACGCTCTGCAAATATATCGCAAAACAAGAAACCGCAGATATCGTATTTTCATAATATTGGATCAGCTCAAAAACATGGCTACTTTCATACTCTTTAAATGATACCCCTTTCACACTGCCGTTTCAACTTGGGTTGCGGCTCGGTGTGAAAGGGTCCCCGAAAAAAAAACGGGTCCAGTGAACAGGCAATCCAACCCAGGTAGCTTGCATGGTTGACACAGGAACGGGTGAGCCAGGTCATCTGACCCGGGTCACGTTTACAGCATAGGGAGAGGCTGTTTCCAGGAGCTTGGAGATGATGTCATCTCCAAGCGCTGGCAGAACAGTTCCACTGCTCCCGTGTGCAGTGTAAATGGCGTCCACCTGAAAATAACCCAGGTGTGAAAAGGCCTGTCCCGGGTCTGACCGATATTGGAATAGAACCGGGATTTTGGTGTGAAAGGGGTAAAATTAGTCCATTGTAATATTAAAAATCCTATATAATTTAGGAAAATATATTGCAATTTCCCCATATATGCATAAACAAGCATCCCTTCATGTTTAACATGAAGAGCTAAAACAGGCAGGGCCAACATTAACCACGCAAGCCTAATAGACATTGCAATACACAAGTCCTGCCCTAGAATAGTCTACAAGTCACACTATCCAATATATAAAGAGCATTTCTGCTGTACAAACGCATTCTTGCAGCAGCTGCCATTCCTCTTTTATCCCCGAGGACTACTTCTAGGCTTGGCTAAAGGAATTCAAGTAACCATACAAAAAATATCTCCATAAATAAAATACATTTCTTCTACATAGGTTTTTACTATTATTTACAGAGCAGACGTCCTTCCACCGCTGACTTACACTGCTCTGCAAAGCTATTTTTCTCTCCTCTAATGCTTAAAAAACAAACAAATAACTGTATAAACTTTTTCCTCCTACGGTTCTCTGGGGGCACCATGGCAGACATTAAAGCTTTACGGTTTTAATAATTTAGAAGCTGTGTGTGGCTTTCAAGGAATAGATATGGCACGTCTGGGTCTCAGTGGGGAACGGAGAGATCAGATACATGATCTTTGCCAGAGATTTCAGCAGCTACAGTAAAACTTGCAAAAGCATAAAGATATAGCAAAATAATTAGGTATGGGCACATTAAATGTATTAACTTTAAATTAGGAGTTCATGAAGTCTAGTCTTACTCTTTCAGAGAAGGTAATTTTTTCAATTAAAGTTGAACCGTCACATACAGTAAATAGCCATCGATTGACCTGAACCAGTATTTAGCCTTCCAATTCACGAGGATCTGAAGGCAGATCTTATGTTGTGTACACACTTTTTCATATATCGTTCAATCGACAAACTATATATCGCGAGTGCATCGACGGGTGTGTACAACCACAATATGTCTGAACTACATCATTCACAGATATATCAGGTCGGCCGTGCAGGACAGACGATGCATGTGTGTACGTACAATCTGCCCACCGCCCAGACACTGGCTGCAGAGACCGCCGACACAGACAACTCAACTGGACGGGCAAATTTAAATGCCCGACCTGTTGTGATGTCAGGCCAGAAATATCGAGCAGCCGATTAGTAAGCTATACACACTAACCAATCTGCCACTCTGATCGGTCTGATGACCGATCCTTTTTCCTAGTGTGTACCCAGCATAAGGTATAGGCCCCTCTAGACAGGTAGAGATATTTCCGACAACACCATTTAAATTCAGCAACGAAGTACATTTATAGCATAATCTGCTTCTTAATAATATCAACTATGCGGGCCATACATCTACGGTCCGATTCCCCTTTCTGCCAACACTGTTCAGACGATCAAAACCGCCGACACATGGACACAGATGATCGGCTATCTGTCGGCAGATAGGGGAAAAACAGCATGTTCAAATTCCCGGACGCGATCATATTTTGGTTGAGACTGGCAAATCAAAAATTTCCAACTTGTTGGATTTCCCAGACCCCGACAGAATGAGGAATTGGGGCAATCCATCTCAGCTGATGTATGGGCCCCATTAGCTTGAAACATTTGAAAAAGTTACATTTTGAATTTTAGTAATAACTTGCATTTATTTATATTTTTATGAAATAGCTGGTAATGATGTTTAAAATTATGCGTCTGAGGAAGCCCACTTGGGAGAGTAAAGCAAAAAGATACAAAGATACCTAAATGTTAGCAGAAGTATCATTATTAATATTCTCTATTTAAATAGTGCGGATATATTCCATGGAGCCATACGGTTGAAGAATTGTGGTGCAGGTAAAGTAAAGCTTACTATCTACTACTACAGTGCTATCTCTAGAGATGGCCTTCCCCAAATCATGAGGAAAATATATGTAACATAGACGGCAGTGGTACACCCTCTACGGCAATCCTACAGCAGGAAATATTCACTGAAAAATGGCTTTATTTAAATAAAGCCATTTATTTTAAACCAGGACAGTAAAAGGAGTACATTTTATCCATGTGTGTTTTTTAACGTTCTCTTTTTACCTTTTGTCATGTTTTTTTTGATAGCAGAAACAAAAGGACAATGCAGGGCTTCCAGTCCCATTGTGCTTGTTTGAACAAGAAATCTGAGTCATGCATATGCACCAAGACTGGTCAGTTGATGCTGCAAGAACTACTACTGCCGCTATCAGAGAGTATGACTGAGCTGCCCCAGCGATATTTTCCAGTAATGGGAAACCATCCATATTGCCACTTGCTAATAAATGTGCACCCCCCCTCAATTACCATACAAAACTACAGCTCAACTTTTACATATTTATTCCCATATGTGAGGAACAGCTGCTTCACTGAACACACACTTACATTATAAGTTTAGTTTTCAGTTTATACATTTTCATTGTGACCTTTTAAATAAGAGTAATCAGTAAAGTTTAATAGAATATTTATGCCATATACAGTAATACTGCAGAGTATGCTTAAGACAGCCACAATTCCCCTAATTAGATAACCACGCCAAGCTATGCTGCCCTTAACTGTGATATACAAGGTGTTTATGGGTCCAACAGGTTGCAATTAGAACTTAAGCACCGGCTGTCCCATTAAGATTCTAATCAGCGATGAAGGGCAACGTGCAGCAAAAGGGCAACCGAATAGATCTGAGAGCGCTCTACCGTCCTGCCATCTTTGGGGACGGAACAGACAGGAGGTCTGCGGAAAAATAAGGAGGCTCTCAGGGAGGCAATTAGGGTTCTGGCAGAGAGAGCGCAGCTAAATAATTTACTCTGATTGCTGGGAAAAAAAGAAACAGCTGTTCAGATTTAGCATGGAGAATCTTACATTGATAGAGCTGCCAAAGCTTATAAAATTATTTATCAGACAAAGAGAAATAAATAAGAGTTGTCCTGATTGCCACAGCTACTGTGGGTGGGCGGAGATCCAGGGTTAAACCGAGCAGCTTTTCTGTAAACCACTGGTTTTGTAACATGGACACACTTGACAGCAAAATGATCATCGAATGGATGACTGGAACCCTATAATCTTTACACATGTCCACATATGCTGTAGCATTGTGCAATCACATTTTCTTGTTTGTTTGTTTTACATTAATCCCTGTTGCAGACAAGATCGCAAACTAATTTCCTTAACACAAGCACTCACCACAGCCAGTTTAATCAGATGCAGAATGGGAGAAAACTACTGCAACCTAAGTAAATCCTAGTTGGAATCAAACCCAAGGCCCATTTTAGAGTTACCCATGTCCCCATTATAGTCAGATTGCGCGACTATCTTAGTCCACAGCCTCACCGTCTAAGCCGGATTAGAATGGCTGTGGGGAAGTGAGTACACCAGTTTTAGCCAAAGTAGTCAAAGAGGGGTTCACAGGGTCACCACAAGCAACGGTTTTTCCATGGGGTGGGGGAGCTCTACTCATGGAAGAGAAAGACCAGAGAGAGAGGGCGGGGGGGAAGAACTGCCAGAGAGAGCAAGAGAGAGGGGGAAGAACTGCCAGAGAGAGCAAGAGAGAGGGGGAAGAACTGCCAGAGAGAGCAAGAGAGAGGGGGAAGAACTGCCAGAGAGAGCAAGAGAGAGGGGGAAGAACTGCCAGAGAGAGCAAGAGAGAGGGGGAAGAACTGCCAGAGAGAGCAAGAGAGAGGGGGAAGAACTGCCAGAGAGAGCAAGAGAGAGGGGGAAGAACTGCCAGAGAGAGCAAGAGAGAGGGGAAAGAACTGCCAGAGAGAGCAAGAGAGAGGGGAAAGAACTGCCAGAGAGAGCAAGAGAGAGGGGAAAGAACTGCCAGAGAGAGCAAGAGAGAGGGGAAAGAACTGCCAGAGAGAGCAAGAGAGAGGGGGAAGAACTGCCAGAGAGAGCAAGAGAGAGGGGGAAGAACTGCCAGAGAGAGCAAGAGAGAGGGGGAAGAACTGCCAGAGAGAGCAAGAGAGAGGGGGAAGAACTGCCAGAGAGAGCAAGAGAGAGGGGGAAGAACTGCCAGAGAGAGCAAGAGAGAGGGGGAAGAACTGCCAGAGAGAGCAAGAGAGAGGGGGAAGAAATGCCAGAGAGAGCAAGAGAGAGGGGGAAGAACTGCCAGAGAGAGCAAGAGAGAGGGGGAAGAACTGCCAGAGAGAGCAAGAGAGAGGGGGAAGAACTGCCAGAGAGAGCAAGAGAGAGGGGGAAGAACTGCCAGAGAGAGCAAGAGAGAGGGGGAAGAACTGCCAGAGAGAGCGAGAGAGAGGGGGAAGAACTGCCAGAGAGAGCGAGAGAGAGGGGGAAGAACTGCCAGAGAGAGCGAGAGAGAGGGGGAAGAACTGCCAGAGAGAGCGAGAGAGGGGGAAGAACTGCCAGAGAGAGCAAGAGAGAGGGGGAAGAACTGCCAGAGAGAGCAAGAGAGAGGGGGAAGAACTGCCAGAGAGAGCAAGAGAGAGGGGGAAGAACTGCCAGAGAGAGGGGGAAGAACTGCCAGAGAGAGCAAGAGAGAGGGGGAAGAACTGCCAGAGAGAGCAAGAGAGAGGGGGAAGAACTGCCAGAGAGAGCAAGAGAGAGGGGGAAGAACTGCCAGAGAGAGCAAGAGAGAGGGGGAAGAACTGCCAGAGAGAGCAAGAGAGAGGGGGAAGAACTGCCAGAGAGAGCGAGAGAGGGGGAAGAACTGCCAGAGAGAGCGAGAGAGGGGGAAGAACTGCCAGAGAGCTGTTTGAGTGAGAAGGTTAAATAGTTTCCAAAGACAGAGGAAGAAGAAAATTATATTGTGAAGGGCAGTGCTCAGTAAAAAAAACAAAGAAAAAAAACACAATAGGACACAGCTACAGTGATGTGTCATTAAGGGAAAGCCAGAATAGAAAAAGTCAGATGCACAGCGTGTCAAAAAACGACAGCTAACAGGAAAGGTGACAGGTGACAGAGACCAGCAGCCATCATCTTCCCGTAGAAGACCCAGAAGGGCAAGGGAACTGTCACTGCCATTCATATTAAGTCCTGTGGGAAGCTGGATCTGCTCAGAAGGTGGACAACTAAAGTCGCTGTTTCCAAAATTAAAACCCAGTAATAATCTGCTAGTTTACTTTTGTATTTACGTTTGTGATTAGGACAGCTCATTATTAACAAAAAAGAGTTTGACGTAAATGTCAGTGCACAAATGTGACTAAGTAAAATCAACTGACAGAAATGCTAGTGTAACATTTATATATTTCTATAAATACTACAAAGTTTTTCTAGGTCAATTTATGGTAAATACAGTTTAGTTTTAGTAGCTAAACATCTATTTCATAATATGGGAAAGATTTCTGGACTGCACACCCTGAAAAAAAAAAAAAAAAAAATTATATATATATATATATATATATATATATATACATATATATAGGGAGGTGCTACCTGATGAGACTAATTGCAGGCACAAAAGCAGACAAATCTCAGGTGCACAACTCCAAATTATTAATAATATATAAATTCAATACAATTTTGCAATCAATAGAGGTTTTTAGCATAATCTTGGCCAAGGTTATGGGCCTACCCACCATATCCAGGTAACCTCTTTAGGGTAGATCGCCAAAAATACTAAGAATGAAATACATACTGTAGTGCAACTTTGGTTCATTTTTGGGGCGTGGGTCTCCCTGGATTGCCTTTGTTGATCTGTTTCAGGGCACCGCATTATAACACATTTTAACCCTTCACTGTTTGTTTATTATATATGTACCTCACTTTTTATTTTCATTCTTTATATGCAGCAGTAGCTGCTCCTAACTATCTCTTTACACTGCACTTTTCTTACTATGGCGGTGCCCTGGGGCGGCTTAGCTGGGCTAGTTTGGGGGTGTCCTGCACTCTGGATTTGAATCTTAGTATGTTAGGGACCTACCCTAAAGAGGTTACCTGGATATGGTGGGTAGGCCCGTAACCTTGGCCAAGATTATGCTAAAAACCTATATTGATTGCAAAATTGTATTGTATTTATATATTATTAATAATTTGGAGTTGTGCACCTGAGATTTATCTGTTTTTGTATCCATTTCATAATGTTTACACAGTGGATTTTAGATACAAGCTTTAAAGCTGCATACACACAACGATGTTAGTAACGGACGATTTTAGTGAACGATTTTCGTTCAGATTTTCCCCTGAAAAAGTGAACGAAGATCGTTTATACAAACCGTTGGTTACTAAATTAATAAACGATTTTCATGAACGATGAACGATTTTTAATCATGCATACAGTGAATGGACATCGTTCATTCTGTACAACATGAACGATTTTCTGAACAAAAATCGTTTGTTGGACAGTCAGAATGGACGATGAACTACAAACTTGAACGTGCATGAACGATTATCGTTCACCTTAAAAAGATGAACAATTTTATAAACTATTTAACGATAACGACATCATATTTAAATCGTTCAAAAAACCGTTGTGTGTGTACGCACCTTTAGTGAGCAGTTTTAAAACTTCTGTAAATGAAAGCAGGTCATACTGAAATTGGTCATGGAAGGCTTCATAATACTGGCTCTTTAAGCAAAGCAGATAGTCACCATTATGTTGCTGATTCAAATAGTGGTGATATTCAGCTGCGCACACATCTACCCAATACGGTGAGGTAAAACTAGCGATATGGCGCGTCCCGAGATGCCATTCTGCTCAGCACATGGGACCTCATTCAGACCTGTTCGCAAACGGGCCGAAATTTAGGCCCTGCGCAAGTGCACATGCGCAAGCCTCAGAGCAAGAGAGAAATTCTCTCGCTCCGCAGCTCACTACAAAAGGGGCGGCTGTCGATGGTGATCGACAGCTCGCCCCATTTTGTAGGCGTGGCGGGGGGGTGGCTTCACAAACAGAGGCGTTCCTTAAGGAACGCATGCAGTTTTGTGGGCGGCCCCACTGACATCAGCAGTGATGTCAGTGGGGAGCTTCCTGCTCGATCAGAGCAGGAAGCTCCCTGGGGCTTGCGGTTGCCGAGACCCAACCTCAAGGTCTCGTCGCAAGCCGCGATGGTCTTGACCATCGCGACCACCAACCTGGTCGGTCGCTAAAGCTGTGGGTGGTAACCCACAGCTAAGCTAGTGACCAGGATGCCGCAATTCAAAAGAGAAGCGGCCCCCCACATTAAGAGCAAGCGCTTGCATTTTGCGAGCGCCTCTGAATGAGGGCCATGGTGTCTGAGCAGCCGCCTATAAACCAGTTTCTCAGAGTGTCAGTGTGTACCATTATTATCAGCCACTTTTGCAGTAAACAGAGAAACCTCGTGATAATTGATAAAAAAAAATATTTTTTTTCTTTTAAATGCGTAACATGACTGGCACTGTTCCAACAGTCTCTGCCAGAGGTAGGTCACCTATCGCAATTAATAAGAATCTCACCAAGCCCTGTCACTCTCAGGTCATCAGGCGTATCCTATTGTTTCCATTGCCCTCACGAAGGAAGTTATATTTTTAGAATTATAGCTAGATGGCCATGGGTTACACAGATGAAGGTAGTAAGGAGTTGTACAGAAGTACAAAAAAAAAAAAAAAATCAGAACACCCTCATCTTAGTAATTCATAACAATTTTGTGCAGCACAAATTGTTCTTTGCTACAAAATAAGAACAAGTTATGGACGATCACTTTTCTCAAGAATTCTATAATGCTGTATTGCCAGCCTGTGCCGCTAATGCACTCCTTATAATTAATACCACTTGCCTGCGGCATGTTCCCAGTGAAACCGTCTGGATGATGATAGCGGCAGGAAAGGCATTGCTCACAATTGGAGGTAAATCTGATTCGAGGCAATTTATGTGCATGGTTTCGGCTCTTAAAGCTTCAAGCGTCTCAAAAAAGATGAACAACTCATTCAGTTTATCCTTGTAAAAAAAATATATATATATAAAAAAAAAATAATCACAAAAATCTAGTGGTTGAAAGGATCCGAAACACTGCCTCCCAGCAAGCAATTAATGCCTCCTTGTAGCTGATTGAAGACCCGAAGGAAAGTAACGACTTGCTTTTGCTGAGTGCATGGGCTTGTGGGACGGGAGAGTGGTTCAATGTCTCATTCACTTCGCATAAAGTACTTTAACGGTCTTTAAAATTGCCTCCTCCTCACATCATAGAGCTACAAAGCAGCAAAGCAAGTCAATCAATAAGGCTTCTATTTGAAAAGTGCCATATATTACTATCTGTACAATTTTCCCAGCAAGATGCTTTAAAGGCGGCTCAGAATGTAGCAAAAAAAATTTTTTAAAAGCATAATTTCACAAGAAGGCTTCATTATAGCAAATATATAATTTACATTATATAAAATGCAGCTCAAGTAGTAGGTGAAAGTGAAAACGCAAACTGTATATCATCAGTGTATAAACAAAAAGTAGGTTGGGAATAAAAAAACAAAAAACAATTTAACTAAATTAGAAAAATGCACAAATACTATGTACATGTGTATAGTATATGGGGGCCATTCAAGTGTTTGCGCCCGCGGCTATCACTAACGGACGAAAAGTCCTTGTTTTGGGCACCCAAATTGCTGTTTGCGCAAACTAACCAGGACTTTTGACGGGTATAGCCATTTTACATGGCTAGTCCCATGTTATTTGGGCACATGTGCAAAAAGGCATGGGCACCCAAAAACAATTGAATAGCGCCCCCTGATCTCCCATCACTTAAGATGGGAGATCTTGCGCGATAAAACAATTGAAACTACTCTATAGATATTTGTGCACGGCTACACATTGCACCGAACGTTTGAGGCCAGATAAAGAAACTACTGTACCGAACATAACTGGATTGTCTATAAATGTGCAGTAGGTTTACACTGGTATTCTAGTAAAAATAATATACAATTAAGTCTTAAACGGTCATTAAATTGTAACACAAATAAGCCACGTTACACATCGTCTTCATTTAACTCATTATAAAGGTAAATTATTCCATTAGCCATAGCTCCGGGACTGTTACATGAAGCCATTTTTCCCCGGAGGCTCTGATGAACCAGCAAATCAACTAAGGTAATAAATTATAATTGACAGCACAGAGGGAAGAGGTGGGGTGGGCTGTGCTGGCACTGGAGGTCCAATCAAAAACTGGAACTGACCAACATGTCAGATATTGACAAGAATACTGGATTATTACTGCACATGGCACAGTGGTTGCTCACAGACTACACGTTGCAGAATCCAGCCGATAGTCCCAGTTTTAAAAATATTCTTTATATTAGCACTGCTAAATAAAGTATTTGACGTACAAAAAAAATTGACACTATTACTGATATACAATATTGTCACTATTACTGATAAACAATATTTATACACACTTTTCATTATATATGTGAACCTGGTATTGCACAACTTGGAATTTAGGCACTCACTTACCTGAAAGAATCTAATAGAAATGTTAGAGTGTACCTAATATCAAATAATGAATGTATTGTTACAGGGAGAACACGGACCACTCCTGTTATAAAGAACAGTGGAGTCACTGCTGGGACCCTTAGTGCCACCAGTATATTATCTCAGACTGCCAGACAGTTTATCCTTAAACAGGCTTGCAGGTTTATTGTGGGTAACAGCGGCAACAGATATAGCGGGAGGCAATCGGGAAGCCGACTGCCTAAATACCGGCAGCCGGCTTCCCGACTGCCATTTCCCGGCAAG
This sequence comes from Taudactylus pleione, assembly GCA_031769625.1. Classification (NCBI taxonomy): domain Eukaryota; kingdom Metazoa; phylum Chordata; class Amphibia; order Anura; family Myobatrachidae; genus Taudactylus; species Taudactylus pleione. The sequence goes on from JAUIMM010000175.1 coordinate 2,045,836, forward strand.
GGTGAAATGCCGGGCATCTAGATGTAGACGCCCGCATTTCCCCGACGCCGGGAGACCGGCGCCCGGCATCCCGATCGTAGGGATGCCGGGCGCCGCGAGCGGACAGCCGCGGGAGGACAGCGGCGGGGGGGGGGGAGGGTTAGGTTTAGGGCTCTCGGGGGGGACTTAGGGTCAGGCACCCCCCCGGGAGGGTTAGGGATAGGCTAGGGGGAGGGAGGGTTAGGGTTAGGCATTCCCCCGGGGAACTTAGGTTTAGGCAGCGGGGAAGGGGGTGGTTAGGGTTAGGCACTTGGGGGGGAAGTTAGGGTTAGGCACCCCTAAGGAGGGTTAGGGTTAGGAGGGTTAGGTTAGTAAATACTTACCTATCCACGATCGGGATTTCCAGCGCTGTCGGGCTTCCGCTGCGTCGCACTCTGCTCCTGTCGGGCTGCCGCTGACGGGAATCGAACCGCCGGCCATGCGGCCGGTGGTATTTCATACCAATTCCGATATAGCAGCGGTTGTCAGAATATATATATATATATACATACAGAATATGCAGAATATACAGAATATGCGGTTTATGTCACAAAAGACAGTGATGGTGATAGCGGTTATATAATTAGTGTGGCCGCAGCCCGACCACACGTGGCTAAAATCTAAACACCGGGACTGAAGGGGTTAACCCTCTTTGCACGGTACCATCTTTAAAGGGACAATGTAGGTGCAGGACGTCATGTACTGTAGATTTATGGGTGAGATTGCATTTTATCATTTAAAATGCAGTGCGCAATTTAGAAATTGGGGAAACCGGTTTGAATGTACAGGCTATGCACTTCTAGAAATGTAATTTGGAGACAAACTGCTCTAGACATCTTCCCCTAGGGATTGATATGGTAATTGCCTTAGCCTGGCAGTGGAGGGTTGGTGTTGACTGAACAAGCCTTTTATTCGAAATGCGGGCTAGGAGAGCGCCTGTGTCTCTCTGGGTAAAATACCCAGCAAGTTTAGGGAAAACAATTTGTTTGTGTTTAAGAAGCTCTTATTGGATTGAACTTCTTAAGAACTTAAGGTGTTAAGACAGGGAAAGCCAAACTGGTTTTATGCATTGTTCCTCGTATTTGAAAGAATGAATGGAATTTATCAGTTCCTGTGAAATGTTATATTTACCGTTTGAGAGACAGTCTATGCTAAGTTTGTGTGTTTTAGGAAAGCCAAATGTTTTTGGGTGGTAACGAGGAAATTTAGTTAATTTCTGTGAAATGTAAGATGTTTTTATTTATGTTTTGTGAGTAAGAGGAACCCAGGGAGGACTTACCCCCTGTGGTAGTGTGTATTGGAGTGGCATAAAAGAAGGGCATGTGAGCCCTGTATGTGTACATCTTTGTGTATCTTTTTAAAGATCAAGACTGCTGTATCATCTGTATGTTGTACCCCCTTGAAGCTAAGGGGAAGGGTCTTTTTCAAGACTGTGAGAAAAAAACATCTTCCCTTTACTAGGACTGCATCTCAATCCTGCGATCAACAGAATTACGCCAAATGCTATTCCGTTCTCCAGCTGTTCTGGGTGGAACTCAGCATCTCCAAGTTCAAGCCACCTACCAGCTACCGTGCAGAACCTGGTCCATTGCGAGGGATCAGGAGGAATCAGCTGACACCAATCAGGAAGTGTGGCTGCAGCTAGTCGACGCATACGTAGTAGAAGCGGTTCCAGGTTCCAGAGGTAGGAGACTGAGTACGTAAGAGGCGGTTCCAAAAGGAGTTTGGTGGCGGCAGCATTGTTAAATGCCCACTTCGCAGTGGGCAGTGGAATCCCTGATACCACAAGACCCAGTGGGAATCAAACCCAATCTTTGATCGAGTGTCAAGTTGAGGTCGTCCGGTCACAAATAGGTACTCCCAAACTCAGAGGAACATGCGCTGCAGGTCCGTGCTGTACATTACACACACACACGGCAAGATGGCACAGGGGTGAGGGGACATGCATGTGCAGTAACTGGTTCGGCGACCATCTTGGTAAAGGTGGCTGGCTGTCTTCAATACATAGCAGGAGCCAGGGCTGGAGCACACTGCTCTCTAACAGAGATGCTTGGTAAATCTGTGTTTTTGGTGTGAGTAGTTTGCTTTCTCTGTAAACAGTTGAGGTGTGTCCAAAGGACAAATCAATTTCAATTTATGAATAAACTATCTATGCCAACTTGGGCCACTAGGGGTCACAGAGGACAATGACAATGAAGACCATTTACCCGCCAGACTAACAAAAACATTTCTTAAACATGGATCTAGCAACTGTCAAGGTTCAGTGAACCCATTTTGCTGGGACTTTGATGTCATAATATGCTTGTGCGATAATTGAGACGGTCGCATTGGTTTCTCCTAAATCACCTGAAGGAAACCAGTTCTGCGCTGATGGCTGTAATGGGTTTGGGCAGATCCAATTCTACTTTCCCTAATTGGTCAACAGTCAATGCTCGCTAAATGGGCCATTTCCAAACTGTTCACTGCTTAGGTGGAGACATGCAATAGGAAAATATGGCATATTTTATAAATTAGGTATACTCAAAATACAAAATGTCCCTAGGGAGAAAATTTTACTTATTTACTTATGTTTAAATTTTTTAAGCTTTAGTAGGCGTGAAATGACCAAGATGGTAAATGTTTTGCTTTGTCCTTGCATGTAAAACTAACTCTTTTGTCAGAACACATGTGCTGTTTTGCAAGGTATTATAAAGCCATGAAGCAGCGACTCCCACCAGAGAATGTATCCTTAGCAGTAGCAGGAGAACTGAACGGACTTAAGCTGCATATCCACTACACCAGGGGTGGAGAACCTTTTTTCTGCCGAGGGCCATTATGATATATATAACATTATTCGCAGGCCTGGTGCAGGCCACTCCCCCTCAGTGTGATGTCACAGGGGACGGGCCACAATCACCGGTGATTACTGCAATGCCCGAAGCTGTAAAGACAACGGTGTGACCGTCTGAAGTGTCCAAGGATGCTTCAGGCGGCACTACTGCATAGATTCTGGCTGCAGGGTGCCATTCTAGGCACCCTGCTAGCCAGATGAGTTTAGCAATAAAAAGCTCAGAGGCCCAGTCCGAATTATACGGCCCCCGGGCCTGAGGTTCCCCATCCCTGCACTACATGATTCGCTCCATGAGCGATATCATGTAGTGTGTCCCCGGCAGTGGTGTGCTCCATGTCCTTAGCAACATTGAGCACCCACACTGAACGATATATATAGTTCAGTGACGTCACCCTCCTACATCAGCATACTTGCAGAACCTGACATTATTGTCAGGATGCCCTGATCAGGAGGGGACTGCTGGGACAAGAGTCCCGGGCCCGGACACTGGCAGAACAGGAGGGGACCCACGCCCACTCCTACCCCCAATGCGCAGCCCGCACTATATATGTGTTTATCCTGTGTTTGCACCTGCCCTTTTATATATTTGATATTGCTGACTGATCTCCCTGCACCTTCCTGGTGTGCTGGATGATCGATATCGAACGATCCCACCAACGATGAGCCAGCGACCCGCGATCAAAGACCCTCATCGCTGGTCGTTTGTGGGGTTGGAAGGCACCAAAAAAAATCAACGATCTGAACGATAACGATATGAATATCGTTCACATCGTTAATTTTTATCGTACTGTCTGAACGCACCATAAGCGAGGGAAGGGGGGGGTCCAGGGGCCCTGCCTATTTTTCAGTCCCGGGCCCCACAATTTCTAATGGCAGCCCTGCCTGCAAGTACGGGCGATGGGCAGTGTCGTCAACGACCATCGGGAGCGCGCATCGCTGGTCGTTGACGCCATAGTCACTGGACGATATACTGAATGATTGAATAATAATGATATCGTTAAGTCGTTCATTATATCGTCTAGTCGATACGCGGCACTATACTGACAAAAGAAATTGCTTTCAAGCTTCACCATTCAAACAGAGGCCTAATATGAAGTGAAAAGGGAAGTAAAGGGCCGTTGACACAATTTATCATCCTTAGGACCAAATCACTCTTGGCACTAAATCTCCTGGGTAATAAATTTGCTGAACAGATACATACAGCTGGATAAATACATTACGACCTCTTTATTTCATATAACCTTCTGCTATCTACTATAACAACCACAAGTCCATTCTCCATACTCCCTCACTGCTCAAACCAATTCAGTATCATCATTAACCACACAATGCTCTTCCTCATCCCACTGCCCCCTCATCAGCCCCTGTGATTATAAACCGCCTATCAACATGTCTCGTTCATCAGTATTGGCACGTAGCTCCATGCATCACCTCCCCTTCATCAATATAATCATGGTACTTATCCACTCCAGTCATCACTAACCCCATTGTTCTGCAATAACAACCTCCCTTCAGTAACCATCATTAATCCCCATGCTTTATTATTGATGCAGCTTGTACACAGCTTTCTGGGCACCAAGTCTTCTCCTCCTCAGCATAACACAACACAGTAGTGCCCGAAGAAGAGGACACATGTTCTTACTTGTGCAGGGCATCGTAAGGTACAATGGGCTACTGAGGATTGTGAAACCCTACCGGAGAGCTTCAAATGAACCAAAGATTACTGGAAAGAACAGGTTCTCCAGCACTGGTAAGGGTGAAAATAAGGGGTAAAAATATTCTAAACCACATCTATGAGTAGCTGAGATTTTGATACATTTTTTATTTTTACGTTAATGCTTTATTTGTATTTTATCTTTTCATTTTTATATAATGTTGGCTAATCTAATTTTATGTCTATATGCTGATTATTGATGCTGGGGCAATGTTTAACAAAATATTGGTTTTATATTCTAATAGTGATAAAGTTTTTATGTACATTTCAAATTCATCTATCCGTGACAGTTACCGTATGTTATCTTAATTCAATTTATAAATTAAATAAAAATGTTATTGCCCATTTTTTACCTAGAACTGATTGAGTTAAAGGTACTTAATTTCAACGAACTGCGGCAAATTATTGGACTATCCCAAAACTTTTAGCTCTCCTGATATGGAAGAATAAGGGTTAGTTTAGTCACAGTTGGTTTAGAATATTTTTACCCTACTCTGATCCGGAGAACCCCCGCTCTCCTTAGGCTGCAGGTACAAGGTACCCTTTGGTGCCACCCACATCCCTAATCTCACCAGATTAGTAACAAGCCAACATAGGTACATGCCTTGGGTGTAGACCAGTTAAGGGGCCCATCCATTTGCCGACTTTCTGCATGATGCGACCAAAACCAGGTGGTTTTGGTCGGATCATACAGAAAGTCTGCAAGTGGATAGCCGGCAAGGACTAGCGATGCACGTGCACGCTGGGTCCTTGCCGACCCCGACTATCTATCGAACATGCCCGTCAACCTGACGACGATCGTCAGGTTCCACATGTTAATAGATAGGGAGGTTGGGCTCCTACACTGAAGACGTTCAGTGAACGTCTTTCAGAGCGGTGCCCCCACCACAGTGACTTGAAAGACTGAATGCTGGATGTTCAGACCTTCATGTCGTTAAATGGATAGGCCCCTTTAGGGGAGCCCAAGGAAAACAGATGACTTATGTTGTGTATTATTATATACTGTTATACTGTTGTGTATTATTTTACTTTTGTTACTGCTCTCTTTGCAGTTTTACAGCACTGATTTGGTCAGTTTCATCCAGGGTTAAATTTATCATTTTAGCAAAATGTCTCTATTTTCTCACCCTGTAATAAGTAACTCTCTATTCATAGAAAGACATGACTGAAATGAACAGAAGTTAGAAACAAAAAGCAATGTATGTACTAAAAGTTGCAGGAGGGTATAAAAAAAAATAAAGAAATCTGAAGGTCAATAACCCCATTAAATCTACTTAATTCAGGTTAATTTAATCAATTAAAAGTTATATTAAAGTTGAAATAAATAAATAAAATTACTGAACATAAAATGCATTGTATACTATTGGCTGTCCCCTGATGTACTTCTACAATGCCATCCATCAGACTGTCTTGCAAATTAATTTCGGCATCAGAACCAGGTTCTCAAACTCGGTCCTCAGAACCCCAAACAGTGCATGTTTTCCAGGTCTCCTCACAAAATCACAAGTGAAATAATTAGCTTCACCTGTGGATCTTTTATAATGCGTCAGTGAGTAATGAATACACCTGTGCACCTGCTGCGTGACCTGGAAAACGTGTACTGTGTGGGGTCCCGAGGACAGTGTTTGTGAACCACTACTCTAGACAATGCAGTGTTGGGAAAAAAGCCCACGCACCTTTGTCACTGAAGTCGTCCACCAGCACAATCTCGGCGATGAGCTCTGGGGGAGATCGGTTTAGGACGCTGTGCACGGTGCGCAGGAGGGAAGACCAGCCCTCGTTGTGGAAGGGGATGATCACACTGGTGTTTGGTAGCTTGGTTGAATACAGCTTGCTCTTGCAGCTACAGTAGAGAAAAATAAATAAATCAGAGGACATAAAAGGGACACCTGTCAGCTTCATACACAGACTGTCCCTCGAGCTCATGTCAAATGAGGACAGCTTGGTAACGTCTGAGAATGCAGCAGCTGAGAGGTGCAAAAGTACAGATGGGGATCACAACTGGTGATACGTACAGCGACATGCAATGATATAAGCATGGAGTAAGGATGCAGAACATGTCTCAAAGGAGCTACTGTATGCCATTGAGACCGAGTAATCATCATCCTTACAATCTAAATCACACGCAGAGCTAAATCTTATGGGGAACATACTTGATGTGATACTGAGTGGATGATGATTAGAATTATATCTGCAGCTCCAATTATTACATGCTCCAGCAAAGCATTATGCAGAACTGTCTGATCTCCCATCCAAAAGGAGACATTCTATTGAAATAATACTTTTAAACCAGTGTTTGTTTTCCCCTGTTTTTCTCGCAATGTAAAACAAAGGAACTCTCACGTCAGAGTATGTGTCATTCAAAAGACATAGCTTGGCTTCTAAACGGTGCTAAATGGTGCTATCCTGTTCTGGATAATTTGGCCACAAGGGGGCAGCAGTGCTTGAGTCAACGTAGGGATGAAGTCTCACTTGGCTTTCCGAGTTGGTGAAGTTGGCAAATTGGCTGCTCCTTATTAAATGGAAACAGTTAACTACACACAGTGGAAGTTTTCATTTGGCAGCTGAAACAATAGTAATGAGAGTGCAGACTATCAATTCACCAGGAACCAGCAACATCACAGAGGTTTCAGTGACTTTACAGATTGTTAACAAATTGCTTGGCTGCAATATCAGGAGTAATGGTTGAGCCCTGAAAACAGCTTATCCCATTGTGTGCATGTGACAGGTACAATTTAGTCAGTGTAAATGAATGAATACTCATTGAAAAGTATGACTGGTCTATTTTAAAAATAATGAAAAAAAAAAAAGTTGACATTAAAAATAAAACAAAAATAAAAATGAAAATGACAAAGTTCAAATTGTGGTACTTGAAGTCCTTAACCCCTTTGCTACGGAGGGTTTTCTCATCCATGCTATGTGCTGAGCCCATTTTCTGATGTTTGTGCTTGTCACAATCCAGTATCAAATCAATGATTTATTTTTTATGCAGCACCCACACAAACTTGTTTTTCTTTGTGCAAATGTTAACAGTCTTAATTTAAATGCTAACAAAGGGATTAAATTGTTTTTGTCTCCAGTCTAAAGTGACTAGGAGTTATCCAATTGTTTGAGTGACCAGTCCCGTGCTGGTTGCCACGGCCGCATTCTAATGCACAAATGCACGGGATTAGCTGCGTAAAGCGGCTTCTCCTGTGCCAAGTGTAGGCACGCGATTCAGTTAAAGTGCGCCTGGCACTAGCTCCCAGCCCCAAAGCCCTACTTTAGGCGTATTTCTGCCCGCACCTCAGGAGGGTGCAAGCAGAAGTCCACAATAAGGGGCGCCCAAAACAATTGAATAGATCCCGGTCACTTTAGATGGTAGCTACGGGTGCTCAAAACAATTGAAGCATCTCCCAAGTGTAGGTAAACTAGCGCAGTCCCACAAGGCCTACCACATTAAATAAGGGGAGAAATTATTTTATTTGACACAATATGGGGCAGATCTGGAGATCTGGTCTTTAGATCCTCACCAATGTCCCCCTCCCCATGGGTGAAAATGTTTGCTGTTTAAGTCATTGGTTGGGGACCTACTAAGTGGGCACATTGTTTGAAATAGAAGACGCTCCTGTTTAAACAAGGATGCCCGCACGTGTGCTGCCCAGTATGGGGGAGATGGGGCACATTGTGCCTTCTTGCCATCTATGGAAAGCTACATATTTTGATGTCTCTGGTTGAAATTGTCTGGTGATCAAAGGTTATCACAAGAAACAGATACAAAAGGGACCACAATTTAAAGTAGGGGAAACCCTTTTTTCATAACTGGGTGCCCCCACATTCACATATATAATTATCGGTGTGACAGCATGTCGTGCCCTCCTGTACAGATATACGACTGCCGTTCAAGGGATAATGTCCGATACACTGACCATCAGAAATTAACTTCTAATGCAGCTACTAGTTTGAAAGAGGGTATTCCATCTCTTTAGGTGCCAGTGAGGGGGAGATAGAGTGACTTACAGTCCCTCCCCCTATTCTCTGGCATTTTTTTTCCCCCCTTTAAAATGACATCACTAGTAAGAGACCACTCCCAAACGCAGTCTGCTACTGCCTACCGGTGTTTAGTACCAGTGAGAAGACGGTAGGAGGAGTTATTTTAAATTACACACTAAACTGCGGAAGACAATTGAGACTCGTCCTCTGCAGTATTAAGGTGCAGTCCTCTGTGGTGAAAGGGTTAATGCTGAAAACAATATTATTTCTGCTCATACTGTGCCCGTCACCTAATCTTACGGAGGGAGCCATTTGATGGATTCAAATAATACTGAGCCTACAAATTCACTAAGAAGGAAGGGCATCACAGACACAGAGCACAATAACCTGGGCTAAATGTAGTCTAAAGGTTATTGACCTACCAGAATATATTTGGACCTTGGAAGCAAACTTTATTCACAAAAAGTATAACTGAAAACTGTATATTTAGACATTGATCCACTGCACTCTCAACTGCCACAACTGGGATGTGACTGTTGTGTACACAAATATATAAAGTTTTTATATCGCTAATATGAATGCAGTGCATCTGCACATATTTCATGTTTATCCCTGGGAGACTTTGCAGTGTCTGGGAGTGAGCGGTGCGGAGAAGACTGCAGTGTGGTGTATTGTACGATCACCAGAAACCTCTCCTTGTAGCACATGGCCCTCATTAGCTCAGCTGAATGCATAAATCCAGTGTGCTAGCCGCACGTACAGAGAATTAAGATTGAGTTTCTCTGTCATAAGACTCCAAATCATGGGGGAACACAGAAAGCCAGAAAGTGATTTGTTCATGATCCATTTGAACTCTTACTGCACACTCTTAAATAATACATACACAGATGCCCATCCCACCTTCGTTATATTTTTGGTGGCACCGAGAGACGAATCGACTCATTAAGGAGCTGAAGTAAACTAGGTGCACAGGTGACGGTTGCTGACTGGCATGCATCTTATCATAGCTGTCGCTTTGCATACGGTCACAATTGCGGCTTTATTAGTGAACACAATTTGCACTTGCGATAGGGGTCGCAACTGAGTGCAACTCTGCATCATATTATCGCCAAATAAAAGCACTTCTCTGTCTGTGAAACGTCATACAGGAATCTTCACTGCGTCGTAAAGCCTAAGAGCTCGGAGATTTACTCACTTTGTGTGCCGGATATCTGGAACAGATCTGTTGAGTGAGATTTTGTCGCTGACGTATATATTGAATCCATTTTCGCGGTATGCCTGCTCCACGCGATCTGCATCGGTCATCACGAAAGGTTTCCCCTGCTCGCCATTACCTAAGTTAACGTACACATCATGAACACAGAGTATAAACAAAGGTAAACAATCAATCACTATAGAGGGCGTCCCAAGACGGTGACTGGAAGATACATTTGTTAAGCTGGCCATACACACTACAATTATCGGGGCGATCCGCCTGATACCGGCGGATCGCCCCAATAATTGTAGCGTGTGGGGGGGCGACCGAGGGTTAAATATTGCTCGGTCGGGCATGCCGGATTGTCCAGCATGCCCTTCCGATGCACTATTTCCTGGTAAACTGTCGGCCGCATCGGGCAGTGTATGCCCAGCCGCGGCCGACAGACAGACAGACATTTCCTGTGTTCCTTCCTATGGAAGGAGCAGGGAAATGTCTCCTCCCCCGGGGGCGGAGAGCGGATGTCGGGCTGATACACTGAGAGAAATCTCACAGTATATGCCGGCGACATCTGCGGCTGGCAGGCTGCCAGATAAAATGTCTGTCGGTCTGACAGACATTTTATCTGGCCGTGTATGCCCAGCATAATAGATGTGTAATACCGATACAAATTTCTTATTATGAAAACCATGTTTTGTGCTTTGACAAAACAGTACAAGAAAAAAGTAAACAAAACGGTGACTGAGGCCAGTGGCACATGGACGCTTGTGCCACTATGTATCACACACGCTTGGACACAATTCCTGGCACACTAGCACTATACTGTATGAGCTCTGTGAGCTGTGCGAGAATCACACCGCAGCGTTCACACTACCAGCTATTCCAGAGGTTCCCAAACTCGGTCCTCAAGGCAGAATGGGTATGAAGGGATGGGTTCATATCCCGACGCCGGCAGTTCGAAGGAAGAAGATCCCGACAAGACAGGTAAGTACTCTATCCCTACCCCTCTCTCCCGCTAAACCTACCTTAGTGGGGCCTATCCCTAACCCCCGCCCCCTAGTACCTAACCCTAACCTCCCCCCCGGGGTTCCTAACCCTAACTTCCCCTTAGCGTACCCTAATCCTAACCCTCCTGAGGGGGTGTCTATCGCTAACCCCCCCAGGGGTGCTTACCCCTCCCCCCTAGGGGTGCCTAACCCTAAGCCCCCCCCCCCAAAACCTAACCCCACTACGATCCCTAAACCTACCCTCCCCCCCTCTCGCAACTAACGCTAAGGGTGCCTTGGACTTACCTCGTTCGGGCTGGTGTCCTTCGGCATTCTAGGCGTTGGTATTTCGACATCTATCTTAAGTCCCTTGTCGGGATTTCCTTTTCGGTATTGAGACCAGCGGCATCGCGGCCGCCGGTCTCATAACTGCATACCCTCAAGGCACCCTAACAGTCCAGGTTTTAAGGATACCCATGCTTGACCACAGGTGGCTTAAGTAGTACCTCAGTCAGTTTGATTTAACCACCTTTGCTCAACCATGGATATTTCTAAAACATGAACTGTTGGGGTTCCTTGAGGACCGCATTTGGGAACCTCTGAGCTATTCATTTGCAAAAAAGAACAAGTTACAGTGGATAAGCAGGCAAACAAAGCACCATTTGTCTGTAGCGTTAAAGTGAACCCATCTCTTACAGACCGCAGAAGCAGCCATGTTGTGGCCAATAGTCTGGAAGCAGCCCATCAGAGAACCTGGTGCCTCAGTGAGGTCAGCAGGAAATTAAAGGCTGCATGCTGGTGAAAATAAAAACTGGCTTGCTGCACTGTATACAGGTGACAGGTACTCCCTAACAGGATGTTTTGCAAATTGCTTAATCAGTAACCAAGATTGCTTGGAGTCACACTATCTATGTAGCTTTCGGCACTCCAAATGGATGTTCTGGATTTTAATCTTTAATACTGACAGCAGAGACAGGATTGCCAACACTACCTGTTCGATCGTGGTCTAGTCTCATTCGCTCATAGTCATGCCAGTCTTTCTTCCCCGTGCCTTTGTAATTGGCATATTCATCCTTTTGTCTCATCAGTGCAGCCTGTAAATGAGATGAAGGTAAATGTTAAAAAGAATTACAGAATTCACAGCTAATACGTACTGTGCTTAGATACATGCTGAAATCTAAAATGACACCTGAAAAGATGTTAGTCGACTGCAGTTTCCTGACCTAAATGTACCTTCATGTGGTTTCTTATTAATTAAAAATTAAAGAAAACACCATTGTAGCCTCAGACTCCTCAAAGTATCTGTACAATAAATGATACATGAAGTGATGTCAGTACAACATAGAAGCAGACTCAATTTCAAACAACAAAGCATCTGTCAATGCAAGTAAAATGTTACATGTGTTCCGGTTCCATTACAGGGGACTTTACATTCTAGTGAAAATTGAAATTCTAATTCTATCACTCACTTCAAATCAAAGAAACTAACTGCTTACATTAACTACAACTGTAAGTGATTGGCCGTCATATATCGTTTCTTGATTAGAGTGAATAATATTCAATGAACAGCAGTTAGCTAAATGCTACTCCCCAGTAACACTCAATGGATGGTAATTACGTTAACCACCTTGATGTAGTGAATTTAATGCAAATTGCCTGAATTATTGTATTACATGTGCAACTGTGACTCTATAGGAAGCAAGGATTTAGCATTCCGTTTATCCCGAACAGCAGCAGTAAAAGAATATTGACATTGTTTTTTTTATACTTATAGCTGCTCTCTATACTAGTCCAAAAATATACCAGTAGGTTAACTGCATACAAAAATGGACGTGTCTCCGTGTGTTAGGGGTTTTAGACTGTAAGTTCCAATGGGGCATGGACTGATGTGAATGATGAAATATAATTATTAATCAGAATAAATATATAAATATTATGTGTAGAAGAGCGCAATATGGCGGCACAATTAAAACAATAAAATTAATATGTTGGAATTGCCATCTTTGGATGTTACAGTAGAGAACCACAGAGAGAGTTTAATGTAAAAACATAGTAGGACTTTATCGCAAGCTCTGTCCCTGCAAGGGATTTTTGATAAATCCCTGTGATATTTCCAAATTTCGCAAACCAATGCGAATTCAGGCGAAGATATCACACTACAACCGCATTTTAAATGACTTTAAGGGGCCTATATATCAAAGCTTGATGAGAGAGAAAATTGTGACATATAGATCACCAACCAATCAGCTTCTAACTTGCATTTTAGAGGCTGTGTTTGAAAATTGACAGTTAGGAGCTGATTGGATAATACTTTTTCTCTCACAAATTTCTCTCTCATCAAGCATTGATACATAGGCCCTTTAGTGACTTGAAATGTGAGAGACTGGCAGCAATGTGTCAGTGTATAGTGAGCAACATCTTAATGAGGAGTTCTCTTCATAATTTCAAGAAAGCCAGCTCAAGCTTTAAGCCAGTGGTCAGGGAACAGGGGTAAATTACCCCACATGGGGTAAAAATGAAATTCCTGGGCGGTAATGGACAGACAGCCGGGCATTCATATGAATCATAATATAGAATAGGGAGGCTCTAAGCCGGACGCCCGCTGCAGCACCGCGTTTGCCAGAAGCTGGAGTTCTCTTCTGAACTCCAGCTTCCTCCTCTCTCCATACACACTATGGGAGAGAAGTCATGACGTCTCTCCCATAGTTCCGAGGAGCAGCCGGGCGGCGGATGCAGTAAAGGGGATTAAGGCAAGTGTTTTTTGGGGTGTTTTTTTTTTTTACAAGCGGCACTACAGGAGCATTATATGGGGGGCACTACTACAGGGGCATTATTTGGGGGGCACTACTACAGGGGCATTATCTGAGGGCACTACTACAGGAGCATTATATGGGGGGCACTACTACAGGAGCATTATATGGGGGGCACTACTACAGGGGCATTATTTGGGGAGCACTACTACAGGGGCATTATATGAGGGCACTACTACAGGTGCATTATATGAGGGCACTACTACAGGAGCATTATTTGGGGGGCACTACTACAGGGGCATTATATGAGGGCACTACTACAGGTGCATTATTTGGGGGGCACTACTACAGGGGCATTATATGAGGGCACTACTACAGGTGCATTATATGGGGGGCACTACTACAGGAGCATTATTTGGTGGGCACTACTACAGGGGCATTATTTGGGGGGCACTACTACAGGGGCATTATTTGGGGGGCACTACTACAGGGGCATTATATGGGCGGCACTACTACAGGAGCATTATATGGGGGGCACTACTACAGGGGCATTATATGGGGGGCACTACTACAGGGGCATTATATGGGGGGCACTACTACAGGGGCATTATATAGGGGGCACTACTACAGGAGCATTATATGGGGGGGCACTACTACAAGAGCATTATATGGGGGACACTACTACAGGAGCATTATATGGGGGACACTACTACAGGAGCATTATATGGGGGGCACTACTACAGGGGCATTATATGGGGCACTACTACAGGGGCATTATATGGGGCACTACTACAGGGGCATTATATGGGGCACTACTACAGGGGCATTATATGGGGCACTACTACAGGGGCATTATATGGGGCACTACTACAGGGGCATTATATGGGGCACTACTACAGGGGCATTATATGGGGCACTACTACAGGGGCATTATATGGGGCACTACTACAGGGGCATTATATGGGGCACTACTACAGGGGCATTATATGGGGCACTACTACAGGGGCATTATATGGGGCACTACTACAGGGGCATTATATAGGGGCATATCTATGGGGGCACTACTACAGGGGCATTACTACAGGGGCATAACTATGGGGGCATTATATGGGGGCACTACTACAGGGGCATTATATAGGGGCACTACTATATGATTTCCTTCCTTTCAAATCAAGGGGGTAACGTCGGCGTATCTAAATATATTTTGGGGTAAAAGGTAAAAAAGTTCCCTGACCCCTGCTTTAAGCTGATGCCAATTTCTACCTGCCCCTTGACCCCCCCTGCCCAACTCCTCCTTGTATGTCCAACCATCTCTTGATCAGATAAAACAAATATACATACAGACTGATGGTTAGTGTATTACATATTGCCGAAGACTAGAGAAGTCAATTATTTACCTCTCACAGGCACAATACAATCCACAGCAGGCACTTTTGAATCCACTGAGTATTGCACAAAGTGTACATAAATAGGAGGATTTGAGTGGTCACAATAAGAGGAAGATACATTTCCTCACCTGTTCTTCGCAGCTGCACATAACAAGCTCCTTATTATAAGCCCAATCTGAATTGCATGATTCTGTCTGTCTCCGCTCCCAGCGGTAACCATGGTGTTTACTGTGGCATTGTCTCTTACACAGTGGTACAGTGTTCATGTCTCAATGCACAAGAGTCCAGACCATGACAAAAGTCACTGTCTCCAGTCCAGGCATCTCTCTCTATATATAGCATGTGAAATGACATGGATTTACAAATCCTTTCAAAGAATTCTCAATTATACACAGCTAACAAATGATGCCGATGAATAAATTCTGGTCCACAAAGATAAAGACAAGTGATCAAATTGCAATACGCTAGTTACAGTCCAACATCTCCATTATACATTATTGTACCCAGTGGAGGAGCATTACACAAGGGAAACACCACCATCAGCTGTATCTGAACATTCCTGCTAGGTCCTCTGTTGGGGAAAAGCAACTTTATAAAGGGTCAGGTCCTTCCCTGCTCTGTATTGCTATTACGGGAGTTTTCTACTATAAACTGTTTTGAGACCAAATATAGAGCTCAGAGGGGTGTTTTTAAAACTGCTCTGTTCACTATAGAATGTGGCTTGTGACTCTGGTAGCCATGGTAATTACATGAAACACTGAAGAACTATAAATCATTACTATCAGCCTGAAAAAACAAGTCAAGGAATAATATCAATTACCAAGCTTCTCACTGTCCTGCCATAGTGATTTATGTTTAAAAACTTCTTTCCCCCTTGGGAATAATATTTTAATCATCTCGGTAATACACAACACTTAGTTTATATTAAACGTCAAAGAGTGTCTTTAGTTACTTTTTAATACTGTGCTAAATGTGAAGATATTATCTGGAGTGCTCCAACCTTTGTGTCTATTTAAGTTTATAGAAGCAGGATTTTTATGCTGTAAAAGTAAAAGCCAGCCGTCTACATTAGAAAGTGTATCAATAACATGTAGTTGAAACTCAAGGTCTTTTTATGCAGGTTAAATATAGTAGTAGTTCAACGCTGTATGCAATCCTCATACCTACTCCTGGAGACAGGAAAATCCTATTAAGGATCTATTTTAAAAAGACACAGTAGAAATCCATTCAGAGCTCATTAAGTTATCAGTTCAGAGAGAAAATGTATTGCGCTCACTAGTTAATAAAGATAACATGCCATTATCGTGGAATGAGAATATAAATATCTTTGATTGACATAGGAGACCCTCATATTTGACTAACGCATTGTTTCAGCTATTTTCTGTAGCCGTGCTGTCAAAAATCAGGGGAAAATAGTATATTTAGCTACAGATGTTTTACCTACAGTATATAAGTAAATCAGTTTTAACTTTATAGGAATAGTTTTAAAGTGAAAAATAGGTAGCGAATTTTACTGAGAAGACGGAGGACATTTCTTCTCAGACTGCCCCGATATATGAACATTAGTCAAATCATTTTGTAGAAAAGGTGTCCAGTTGGATACGAATGGTTATTTAAGGCACCCGAAACCCATTTTTAAAGATTTACAGGAAAGGCTTAAGCCCCCCATACATCAGCAATCTGAAAACCACAATTGAACAATTTGAAGATTTATTGCCCGATTTTAGGATTTCCCAATCTAGCAACCTGCGCCCATACACTACAGATCTTTTTTAGTGATTTGCAGATCGATTGCAGCAAACACAGATCTTGAAAGGCTCCATCATTTTACTAGAAACGGTCTGCAAATCTGCTGATCATGCCCATACACTAGCAATCTACAGCCCCAATCCATCTGTGAAATCCAACATGTTGGACAATCTGATTTAACAATTCCAATCACTTTTTGGTTGCAATCTGCGATCTGTGAAGCCCATACATTGCAGATTTTATACACAATCGATTGCAAATTGCAGAATTGCCACAATCGATTGCTGATATATGGGGGCCATTATGCAGTTGAACAGGCAGGCAGAGGGGTATGGAGTGACAGAATGCGGGCAGGCAGGGGAATCGACCACTGCAGAAGATTGGAGATAAGCTTATGCTCAGCTGATGATGTCTCATCTGATTAGAACATGCTGATCAGAGTGGAGGCTCTAAAAACCTGGCTGTTTTGATTTGCTGATTTCAAATTACCATTTATAAAATAGGTTAACAGGACCATATTACCAGGTATATAGTAACAGAACATCTCATTATATAGAACTTCCTGGGTACATCATACGGAGAACTAACCTAATGGCATCAAGCATAACATTTAATACATTTTATAGAGCTAAATGAGAGAAGTTTTAAAGACCTAGCAGATAGTGGTACAACAGTAAGATTACAACATTGTCATCATACAGTTGTTCCTCTTCCCCTGTAGTGCCTGAACGATATGTCATTCAGTGTAAGCACCCTCCCTCATCCCTGAACATGGTCAATCTGTCGTTATCGGCAGATTGAGCGGCATGTTCAGGCGACGACTCATGTCGTTAACGACCAGCGGGAGCACGCATCGCTGGTCGTTTGACATTTTCATGCCCGATTTGTGCACCATTAATGAGTGATTGAACGATAACAATATCGTTACCGTTCAATCGCTCAATTTAATCGGCAAATGGATACCCGCCTTAAGACGGGGCAGATTTAAGTGACTCAAGTAGCAAGATCTATTTATGACTATGATGATTATCTAGCAGTAAAAACACACTCTATAAATATTTAGTCAAATCAGAATTGTACAAACAGACATCATTCATATATTCTTACATACATTTAGCGTACATAATTAAGAAGAGTCCCTGGGGAGAAACTTATTAAGCAGTGAGAATAAGGAGTTATATTCTGTACTGTAGGTGCTTTGCAGATAAACGCATGACGGTAAGAATGAGCAATTCATAAAGATATGGATCATCTGTCATTCATTTGCCACACATTAATAGATATTGTTCCCTAGGTGTGTTCAAAGACAGAAATATATAAATAAAACATATCTGTTTACTCTTTAATGAACATAACATCTTATATAATGTAGATCAGGGGTAGGCAACATGTGGCGCTCCAGCTGCTGTGGAACTACACATCCCAGTTTCAAGATGAGATTCCTCATCAGGCCATCAGAGCTTAGGAAGCCAGGCCTTGGTTTCTATATTTCTGCCTTCCCAACTAATGTGAATTTCTCCGCCTTGGCAGTGGAAACAGAATCCTTATTCGCATCTACCGTCTCCATCATAAAGGGCCAGATGAATAAAAAGTTATTCACTGTGATAGCAACTGCAATTCATCTCAGACCGCCTTACTAGAACTACAGTCAGCATCCAGAACAAAGGAGATGCATATAACGGATATATTGAAGACACTGACAAAACGGCCAAAATAATAAACTAACATTATAAGACAACCCAGAAAAGATCCCTCTGGAAGAAGTCTCAATAGCAATACAAACCAACCGTAACTACACCAGGCACTGAGCTATAGCATCCTGATGTCTAGTCCTTGGGTAGCGGGAACCCCACCAAGATAAGTTTTGGAACTGTACTACAGGAGGGCAAGCTGCAGGTTACAGAGCACCCTCCCACCTGGCATCCCACCCATTGCCCCGCGGGCTCCAGGAAAGAGAAGGAGAAGCTGCGAGGATGCAATGCCTACAGCCCATCTCCAAATGCAGGGTGAGCCATGTCTGAGGTGGAGCAGTGGCCTATATACTCCCTCCGGAGGGGGGTCCCCACTTTGTGAGCACCACTGGTGCCCGGTAGTGTAAGGAAAAAGCGTTGTACCCATCAAAAAGGCCCTGGGGAGAACATTGCCTCAGTCCTACATGCTAAAACAATGCAGGCTGAATCACTAAAGATGTGTAGCCAGTATTATGGAGCTTGAAGGTCTACTTAGACGCGCTGAACACCAAGACTGTATGTTATAGTAAATACCAAGTTTAAAATAATGGAATTTTGACTTTGCTCCTATTTACTACCTCCTACTATTCCCGTTCTGTTGCTGGTCACCATCACTGCCAGCGACGGGCTGCTGTGTCCTGCGGGACAGATAGAATGCACATGCGCATGACACTTTAACCTGGCGGGGACTTAGAAATGGCTGGAAAACTTTGCTGAAGCCGGAAAGGCTGATGCCGAGTCCCCACTGCCGGCAATGAAGACCGTATCACTCTCACCATCTATGGCGTAACCGATAAAGTGACAAACAGTGGTAATCTTAGTTTACCGCTGTATGTTAAATATAGAAAGGAGGACAGCGAGTGTTAAAGGGGATATGTCTCATTGTTAAATGGGCCCCTTCGCTCTCAGAAGTCATGCTGACTCCGAACCCTCTATATACGAAGCGCTCTCCCGTTATTCCCCTTGATAGCCTATACAGCGTGTTTACAAAGGGTCAATCTTTTGTTCTTCCTAGCCCGCCAAGCAAAGTATATCTCAGCAGTAGGAACGTCAGGGCACCGTGAGGCAGTAGTTATAGATTTAAGAAAAAAATCAATATATAAAATAAACAAAAAGAAAATAATAAAGATGAAAAAAGAAATCGGCATGTGGATCTGATCTTCCTAATTTATATGGAAGAAACAGACAATATTGTGCCTTGGGAGAACTTACTCATGTTTCTAATACAAGTTGCAGTATACTTGTTTCACCAGGATAGTATAATTGGCCAGTGGAGGCAGAATGGAAGTCTGGCGGATCCTTACCTTTATGCCATTCCCGTAAACAATGGTTCTTCAATCCTATTTCGGTCCTGAGCCAGCACTCTATTCATGTGTAAATAATGTTCATTCATCTGTGTAATAGTGCATGTATTGTTCGTAAAAATGGCTGTGGTCAGGCATCCCCCAAGGAGAGATTTGAGAAGTGCTGCTCTAAAAGCCTCGTGCACAGTTACCTGTGACCACATTAGCAATTTCATTGTGAGGGACGGCAAAGTACATGTTTGGTTCATCAAGGGAGAGGAAAGCGGGAGGGCGCAGAATTAAATATCATCAAAACGAATGGATGAGTAAAAGCCAATTCTAAAAGGTTTGCAACTATTAAATGCTTTGAACATGTACAAAATCGAGAACAACAAGACTCTCTTTCTTGCACTTAAAGAGTATTGCCATAATTCAGTTAATTCAATAACCATTACCCGGTAACATTATCTGGAGATCTCCTCATACAAATCAAACACTACACTAAAACTTAATTCAAAACCATTTTGGGGCCTATAAAAGCATTTTGTAAGCATAAAAAAAAACATAGGTTACAGTTATACCAATCAGGCAGATGTAAACTCAATATAACAATCTGCAAAAAAATTATATATGCACATGTATAAATGCAAATAAAAGACACTGGGTCAATTGTAATAGCTCACGATTTGCTGGAGCCATCATGATTCCGGCGAGATAGTCATTAGACTAGCAGACATGAAAACGACTGCACGATTACGACATTGTAAACGTGCAGTCGTTTGTCAGTCTGTGATGAGCCTGCACTGAACGAGCAGTCGTTCAGTGCAGGCTCATCAATCATCTGCAAACATGCTCAACCTGACATTATCATCAGGTTGACCAGCATGTTTGCACGATGATAGATGTCTAAACGACCAGCAGGCACGCGCATCGCTGGTCCTTTTAGACATTTTTGTAAACGATTTGCAAACGATTGAACGATCATTATCATTCAATCGCTCAACTTAATCGTCTAGTGGATGGGCACCTTTAAGGCAGCAATTATTTACACCAGGGGTTCTCAACTCCAGTTCTGAAGTACCACCTACAGGTCATGTTTTGTCAATTACTGTAATCAAGCACAGGTGAGTTAATCTATCCCTCCTGCTTCCACAAACAGAACTCCTCAAAATATGACCTGTTGGGAAAACTTGAGGGTTGGCAAACACTGGTTTTAAGGCAAAATCAAACTGTCTGACTGGAATCGCGACGGCTCCCGCAAATCACAGGCTATTACCACTGGACCATTGTCTGCAATGAAGGGCTGTATCCTCTTTTCACATTTAATGAACAAACAATGGATGTGATTATTCTTTAGAACATAAATTTCTAAGCATTTTTAAAAAATGCATTAATATACAGCTTTGTCCAGAAATGTAAAGACATTGGCGGAAAAAAATAGGACAAAAAAGAAATGTAATTTAGTTAAAGTTACAGGAAGGCATTCACAAGACAAATGGCTCAATTCAATTCAATGCAAATTGAACAGCGCCGGGAATGAGCTCCCGAAGCTATTCAATTCAGCGCGCTGTTAAGCCCGACTAAGGATTTCTCGCATCTCTCCTGGGGTGCGAGCAGAAATCCGACAAAAGTACAGGTGCAATGCTGTTTTCTGCCTTTAGAACGGTGGAAATAGCATCGCCCAGGGAAGTTTAGTCGGAGAATGCCCGTTCTCGTGGTAAATAAAAGCTAAATGCAAACTAGATATGTGATTGAATGCTGCATAGTTATGAATACTGATGCACAACAAGGATGATTATTGAAACACCTCTTTTTTATGTGCGCCTCACTTTTATCTTAATCATGAAAGTGTGGGGCCACTTTTGAAGGCTTTTACTACTTTGGTCAAAGTGCACCTAGAGGTGTGTGCGGTTCTATGCTGATGTAACAGTTGAAAGAGCAATGCATCTTCTCCATGACATGAAACTAAGCCTGCAAACCCTTCCTTCTAATACCAGGAGCATTTGCGCCCGAAAATACACATTATGTCATAAAACAGCATTTGGTGATTATTGTGTTTGCAATTTTAGAAATGAGCTTTAGAGGGGAATTCAAATAGCCGCCGTAAATTACCGCAGCTAATTGATCCCCCGGAGGCTATTCAATTCTCCCTGATAGCTGACACTATCAGGGATTTTTTTCACCTGACCGGGGGCAGGACAAACAAAACCTCTGAGAAGTGACTATTTTGCGGCCACGATCACGAAAACACATGGATCCAGGAACTTATCCTAAATCCTGTGTGTTTTTGCCAGAAAACAGGACATTTTTGGAGCTGTAAAAACCATGACCCCTTCCACCAGGTACAAAGTTATCTGATCCTGGACTTCCCACTTAATTTATGATTGCAGTCACCTGTGTTGACTAATTGAGGAGAAGAGATTGAGGAAGTCCAGGATCAGATAACTTTGTACCTGGTGGAAAGGGTCATGGTGGGGGTCGGAGATGATCACACGCTCACATAACTCCCATCCCCGGCTCCACATAATTCATAAAATTGCTCCTGCATTTCTAAATCGCCGCAACCTCACCAGCACCGTCGCACGGAGCTGCCCGCCGACCATAGCATCGTTGGCTTTTTATCAGAGTCCCATCTCTGCCTGCTGACGCCCCGCCGAGCTGTACACTCACTGGCTGTTTGCAACATTGTCCTTTTTAATCAAATACTATAATTTCTTGCGGTGGTATTTTTGCTTGCTCTGGGCTGATACTGCCACTTACCATTCTCACCAGGGCAATCTCCCACCGTACACAAAGCCCGAAGCCCTGACACTGTCAGTGTCCGACAGAGCAGCCGCGCAGGCCAGCAGCACTAGCTATGTCTCACACAACGCTGCTGCCGGCGACCCTGCTCCTGGGCTGCCAACCCAGCATAGTGTGCCGCGGTCCTCCCTCCCCTGTCTCCTCCCCACACTTGCCTCATCGGGTTGCTGGTTGCCTCCTTCTCCTCCTTTGTGCACCGCACTGGCGCACTTCGGTGGTTCCATCTATTCTGGTCTGAACATATTGCATCATAAGCCGGCCCTGGGGAACCACACTGCGTACCAAATGTGGCGGAGGCATGCGGAGCAGCATGTCCAGCAGGTGAGTGCCTTGTTGTTATGCACTGTTTTAATTTATGTCTCCTTATGTCCATGATTACAAGAAGTGTGGAGCATATTATTATATTATGTCATGTTGGGTCTGGAGCAAATTAATATATTTTGTGGGGAGGGGGTCTGGATCAAATTATTGGGCAGGGGGTCTGGAGCATATTATTACTGTGGTGGCTTGAGTGGGGGCGGGGCTGGTGTGTGTGGAGCATATTATTACAAGGGGGTCTGGAGCATATTATATGTGGGGAGGGGGTGTGGAGCATATTATTGTGGGGGGCTATCTCTGGTGCATAATATTAACAAGAAATAATATTTTTCTTGTTAATGTTATGTTTGTTTTTTTCCAAAATCTATTGAAAATGGGAGGGGCAGATCTGTAAGTGGGAGGAGTAATGAAGAGGGGAGGAGTCAGTATTAATTCTTAAACCGCGCCCCCCCCACCACCCAAAAAGTAAAGTCTAGATCCACCACTGCATGTTACTGCCCAGGGGCGCTGAGAGTGGGGGGAGCGGGCACTTTACCCGGGCTTGCTGGAGGGGCCCAGGTCAAACGCTGCTTCTCCCTCCTCCCTAGCAGCTGAGCAGCCCAACATATGCTGCTGCGTGCTGGGCTGCAAAGAGAATGATTGCTGATGCAGAGCAGCAGTGTCCTGTGCCTGAGAGGGGGAGTGATCATACTGATAGCACCCCCCCTGGATTTGCGCTGGGCTGAGGGGAAAGTGCTCCCCCCTGAAGGGGGCATGGCCATGCCTCCCACTATTAGGCCACGCCCCCTGCACCCGCTCTTATCGGCCATAAATCTGCCCACTGTAACCTATGTAGTGTGCCCTAGATGGCTGCCTCGTCTGGTAACTTCAAGGCTTGACTGAGCGACCAATGGAATTATTCAGGCAGGGGGTATCCGGCTAGTTCACTGTTCAGTTTATCCTTGTGTGCCCTATTTTCCATGCAATGCATATTCGCACATTATAACCAATTGGTAGCCTCACCTGGTGCTCTATGGGAAATTAAAACTGCATGCTTCTGATGTACATACAAGGACCTGGACAAGTATTTTATCTCTCCCATTATGCGTTGTCACTTCCAGGCATTCTCTGTTCTGCCCAGTGTTATCTTACATAGTGTGCCTAAAAATGGCTTCCTTACCTGGACTCTGCATGGGTAGGATGAATAATCCTGCAACCGATGACCCAAAATGGATGTGAAACCCATTGTAGTATCTACATGCTCTCTGTATTTCATTGTTCCTGTACTGTTTTATGTCTCTGTACTGTATTATGTCTCATTCTGTCTGTCTCATTCTGCGCCTAGAGTCTTACTGTTGAAGATCACTATATAAATACAATTATTACTACTACATCAGTAAGAAGTCATACACTTATAAAACCGTAAACATTCCTCTGGGAATCTGCCGTTAATCTCTAGTTGCTGTATTTCTTAAAGACTCCAAAGGCAATGATAATGTTGGAACCTGTTACAGACTTAACAATTGTTACCGACTGAGGGCCTGGTTAAACAGCGTACGCAACTGCGATTTCGTACGGAACGCAGCTGCAAAAATATGCTAATGCTTGCCAAAGCACAGCCGGCATAGGAACACCCACTGCTGCTTTCTCATATCCGTCCAACCTCGCAGAGCGTTCTCATGCTGCGTAAGCAATCGCAGTTGCTAATTTCTGCACGCCCATGAAACGGCGTTCAAACGGACAGGCACGTCTGCTTTTTTCTGACCACTCCCCTGTCACCACCCCCAAACGCTGACAGCCTGTCACTCTGCAATGGATTCCTGTGTGCGTCCGTAATCACAATATGATCGCTGCGCACGTGCAGTGCGGCTTGTACGCATGCACGATGGCAAACAATAGCTCGACTGCGTTCGATATAGCTATTGCGTACACTGCTGAATCAGGCTCTGACTCCTAGTTCACCTTTTGGCGAACAAATTGCTAAGTATACACAATTTATATTTTACTATACCAATTTCACAAAGAAAACATACGCTGGTTACCACAACATTGTGCTTGCACTTTGCATGAGGTTGGTTACAGCAAGGCACATTCTGCTTGAGAACAAACATCAAGGTCTTACTAACAGCATGCTAGTCTTCGTGCGTGAAAAGCTATTACAGTAAATGTTGGCACAGCAGGAGAGCGGTCAGATAACTAGACTTCAGGGACTATAATAGTACTGCAGTGACGTGCAAGAGAATGTGGAGACTAGAGGACTAGGAAAACTTATTTCTTCAGAGTTGTCGCTGTGCCTGCAGTATAGACTTAAGCGGGAGTTACATTCACCATTGTGCCATAAAGTACTACACTAAACCTATGCAGATCATTTCCGTTGTGCCACGCTGATTCTCTCGAAGTAGCAACTAGGCAGCTAAAGGACTAAACCCCAAAACTTTACATTTCATACATGAAGCACAGATGGTGTAATGGTTGCCTCACAACACTGAGGTGTTGGGTTTGATCCCCACTACGGTTCTAACTGTGTGGAGTATGTATAGTCTTCCAGCGTGGGTTTACTCTGGGTACTCCCATTTCCTCCCACATTCCAAAAATGTACTGGTAGGTTAATTGGCTCCCTACAAAAATTTACCCTAGTGTGTATGTGTTGGGTAATGTAGATTGTAAGCTCCACTTGGGCTGGGACTGATGTGAATGGCCAAATATTCTCTGTAAAGAGCTGCGGAATATATTTGAATTATTTGTATTATTATATAAATAACTGGTAATAATAAAGAAGTGTGAAGATAAAATTCACAGATCTGTCCCTAACCGTGGCAATTCCGTTGTTGCAAGATAGAGAAGCACCACCCTCTTAATCCACTGCTGCTACAAGTATAGGATAAATAGCATTCTAAACCTAAAAAAAAAAAAATTTCAGTTATGCAGTTTCACTCAACTCCATATACTGTACATGAATGGATAAACAAAAATCAAAACTGCAACCTGTAGGCACTAAGAAATGCCTAACTAAACCCATCTCCAAAACCATCCAGCATTTTGTTATTTGCTGCTGTAAAAGATCTTGATGTTTTATAAACATTGATAATTTAATATGGAAGCACAGTATACGTCTGCTTACTGAAATGTGGAACTTTAGAATTCACTATTCCTGGCCTTGAACAGAATTATGGTGCATACACACGATCAGATTTTTTCTTCAGATATGGACGATAACGATTTAAAAATCGTTCAGTCGTTCATATCTGAAGGAAAATCGTTCATATCTGACATGCCTGAACGATGGACGATCAACGATGCGCGTTCCCGTTTGTCAGATAACGATATCTGACATCTGATGGGTTTGCAGTCAGACTTGGACGATTCCATTCATTTTAATGCAGTTAAAAATCGTTCAATCGTTCAAATCGTTCAAAACTTTGGTCAAATCGTTCAAATCGTTCAAATCGTTTAATCGTTCAGTCGTTCATCTGACAAGTCTGACAAATCTGACCGTGTGTACGCTCCATTACACATCAGTACTTAGCTTAATAAAGTCTATTGAAGGAATGCAATTCAATGCGATGTGCCGATGCCTCGCTGCGCACATACAGTATAGTGTCCAGTGGCCCAACACATTGAATTGAATTCCCTCCCTTAAGGCCCCCATACATCAGCAATCTGAAAACCACAATTGAACAATTTGAAGATTTATTGCCCGATCTTAGGATTTCCCAATCGAGCAATCTGCGCCCATACACTACAGATATTTTCAGTAATTTGCAGATCGATTGCAGCAAACACAGATCTGGCAATCTTGAAAGGCCCGTCATTTTGCTGGAAACGGTCTGCAAATCTGCTGATCATATCCATACACTAGCAATCTGCAGCCCCAATCGATCTGTGAAATCCAACAGAGATGGATTGCAGCAATCGTGTAATTTGCAAATCGATTGTGTATAAAAATCTGCAATGTATGGGCTTCACAGATCGCAGATTGCAACCAAAAAGTGATTGGAATTGTTTAATCAGATTATCCAACATGTTGGATTTCACAGATGGATTGGGGCTGTAGATTGCTAGTGTATGGCCATGATCAGTAGATTTGCAGACCGTTATCATGAAAATGATGGGCCTTTCAAGATTGCCAGATCTGTGTTTGCTGCAATCGATCTGCAAATCACTGAAAAGATCTGTAGTGTATGGGTGCAGATTGCTCGATTGGGAAATCCTAAAATCAGGCAATAAATCTTCAAATTGTTTAATTGTGGATTTCAGATTGCTGATGTATGGGGGCCTTTAGTCAAGTCAAACTGTAATTCAGTCAAGAACAGTTTCATTTTCTAAGCCTATTATAATGACCTGTATTCTCCATACATGGCAATATAAGAGTACTGCAAAAAATAAAATCAGATGGTAATTAAATATATATGAAACTAGAATGGGTTACTGCTAATTTCTATAATTTATACATAATCTCTTTTGTTTTTTGTCTTTTTTCCTATGAACCCTTGTGACCTAACCCCTAAGTTGCAAAGCATCGTATGATGAATCGAGTGGAAATCCGATGCGCACTCCCGCAGCTCTTAAAATGTATCGTTTGATCAGATGTGCAGCCTGTCATATCTATCGTGATCGTATGCCGATCGTGTCGTGTATTTGCGCATGTGATGCATTGTGCGTTAGACCTTCATAATTTCAGTGACATTTTGAAGAAGTGTGTGTTCTTTCAATGACCTTCCCTCCTAAACTTCAGATCGATCGTATCGTGAGATCGTATGTACATCGTGTGTCAATCGTGTGGCCGGGACTGCCAGGGAGTTCAAGAGAATTCGACAGATGAATCTGATGTTATGCTGGTCGTACTAATGTATGACCAGCATAAGAGTGCGTGGGAAGCTAATCACCATACTATAAAAAGACAAACATTTTTAAAACGTATAATTACTCTGCCATTCAGGACTTCTGTACAGCGGGACATTACTATGCAAATATCCAACAAAAAATTATGTCTGTTAAGTCAATTAAGTTGTGAATTCCTGAAAACAAAATTACACCTCCAGGCAACTTACTCAACTCCTTACTCGTATCCCTCACTTTGTTTGTCATAAATGTCAGAGTTCATAAACTTTAACAAACAGCAAGCTGGCCCTGCACAATGTGTCCAGGTAATAGATTGCCATGTGTGGGAGAGAAAAGTGCTTAGCATGGGAATCGCATTGGCTACAACCGCCTGCAGGGAAGTGCCTGGGAAAAGCCTCAGGCACTCTATGTGATTAAACTCATCTCAGGTAGATTGCTGCATCTCCAGGCAGGAAGAGGGAAATTATCATCATTTCTCTAACAAGCTCACTGGGCACCAAAATACAGTTAAAAAAAAAATTATTTTTGAGATATATATATATATATATACACATACACACACACACAGTGTATCTAGAAAGTATTCACAGCGCTTCACTTTTTCCACATTTTGTTATGTTACTGCCTTATTCCAAAATGGAATAGTCATTTTGGTCCTCAAAATTCTACACACTATACCCCATAATGACAACGTGTAAAGTTTTTTTTGGTTTTTTTTTAGATTTTTGCAAATTTAACAAAAAAAAACAAACTAAGAAATTCACAGCCTTTGCTCAATACTTTGTTGATGCACCTTTGGCAACAATTACAGCCTCAAGTCTTTTTGAATATGATGCCACAAGCTTGGCACACCTATCTTTGGGCAGTTTCGCCCATTCCTCTTTGTAGCACCTCTCAAGCTACATCAGGTTGGATGGGAAGCATCGGTGCACGGCCATTATCAGATCTCTCCAGAGATGTTCAATTGGATTCAAGTGTGGGCTCCGGCTGGGCCACTCAAGGACATCCACAGAGTTGTACTGAAGCCACTCCTTTGATATCTTGGCTGTGTGCTTAGGGTCGTTGTCCTGCTGAAAGATGAACCGTCGCCCCAGTCTGAGGTCAAGAGTACTCTGGAGCAGGTTTTCATCCAGGATGTCTCTGTACATTGCTCCATTCATCTTTCCCTCTATTCTGACTAGTCTCCCAGTTCCTGCCGCTGAAAAATATTCCCACAGCATGATGCTGCCACCACCATGATTCACTGTAGGGATGGTATTGGCCTGGTGATTAGCGATGCCTGGTTTCCTCCAAACATAACGTGTGGCATTCACGCTAAAGAGTTCAATCTTTGTCTCATCAGACCAGAGAATTTTGTTTCTCATGGTCTGAGTCTCCTTCAGGTGCATTTTGACAAACTCCAGGCATCTGCCATGTACTTTTTACTAAGGAGTGGCTTCCGTCTGGCCACTCTACCATACAGGCGTGATTGGTGGATTGCTGTAGAGATGGTTGTCCTTCTGCAAGGTTCTCCTCTCTCCACAGAGGAATGCTGTAGTGACAGAGTGACCATCGGGTTCTTGGTCACCTTCCCGACTAGGGCCCTTCTCATACGATCGCTCAGTTTAGACGGCCGGCCAACTCTAGGAATAGTCCTGGTGGTTCCGAACTTCTTCCATTTACGGATGATGGAGGCCACTGTTCTCATTGGGACCTTCAAAGCAGCAGATATTTTTCTGTACCCTTCCCCAGATGTGTCTCGAGACAATCCTGTCTCGGAGGTCTACAGACAATTCCTTGGACTTCATGCTTGGTTTGTGCTCTGACATGCACTGTCAAGTGTGGTCTTATATAGACAGGTGTATGCCTTTCAAAATCATGTCCAAACAACTGAATTTACCACAGGCAGACTCCAATTAAGCTGTATGAACATCTCAAGGATGATCAGTCGAAACAGGACACACCTGAGCTCAATTTTGAGCTTCATGGCTGTGAATACTTATGTACATGTGATTTCTTGTATATTTTTTTATTTTAAATTTATTTTTTCTATCTAATAAACTTTAGGTCTGTCCTAGTAACTTAAGGAAAAGGTGACCAAAACAGACAGGGGGTAAAAGTTTTGTTTCCCATTTAGGAAAATTCTGCACTAGTGAGATTGAAAGAATCGGTAGTAGCGCAGCTTTAAAAAAAAAAAAAAAAAAAAAAGGTTTTGCCAGAAATTCTATGATTGAATAAAGGGATAACTTGCATTTTAGTTTTTCAGCAAAAAAATTATTTTTTCTAGGTGCATAGGTGTCCGTAAATCCCCACAGCTGACAATGATCATATCAAAGACAAATTCAGAGCCCACACAAGCTGAACTGTGCATCTCAGTGGGCCGCTTGACGAACAGACAATAAGAGTTATTTTTGGGACTAAAGACCTGAAGCTGCTGCTCATCCCACAGGGAAACAGACTTGTCTAGAATCATTCAGGGATGTAATACCATAAGCACAAATGACAGCGGACAGCTCCTCTTCCCGACAGGCTCTGCAGTAATGAAAAGTGCTAATGGGCCGAGATGTGTGTAATTCATCCTGAAAGTACAGTTGGAACCTGCTTCTGACCTGGTCTGCAGCCAACACGTAATATGGAAGGGCAAAAACGGAGCACACAAAAAGATCCCAAACTATTTTAGGAATGGGTATGATATCCCGACACGTGTGTTGACGGCTGTCACTATACAGAGAGCGGCATCCCGATTGGGACAATCCCGACAGGGGAACGATAAGTAGTGTTCCCCCCTGTTCTATTTACCCCCCAACCCTTGTTGCCTGTACCCTAATACTAACCCTCCCCAAACCGTACCCCTAACACTCCCGGTAAGTGCCTAAACCTAACCCTCCACCCCCTTAGTGCCTAACCCTAACCTCCCCCCAGTGGTGCCCAAACCTGCCCCCCCCCCCTGTCTGGACCCTAACTTCCTAACCCTAAAGGTGCATACACATACAACAATTTTGTAAATGAACGATTTTAGTAAACGATTTTTTCCCTTGAAAAAATGAATGTAAAATAGGTTACTAAAATTGTTCATTTACTAAATGTAATGAACGATTTTTATGAACTACAAAAGATTTTTCCATATTAACTTACTGAAAATCGTTCAGTTGACTAGTCTAACTGAACTACAAACATGAACGCACATGAACGATAATCGTTCATCGTTTGACTCAGAAAGTGAACAATTTTTAGAAACGATTATCGTTAAACGATAATCGATCAAAAAATCATTGTGTGTGTATGCACCTTTAGGCTCCGTTATACTGCTGCGAGAAGAGTGTAGAGCCAAAAGCATCTTGATATCAAACAAAAGTTGCACATCTGTTACTTCACTGCTAATGCACTATCGCTGAAGCTTTCCCTCTCTCTTGTGCCACCAATTTTAACAGAAAAGTATAAATTAAGTAAGAGCAGTTCACTACTATTATATCAGACAGGAATCTAGAGAGAAAGCTATACTACACATAATATTCCGGCAAAGGGTAGTATAAATGTATCTTCCATATGTGGAAATAAAGTAATAATAACTGCATGGCTATATTTACCTATTTGGTGCATATGCTCTTTGAATGAAAATCTCGTTGCTTATTAATGGACCCCTATAAAAATATAGGGGTAGAGGGGAAGCCTTGGAGAGAGATAGTGGGAGGAAGTCAATTAGCAGCAATAATTTACCATGGGTGGAAAAGGGAGGGGGTTGGGTATGGGTTCCTGGTGGTTGGGATGCCGCTGGTCAGAATACCAACAGTGGCATCCGAATAGTCAGAAATCCGATACCCATGGGTAAGTATACTACCACTAACCCTAACCCTCCTCCCTCCCTGTGCCAAAACCTAACCTCCCCCTCTAGTGCCTAAACCTATCCTCCCCCTCCCAGCACCCTAAAGGGGCTATCCATTACACGACCAGTAGGTTTTGGTCGCATTGTTCACAAAGTCGTGTAATGGAAAGCCGGGCAAGGACCAGCGATGAGCTTACACGCTGGGTCCTTGCCGACCCCGACTATCTACTGAACATGCCCGTCAACCTGATGACGCTCGTCAGGTTCGGCATGTTCAGAGATAGGTCGGACTCTGGCACTGAATGACGTTCAGTGAATGCCATTCATTGCGGGCACCGCACCTCAGGTCGCCTAGTGGGTAGGCCCCTTAAACCTAACCCTAACCCTCCCTCGCTTAGTGCCTACCCCTAACCCCGGATACTTACCTTCGGGATGCCAGCGGTCGGGATCCAGGCGCCGGTATTTAGACCATCGACATCCCATACGCCGGGATGCTGACTACATCCCGAAAAAGGATGGTAACCTCTGGCTTTTTCTCATCCGGTAAATTTCCATGTTTACCGGATAAGTTCCTGGACATATGGGTTACCATGGTCGCGGCACCCACAAACAGGCTATTTAACGCAGATTTCTTTTCGAGCTCAAGTTCGAAAAAAATCCTAGTTAACTGCAGCCTGTGGACTGCCTTCGGCTCTAATTGTATAGCCCCGCTGTTTCAATTAGTGTGGTAAATTACTGCGGCTAATTGAATTCCTCCCAACACGGAGATAGATAAAGTACCAACCAATCAGTTACTGTCATTTTTCAAACACAGCCTGTAACATGACAGTTAGGGGCTGATTGGTTAGTACTTGGTCTCTCTCCAAGGCTTAGTACATCTTCCCCATAGACACTGAGCAGCAGGTACCAGAGTGGGCTGTTGTCTTCTAGTGGTTTTCTTTTAGCCTACTCAGGTGTAGTGTGATAATTATATTACCTTATGAGACAACTGACCTTACTAATCGCCACCTAGGCTGCAGTTACTGCTAGAAGCTGCTATCTATAAGCAGTTATTTGCCGCTGTACAGAAATATTAATTTCATGCTCGGTAATCACATTTTTCCCCCTGAATAATAGGCTCTTAGAATAGCAGTTTGTACATACACTAATAGCAATAATTTAAATCGAGAAAGGTCAGGCTGCTCTGTAGTGAATGTGTCGTTACAAGCAATCACAAAAGAACACAATTTTGATGTGTGAATCTTATTTTTCTATAGAGGTGCCACAAACTTCTAGCAACAGTCGAACAGGAGGCTCATATCGGGACGTAGTCAGGAACCTGACTGTCACAATACCGACAGCGGCGTCCCGACGGTCAGAATCCCGACACCTTCCGGCAGTAAATATTAGCATTAGGGGGAGGCTTAGGGTCAGGCACTGGGGGGGAAGGGGTTTAGAATACTTACCTCAATCTGTCGGGATTTTGACCATCGGGATGTCGCTGTCTGTCTTCTGACTGTCGGCATCCCGCACCCAACCCCTCATATCACTACTCTGCTGGCAGAATGTCTGGTTTCTGATACTATTTAGGTCAGTGATGGCCAACAAAGGGGCCCCAGGGACGCATGCAGCTCTCTGAACCTTCACTTGCAGCCCCCACCTCATTCCTGCTATGTTGTCATAGATGTTTATTATAGCATTGTTTAAAATTATAGAGATCACTTCCTTTGATTAAATGCATTAATTTAACTTATCACCAAGTTAAAGGGCAATGTGCGACCATTCTGAGGGATAGAGAGCCGCCCAATGTGGCCCTGTGCCCTCGAAGTGCATCAGGTTAGCGATCACTGATGTATGGACTTGGTCACATTAGCAGTTTCTGGAGTTTGAGACAAATAACATCTATCATCATTTAGTTGCTGACATCACTTACTCATGAAACCCTCCGAGCTGCTTATATTATTGTACGGACAACATAGGCCCATGTGTCAGAGACACAGCTATTTTTAACAACTTGCATGACACTGCCCCTATCACATGTAGCACTAACACCATTACATGGATGAATAGGGCACTGCACACTCATTCCCTCTGTTGCCATAAAACATGCCATGAGCGGATTGGCTATAGATTGTTCTTCCCCGCCTACTTTAAACAAGGGAACACACAGGTAACGCAGGAGATGGTAACAGAGGGTGCTTCCAAAGAAATGACTAAATGTAAGCCATGGCCTCATATTAAAGCATAAGTAATGTAATGGACCGTACACACTGTCAGATCAGACAACAATCAGATATCGTTGTCTGATCGTCCTACATGTGCTGGATGATCATTATCGAACATTCAGCACATGTACCATTCCCCCAACTACTATAACGACCCTCGATCAACGATCAAGGGTCCCTATAGTAATGCACGGGCGATTATTGACCATCCGTGCCCGTGCATCTTTTGGTCGTTTGAGGGGGCAAAAAAAAAAAAAAGAGGACGATTTAAGCGATCAAACGATATTATTATTGTTTTAAATCGTCCTTTAAATCCAACCGTGTGTATGCACTATTAGTCAGCTGGCTACCTAACAGTTACCTATTTTCATTACTGTAAATCAATACTATGTAGTAAGAAAAAACACAACATGAGCTGTGTGCAGTTCAATTAGGAAAAAAAAAATCAACATCACTGCTATAAATTTGTCAGACTGTTGTGTGTGGAAATGTATTAAAGAAGCCTGCTGAGATGGTCCAGCTTAATTAGAATAAAATGGTTCAGTTTTTGCCATACGCTCAAGTAAAATATACACAACATTATTGCTTAGCCTTGCATACATGTTAATCATTAATAGCATGGAGGACAATTCTGCAGCCAAGGTATTATAATCTATGAGCTGTAGATATATTGCACAGTTCACTATTGACAGGATCATTTACAACAATTAGATACCACAAACATGATAAGGAGTTGCTGCTTCCATGTACGGAAGGGGATCTATCTCTACCCGTACTGACAAGTGGGGTGAGCCATCTAGGTCTGCTGAGTTATAAATACACTTTATGCTGTAAACATACATTTGTGTCTCATCTTATTGCTTATTACAGTAGTTAAGTAAACAGAAAAGAATATAAATTTTAAATACCAAGTGAAGCTGCTATTTTACATGAACCCCTAAGCTGCATACACACACAAAGTTGGTCAGTCAGAAAGAACTACAAATGGGAACACGCATGAATGATAATCGTTTATCGTTATAACTCAGAAACTGAACGATTTTTTTCAACGATTACGTCGTCATTATCGTTAAATCATTCAAAAAATCGTTCCGTGTGTATGCACCTTTAATGATTAGCATACTTTGTAGAATTTATGAGCAAATGTTTTTGCATTTTGTTTTAGTTGACCATGTACATTCCAGCTAAAGCTAAAAAATGTTTTGCTCTGCATAAGTGGCACATCCTGTATACACTGCAAGTTGTCCTGTTTAACACTTTGTAGAAATGATCAGTCAGCAAGTGTACATAACAATTGCTGAATGTCTCTCCAGAGTCCTGAGCAGATAATGACATGGAGTGCAGTTTTAAGGCCCATGTACGCCTTGCCATAAAAAGGCGGTGGCTGGTCATTAAGGA
Organism: Taudactylus pleione; assembly: GCA_031769625.1. Lineage (NCBI taxonomy): Eukaryota > Metazoa > Chordata > Amphibia > Anura > Myobatrachidae > Taudactylus > Taudactylus pleione. Next base: position 2,080,796 of record JAUIMM010000175.1, read on the forward strand.
GTTGCTATACATCAAATGATGTCGGAGCTGTACAATACACATGAAATAACAGCTAAACTGTACTAAACAAGTCCACACAAGGTTACCATGTTAGAAATTAAATACTCATATTATAAACATATCATACACCTCATTCCTTCTCTGTATTATAATTCTTCCAAACCACCGGTGACTATATTAATATATGACTTGCTATCATGTACTCTAGATTAACTGTAAGCTGATTTTTCTTTTTAATACTATGACAACACAAAAAATAACAGTCCTTTTATTTGAAAGCTACACCGATAAACACAAACTGTAGGTGGATGTGCCAAAATATAACCACTAGAGACACTGTTCCACAACAACATCGGAACCGATTTGGTGACCATAACCAGTGTTTCCAATTACAGGGGGGGGGTTTTCCTGTTTTTAGGGAAATTTGACAATGATCAAGAGCAGTGTTTGCATTTCATGGATCGTTTCTCCTTATTACAGGGAAATTTAATACTGATCATGACGAAATCTCCCTTGAAAATCGGGTAAAATGCATGCAGGTCTGACGGGCGATATCGTCAGCATGGCCCCTGCTGTTGCACCATCGCTCCTGGCATCAGTAAGTGTATATGCACTTGCCGATGTTGGGACACCTCCCGCGGGACTTGCCCCCTACGATATCGTGCTGGGTACACATCGACTAATGTGTACCCAGCATCAGTCACACACAGATATACAAGTGTTGCATATCAAATTAACCAGCACAGTCCCCTGGTGCTTCCTAGTCACCATGCGATTAAATAATTTTATCGCGAAAGCAGATCCCAAAGTATTATTCAATTATTGCTGCCAACAGGTGCAATTGCCACTGGCATCCATATTTTATCTCGCACCCTTCTGAAGTGTCTAGCAGAAATTCTGTGTTTTGAGCGCCCAATTGGTAGTTTGGCCGCTTTAACCTGGACTTTAGATGATGAATTTGGCCGTGACATGCACGAAAAGGAATGGGCACGCCTGCCAGAACAAAACAAGTGAATATCGGCCAATCTAAAGTGAAGAGAGATCACCGCACAAAAAACAATTGCCCCAGAGTCCGATTTACTGAACATGCAAAGAAATCTGATGAGGAAAAGCACCCTACTTCTGAATAAGGCGATTCCTACATTTATAGAGAACACAAGCTCAGTCACAGGGGCAGCACAGCAGAGAATATTAGCAGCTTCACAATCGTCTGTGCCTTATAACTAACCTCAGATCATGAAAGTTAATTGTGGCATTTGCAACAGTAGGTGCTATTAAATCAAACAATTCTTCAAACGTATCTTTCGGCCAACTAAAGTTACAAGGTTAATTAAGTGTGTGAAGCACCAATAAAGTGAGACTTAATGGATCTATAAATTGTATCCGATTAGTGCATCTGAGGATTGTAAACTGTTTTACACGCTGGGGACAAATAAGCACTTATGTAATCCCTTAATGCTAGAGGATGCTGGTTTCACACTGCTAGCATCCCGTTCATAGTCAGAATATCATCACGCTCATGTTAAAAACCCTGAATTACTGGGACTTGTTTTGGGGATTTATTGTTTATTTGGTTGGTTTAGTTTCTGGATTATTGTTGTTTTTTGTTTTTTTGTTTGTTCAGTTTCAGTTTAATGAATGAGCATTTAGGAGCACACCCGTGTTTTCTGTGATTCAAAAACATTTACAATAGAGTCACCTAAACAGACTCTCTACTTATTTATTACCAGTTATTTGGCGCACACATATTCTGCAGTGTTTTACAGAGAATATTTGGCCAGTCACATCAGTCCCTGTTCTAGTGAAGCTTACAATCTACAATCACTACCACATATACACACACACACATACACACACACACATACACACACACACATACACTGTAGGGTTCTTTTTTTTGAGAGCCAATGAACCTACCAGTATAGTTCTGGATTGTGAATGTGTACAATTATATAAAATGCTATCAAACATGAGTTGAAATTATTATGTAGAACAGAGTAGCCACTACAGCAAATCCAGGAGCCAGCAGGACCTTTAAATGACCATACGCATTAAAATCAGTAAAATCACCGGCATTGAATACTAAAAGTTTAGAAGCTGCTTTCTAGGTACATTGTCTACCAGGTTTATGGGATTTTCCCAGCCCAAGCCAAGATTACCATTACATGTATTAAAAAAAAATTCAAGAGGGTAAACTGAATCTGTTCATATTTTACAAAGAGGAAGGAAATTTCCACTGGGTTCTTAGGGGGGGGGGGATTTCTTGTCTAAAGTGATGGGCAATATTCAATTGTTTGTGCAGCTGGGTGCGAATGCCGTGGGCACCCATTATTTCTGCTGGCAACCACCCAAGATTGCCAGCAGAAATCTGCCCAAAGTCTGGCTTTTGTGTGCCCAAACAGCGGCTAATTTTGGTGCATTTGGTCACGACATGCACAATAAGTAATGGGCATCCACGGCACTCTTGGCCAGCTAAACAATTGAATATCGCCCTTTAAACGGGAGCTGCGGGCGCAAATAAACAGCAGCAACATCTCTCATTGTACATTTACTAGCACTAATGGGTTCTATGTCTGTGCAAGGATGGAGAACAGGAAGACAGAACTGGACTTCTCAGTACAGGAAACTCTGCAGAACTGAAGGGTCAGAAGTTAATGGGTCTCTCTGGTAACTTGCAGGGAATGCTTCTCATTAATATCTAAAAGCCAGCATTATATTCACAGAGGGGTATAGGCTTCTTTCCAAAAGAAAAGTAAGGCTTACATATGTAAACAGCTCATCATTGCCAAAACTAAATAATAATATAGCCACACACATTCTTATTTTATAGATATACATACACATTTATTTTCCAAAATGTGCACAACTGTCAGTGAATACGTGACACAAAGCTCTACGATCTTGTATCACATACCTGAACACGCCTCACCTGAAATTCGTTTTCAGTCATGTATGCCCAGTATCCATCAATAAAACACCCAACACTGCTGAGAGCTGCACATCAGCACTAAAACCATAGCAACCAATCATTTCTTGTCTAACCTGCTACAGACAGACAAAAGCTAAATTCTGATTGGCTGCTATGGTTTTAATGGCGATTTTCACCTTTGAGCAGTGTTCCCAAACTGAAATAGTCACTTTAAGAATAAAGTAAGTTTGGCGTCATTGATTTATTTTTTTAAGTTATTATTCAGCCAAAATAGTTATCAAAACACTACTAAAAAGTATATTTTGTTCATTTAGCCTGTTGCTGCCAGTCTGTGCCAAATTTGCAACATCTTTATCAGACACCCAAGCTCATGTTAAAGCACGTAATTATATTCTCTAACACTAGGGGCGCAGTTAGAGAGATCAACATTAACCTGAAAAAAACTTCAGTGAAGACACCTCATGGGATCATCTGATATAGTGAGAAAACTTTCACAACCTTTGGCGCTACCTCATGCAGCAGCAGAAACAGATCAAAATATAAGTCACCAACTTATAGATACAATCATATAAACAAAAAATGATCTTACAAGTCCGCACTATGAGACGTTCCAAATAGTATATCTTTTCACAGACTCCAATCGTTTTTCAATCAATCAGTCCACATGTAAAAAAATAGAAAATCTGTTGTAATATAGTTCATACTGTAGCATTTCCACACCCTAGGTGTAAGGAATGGATGGAAAGGTGGTGAAAGTCCCAATCCAAAATAAGGGGAGATATAGAGAGGATATCCAAAGTTCCGTTAGGTACTTTACGTGGGAGATGCATCAAGTTGCGATAAACAGCATCTCTCAACTTCAGCGCCAGATGTGAAGCAAGCAATTGAATAGCTACTGCCATTCATCCCGGGAGCTAAACAAACTCACATTGAACTGTAATTCCATCCAAAGAATGGACAAATAAGAGACACAGGTTGGCTTTTCTAAATTATATAATGGGAGTTGTTCACTTTAAGACATCCTATGTCTATTTAGTAAGTGCATTTTATTAGAAATAATACTGTGATTATTGGTCCCCAGGGCCTCAAAACAAACTTGTTTGCAGAGTATCTTCCTGCTGTCAATAAATAGCATCCTGTACTGTAAGAAGCTGATCATTAAATGGGATTGAAATGCCGGCAGCCGCCGGTTCAAATCCTGACAGCATGAGCTAGACAGCAGGAAATCCCAACAACAGCAGGTAAGTGATCTAACTCTCCCTTGGGGGTACCTAACCCTAAACTCCTGGGGTGGTGCCTAACCCCCACTTAACGCTCTCTAAACCTTCTTCGGGGTGTCTAACCCTAACCCCCCCCCTCCCCCAACCTAACCCCTCTAACTGCCCTAATCCTAACCCCTCCCGCCGGCTAACAGGATGGGCCCCCCCCCCCCCCCGTCGTTCTGGATTTCGGCTTCGGGATTATGATAGGCGTCGGTATTTTGACTCCTATCATAATTCCTTTGCCTACATTCTGCAGTCGGGATTGTGATAGGCGGCCGCATCCCCTGGTCATGCATTGCATTCACTGTGCTATGGAGAAAAGGTGTTTGTGAATGGCCACTGATTGGACCGCCCCGCTTATGTTGTCCAATTAGATGCTGTATTCACTACAAATGTCCCTGTGATTAGCTTGAAATTTCCACCTCTAACAGAATGGATAAATATCTACAAATACCGAGCACTGCGCTCGTTATAAAGATCTAGGGGGAACCTATAAAAAAGCAGCACTCACTAATGTGCTACAAACAATGTTGTATATAACTATAGACGGGGCAGGGATGTAAAAAATAATGTAGAGCCAGTCATAGAAATCTAGGAGGCAGTACGAGTAAGTTTTATTAACCTCAATGGAAAAACGTCAGGCGCCAGCACTAATGTGTGAGGCATATTGCCTACTTAGAATTTGTCCAGCCCTGGAAGGGAAGTAATCTCAGAATAGACAACTCCAGAGGGAATTTTACCCAGGGTAGATATAAATCAATATGCATATACACTTTGAAATCCTCTTGCATTTGAATAGATGTTTTTCAGCTGTGGTTTCCAGCTTGCCCACATTCTTTTCCCATTTGTCCAGTCTGTCTCTGCAAGCCAAGCCTTGGTTAAGTTTTGTGGTTTGTACATTTTGCTGACTGTTCGCTGGTTTCACAAATGTGGAGAATTGCAGTAGGAACAATTAGAAAGGACTGAGGGAGAGAGGAGCATATAACAGTATGCCTGTCTGCATTTTCAGACACAAAGTAGTAGGACAAAGCAAGAAACCACTCACAAGCTCCAGATAAAAGAATGCACTGTTTATGAACACAATAAAAGCTGTGCCTCTGATTGTCCATCGCTGGCTCTTCCAATCTGAAGGGAGCAATCAATGGCAGTACCAAATGATTCAGCGCTGTCATTGTACACAGCAGTGCTGAGAATGGTTATTATCCTTTATATCTATAGTGCCAACATAGGGCCTGATTCAGAGATGGACGCTCTGCACAGCTGCTGCGTCTTTTGTATGCAGCAGCTGTGCTAAAATATGCAAAAGCCGCAGGAGGCTTCTTGTGTAAAAAGGCGCCAAAGTGCAGGCGATGCTGCGACCGAAGACGCTCAGGTTACTCAGGATGTCCGGTGAATTCACTTGAATTGTGGAGACCAATAAAGCCGCGTACAAAAAGGCAGGCACCAGCCTCGGCATGCCCAGAAAACATGGCTGACACCACTCTTTCTGGGACGGCATCCATTCACGCACCTAAACATGTCAATCACGCTGTGGCTTAGGAGGTACTGCGACCGTCGCCACAGACGCAGATCTGCACATGTGCAGTACAGATCCTGCGCACGAAAAGATTGAATATCGGATATGTACGCAAACCATCGGGTTCACATACATCTCTGAATAAAGCCCATACTACACAGCAGGGCCAGACTGGCCATCTGGCACATGACAGATGGGCCGATCAGTTGTTAAACCCTGGCAGAGCAGCTTCGCCTCCCTGCTCGACCGGGATACATGCCTCGAGGCCAGGCCCCCATGACTCGTGGCACGCCCACGTGAGACTTAACCACGCCCTGTTTTTGGCAGGTCCACGCCCCCTTTTGTGAGTGCATGCAGAGGGACTGCCAGGGCTGATCAGGAGCCCCAGTCCATCCCTGCTATGCGGTCAGAACAGGGAGAATGTTGAACTGCTCACATCAGTCCACAAGATACTAAGTTAATTTTTTCGAAATCCATTTAAGCTACCAAAGACACGCACGTGGGGAGAACATACACACTCTACACAGAAAGCGCCCAACACCCACTGTGGTGCAGCAGAAATACTAAGATTGTTTTCTTACTGCAGTATACATATTCAATAAATGATATATCCCATGCAGACTGTAATATTTTCTTTGCTCAATGGGAGTCTCAATCAATATTCAGTTCACTAGTAATTTTTTACCTTATGGAGGCATGAGGCACAAGGTGCCTCCACGAGATCACTAGATCCTAATGAATTGATAGGCTGCATTCAGCACACAATATGGTAAACACAGAAACAAATAAAAGAATAAATAAAAACAATGACCTAATTAGTTTACAGTGTGACTTCTATGCAGACAGTTTAATCACATACGTTTTTACTTGGCAGCCTTGTAGACGTTTTCCTCCCAGGTTCTATATCCCAGACACTACATGACTGCTATATGAAATGACCTGAGTTCATAGCAATGCTGAAACACTGTTGTCTGAGGCTAGGAACTAGTGACTCATGATTACTGGTGGTGCAGTCACAGATTCCTAGTGGTACGCTGCATTCTCATTCAGCCCAATGGCTGCGACCACCCGCTGTGGAGGACAGGTTATGTTTATATGAAACCACATTATGTCAGACACTGGTAAACAAAGCAGCATATTGAAGTGATAGCGTCACCAGGCACGGCTCTGCAGGATAAATGTGTACAAATATATGCATGCTATTTGTGTAATATCACTTGAACAGCAGCAACCAGAACACAAGTAACAGGGGAAAAAAATACAGGCATTATATAAGCCGGCAGTGGATCCGACATCCAGAAACCCATTATGGAAGAAGTTCCAAAAACAAGGTGAGGGGGGGAGGAAATGATTGCTACTACTAGATGAGGGTGACACATACTCAGACATAATCACCTAGTACCTCCTTCCACAGGCATGGTGATGAGCACTGCCAAACAATTTAATGAGGAGAGAGGGGGAGTATGGGAAAACACAGAGACTGTTTAAATGCAATTTAGGATATTTTAAGGCTGTTGCTCCAAATGATGGAAAAACCTTTTATGCAAAAAAAAAATGTAAAAACACAATCCACATGCATTCCAGACCTATATATACTAGACGGAAAAAGCATTAAATAAAACACAGCTGTCAAAACAAAAAACTTCATGTTTGGCGAATTTATTTGGAAAGGTCAAAGCCACAGCATATACAACACTGAAAACAGCTTGGCATCTCCCAGCAATAAAACAAGATATGCAGGTATTAGCATAGGACAGCGAGATGTCAATCTGTGAAGGATGATTGTGCAAAGTCTATCGCTGCAGTCATGAGCTTGGACCAGCAATACAATTTTACTGGCAGATTGGAAGCAAAGCAAATGCCGATTAGTTTCATCAATGTGAAGCGGTGACAGCTTAGATGGGGATTTTTAGGAAACAGATCTCGGGGAAGAAATGCCAGTTATTTGTGTGGATTAAACAAAACTGATTTGTGTCAAACAGCAGTTGTGTGGGAGTTGGCAACCTAAGCAGTGTGGTTATCTGGCTATGAGGGATTTGTCTGTAGACACAACAGAAATTAATGATCCTTTTTATAGGAGACAGGGATTACAGTAAAATAAAAAGGACTACAGATTTTCAAGCCACAAAGTAACTTTTTCAAATGTTGTACGGTTTCACAGGCTACTGTATGGTATCATACGAAAATACACACTGGTCTAGCATTAAGCTATGTACAAACATCAACCTTTAACATGCGTGCGATTTTCAATTTGGGTGCTGGACAAATCGCACAGTGAGGTAGATTTACTAATCGGCAGTTTATCAAAGTCGCGACCAACGGATCCATCGGTCATCAGCGACTAATAAATCTACTCTATGGTATCTACACACTGTATGAAGGCAAATATATAGTGTATAATAGTGCAATCCCATTTTCCTTCAGATGCCCATTTTGGCCATACATCGGTGAAGCGAGGGCGCGCACAGAATGGCAATTTTATTCAGCCTATTGTGCTGCACAAAATACTTTATGCGCCAAAATCCCAGGTAGCACAGATGTAATGGTCGCCACATCAGTACAGATTTTGAATGGTGCAGCAAACTAGGCAATAGCGAAATACTACTCTGGGGCGCTATGTACTTCAGTACGTAGATACCCCAATGGTTAGCAGCGCTGGAACCTTGGGTTTGATTCCAAGCCAGTGTGCTATGTAAGTGCAGCACCTAAGTTCTCCTTGTGCTTCTCTGGGTCTCCTCTTTGTGCTCCATGTCTCTCTAATATATTGTCGTCCAGGCAAATTGGAGGGGCAGAATCCGGCTGTGGACATTACTAAAGGGGCTTTGGGCCTGATTCAGACCCACTCGCGAGCGGCTGTCCGCTCGCAAGTGGGTCGATGTTATGGACTGAGCATGCGCACGACGGAGGGAGCTCCGTCGTGCGCATGCGCCAGACGCGACGAGCGAAGGAAAGTCCTTCGCTCGTTGTGTCCGATCAAAGGGGGCGTGCTGTCAATGGGAGTGATTTTGGCTCTGATAGAGCCAAAATCACTCCGGAGCTTGCGGTTGAAAACCTCAACCGCAGGCTCCGGCTCGCAATTTCGATGGTCGCGATGGTCACGACCATCGCGGCCATCACAATGCACGCTCGTATAGCCTGTGGGTGGTGACCCACAGCTATACGAGCGTCCAGGAGGACGCTCCATTTTCATGGAGCCCGGCCCTCATTCAGAGCGTGCGCTCTGCTCAGAGCGTACGGCTCTGAATGAGGGCCTTTGTCTCAAATTGAACACCCTCTTTATCTGTGTACCCATGTGGCACTTTTTTTTAATGAAATAACCAAATGCAGGCTGTCCTAATTTTAGTTTGCCAGACATGTGACAATTGATATAAATGATTCCTATTGTGTCGCATATGCTCGCCGTGCGAGGAACGAGGCACCAATGGCGGTAATAATATCTTACATGTGTAAAGCAGATAAAAATAGTCCACGAGTGATTTTAAAGTAACCAAAATGTCACTGTTTTGAACCAAATTGGCTTCATATCTGGCCTCAATGAGAGCAATAACAATGCATAAGTATTGGAACCCTGCTGACTGTGAACAATATAAAACAATCTGCCCCAAACGGCCCTTTTCGCGATCGTGCCCAGCACTTTGGTCGGGGTTAGCCGATTTATGCAGCTAAACCCTACCACTTTGGGAGCGATCAGCGTGAAAAGCTGGAACAATTCAATAGCGGCATGCGATCTCCCATCACTTTAGACGGGAGATCCGGGCTGCGAAAACAATTGAATTCCGCCCTTATGGTTAATCTTATTCCATCCAGAAATGTAAAAAAAAAAAGCCAATAGACTTAATTGAAGCTCTAAAAACATTGAGCTTCCCTTCAAAGTTGTGGAGAAAACAAATTAATTTAGCACAGCTTCATTCCAGAGTGAGATATGCCATAAAATGTGCTTTTGGAGACGTAATCCAAAACGTCAGCTTCCATAGATTTTTACATAAAATAGTGTTCATTCTACCACCCTGCACCTGTCACAACCTGTGCAGTTCCTCTTTCCTGTCTGGGGTGTCGCTCTCTGCTCTGGTGCTTCTAGCACACTCTGGTCTATCAGCAGTTTGTTGCAACAGCTGAGTGAAGTGGCGGATTCAGGGGGTGGGGGCACCCAAGCACGTGCCCCCTGTTATTTAGGAAGAGGAGTTGTTTGTTTACTTTTATTGCAGGTGCACGGCCACAACGAGGCTGCTGCTTCCAGCCCTCCTTGGGGCGTGCAGCAACCAATGTGCACGCCTGCCCGCGCTGTCAGATAGTTTTTTTTTGTTTGTTTTTTTAAGACAAGGCGCACATGACATCACACCGCTGAACAGAGGAGCTACGGCTCGCAAGAGCACTGCAGCAACAAGGTAAGAAGGGGGGAAGTGGGGGCCTGCCGAGAGTGGGGACTTAGGGGGAAAGCTGGGGAGTGGGGACATAAAAGGCTGGGGCTGGCTGGAAAGTGGAGGCACAGAAGGGGTACTGCTTGGGCGTGGGGGAAACAAAGGCTGGGGCCGGTTGGGGAGTGGAGACAAAAGGGGAACTGCTGGGGATGGAGACGCAGAAGTGGGGTTGCTGGAGCTGGGGACAGAGAAGGGGGGCTGGCTGCAGGGATGGAGTTGCAGAAACACTGGGTGGTGGGGCTGTCCTGCATTTATTACACTTCTAACACAATTGGAGCAGCCAAGCAGCTCTGCCTTCCTTAGCTCCCTTTCCTGAGCAGTGCCACGTCAGGACAGGTTGCTGTGGGTGATACTGCAGGGGTGTCAGTTTGAAAGTAAGCAGTTTGCTGGTGCTGTCCGTGGCAATGTGAGGTGAATATTGAAGGAAGAGTTAGGGTGCTGTAATGTGGTGTAATAATGATGGAAGGTGGGGGGTGGGTGTGTGCTGTGATATGATGAAGGGGGGAGAGTGCAATGAAGTGGGGGAAGTGCTGCGAGAGGAGAACATTGAAGGGGAGGGGAAGTGAAGGGGTGCTGTGTCCAGACCTGCCTACTAACTTTCTCGTCCTGTCACCCACAACATCTGTCCCACATACACTTACCCTATCACCTACCAGACCTGTCCTAGCACACTCATGCTATCACTTACCATACCCGTCCCCTCATACTCACCCAGTCATCCACCAGACATGTGCCCAAAGACTCTCTGACCATGCCAAACACCAGACCTATGCCGCCCACGGCTTCGGCTACTAACAGGTTAAGTCATTAGTCTGTGAGGGGGCTGGGGTGTATTATTTTTTTTCCTGTGGGGAACAATGTGTGTGTTTTATTCCTGTGGGGCCAATTTTGTTTTTCTATGGGGGCAAATGTGTTTTATTTTTTCCTGTGAGGAGCAATGTGTTTGTCTTTTTTCCTGTACGAGCCAATGTTGTGTGTTTTATTTTTTCCTGTGAGGAGCAATGTTTGTCTTTTTCCCTGTACGAGTCAATGTTGTGTGTTTTTTAATATTAAAAATAGTAAAAGTATTAATTATGGGTATAGTTGGATGGGGGCGCTCAAAAAGGTCTCACACAGGGTTCTGGAGTCCTGTGAGGTGGACATTGGACGGGCCGAGGAGGTGCTGTGAGGTGGTTGCTAAAGAGGCTGGAGGGTGCTGTAGGGAGGGGAGTGCTGTGAAGTGGCAGTGAAGGGGGTGCACTGTGTAGTGGACAATGAAAGGGACAGTGAGTGCTCTGAGGTGGACAGTGGGTGCTGTTAGGGGGACAGTGAGTGAGTCAATGAGTGAGCTGTGAGGGGTCAGTGTTATATGGAAGGAACTGGCAGTGAGACAGATATGGAGAGGGCAATCAGGGATATACTGTATGCAGGGAGAACTAGATGAGAGCTATGAAGGGGGCAATCAGGGAGATATGCAAGGGCACAGACAACAATGGAGGGGATAATCTAGATATGGGCAGCAATAGGGCAATGAGAAAGATCCATGCATTCTAATGCTTTATGTTGGCTGGCAGTTGCAAATTTAGGGGGAGGGTTCTAATTATTTGACACTTTTAAATGCAGGTATTTATTCCCTGTCTCTTTTCAAGGGGATCCGGTCTAAAGATCTACAGTAAAAAGGTAGACAATGTTTAGATAGACACCAGATGTTAGACAGTCAAAATGTCGACAGGGTCAAAAGGTCGACCCGCTAAAAGCAGACGTGTAAGAAGGTTGACAGGAACAAATGGTCAACAGTGTCAAAAGGTTGACATGAAAATGGTCTACACGATTACCCCAATGGTTAGGGTTAGGCACTTACCTCGACGGTTAGGTACAGGCACTAGAAGGGACGGTTATGGTTAGGCACCAGGATGGAAGGTTAGGGTTAGGCACCAAGGGGATGGTTAGGGTGAAAATTAGGGTTAGAAAAAACAACACGTGTCGACCATTTATATGTTGACCTTTTTGTACCTGTCTACCATTAGTGTGTCGACCTTTAGTCTTTGTCGACCTATTGACTGTCTAACATCTGGTGTCTATCTAGATATTGTCTACCTTTCAATCCACATCCCTTTTCCAGACAGGTGTGAAACTTTCCAAGATTTAGACAACTACCAACTGACCTTAGAACACCAGCTGGCTGGTAGGACATAAATTATTTTAGCCTTGGCTATTGTATGCCCTCAGTGTGATGAAAACGAGGACGTGGCTCTGGGTATGGCATTCCCTGTGAGGCCACGCCCCTTGCTATGAGGACACACCCACTTTTCCAGGAACTTGAATGCGCAAAACACCACCCGCCCCACACCTTCCCCTATCGTGGTGCCCCCTGTCAGTTTGTTCTGGACCCGCCCGCAGGCTGAGTGTGCTAGAAGCACCAGAGCAGAGAGCGACACCCCCAAGCAGGAAAAAGGAACTGCACGAGTTGTGACAAGTACAGGGTGCTAGAATAAACACTACATACCATTAAGCTTGTTTTACAAAACATGAGGCCAGTTACCCCACTGACTGTAAAAATCAGACCTTTGCTAGCCTCTAATTGGCCCATTCAGCTTTTTTCCTCAAACCCCATAGAGATGTTAAGTGTTCTGTATATGGCAGATATGTGCACAGCCAACCATGGAGTACACCAGCAGAATTGAACCAGCCCCTAAGGTAGGTAAAAGTTAGTAAACAGGTATAAGTTTTGTTCCAGTATTGGTTGGAGTGACCCAATTACATACATTAGTTTGCATCGGTGACAGAGGTGTACCTGAGTCATTTACTCACATCATTTCAAGTAATTATAAAAGGTGGAACGCCATTAATTCTCCCCCACCCAGAATACAGGTGCAAGCACCGGTTACACACTGCATGTCAACCTTTTTATATAGCAATTGCTCCAATACAATTATTATTACCATTCAATAATATGAGAGATACAGTGGCTCTATGTGGAACGTCCGCACAGAGGCTTGCTCCACTAGAGAACATTTAGACAGCGCACTATAATATCTGCTCGCTCCACAATTTTTCACCCAAGGGCATCTCTGCTACTAAAACATTCTTCTCTGAGGCGTCCTGGATTTATGAAAAGCCATAAGGACATGTAATGATCTTTTTAATAATTAAAAAGTGGTAAAACTCAGAGCAGATTTACATCTCTCTGAAACTATTGCAAAAGATTTCCTTTTATACCCTATCTTAGAAATGGCATTTCACAGACAAATATACTATTTATGCTGGATTATCACAGGGAATACAGACATGAAAAGCACAGCAGTTTCACCTATTATTTATCACAAAGCTGGATCTGGCCATTCATCAAAGAGAACAAAGTCAATCGTTGCGCAATACTTTTCCTCACTTTTGACAAGTTTACCTCCTCTCACCCCACCTCACGTGAAAGTCCAAGTATAAAAGACTTGTAACGAGTAACAAAAGAACAAATCTGCATTAATTTTCCTGTGTTCCAGGTTTTAATGAGACCGTTTTTCAGTCACTGCACACGGCTGCGCCGACAGATTTGTACTAACAATGCAGTGGGCTGGTGAGTTAATGAACAGGGCATCATCAAACGCAGAACCTCTTGTTAATCAGTAGTATAACAGAAGCAAGACTTCTGCAACCTCTCGTCAAATCAGAGAGATCACCTTGCATAGCAGCCCTTTCACTTCGCGTGTTAAGGTTCTCGACAAAATCAAGGATGCAGCAGGCCAGAGAAAGTGATGAGGTGCTATATTAATGATTGTTTTTTTCCACGGCAAACAGCAACAGCACGATACGAGACAGGAGTGTGAAACGTTCGCTACGAACATCCATGTAGCCCAATATAAAGCTGTCTAAAGGGCCCCATACATCAGCGACCCCGGCATCGCAGAAATCCAACATTTTGGATTTTCCCGATTTGACGATTGCGATCAAAAAATGATTGTGATTGTCTAATCGGGGACATTTAACATGTAAAATTTCAGCGATCCTGCCACGGATCGCTGACCATCGATGGTGGGCAGTCGGCGTTTCCACACGGAAGATCACTATTTCCATTGCTACATCGCAACAATTCATCGCAGATGTATGGGCACCTTAATGGTATCAGATGGTGGGGAACACCATAACATGGGCTCAGGCACAAAAGCATCTCTGCCCCATCAAAGATGGATGCAAACACTATGATCAGGCGATCATTGTCTGATCGTCCTGCATCGAACATCCAGCACATGCAGCAACCCCCCCAACTACTAGAACGATAGTAAACAGGCTAACATGGTCGATATTGACCATGTTGGCTTGTATACATGGACGATGGTCGATATCTATATCGACCATTCGTGCCCGCGCATCTACCATCGTTTGGTTGTTTTAGGGGGCTTTAGCAGCTTCGGACAGTCTCCCACTTCAGCCCAGCATGTGCTGGGCTGCTGTGTATGGGGGGCTGTGCCGGACCCGGGTTAAGTAGTACCCCCGCTTGTGCCCCCCTCTCTGCACCCCTGTGTATGGGCGAGCGGCTGATCACACGTACACACTTGCCGATGGACAGATATTTCTGCAGACATATCTGTTCATTGGCTGAGCAGCACAGCCAATGCGATATGTCTGTGAATGACGTTGTGTGGAAAGACGTATCATCTTTCCACACTGGCCGACGGGGCACGATATATTTTGCTGATCAATTGATCGGCCAATATATCGGCCAGTGTGTCCCCAGCATAAGTCACCTGTGCTCAATCATGGATATCTCTAAAACCAGAACTGTTGGGGAGCCTTGAGACCACGTTTGGGAACCTCTGTACCAGGGTCGCACAATATTGGAATTTTATTTTTTTTTAAATCCTATTTAAATAAAATAAATTAGTTTTGGAACCTTGTTCTGTACTAAGCCTAAAGGTGCGTCCACATGGTACGATTTGCTCCATGAACGAAAATCATCCAGTGTCCCCCCGGGAGGGGTGTGCTCAGTGTTGTCGCAAACACTGAACAAAATCAATAACGATTTAGTTCAGTGCCGGGCTCCCTCCCTCATCCCCGAACATGTTCAACCTGGCAATATCGTCAGGTTGGACAGGAGGTTCGGGCGATGAACGGCAACTACCAACTACAAACGGGAGCACGCATTGGTAGTTACCGTTCATCGTTTTGGCCCTGAAACTGAACGATTTTTTGAACGACTGAACGATAATGACAGTTATCGTTCAGTCGTCAAAAAAAATCGACCCTTGTGTACGCACCATTAGATAAAGTGAACGGAGATATAGTCCCAACAAATCGGCTCCTAACTGTCATTTTTCAACAGCCTGTGACATGGCAGTTAGGAGCCGACTGTCTGTGACTTTATCTCCATTCACTTTATCTTCATCCAAGGCTTAGTAAATAAACCCCTAAGTCAGAGTTGGCGCTCCTCTCTCCGCACGCTCCAACTCTCCACAGCCACACTAAATCAGCGTCAGGACGTGATAGCGTCATGCGCGGCATTCAGTGAGGAAACCCGAAAAAGCCTGTAGAGCTGTGTCGAGGCACTGTGTGACTGTCTGCGCCTCGAGCCAGTCTGCACACAGCACTCGCGACACATGTTGAGACGGTCGCGACCCACAGTTTGATAATCGACGTTCACTGTTGTAATGTGGGAATTTGCAACCCATTATCATTATAGCAGTTCTCCCTTGATCTAGGCTATGCCACATGATACTGCACTGCAAAACAAGTAGCTGCATTATCTTTAGCTACTGTCGCGAACAGAGCAAAAGATGTTACCACGCGAAACCTTACTGCTCAGGGAGTCTACTGTAATTACAGTGTACGTGCATGCAGCTATTGTAACAGTATGTAACAATTTTTTATTTTGTCCTTGTGTTTGAAGTGTTATTTCCTAATGGCCTTTACTCCAAGAGTATAGAAAATTACAATTATTCGCCACAAACTATGCTTTTGTGACCTGGTCAGAGATATTATGAAATGTTCTTGCTTCAAAATATTGGGATTCCTTATGGGTCTCCAAGGTGGTTTTATCAAGTTTTCCTGCTTTCTTTGCGTTTGGGACAGCAGAGACACCAAGGCGCACTACAACAGATGACACTGGCCACAGCAGACAGAGTTCTGTGTGGGGACGAATAATGTCAAGCGGGAGCCACTGGTGGACTCCAGGAAGGTGCTGATGCCTCCACTACACATGAAGCTCTTTTCATGTAAAACACGAAATTGTCTGGGTGACCCCAAACTATACACACACATCACTTTCTCTGTAGTCAGTCTCTCACTGTCTGGGGAACAAATCATTGACAGACACAGTGATTGCTGAATGTAAGTACTATGCTAAAGAGATCTAATGTTGTTACCTCTGCTCATGCATCCCAATGTTTATGCTAGGAGACGCCAATCAAAATTACATAGAGAACCATGCAATTTCGATGGGCATTTCTGGGCAGTAATGGGGAAGGGGTGGCAAAGAATTGCAGACACGTCTGTGTCAATTTCTAAAGACGCAGTTTTACTGACACCGGCGGCCATGGACACTCGGACATTCTGCGACTACCATAGTCAGGTGCAACGTCCAGCGGGTGCGCACTGCAGCTGGCGAGTGTTTCAATAGGATGCCAATCAGTCACGGCATTAAAACAAAGACACAATAGCAGAAGTAATAAAAGTTGTAGCCACAACTGCAATTGCGTCCATCTCTGAACCACCCTCAGTTCTTTAAAGTTGATGTGTTGGAAGCAGGAAAAATGGTAAGCGCAAGAATTTGAGTGACATTGACATGGGCCAAATTGTGATGGCTAGATGACTGGGTCAAAGCAACTCCAAAACGGCAGGTCTTGTGGAATGTTCCCAGTATGTAGTGGTTAGTACTGACCAAAAGTGGTCCAAGGAAGGACAACTGGTGAATCAGCAAAGGGTCATCGGAAGTAGTGAAAAAGTTAATGCTGGCTATGACAGAAAGGAGTCAGAACACTGTAACTTGCTGCATATGGGACTGCCTAGCCACAGACCAGTCAAGAGTGCCCATGCTTACCCCTGTCCACCGCTGAAAGTGCCTACTATGTCAGAAAAGAACCATGTAGCAATGGAAAAAAGCGGCCTGGTCTGATGAATCAAGTATTCTGTTACATCATGTGAACGGCCGGGTTCGTGTCGTTTACCTGGGGAAGAGATGGCACTAGGATGCACTAGGGCAAGAAGGCAAGTCGGCAGTGTGATGCTCTGGGCAATGTTATGCTAGGTAAACCTTGGGTCCTGCCATTCATGTGGATGTTGCTTTGAGCAGTAACATCTATTCTAATTTTGTTGCAGACCAAGTACACCCCTTCATGGCAACAGTATTCCTTGGTGGCAGTGGCCTCTTTCCGAAGGATAATGTGCACTGCCACACTGCAAAAATTGTTCAGGAATGGTTTAAGGAACATGAAAGATTTAAAGGTGTTGACTTTGCCAAATACACCAGATCTTAATCCGATCAAACATCTATGGGATGTGCTAGTGGAAAAAAAAAAGTCTGGGCCATGAAGAGCACCCCTCACAACTTACAGGACTTAAAGGAACTGCTGGTAATGTCTTGGTGCCAAATTCCACAGACACCTTCAGAGGTCTTGTAGAGTCCATGCCTTGACAGTTCAGAGCTGTTTTGGTGGCACAAAGGGGACCTACCCAATATTAGGTAGGTGGTTTTACTGTTATGGCTGATCAGTGTGTGTGTGTGTGTGTGTATATATATATATATATATATATATATATATATATATATATATATACACACATACACACACCTATCTACATGTAAATACAATACATCTACAGATACATACACACATTGGATGGTGAGAAGCCAGATAGACAGCACTGTCTCTACCCATAATGCAGTATGGTACAGTGGAAGGGAGGTGTATAGAGCAAACTGGCCACTTAGTGTATATTTCCTCTAATAAGAGCCATGGGGAAAATGAGGCAGTGGGGAGTGAAGTGTAGGCTTATTGTTCAGGGACTTCTATTTAATAAATCCTCTACCCCCGCAGGAGTCATTTTAATTTGTGTTTCTCTCATTATCTCAAAGCTCCACTCGCAATGGTCTGTTATTATCTGTTCTGCTCCAACGTGATGGTACTAATTGTCTCCTTGTATAGTAAATGCATGCGAGAGCCATTTCCATCTAATTACCAGTGTAAAAGGAGAGCCCAGACACAATACCAACTCCATGTTTTCTGCCACATAGCGGATGACCCAAAGTAACAGACTGGAATTATCTCATTAACTCTTCCCTTTATTTTAGAATTTGACACATTTAACAGAAGCTCTTTGCTATAATGCGCAGTGGATAAGGCTTCATAGTTGTGTTACATTCGGACTGTGTTATAAATAGGACCTCATCTGTACTATAGCTGCATAATACAACTCAATAAAGATCTCACTAATTACATGTCCATCTTGGACAATCAACATGGTAGGTGATCATTATTTAGTTAACCGGCCTACTTTCAGCAATGTTAACACAAGCCTGCCATTTCCACATAAGACTATGCTGGTATATTCATCTAGCAAAAAAAAGTCATTTGTGAAACATAGTATACAAAATATCTTCCAATACGAACTGACAATGCTAATGCCTGATACAGCAGCAAACTGCTTACAGTGTGGAGCGCTACCTGAATATACCTATAAAGGAAATTAAATGTCACTGGAACAATGTTCTCTTTTAATGTTTCTAACAGTTAAGCTGCTGCCAAAAAGGCATCCAATCTAACTTGTCACCGACTTGGCAAGACAAGCCAATGCTTCTAAAATAAATGATGTACATAGTGATTAGTGTGCAACAAGCTCATCCCATGTACTAAAAGAGACAAGACTGTAAATTGTGAGAGTTCTGTAATGGATCCTTTTTGAAGTACGACTAACAAAAGTACCTGAAGATAATCAAGTCAGTAGACCTTTATTTATGTATTTTTAATCACCGCCTATATGTTTAGAGAGAAAGTTTTTTAAAGTGCCACTAAAAACATTAAAAAGGGGGGATGTTCAACAGTCAATTGATTTAGTGTTCATTCTAGCACCCTGCACAGCCCGTGAAGTTCCTGCCTGGGATGTCGCGCTCTGCTCTTGTACTTCTAGCACACTCAGCCGACGCAACTATTTGCTGAGGTACATACCAGAGTGTGGTAGAAGCACCAGAGCAACAATCCAGACAGGAAAGAGGAATTGCACGGGTTGTGACAGGTGCAGGGTGCTAGAATGAACACTAAGATTTATGCCACCATAACATCCTGTCTCCCCTGCGGAATGCAATAGAGTAGCCAAAATCTCCTCCTCCAGAACTGACCACACATCTGCAGACAAGCTTTTATTAACATTTCCAATAATGATGCCATCGACATGGCTTCCACCAACAACAAGCGAGAGGTAGTTGGCATCCCGGCAGTCAGAATCCCAGCGCCGGAATTCCGACAGCAGTCAGAATCCCGGCTCAAGAATCTGTGCTAGGGGGATAGGTTAGGATTAGGCTGAGAGAAAGGTAGGTTAGGGTACTTACCTGCACGCCTTAAAATTCTGACCGCCAGGATCCTGTTCCCAACCCCAACACACAGCCAGCAGCGGTGAATGTACCATCGGCGGGCACGATATTGGGGGCCCTACAAGTCAAGTAAACTTTTGGGACCGTATTTTGTTTCCCAGTACTTCGGATATTCCACCCAAAACTAAAACAATTATCGTTCAACTCCCGATACTCCATCAATAGTCGGATCACAACACTACTATGTGTAGTGGCGAGGGAGCAAGTATGACAACCTGACACAAATACATGCCTGTGTTTTTATCAAGTCAACTCTTATTAGACGGAATGAGACAGGATCTGCTGTATAGATCGTCGCAGTTGTCCTGTCAGATCACATTAAAAGCAGGACAGGACTTGGAATAATAACGTGAAAGAGAGAAGGGAGCGAGTTAATGAAACAGAGGTAAAATAATGTCGCCAATAGCAGGACAGCTGCAGTGGAAGGCAGGTCTGGTCAGGCACAGGAATGTAAACATTTATTACTTCCATTGCAATATAAACCATATGCCTAGAGTCTGTCTGGAACGTGCTAGACTGGAAGGAAGTCCCACAAACATATGCTGGCCAAACACTAGCCCGATTTCTGGCCGATTACACGATTTTAGACGTGTCGTACGATGAATTGTGTGAAAATCGTGTAGTATTTAGGTAGGAATACGATCCGATGCGTGCTCCCGCTGCTGTTCTATCGTATCTTATGATCAGACGTGCAGCCCTTATTATCAGTCGTAATCGTATACAGATCGTGCCGTGTATTTGCGCATTCGGTGCATCGTGCGTCAGACCGGGGTCATTTAAATCTATTATGATCGCATGTTTTTGGTGAGGCACACGACTGATCGTATCACAACCCGTCGTATAGGGGCGAGTGATTGTACGTCAGATCGTGTGTACATCGTGTGTGAAAAAAGCACCAAATCGTGCGGCCAGGACTGTCGGGGAGTTCAATGGTCGTACTAGTGTAGGGCCAGCATAAGAATTCCATGAGGTAGTATTAAACAAAAATCACATAATATTTAATAAAATTAAAAACTATATCAGAATGTCTTCAAGAGCACTGGTACTCTCACAGAGAGGAGGACGCCATTTTGTGATGATCATGAGAATGCAGCTTATCTATTCACTAAGAACTACAGCCTGCACCGAGGCACGAAGCACAAGTTCAACTGTCCCAATATGGACATTGTGAAGCACAAGGTGTATTGTTATTGTTAATTTCCACTCAAACTATTTTACAAACAAAATTATGTTTCTTTAGATTTTTAAAGAAGATTCGGATGGCATAAAAATCAGGGGGCGATTCAATTGTTGGCGCCGGCGGCTGTCAGTGCTGGGCGCTTGACTGAACAATTCAATTGTTGCTCCGTTACGGGCGCGTTAGCCTTTGGCATTTCTGCTCGCCCCCTCCTGAGGAAACAAGCTAAAATGTACAATAAGCCCTGGTTTTGGGCGCCCTAACCAGCACTTTAGAGGGTTTTAGCCTTCTACACGGCTAAACCCAGTCAAATTAGGCACGTCCAGCGATCGTTAGAAACTACAGAATAAAATATGTCTGCACGGCCAGCAAAACTAATACTGTCACATGTACAGCTTCAGTAAATGGTTCCAATGTAGTAATTAAGACATGAGAAAAGATAATACCGACATTCATCCATTACTGGCCCATTAAACAGTGTTTGCTTTCTCCTCCAACCTTGCATCCTGGTTACACCCTGATTATCCACATAGATTCAATTACATTTAGGGCAAATATGCACTCAGGAACTGGCAATCATTGTTGAGTCAATAATTTTAGTCCGTTACGATTTGTCTGTGGTTAAATGAGCACTAAACCTAAAATATAAGAAACCTTCTGTTAAATTTATACTAACAACATTATCTGTCTATACATACATATGCATTAAGATTATTAAAACAAAGTTATTTTCAGGTGGGAAGTTATTTTGACAGTGCACCCAAGACTTTTCATGTGTCATGTTCAAACTGCTGAAATGCAGCCTACAAGGTTTTTTTTGGTGGGAGTTACTGGCAGGAAGTCTATGGTGTTGAGGAACAAAATATTCCTACATGAGTGCAACTTTAGTAGCTCATTATATAAACCAATGTAAGCATTCCGTTTAGTACTGTAGTCTTTAAACACTTTGCAACCTCGGTGTCCGCTATAGAGATTATAGTGCAAGAAGAGGATAAAAAAAAAGAGGGAAAGTCAGACAATTTTCTAAGAAGGGGAGGATATGCTGGGTTATTGTTAATATGTGTAAAGCATTTGCTGCAAATATGTAGCACCCAATATGATTGTATAATGTAAACTACAATAACTGCAGCATAACATCCAGGTAAAGCTAGGTACACACTGGACCGATGTCTTCCAGTTGGCCCTGCTGCACAGCCAAATGGACAATATTGCATGCTGTGCAAGGTAATGAAGGACGGAACGAGGGTTTGTTCAGTCCTTCATTACATCGTTCTGATGTGTACCGCGGATATGATATGTCGGCCCGTCAGCCACCATTTCATCAGAGTACATATAGCTCCAGTGTGTACCCAGCTTAACTACACAAAGAATTGCAGTCCTCTCATAAGGACTGTGATTATGAACCATCCTAAAATACACTTTACTCTAAGGGGGCGATTCAATTCAGGAATTTAGCTCCCGGTCGCAATCGATTTCCGTGACAAGCCACGGGGCTGCATTTACCGCTTTAAACAGGACTTTGGGGCTGGTCGTGAGCAAAGTGCGCCGTAACTGCATCAACCCCCGGCACTTAGCACGGGAGAAGCTGCTTAATGTGTCTAATCCCGTGCATTCTCACGCAAAATAGTTGCTATCGCGGGAATTGAATGGGAGCTAAATTGACCCCGCATAGGAATTAAATCGGCCCCTAAAAGCTCTATAACATGACAACAAAACTAAACTAGCCATTTTCATGAATGGTGGTAAATTATTCAGTTGTAACTTGACCTCATCTCCGTAACACTATTAAGTTTCTAGATAATGGCTCTGTCTAGGCCAGGGGTGGGGAACCTTTTTTCTGCCAAAGGTCATTTTGATATATATATATAATATTATTTGCGGGCCTGGAGCAGGCAACGTCCCCTCCGTGTGATGTCACAGAGGGGTGGGGTCACAATTGCTGGTGATTATAGCAATGCCCTGGGCATCCTGAGGATGCTCCGGGGAGCTGTAAGGGCTGCGTTGTGACCGTCTGAAGCATTCTAAAGACGCTCCAGGTGGCACTGCTTCATAGATTCTGGTTGCAGGGTGCCATTCCAGGCACCCTGCTAGCCAGATGAGGCTAACAGGAAAAAGCTCCAAGGGCCAGACCAAATGATTCCTGGGGCCTTATACGGCCCCCGGGCCTGAGGTTCCCCATCCCTGGTCTAGGCAGTGCTGGCAGACCCATAAGGTCAGCTTGACCATCAACTGTTGGCAACCATCGATAGTTTAACAATTAAGTTAGATAGTTTTACCATCGATGGGGGTCCGGGGGTCCTTGGTGGTGTGCTTTAGTGGTGGAGGTCCGATGGCAGATAATGGTCTGTGCCCTAGCATCCAAAGTACATTATTATATACCATATTATACACTAATGTCCAACCCCTGTTCCAGTTCACATTCTGTGACATTTAACAATAAGTCTATTGGCTTTCTAGTATACAGCAAACAAAATGCACAGTGCTGCAGGAAGACAGAGCATCAGACCCTATATTTAAATTCTTATATTTTTTTATGCCAGTTCATATTAAAGTGTGCATGCATTTTATTCTGAATACAGTATATGCAATGCCACAATATTTTGCACCTTATTCACCCCCTCTTCCTCTAACCATCACCACCCTCCCCCCCATACTCACCTTCCATTCAGCATAAACTTGCTAAGAAAACAAAGATAGATGAGGAGAAATAGAACCAGCAGCATAGAACAAGATAAAAGGACTGTGCACTGTCACTTAGATGTCTGCATAGGACCTGGGAGTAGATTTTTTAAATTCTAAAGTAACAGTCAACAAAAAAATGGAACAAACAAGCGGTTTGGTACCACACCAGACTATATGTGTTTTTTCCTCCTCAGTTTATTATACTGATTCAAAATGGTTTGCACTTTGTATATCATGGTTTGTACTTTGTATATCACTAGTGCCATATAAATAATAATAAATTATATTGTGTGCAGTACACAGGGTAAGCAGGTGCTACCCCTTTTTTCACAACGCTTTTGGCGGGTCGCACCCGGGATTTGTGCAAGCGTCGATGCCGGGTGCGACCCGCCTGAGACCCCTCTCAGACTGGTGGCCCGACCGGGCACTAATGCCACCGCCAACGCTGCTGAGCCGGCGCTTGGAAATGATCTCATCTCCAAGCGCCGGCTCTCCCTATGCAGTGAACGGGACCCGGGCCGCCTCAACCCAGGTTACCCGTTCACACCACACCGCGAGACAGGCTGAACTCGTATTCAACCCTGCTCGCTACCAGAGTTGAAATGCTGGATCGACGCGGGTTGTTTCAACTGGCCCCTTTCACACTGCGCAGTAACCAGTTTTATTTGATGGCAGTGTGAAAGGGTAGTAAGTTTTACAAATCCCAGTTGTAAGAAGGAAATATATGGTTGTACTGTGGGGTCTGCGTAGGTGAAAAGAACGAGATTATTGAAGTGCAGTTTTTGCATTTTATTTATTTCAGATATACAGAACAAAAATGGCATGGATGTCTTTTATTTAAACCTTCTATTCATGATTCACAGACTGAGCTATTCACACAATAGGGTTTAAAGTTCAGGGTCACGTCAATGATAAACAGGGTCAATCACACCATCAAGTGGCTTTTATTGTACAGAATATCTATGTACAGATACTTGGAAATAATAAATTATACATATAGTCTTGTTGTCCTTAATCCAAGGTCTAACCACAACTAATCCTGGCTTGGCCAGTCCTCGGTTCTAGGTGTGCTAATGTTGTCCCACGTAATTACCATAATATTTTATTAGTGGAATTTAAGCCATGAATAAAAATATACCTATTAACTGGCACTCCAGCCAGGGAATGAAGAGAAATCAGTAGTTTACATAGACATTATCTATCCATACAATGTGAAACAATTACTTCTACAAAAGCGTGGAATTCAATTGCCGCCACCGATGCCACGTGCTGTTCCAGAATGGCACATTGCATCCTGCCAATACAGAGGTGCCAGGAAAAACTAGCAATGTCAGCATCCATGCCCCCACCCCACCCCCCCCCGAGTGGAAACTTTATATAAATATTTGTCAAAGGTATCATCAGAGACTTTTGTTCTTCCATATGTGGCATTCACAGGATGGTTTAGTGACCTATCACAGCTGGAAGCAAGGCCTCCCTATCACTAGAGCACGTCAGCTGTGAGAACACGGCATGAAGCATGCACCTTTAATCTGCACACAGTGTTTTATATTTACTGATCGGTCACTATGTTGGCTACAGAACACCACATTGTTTGGGAAGGAGGAATGTTTGGTTTTGAATCATCCATGTGATATCAGCGTTACATAGACACGTTAATATGACATGTTCAATGTATGGTTTTAAAGTGTAGCAAATTGGTCTTAACAATGCAAGTACATTTTCATTTGTGGACCATGAAACTTCAGCCCTGATAACAATTATATAGTATTACCTCCCCACTATATAACAGATAGCGGCTCTGTTCTGAATCATCCTTGTGACACCACCCTTACATAACAATGTAAGCATATGGACATATATGCTCATTTTCAGTTATGAGACTTGAAACTTCTGCCGTGGTAACAAGCACAGTATTAACTCTCCACTACATTACAGATAGCTGCAACTCCCCCCACATATTTAGGACAATGCGCTGATAGGAAGGGATACGGGTCAAATAACTTAAGACTCTAAACATCTGTGATAATAAAAGATCACTGGCTGTGCCACGGTACAGTATATGAAACAAGCAGTCCACACAATGCATTTCTGTGCTGCCAGTCACTGCCTACGTGGTGTGCTGGAGAAGGCCCTCTCTCCTACTGTGCTGCAGGAGTAGTGTGGGCAAGCATGGTAGACATTTAGTACATTATTCGGCCCAGCAACACTCACTCTTTGATAAATAGGATTATGAAATACAGACTGTGACTGCTATACTCTATACTACTGTCAGGCTGTGAGAACAGGCTTTGAACGTTCTGTTAAAAGCAAGGACAAAGTACAAGGTTTTCTCTACCGTCAAATGCATTTCCAATGCCCACTTGTACAAATCCTCAGTGATTAGGAAGAATATGACACCATAAATAAGAATAGATTGGCAAGTGAAAAGTACCTACAGTAGCAAGCCATGTCTATTGACTTTTGTACAATAAAGACAAAATTAATGCCTGAACAGTCGACCCACCACCTGTTCACAAAGGCGGACATGTGCTTTATAGCATTCTACCATGTTTTTACGCTGAATAGGAATGGGGGGCACACAATGGCAGAGAAGGTCACCAACCATTATGAATGGTTCCTGGTTGTACAATCGTTTCTGCACAGCGAGGCACCCAGATAAATCTAGTGTTCCCACTAGGCTGTTTTGGCAAGGTGCCGCACCCTGCCCGTTTTGTTGATGTTGGGATGCACCCTTTTTTTTTTTACTGCGCCAAGCACCACTTCGGAGCAGACCAGTCCCTAGGAAGAGCTTTCCAGTCACACAACGGCACTGAGCTCCGGCTCCAGGCCTACACAAGCCGGGAGCTACGACCACACATGTACTTCTGACGCCCATGGGGTATGCCTCTACGAAGGAGAGGTGAGCCACTCGGAGCCAGCCGAGACTCTCAAAACTTGCTGTATATTATCGCAGAATATAGGAAGATGGGACATCAACTGTTTGAACACGAACAGAGCCATGCAATATGTTTTATAATGTAGCATAGAATATGCATTTACCCTCATCTTAATTAGATGTCATATATTAGGATTCAGTGCTGATACATTACATAGGATATATTCTTATGAGCCTAAGCATTTTTTTTTATAATATGCCCAACATGACAAACACACATCAATTGAAAAAAATAAAAAAATAAGAAAGAAAAATAAATAACTATCAGGTGAGGTACAAGGGAGCTCAAAAAATTATATTTGAAACCATTTTATATGGCCAATTCTGAATTGGCTGCACTAGTGTGTGGCATAATATTAACTGTGGGCACTATTGTGTGACATAACAAGAACTGAAGGCATTACTGTGTGGTATAATGGAATTGTGGGCACTACTGTGTGGCATATGAATTGAGGGCATAATATAACAGTATAAATAATGTAACAATTATATCAATGTATGACAATAACTACACCAGCTTTAGCAACAACGCGTACAAAATTTTGCCCTTTAAAATTAAAATGTGCCCACCTCAATGATAAGTACCTTGCCCAAAACAATTCTACTATTGTCCTATTTTTGCCTACATTATCATTTTTATAAAAATAAAAAAGACTTATTTATGTACAAACATTACCAAAAGAAGTCCCTGTCTGTCTTTGAAAGCAATAATATAAAGTTCACTCATACAATAACAAATAAACAATTTAAGCTGCACACAGCAAAAATGCAAAAAATTCATGAGTTTGGTGACAAAACTATAAGCACCCGTTGCCATTGAAGGGTTAAGGGATTTTAGCAGAATTAAACAGCACTAGTCACAAAACTATAGGCACTTCAACAGTATATGAAAAACCATTCTTACACGGCATAACACCGAGGTGAAAAGATTGTTCTAGTCTGTACAAACAGTTCTCACATATTAATATTTTTAATCAAAACACAGGATTTCCATCCTCTGCTGCTAATCCATTTTATAGTCCAACGCTACCTGAGCCACCCATGCCGTCTAAAGATAGATAGAAGTGCGGAGGTGACTATCACCAGCTTGGCAATTCAAGACGCTTCAGCGCCAGGAGCATAGGGGAGGCAGAAGAGCAGGCTAGTATGGCAGCATTTGGTATAGTGTGAGAAGCAACAGAGAGAGGTCATTGGTGATCCTGAGAAACGTGAAGCAGGACTAAATTATTGCTTTAGGTTGAATCATTTTAATCAACCCAAGTCAGTGATTTGGAACTCCAACCTCATAAATCATCTTCCCAATTAACAGTGTACAAGTCTTCACACAAGGGCCTCATGCTTCAATCAAAACGGCTGTCACCAAAGTATGTAGGTCATGAGTACAATTTATATATCTATCACAATCTGAAGAACTTTTACTTACTATCAAAACTAACACAGCCAAACGGGGTAATCTTTGGCACCATCACTGACTCGGACAGGGCAAGAGACCAATTAGGCCAGTCATGTACAGCCGTGGCCCAAAGTTTTAAGAATGACACAAGTATTGGTTTTCACAAAGTTTGCTACTTCAGTGTTTTTAGACTTTTTGTCAGATGTTACTATGGTATACCAAAGTAAAATTACAAGCATTTCATAAGTGTCAAAGGCTTTTATTGACAAATTCATTAAGTTTATGCAAAGAGTCAATATTTGCAGTGTTGACCCATCTTTTTCAAGAACTCTGCAATTCAGAAAGGACTGGTAGTGCTCACCTTTGCTACTCCGGACAAGCGTTTTTCCAGATGCCCCAAACAATCTGAAAGAGGATTCATCAGATTCATCAGTCCTCAGCAGTCCAATCCCTGTACTTTTTGCAGAATATCAGTCTGTCCCTGATGTTTTTCCTGGAGAGAAGTGGCTTCTTTTCTGCCCTTCTTGACACCAGGCCATCCTCCAAAAGTCTTCAACCTGTGTCATGCCAACAATAAAGCACCCAGAGACCATTCATGTGTGGGCTTGCTTCTCAGCCAAGGGAGTGGGATCACTCCCTTGGCTAATAATTTTGCCTAAGAACACAGCCATGAGCAACTTCTCCCAACCATCCAAGAACAGGTTAATGACGAACAATGCCTTTTCCAGCATTGCCATAAGGCAGTGGTTCCCAAACTGTGCGCCGTGGCACCCTGGGGAGCTTTGGGACACTTGCAGGGGTGCCTCAGGTTGGTGGTCCAGCACCAAATCAAATTATTTATGGTCAATGTAATATACATTTTTGGACAAACAGAGGCACAAACCTTTCCACCTCCACATAACTGAACCTAAGGATGAAAGGTAAGCACAATTTACTTCACTTTACTCATTTCTTTTCTGAATTTCTCAATGTCAAACTTTTGGCTTAGGGGGTGCTGTGAAAACAATGCTGATACACTAGAGCGTCGTGATTCAAAAAAGTTTGGGAACCACTGCCTTAAAGCAAAAGTGATAACTAAGTGGCTCGGGGAACAAAACATCTAAATTTTGAGTCCATGGCCAGGAATCTCCCCAGACCTTAATCTCATTGAGAATTTGTGGTCAATCCTGAGGAGGCGGGTGGACAAACAAAAACCAAGAAATTCTGACAAACTCCAAGCATTGATTAGACAAGAATGGGCGACCATCAGTCAGTATGTGGCCCAGAAGTTGATTGACAGCATGCCATGGCGAATTGCCAAATTGCAGAGGTCTTGAAAAAGAGTTATCCGGTCTAAAGATCTACAGTAAAAAGGTAGACAATGTCTTGATAGACACCGGATGTTAAATAGGTCGACAGGGACAAAAGGTCGACACACTAGAGGTTAACATGTAAGACGGTCAACAGAAATAAATGGTCGACAGGGTCAAAAGGTCGACATACAAATGGCAGGTTAGGGTTAGGCACTTACCCCAACGGTTAGGGTTAGGCATTTACCCCAACGGTTAGGGACCAGGAGGGAGCAATTAGTTTGAAGATTAGGGTTAGGAAAAAAAGAAAAAAAAAAAGTATCGACCATTTTCATGCCGACCCTTTGACCATGTCGACCATTTGTACCTGTCTACTTTCTTACATGTCAACCTTTAGTTCCTGTCGACCTATTGCCTGTCTAACATCTGGTGTCTACCTTTTCACTGTAGATCTTTCAATCCATAACCGAATAAGAAGGGTCAACACTCCAAACATTGAATCTTTGCATAAATTTAATGTAATTGTCAATAAAAGCCTTTAACACTTATGAAATGCTTGTAATTTTACTTTAGTATACCATAGTAACATCTGACAAAAAGGTTTAAAAACACTGAAGTAGCAAACAAATGTGAAAACCATAGGAACGCACGGTTAGTGTTTTCCTAACCCCTACCCTAACCCTCTCCGTTGCCTAAACCTAACCTCCCCCTAATGCCTAAACCTAACCTCCCCGCGCCCTCATCCTAACACTCCCTCCACGATGCCTAATCCTAACCCTCCCACCAGTGCCTAACCCAACACCCCAACCTCCCCCTAACACCCCGATACTTACCTTCGGGATATCGACGGTCGGGATACTGACGTCTGAATCCCGACCTGCCGGTATTTAGACCGTCGGCATCCCGCACGTCGGAATGCAGACTACATCCTATTTAAATAGTGTGTATGCACCTACGATCATGTTTTATCAGGAGAAAGCAGATCGCATCTGAAGAACGGACTACATGTGCATCCTACTATTCATCAAATGTGATGGTACAATGTCAGTACACACTACTGACCGTTCTGTCCAAAACTTCTGCTGCTGCTCCCGCGGTCACTGCCTTTTCAGCAGATGGTTTCAAGAGATGATTATCACAGCTCAAATGCCAGAATGGAATAGCGTGTACGCATTAATCTGCATATTCATTTGGACTTCGTAAGTGTATGTAAGAAGAATCAGATCTCAAGTGTGATTGAACAAGAGTGGACCTAGCTTTAGTATGTACTATCTTTATATATTAATAGTGTTCAAGCCCAGCGCAACTGAGAACAGTACATACATTTACCATAGAAGTTAATGATCTCTATAACAACCCATGTTAAGGCTGCATCTAATATGCGCGGACTAACTGCAAATAAGGTAAAGCGCAATCCACTTACTCACTGTATATCAGCCCTAAATTAGTAAGAGAAAATGCTTGTTAAATTAAACACGCATACGTTCTAAAAGCTGCTAATG
Organism: Taudactylus pleione; assembly: GCA_031769625.1. NCBI lineage: Eukaryota > Metazoa > Chordata > Amphibia > Anura > Myobatrachidae > Taudactylus > Taudactylus pleione. The sequence goes on from JAUIMM010000175.1 coordinate 2,111,455, forward strand.
AGGCAGTAAAGATTTGCAAGACTATAAATTAAACAGCAAAGGCAACAATGAAAAGGTTCGGAAGAGGAGATCCTGAACTAAGGTTTAAGATCACAGAATTATTTCTGCATGTAGCTATAAATTTTAGTCTTTAGAGAACAGGCAGTGCCAGAGAAGTGGAAGAGAAAGACCTTTTTGATGCAGTCATAGGCGTAGATGACAGATTTGCAGCTGCTCGCGCGGAGAGAACAAAGTATTCTCTGCCAATCTTGCTGCAGGTGGCAATTCTGACAGATAGTCAAAGAACGATAAATGAAAAAGGAGATACGTGTTAGTCTCAGATCTGGCTGCAGTCCCCAGCGTACGAGCTCCATGCCTGAAAAACACTCTCCAATACGGTCTGCACTACGCTATTGGTTGTGACAGCAATAAGGTGCTGGGCTTCCAGAAGAGGTTGCAGCGTAGCACCCGCACAATGTGGGAAGGTGACATGTTAGGAATTTTAAGTCGGGAAGAATTACCATATACTGTGCAGTTCATCAATGAACCAAAGTAATCTCTTTAAACTATTTGCAGGTACATTTTTTTTGAATCTTAGAAAATTATTTTTGTTTGTTATAAAGCGATCAGTAATTTCAACTAAATTTAAGCATTAACAGCCTTCATGTGACCCATTTAAATATTCATTTGGGAAGCATGGAGGTAAAATGTATTGCTTAATGTTACCCCTATATTTCACTATTAAATTCCCACTCCGTTACAGATAGCTAAAGCCACTTCCCACATATTTTGCAAAGTAACCTAATGGCATATCGTGCCGGTCAAAAAGCAAAAATTCTAATCAGTTAAAGCTGCACTACTCTATCGGAAAATATTTTATGAACGTGCCCCCATCATAGCCACCAGTGTGTCCCAGTGCAGGCATTATTCCTGGGTCCCTCCATTTGTCTCACAGCAGCAACCAAAAACCAACTGGGTCTGTGATCCTCCAGGGAAAACACCAATTTACCAATTAAAAATAGTGAGCTTTATCCTAATAAAGATCAGATAAAACCCCAGGACAAAAGGCTCTAGGTAAAGAGTATGATATACTGTAGGACAGTGAAATGTTTTCAAATACTGGAGTCACTCTACATTGCTGAGTAAAGCTGGAAATTCTCGTCTCTCCAGTATATATTATTGTCCAGGCACAGGAAGTGGTTTGCACATGTAAAGTAATCCTTAGTTTAAGTACAGACACCAGTACTTTTTGTATTTATTTATATTTTCCCCCTAAGTGGTTATGGGCTGCACTCTGTCAATATGTAAAGCTGCAGCGCATATTTCCCCCCCTTTAATCGTGTCTGCCTTAACCTTCACAGATGCCTGAAAGCTTACATTGAAAGCGCACTCTGCGGGCTTCGGGCTGAGCGATACTGGCTGTAATGCTCATTTGTGGACAATTGTGTGTACAGAAGCAAGAACTGAACAGCATGACGCCACCCTGGAAGCAGTTACCTTCATTATCTCAAATGACGAGACCCCACAAGAAAACCTTCTACATTAATCAAATAAGTGCAGTAAGTAACCAAGAACTCTGGCTATATATACTTATTTAAACACACGCAAGCTAACCCCCCCATGTACGTAGACAAATAAAAGTTATACCATTTTGTGTATAATTTCTAACTTCCTTTACAAGCATAAGTGAATGACTAAAAACAAACAAAAAAAATTTAAAAAAATCATAGTAATCTAAAGAATTGTGCAAGAATTTTATATATAAATTAACTAACCCAGTCGGTGATGCCCTTTGGGGGGTGTCCTATTGCCCAGATACCCCACCCCAACCCACACACTGGAATCACAACAATTCTGTGGTTTAGAAGCAGGAAATAGCTCCATGAGACCTTGCAGTTAGTGCCTGCAATTATACAAAAAAAAAAAACAGCATTCTAACACCCATTTTGTGAGGATCTGCCATGTTTCAATAAGCTTTGGCTTCAACAAACAGGTCATGGCTAATGTTTTTACCTTATTTATTGGCTCTAGGTGCATGGTTCTCACTTATGTTTGACTGAAGAGCTCACTAATTGTAATTTTCTTTTTTTATTGGATGTGAGGGGATAATAGTATTAATTTTGTAGAGTTTTATTAACAACATATTGGAGGGAATTCAATTGTTAGCACCAGCAGCTGACACTAATGGGCGCCAAATGGAGCAATTCAATTATTGCTTCATTCGGGCGCGAAGAGCCGCGGGAACACATTTCTGCACGCACCCTCTTGTGGTGGTGAGCACAAATGTGCGATAAGTTCGTGGATTGGGCGGGCTAACCAGGACTTTAGACAGATTTATCCATTTTACGTGGCTAAACCCGATCTAATTGGGCGTGACAAGTACGATAATTAATTGATGCCCAAAGCCAACTGTATTGCTATATCAGGCAACCATTAATTATACCCCTTTTCCACCTAAATTCTGGGTCTGACCTGGAGTTGGAACAATGTTCCTATCCGGATCAGACCCTGAATTTTGCCGGCGCCGACCCGGGATATTCCCGAGTTGGCGCCGCTCACACCGCAGTCGGGTCTGCATAGACCCGGCTTTTTCGGAGTGAAAGTGGTCGCTTGGAGATGACGTCATCTCCAAGCGCCACTGAAGCCGGACCAATCGGCCGGCTAGCAGCGCACTCCAGGTCATCGTGACCCGGAGTGCGCTGCTCCCACAGCAGGGTTTCACAGGCTGCGCCTGTATTAAACCCTGTTAGTTACCTGGGTTGGATTGCTGGGTCACTCGACCCGGCGATCCAACCCTCTCCCCTTTTACACCAGGGAGCTGCCCGGGTTAACCCTTCAAAAACCAGGGTTTTAGCTCCGGTGTAAAAGGGGTATTAGTATGTAGAAAAAAAAACACAATTGAATCACTACCATTATGTTCATTTGGTAAAATTTGATTTAATTATTTAAAGTCAGTTAGTATTACTTTTTCTTTTCTTTTTTTTTTTTTTTAAAGTACAGTACAACTTACTTTATGCCACACACTTTTTTTTAGTTAACGTATGTCATTGCATAGCATTTGCACCTGCCTATAAGCAGTGGAGGCAGACATTTTGTGGGCTGTGCCAAGAGTCATGACGATGTAACCTAACAATTCACTAGGAACTAAGGGCCTGATTCAGACCCGCTCGCGAGCGCAGGACGCTCGCAAGCGGGTCGATGGTGCCCTACTGCGCATAACAGAGGGAGCTCCGTCGTGCGCATGCGCGAGATCCGGCTAGCGACGGGGTAGCCGTCGCTCTGGGTCTCGCACCAAAGGGGGCGTGCTGTCGATGTTGATTGACAGCACGCCCCCCTTTGGTGGGCGTGCCGGGGGCGTTGCTGCCAGACGGAGGCGTTCCCATGGGAACGCCTACCGTCTGAAGCCGGCCCCACTGACATCAGTAGTGATGTCAGTGGGAGTGATTTTGGCTCTGATAGAGCCAAAATCACTCCAGGGCTTGTGGCAGCGAGACCCTACCGCAGGGTCTCCGTCGCAAGCCCGATGGTCGCGATGGTCTTGACCATCATCATGGACACTCGCTATAGCTGTGGGTGGTCACCCACAGCTATGCGAGCGTCCAAGAGGCCGCTCCATTTTCAGGTAGGAGGGCCCTGATTCAGAGTGAGCGCCCTGGTCAGAGCGTCCGGCTCTGAATCAGGCCCTAAGTGCCGTGTGCCTTAAGGCATACATCCACTAGACAGGCAAAAGTCTGCACGGTTACGGCATTGTAATCGTGCAGTCGTTTGTCTGTGATGTGCCTACACTGAACGAGCAGTCGTTTAGTGAAGGCACATCAATCATCTGCAAACTTGTTGACCCTGACTATATCGTCAGGTTGTACAACATATTTGTACGATGACATGTCTAAACGACCGATTTTCAAACGATTATCGAACGATAACGATATCGTTCAATCGCTTAATTTAATTGTCTAGTGGATGTGTACCTTTAGCAAGATCATTAGCTACCAGTGAATTCACAGATGGCCGTTTTGTTGGCTGAACTACCCATGTATGCTGGTAATGTCAATATCTCCTAATCAGCTGGTTCAGTGGTCCCCAAACTTTTTCAAACCACGGCGCCCTATAGTATCAACCTTTGTTTTTCACGGCACCCCTGGGCCAAAAGTTTCTGACATAGAAATGCAGCAAAATTTATTTGATGCTGGACCACCAACCTGAGGCACCCCTGCAAGTGTCCTGAGGTACCCCAGGGTGCCACGGCACACAGTTTGGGAACCAGTGAGCTAGTTGGTTGTATCCTCATGAACTTGAGCAGAGTTGAAAAACCTAATGTCAAAGCAATTTAAGTTTTAAAAGTGATCAGCGATAGGCGTCAGATTCTCAGGCAAACACTGATCGTCAGGTCACAATGTAGCAAGATTAGATACAATGAATCTTTATTACCCACCTTAGCATCACAGGCATGGAAGCTGTACAGAAACTATAAATAAACTGAGAGTGTCATGGATCAAGCTGACGAGATAAACCTGTCACTGTATTATGGAAAATGGCACTTATACAGTAAGTCACTGCTAATCGCTCTTTGCCCTGATCACAGATAGTGATGCTCTGCTAAATAACAGGTTAGATGCGACACAAAAGTTTGCTTGGATACCTGAGAGGGAAATGAAATGACAAAGAGATAACAATCTGGTCCAAAGTTTAAGCCGCTGAACACAGGTTATCTAGAAAAGACTAGACTACATGGTAGTAATCCCATAATATTGTTTTGCAATATATAAAAATTACTGCCTTTCCTTATCTACTTCTAGAAATAAAGTTCAGAAAATCCAAACATCTTATGCTGCTGCAAGGTGTCTTATAGTTAATTGTTACCAACTAGTGACCAACAGTACTTTGCATTTTTCCAGTGGTAAATTCTTACATAGGTGGAATCAGCGGGTGAAGTCCGCCAGGATATATATGGCAGGATAACATAGCACCACTTCTACTGCAATATTATCGCATTTTGTTCACTTACATTCCTTATACCACCACCTTCAAATTTCCATTTGGATCACTGGGTGGAATCACATTTAAATTAAACCCCAAGATTATTAGGAGCAGTTTTTAGCAATGGCTGCAGATTTGTTTCAAAGCGATGTGCTGCCGAGCACTGTGGCGATGCCGGGCTGCGCAAATATAAGCCATTCACGGTATTGCCAACATTCCAAATAGAGGAGTGAAGGAAAACTTTAGATGTGCCTTTCCAGAATAGAATTCTCCCCTTAGAAGTGGGGAGAGGACCGGATGAGCCCCTAAAGAGCTTAAAAGTTCTGCGCAGTAACAAGAGTTGTGCAAGAGAGACCCAGGCCCCACATCTACCATGAAATGCGCTGGTTACTTTTACAAAAAATATATTTCAAAAGTCAGTTCAGCACTTAAAAAAGCAATGAGCAATATTTACACATCCTGTTAATAAAAGAACATTTTAGAGAGTTTGTAACTCAATAGACAAAGTTGTATGATACTACAGCCGCCAGCACCGGTCTGCAGCAACAACGTGACACAAAAAAGGTAGAAGTTAGTGAATTTGGTAATCTTGGGCTGTCCTACATGATAAGGTAGCTACAAAGGTTTGCACATCATAACAAGGCAGAAACCTCTTTCCAGGTCACAAAATTAACAATGCAAAACTGTACACCCAAAGAACTGCCCCGTCAGCATATATAACTATATATAGATCTTCTTCCTTCCCATTCACACTATTTACTCTGGGTTTCACCACAATGCACTGACATCACCCTAATCCGTTATCCCCCTCTGGACCACCAGCTCTACACAACACACACTATTTCCAGACAATTATACAAGGACATAAGAGTGCCCCCTCTACATACTAATGCAATACCCATGCCCACAACTCATTGCTTCTCATTCAGAGCACATACATATTCAGCATGCAGTACTTCAGTGTCCACAATCATACACGCAAAGTAGGATGAAACTCTTTGTGGAGTAAATGACAGCACACACGAAAGATACACACGTCAGCGGGTGCTGAATGGAATCTCAGAGCTACGTGTTGCAAACACCCAATTATGCAAAACAAGCTCAGTACTTCATATATATATATATATATATATATATATATATATATATATATATATATATATATATATATATAGCAGCATTGGTATAAAAGCATATAGCTGTGGAGTAGTCATTTACAGGTGCTATCAGAATACAATAAGGTACAAGGTGGAGGGATGGATTTTGCTTTTGCATTCAGAATGGTGTGTTTCAAAAGTTTCCCTGGAAGACAATTACAATTGCCGTATGTTTTAATTAACTGAGTGGTTTGATTCTTTATGCACTTGCTGGGAACATAAAATGTATGTTAGTTCAATTTGAAAAGTTTGAGTTTGTTACCATGTTGAGCGAGTCACTGCTCCCACTGTAAACAGTTAATTGCTCTTGAGTTTTAAATATTGCTAAATTCTGACATACTTAACTCCATAAGACGTCTACTTGCCAGTGACGAATAAACGACATACCATTAAAATAGACTGAAAGCAGAGACAGTGCCATTTAAAGCACTAATACAAATCACCCCCACCAAATGCAGTGGCAGAGATATAACTTGTAGTGCAACATCTGTACCCATGAAACACACAGACTCAAAACCGATTAACCTGCAAATCTATCTGCCACACACCGGTATCCAAACAAACCACTAAGGATTTATACAACAACATATAAAAAGTGCAAGTAGTGTGTACAAGCAAACTCCTGTAATTAGCTAGATATGGACACCCAGCACTATGCAATGCTGCCACTGCTCCCTACTGCACAAACACAGCACAGTAGGGAGCAAGCAAGTACTAGATTGTGTGCTGCGATCCGTATGTGGGATACTCACACTCCAAATCTATTCATACTGTCACACAGGAGGCTCACAGTTAAGCTGGCCACACACTGGACCAACTTACATGCAACCAGCCAACTTGTTGATTGGTTGGAATGAAAATCTGGTAACGTATGGGAGTAACTAATGATCAGCAATTTGCTCCTAAATGCCAGAAAACAGATGAAAATGGTCGTTCAGACAAGTTTGTTAAATGTTTGATCTAAACTATTTGTTCAAACAACAGTTTTGGTCCATTTTCCAGTGTTTGGGAGCAATTGCTGATTGTATTCCTTACCAGATTTTCATTCCAACCAATCAACTAGTTGGCTGGTTGGACAGATAATCTTTAGATGTGTGGCCAGCTTTAATGAGCTGGTCCACGCCGAAAGCTAATACTCGCATACAGTTCTGAGACGCACTCATTCTCCAGATCTTATAACCGGCATCATGGGACATTTCAAAGCAGTTTCAAATAGGTGTTATATAATGCTGCAGGTCACCCAGGAGACCAGATGCAGCATTAAATGAAATTATTAAAGCTCTACCCCTGTAACACTCCAGCAATTCAGTTGTCAAAACCAATAGTCAGGTCTGCGGGACTCTACTACTCCAGGTGATTATGGTCAGATCTTGGAGACTCTCCCACTAAGCTCTATTATGCACTCAAATGCTTACACTCAAAAAGCAGGACACAACACTCCACTTTCCGCTAGCAGCGAGGAACACTCACACTTGAGGCATTTACAGTCAGCTCTGCAAGACACTCACACTCCAGGTGCTTACACTCAAACTTGTGAGACCCTCACATTCTAGGCGCTTAGTCAGCTCTGTGAAACACACACTCAGCTCTACAGTACACTCACAACCCAGGAGGTTACACTCAGCTCTGCGGGACACTCACACTCTAGGTGCTTACAGTCAGCTCATGAGACACTCACACTCAAGGTGCTTAGTCAGCTCATGAGCCACTCACACTCCAGGCGCTTACAGTCAGCTCATGAGACACTCACACTCTAGGTGCTTACAGTCAAATCTGCGAGACACTCACACTCCAGGCGCTTACAGTCAGCTCCTGAGACACTCACACTCCAGGCACTTACAGTCAGCTCATGAGACACTCACACTCCAGGTGCTTACAGTCAAATCTGCGAGACACTCACACTCCAGGCGCTTACAGTCAGCTCATGAGACACTCACACTCTAGGCGCTTACAGTCAGCTCATGAGACACTCACACTCCAGGTGCTTACAGTCAGCTCATGAGACACTCACACACAGGCGCTTACAGTCAGCTCATGAGACACACTCAGCTCTCTATGGTACACACGCCATTCAGGTGATTCCACTGAGTTCTATGGGACATACACTCGGCTCCACTGTACACTCACACTCCAGGCTCTTGACAGTCAGCACATGAGACACTCACACGCTTACAGTCAGCTCATGAGTCACTCGCACTCAGGCGCTTACAGTCAACTCATGAGACACTCGCACTCAGGCGCTTACAGTCAGCTCATGAGACACTCACACTCTAGGTGCTTACAGTCAAATCTGCGAGACACTCACACTCCAGGCGCTTACAGTCAGCTCCTGAGACACTCACACTCCAGGCACTTACAGTCAGCTCATGAGACACTCACACTCCAGGCGCTTACAGTCAGCTCATGAGACACTCACACTCCAGGCGCTTACAGTCAGCTCATGAGACACTCACACTCCAGGCGCTTACAGTCAGCTCATGAGACACTCACACTCTAGGCGCTTACAGTCAGCTCATGAGACACTCACACTCTAGGCGCTTACAGTCAGCTCATGAGACACTCACACTCTAGGCGCTTACAGTCAGCTCATGAGACACTCACACTCCAGGTGCTTACAGTCAGCTCATGAGACACTCACACTCAGGCGCTTACAGTCAGCTCATGAGACACACTCAGCTCTATGGTACACACGCCATTCAGGTGATTCCACTGAGTTCTATGGGACATACACTCGGCTCCACTGTACACTCACACTCCAGGCTCTTGACAGTCAGCTCATGAGACACTCACACGCTTACAGTCAGCTCATGAGACACTCACACGCTTACAGTCAGCTCATGAGACACTCGCACTCAGGCGCTTACAGTCAGCTCATGAGACACTCGCACTCAGGCGCTTACAGTCAGCTCATGAGACACTCGCACTCAGGCGCTTACAGTCAGCTCATGAGACACTCGCACTCAGGCGCTTACAGTCAGCTCATGAGACACTCGCACTCAGGCGCTTACAGTCAGCTCATGAGACACTCGCACTCAGGCGCTTACAGTCAGCTCATGAGACACTCGCACTCAGGCGCTTACAGTCAGCTCATGAGACACTCGCACTCAGGCGCTTACAGTCAGCTCATGAGACACTCGCACTCAGGCGCTTACAGTCAGCTCATGAGACACTCGCACTCAGGCGCTTACAGTCAGCTCATGAGACACTCGCACTCAGGCGCTTACAGTCAGCTCATGAGACACTCGCACTCAGGCGCTTACAGTCAGCTCATGAGACACTCGCACTCAGGCGCTTACAGTCAGCTCATGAGACACTCGCACTCAGGCGCTTACAGTCAGCTCATGAGACACTCGCACTCAGGCGCTTACAGTCAGCTCATGAGACACTCGCACTCAGGCGCTTACAGTCAGCTCATGAGACACTCGCACTCAGGCGCTTACAGTCAGCTCATGAGACACTCGCACTCAGGCGCTTACAGTCAGCTCATGAGACACTCGCACTCAGGCGCTTACAGTCAGCTCATGAGACACTCGCACTCAGGCGCTTACAGTCAGCTCATGAGACACTCGCACTCAGGCGCTTACAGTCAGCTCATGAGACACTCGCACTCAGGCGCTTACAGTCAGCTCATGAGACACTCGCACTCAGGCGCTTACAGTCAGCTCATGAGACACTCGCACTCAGGCGCTTACAGTCAGCTCATGAGACACTCGCACTCAGGCGCTTACAGTCAGCTCATGAGACACTCGCACTCAGGCGCTTACAGTCAGCTCATGAGACACTCGCACTCAGGCGCTTACAGTCAGCTCATGAGACACTCGCACTCAGGCGCTTACAGTCAGCTCATGAGACACTCGCATCCGGCGCTTACAGTCAGCTCATGAGACACTCGCACTCAGGCGCTTACAGTCAGCTCATAAGACACTCACAATCCAGGCGCTTACAGTCAGTTCATGAGACACTCACACTCCAGGCGCTTAGTCAGCTCTGCGAGACACTCACACTCCAGGAGCTTACAGTCTACTCATGAGACACTCACACTCAGGCGCTTACAGTCAGCTCATGAGACACACACACTCAGCTCTGTGAGACACACTTAGCTCTATGGTACACACACTCCATTCAGGTGATTCCACTGAGTTCTATGGGACATACACTCAGCTCCACTGTACACTCACACTCCAGGCTCTTGACAGTCAGCTACGTGGGACACTCAGACACACTCAGAGTTCTGTGGGGCACACTGTCCTGTTGGACACTCAGCTCTGCCAGGTGAGTAAGACGTTGTCATGGAGACACACATACCTGCCCGTTCACCGGAGCCCCGTTGCTGTCCCCGGCAGCGCTCTCCAGCTGCCGCTCCCGGTATAGAGACCACAGACCCACGTTGGGCAGGAAGAGCAGGGCGGCTAGCCCCAGCCCCACCGCCTGCAGCAGCCGCTTCTCCTTCCGCCGCATGGGAAGCCCACGCCCGACTGCTCCCCCCCCGTCTCACACACTCCGCTCTGCCGGAGCACCAAAGCCTGACAGCCCGGAGGACGGAGCCAGCCGGAGATAGGCGGCGGCACTGCACCCAGCGGCGGCGCCCGGGAGAGGGGCGGGGACACACTGCTGCTGCGCGCTCCCGCGGCGCCCTCCTCAGGCTGCCGGTGCTGCCTGCTGTATCCGCTAGGCGGCGGGCTCCGGCGACCTGTTGCTCTAACTCTGGTGGAACTACAAGTCCCAGCATTCCACAGCTATAACTGTGTGCTGGACAGAAGTGGTGGACGATACTAGGAAGAGAAGTGTGTTTAATATATGTATACCAGCCACTGAAATATTGATCTGATGACAGATATGTGTTTTTCTGTGTGTGTGCATGTAGATGTGTGTACATATATAGATAGATAATGTATCATTAATGCCCCTCTTTTCTACCTGACGTCAACAACAGACTTCAATATTTATATTTCATGGCAGCGGCCCCTTTCTTGTTTAAAGTACATCACGTTATCACGTATGTGCGGAATATTGTACTTTTTTTTAAATTATATTTGCGCCATATGTGATACGGGCAGAATCACACGTAATGGAGCATACACACGGTCAGATCTGTCAGATGAATGATTGAACGATTTTACCAAAGATTTGAACGATTTTTGACTGCATTAAAATGAATGGAATCGTCCAAGGCTGACTGCAAACACATCAGATGTCAGATAACGTTATCTGACCATCGGGAACGCGCATCGTTCAAATCGTTCATCTGACAGATATGTCAGATTTTCCTGCAGATATGAACGATTGAACACATTTTTAAATTGTTATCATTCAGATCTGAAGAAAAATCTGACCGTGTGTATGCAGCATAACAATTTTGTTACCAACGATTTTCTATCAGATTTTTTTAAAGTGTAATGAACAAATTTTTGTAACGAAAATTGTTCAGTTGGTCAGTCAGAATGAACTACGAACGTGAACGCACATGAACAATAATCGTTAATCGTTATAACTAAGAAACTGAACGATTTTTTAAACAATTGAACGATAACGATGTCGTTATAGTTAAATAGTTAAAAAAATCGTTACGTGTGTATGCACCTTTAGACCTCACGGGGCCCTAGGCTAAATACTGGTTTGGGGCCCTTATCCCGATCCGTTCATACAATGAATACCTATTCTAGACAAACTGAAACTGTAAGAAAATCTTACAAAGAATAAATTGCAAAGCAAACTAATCCATAAATAATACAGGGGTAGGGCCGGATTCAATTAGCTGCAATAAAACGAAAACTTATCGCCGGTAAAGTTTACGCCCTATTTGCCAGTTTTGGTGTAATCTTTTCACGTACTTTCGCAATGCGCGCTCCCATTTTTCGTCCTATCCAATTACAAAGCATGCAAAAACTAATATGTGCGATAATTGCGCATGGCCAAAGTAGCGAAAAGTACAGCACATTTTGGGGAAATCAGTCTGTACCCCATAAAAAGCCTAACTGAGATAGGAAATCAATATAGAAGTGTATTACTAGCCCTAATAAAAGTATTTTGGGTTCTTAAATTGTGTGACATGGTTGTTATATGCATATTTGCATAAGTGTGGAACATTTAGAAAAATCTATATTTTCTGGAGAAAATAATTACTGCAGTTAAATTGGGGGTACATTAAAATGGCTGCAAGTATATTTTTGTGTCCTTAAAGTGCACTTTTAGAAATTGTTAAAAATACACCTGCTTAACAGCCCCCCCCCCCCCCCAAAAAAAAAAATACCTAACCCATTACTTTAAATCCATTTTCCAACATATTTTATATTTTTGCCCCAAAATTACATGTCATTACAGGTTGAGTCTCCCATATCCAAAATGCTTGGGACCTGGGGTATTTTGGGTAACGGAATATTCCGTATTTTGGAATAATTGCATATCATAATGAAATATCTTGGGAATGGGACCCCAATATACACACAGAATGCATTTATGTGTTATATACACCTTATACACACAGCCTGCAAGTCATTTTATACAATATTTCCAATAATTTTGTGGCTCAAGCAAAGATTGTGTACATACATGAAATTCATTTATGTTTCATAATATACACCTTATACACACAACCTGAAGGTAATTTTATACAATATTTTTAATAATTTGTGCCTTAGACAAAGTTTGTGTACATTGAACCATCAAAAATCAAAGGTTTCATTTTCTCAGTCATTCCAAAATTATTCCGTATTTCGGAATATTTGGATATGGGAGACTCAACCTGTATTAGGGGGAGTTAAGCTAATTTAAAAATTACTTTTGCCTAATTAGTCATTAGGGGGGTGTCCAAAAAGTTCTAAACCAAGTCCCCACTAGAGATGAGCGGGTTCAGATTTCAGAGATTCGAACCCACCCGAATTTAGCTGATCCAAGTCGGACCCAAGCAGGCTCGGGGTTTCCCACCTGACTCAGATCTCAAAACCGAGGCAATGTAGTATATAGGGATCATGCGGTGGACGCCATTTCACTTTGGCTGTGGAGACTGAACAGGGAGGGTGGGTAGTGTAGGGCTGGGAGAGTTGCTAGTGTTGTGCTGTCTGCTGTGTCCTGGGCTGGTGCACTGCTGATCCATTCTGGGCTGGTGCTGTGTCCTGAGCTGGTGGTGCTGTGCCTGGGCTGGTGCTGCTAATTTTTACTGTCTGTGTGTGTGTGCGTGCGTGTTAGGTTTACCGCACAAGATCTAGCCAGCAACGCAAGTTGCAACCTAGTGCTGCCTGACTCCAGTCATGATCAATCGGTGCTCTGGGCTCAAGTTCTGGACCTGAAAAAAAATAAAAATCAATTGTCTTTTGTTTATCTTTTACTGTCTGTGTGTGTGCGTGTTATGGAGCGTACACACGGTCAGATTTGTCAGACTTGTCAGATGAACGACTGAACGACTAAACGATTTGAACAATTTGAACAAAGTTTTGAACGATTTGAACGATTGAACGATTTTTGACTGCATTAAAATGAATGGAATCGTCCAAGTCTGACTGCAAACCCATCAGATGTCAGATATCGTTATCTGACAAACGGGAACGCGCATCGTTGATCGTCCATCGTTCAGGCATGTCAGATATGAACGATTTTCCTTCAGATATGAACGACTGAACGATATTTAAATCGTTATCGTCCATATCTGAAGAAAAAATCTGATCGTGTGTATGCACCATTAGGCTTAACCGCACAAGATCCAGCCAGCAACGCAAGTTGCAACCTAGTGCTGCCCGACTCCAGTCGTGATCAATCGGTGCTCTGGGCTCAATTTCTGGAGCTGAAAAAAAATAACAATCAATTGTCTTATTTTTGATCTTTTACTGTCTGTGTGTGTGCGTGCGTGTTAAGCTTAACCACACAAGATCCATCCAGCAACGCAAGTTGCAACATAGTGCTGCCCGACTCCAGTCTTGATCAATCGGTGCTCTAGGCTCAAGTTCTGGAGCTGAAAAAATATGAAAATCAATTGTCTCTATTTTTATCTTTTACTGTGTGTGTGCGTGATAGGCTTAACCGCACAAGATCCAGCCAGCAACGCAAGTTGCAACCTGGTGCTGCCCAATTCCAGTCGTGATCAATCAGTGCTCTGGACTCAAGTTTTGGAGCTGAAAAAAAATAAAAATCAATTGTCTTTTTTTGTCTAATATTTTTGTGTGTGTGCACGACTGCACGTGTGTGAATTTTGTAACTGCACCTTGGCGCTTGTGCCACTACTTCAAGACTGCAGAAAATATGGAGGGCTGTCACATGACAGGAGAGCAAGGCCAAGAACCACATGTTGTAGCTGCCGCCAGCAGTGCAAAGCCGTCAACTTCCTCGTCCTCTATAAAGGCCCATGCCCCAGGGTTTAAGTCACGCCATTGACATGGTAAAGCTACATGTACTGAAGCTAAGAAAAAGTATTGAAAGGAAATTTGCCTTTAGATAAACACAAACTTGGCAATATGCCCTTCAGTACGCGAAGTGGCAAGGAAAGGATAAGGCCTTGGCCTTATCCTAGGAAGACTGCTTATCTAGGAAGACTGCTGATTCTGATAGCCCTTCAGAAAAAACAACTGTGTGCCCTGAGAAATCGAAATCACAAATCCCTGAGGAGAGTGCAAGTTTGTCCGCGGTTGCCATGTGTGAGCCAGACCTAAATACTAGTGTACTGGAGGATCCTCCAAGTTCCAACATTTGTGTACCCTCTGTAAATATGGGGGAGGGCAGTCAACATCTTGCAGATGTAGTCATTGAGGATGCTTCTGTGGAATTGCAAATAGAGGAGGAGGATATTTTGGTAGTTGAAGGTCTAAGGATGATGAGGATGTTGGTGTTGGGAATGTTGATGCCAAGGATGTCCTTTGTGTAAGTAAGGCAACAGCTGTTGCCCATGGATTGAAAAAGCCAAAGCCCATTGTTGTCATTCCGGGACAAAAGACAAAAAAATCTACTTCTCACGTGTGGAATTATTTCCACTCTGATCTGGACAACAGTTGTCAAGCCATATGTGCGTTGCCATGCAAGAGTGAGTAGAGGGAGGGACCTAAACCACCTAGGAACCTCCTCCTTGTTTCGTCACTTGGAGCGCATTCATCAAATATCAAAGTGTATGTTGCCAAGTTCCAAAACTCAAAACGTAACAAGTTCAGTGTCACCTACCTGCTCTCTCTCTGTGAGATCCAAGCGCCTTCGATCACCAACACCTGCATCATCAACATCCTCATTCGTCATTGGGAGTAGTCCTGCTGCATCCAATGTTGGTATTCGAAGCATTATAGACTCCTCTCCTATCCGTGATTCCTCAGAAGGATCCTTGTGACTACGCCTGTTGCTGTGAGTGGATCTTCATCCCAGAAGGGGACCAGGAGGAAGACTACTTGTAGCGTATCCTCCAAAAAACAATTAACTGTTAAACAATCATTTGCAAGGGCAAACAAGTATGACAGCAATTACCCATTTGCACAGCAGATTACTGACGCCATAACAGCTATGCTGGTATTAGATGTGCGTCCAGTATCTGCCATTATTGCAGTGGCTTTTCATCAGTTAATTAAGGTCCTGTGTCCTCGCTACCAGATCCCTTCTAGATTCCACTTCACTAGAACAGCAATTCTAAGTCTGTACAAGGACATTAAAAAAAACCTTATTAATATCCTCAGAAATGCCGTTGTAAACACTGTCCACTTGACCACTGATATGTGGACAAGTGGGACAGGGCAGACTAAGGATTACATGACTGTGACAGCCCACTGGGTAGGTGTATTGCCTGCAACAGCAGCAACAACATCTGCCAAAAGACAGCTGATACAGAGGCATGCTACTCTTTGTATAACTGGTTTCACTAAGAGGCATATCGCTGAGAACCTCTTAGAAGAACTCAGGGAAATCATTGCTAAATGGCTTACCCCACTTGGACTCTTCTCAGGATTTGTGATTTCGGACAATGGCCCTCATTCAGAGCCGTTCGCTATTTGCGGTCGTTCGTTTAAAAACAAGGGGTGGCTATTCAAATGATCCGTACGCACATTGCAGTCTGTTCACACCTCTAAGTCTGAACGAACGAGCAAAACATACGCTCGTTTATTTGTTAAAAACGCCCCCTGGCCGGTCGCATCCTACGTCATGTCCGCTATTTATTAGATTAATCGAGTACATCGACAAGGGTATGAACTGCTCGCTATTCTTGTGGTTGGTGTTTGCTACCACAAATTTGCGAGCAGTTCTGGCTCTAAAATAACCCAGTGACGTGATCAATGACGCTGCTGTTTTAAATATACACACCCATAAAACGCCCGTTTTGACCTTTAAGCACGCCTGCGTTCGGATCTCCACTCCCCATTTTCAAGCACCTTCCCCTGTTACCACCCACATACGCCTCATTCTGTCACTCAAAATAGCAGGCACTCGCTATATAGCGTACAAACGATTTTCGGCCGCACTGACTGGTTCGCGCATGCGTACTAAAAAGCGTACGCATGCGCAGATGTGCAAACATCGCTCGGAACGAGCGTACTGCCGCTAACGAGCGGCTCTGAATGAGGGCCAATGTCACCAATATTGTGAGAGCATTACATGTGGGCGAATTCCAACAAGTCCAATGTTTTGCTCACACAATTAATTTGGTGGTGCAACGTTTTTTCAAAACTGACACGGTCGTGCAGGAGATGCTCTTGGTGGCCCGCAAAATATCCGGACACTTTAGACATTCGGCGACCGCTTGTCAAAGATGGCAAGACCAGCAGGTACTGTTAAATTTGCCCATCCATCAGCTGAAGCAAGAGGTAATAGCTCGGTGGAATTCTACCCTCTATATGCTTCAGCAGATGGAGGAACAGCAAAAGTCCATCCACGACTGTACAACTGACTGTGACATAGGCCGTGGAGGGGGAATGCACCTTACTCAAGTGCATTGGAGAATAATTTCCGTGTTGTGCAACGTTCTCAAACCCTTTGAATTTGCCACACGTGAAGTTAGTTCAGACACTGCCAGCTTGAGTCAGGTCATTCCCCTCATCAGACCTTTGCAAAAACAGCTGGAGAAACTGAAGAAGGAGGTGAAACGGAGCGATTGCGCAAAGTATGTCGGACTGGTGGATCAAGCCCTTGATTCACTTCACCACGATCCAAGAGTCGTCAATCTATTGAAATCTGAAAAATATATTTTGGTGACCATTCTGGATCCTAGGTTTAAGTCCTACCCTGTGAGTTGTTTTCCAACAGACTCAAATCTAAAACTGTGCAAAGAGCTGTTGGTAAAAAAATTGTCAGCTGCAGCCGCACATGAAACGCCATCATCTCCTCCTTCAGTTTCTGCACCTGCCAGGAAAAAACAAAATTTTCCTTACAGAATGCCTGCTGGTCATGCAGATCATTCATCAAAAATTGACATCTGGTCGGGCCTGAGAGAACTGCCTACTAGTGACATGTCTTCTACCGTGACTAAGGCCCTCATTCAGAGCCGTACGCTCTGAGCAGAGCGCACGCTCTGAATGAGGGCCGGGCTCCATTTTCATGGAGCGTCCTCCTGGACGCTCGTATAGCTGTGGGTCACCACCCACAGGCTATACAAGCGTGCATTGTGATGGTCGCGATGGTCGAGACCATCGCGACCATCGAATTTGCGAGCCGGAGCCTGCGGTTGAGTTTCTCAACCGCAAGCTCCGGAGTGATTTTGGCTCTATCAGAGCCAAAATCACTCCCACTGACATCACTAGGGATGTCAGTGGGCCGGCTTCTGACGGGAGGCGTTCCCGTGGGAACGCCCCCGTCAGGGAGGCACGCCCCCGGCACGCCCACCAAAGGGGGCGTGCTGTCAATCAACATTGACAGCACGCCCCCTTTGATCGGACACAACGAGCGAAGGACTTTCCTTCGCTCGTCGCGTCTGGCGCATGCGCACGACGGAGCTCCCTCCGTCGTGCGCATGCTCAGTCCATAACATCGACCCACTTGCGAGCGGACAGCCGCTCGCGAGTGGGTCTGAATCAGGCCCTAAGTGTTATACGGTCTCCATTCACAGAATGTTGGAGAACTATTTCAGAGATAACATCCTAATAGGCATGTCAGACAGTCCCTTTCAGTACTAGCAGGAAGAAGAGGCAATTTGGAGTCCCATACACAAACTGGCTTTGCATTACTTAAGTTGCCCACCCTCCAGTGTGTACTCCGAAAGAGTTTTCAGTGCAGCTGGCAACCTTGTCAGTGATCGGCGTAGGAGGTTACTTCCTCAAAATATGGAAAAGATTATGTTCATTAAAATGAATTACAAATTCCACGAAGAAGACCTCTACCAACAATTACATGAAAAAAAATTACAGAGGCGCCTATGGTGGATTCCAGCGGGGACAAATTAATATTGTCTGAAGGAGAGGATGTACACACTGATGGAGAGGACGAGGATGATGACAGCTTGTAATGTAAAGCCAGTTTGTGTATGGGATCATTTTCATTTCCATGTCCAATGCATATTGGCAGCTTGTTTTATGGGGGTCCAAACAAACCAATCGTTTAAGCCACAATTGCCAGTCCTTGTCGCTGAAATGATTGGTTTGCTAAACTGTCCTGTTTCGTATACAACATAAGGGTGGGAGGGCCCAAGGACTATCCCATCATGCACCTTTTTCCATTCCATTATGTGCTAATTGGGGCATGGCTGCCTGACATTTTAAATTAATGTTATGGTTGGTTTAGTAACTAATGATTTATTTTTAAATTAATTTATTAGCCATTTTACAGCCTGGGGCTGTACCAATGAATTGTTTTTAATTACTTTATTATCAATTTTACAGCCAGGGGCTGCACAAATGAATTTTTTTTTATTAATTATTCAGCCAGGGGCTGCACCCAATTATTTTTTTTTACTTTTTTAATTAAATTATTATTAACTATTCAGCTCAGGGCTGCACCAAATAATTGTTTTTTAATTAATTATACAGCCAGGGGCTGCACCAACTATCAATTCTTCAATCCTCAAGGGTATCCCAACCATCATCTTTGCACAGTCCTCAACTTTGTTAATAATTATATCAAAAAGTTTTGAGCCAGCAAGCTGGATGCAACCTTTTGGCCCTATAACTAGATAAAAAAAATCAATATTGTGAGCTGTGAGGTGGTCAAAATTGACTGGAAACTAGTGTAAATAAATGTGATTGAGGTTATTAATACTGTAGGAACAAAAAAAGGCCCATTTTATGTGATTTTAGCTGTTTTTTTTATTTACTAAGAAAAAATCCAGATCCAAAACACGAAAACAAAACACGGAGGTGAGGTTTTGGCCAAACCAGGGGAGATCCAGATCCAAAACCAAAATACGGGTGTCGCGCACATCTCTAGTCCCCACATTTTTAGTCAAAAGTGGATTTTGCAAATTTTTTCACCTGCTCTGAGATGGTGTAAACTTTTCGCCGGTTTCTGTCTAATGAGTTTTCGCTCATGCAAACACTTCGGGAACTGAATAGCACAATACACACTTATGTGCAAAAAGTTTGCACGAGCGAACACTTTTCACACCTAATTCAATATAGCCCTAGATGCAAGATTGTTTAATGAAACTCTCAAACATCACACAAATGCGCGCTTCCGAGAAATACAAGATCCAATCAGAAATGCCTATTCGCGCTACTCGCAGCAAGGCGGTGCAGTGGCGTCACTATGGGGGTGCGGGGGAGTGTGGACCGCACCCAGGTGTCACCCTCGGAGGGGCTGACACCAAAATGCCTGCTCTTCCTCAGTGACAGTAGCCGGGTGCTGCAGTGTGACATTCTCTGTCTCAGAGGAGGAGACGACAGTGGAGGCACTAGTAGGTTATGAAGTGCGCACCGGGTGTATTGGTGTGTTTTTAAACGATGTCAAATGGCTGATATGTGCATTTTTTAAAGAAAATTATAAAAACCTAACGTTTTCCGTTTAATCACAAACAAATGAAACAGAAAATGCAGAAAAAGTAGAAAAAAGGTTCATTTGAAGCCACTTTTCTAAAAATGTAAAAAAAAATTATAAAAAGCAAATATTTTTCATTTAAAAACATACTTTAATTAAATTTGGACTTCCTAAACTAATGAAAAAGTTGATATTGGCGTAATGACATGTAATTATTGGCCCAATTAAGCTAATTGAAAGCTTCCAAATGCCTAATTATTCATTAGGGGTGTGTCCGAGGTGTTCTGCACTCTTGGCCTGATTTGGAGATGAATGCAATGGCGATAACATACGCAGTTGGAGCAACTGTTTGCCATCGCGCATACATATAAGCTGCACTGCGTTCGCATTGCGAATATGGTCGCACATAGGAATCCATCGCAAAGTGAGTGACAGGAGGATAGCGTTTAGGGGTGGTAACAGGAGTGGTCAGAAAAACGCAGGTGTGTCTTTGTGTTCGATCGCCATTACATGGGCGTGCATAAATTACCCTTTGCTATCTCCAACGCAGCATGAGACCCCTCTGCCTGAGATGAATGCTGCCGAGTCTGCAGCTGGTCAGACCTTCCGCAGGGGCAAGATAGCCTATCAATCTGCATCGATGTTACCGATATTTACACAGGTATGTGTCGTCGTCATCGTCGCATGCAGGTAAGCAGGCAGCAGTGGGCGTCTTTATGCTCGGGTGATCTTTGCAAACATTAGCTTATTTTTGCAGCTGCATTGCGTACGAAAACACAGCTGCAATTGCATTAGCATCCATTTCTTAATCAGGCTCAGTGTTCCAACATTGCACCTTAAAATAAAGATTTTCCTGACCTTTTGACCTCAGGAAAGTGCGCATGAAAAAAACGTGATTTTCCTGTGGAAAAAACTGCGCGTTTGGAATTGGATTGCAACTGCAATTCGCAGTGTGAGTTCCCCATGAAATTGCTCGCACAAGCCAATTCACACCTAATTTGGTTGGTCCCATGGTATGCAGTCGGGAAGCCGGCGGACCTAATCCTGACAGCCGGCTTCCCGACTATCATATCCCGACAAGGGTCTAAAGATAGGCGTCGATATGCCGCCTGTCATTAGACATATGCCAGCCCGAGCGCGGATAGCCGCAGGGGGCAAGGGTTAGGTATAGGGTTCCCAGGGGGGGGACTTAGGGTTAGGCACCCCCTCAGGAGGTTAGGTTTAGGCTAGGGGAAGGAGGGATAGGTTTAGTCACTTAGATTGGGGATTAGGGTTAGGTAACGGGGGGTTAGGGTTAGGCACCCCTAAGGGAGGGTTAGGGGGTAGAATAGATTAGTAAGTACTTACCTGGGGACGATTGGGATTTCCACTGCTGCCGGGATGCTGGTGTTGGGATTCTACACACGTCCGGCGGTAAATCATACCAATTCCGGTTTGCTATGACATGCTGCAGGTATTGCACTGCTGATTGAAAATATTACCTATCACCGAGTATCATTAAATAGACCCTATGGGGCCGGAATCGGTATGATCAGTACGTCATAGCAAACCATTCTCATTGCAGCCCAGTTACACCCGCCCGATCGCAAGCGGAGATATGCACTGATCCCTTTCCATTTTTCTGACCGCCATGCACTGCAGAGAGCATTTTTGTGACTACCTTTACACTACAGAGACCATTTATGTACCCACCATGCACTTCAGAGACCATTTTTGTAACTGCCATATAATACAGAGAGCATGTGAATGATCATCACTATGTAATACAGAAAACATGTGAATGATCGCCATATAGTACAAAGAGCATTTGAATGACTTCCATATAATACAGAGAGCATCTAAATGACCGCAATATAATACAGAGCGCATCTGAATGACTGCCATGTAATACAGAGAGCATCTGAATGACCGCTATATAATACAGAGAACACTGACCGCATCGGGTGATACCGTGGGGAGGGACGCCACTGATGGCAATCACAGGGATACTGTCTGTACTGTATCACTGTCAAATGATTGCTCTCTGTATTGTATTTTAGTTAGGGCTAATGGTTTGCTATCTCCGCTTACATTTGTGTTGGGTCCTGCCTACATTTTATTTGGTCCTGCTTACTTTAATTTTTCAACGGCCACTGTAAGTTCCTAATCCGCAACTGGTAAGGGGGCAGGTCGAGTGTGAACTATTAATATCTGCTCCCTGGACATGGACTTTCAAATAATA
Source organism: Taudactylus pleione (assembly GCA_031769625.1). Classification (NCBI taxonomy): domain Eukaryota; kingdom Metazoa; phylum Chordata; class Amphibia; order Anura; family Myobatrachidae; genus Taudactylus; species Taudactylus pleione. The sequence continues at coordinate 2,133,649 of JAUIMM010000175.1, forward strand.
TTTTAAATAATAGTTTCTAAACCAACAGATTTTGAGTACTTATTTTTTTATACTTTTAATACACGAGACGCCATATTACACAGAAAATAGGTGCAATATGAAGCATTCATATTTTATTGTGAAGTAATGTTCCAATGTGAACAGCACATTTAAATATAGGGCACTGTCTGTTAAGGTGGTGGGCTAAGTAAATCTCACCCAAAAGCGAAACTTGGGTTTCCATGATCATTGACCATAGGTTTGTGAAAGGGACTGTGTGAAACAATTGATTCCTATTCTGTGGGCATTGGTTTTGCTGAAGCTGCAAGTGTTGCCTGGTGGTAAGATTGCACGATCTTAAGCAGGGTCCAAGAATTTTCACTCAAAGGTCCTGTTAGCAGCAATGGCTAGTTCTATGCATGACAGTAACTGTGAGGCTCAATAAGATGATCATCACTGTCACTAATACTAGTTGTAGGCAGTGCAGTAGTAGGATTGCCAAGTATTAATCCCAATTTCCCACATTTAGTTTCAAGGAAGATGACCAATAGAACTAATGTCTAGTTATGTCCACAGCAGTGGTAGAAATGACAAGTAGGGTGTAGGATGTGCATATGTACAGCTTAGTAAGACACTTTTTTTGTAGTTATATGCAGAGACATAACTACCAGTGGGCCAGGATAGCACTCACCAGGGGCGCCAGTCAAGTGGGGGCTCTGCACAGCACTGCCACCCACAAATGTTAACCCCTGGTGGACCACATAGCTGCAAGACCCTGGCTAGAAAGCTTTCTTCAAATTACCGTAGCCTTGCCTTTTGCTCTGAGTTCCTGGCTCCATCACAGAGCCTTCATGATGTTATGGCCCAGAAGTGCAGCTTGCGTGAGGTCATGATGATACAATGCAGCTTAATGGAAGTTCTTCACTTTGCTAGAGGTGCCCAGGCCCCTAAAGATGCTTCTGTTTATACTGTATGCACAGATTTAGCCATATAATTTTATCAGCAATGCCCATTAATTTGCCATTGGTAGTAAAGGGCGAGTACTATCATTATGCCATAGTAGTAGTGGTACCCACTTCATCACTGCTGCTGCCCAGGGCCGGTGGAAGGTTTCAGGGCACCCTAGGCAAAGGTTCACAATGTCGCCCTGTTTTTTCCCAAACCCTCCACCCAGCTCACAGACACATACACAGCTCACTAATAATATTCACATGACCCGAATTAAAGGGATGACATAGTAAGCTTATAATATATATATATATTAGGGGTGTGCACCGGCCACTTTTCGTGTTTTGGTTTTGGATCTGGATCTTTCTTCGTGTTTTGGATCTGGATTGGTTTTGCCAAAACCACCCTTCCGTGTTTTGGGTTCTGGGTTTTGTGTTTTGGATCTGTATTTTTTTTTAAAAAAGCATAAAAACAGCTAAAATCACAGAATTTGTGGGTTTTTCTGCTCCTATTCTATTATTAACCTCAATAACCTTAATTTCCACTCATTTCCAGTCTATTCTGAACACCTCACAATAGTGTTTTTATGTCCAAAAGGTTGCACCGAGGTAGCTGGATGACTATGCTAAGCGATACGAGTGGGCAGCACAAACACGTGGCCCATCTAGGAGTGACACTGCAGTGGCAGACAGGATGGCAGTTTGAAAAACTAGGCCCCAAACAGTACATAATGCAAAGAAAAAAAAGAGGTGCAAGATGGAATTGACCTTGGGCTCTCCCACCCACCCTTATGTTGTATAAACAGGACATGCAAACTTTAACAAACCAATCATTTCAGCACCAGGGTCTGCCACACGACTGTGGCTGAAATGATTGGTTCATTTAGGCCCCCACAAAACAAGCTGGCAATTAATCTGTCCCTGCACAAACTGGCTCTACGAAGACAAGATGTCGTCCTCATCCTCCTCATCCACCGATTCCTCACCCTCTTCAGTGTTGTGTACATCCTCATCCTCACAGAGTATTAATTTGTCCCCGCTGGAATCCACCACCACAGGTCCCTCTGTACGTTCTGGAGGCTGGTCTCCCTGGAAGAGTTGATAATTAATTTTTATGAACATCATCTCCACATTTTGTAGAAGCAACCTCCTACGCCTTTCGCTGACAAGGTTCCCGGCTGCACTAAACACTCTTTCGGAGTACACACTGGAGGGGGGGGGCAACTCAGGTAAAATAGAGCCAGTTTGTACAGGGGCCTCCAAATTGCCTCTTTTTCCTACCAGTACAGGTACGGACTGTCTGACATGCCTACTTGGATGCTGTCACCGATGTAATCCTCCACCATTCTGTCAATGGTGACAGTATCATATGCAGTGACAGTATACATGTCAGAAATTGTTGCCATGTCCTTCAGTCCGGACCAGATGTCCAAACTTGGTCCTGCCTGCCCTGCATCACCGCCAGCGGGTTGCTTAGGATACCTAGGTTTTTTTCTGGCAGCCCCAGTTGCGGGAGAAAATGAAGAAGGAGCTGTTGACGTGTCACGTTCGCTTCAGCTGACAGTGTTTTCACCAGCAGGTCTTTGCACCTCTGCAGGCTTGTGTCGGCCGGAAAGAGAGACACCACATAGGCTTTAAACCTAGGATCGAGCGCGGTGGCCAAAATGTAGTGGTCTGATTTCAACAGATTGACCACCCTGAAATCCTGGCAAAGCGAAATAAGGGCTTCATCCACAAGTCCCACATGCTGAATGGAATCGCTCCGTCTTAGCTCCTTCACTTTCTCCAGCTGCTTCTGCAAAAGCCTGATGAGGAGAATGACCTGACTCAAGCTGGCAGTGTCTGAACTGACTTCACGTGTGGCAAGTTCGAGGGGCTTGAGAACCTTGCACAACACGGAAATCATTCTCCACTGCACTTGAGTCAGGTGCATACCCCCTCCTTTGCCTATGTCATAGGTGGATGTATAGACTTGAATGGCCTTTTGCTGCTCCTCCATCCTCTGAAGCATATAGAGGGTTGAGTTCCACCGCGTCACAACCTCTTGCTTCAGGTGATGGCGGGGCAGGTTCAAGAGCGTTTGCTGGTGGTCCAGTCTTCGGCACGCAGTCGCTGAATGGCGAAAGTGGCCAGAAATTTTTCGGGCCACCCAAAGCGTCTCCTGCACGCCCCTGTCGCTTTTCAGAAAATTCTGCACCACCAAGTTTATTGTGTGAGCAAAACATGGGACGTGCTGGAATTTGCCCAGATGTAATGCCCGCACAATATTGGTGGCGTTGTCATATATCACAAATCCCCAGGAGAGTCTTAGTGGGGTAAGCCACTGGGCGATGATTTCCCTCAGTTTCTCTAAGAGGTTGTCAGCGGTGTGCCTCTTACTGAATCCGGTGATACACAGCGTAGCCTGCCTTGGAACGAGATGGCGTTTTTGAGATGCTGCTACTGGTGACGCTGCTGTTGTTGCTGCGTAAGGTGATACATCTACCCAGTGGGCTGTCACAGTCATATAGTCCTTAGTCGGCCCTGTTCCACTTGTCCACATGTCCGTGGTTAAGTGGACATTGGGTACAACCGCATTTTTCAGGACACTGAGGACACTTTTTCTGACGTTTCTGTACAGTCTCGGTATCGCCTGCCTAGTGAAGTGGAATCTAGATGGGATTTGGAACCGGGGACACACTACCTCCATCAATTGTCTAAATCCCACTGCACTAATGCCGGATACCGGACGCATGTCTAACACCAACATAGCAGTCAAGGCCTCAGTTATATGTTTTGCTTCAGGATGACTGCTGTCGTACTTCATCCTCCTCGCTAAGGACTGTTGGAGGGTCAATTGTTTAGTAAAATTAGTGGTGTTCCTACTTCCTCTCTGGGATGATGAACGACTCCCAGCAGCAGCAGCGGCAGCAGTAGGCGTAGCAATGCAGGATCCTCCGGAGGAATCCCGGATAGGAGAGTCAGTCATGCCAGTGACATGGCCTGCAGGACAACTTCCTATCCTGACTAAGGAGGAAATTGACGAGGAGGGAGTTGACAGTGTGGTTTGCAGGTGCTTGGATACAACAGGACAAAGGGATTTAAGTGTCCCTGGACTGCTTACGGTCTTAGCCAAAATTTCTGAACTTGACAGTAACTTTTTATTAACGCGCTGCAGGTGACGTATAAGGGAGGATGTTCCTAGGTGGTTAACGTCCCTACCCCTACTTATTTCACCTTTACATATGGTACATATGGCAAGACAGTTGTTGTCCGGATTTGGATAGAAATATTGCCAGACTAAAGAGGTGGAATGTTTGGTCTTCTGCCCAGGCATGACCGTGATGGGCTTTTTCATCCCACGGACAAAAACTGTCTCTCCCGGAGCCTGATTTAAACAAACCACATCACCATCAGAATCCTCCTCGCCAACTTCCTCCTCAGCGCCAGCTACACCAGTATCCCCATCCTGTTGTACTTTAACAGTGACATCTTCAATTTGCATATCAGCAAGTGGACTGTGGGTGCTCCTTTCAGCACTTGCAGGGGGCATGCAAATGGTGGGAAGAGCCACCTCTTCCCGTACAGTGCTGGGAAGGTCAGGCATCGCATCCGCCACCACACTTGGACTCTCCTTGGGAATTTGTGATATATTCTTAGAACGCACAGTTCTTCACTGTGCTTTTGCCAACTTAACTCGTTTGATTTTTTAGCGGGAGGAGGGCTTCCATCGTCATGTGAAGCTGAACCACTAGTCATGAACATAGGGAAAGACCTTAGCCGTTCCTTGCCACTCCGTGTCTTAAATGGCATATTGGCAAGTTTACGTTTCTGCTCAGATAATTTAAATGTTTTTTTTTAAGGTAATTTTCCTGAACTTTGTCATTTGGGATTGTATGTGCCTTCTACTATGACATTGGGCATCGGCCTTGGCAGACGACGTTGATGGCATGTTATCGTCTATGTCATGACTAGTGGCAGCAGCTTCAGCACTAGGAGGAAGTGGTTCTTGATCTTTCCCTATTTTATTTTTATCAGAGAAAGTTTGGTCCTCCATTTATGTTATATTGATATATATGTGCGGCTAAGGCGCACACAAACACAGAAAATAATTTTTTATTTTTGTTGGAGACTAGTGCACTTTGTGGGTTACACCACCCTTTAAGAAATGAGCCAGCCGGCTCTTTACTTATGGGACACAGGCGCACGCTTGGCGCTGCTCCTTTGTTGATGCACATGCAGCCGCAGTGCACACAATTCACAAAGACAGAAAAAAAAGAATTTTTTATTTTTTGTGGAGCGCACTTTGAGGGTTACACCACCCTTTAACAGACAGACGCACGCTTGGCGCTACTGCTTTGAGGATGCACGGACAGTGCAGACAATTCACAAACACAGAAGAAAATGTTTTTTTTTTGTTGGAGTGCACTTTTGGGGTTACACCACCCTTTAACAGACAGATGCACGCTTGGCGCTACTGCTTTGAGGATGCACGTACAGTGAGCACAATTCACAAACACAGAATAAAAAAATATTTTTTGGAGTGCACTTTGGGGGTTACAGCACCCTTTAATGGACAAGCCAACTGGCCCTTTACTTATGACACAGGCGCACGCTTGGCGCTACTTTGTTGATGCACGTGCGGCCACAGTGCACACAATTCACAAACACAGAAAATTATTTTTCATTTTTTTGGAGTGCACTTTGGGGTTACAGCACCCTTTAATGGACAAGCCAGCCAGCCCTTAACTTATGGGACACAGACGCACGCTTGGCGCTGCTCCTTTTTTGATGCACGTGCAGCCACAGTGCACACAATTCACAAACACAGAAAATTATTTTTTATTTTGTTTGGAGTGCACTTTGGGGGTTACATTACCCTTTAACAGACGAGCCAGCCGGCCCTTTACTTATGACACAGGCGCACGCTTGGCGCTACTTTGTTGATGCACGTGCGTCTACTGCGCACACAATTCACAAACACAAAAAATATTTTTTAATTTTGTTTGGAGTGCACTTTGGGGGTTACAGCACCCTTTTACAGTCAAGCCAGCCGGCCCTTCACTTATGACACAGGCGCATGCTTGGCGCTACTTTGTTGTTGCATGTGCAGCTACTGCGAACACAATTCACAAACACAAAAAATAATTTTTTATTTTGTTTGGAGTGCACTTTGGGGGTTACAGCACCCTTTAACGGTCAAGCCAGCCGGCCCTTCACTTATGACACAGGCGCACGCTTGGCGCTACTTTGTCGATGCACGTGCGGCCACAGTGCACACAAATCACAAACACAGAAAATAATTTTTAATTTTTTTGGAGTGCACTTTGGGGTTTACAGCACCCTTTAACGGACAAGCCAGCCAGCCCTTTACTTATGGGACACAGACGCACGCTTGGCGCTGCTCCTTTGTTGATGCACGTACAGCCACAGTGCACACAATTCACAAACACAGAAAATATTTTTTTATTTTGTTTGGAGTGCACTTTGGGGGTTACACCACCCTTTAATAGACGAGCCAGCCGGCCCTTTACTTATGACACAGGCGCACGCTTGGCGCTACTTTGTTGATGCACATGCGGCTACTGCGCACACAATTTACAAACACAAAAAAAAATGTTTCATTTTGTTTGGAGTGCACTTTGGGGCTTACAGCACCCTTTAACGGTCAAGCCAGCCAGCCCTTCACTTATGACGCAGGCACACGCTTGACGTTACTTTGTTGATGCACGTATGGCTACTGCGCACACAATTCACAAACACAAAAAAAATGTTTTATTTTTTTTGGAGTGCACTTTGGGGGAGCATCCCTGATGCACAGATTACCCCCTGGACAACACTACAGCACCCCTCTAGGACTACAGCCTTCATGGGACACTGCACAACACAGTTCAGCCAGCCCCTATAGACTTTGGAGTGGACACAGCCCCTATGGACAACTGACTGCACAACACAGCCCAGCCAGCCCCTATGACAGCAGCACAACATAGCCCAGCTAGCCCCTATGGACAACAGCAGCACAACACAGCCCAGTCTTCCCCTATGGACTGAGTGGTCACAGCCCCTATGGACAACAGCGGCACAACACAGCCCAGCCAGCCCTAGCTCCCATCCTCCCTCTTCACTGTCCACAGCCGGAGTGAGAAATGGCGCCGACGCGAGGACCTTTTATAGAATCCAAACCTCGTGAGATCCGGAAGGTGGGATGATGAAGTTTTGCCTCGATTTCAGTTCCGAGTCAGGCGGGAAAAGTCGAGCCTGACTCGGATACGACTCGGATTCGGAGGGGCTCGGGGAAGTTCGGATTTCAGAAATCCGAACCCGCTCATCCCTAATATATATATATACATACATACCATGTTAGGGACAGCAGATGATTTGCAAAAATAAAAAAAATTTAACCATAGGCTCAATGCGTTTCCGTGTGGAGGTAGCCCACACCTTCATCAGGAGCAAGTGTGGTAGAATATCAGTAACCCTTTATTATATAATCTGTTTTATTTATGTGTGTTTGCCATCACTCCTTATTTTAGGAGATGATGGGCTATTAATATGTCTATTGTTTTTTAAACAAGCCATGTGTATTTACAGATAATTAATCAGATTACAGGGTACATTTCTTAAACCCCCACTTCAAAGATGACCCAGGCCTCTTACTAGCGATGTTATTTATTTTTTCTACTTTGTTTTATACCAAGGAGATTAACACCCTCCTCCCTACAGCTGCTTACCGACAAGTGCCACTCTATCTATTTCTTGTGGTCATTTTTATTTCTATGTCGATCAGCAATTTTATTGATAACATAGGCCCTCATTCAGAGCCGCACGTTAACAACAGTACGCTCGTTGCGTTCCGATGTTGACTAACCGCGCATGCATCGGTGTTACACTGCGCATGTGCGTACGGCAGATTGCGAGCTTTTTTTCTCTCGTTCCTAAAATAGCGTACAGGAAGTGACATGTCAAATGTGATTGACAGAACAGGGCGTTTTTGGGTGTTGACGGGGGTGGAGATGAAAAAACGCAGGCGTGGCGAGGCGTTTTTGGGGCGTACATACATTAGCAGATGCGAACGTCAAATGTGTTCGGACCGTCTCATACGTCACTGAAACATCCGCTTTCCCTTCAAAATGCTCGCACAGCTTAGGGTCAGGATTACTCGACCACATTGGCGATGGCCTTCTCCTCCGTCCCGGGACTCCACGATGGTGCAGCGATTAATCGCGGCTGGTCAGTAAAGTAATTAGTGTTGGATTGAAATCCGGCTTGGTATGTGTTTGGAAAGCAGTTTATTGGGATAGCACAAAAGCGTACGCAGGTGGAAATCAGAGCTGCTAATGTCATGATTACACAATCAATTAGCGTACATTTTTGGGGTTTTATTTTGGCCACAATTTGGTGGTTATGGCCTATTGTAACAATAATGTCATCATCTTTTAATTAGCTCCCCTTTTTTTTGGTTTACTGTGGAATTTGCATCGCTATGTGATTTTTTAAACGTTCCTTAAAGAGGCCTTTTTTTTTTTTTAAGAGGGTCAGTTTTTGCGTTTAAGGCCAGGATTAAATGTAACCCATTTGTACAATAATGTCACAATACAATGTCAGTGTTTTGTTTTTAATTTATTGTTTACACACAAACAAATTGGCCTAATATTGTATTGCCTTTTTTTGTGGCCAAGATATTTGATCCAAAAAAAAATATAACATAACTACTAACATAAGCGTAAATAAAAAATTTAAAAACATTTCACAAGAAAGGAGAGGGAAGTTTTGACCAGAAAGGAATATGAGCCAAGCACAGAAGGAGTGTGGGAAAAGTCGCCATTGCTGTCACCGTTTTCTCGCCCGTTTGGCTGGGTGAGGGTGGGCGCCAGACCGGGTCCGGGATGCCATCGGGCTGGCCTGTCCAGAGGCAGATGTTGTGGCCTCTGGACTAGGCACAGGGCTAGGCACATTTGGAGGATTGGCTGATGTTGTGCCAGAGGTGGAGGATCCGGATGTTCCGGCAGGAAGGGAGGTCGGCTCCACCATGTGCTGGCGAACGAGCTGCTCCAGGGCATCGGCGATGCGGATGTTGGCCCTGGTATTTTCCGCCAGGGCCTGACCAATGGTCACGTTGGCCGCAGCATTTTGCTCCAGGGCCTCAGCCACCCGTATCAGACTGGCGTCCATCCTCTGCAGAATCTCCGTATGGCAATCCGATTTAAAATTGAGTTCTGTGAGGAGGCCCACTGCCTGCGAGGGGGCACGCCCTGGACTGGCTTCTGCAGGGTCCTCAGCCGGATGTACTGGTTCCTCCCCTGCAGAGCCAGCAGAAATTCTGCGCCCAAGGCTCCCCTCTGGAGCAGACTCATCCGCCTCTGTCTCTGTTAGGAAATTGGAGAAAAGACTCACATTAGAATCTACATATTGGCACAATAGCATTTCTGAGTTGGTGACATCACAAGACTTACCTTGGCCAACATGAGGAGCCGCAAAGTCTGGCATGTCCGTATCCATGTTGGACACGCCAAACACCTCCACAGCCTGCACACACCCCTGTGCCATCTCTTCTAAGTCTGTCAACTCCAATGACACAGGGGTGGGACCCCCACCTGTCCCCCTTGCATGCCTAGCCCTGTCGGCAAGTTTTTGCTTTAGACGATATTTGAAGTCTGCCCATCTGTGGAATGAATTTGGAACCATTATCCTTTTTTTTACAATGGGGTTTGTTTCTAGGATGGGAAAGTGTTTACTTACCGCCGTTTGACATCCCGGGCTAGACGGACATAATCACCCACCCTATTGACAGCAACGGCGACCTCCTCCCACATTCTCCACTTCTGGCTTTGGCTCATATTCCTGGCTGCCTGGGGCAGGATGTCAACGCACTTCTGGATAAAAACCTCCATCTCCTTGCTTGTGAAATGTGGCTGCCTTTTTTTTTTGGCAGCTTTGGCGGGTTGACTGGGGCCAGCAGTCTCTTCCATGTCATCCTCCTCACCTATTTGGGTAAATATGCAGATTTAGCCACTTCACAACTTGCACAATATTATGTTTTAAAAGAATAATTGACACAAAATGCATGAAGGCCTTACCGCCGCAATTTGGACCATTGTTTCCCTGGTTTGAAGCCATGTCTCTGCTTCCAGCATGAAATCATCCAGAAATTCTATGTGATTTCGTGACGTATTTATACATGCGTCCTTAGTTTGCGGCCGCATCATTGATTGTGCGTCCCTATGATTCATCCTTAATTTGTGCGGGAAAATAAACACTATTTATGGCTTGGTGTGTGTGGAGTCGAGGTGGGGTTGTTGGAGTGTTGTCGGTTAAGTGCTTTGGATTTGGTTGTTTGCGTTTGGAGGATTTGGCAGAGTTGGTTTTTTGTTTGTTTTTGCTACATTTCTTTGGTTTTTCCGTTCGCATTTTTTTCTTTTTTTCCACATCCTTTCCTGATTTGGTAAGTTTTGTGCATTCAAATTTGTGGCCAATTGGTGTATTCTTCTGTTTTGTGGTTCGTTAATTTGTTTAACACTCATTTCATCTTTTTTAGTTTTTTTTGGTTTTCGGACCCAAAGAAGTTTTTTGTGGAAATCTTATATATTCGAGTTGGGTAAGTCCATTTTTTGTCTTGCATTTGCGAATTAATTACCGCATTTTTGACTGTTGGTGTAGTGACTTGCATTTGCGAATTAATTACCGCATTTTTGACTGTTGGTGTAGTGACTTGCATTTGCGAATTAATTACCGCATTTTTGACTGTTGGTGTAGTGACTTGCATTTGCGAATTAATTACCGCATTTTTGACTGTTGGTGTAGTGACTTGCATTTGCGAATTAATTACCGCATTTTTGACTGTTGGTGTAGTGACTTGCATTTGCGAATTAATTACCGCATTTTTGACTGTTGGTGTAGTGACTTGCATTTGCGAATTAATTACCGCATTTTTGACTGTTGGTGTAGTGACTTGCATTTGCGAATTAATTACCGCTTTTTTGACTGTTGGTGTAGTGACTTGCATTTGCGAATTAATTACCGCATTTTTGACGGCTTATTCATCATATAATCCAGTTTTGCTTTTCCCTTTTCCATTTTTTGGGTCCATTTGAACCCTATTTGACGTACGGTGTGCAATGTCGTTTTCATCGATGGCCAAATGTGTTTTTCCGCTATTTTCTGTGTTGGCTTGCAACAATTTTTAAACCAAAAAAACACCCTCTAAATTTTTGAAGTCTCATTGTTGGCTTTTTTACAGTTTATACGTATCATGACAATACCCCGGCATGTAAGCAGCTATGGATGGTATCAGAAAGCTAAGTTGTTTTTTATTACTTTTGGGGTGGGTCAAAAGCCTTACATTGTAAACTTTGAATTTCAGGTAGATCTGGGGCGAATTGTTCTGGCCCTGCTCCCGGAAGACGACCAACCTCAAACTCGTCCCAGGCGTAGGCATCGTAGGCATGCAAGGCCCCAGATATTTCGAACACGTGTCACCCTTTTTGGAATGCCCGATGATGAGGTTTTAAGACGCTACCGTCTACCTCCCAAAATCATCATAGACACTCTCTCATTAATAGAAAGTGATCTTGAGCGGCAAATTGACAGTCCAACAGCAATACCACCACTGACGCAATTTATGGCGGTGTTACATTTCTGTGCCTCAGGATCATTTCAAACAACGGTGGGAATAGTGGCGGGCATCTCCCAATCCTCCTTTTCCAGGATCCTGAGGGCAGTGATGGAGGCACTTTTCAAGCACCTCCATCATTTTATTCAAATGCCTTTGGATATGGGTGCCCTTAGTGTGGCCAAGGCCAATTTTTACCAAATAGCTGGCTTCCCACACATCATAGGGGTTGTGGATGGTACTCACATACCACTTCAGCCTCCAGCACGGCTGGAGGCAATATTTAGAAACAGGAAACACTATCACTCCCTGAATGTAATGGTGGTATGTGATGCCTCCCTCCAGATCCTGTCCCTGAATGCTAAATTACCCGGAAGTGCTCATGACTCCTTCGTCATCCGGCAATCAGGGATATGGCAGAAATTAACCAACCTACAAGCTGGTGATGCGTGGCTTCTGGGTAAGTGGAGACCTTTAGTACATAACAATGTTAAGCTTGATACACAGTGTTCCTGATGTGGTCTATTTTTGTTCACAGGAGACAGTGGATACCCTTGCATGTCCTGGCTGCTCACTCCTTATTTGGCTCCCACACCAGGGCCACAAAGTGCGTATAATTCCGCACTTACAGCCACCAGGCAAGTGGTGGAGCGCTGTATCGGCCTTTTAAAAGGCCGATTCAGATGCCTCCACCGCTCTGGTGGCGAGCTCATGTATGTGCCGGATATGGTGTCGAAAATTGTGGTCCTGTGTGGGATATTTCACAACATTGCCATAAGGAGTGGTGTCCCAATGCAGCCAGAGGATGCCTTACCTGAGGATGGCCCCCCCGAGGTTGGTCGAAGGTCAGCATGTGGGGGGGCCATACGCGATGATGTGGTGGCCAGATTTTTTAGGTAAGTTTGAACAAAACTCCAGTGTTTATACCTAATGTGTTTGTGTTTTTTGGCGAACATCTAATTTTTTTTTATTTTTCTCACCATCTTCTGTTTGTTCACATAATCTTTGGCACTCCAACGCTCACTACTTCCTGCTACCCTTACCAAACCTGGATCTGGTCCTTTTGGGCATATATTCTGGAACCCATATCGCAACGCCATGTTTGTGGAATCATGTTGGCATGGTCCTTCGTCAACCAGTTCTTGATTTTGTGTTTTTATTTAATTATTTCTTGGTATGTGTTGTATTTGAATTTATCACTGTGTATTTTTTTTGGGAGTGACCACTTTGTTTTCTCTGTTATGTTGTGAATAAATGTTTGAAGAGTGAAATGGTCTTCCTTTTTTGGGACGTTAACAGCAAGTGTAACCAGGTTAACACAAGTTACATTTGACTAAGGGGTAAACCAGTACTGACGCCAGTTGAGCAAAACTGAAATATGTTTTCAGCTTCCCAATCCACACCAAAAGGAAGCCTGGCCCAACCTTGGGATTTGTAAGATTGGCCTAAGCAGCTTGCGCACCAAGTAGGAACCTGGAAAATGTAGAAATCTGTAATTGACACTACACCCAAAAAGGGAAATGACATTGTTACTGTTATGTGTTTCTGGTGTCTGTTTGACATACAAAGACAAAACACAATCTAACTTTTAAAAAAGGGAAATCCTTGCAGGAACTTATGTCAGGCTAAACTATCTTGGTTTTGGTTTTTAAAAATGAGCCACAACGTATATTTGTCTTAATAAATTTATTTGGAAAATAGAAAAAAAAAAAAAAATCTAATGCCGAAGGAGGCCAGACAGCCGGTCGAGGGCCACCAGAAGGCCGATTACATTTTGGCGCATCTGCCCCACAACATCCGCCACCTCTTGCCGACGCCTCTGTTCCTCTGTGGGTGAGAAAAGTGTGTGGGTTAATACAACAATAGGGAATCCACAGAAAAACTTAAAAAAAAAACCAAATCACTCCTAAACCCAAAAACAGAAATAAAAAGGGTGGGCTGGCAAAAATACAAGGCCTAGGTACAAATTCCCACAGGTATGATATGTGTATGCTTAAATCACCAGGAAGAGGTAAAGGCAAACCTTCACAATCAACAAAAGTCAAGCCACAAAAACACAAAGAAAGGCACGACACATGATTACATACAAACAGTTTGTGCTTTAAAAAAAAAATTAAAAAAACATACCGGGAGACAAATCGGGAGCTCCGGCCAAACCTCCATGATCCTCCTCGGAGGATCCGTCATTCCCCAAAGAATGGGGCGGAGTTATGCTGGACTCCGGGGAGGGGGTAATTGGAAGAGGGGTGGGTGGAGGAGAGGGGGAAGTGGGACGGAGGGGAAGGAGGCCCGACATTTCCGGGAGAGGGTCTGGGAAGGATGGGGAGGAGTGGGGAATAGGGGAAAGATTTGGGGTGGAGTGTTGGCTGGGGGTTGGGGAGAGTGGGCGGGAACGCCGTCTGGATGGACGTTGACGGCGGAGTCTTGGCTGTCCCCCTAAAATATGTCAAAGAAATTGCGTTTAGTTTATGGACAAATCCGGGCAACCAAACCAAAAAAAAAAAAATAATAAAAAATAAAACCAAAAAAAATAGCAGTAGAATTAATAAATCAGAAATAGAGGGGAAACATGCAGACGCAGATATGAGTACCAATAATAAATAGAACAGACAGGAAAACATGCAGACGCAGATATGAGTACAAATAATAAATAGAACAGACAGGAAAACATGCAGACGCAGATATGAGTACAAATAATAAATAGAACAGACAGGAAAACATGCAGACGCAGATATGAGTACCAATAATAAATAGAACAGACAGGAAAACATGCAGACGCAGATATGAGTACCAATAATAAATAGAACAGACAGGAAAACATGCAGACGCAGATATGAGTACCAATAATAAATAGAACAGACAGGAAAACATGCAGACGCAGATATGAGTACAAATAATAAATAGAACAGACAGGAAAACATGCAGACGCAGATATGAGTACAAATAATAAATAGAACAGACAGGAAAACATGCAGACGCAGATATGAGTACAAATAATAAATAGAACAGACAGGAAAACATGCAGACGCAGATATGAGTACCAATAATAAATAGAACAGACAGGAAAACATGCAGACGCAGATATGAGTACCAATAATAAATAGAACAGACAGGAAAACATGCAGACGCAGATATGAGTACAAATAATAAATAGAACAGACAGGAAAACATGCAGACGCAGATATGAGTACAAATAATAAATAGAACAGACAGGAAAACATGCAGACGCAGATATGAGTACAAATAATAAATAGAACAGACAGGAAAACATGCAGACGCAGATATGAGTACAAATAATAAATAGAACAGACAGGAAAACATGCACACGCAGTTTGCCCCACAAACACAAACATTAAAACCACAATACATAACACTTGCCAGGATCTGCATGCGAAAGCATGCCAGCAAGCGGGGCGTTCGCCGTTGCAGGTCGGACCACCTGCGCTCCAGCTGCCCGATGTTGCGGCGTGAGCCGAAGGACCGCAGGCGGGACCGTACCTCCGCATACGCGGAGCGCTTCTGCCGGTTGGTCATGGGTTGAGGCTGGCTGGTGATCCGGCGATCCATGACCTCCGTAAGCACCAGCAGCTCACGCCTGGTGAATGCGGAGGCTCTCATGATGGCAATGGTGTTTTTCTTAAAAATCATTTTTGATAAAGTGTGTAAAAATTTTCTGATTGGCTAATGTATTTTGGAAATTAACAGGAGCAATTTTATTGGTTAGTGTATGAGTCATGTGTTCGACAGGGCCAGAAATCTCTGGAGAGTTATGATAGGCTTGATGCAGTGACATGCGTAAGCAAATTTAAATAAAGAAATGAACCCAGGGAAATATGCGGGGATCCACAGCAATAGTACAATTGTTTAATTGTGGTTCACATGTTTTTTGAACAATAAAAGCGAATGTTTCATCCGTACGTATTCTGCGGGTAAACACAAACACGGACAAGAGTAAAGTTTCTTGCATTGTGTTGAAAAAAAACAAACAATTAAGCTAATTGATACATTGATTGGCATGATACGATTGATGGAGGTAGGCAGAATAAAGGAGCAGGTAATCGACATCTGACAAGGCCACTTCCTGTTTATACGTGTGCGTGCGTTCCTTTCAAGCCATTTCGGGGATGTACGCTCGCTATTTCGTACGCTCGTTAGTTAGAGGAGGGGTCGTCAGAGTTTAGGGAGGAATTTTAGATGCGAACGAAAATACGAGCGAGCCATTGAATTTAAATATTTTTGTACGTACGCCTAACGTACGTGCGCCCGCTTGCGAGTGGGTCTGAATGAGGGCCATAGTACTGTCAACACCCTGTTTCTTGAGATTAATGAGTCTATATGTCCACCCCTGCATATATATATATATATATATATATATATATATATACACACACACACACACCTTTTAATATTGTAACATGTAGAGATGATTTTTAGTATTAGCCTGGAAGACCTCTGTATTTTCTGTAACCCTGTTTTTCTTCTGACTTTTCTTTGTTTCTTTTTATATTACAGCTATATGTATCTCTTATTATACTATGCCTTGATAAAGGTTCTAATGTGGACCGAAACGTTGGCAACTATTTCTATGCATGCTAATAAACTTATGTATTATTGTGAGTAAACAAGTCTGGAGAGTGCCTTAATCTCCGCAGCCCGTGGAGTTATCTTTGGTTATGTATGTATTACAGAAATCAAATTCACAATATAAACAGAAATTACTAGAAGAGAAATCAGTTTTATTAGATTTAAAATAGTATATATATAGTGTGCATATGTTGTTCCATGCATGTATCAAACTTGAATATTCAAGCTGCTATTGTATTACAGTCGTAAGGAGTACGTAGCTGATGTTATCGATGTCTTGAGGAGGACGCAGCTGATGTTATCGATGTCTTGAGGAGGACGCAGCTGATGTTATCGCTGTTGTGAGGAGGATGCAACTGATGTTATCGCTGTCTTGAGGAGGACGCAACTGATGTTATCGCTGTCGTGAGGAGGACGAAGCTAATGTTATCGCTGTCTTGAGGAGGACGCAGCTGATGTTATCGCTGTCTTGAGGAGGACGCAGCTGATGGTATCGCTGTCGTGAGGAGGACGCAGCTAATGTTATCGCTGTCTTGAGGAGGACGCAGCTGATGTTATCGCTGTCTTGAGGAGGACGCAGCTAATGTTATCGCTGTCTTGAGGAGGACGCAGCTGATGTTATCGCTGTCTTGAGGAGGACGCAGCTGATGTTATCGCTGTCTTGAGGAGGACGCAGCTGATGTTATCGCTGTCTTGAGGAGGTCGCAGCTGATGTTATCGCTGTCTTGAGGAGGACGCAGCTGATGTTATCGCTGTCGTGAGGAGGACGCAGCTGATGTTATCGCTGTCTTGAGGAGGACGCAGCTGATGTTATCGCTGTCTTGAGGAGGACGCAGCTGATGTTATCGCTGTCTTGAGGAGGACGCAGTTGATGTTATCGCTGTCTTGAGGAGGACGCAGCTGATGTTATCGCTGTCGTGAGGAGGACGCAGCTAATGTTATCGCTGTCTTGAGGAGGACGCAGCTGATGTTATCGCTGTCTTGAGGAGGACGCAGCTGATGTTATCGCTGTCTTGAGGAGGACGCAGCTGATGTGATCCCTGTCATGAGGAGGACGCAGCGGATGTTATCACTGTCTTGAGGAGGACGCAGCTGATGTTATCGCTGTCTTGAGGAGGAAGCTGCTGATGTGATCACTGTCGTGAGGAGGACGCAGCGGATGTTATCGCTGTCTTGAGGAGGTCGCAGCTGATGTTATCGCTGTCTTGAGGAGGACGCAGCTGATGTTATCGCTGTCGTGAGGAGGACACAGCTAATGTTATCGCTGTCGTGAGGAGGATGCAGCTGATGTTATCGCTGTCGTGAGGAGGATGCAGCTGATGTTATCGCTGTTGTGAGGAGGGCGCAGCAGATGGTATTACTGAGATAGTTGGTAAACAGCATGGTGAAGGTGGAGCCGGTATTTTTGATGTGATGAACTGGATGAGATCTTATCTGCAGTACATTGTTTTCCACCTATCACTTGTGAATGAAAATCCAAGGAACAGGTGTTGCTCCTCTGCAGATATTGCTGATTCTGGGGTTGTTAGCAGCTCATCCACAGGTATAGAGTCACAGATATTACATGGTGTCTGTGAAGAGGAAATAAATCAGATATGTTACTTAATACAGAAAATACATGCATGGCTAATTGGCACATTTATTTTTGTATGTGTCATAATGAAGAATAATAACTAGAGTGTACTATACATACTATATTATACTACTGTATATAATGCTATGCCTATGTATAGTACGATTATGAGAATGATCAATACCGAACATTAATATATTAGCTACTACTATGAATTGCAAAATTTTGTTGCAAAGATATGTAACCAATGTAACGAGATGCCTTACCGACATTGGGTTATTAGTACATTATAGGGCTGCTTCTCCCTTATACAATATAAATGCATGTGAAAGGAAGTATATTGCAGCACATTTGTTTAAAGTAACATAAACAAATAAAGGTAAACATATATTTGTTTTTGCAATTAAATTACTAGTAGTGAGAGGTGATATGTCCTCTTAAAATAATTGAACTGATCTCACAGCCTGTCATAGCATTGTAATTCCTCATGCTCGACAGCAGTGGCCAAGTGGAAAAGAGACTGTCCAATCGTTACAGATTAACATTCCACAAAGTATTCTCTTCATTCTGCAATTGGCCACAAAATTGTAGCCATGAACAGGGATGTGCAATAAGGGTAGGCAGGGGGAGACACAGCCTCCCCTGTCATACTCCTGAGATTTGATATAAAATGATTAGAATAATACAAAGAAGATATTTATAACTTATAAACATCTTCTTTGTTTATAGTAATCATTTTTATAGTTAACACTCACCAGCTTTGTGGAGCTCCCTGGGACTGCAGGGAGACGCGAGATGAGGCATCAACAGCTCAGCCTCGCTTCTGTATAGTCAGACACTGCTTGCAGAGCTAGGGGCAGGGCCACACCACAGACACTAAGCTGCACAAAAAGAGAGCTAATAGAGGCATGCCTCTGAGTATGGGAGGCATGCTTTGAGCCCTGATGTACACCTTAAATGTGTCATGTGACCAGGAAGTGCACTGCAGTGTTTAAAGATCGGCTATCAGTTAGTGGCAACAAGAGAAGACACAATGATGCCGGTAGGAGACTCAATAGACACTGAAGCTTAGTGTAATAAGGGTAGATTTACTGAGAGTAGGGCATGAGACAGGCTCCAGGCAATCAGACTCATCTCCATGTGTGCCTCCCCAGCCATTGACCTCACCGCACGTCACTGGCCATGAATGTAGCCAATTCTACCCAAACACACCACATAGCATTATGAATCATCTATTGTCATCCCAGCTTTATCCATAGAATAGATAGTCATCTAAATGCGGGTTTACAAGTACAGTGAGGAATGCCATTGTATTGCCAGATCATTGCACCTATGAGGCACTGAATATTCTGCATTTGTGCAACAATTTGGTGCAACGTTACTCATCTCCCCTCCTCTTCATCATTGCACACAGCAGTCTATGTCTGTAAGATACACTGCATAAATTCCCATCTTGCTCATATACTTACGGGCGCATTTGAAATGGGGGAGCTGACCTGCCTGCCTCTAGTTCCACCCAATTTATTGGCCGGAAAAATGGATGGCATTTTATATTCCTACAGTATTCCTGCCTCTTCCTTGGAGATTTGCATAAGAGCTTTTAAAGGAAAAATAGAGAAGTATAGAATGTTAATGGCAGATAAGCACTAGCTAACCATTCCATTCATTTCCTTATGACACTAAAACGACCTGTGCCGGAGGCTTATTTACAGTAACTAGTATTCTTCTAGCAACATAAAATGGGCCCCATTCAACCATGAGACATAACCCCTTTAGCACGCCCTAAAGGGGTTGTGTACTCCATTCAGTATTTAACAAACAGCAATAAACTTAGGCCCTCATTCAGAGCCACTCGCTAGCAGCAGTACGCTCGTTCCGAGCGATGTTCGCACATCTGCGCATGCGTACGGTTTTTAGTATGCATGCGTGAACCAGTCAGTGCGGCCGAAAATCATTTGTACGCAATATAGCGAGTGCCTGCTATTTTGAGTGACAGGATGAGGCGTATGTGGGTGGTAACAGGGGAAGGTGCTTGAAAACGGGGAGTGGAGATCCGATCGCAGGAGTGCTTAAAGGTCAAAACGGACGTTTTATGGGTGTGCATAATTAATACAGCAGCGTCAATGACCACGTCACTTGGTTGTTTTTAACTCAGAACTGCTCGCAAAATAGCGGTTGAAAAAACCAACCTCAAGAATAGCGAGCAGTTCATATCCTGTTCGATGTACTCGATTAATCTAATAAATAGCGGACATGACGTATGGTGCGAGCGGCCAGGGGGCGTTTTTATCAAATAAACGAGCGTATGTTTTGCTCGCTCGTTCAGACTTAGAGGTGTGAACAGACTGCAATGTGCGAACGGATCATTTACATAGCCACCCCTTGTTTTTGAACGAACGAACACATATAGCGAACGGCTCTGAATGAGGGCCTTAGTTTAATGCGGTTTGTCACTGTATCATTTATTCCATCTATAGATGGCGATAGCGATATGGTCCCAAAAACAGCCTTTTCGGCTTCAGCAAAGACTTCCAGACATGGCCAAGTCCCCGCCTAGTGAGAGTGTAATGTGCATGTGCAGACTGACCATTTCTCATGCAAAGGATGCAACATTGCAACATTCTGTCCCTGGCAGCAGCAGGCTGCCAGCAACAGCGTGAAGGATGCCGCCAAGGAGGGGATGTTGCTGTACCTTGCCGGATGGGTAAGTAATATTAAATACCAACGGAATATTCCCTAGTATCACTGCAATTGGGCCCTATATATGATATTAATGATTTGTCTCACTTGTTCCATAACATATCCTACTCACTTATTACTTACTTTCTTTACTTAATATGGAAGTTGTCTTCAACTTTCAAAGGCGCTAACCCAGGTATGGGCAGTGATTTGCTTTGGCACTGCCCCACCCCATTTGCTACATGCAGCAGATCATAGTGCCGGAATACTCCTGCTCTATGAGTTTCATTGGAAGGGATCCCAGGGTACAGCTACTTGCTACATGGAGAGCCAGATAAGGTGACCAACTTTTTATAGGACTAACTCGGGCCACATCCTTACCAGACAAAAAAAAAAAAGTTTTATTTGACAGCTGAAATTGGGATTTACAAGAAGATTGGGGCTAATTACGTTTATGTTTTTTGTAGTTTGTTGAATTAGAAAATTAGGAGGTTCTTCATAATGATCTCCTCTTCCCTGATCCCTGCCATCCCAGTGATTGATGGCTGATGTCACTTAAATACGCCCCTTTTGGGGGCGAGGCTTAGGTCTGGCAGTGCTAGAAAACAGACTGGCTTCTAGGGACTGCATCAGCTGCAGCCCCGAGAAGCCATGGGAAGCGCTCTCTCTGCTATTGCAGTCCATACTCACAGTCCCAATGGACTACCTGTTAAAGGTCATAGACTCACAATAACAATGTTCTTGTTGCAATTATTCTGTGTTCTGCCTCTATTTTTTTATTTTTTTTAAATCACCATATGGATGTTACATTTTACACATTTAAAGAATGCGTCCCAGGGAAGGCTTGCGGGATGCTGGACAATACCAGCCAAACCTGAATGGTTGGTCACCCAAAGCACAGAAAATCCCCCTAGACACACCTCTTCATATAATTTACATTTTCCATGTACCCCTTTGCTTACTTTCCTCTAAGATGTACATATTAGGTGCTAGGAACCTTTCTTTGTACTGTAAACATGCTTTAAGACACTATATCATTATTCTACACTGTACATTACTGATATTTTAAAACCCTTTTCCTGACACTGCTAATCCAACGCCTGTGCAACCAAACCTTCTGCATGTCTTACTTTCTGCTTGGCTAATTAACGCTTACAAAAATAATCCATGCAACAATATCCAAAGCAATCCAATTACAGCTTCTTGATAGCTCGCCTGTAAATTCGGTCAGTCTTTTTTGCAAATTACTCACCCGGCTATCTTACACATTGCTATCTTGTTACTTTATTAAAAATGAGCAGTGTAGCTATAACTAGGTTTGAATGCTATGACTGCAGACACTTAGGGATATATTTACTAAAGTGAGTTTTTAGAAGTGGAGATGTTGACCATAGCAACCAATAAAATGCTACTTAACATTTAACAAGCACCTTCTAGAAGATAATAACTAGAATTTGATTGGCTGCTATGGGAAACATCTCCACCTCTAAAAACTCTCACTTTAGTAAATATACCCCTTATATCCTATGCCTTTAATGTATCTGTTTTATTAGAATTCAGAGACCTGTGCTTCATTTCCTCTGTGACCCTATACAGTGGCGTAAATTCATCCCAGACACCCAGAGGCAAGTTATAATTTGGTGCCCACTCCCCCTAAAAGAAGGGAAAATAAATATGGTGCATATCTATCTATCTATCTATCTGTCTGTCTGTCTGTCTGTCTGTCTGTCTGTCTGTCCATCCATCCATTCATCGATCCACACAAAGGGCTCTATTTATTAACATTATTTTTACTAAAATAAAGTGAAAAAGGGTGTTTTCACACCCTTTTCACATTATATTAGTTTCACCTACAGTTACTATAGGGCAATTGGAGTAGAATTCGTAAAATTCTACTCCAACCCCTAAGTATAACTTATTTTTAGTAAGCAGATCGCATTTCCCATAATTGTAATGGGAAATGTGATCCGACCAAAGTTACTGAAAATAAATTGTAAAAAAAGTACCGGGAAAAGCCCTGTGATAATAACGCCACCTGGATGTGGCGTTATCCAGGGTCTCCCCCCATTACCGGGCTCCTACTTTGCTCTAAAAGGCAGAGTAGAGCCCGGAGCCGGTCCCAGTAATCAGCTGTGTGGTCTAAACAGACCACATGCTGATACACTGCAAAAAAAAAGTAAAAAAAATTCACTTACCTGACTCCAGGGACCGGTGGTCGGGGCTCCGGTGATGACTCCCCTCCGGTCAGCTGGTTTCCCATGCTGCACTGCGGCCCGGTCATCAGGTGATCGGGTCCCAGTGCAGTATGGGATATCAGCTGACCGGAGGCATGGAAGACATCACCGGAGCACCGATGACTGCAGGTAAGTGCTATTAAGGGAGGGGTGTTTGGGGGGGTCCGTGATCGTGGGGGCGTGGCTTAGTGTCGGTGCGGGGCTTAGTGCCAGGGGGTAGCAGCGGCGGCCGGTCGACGCATGCGCGGGGCACTAGTCACGTTATTTCTTTGAGAAAATATCGTGACTAGAGTGCGGAGGGGATTCGCAGGGACAGAGCTTTCTCACAAGCTCTGTCCCTGCAAGGGATTTGTAGTAAATCCCTGTGATATTGCTTGAATTCGCAATGCAAATTCAGTCGGTAATATCACACTAAAATCTGCATTACAAATGCGGATTGTAGTAAATAGAGCCCAAAAACACTAATATAGAATATGTGAATTTGTTTCTATTAGGCTTATTTACTAAAGTAAATTTGCAGGATATCCCCCCCTTTTTCGGATCTATACAGCAATGCGTTAGTCACAAATAAGACAGTGACCTGTATGGTGCAATTAGCATGAGGCTCAGAGTCCTCCTGATGGAAGCGAAAGCCAACTAATGTGGGGTGGGGAGCCCTCCTGATACCCTTGATTGAGGGGAAAACCAACTGATGTGAGGGCTTTGAGGTCTGAGTTTGAGTCAAGATACTGTAAGACTGCTACTGTGGTGGAACTACAAATCATAAAATACCCAGTCTACTGCCGACTACTTCACATGCCAGGAAGTTGCTACACCAAAAGATCTTCCCCCAGATTCAGTCACTAGTGCCCCAGGCCCCCCGCCTTCCATGCCTTCTTACCCGCAGCTCAGTCTGGTGCATCCAGCTACTGGAAGATCTGCAGCCACCGGTATGCTGGGGCCTGACGCACAGGTCCGCAGCTACAGCTGCCACCAGGGAGGAGTGAGACGGGCAGTTGTGGATGAGGGGGGACGGCCGAGTCACACTGGCATGAGAAACTGCTGAGAAGCAGCGACATTAATGAGTAGGGACAGGCTATAGATAGATGGAAGTGGCATCTGATGGTCTGATATGGAGCCCTCCACTAGTATATGGTTATGGTAGCTTCTCAGGTGTCGGGAAGAGGTTGCATGTATTGGGTGGCCGTGACGTTACACTCTAGGTATATATTTACAGCCCTAACTGGGGTGAATATATTGTGGGCAATGGAGGAGGTGCCCCTTTAGTGCTGGTGCCCGGCGGCGCGCCTCCATTGTCTCCCATAGTTCTGCCCCAGGCCATATAATGTCTTGACCCAGCTATAAGCGCTATATACTTACTCTCTCAAGGATGTCCAAGATCTCTGGATGGATGTCAATTGGATACTGTGGGGCATCAAAGAGGACAGAATGATGAATCATGATGGGCTCATCTTCGCCATAAAAGGGGTATGCTCCAATGGCCATTTCAAAAAGTACTACCCCAAAAGAAAAGAGGTCAACCATGGTGTTATACGGGTTGTTACGAAGTATCTGTGAAAACATCATTGAGGAATAAAAAAGTTAGTATATTGTCCAAGCTGGCAGGAGGCACCCAGTTATGCTGACAGCTACTATTTGTACATATTCAGAGATCAGATGAAAGAATGTCAGTCAGCACACTGTATACTGGTATTTACACAAGCAGCCTTCAGCTGGGGATGTGTGTGACAGAAATCAAGCGATTAATCAAAATGATAACAGTTATCGTAATGACAGTGTAAGAGAATTACTTTTGATTATTGCAGGAAATGTATTATACAATGCAATGTGTTGCTGATAGCGTCAATATTCACCTTTTTTATTTATATAGAAATGTGTCAGAGAAATTACAGGGGCAGTAGATCACTTGTAGCCATAGGCAAAACTGGGGGGTGGTCCGTTTTGCCGATCCTCCACTGCCCGCTGGCCGCCCCACCGCCCCACCCGCTGCACGCCCAATAAAGTGGAGACCTGGAACATGATGTCACACCAGGCCACTGAAAGAGAGGATCTGAGTCACATGAGGGGTAGGACTCAACAAGATGATATGTGTGGGGGCTGGAGACACAGAATGGGGGCTGGCTGGGGACACAAGAGGGGGGCTGGGCTGGGGACACAGAAGGGAGTCTGGCTGGGGACACAGAAGGGGGTATTTCCGAGTATACAGAAAGGGTGCTGGCTGGAGACCCACAAGGGGGGCTGACTGGAGACAAGAAAGGGGGGCTGGCTGGGAAGACACAGAAGGGGTTCTGCTGGAGACACAGAAGGGGGGCTGGCTGGGGAGCCATAGAAGGGGGCTGGCTGGTATTCATTAATTGTTTTAGGTCTCCTACACTTAGGTACTCCATAACATACCATACGTGGCACTGGGTAAGAGACAGAGGGCATGATATAAGTTACATTATAGACATTACTCATTCTGACACACACCAGACAATAGTCACTATTAGTGGAATGAATGAGGGCGAATGTATATTCCATATCTGCCTGGTCTTCTGTCTGAGATGGGCATGTTTGCGTGTAATGCAGGTGGGACATGGGATAAGTGGGTGAGTTTGTGCGAGACAGTGAGGAGTGTGGGCCAGTATGTACATATGGTATGATAAGGAAAATCCTCTTACAAGTGTCCATGTATCAGTAATAGAATAAGTGTCTATGTATTCACATAGGAAAACCCTTAGAGAGTCTCCCAAAATGTCAGTCCCCTTGTGAGACCAGGATACATGCAATTTGTCGACACTAATGCTGCTGACATAATGTTGACGGGAAGATGGAGAAACAGTACTATTGTTATTTAAAGCATGTTTACTGTGTTGGCATTATTACTTTACACATGATAGTAAAGCATCATGTTTAAAGTTATAATGCACACACAGGTAGCATGCTTTAAATATCAGTACTGCGTTAGCATATTCCTGTCAACATTGTGCTGTTGATGTCATAACTGTAGACTTTTTAACTACATTTAATGAGACTGAGGGCTCCCAGATACTACAGGAAGGAAGTAGAATCAGTATATGGAACATCTGTCTGAAATTAGTGGTTAGTACAAAATGTACCAACATGTAATGACAAGGAAAAGCCTTATTACTGGTATAGTTTCACGACAAACTTACTGTTGACTCTGTACTTGATATTCTGTGAATTACTTATACATGAGGTGTATGTTATACTTTGTTAGTCTTGGTTTGTTTATTTAAATATATGTAACTTATAGGGAGAAGGTGATATACAGTCAGGTGCATAAATATTGGGACATTGACAGAATTTTCATATTTTGGCCTCTATTCACCACCACAATGGCTTTGAAATGAAACAAACAAGATGTGCTTTAACTGCAGACTTTCAGATTTAATTTGAGGGTAATTACATCCAAATTAGGTGAACGGTGTAGGAATTATAACAGTTTCTATATGTGCCTCCCACTTTTTAACGTGCCAAAAGTAATGGGACTATCAACTCAAAAGCTATTTCATGGACAGGTGTGGGCTATTCCCTCATTATTTCATTATCAATTAAGCAGGTAAAAGGTCTGGAGTTGATTCTAGGTGTGACATTTGCTTTTGGAATCAGTTGCTGTCGACTCTCAATATGAGATCCAAAGAGCTGTCACTATCAGTGAAGCAAGCCATCATTAGGCTGAAAAATCAAAACAAATCCATCAGAGAGATAGCAAAAACATTAGGTGTGGCCAAATCAACTGTTTGGAACATTCTTAAAAAGAAAGAACGCACCGGAGAGCTCAGCAACACCAAAAGACCCGGAAGACCACGGAAAACAACTGTGGTGGATGACAGAAGAATTATTTCCCTGGTGAAGAAAAACCCCTTCACAACAGTTGGCCAAATCAAGAACACTCTCCAGGAGGTAGGTGTATATGTGTCAAAGTCCACAATCAAGAGAAGACTTCACAAGAGTGAATATAGAGGGTTCACCACAAGATGTAAACCATTGGTGAGCCTCAAAAACAGGAATACCAGATTAGAGTTTACCAAACAACATCTAAAAAAGCCATTACATCTCTGGAACAACATCCTATGGACAGATGAGACAAAGATCAACTTGTACCAGAGTGATGGGAAGAGAAGAGTATGGAGAAGGAAAGGAACTACTCATGATCCAAAACATACCACCTCATCAGTGAAGCATGGTGGTGGTAGTGTCATGGCGTGAGCATGTATGGCTGCCAATGGAACTGGTTCCCTTGTATTTATTGACGATGTGACTGCTGATAAAAGCAGCAGAATGAATTCTGAAGTGTTTCGGGCAATATTATATGCTCATATTCAGTCAAATGCTTCAGAACTCATTGGACGGCGCTTAACAGTGCAGATGGACAATGACCTGAAGCATACTGCAAAAGCAACCAAAGAGTTTTTTAAGGCTAAAAAGTGGAATGTTATGCAATGGCCAAGTCAATCCCCTGACTTGAATCCGATTGAGCATGCATTTCACTTGATGAAGACAAAACTGAAGGGAAAATGCCCCAAGAACAAGCAGGAACTGAAGACATTTGCAGTGGCAGAGCATCACCAGGGATGAAACCCAGCATCTGATGATGTCTATGCATTCCAGACTTCAGGCTGTAATTGCCTGCAAAGGATTTGCAACAAAGTATTAAAAAGTGAAAGTTAGATTTAGGATTGTTTAGTTTGTCCCATTACTTTTGGCCCCTTAAAAAGTGGGAGGCACATATAGAAACCGTTGTAATTCCTACACCTTTCACCTGATTTGGATGTAATTACTCTCAAATGAAA
This sequence comes from Taudactylus pleione, assembly GCA_031769625.1. Classification (NCBI taxonomy): domain Eukaryota; kingdom Metazoa; phylum Chordata; class Amphibia; order Anura; family Myobatrachidae; genus Taudactylus; species Taudactylus pleione. Next base: position 2,161,029 of record JAUIMM010000175.1, read on the forward strand.
TCTGAAAGTCTGCAGTTAAAGCACATCTTGTTTGTTTAATTTCAAAGCCATTATGGTGGTGAATAGAGGCCAAAATATGAAAGTTCTGTCAATGTCCCAATATTTATGCACCTGACTGTATAAGTGTTAGAAAACAAGGGACTGTTGAGTTCTAAAAATATCCCTTTGTGAAGCAAGCTGTTTAAATTGTGACTAACGTCTCAATACACTGAATAACAGAGTGACAGAACTTCTTACCGGTGTCTGGAATGCTGCACATGCATGTGTGAAAAGCGCATGAAAAGTCCTGAAAGCTCTTCACTAATGTTCTCTTTTCTACTCTTTTCACAGCCACCTGCTGTTTGCTGGTGGAATATGATGCCAGGAACACCTGGATGAGACACAGTGTAAGGACAAGGAACCCAAAGAGTGGTATAGAAAGTCAGACTATGTAACCCAGGCCAGACTATACGGTGTCCAGAGCCAGATTAAGGGGGGTGACAGGGGTGGTTTCCATGGGGCCCCCACACACAGGCCCGGCAAAGGGGGGACTAAGGGCACAAGTGTACCACTGCCTGCGCTGCTGCATGATCAGCAGGGCGCAGGCAGGTATCAGTAAAGAGACAGTCCGGGGAGCCACTCAGTAACTTTATGGCATTGGCGGTGGCCGGTGCAATAAAGTTTATTATGTTTAATCGGTGCAGCGCGCGTGACATCATGACATCACGCAATGCTGCATCCGCTAAAAGAGATCAGGCTTCAGAGGAACCACAGCGGGCAGCCATACTTTATAGAAGGTAAGTGTGGGGGCTGGGCGCTGGGGAGACACTGAGGGGTTGAGAAACACTGGGCTGGAGAAACAGAAGGGGTCTGTGAGGGGACCAATGAGGGGGGGAGCACTGTGACCATATTGGAGGCTGATAAGCAGCGAGGTGATTACTGCAGGCTATAGTCATTCTATAGACAGAGGGTAGAAGAGATGTGATATGGCCCTGCAAGGGGCTTTATAAGAGACCCCTGATTACACAGTGCAGCAGCCTACAGTATGGAACCAGAATGACCTATTAGCAATATTCGTGTTGTCACACCCATTCACAGCAACTTCTGATGAGCAAGTTTGGGAAAGCTCAACATTAAAAGAGATCACCTATGCCCAATTATTACAGAAAACCCAACCTACCCATCTAGTAGGTCCTTATGGGTCTACACCTATTCCTGAAATACCAACCAAACACCACCAGTGTATTAGCTTCCTATAGTCTCTGCATATGCCTGGACACAAGAAGGCCGTTGATGTAAGATTATTGGGTGACTGCTCTGCCTTTTACACTGGGGAGTGAGAGTGGAGGGGTGACTGTAGTCATCAAGGGAACAAGTGGTTTCAGACTGACACCAACAGTTCTACTAATTGGAGGGAGAAGTAGTGGAGATGGCCCACTGACAATGAGCAATATATTACAGATACCACAGACAGTTACATGGCGGTCAGTCCTAAATGTCAGAAGCATTCAGTAGAACCTTACATAGTAACACCACCAGGACAGGGGGTCAGTGATCGATTAGAACATGCCATTTGGTTCCTGGCACCTTCTCTGTATACCAGTGTCTCCATTCTCAGGAGACACCATGTACTGGTTTAGAACAGTATGCAGGGTTACTTAGCTGTCTCTGCGACGAGCAGCCCTGCATGCTGTGCTGCAATCAGCTAGTGCTAAAGCACAAAGGCTCTTCTCGGTAACAGTAAAAATTAAGTATCAGATAGAAAAACATTATTTTACAATAGATCAGAATATAAGAACAATGGGCTGGGCTAGAAGACGGAGAACTGGAGAACCCCCAATAGAAACATTTATGCTCATGTAATTATTGATAATTATACGATATAGCAATTAAAGTAATGTTCATAAGGCATCAGATATTATCTTCTGTTTCCTGCAGTGTCTACAGTTAAGTCTGCAAAATCTGCATTGATCACTTACCTTCCCGAAGCTACCCTCCCCAATCATTCTGTGGAAGTTTAAACTTGACAGAGGGTGACAGGTATCCGATGTCTCTGGGGGGCTGCCTGGTGGGATCTCACTTACATCTGTTGTGTAAACAGAAATCCAATTTATTCACAGAAATTAACTTTTTTGTAATCTTTCTTTTGAAAGTTTCAAATAATTATAGAATAGAAAGAGACCAGCACAAACTGGGGTAACGTGTTATGAGTTGTCAGGTACAGTATTAATACCTTATTTCTCTTTAGTACATGATCAGTATATCTTTATTTTGCCTTATCATTTAGGATGAGATGCATCAAGGGTAAAAATGCTGCCAAACCCCGAAAATGTGGGTTTGACCGCATTTCTCATATGCACCAAGCCCCAGAGTGCCATGAACTCTGGGACTTGGTTTGCAGTGGGTAACGCCATCTTGATGATGGCGGTACCCATAGAAGCCTATGGGCTTCTCTCCGTAGAGTGCTGATAGAGGGATTTAATCGGATCCCTCCCAGCACCCCTCTGCATCATATGCGTCCTTCTGCGCATGCACAGAAGGACGCCAGGTGGGCTTCTGGGTCATAGATCCGGAAGTCCGTCCTTCACAAAGGGCCAGTCTTACCGACAGAGCGGTCCTTTGCAGGGATTGTCATGCATATCGGCGTTACCAACGCCGGCATGCATGCGATGACCGGCGGAATGCATCACATCCCGAGTGCGATGTGTCATGCATCCCACCCATAGTGTTGGGGTCTGAAAGAACAATGGATAGGATAATTTAAAAACTAAGTGACAGGTACTACAGAACAGTAACTATTATTGTCCATAACAATTCCAACAAGTTTTAAAGACTAAAGGAGGCCATACACGGCACGATATACGTGCCGATCCGACAGATCGGCACGATATAGGTGCTATATCGTGTGTGTATGGGCACGATATCGTACCTGATATCGTGCTGCGTGCTCCCGCGGGATCGTAAATCGCATCCCCAGATATTCCCGCAGGTTCATATGGTCTGGGATCCGATGTATGATCCCATTGAGATGGTGGAGGGGGGAGCCGGCATATCGTGCGGTCAGCGGGGACCACGCGATTGTCAGCGGGGTCAGCACGATTCGTCTGCTGGCGGATCAGCAATCGCCCTACACGGTGCATTGCACCATGTATGGCCACCATTAGGAGACAGGGAAAATACAGAAAGAGTGGTAACAGAGGGATAAATGCTTTAGGTGTAATAAAGTGTATTGAGAAAGATGAAAAGTAGGGTTACCTATGGGCGCTCATTTACACAATGACGTAAATGTGTATAGTGCGGTATTCTTTCTGTGCTCATTACGTAGAGTGCGCTGACAGCGCAGCAGCACCCACCTTACTGACGCCTATGATGTGAACATTTCTCAATAATATAGTAAAATGCTTAAAGTTCCATATGCTGAGTACAGCGCACATCAGCACCTATGTGTGAATGAGCCCTATTAAAGGCTAAAAGAAATGGAGAGTTTAAAGGACAGAGCTTGTAGGGGTTACCTACAATATTGGGGTGATGGAGTCTGGGGGCAGTTACACATTTCTACATAAATTATACATTGTACAGAAATTGCACCAATATTTATAGTTTTCATAGAACTTCCCACAATAACAATATTGGAAGGTGTTAGAAGAGAAATGTACCAGTTTGGCTGCTAGTTCACATTGATTTAGCTGTAATATATAAAAAGTTCCTTCTGTGCACATAGGGCCTGATTTACAGTCAGACATTAGAGCATTATTATCATGTCACATAAAATGTATCACACATCACATGTGCACAATTTGCACCAGTATTGTGAGCTGCACATATGAAACACTACCATTGTGCATCGTGACCAGGGTTGCAGAACAATAACTGCATCTACCTGAGCTGAGCACATATTTAGGGTTAGAGTTACGTATGACTAGTGTGCTTGCCGGATCTATTCATGGCACTTAGTAGATGTAAGTACCACCTTACACCTCACTTACTTCTCTATTACATTACATTTATTGTTTTCAAGTAAAAAGCATTTTACCTGCTGATCTCTTCTTTTTACACATTTTTCCGCCTAATTCCTCACTTGTAAGAGATCTCTTATTGCCCCTATGATCTGACACCTCTACGATGGTATTGATGGGCGCGCTGGGTCCTTCGTCTGGACTGTCATAATGTTCCTCCTCCTTCTTTTTCTTACTCCTCCCACTGTTCTCCGTCTGTTCTGCCGGTCTCTTACAGCTGGTCTTTTCCACCTTTCTCCTCTTATTTGGGGCCTCATCTGAGGGATCAGTTGATCTAGTCGGTTTCTTTTTGCTCTTTTGGAGCGCCTTTGAAGTTGCCTCACTTGGTGGCTTCTCCTCAGTTTGATTAATACCCACTATAATATTGAGGACATCTCCTCTCCCCTCACCTACATCTCCCTCCTTATTCCTCCTGCTGCTATTCCCTTGCTCCTTTGTAATGCACCTGCTCTTTTTTGGTTGCCTCTTTCTTTTTTTAGCTCTCATGTTATTTAAAATGAAAAAAAAACAAGAGTTTGCCAAGCACAAGAAAAAAAGCACTTTCACTAGAATTGGTGAAAATACACAAATGGAAATGAGACTGATTAGCAGCCAGATGACATCATAAAGCATCTTTATGGCTTCAGCAGCTGCTGTAAGTCCAGTGTTACTGCCTGTTACCTACTGTCCCTATAATATAACCATATTTCATATAAGAAAAGTATTTTTGGACCCAATATCAATGTCCCTAACACTCTGGGTGCTCTAGGATTAGAATCTTTGGGGCCATGTCCAATGTGTAATCCAAATTTCACATTATTGTTCTTATTTTTCCCTATTAGGGGTATATTTACTAAAGTGTGGGATTTTAGATGTGGAGATGCTGCCCATAGCAACCAATCAGATTCTACTTATAATTTATCTAGTACGTTCTAGAAGATAATAGCTAGATTGGTTACTATGGGCAACATCTCCACTTCTAAAAACTCACACTTGAATAAATATACCACTTAGAGTTAGGTGATATCTGTTTATCTGTTTTGGCTACTGCTATATATAATAATTATATATAATTCTCCTTGATCCTACTAGTCTGTCATAGACAATTTTCCTGCCTTATTCCCTTCTCTACACAGCACTAAGGTCATACATATCCCACATTACTGGTGATATAAAGAAAATAAAGACAATTAGTAATTATTTAGCTGGTGTAGTTTCCATGAAGGTTTATTTTATAAAATGAGGAGCAGTCGCTGTCTGTCGCATGTACTGTATATGGCAGCCTGTGCTAGCAATGCTTTACTTCAGGGGCATAACACCAAATCACAGGGCCCATAGCAGAATTTGTAGGGGGCAGTGATAAGTTCCCTCCATCCTCATAGACCCCCACTCAGCATGCAAGGGCTGGCACATGTGCAGTGACGCGCATTTGGCCTTTTAGTTAAAAAAAATGAAAACACGGCCTAATGATGCACACAAAGGACCACACATCAGAGGAGCAGAGTTGCGGGTTGGCATAGTATTTGAATTCACACGTAGGCCACCACTCACCACTAGGTACCATATCTGTCACACCCCCTTGCATATTGTACCGCGGTACACATTGAACGATGTAATGAAGGACAGCATGATCCCTCCTTCTGTCCTTCATTGTCTGCAATGGTGCCACATGCGTTATCGTCTGGTTGGCCATGCAGCGTGGCCAATAGGACGATATCGATTGCGACCGCGGGAGTGAGCAGATAATCCGTAAACACTGTGCGATCTGCACGATCTATCATTCCGATCCGTGATGGAAAGATAGATCATTGAATGGATCGCATAATGGGCCTGATTCAGAGCCGGGCGCTCTTTAACAGCGCTCGCTCTGAATCAGGGCGGTTTTTTCATTTTTTTAGCGTGCGGGTCTGAATCAGGCCCAATGTGTACCCAGCTTTAGATTGCTCCTACAATTCTTTACCCATAACATGAGAATATAAGTACTCTTACCCTTCTCTTTTTCACTGTCTGGTTCTAATTACTGTCAAATGGTGTTTCCTACATTAAAGAGTCTTAAAATAGGGAGTAATTTATAACCCTTTTACACCAACCGAATAACCCGGGTTATTGCCGGGTCGATGCTCTGTGTGAACGGCTCCCAGAAAAATTTCCCGGGTTGACTTACCCGGGAATCTTACTCGGGTTGAGAGCAGGGTTGAACACGGGTTGTTCCCGTGTCATGCGGCAGTGTGAACGGGTGCTACCCTGCTTATTTGACCCGGCTAGCTCTAAAGATGCTGATTGGAGCATCTGGGGCACTGGCAGATGATGTAATTTGTCAGTGCCCTGCAGAGAGATGCACATGAAGCCATCGCTTGCCTGCCTAACCTCCTGCACCACAGCAGCCTGACCAGCAGCCAGAACTGCAGCCTGACCAGCAGCCACAAACGCAGGCTGATACACAGCCTGCCACAGCCAGAACAGCAACCTGTAGCAATGCTGTAATCAGTCCCCACCCCTCTCTTTTGTTGCCTTTTGTCAGACCTTAAAACAGACCATTTTTAATTACTTCTATAGAGAAAAGCAGGGATTACCCGGGTTCAGTGTGAACAGGGCAAACCCGGGAATAACCCGGGTCAAGTTGCAGTGTAAACGGGGTCTGAAGCGGAGTTCGACCCGGGATTGACCAGTGTTCAAATTCCAGGGTCGGACCCGGGATTTTGGTGTAAATGGGGTATTACAGTCTCCTGATGGGATTCTGTCTGAGAACTTGCTGATTTATTGGACTAATGTGGGTAATAAAGTAACTCAATCTTCTGCCGTGTGACTGGTGTTTGTGAATGTGACATGGTCCACTAAAGGATTTGCATATTGTTAGCAGAGAGTAGCCTAAAATGTTCCCTTCTCCTTCCCTTCCCAATCCTTTATTGTGTGGATGATTCAATAACATTTACATATCTTCCCTGTACTAATATGCGCACTCCCGCCGCTGGTGACTTTGTTCTCTAGTTTATATCCTGTTCTCATCCACTATACTATAAGCCATGGAGCCCCTCACAATAGAATGATGAATATTCCTGCACAGTAATAATGTACAATAACAAAACTTACTTCTAGGGGTGAGTGGGTTCGGATTTCTGAAATCCGAACCCCCCCGAGCCCCCCCGATCCGAGGCCGATCCGAGTCAGGCTCGACTTTTCCCGCCTGACTCGGATCTGAAATCGAGGCAAAACCTCATCATCCCGCCTTCCGGGTCTCGCGGGTTTTGGATCCTATATAAGGTACCCGCGTCGGCGCCATTTTCTCACTCGGCTGTGGACAGTGAAGAGGGAGGGTGGGAGTTAGGGCTGGCTGGGCTGTGTAGTGTAGTGTAGTGTAGTGCAGAGTAGTGTTGTGCTGTGCTGTGCTGCTGTTGTCCATAGGGGCTGTGTCCACTACTTCAAAGTCCATAGGGGCTGGCTAGACTGTGTTGTGCAGTCAGGTGTCCACTCCAAAGTCCTGTGCAGTGTCCCAGTCCTAAAGGGGTGCTGTAGTGTTGTCCAGGGGGTGCTCTGTCCGTCAGGGGTGCTCCCCCCAAGTGCTAAAAAAATACATATTTTTTCTGTGTTTGTGAATTGTGTGCGCAGTAGCCGCATGTGCATCAACAAAGTAGTGCCAAGCGTGCACCTGTGTCATAAGTAAAGGGCCGGCTGGCTTGACCATTAAAGGGTGCTGTAACCCCCAAAGTACACTCCAAACCAAATAAAAAAATATTTTCTGTGTTTGTGAATTGTGGGCCTGATTCAGAGTCGGTCACTATTTGCGCTCGCTCGTCCAGAAAATAGGGGTGGCTATTCAAATGAACCTTTCGCTGTTTGCGGTCTGTTCACGCCTCTAGGTCTGAACGAGTGAACAAAACTTGCAGTCGTTTTTTGGGAAACTACGCCCCCTGTCCGCTCGCATCCTACGTCATGTCCGCTATTTATTAGATTAATCGAGTACATCGAACAGGGTATGAGCTGCTCGCTATTCTTGTGGTTGGTTTTTGCTACCACAATTTTGCGAGCAGTTCTGGCTATAAAATAACCCAGTGACGTGGTCAATGACGCTGCTGTTTTAAATATGCACACCCATAAAACGCCCGTTTTGACCTTTAAGCACGCCTGCGATCGGATCTCCACTCCCCGTTTTCAAGCACCTTCCCCTGTCACCACCCACATACGCCTCATCCTGTCACTCAAATTAGCAGGCATTAGCTATTTTGCGAGCACATGAATTTCGTCCGCACTGACTGGTTCGCGCATGCGTATAACGATCCGTACGCATGCGCAGTTGGGCAAACATCGCTCGGAGCGAACGAGCTGCCACTTACGAGTGGCTCTGAATCAGGCCCTGTGTGCGCAGTAGCCGCACGTGCATCAACAAAGTAGTGCCAAGCGTGTGCCTGTGTCATAAGTAAAGGGCCAGCTGGCTTGACCGTTAAAGGGTGCTGTAACCCCCAAAGTACACTCCAAACCAAATAAAAAAATATTTTCTGTGTTTGTGAATTGTGTGCGCAGTAGCCGCATGTGCATCAACAAAGTAGTGCCAAGCGTGCGCCTGTGTCATAAGTAAAGGGCCGGCTGGCTTGACCGTTAAAGGGTGCTGTAACCCCCGAAAGTACACTCCAGTCCAAACCAAAAAAAAAATTATTTTCTGTGTTTGTGAATTGTGTGCGCAGTAGCCGCACGTGCATCAACAAAGTAGTGCCAAGCGTGCGCCTGTGGCATAAGTAAAGGGCCGGCTGGCTTGACCGTTAAAGGGTGCTGTAACCCCCAAAGTACACTCCAAACCAAATAAAAAAATATTTTCTGTGTTTGTGAATTGTGTGCGCAGTAGCCACACGTGCATCAACAAAGTAGTGCCAAGCGTGCACCTGTGTCATAAGTAAAGGGCCGGCTGGCTTGACCATTAAAGGGTGCTGTAACCCCCAAAGTACACTCCAAACCAAATAAAAAAATATTTTCTGTCTTTGTGAATTGTGGGCCTGATTCAGAGTCGGTCGCTATTTGCGCTCGCTCGTCCAGAAAATAGGGGTGGCTATTCAAATGAACCTTTCGCTGTTTGCGATCTGTTCACGCCTCTAGGTCTGAACGAGCGAACAAAACTTGCAGTCGTTTTTTGGGAAACTACGCCCCCTGTCCGCTCGCATCCTACGTCATGTCCGCTATTTATTAGATTAATCGAGTACATCGAACAGGGTATGAGCTGCTCGCTATTCTTGTGGTTGGTTTTTGCTACCACAATTTTGCGAGCAGTTCTGGCTATAAAATAACCCAGTGACGTGGTCAATGACGCTGCTGTTTTAAATATGCACACCCATAAAACGCCCGTTTTGACCTTTAAGCACGCCTGCGATCGGATCTCCACTCCCCATTTTCAAGCACCTTCCCCTGTTACCACCCACATACGCCTCATCCTGTCACTCAAATTAGCAGGCATTAGCTATTTTGCGAGCACATGAATTTCGTCCGCACTGACTGGTTCGCGCATGCGTATAACGATCCGTACGCATGCGCAGATGGGCAAACATCGCTCGGAGCGAACGAGCTGCCACTTACGAGTGGCTCTGAATCAGGCCCTGTGTGCGCAGTAGCCGCACGTGCATCAACAAAGTAGTGCCAAGCGTGTGCCTGTGTCATAAGTAAAGGGCCGGCTGGCTTGACCGTTAAAGGGTGCTGTAACCCCCAAAGTACACTCCAAACCAAATAAAAAAATATTTTCTGTGTTTGTGAATTGTGTGCGCAGTAGCCGCATGTGCATCAACAAAGTAGTGCCAAGCGTGCGCCTGTGTCATAAGTAATGGGCCGGCTGGCTTGACCGTTAAAGGGTGCTGTAACCCCCAAAGTACACTCCAAACCAAATAAAAAATGATTTTCTGTGTTTGTGAATTGTGTGCACAGTAGCCGCACGTGCATCAACAAAGTAGTGCCAAGCGTGCGCCTGTGTTATAAGTAAAGGCCGGCTGGCTTGACCGTTAAAGGGTGCTGTAACCCCCAAAGTACACTCCAAAACAAATAAAAAAATATTTTCTGTGTTTGTGAATTGTGGGCCTGATTCAGAGTCGGTCGCTATTTGCGCTCGCTCGTCCAGAAAATAGGGGTGGCTATTCAAATGAACCTTTCGCTGTTTGCGGTCTGTTCACGCCTCTAGGTCTGAACGAGCGAACAAAACTTGCAGTCGTTTTTTGGGAAACTACGCCCCCTGTCCGCTCGCATCCTACGTCATGTCCGCTATTTATTAGATTAATCGAGTACATCGAACAGGGTATGAGCTGCTCGCTATTCTTGTGGTTGGTTTTTGCTACCACAATTTTGCGAGCAGTTCTGGCTATAAAATAACCCAGTGACGTGGTCAATGACGCTGCTGTTTTAAATATGCACACCCATAAAACGCCCGTTTTGACCTTTAAGCACGCCTGCGATCAGATCTCCACTCCCCATTTTCAAGCACCTTCCCCTGTTACCACCCACATACGCCTCATCCTGTCACTCAAATTAGCAGGCATTAGCTATTTTGCGAGCACATGAATTTCGTCCGCACTGACTGGTTCGATCATGCGTATAACGATCCGTACGCATGCGCAGATGGGCAAACATCGCTCGGAGCGAACGAGCTGCCACTTACGAGTGGCTCTGAATCAGGCCCTGTGTGCGCAGTAGCCGCACGTGCATCAACAAAGTAGTGCCAAGCGTGTGCCTGTGTCATAAGTAAAGGGCCGGCTGGCTTGACCGTTAAAGGGTGCTGTAACCCCCAAAGTACACTCCAAACCAAATAAAAAAATATTTTCTGTGTTTGTGAATTGTGTGCGCAGTAGCCGCATGTGCATCAACAAAGTAGTGCCAAGCGTGCGCCTGTGTCATAAGTAAAGGGCCGGCTGGCTTGACCGTTAAAGGGTGCTGTAACCCCCGAAAGTACACTCCAGTCCAAACCAAAAAAAAAATTATTTACTGTGTTTGTGAATTGTGTGCGCAGTAGCCGCACGTGCATCAACAAAGTAGTGCCAAGCGTGCGCCTGTGTCATAAGTAAAGGGCCGGCTGGCTTGACCGTTAAAGGGTGCTGTAACCCCCAAAGTACACTCCAAACCAAATAAAAAAATATTTTCTGTGTTTGTGAATTGTGTGCGCAGTAGCCGCATGTGCATCAACAAAGTAGTGCCAAGCGTGCGCCTGTGTCATAAGTAATGGGCCGGCTGGCTTGACCGTTAAAGGGTGCTGTAACCCCCAAAGTACACTCCAAACCAAATAAAAAATAATTTTCTGTGTTTGTGAATTGTGTGCACAGTAGCCGCACGTGCATCAACAAAGTAGTGCCAAGCGTGCGCCTGTGTCATAAGTAAAGGCCGGCTGGCTTGACCGTTAAAGGGTGCTGTAACCCCCAAAGTACACTCCAAAACAAATAAAAAAATATTTTCTGTGTTTGTGAATTGTGGGCCTGATTCAGAGTCGTCGCTATTTGCGCTCGCTCGTCCAGAAAATAGGGGTGGCTATTCAAATGAACCTTTCGCTGTTTGCGGTCTGTTCACGCCTCTAGGTCTGAACGAGCGAACAAAACTTGCAGTCATTTTTTGGGAAACTACGCCCCCTGTCCGCTCGCATCCTACGTCATGTCCGCTATTTATTAGATTAATCGAGTACATCGAACAGGGTATGAGCTGCTCGCTATTCTTGTGGTTGGTTTTTGCTACCACAATTTTGCGAGCAGTTCTGGCTATAAAATAACTAGGGGTGAGCGGGTTCGGATTTCTGAAATCCGAACCCCCCCGAGCCCCCCCGATCTGAGTCCGATCCGAGTCAGGCTCGACTTTTCCCGCCTGACTCGGATCTGACATCGAGGCAAAACATCATCATCCCGCCTTCCGAGTCTCGCGGGTTTTGGATCCTATATAAGGTACCCGCGTCGGCGCCATTTTCTCACTCGGCTGTGGACAGTGAAGAGGGAGGGTGGGAGTTAGTGCTGTGTAGTGTAGTGTAGTGTAGTGCTGCTGTTGTCCACTACTTCAAAGTCCATAGGGGCTGGCTGTGTTGTGCTGTGCTGCTGTTGTTAATAGGGGCTGTGTCCACTACTTCAAAGTCCATAGGGGCTGGCTGGACTGTGTTGTGCAGTCAGTTCCAAAGTCCTGTGCAGTGTCCCAGTCCTAAAGGGGTGCTGTAGTGTTGTCCAGGGGGTGCTCTGTCCATCAGGGGTGCTCCCCCCAAGTGCTAAAAAAATAATATATTTTCTGTGTTTGTGAATTGTGTGCGCAGTAGCCGCACGTGCATCAACAAAGTAGTGCCAAGCGTGCGCCTGTGTCATAAGTAAAGGGCCGGCTGGCTTGACCGTTAAGGGTGCTGTAATCCCAGAAAGTACACTCCAGTCCAAACCAAAAAAAAAATTATTTTCTGTGTTTGTGAATTGTGTGCGCAGTAGCCGCACGTGCATCAACAAAGTAGTGCCAAGCGTGCGCCTGTGTCATAAGTAAAGGGCCGGCTGGCTTGACCGTTAAGGGTGCTGTAACCCCCGAAAGTACACTCCAGTCCAAACCTAAAAAAAAATTATTTTCTGTGTTTGTGAATTGTGTGCGCAGTAGCCGCACGTGCATCAACAAAGTAGTGCCAAGCGTGCGCCTGTGTCATAAGTAAAGGGCCGGCTGGCTTGACCGTTAAAGGGTGCTGTAACCCCCGAAAGTACACTCCAGTCCAAACCAAAAAAAAATTATTTTCTGTGTTTGTGAATTGTGTGCGCAGTAGCCGCACGTGCATCAACAAAGTAGTGCCAAGCGTGCGCCTGTGTCATAAGTAAAGGGCCGGCTGGCTTGACCGTTAAGGGTGCTGTAACCCCCGAAAGTACACTCCAGTCCAAACCTAAAAAAAAATTATTTTCTGTGTTTGTGAATTGTGTGCGCAGTAGCCGCACGTGCATCAACAAAGTAGTGCCAAGAGTGCGCCTGTGTCATAAGTAAAGGGCCGGCTGGCTTGACCGTTAAAGGGTGCTGTAACCCCCGAAAGTACACTCCAGTCCAAACCAAAAAAAAATTATTTTCTGTGTTTGTGAATTGTGTGCGCAGTAGCCGCACGTGCATCAACAAAGTAGTGCCAAGCGTGCGCCTGTGTCATAAGTAAAGGGCCGGCTGGCTTGACCGTTAAAGGGTGCTGTAACCCCTGAAAGTACACTCCAGTCCAAACCAAAAAAAAATTATTTTCTGTGTTTGTGAATTGTGTGCGCAGTAGCCGCACGTGCATCAACAAAGTAGTGCCAAGCGTGCGCCTGTGTCATAAGTAAAGGGCCGGCTGGCTTGATCGTTAAGGGTGCTGTAACTCCCGAAAGTACACTCCAGTCCAAACCAAAAAAAAAATTATTTTCTGTGTTTGTGAATTGTGTGCGCAGTAGCCGCACGTGCATCAACAAAGTAGTGCCAAGCGTGCGCCTGTGTCATAAGTAAAGGGCCGGCTGGCTTGACCGTTAAGGGTGCTGTAACCCCCGAAAGTACACTCCAGTCCAAACCAAAAAAAAAATTATTTTCTGTGTTTGTGAATTGTGTGCGCAGTAGCCGCACGTGCATCAACAAAGTAGTGCCAAGCGTGCGCCTGTGTCATAAGTAAAGGGCCGGCTGGCTTGACCGTTAAGGGTGCTGTAACCCCCGAAAGTACACTCCAGTCCAAACCTAAAAAAAAATTATTTTCTGTGTTTGTGAATTGTGTGCGCAGTAGCCGCACGTGCATCAACAAAGTAGTGCCAAGCGTGCACCTGTGTCATAAGTAAAGGGCCGGCTGGCTTGACCGTTAAAGGGTGCTGTAACCCCCAAAGTACACTCCAGTCCAAACCAAAAAAAAATTATTTTCTGTGTTTGTGAATTGTGTGCGCAGTAGCCGCACGTGCATCAACAAAGTAGTGCCAAGAGTGCGCCTGTGTCATAAGTAAAGGGCCGGCTGGCTTGACCGTTAAAGGGTGCTGTAACCCACAAAGTACACTCCAGTCCGAACCAAAAAAAAAATTATTTTCTGTGTTTAGCCGCACGTATATATCAAATCGATATAACATAAATGGAGGACCAAACTTTCTCCGATAAAAATAAAATAGAGAAAGATCAAGAACCACTTCCTCCTAGTGCTGAAGCTGCTGCCACTAGTCATGACATAGACGATAACATGCCATCAACGTCGTCTGCCAAGGCCGATGCCCAATGTCCTAGTAGAGGGCACATACAATCCCAAATGGCAAAGTTCAGGAAAATGACCTTGAAAAAGACATTTAAATCAGCTGAAGAGAAACGTAAACTTGCCAATATGCCATTTACGACACGGAGTGGCAAGGAACGGCTAAGGTCGATCCCTAGTATGTTCATGACTAGTGGTTCAGCTTCACATGACGATGGAAGCACTCCTCCCACTAAAAAAATCAAAAGAGTTAAGCTGGCAAAAGCACAGCGAAGAACTGTGCTTTCTAAGAAGATATCACAAATCCCCAAAGAGAGTCCAAGTGTGGTGGTGGTTGCGATGCCTGACCTTCCCAGCACTGGACGGGAAGAGGTGGCTCTTTCCACCATTTGCACGCCCCCTGCAAGTGCTGAAAGGAGCACCCACAGTCCACTTGCTGATATGCAAATTGAAGATGTCACTGTTGAAGTACAACAGGATGAGGATACTGGTGTAGCTGGCGCTGAGGAGGAAGTTGGCGAGGAGGATTCTGATGGTGATGTGGTTTGTTTAAATCAGGCTCCGGGGGAGACAGTTGTTGTCCGTGGGATGAAAAAGCCCATCACGGTCATGCCTGGGCAGAAGACCAAACATTCCACCTCTTTGGTCTGGCAATATTTCTATCCAAATCCGGACAACAACTGTCTTGCCATATGTACCATATGTAAAGGTGAAATAAGTAGGGGTAGGGACGTCAACCACCTAGGAACATCCTCCCTTATACGGCACCTGCAGCGCGTTCATAAAAAGTTACTGTCAAGTTCAGAAACTTTGGCTCAGACCGTAAGCAGTCCAGGGACACCTAAATCCCGTTGTCCTGTTGTATCCAAGCGCCTGCAAACCACACCGTCAACTCCCTCCTCGTCAATTTCCTCCTTAGTCAGGATCGGAAGTAGTCCTGCAGGCCATATCACTGGCATGACTGACTCTCCTATCCGGGATTCCTCCGGAGGATCCTGCATTGCTACGCCTACTGCTGCCGCTGCTGCTGTTGCTGCTGCTGCTGGGAGTCGTTCATCATCCCAGAGAGGAAGTAGGAACACCACTACTTTTACTAAACAATTGACCCTCCAACAGTCCTTAGCGAGGAGGATGAAGTACGACAGCAGTCATCCTGAAGCAAAACGTATAACTGAGGCCTTGACTGCTATGTTGGTGTTAGACGTGCGTCCGGTATCCGCCATTAGTGCAGTGGGATTTAGACAATTGATGGAGGTAGTGTGTCCCCGGTTCCAAATCCCGTCTAGATTCCACTTCACTAGGCAGGCGATACCGAGACTGTACAGAAACGTCAGAAAAAGTGTCCTCAGTGTCCTGAAAAATGCCGTTGTACACAATGTCCACTTAACCACGGACATGTGGACAAGTGGAACAGGGCAGACTAAGGACTATATGACTGTGACAGCCCACTGGGTAGATGTATCACCTTACGCAGCAACAGCAGCAGCGTCACCAGTAGCAGCATCTCAGAAACGCCAGCTCGTTACAAGGCAGGCTACGCTGTGTATCACCGGTTTCAGTAAGAGGCACACCGCCGACAACCTCTTAGAGAAACTGAGGGAAATCATCGCCCAGTGGCTTACCCCACTTAGACTCTCCTGGGGATTTGTGATATCTGACAACGCCACCAATATTGTGCGGGCATTACATCTGGGCAAATTCCAGCACGTCCCATGTTTTGCTCACACAATAAACTTGGTGGTGCAGAATTTTCTGAAAAGCGACAGGGGCGTGCAGGAGACGCTTTGGGTGGCCCGAAAAATTTCTGGCCACTTTCGCCATTCAGCGACTGCGTGCCGAAGACTGGAGCGCCAGCAAACACTCTTGAACCTGCCCCGCCATCACCTGAAGCAAGAGGTTGTGACGCGGTGGAACTCAACCCTCTATATGCTTCAGAGGATGGAGGAGCAGCAAAAGGCCATACAAGCCTATACATCCACCTATGACATAGGCAAAGGAGGGGGTATGCACCTGACTCAAGCGCAGTGGAGAATGATTTCCGTGTTGTGCAAGGTTCTTCAGCCCTTCGAACTTGCCACACGTGAAGTCAGTTCAGACACTGCCAGCTTGAGTCAGGTCATTCCCCTCATCAGGCTTTTGCAGAAGCAGCTGGAGAAAGTGAAGGAGGAGCTAAGATGGAGCGATTCTGCTCGGCATGTGGGACTTGTGGATGAAGCCCTTCATTTGCTTTGCCAGGATTCCAGGGTGGTCAATCTGTTGAAATCAGACCACTACATTTTGGCCACCGTGCTCGATCCTAGGTTTAAAGCCTATGTGGTGTCTCTCTTTCCGGCCGACACAAGCCTGCAGAGGTGCAAAGACCTGCTGGTGAACACACTGTCAGCTGAAGCGGAACGTGACACGTCAACGGCTCCTTCTTCATTTTCTCCCGCAACTGGGGCTGCCAGGAAAAAACTTAGGTATCCTAAGCAACCCGCTGGCGGTGATGCAGGGCAGGCAGGACCAAGTTTGGACATCTGGTCCGGACTGAAGGACCTGGCAACAATTTCTGACATGTCTACTGTCACTGCATATGATACTGTCACCATTGACAGAATGGTGGAGGATTACATCGGTGACAGCATCCAAGTAGGCATGTCAGACAGTCCATACCTGTACTGGCAGGAAAAAGAGGCAATTTGGAGGCCCCTGTACAAACTGGCTCTATTTTACCTGAGTTGCCCCCCCTCCAGTGTGTACTCCGAAAGAGTGTTTAGTGCAGCCGGGAACCTTGTCAGCGAAAGGCGTAGGAGGTTGCTTCCACAGAATGTGGAGAAGATGATGTTCATCAAAATGAATTATCAGCTCTTCTAGGGAGACCAGCCTCCAGAAGGTACAGAGGGACCTGTGGTGGTGGATTCAAGTGGGGACGAGTTAATACTTTGTGAGGATGAGGATGTACACACTGAAGAGGGTGAGGAATCGGTGGATGAGGAGGATGAGGATGACATCTTGCCTCCGTAGAGCCAGTTTGTGCAGGGACACATTAATTGCCAGCTTGTTTTGTGGGGGCCCAAACGAACCAATCATTTCAGCCACAGTTGTGTGGCAGACCCTGGCGCTGAAATGATTGATTTGTTAAAGTGTGCATGTCCTGTTTATACAACATAAGGGTGGGTGGGAGGGCCCAAGGACAATTCCATCTTGCACCTCTTTTTTTCTTTGCATTATGTACAGTTTGGGGCCTAGTTTTTCTAACTGCCATCCTGCCTGCCACTGCAGTGTCACTCCTAGATGGGTCACGTGTTTGTGCCGCCCACTCGTGTCGCTTAGCATAGTCATCCAGCTACCTCGGTGCAACCTTTTGGACATAAAAACACTATTGTGAGGTGTGAGGTGTTCAGAATAGACTGGAAATGAGTGGAAATTAAGGTTATTGAGGTTAATAATAGCATAGGAGCAGAAAAACCTACAAATTCTGTGATTTTAGCTGTTTTTATGCTTTTTTTCAAAAAAATACAGATCCAAAACACAAAACCCAGAACCCAAAACACGGAAGGGTGGTTTTGGCAAAACCAATCCAGATCCAAAACACGAAGAAAGATCCAGATCCAAAACCAAAACACAAAACACGAAAAGTGGCCGATGCACACCCCTAAAAATAACCCAGTGACGTGGTCAATGACGCTGCTGTTTTAAATATGCACACCCATAAAACGCCCGTTTTGACCTTTAAGCACGCCTGCGATCAGATCTCCACTCCCCATTTTCAAGCACCTTCCCCTGTTACCACCCACATACGCCTCATCCTGTCACTCAAGTTAGCAGGCATTAGCTATTTTGCGAGCACATGAATTTCGTCCGCACTGACTGGTTCGATCATGCGTATAACGATCCGTACGCATGCGCAGATGGGCAAACATCGCTCGGAGCGAACGAGCTGCCACTTACGAGTGGCTCTGAATCAGGCCCTGTGTGCGCAGTAGCCGCACGTGCATCAACAAAGTAGTGCCAAGCGTGTGCCTGTGTCATAAGTAAAGGGCCGGCTGGCTTGACCGTTAAAGGGTGCTGTAACCCCCAAAGTACACTCCAAACCAAATAAAAAAATATTTTCTGTGTTTGTGAATTGTGTGCGCAGTAGCCGCATGTGCATCAACAAAGTAGTGCCAAGCGTGCGCCTGTGTCATAAGTAAAGGGCCGGCTGGCTTGACCGTTAAAGGGTGCTGTAACCCCCGAAAGTACACTCCAGTCCAAACCAAAAAAAAAATTATTTTCTGTGTTTGTGAATTGTGTGCGCAGTAGCCGCACGTGCATCAACAAAGTAGTGCCAAGCGTGCGCCTGTGTCATAAGTAAAGGGCCGGCTGGCTTGACCGTTAAAGGGTGCTGTAACCCCCAAAGTACACTCCAAACCAAATAAAAAATAATTTTCTGTGTTTGTGAATTGTGTGCACAGTAGCCGCACGTGCATCAACAAAGTAGTGCCAAGCGTGCGCCTGTGTCATAAGTAAAGGGCCGGCTGGCTTGACCGTTAAAGGGTGCTGTAACCCCCAAAGTACACTCCAAACCAAATAACAAAATATTTTCTGTGTTTGTGAATTGTGTGCGCAGTAGCCGCACGTGCATCAATAAAGTAGTGCCAAGCGTGCGCCTGTGTCATAAGTAAAGGGCCGGCTGGCTTGACCGTTAAAGGGTGCTGTAACCCCCAAAGTACACTCCAAACCAAATAAAAAAATATTTTCTGTGTTTGTGAATTGTGTGCGCAGTAGCCGCATGTGCATTAACAAAGTAGTGCCAAGCGTGCACCTGTGTCATAAGTAAAGGGCCGGCTGGCTTGACCATTAAAGGGTGCTGTAACCCCCAAAGTACACTCCAAACCAAATAACAAAATATTTTCTGTGTTTCTGAATATTGTGCGCAGTAGCCGCACGTGCATCAACAAAGAAGTGCCAAGCGTGCGCCTGTGTCATAAGTAAAGGGCCGGCTGGCTTGACCGTTAAAGGGTGCTGTAACCACCAAAGTACACTCCAAACCAAATAAAATTTTTTTTTCTGTGTTTGTGAATTGTGTGCGCAGTAGCCGCACGTGCATCAACAAAGTAGTGCCAAGCGTGCGCCTGTGTCATAAGTAAAGGGCCGGGTGGCTTCACCGTTAAAGGGTGCTGTAACCCCCAAAGTACCCTCCAAACCAACTAAAAAAATTGTTTCTGTGTTTGTGAATTGTGTGCGCAGTAGCTGCACGTGCATCAACAAAGGAGCAGCGCCAAGAGTGCGCCTGTGTCCCATAAGTAAAGAGCCAGCTGGCTCATTTCTTAAAGGGTGGTGTAACCCAGAAAGTGCACTACTCTCCAGCAAAAATAAAAAAAATATTTTCTGTGTTTGTGTGCGCCTTAGCCGCACGTATATATATCAAATCGATATAACATAAATGGAGGACCAAACTTTCTCCGATAAAAATAAAATAGAGAAAGATCAAGAACCACTTCCTCCTAGTGCTGAAGCTGCTGCCACTAGTCATGACATAGACGATAACATGCCATCAACGTTATCTGCCAAGGCCGATGCCCAATGTCATAGTAGAAGCCACATACAATCCCAAATGACAAAGTTCAGGAAAATGACCTTAAAAAAAACATTTAAATCATCTGAAGAGAAACGTAAACTTGCCAATATGCCATTTATGACACGGAGTGGCAAGTAACGGCTAAGGTCTTTCCCTATGTTCATAACTAGTGGTTCAGCTTCACATGACGATGGAAGCCCTCCTCCCACTAAAAAAATCAAATGAGTTAAGCTGGCAAAAGCACAGCGAAGAACTGTGCGTTCTAAGAAGATATCACAAATCCCCAAGGAGAGTCCAAGTGTGGTGGCGGTTGCGATGCCTGACATTCCCAGCACTGGACGGGAAGAGGTGGCTCTTTCCACCATTTGCACGACCCCCTGCAAGTGCTGAAAGGAGCACCCACAGTCCACTTGCTGATATGCAAATTGAAGATGTCACTGTTGAAGTACAACAGGATGAGGATACTGGTGTAGCTGGCGCTGAGGAGGAAGTTGGCGAGGAGGATTCTGATGGTGATGTGGTTTGTTTAAATCAGGCTCCGGGGGAGACAGTTGTTGTCCGTGGGATGAAAAAGACCATCACGGTCATGCCTGGGCAGAAGACCAAACATTCCACCTCTTTGGTCTGGCAATATTTCTATCCAAATCCAGACAACAACTGTCTTGCCATATGTACAATATGGAAAGGTGGAATAAGTAGGGGTAGGGACGTTAACCACCTAGGAACATCCTCCCTTATACGGCACCTGCAGCGTGTTCATAATAAGTTACTGTCAAGTTCAGAAACTTTGGCTAAGACCGTAAGCAGTCCAGGGACACCTAAATCCCGTTGTCCTGTTGTATCCAAGCGCCTGCAAACCACACCGTCAACTCCCTCCTCGTCAATTTCCTCCTTAGTCAGGATCGGAAGTAGTCCTGCAGGCCATGTCACTGGCATGACTGACTCTCCTATCTGGGATTCCTCCGGAGGATCCTGCATTGCTACGCCTCCTGCTGCTGTTGCTGGGAGTCGTTCCTCATCCCAGAGAGGAAGTAGGAACACCACTACTTTTACTAAACAATTGACCCTCCAACAGTCCTTAGTGAGGAGGATGAAGTACGACAGCAGTCATCCTGAAGCAAAACGTATAACTGAGGCCTTGACTGCTATGTTAGTGTTAGACGTGCGTCCGGTATCTGCCATTAGTGCAGTGGGATTTAGACAATTGATGGAGGTAGTGTGTCCCCGATTCCAAATCCCGTCTAGATTCCACTTCACTAGGCAGGCGATACCGAGACTGTACAGGAACGTCAGAAAAAGTGTCCTCAGTGTCCTGAAAAATGCCGTTGTACCCAATGTCCACT
Source organism: Taudactylus pleione (assembly GCA_031769625.1). Lineage (NCBI taxonomy): Eukaryota > Metazoa > Chordata > Amphibia > Anura > Myobatrachidae > Taudactylus > Taudactylus pleione. The sequence goes on from JAUIMM010000175.1 coordinate 2,182,020, forward strand.
TAACCACGGACATGTGGACAAGTGGAACAGGGCAGACTAAGGACTATATGACTGTGACAGCCCACTGGGTAGATGTATCACCTTACGCAGCAACAGCAGCAGCGTTACCAGTAGCAGCATCTCAGAAACGCCAGCTCGTTCCAAGGCAGGCTATGCTGTGTATCACCGGTTTCAGTAAGAGGCACACCGCCGACAACCTCTTAGAGAAACTGAGGGAAATCATCGCCCAGTGGCTTACCCCACTTAGACTCTCCTGGGGATTTGTGATATCTGACAACGCCACCAATATTGTGCGGGCATTACATCTGGGCAAATTCCAGCACGTCCCATGTTTTGCTCACACAATAAACTTGGTGGTGCAGAATTTTCTGAAAAGCGACAGGGGCGTGCAGGAGACGCTTTGGGTGGCCCGAAAAATTTCTGGCCACTTTCGCCATTCAGCGACTGCGTGCCGAAGACTGGAGCGCCAGCAAACACTCTTGAACCTGCCCCGCCATCACCTGAAGCAAGAGGTTGTGACGCGGTGGGACTCAACCCTCTATATGCTTCAGAGGATGGAGGAGCAGCAAAAGGCCATACAAGCCTATACATCCACCTATGACATAGGCAAAGGAGGGGGTATGCACCTGACTCAAGCGCAGTGGAGAATGATTTCCATGTTGTGGAAGGTTCTCCAGCCCTTCAAACTTGCCACACGTGAAGTCAGTTCAGACACTGCCAGCTTGAGTCAGGTCATTCCCCTCATCAGGCTTTTGCAGAAGCAGCTGGAGAAAGTGAAGGAGGAGCTAAGACGGAGCGATTCCGCTCGGCATGTGGGACTTGTGGATGAAGCCCTTCATTCGCTTTGCCAGGATTCCAGGGTGGTCAATCTATTGAAATCAGACCACTACATTTTGGCCACCGTGCTCGATCCTAGGTTTAAAGCCTATGTGGTGTCTCTCTTTCCGGCCGACACAAGCCTGCAGAGGTGCAAAGACCTGCTGGTGAACACACTGTCAGCTGAAGCGGAACGTGACACGTCAACAGCTCCTTCTTCATTTTCTCCCGCAACTGGGGCTGCCAGGAAAAAACGTAGCTATCCTAAGCAACCCGCTGCCGGTGATGCAGGGCAGGCAGGACCAAGTTTGGACATCTGGTCCGGACTGAAGGACCTGGCAACAATTTCTGACATGTCTACTGTCACTACATATGATACTGTCACCATTGACAGAATGGTGGTGGATTACATCGGTGACAGCATCCAAGTAGGCATGTCAGACAGTCCGTACCTGTACTGGCAGGAAAAAGAGGAACCTTGTCAGCGAAAGGCGTAGGAGGTTGCTTCTACAAAATGTGGAGAAGATGATGTTCATCAAAATGAATTATCAACTCTCCCAGGGAGACCAGCCTCCAGAACGTACAGAGGGACCTGTGGTGGTGGATTCCAGTGGGGACGAGTTAATACTCTGTGAGGATGAGGATGTATACAACACTGAAGAGGGTGAGGAATCGGTGGATGAGGAGGATGAGGACGACATCTTGCCTCCGTAGAGCCAGTTTGTGCAGGGACAGATTAATTGCCAGCTTGTTTTGTGGGGGCCCAAACGAACCAATCATTTCAGCCACAGTCGTGTAGCAGACCCTGGCGCTGAAATGATTGTTTTGTTAAAGTGTGCATGTCCTGTTTATACAACATAAGGGTGGGTGGGAGGGCCCAAGGACAATTCCATCTTGCACCTCTTTTTTTTCTTTGCATTATGTACAGTTTGGGGCCTAGTTTTTCAAACTGCCATCCTGTCTGCCACTGCAGTGTCACTCGTAGATGGTCACGTGTTTGTGCCGCCCACTCGTGTCGCTTAGCATAGTCATCCAGCTACCTCGGTGCAACCTTTTGGACATAAAAACACTATTGTGAGGTGTGAGGTGTTCAGAATAGACTGGAAATTAGTGGAAATTAAGGTTATTGAGGTTAATAATAGCATAGGAGCAGAAAAACCAACACATTCTGTGATATTAGCTGTTTTTATGCTTTTTTAAAAAAAAAAATACATATCCAAAACACAAAACCCAGAACCCAAAACACGGAAGGGTGGTTTTGGCAAAACCAATCCAGATCCAAAACACGAAGAAAGATCCAGATCCAAAACCAAAACACGAAAAGGGGCCGGTGCACACCCCTACTTACTTCATAATGTGGGAACACCACAACAACTGGCCCACACTGCTACTTATAAACCAGGCTGCATGTGTTAAACAGCACCTATAATGTTTACTTGATACCAAATATATTAAAACTAACACAATATTAATGTGGTAGACTGTTTTACTATAGTATTCAATAACTTAAAAGTGGCTAATGACTATAATACTGAAATAAAAAAACATGAAAAAATATGGCTGTGCAGCTCCCTATGTAACCGCTGTACAGATAGATAGTGGAACGTTGCATCCTTGTGAAAACTGTGTATGACCAGTTGCAGCAATAAACATTGGTACCTAAGACTGTAATATATATCAGCAAGTATAACATCTTGCTGCCATGTCCTGTCTACTATAACTTCATTTATTTCAACTTTTCCATTTTTCTCTTGAATACCGCTTTCTGCAGCCTTACTGTTCTTTTGCCTTTTGTGCTTGTTGGTCCCAGTGTACACTATAATAATTATAAATACTGTATAATGTATAATGATAATAAACTACTAATAGAAAGTATACAATAAAAACAGAACCTGCTGCGCTGTCAGTCAGAAAATGAACCTCTTGACAAAACAAAGCAGCTAAAAAGAACAATAGGAAAAAAAGGAGTAGAGCGCTAGTTTGATAAAGTGACCACACTGATTAATGCAAATAAATTTATTGCAACATAACACAATAAAATATATAAAACATACAATAAATTCTACACTGGTAGGATATGGAGATATATATAAGAGCAATGGTCAAATAGATAAAGGTGTGGGACCAATCCAGGGTCCAATAGAAAGTATAAACGTCATAAAAGTAACAAGTTATCAAGGATGTCTTTATTACATTTTAGATTTGTACATTATCATAACTTATTACACTGGCATTTGTGTGTCTATAAATGTGTTTGCAAGTATAAAGTGCATCTGGATGGTATAAAAGGTGACTCATTGAATGTATTGCCCAATATCCCTTCTCTCTGAGGACATGTAAAGGTCAAGGGCGGGATGTACTAAAGGTAAAAATGCGATTTTGTTTTTTTTTACCGCATTCCCTGAATGTACTAAGCACCTGAAATGCGGTGCATTTCGGTGCTTCGTCCCGATAGGTAACGTGGCGTTACCCAATAGAAGCCTATGGGCTGGGAGGGATCCGATCGGATGTCTCCCATGAGCTCCCGTGGCCGGCGGCCTTCTGCGCAGAAGTACCTCTGCCCGGCATCATCGCAAAGGACAGCTCTTATTGGGATGTAATTCTTGGTACATACCGCAGTAATGAACCGCGGTATGTACCCGAAGTCAGAGGGGATGTATCGCATTGCGGATGTGATGCTTAGTACATCTCGCCCCATCTTTTTGTAAGAGTAAATCCACTAAACTGAGAACAAGATGCTCAATATTAACACATTGAAGCTAATTTAAACAGCTTGTGCCACAACAGAATTACAGTAATACTTTGCAGGTCTGTAAATAGTATATATGGTAACCCACTACTGTCCTATAAATTGTCTATCACCTGGCTTTCTAGACTCACGGACCTTGCTGTGTGCCTGTGTTGGATATACAGATATGCCTTTTTTTCTTCTATGTTTGTAAGTGTAAACCTTTATTAAATCTTTTTTAATGTAAAGGACGACTACACTATATTCTTTTTCTCCTGTTTGTGTATGTTTTCTCCTACACTGGAAAATGCTATAAGCATAAAAGAAAGGGAAAGACATCCACATTTCAGTTGCAGGAGGGATAGTTGAAGATATCCAGCATTACTCCACTACATTATTTTGAGTCTGCATCATTATGTTCCATTGGTGATTATATTTTTGTTTTATCTTGTGTGACTCTTCTCGCAGGGTGTTCTCACATATATATTTTTTAGGTGAATTTGTCCACTGGGGAGCGCCATTTATAGATGCATTAGATCTTTTATTGTCCTTTGTCCTATAAATTGTGGCAGGAAAGTCCATTAAAAGTGATGGCAGTGCGACCACCTCAGATGACGTGCACAAGTCCTTTCCTTTTACACATGTGCAAAATAAATCAAATATGAAAGTAATTGTATTTTTTCTTTTGTTTTATTCAATATTGCAGAGTTTTATTGATATCCCCTCATTGCGTTCTCTTCACCCGCTCCCTCTCCCCATCAGTATGTAGGAGTGTGAGGACCGGTGTGGAGTTACCGTCCACTCTGCTGCTGGTGGTTAGTCTGCTTATATGACAGTGCACTTCCAGAACAGCAGCTTGTGGAATCTGTGAGCCTGATTCAGACCCGCTCGCGAGCGCTATGTGCTCGCAAGCTGGTCGATGGTGGCCCAGTGCGCATGCGCACGACGGCGCAGGCTCCATCGTGCGCATGCGCGAGACCCGGATAGCGACTGGCAAACCGTCACTCCGGGTCTCATACCAAAGGGGGCTTGCTGTTGATGTTGAGTGACAGCACACCCCCTTTGGTGGGTGGGCCGGGGGCGTGGCTGCCCAGACGGAGGCGTTCACATGGGAACGCCTACCGTCTAGGGCCGGCCCCACTGACATCACAAGTGATGTCAGTGGGTGGACTTCTTGCTCTGTAAGAGCAGGAAGTCAACTGGGACTTGCGGCAATGAGACCCTACCACAAGGGTCTCGTCGCAAGTCCGATGGTCGCGATGGTCTTGACCCTTGTCGATGTTGATCGACAGCACACCCCCTTTGGTGGGCGGGCCGGGCGTGTGGCTGCCCAGACGGAGGCATTCCCATGGGAACGCCTGCCGTCTGGGGCCGGCCCCACTGACACCACAAGTGATGTCAGTGGGAGTGCTTTCGGCTCTGTTAGAGCCGAAAGCACTCTTGGCATTGTGGAAACGAGACCCTATCACAAGGGCCTCGTCGCAAGCCCGATGGTCGCGATGGTCTTGACCATCGCGACCATCTTCCTGGCCGCTCGCTATAGCTGTGGGTGGTCACCCACAACTATGCGAGCGGCCAGGGGGCCGCTCTAAAAAAACAGAAGGCCGGCCCTGATTCAGAGCGAGCGCTCTGTCAGAGCATCCGGCTCTGAATCAGGCCCTCTATACGGATACATCTCCTGACATCAGATTGTCTCAAGTTTGTATCCACACCCTTCATATATACTATTGTCCAAAGCCTGAGGCTGAAGGATGCCTCTTACTGGTGGTCAGAGTGAAGACACCGGGTAGTTTGCTGATAATGGAAGATGTTGTCACATTGTATCTTTGGCTGTGATGTGGTCACTCTGCAGGCACATGGAGGGGTAGTAACATTAATGGGTAAATCCTAGCCCTCATCCAACCGGCAGGACATGGACAATTGTAGAGTCAATTCCATCTTCTGTTACCCCAACTGTATAAATGGATCCAACTGAAAACTCAAACAATAACTTAAATGTAATAAATTCACAATAGCTAATAAATATTATCAAAAAAAAATTCTCAGTGTAACATAATACTAATTTTAATATACAGATATCTCCATTAAAAAAAAAACAAACAAAAAAACTATTTCACTCGAGATACATTATCATTGTCATATTACACTGATGCTGCTGATAAATACACTATGATGCCAGAGCATTTTGGGCGCTCAAATCAGGGGCCTACTCAAATTTGTACTCGCCACCTCAGGATAGTGCGATCAGAAATGTGTGCTCCCTCGGCTATGTGCATCCATACAGAGCAACAACTGAATTGTTCCATCAGGCATCCAGTATACCAGAACTGCGCTAAAAACAAGTGAATTCCCCCTTCCTAAGTAGTAATTGTTGTTCGTGTTTTAAAACTTGACTTCCCGGGGATAGGAAGCTGCTCCTGCTTTGCTTGTAATTGGTGTGAGCATGAGTTGTCAACTGCCATTTATTTTGTAAAGATGCTCTTGCCAAGGAGGGTTTCCCTGATAGTCACATTCTCCAAGGTGAGAGCACTGGCACATTGCGCATCCCGGGGCAGTTATTGCGCATCGCCAATTTCTAACCATCATAACATTTTGGTATACTTTCATTATCCCCAGCCACGTGTTAATTTTAGCTGCATGCACAGTTACTTTAAAGCACAAAATAAATAACACTTGGCCTTCTCACTCTGGACCTCATTCAGAGTCGATCGCTTGCTGCAAGCGATCGCTCTGAATGAGGATGGCCGCTTTCTTTTTTAAGTGCTGCCTCCTGGTCGATCGCTAGGCTGTGGGTTACCACCCACAGCTCTTGCGATCGACCAGGGTGATGGTTGCGATGGTCAAGACCATCGCAACCATCGGGGCTTGCGACGAGACCCTAAGGTTGGGTCTTGTCAACCACAAGCCTCAGGGAGCTTCCTGCTCTGATCGAGCAGGAAGCTCCCCACTGACATCACTGCTGATGTCAGTGGGGCTGCCCCCAAACGGCAAGCGTTCCATCAGGAATGCCTCCGTTTGGCCGGCCACGCCCCCTGCCCGCCTCCCAACGGGGCGAGCTGTCACTCACCATCAACAGCTCGCCCCCTTTGGAGCGCCCGTCGCTAGCTGGGTCTCGCGCATGCGCACGTCGGAGTCGGCTCTGACATGCGCATGCCCAGTGGGGAAACATCAACCCGGTTGCGAGCGCTCAGCGCTTGCGACCGAGTCTGAATGACCCCCTCTGTGCTTCCCACGCCTTTCTCCCTTCTGCTCAGACACCTTTGAAGTAACCTGCACCCGCTGTACTGCCTTCTCTCTCTGCTACCATAATTTTTTTTGCCTAGCATTATCACACATCACACTACTGCTGTTTGTTGTCAACCCCTTCCACCTCCCCCTTGACCCTATCCCTTCCTGCCTCCTCTGCTACCTCACTCCTTCTGCACCTCCATCTACCTCCGTCTTGCCCACCTCCTTAATCTCTCCCTCTCATCTGGAACTGTCCCTTCTGCATTCAAGCATGCCCTTGTCTCCCCCATTCTTAAAAAGCCTACCCTTGATCCTAACACTCTCTCTAACTACCGATCCATTTCTCTCCTCCCTTTTGCCTCCAAGCTCCTTGAGCATATGGTCTACAACCGCCTTCCTACTTTTCTTTCCTCCCACTCCCTGCTTGACCCACTTCAGGCTGGTTTCTGTTCTCTCCACTCCACTGAAACTGCACTTACAAAAGTCAGCAATGACCTCCTTACTGCCAAATCCAAGGGCCACTACTCTCTGCTCATTCTACGTGACCTCTCTGCTGCTTTTGACATTGTGGACCACCCTCTTCTCATGCAGATCCCTCACTCACTTGGTCTATGTGATACTGCCCTTTCCTAGCTATCCTCCTACCTCTCTGACTGTTCCTTCTATGTCTACTCTTCCCACCCATTTCCACTAACTGTAGGTGTTCCCCAAGGTCCTGTTCTTGGACCTCTCCTATTTTACCTCTATACATAGGTGAACTAATCAGCTCTTTTGGCCTCCAATATCATCTCTATGCTGATGATACTCAGATCTACCTCTACTCCCCTGACCTCTCCACCTCTCTCCTCATCCATATCTCCAACTGCCTCTCTGCTATCTCTTACTGGATGTCCCAGCGCTTTCTTAAACTTAACATGTCTGACACTGAGCTGATCATCTTCCTACCCTCCCGCATAACCTCGCTTCCCACAATTTCATTACCTATTAATGGCATAACTATCTCCTCTAGCACCCATGTGCGCTGTCTTGGAGTTATGCTTGACTCCTCCCTCTCCTTCAAACCACACATTCAGCACCTCTCACAGTCCTGCCACTTCCATCTCAAAAATATTTCCAGGATCAGACCCTTTCTCACCCTGAAGGCAACTAAGGTCCTTATACACTCACTGGTCATCTCCAGATTGGACTACTGTAACCTCCTCTTATCTGGCCTCCCTGACTCCCACCTCTCTCCACTCCAATCTGTCCTCAATGCTGCTGCTTGACTCATCTTCCTCTCCAAACATTCTACATCTGCCTCCCCTCTCCTACAAGCCCTACATCTGCCTCCCCTCTCCTACAAGCCCTACACTGGCTACCCTTCTCCTTCAAAACCCAAATTCAAGGTCCTCACACTCTCTTACGAAGCCCTTATTCAATCCTCTCACATTTACATCTCTGATCTCATCTCACTTCACACTCCTGCCAGCCCACTTCGCTCAACAAATGCATGCCGCGTCTCTTGCCAACTGATTACTTCCTTCCACTCCCACCTCCAAGATTTTGCCCATGCTGCTCCCTACCTCTGGAACTGTCTCCCTATCAGACTCTCCATCTCTCTATAAATCTTCAAACAGGCTCTCAAAAGTCACTACTTCATCAAAGCCTTCCAGCTCTCATCCTAACCTGCTGCTTCATGCTTCTTCCTGTCTACCCCATCTGTGTCACGCCTGTCTGTCTGCCCCTCCCCTTTAAAATGTAAACTTTAGCAAGCAGGGCCCTCTTCCCTCATGTGCTTCTGCTTCCTTCACTCACATGATCATCTACTCCCCACAAGGGCACCTAACACTTGGTAGCTGATGCCCTTCTGCTTAATTTTGTTTGTTATGACTGCTATTGCAGCAATGTATATAAACTATATCCTTGTCCTGCATTGTTTTGTACTGTACTTTGTGAGGTGCTGCGTAACCCTTGTGACACCATATAAATAAAGGATAATAATAATAACTTCCTGTCATAGCCGCGCTGGAAGTGGATGGGTCCTGCCAGCTGTCCCTGCTCTGGGGCTTTTAATCCCACTGCACTGTCACCTGCCGATGTGTAGTTGACCAGGCACTTCCTAACCCACTGTATTTTAGACTTGCGACAACATACAGCCATGTTTATTAGAAGCTGAAGTTGTTGACTGAAAAAGAGAGGGTGAAATGGGTGAAAGGGACAGAGAGAGCAGTGAAAAGGGAGAGAGAGAGAGCAGTGAAAAGGGAGAGAGAGCAGTGAGAGACATAGGGGTGAGAGGTGGAAAGGGAGAGAGAGGGGTGTGAGAAGGAGGGAGAGGGGAAGAAAGCAAGGAGAGAGTAGGTGAGAGGGGGAAAAAGAGAGACAGTTTTCCAGTCCAAGTATGGTCTCCTATGTGAGCTATTGAGCACATCTTATGGGCGTGTTCTCCCATAACACACTCATAAGACTGACCATCTCTGTGTGTGCGTTCTCCCTGTCACTGCCCAGGTGTGAGGTTTTGATTTTGTTGTGGGTTCGGGGTGGTAAAAGGAGCAGACACTGAAGCAGATTTAAAAATAACCGTGGAGTTTTTAATGAGTGGCTTAACAGACATGAATTTGGAAAAACAAAAAGTCCGGGTATAGTACTAAAGTGCACTTGGGAAACTGTAGTGAAGCAATGGGAAAAAGTCCAGGTAGTGATAACAGAAGGTAGTCCAGTATTCCAGGGTTTGCGAGACTGAAATGAGTTGCAGGCTGAAATGAGTTGCAGACTGAAGTGAGTTGCAGGCTGAAGTGAATGGCAGGCTGAAGTAAGTTGCAGGCTGAAGTGAATGGCAGGCTGAAGTGAATGGCAGGCTGAAATAAATTGCAGGCTGAGAAATAATGTCCAGGGAAATTGCAAGTGGAGGCAAGGTGCAGGGTAACAACTGACATAGGTACTCAGGCAAGGAAGAGGCAAAGGAGGAGGCAGGAGCCAGTGGGGCTGGAACAGACAGGGTGAAGCAGGCTAGGTAATGATCCCAACAGACAGGTGAATGAGCACAGGAACTCTCTCAGCTCTCGCTGAGAAACACGTTGCACTGGCAATGAGAGGAAGCTCGGCACTCCCTTAAATACCCAGTGCTGCACTGTAACAGGCCAGAGAGAGCATGTGACACACCAGGATAGGGCGACTAGGTCACATGAACGGAGGTAAGATGGCGGGGCCCATGCCAGAGCGGAACGGAAGCACCACCAGGCCTAACCAGACCAGAGTGACAGTATGCCCACACAGGACTACGCGCAGCCAATGCACCCCGCCAGATACCAGCGCCCCGCTAGACACCCCTCGCCATAGCGTCCTCACAGGTAATACCTGCCGGCCGGCATGCCGTGAAACCCTTGTCGTGACACCAGGAAGCCCTGGAGATACAGTAGGGGTCAAGTGCAGACCACTGTGTGAAAGGACTGAGGCAGTGGCCTCAATTCAGAGGTGGACGCATTAGCAGCTGCTACAAAGTCTTTCCTGGTGTACACTTGTGTGTATGAATGTGCAAGGACTGAGACGCCCACTGTCAGCATCTGTAGGCGCTGTTATACTGCCTGGTGTGTCTTTAGACGCTACCATAGGTCGCACCTCAAAACCTGCACCAGCCCTATGACAGGCGCAGTTTCTCCATCTGAGTATGGCCTCATATGTGAGCGGTTTAGTGTCTCTGTGCACAACCACTTTCACCAACACGCCCTCAACATTCCCATAACACGCCCATAAGACTGACCATCTCCGTGCGTCTGCATAGCCACCTCCCTGTCACCGGCCAGGAGTGGCCACTACATTTTCAATACAGTTCTACATACGTGCATCTAACATTGCAGCTGCCACTCCGTAAGGACGCATGTGCGGTGCGACTTTGAACGTGCAGCAGCAAAAACTGCTCCACTGCGTTTGACATTGGCATTGTGCACACCTCTGATTCAGGCCCAGTGTCTGAGCCATGTTCTGCTATCTCTAAGGAATTGAACCTGTTTGTTACAGACATTGGGCAGAATGTACTGGGCATCACTTACTAAGCAGGCCCAATAGTAAGAAAGATAGTTTTTGAAACATTATGGGATTTGATAGGGGTTTGCAGGAGACCAAGGGCAAAAGTTACTATGCGCTGTGTTTGATGTCATTTCAAAGAGGCCGGAAACTGCCTTCCATTGACTGGTTGTTCCTCTGTAGGAGGGGAGGGTGTCCCAACTTTCTGAGGGTTTCCAGCCCTGGCCTGACCAGTTTGGGGCTGGTTAACATTATGGCAGGGGGACCCCATGTTGTGGGTATTCACCATTAGCACAGGAATACCAGAGACTGGTAAGACTTATGGTAGTGAAGCACAGGTGCACCAAACACTGGAATGACTACTAGGCACGAGCATCTAGAGTGCAGATTCCAAGCACAGGCATACCAAGGGGCCATTAGGATCCAAGCAGCTACGCTGACTGGGTTTATGGTCATGCGACTAAGGGCAAAAAACAGCATGCATGCACAAATTCATTTTTCAAAGATGGTGGGTGGCAAAGAAAAAGCTGGCAATGCCTGGGAGGCCGCTGTCTGGTGGTAAGTACATAGGAAGGTAAGTACATGACTAAAATAAATACTGTATGTAGGAATGTCAAAGAGATAACAATGACTATTAGAACATTTAGATTCAATAAGAAATACAACCTCAGACTTAAAGAGAATTAAACAACTGACATTAGTCAACAGATATTAATTTGCTAAATGAACATGGAAGGAATACAAAATATATGAGAGCATTTGGACTTCAGAAGATCAATTTTGGACTTGGAGGTGGAGACTACACACTAAATCTACTAAAGCTGTTGGCTAAATGGATTTTTCTACATTTTACCATGAACCAATAAGGTGTTCAAGTCATATGTGGTGGTTCGTTAGAGGAAAGCCACTGCCATTTTTTTCTGCATGTTGCTTGGTGGGTCAAATGATTACAGTCCAGGCATATGTTCAGGAGGATAACCTTTTGCAAGCCTCTGACAGTTCTTTAGGGTTTTAGATGGCAGGGAGTTCAGATCCTCTCAGCTTATGACAGCTCCTTCTGACCTGCTCTCTGCAAACTGTGCACTACTACAAGCCAGCTTCTACTATTGTCTGATACCTGTCCTGATATTTGGTTGTGTTACTGGATAAATACTCTTTGCTACCTGTTCTGACATTGGATATATTACTGGACATATGCTGTCACTGTCTACTACCTGTCCTAATCTGGTGTATGTTACTGAAAATGCACTGTCTGCCACCTGTCCTGACCTCATGTAAGTTACTGGAAATACACTCTTTGCTACTGTCCTGACCTTGTATATGTTACTGGAAATACAGTGTCTACCTGTACTGACCTCATGTACGTTACTGGATATCCTGATCTTGTGTATGTTACTGGATATACACTGTCTGCAACTTGTCCTGACCTTGTCTTCGTTACTGGAAATACAGTCTCTACCTGTTCTGACCTCATGTAAGTTACTGGAAATACACTTTTTTCTACCTGTCTTGACTTTGTGTATGTTACTGGAAATACAGTGTCTACCTGTCCTGACCTCATGTACGTTACTCGAAATCCTGATCTTGTGTATGTTATTGGAAATACACTGTTTGTTACCAGTCCTGACCTTGTGTGTGTTATTGGAAATACATTGTCTAGTACCTTTCCTGACCTCATGTACGTTACTGGAAATACACTGTTTGCTACCTGTCCCAAAATTGTGTATGTGACTGGAAATACATCAGCTATGTTACTGGAATTACTCTGTCTGCTACATGTCCAGACCACTGGCTATGTCTTCCACCTGCCTCATCTAACTGCTTGTCTCCATATTCCTAGCCTGGATGGGTTTTAATTAAGTCTCTACTACTCTTAGCCTGAAGTCCTGAAGGCATCAGAGTATCAGAGAGTGTATGGACCTATATGGGAAAGCTAACTTGCTATATGCTGTAGGTGAAGACCTCAATATGCCTAGGATTTACATACAATAGTTCTGAGCTATAACACAAGGATTACATGAAAACATAAAATATGGGGTATTTCTGAAAACAATTGTACCTACTTAGCAGCTAAAACTAGTTACTGGAAAAAGAAAACTTGAAAATATAGCGGGATACAGAAAAGCTTTTTCCTTTATCAGTGTAACTGATTTATATAGCAAAGAAAGTCTCAAATTAATAGTGGTTTATAACCAGTCTTATGAATTATATTAAGTATATACATTCATTCATTTATATATCTTTGTATTTTATCTCTGTTGGTATTCTTTATTCTTTCATGGTTATTTAATACTTTCAAAAAGCGACAGCTGGGAGTATATGCACCTCAGAAGACATGCTTCTTCATCTTGCCTATCATTTGGCTATTACTTTGGTTAATAATGGTTTTCTAAAAATACCTGAGAAAATATCAAAGATTGCTGAGAGAGAACCCAATGGTTTGGGTACATCGCTGAGGGTGGGTGGACGGTGCATGCTACGGAGCCGCAGTGTGCATGTGTTGTGATTCAACTGTGGCTCCATTTGCAGGGTCGGAGAAGCTGCAGCTTGAATGATAGGCTGCAACCATTTGGGGGCGGGGATGGGGTGGAGATGGCCTGCGTCCCAGAATATGGGGGCATGTCCATGTCGGCCCTGTTTTCTGGGCATGCAGAGGCCAGGGTTTGTGTCTTCCATCGCAAATTTCCTGGCCCTTGCAGAGAAGTTCCAGCTTAGGGTTACTGGCCCTTGCAGAGTAAGCTTAGGGATACTTAGATGCTCGACGGCTGACCGATGGTGATCCGATGCGTCCGAGGGTGCAGCTGCAGATCACAGAAGCCACCAGGAGGCGTCTATTTACAGCATACGCCTCCTGCGGCATTAGCAAACGTTAGCATTGCTGCTACGTCCATAGACACAGCAGCTATGGTAACAGCATAGAACTCTGAATTCGGCCCATGGTCATTCAAGTTAACAGAGCAAGACCCGAGCTTAGTCTATACATGATTATAGCAATGCCACTTGAAACCTTAAGACACTGCTTACCTATTAGAGACCTGACTACAGGGAAGCTGAAAGTGTCTCCTTAATACATCACCTCTACTGCTGTCTCCATGGAACATATAATCAATTCAGTCAGATACTGGACGACAGACCTTGCACCATATATATTAGGGGTGAGCGGGTTCGGATTTCTGAAATCCGAACCCCCCCGAGCCCCCCCGATCCGAGTCCGATCCGAGTCAGGCTCGACTTTTCCCGCCTGACTCGGATCTGACATCGAGGCAAAACGTCATCATCCCGCCTTCCGAGTCTCGCGGGTTTTGGATCCTATATAAGGTACCCGCGTCGGCGCCATTTTCTCACTCGGCTGTGGACAGTGAAGAGGGAGGGTGGGAGTTAGTGCTGTGTAGTGTAGTGTAGTGCTGCTGTTGTCCACTACTTCAAAGTCCATAGGGGCTGGCTGTGTTGTGCTGTGCTGCTGTTGTTAATAGGGGCTGTGTCCACTACTTCAAAGTCCATAGGGGCTGGCTGGACTGTGTTGTGCAGTCAGTTCTCCATAGGGGCTGTGTCCACTCCAAAGTCCTGTGCAGTGTCCCAGTCCTAAAGGGGTGCTGTAGTGTTGTCCAGGGGGTGCTCTGTCCATCAGGGGTGCTCCCCCCAAGTGCTAAAAAAATAATATATTTTCTGTGTTTGTGAATTGTGTGCGCAGTAGCCGCACGTGCATCAACAAAGTAGTGCCAAGCGTGCGCCTGTGTCATAAGTAAAGGGCCGGCTGGCTTGACCGTTAAAGGGTGCTGTAACCCCCGAAAGTACACTCCAGTCCAAACCAAAAAAAAATTATTTTCTGTGTTTGTGAATTGTGTGCGCAGTAGCCGCACGTGCATCAACAAAGTAGTGCCAAGCGTGCGCCTGTGTCATAAGTAAAGGGCCGGCTGGCTTGACCGTTAAGGGTGCTGTAACCCCCGAAAGTACACTCCAGTCCAAACCAAAAAAAAAATTATTTTCTGTGTTTGTGAATTGTGTGCGCAGTAGCCGCACGTGCATCAACAAAGTAGTGCCAAGCGTGCGCCTGTGTCATAAGTAAAGGGCCGGCTGGCTTGACCGTTAAGGGTGCTGTAACCCCCGAAAGTACACTCCAGTCCAAACCAAAAAAAAAATTATTTTCTGTGTTTGTGAATTGTGTGCGCAGTAGCCGCACGTGCATCAACAAAGTAGTGCCAAACGTGCGCCTGTGTCATAAGTAAAGGGCCGGCTGGCTTGACCGTTAAGGGTGCTGTAACCCCCGAAAGTACACTCCAGTCCAAACCAAAAAAAAAATTATTTTCTGTGTTTGTGAATTGTGTGCGCAGTAGCCGCACGTGCATCAACAAAGTAGTGCCAAACGTGCGCCTGTGTCATAAGTAAAGGGCCGGCTGGCTTGACCGTTAAGGGTGCTGTAACCCCCGAAAGTACACTCCAGTCCAAACCAAAAAAAAAATTATTTTCTGTGTTTGTGAATTGTGTGCGCAGTAGCCGCACGTGCATCAACAAAGTAGTGCCAAGCGTGCGCCTGTGTCATAAGTAAAGGGCCGGCTGGCTTGACCGTTAAGGGTGCTGTAACCCCCGAAAGTACACTCCAGTCCAAACCAAAAAAAAAATTATTTTCTGTGTTTGTGAATTGTGTGCGCAGTAGCCGCACGTGCATCAACAAAGTAGTGCCAAGCGTGCGCCTGTGTCATAAGTAAAGGGCCGGCTGGCTTGACCGTTAAGGGTGCTGTAACCCCCGAAAGTACACTCCAGTCCAAACCTAAAAAAAAATTATTTTCTGTGTTTGTGAATTGTGTGCGCAGTAGCCGCACGTGCATCAACAAAGTAGTGCCAAGCGTGCGCCTGTGTCATAAGTAAAGGGCCGGCTGGCTTGACCGTTAAAGGGTGCTGTAACCTCCGAAAGTACACTCCAGTCCAAACCAAAAAAAAATTATTTTCTGTGTTTGTGAATTGTGTGCGCAGTAGCCGCACGTGCATCAACAAAGTAGTGCCAAGCGTGCGCCTGTGTCATAAGTAAAGGGCCGGCTGGCTTGACCGTTAAGGGTGCTGTAACCCCCGAAAGTACACTCCAGTCCAAACCTAAAAAAAAATTATTTTCTGTGTTTGTGAATTGTGTGCGCAGTAGCCGCACGTGCATCAACAAAGTAGTGCCAAGAGTGCGCCTGTGTCATAAGTAAAGGGCCGGCTGGCTTGACCGTTAAAGGGTGCTGTAACCCCCGAAAGTACACTCCAGTCCAAACCAAAAAAAAATTATTTTCTGTGTTTGTGAATTGTGTGCGCAGTAGCCGCACGTGCATCAACAAAGTAGTGCCAAGCGTGCGCCTGTGTCATAAGTAAAGGGCCGGCTGGCTTGACCGTTAAAGGGTGCTGTAACCCCTGAAAGTACACTCCAGTCCAAACCAAAAAAAAATTATTTTCTGTGTTTGTAAATTGTGTGCGCAGTAGCCGCACGTGCATCAACAAAGTAGTGCCAAGCGTGCGCCTGTGTCATAAGTAAAGGGCCAGCTGGCTTGACCGTTAAGGGTGCTGTAACCCCCGAAAGTACACTCCAGTCCAAACCAAAAACAAAATTATTTTCTGTGTTTGTGAATTGTGTGCGCAGTAGCCGCACGTGCATCAACAAAGTAGTGCCAAGAGTGCGCCTGTGTCATAAGTAAAGGGCCGGCTGGCTTGACCGTTAAAGGGTGCTGTAACCCACAAAGTACACTCCAGTCCAAACCAAAAAAAAAATTATTTTCTGTGTTTAGCCGCACGTATATATCAAATCGATATAACATAAATGGAGGACCAAACTTTCTCCGATAAAAATAAAATAGAGAAAGATCAAGAACCACTTCCTCCTAGTGCTGAAGCTGCTGCCACTAGTCATGACATAGACGATAACATGCCATCAACGTCGTCTGCCAAGGCCGATGCCCAATGTCATAGTAGAGGGCACATACAATCCCAAATGGCAAAGTTCAGGAAAATGACCTTGAAAAAGACATTTAAATCAGCTGAAGAGAAACGTAAACTTGCCAATATGCCATTTACGACACGGAGTGGCAAGGAACGGCTAAGGTCGATCCCTAGTATGTTCATGACTAGTGGTTCAGCTTCACATGACGATGGAAGCACTCCTCCCACTAAAAAAATCAAAAGAGTTAAGCTGGCAAAAGCACAGCGAAGAACTGTGCTTTCTAAGAAGATATCACAAATCCCCAAGGAGAGTCCAAGTGTGGTGGTGGTTGCGATGCCTGACCTTCCCAGCACTGGACGGGAAGAGGTGGCTCTTTCCACCATTTGCACGCCCCCTGCAAGTGCTGAAAGGAGCACCCACAGTCCACTTGCTGATATGCAAATTGAAGATGTCACTGTTGAAGTACAACAGGATGAGGATACTGGTGTAGCTGGCGCTGAGGAGGAAGTTGGCGAGGAGGATTCTGATGGTGATGTGGTTTGTTTAAATCAGGCTCCGGGGGAGACAGTTGTTGTCCGTGGGATGAAAAAGCCCATCACGGTCATGCCTGGGCAGAAGACCAAACATTCCACCTCTTTGGTCTGGCAATATTTCTATCCAAATCCGGACAACAACTGTCTTGCCATATGTACCATATGTAAAGGTGAAATAAGTAGGGGTAGGGACGTCAACCACCTAGGAACATCCTCCCTTATACGGCACCTGCAGCGCGTTCATAAAAAGTTACTGTCAAGTTCAGAAACTTTGGCTCAGACCGTAAGCAGTCCAGGGACACCTAAATCCCGTTGTCCTGTTGTATCCAAGCGCCTGCAAACCACACCGTCAACTCCCTCCTCGTCAATTTCCTCCTTAGTCAGGATCGGAAGTAGTCCTGCAGGCCATATCACTGGCATGACTGACTCTCCTATCCGAGATTCCTCCGGAGGATCCTGCATTGCTACGCCTACTGCTGCCGCTGCTGCTGTTGCTGCTGCTGCTGGGAGTCGTTCATCATCCCAGAGAGGAAGTAGGAACACCACTACTTTTACTAAACAATTGACCCTCCAACAGTCCTTAGCGAGGAGGATGAAGTACGACAGCAGTCATCCTGAAGCAAAACGTATAACTGAGGCCTTGACTGCTATGTTGGTGTTAGACGTGCGTCCGGTATCCGCCATTAGTGCAGTGGGATTTAGACAATTGATGGAGGTAGTGTGTCCCCGGTTCCAAATCCCGTCTAGATTCCACTTCACTAGGCAGGCGATACCGAGACTGTACAGAAACGTCAGAAAAAGTGTCCTCAGTGTCCTGAAAAATGCCGTTGTACACAATGTCCACTTAACCACGGACATGTGGACAAGTGGAACAGGGCAGACTAAGGACTATATGACTGTGACAGCCCACTGGGTAGATGTATCACCTTACGCAGCAACAGCAGCAGCGTCACCAGTAGCAGCATCTCAGAAACGCCAGCTCGTTACAAGGCAGGCTACGCTGTGTATCACCGGTTTCAGTAAGAGGCACACCGCCGACAACCTCTTAGAGAAACTGAGGGAAATCATCGCCCAGTGGCTTACCCCACTTAGACTCTCCTGGGGATTTGTGATATCTGACAACGCCACCAATATTGTGCGGGCATTACATCTGGGCAAATTCCAGCACGTCCCATGTTTTGCTCACACAATAAACTTGGTGGTGCAGAATTTTCTGAAAAGCGACAGGGGCGTGCAGGAGACGCTTTGGGTGGCCCGAAAAATTTCTGGCCACTTTCGCCATTCAGCGACTGCGTGCCGAAGACTGGAGCGCCAGCAAACACTCTTGAACCTGCCCCGCCATCACCTGAAGCAAGAGGTTGTGACGCGGTGGAACTCAACCCTCTATATGCTTCAGAGGATGGAGGAGCAGCAAAAGGCCATACAAGCCTATACATCCACCTATGACATAGGCAAAGGAGGGGGTATGCACCTGACTCAAGCGCAGTGGAGAATGATTTCCGTGTTGTGCAAGGTTCTTCAGCCCTTCGAACTTGCCACACGTGAAGTCAGTTCAGACACTGCCAGCTTGAGTCAGGTCATTCCCCTCATCAGGCTTTTGCAGAAGCAGCTGGAGAAAGTGAAGGAGGAGCTAAGACGGAGCGATTCCGCTCGGCATGTGGGACTTGTGGATGAAGCCCTTCATTCGCTTTGCCAGGATTCCAGGGTGGTCAATCTGTTGAAATCAGACCACTACATTTTGGCCACCGTGCTCGATCCTAGGTTTAAAGCCTATGTGGTGTCTCTCTTTCCGGCCGACACAAGCCTGCAGAGGTGCAAAGACCTGCTGGTGAACACACTGTCAGCTGAAGCGGAACGTGACATGTCAACGGCTCCTTCTTCATTTTCTCCCGCAACTGGGGCTGCCAGGAAAAAACTTAGGTATCCTAAGCAACCCGCTGGCGGTGATGCAGGGCAGGCAGGACCAAGTTTGGACATCTGGTCCGGACTGAAGGACCTGGCAACAATTTCTGACATGTCTACTGTCACTGCATATGATACTGTCACCATTGACAGAATGGTGGAGGATTACATCGGTGACAGCATCCAAGTAGGCATGTCAGACAGTCCATACCTGTACTGGCAGGAAAAAGAGGCAATTTGGAGGCCCCTGTACAAACTGGCTCTATTTTACCTGAGTTGCCCCTCCTCCAGTGTGTACTCCGAAAGAGTGTTTAGTGCAGCCGGGAACCTTGTCAGCGAAAGGCGTAGGAGGTTGCTTCCACAGAATGTGGAGAAGATGATGTTCATCAAAATGAATTATCAGCTCTTCCAGGGAGACCAGCCTCCAGAACGTACAGAGGGACCTGTGGTGGTGGATTCAAGTGGGGACGAGTTAATACTTTGTGAGGATGAGGATGTACACACTGAAGAGGGTGAGGAATCGGTGGATGAGGAGGATGAGGATGACATCTTGCCTCCGTAGAGCCAGTTTGTGCAGGGACACATTAATTGCCAGCTTGTTTTGTGGGGGCCCAAACGAACCAATCATTTCAGCCACAGTTGTGTGGCAGACCCTGGCGCTGAAATGATTGATTTGTTAAAGTGTGCATGTCCTGTTTATACAACATAAGGGTGGGTGGGAGGGCCCAAGGACAATTCCATCTTGCACCTCTTTTTTTCTTTGCATTATGTACAGTTTGGGGCCTAGTTTTTCTAACTGCCATCCTGTCTGCCACTGCAGTGTCACTCCTAGATGGGTCACGTGTTTGTGCCGCCCACTCGTGTCGCTTAGCATAGTCATCCAGCTACCTCGGTGCAACCTTTTGGACATAAAAACACTATTGTGAGGTGTGAGGTGTTCAGAATAGACTGGAAATGAGTGGAAATTAAGGTTATTGAGGTTAATAATAGCATAGGAGCAGAAAAACCTACAAATTCTGTGATTTTAGCTGTTTTTATGCTTTTTTTCAAAAAAATACAGATCCAAAACACAAAACCCAGAACCCAAAACACGGAAGGGTGGTTTTGGCAAAACCAATCCAGATCCAAAACACGAAGAAAGATCCAGATCCAAAACCAAAACACAAAACACGAAAAGTGGCCGGTGCACACCCCTAATATATATATATGCAAAGTGGCTGCTGTGTTTTTGGTTTTGTTATCAACAGAAGCTACAACACCATTGTGGAGGATAATTGAAATAACCTTACAATTCCCTCTTGTACTACAGATATATAAATCTATCATAGCAGCAGTGTTGAGCTGGACAATAGGAGAAATCATCTACCTACTGTAGTAGGATCTAATCATGCAGTAAATAACTCACTGATTCAGAAGTGGATAGAGGGCCTGATTCAGAGCCGCTCGTAAGCGGCCGCTCGTTCGCTCCGAGCGATGTTCGCACAACTGCGCATGCATATGGGTTGTAATACGCATGCGCGAACCAGTCATTGCAGTCGGAAATTGTGTGCTCGCAAAATAGCGAACGCCTGCTAATTTGAGTGACAGAATGAGGCGTTTGTGGGTGGTAACAGGGGAAGGTGCTTGAAAACGGGGAGTGGAGATCCGAACGCAGGCGTGCCAAACGGTCAAAACGGGCGTTTTAAGGGTGTGCATAATTAACAAAGCAGCGTCATCGACCACGTCACTTGGTTGTCTTTTAGCCTGACTATGCATGCACTAACATCCACTTTTGAATCAGGATCTATATGGGAATCCCAAGAGGGGTATTAGTGCAATCATGCAAACATTGGTTTTGAGACATGTATACAGAGACAATGTTTAGCATTGTATTCTATAATGTCACTAGAAGCAGTAACATCTTTATGGATGAGAGCCTGTACAAGGTAACAGTTGCCGTTGCGGATAACGCTCTTACAGCAATAGTGCCACACACAGTATTCCGTGGGGGCATTGATCATACCTAGCAGAACCCCAAGCACAGAAATAGAATATAAAATACCATTCAAGTAGCGTTCCCGCTAGGCTGTTTTAGCGGGGCGCTGCGCCCTGCCTTTCTTCTGGAGGGCAAAAAGCGCCCTGCCGTCTTCCCCCGCAGGTCGCAGTGTCCCGCGGGTGGGGAAATGTGTGGTGACCCGGTCACCGCCGGTGAATAGACGCTCGGCGCATGCGCCCGGCATCTATTCTACCTGCCACTAGCGCTTGGGGGCTGCCTGGCGTGTCCGTAAGTGCCGGGCACGCCCCCAAGAGTGATAAAAAGGTGAAGCGTCTTATAGACATGCCCCCTTTTCAATGGCCATGCCCCCTTTTCGGGTGCGCGCGTGGAAGTGCCCTCTCTAGCTCCGGCGCCCTGCCTGCCGCTGGAGCTATAGTGAACACTATCAAGTGATATCACAATTCCAGTATGAAGTCATTGCCCACTGCTGAATCTTCAACCTTACACTACTCTAAGCCCGAGACCACTTGAAAAACAAAGGCCCTCATTCAGAGCCGTTCGCTATTTGCGTTCGTTCGTTCAAAAACAAGGGGTGGCTATGCAAATGATCCGTTCGCACATTGCAGTCTGTTCACACCTCTAAGTCTGAACGAGCGAGCAAAACATACGCTCGTTTATTTGATAAAAACGCCCCCTGGCCGCTCGCACCATACGTCATGTCCGCTATTTATTAGATTAATCGAGTACATCGAACAGGATAAGAACTGCTCGCTATTCTTGTGGTTGGTTTTTTCAACCGCTATTTTGCGAGCAGTTCTGAGTTAAAAAAACCAAGTGACGTGGTCATTGACGCTGCTGTATTAATTATGCACACCCATAAAACGCCCGTTTTGACCTTTAAGCACGCCTGCGATCGGATTTCCACTCCCCGTTTTCAAGCACCTTCCCCTGTTACCACCCACATACGCCTCCTTCTGTCACTCAAAATAGCAGGCATTCGCTATATTGCGTACAAATGATTTTCGGCCGCACTGACCGGTTCGCGCATGCGTACTAAAAACCGTACGCATGCGCAGATGTGCGAACATCGCTCGGAACGAGCGTACTGCCGCTAGCGAGTGGCTCTGAATGAGGGACAAAATCTTTTAATTCACTTTATTTCATATGACTTTGTTTCACATACACATATGTATTTCATTTTTAGATTTATCTGCAGTAGTTGGGTGATATGGGATGCAATCGGGAAGCCGACTGTCATATCCCGGCGGGGGTGAAATGCCGGCGCCCGGCATCCCGATCGAAGGGATGCCGGGCGCCGCGAGCCGACAGCCGCGGGGCGGTTAGGGTTAGGTTTAGGCACCCCCCCGGGAGGTTAGGGTTAGGCACCCCCCCCGGGGAACTTAGGTTTAGGCAGCAGGGAAGGGGGGGTTAGGGTTAGGCACTTGGGGGGAGGTTAGAGTTAGGCACCCCTAAGGGAGGGTTAGGGGGGTAGGTTAGGTTAGTTAATACTTACCTAGGGACGATCGGGATTTCCAGCGCTGTCGGGCTGCCGCTGCCGGGATCTGTTCCAGTGTCGGGCTGCCGCTGCCCGGTGATAATTGTTGATTTTAACATTGGTGTAATAAAGATTTAATTGCTGGTTCTGAGTTGCACGTAATTTGCACAAAATGCCGATGTTCACGTAGTTGAATGATTTTTTGCAACTGCACAAACATTTCTGAAAACCCCTACGGTGCCTGCAGTACACAGAGCGCACACAAAAAGGCGCTATTGTGATCAGGACAGACGGCATTAGAAATGTTGTGGAAAGTGATGGGCGTTCCTGGGCAGTGGCTAGAAATGAATGTACAAATGGTCTGTTCTGTGGGCGTGTTATGGGAGTATTATTGCAAACGGCTACGTTCGCAGATGCACAGCTGCAGGCATAGGAGGCCCTGGTCATAAAGAGAAACTGTACCTGCCATAGGGCCAGTGCAAGTTTCGATGGTGCGACAGATGGTGGAATATATGGACTCACCAATCGGTATTACAGCGTGCACAGATGCTAAAGCAGGCATCTCAGACCTTGCACATTTGGCTGAACGGATTTACACAAGTGGAGGAGTTTATAGCAACATTTGCATAAATCCCCACACGGGCAACCGCCAATAGGCTCTGCTGCATGTGCTGTTGCGTGTGACTCAGAATCAGCTGCTTAATATTTTAGATAGAAATATAATAGAACTCCTGAGTGTCCGAACGGAAAGATTCTTTATTTATTCCTCTTATCTAACCATTGGAGCCCTTGGCGACCACCTAGGCTCACCTAATGGTAGTGTCAGCCCTGAATATGTGTACTCTAACCAAGCTTTATCGACAGCTAACTACATAGACAAAGAAACAGCCTACCCTTTTATATAATACAGACACAGGGCCTGATTCAGTAAGGATCCAGCTGCAATTTCGTACGGAACGCAGCAGTAAAGACACCCCTTGCTGCCTTCTCACATGCGTATGACGTCGCTTACCTTCATAAACATCGGTACCATCGAGGCACATCTGCTAGTCAGGCACATTTGCAGCAGGTCCGACCTACCGCAGAAACTGAAAGTCTCATTGAATGCAGTGAGTACTCACGTATGCAATCGCAGTGGCTAATTTATGCTCGCCCATGCAACGGCGTTCAGATGGACAGGCACACCTGCGTTTATATGACCACTCCTCCATCACCACCCCCCAAACGCCCACAGCCTGTCACTCTGCGATGGCTTCCTCCGTCCGTAATCGCAGTGCGATCGCAACGCATGTGCATCCTTACTGAATCAGACCCACTGTTCCCATTTGAAAGCTGACTATACAGGTCACACGGCCAGAAGTTGAAGTGAAAATGGTCCCTATCACTGATAGCTGAGATTCCGAAATGGAGGATTGTGCAGGATGGTGGTCCCAGTCTTTCCAATTACATTTACAAAGATAATATTCCAATATTTACAGTGTTTTTATCTTTAACTTGTTAAACCCAATTCCCACCCCTTTTCACCATCAGGTGCTCGGTCATCCAATGAGGATTCGGCTGGTTTCTTTTAAGCTAATACAGTACGAAACGCATTTATTTGGTTGTATCTTGAAGTGCACACATTACAGCCGGGAAGAAACCTATCTGTATACTTGGCTTTATAGCTGTCATCATTATCAGTATGTATTTGCGCTAGCACTATCCCTGGTGCAAAGAAGCATCGCAAAATAGATGTACAGTATGTACACATATGTAGAACACTACAAAGCCTACAGGTCTGTCGATACTCCCATCTGAACCTTGGCAACATGAGAATTACCATGACCGGTTTTAGATATTGGGGAGCTCAGTGCGAAAGTTCCTAGTTGCGCGTGCATGGTATTCCTCTGCACGCGCCGGAGGGGGGGCATGTCCTTGCGGAGCACCCCCAAATTCATCACACTTTGTGGCTCTCCCCGTGAATAATTACGCAGTAATACGGCTTACACATTATGCCACACGCAGTAATGCCTTGTATAACACATTATGCCACACGCAGTAATGCCCTTTATAACACATTATGCCACACGCAGTAATGCCCTGTATCACACATTATGCCGCATGCAGTAATGTATAATACATTATCCCCAATTCAAATTACGCCACACAATAGTTCCTTACTCCTGTTATGACACACGGTAGTGCCCCTTTTACACAATGCTCAAATTAGTGCCCCTTATACACAATGCCCACAGAAGTAGAGTCCCTTATACATGGCCAACAGTAGTAGTGCCCCCTACACAAAGCCCCGGGGAGTGTTGCCCCTATGCAATGCCCCCAGTAGTGGTGCCCCCTATAGTAGTGCCCCCAGTAGTAAATGCCCCATTAGTAATGCCCCCATTGGAAATGCCCCCTATAATAGTGCCCCCATTAGTAGTGCCCGCAGTGGTAATGCCCCCTATAATAGTTCCCCCAGTAGTAAATGCCCCATTAGTAATGACCCCTATAGTAGTACCCCATTAGTAGTGCCCCCAGTGGTAATGTCCCCAGTAGTAGTGCCCCCAGTAGTGCCCATGCCCCATTGGTAATGCCCCCTATAGTAGTCATCCTTTGGTAGTGGCACCTATAGTAGTGCTCCCAGTGATAGTGCCTCTAAAAAAAAAATACAGTTTAAAATACAAACACAATACTTACGCTCCTTGGATTTATGGGAGAGATGTCATAAGTGAGCTCCGACTTATGGCTGTCGCTGCGGGGAGAGAGCCGGGTGCCCGCTGATCACAAAATGTCAGCGGGCACCCGGCATATGGAGGCTCCCCGCAGCAGCAGGAGGGTGAGTGCAGGTTGGAGTGTGGCGGCGGCCACTAAAAACAATAAAGGCACCAGACTATTTATTTTTTTTATAACAAGGGCTCAGCGGTGCCCTCTAGGGGCCGCCACTCCGGGCGACGGCCCTGTTAACCTGCCCCTAGAACCGTCCCTGCCCATTGAAGCCCAGTTATGTCTACAATTGGAAATGTGTCTGATTTGCGCACCACTACGCATGGCCAGTGGCGTAACTAAGGGGGGTCGAGCAGGGCATGTGTCCTGGGTGCCGTAGGACCAGCGCCGCCGCCAGCCACGGTACCGGCCCGTTCTAGTTAGCCAGTGTAGTGCCGACCGCATTGAGTACATTTACACAGGATTGGCGCTAGGCTTCCCTGCGCCCAGCACCGTCCTGTGCTGCACAGCCAAGCCCCTTCCCTCCCCCTGAGCGCTTACCCAATAGCACAAGGCAGAGGGTGGGAGGCGGGCTCAGGCTGGTGCATTTTTACACACACATCGCCACCAGCACGACGGCGATCAATGAGAGTCAGACAGACTCTCATTGGCTACTGCAGCGATGTGTGTGATTCAGCAGCCAATGAGAGTCAGACAGACTCTCATTGGCTGCTGCGCCCACTGCAAGAGCCGAGCTGGAGCTCACTCATGAGCTCCGCCTTCCGGCTTCTGCAGTGGGTATTGGGAGAGACGTCATGACGTCTCTCCCATAATGCGGAGCATGCCAACTCGGGAGGACTGACGTGCGGACGGCGACAGAGGCAGTAGCCGGAGAGAGATTCAGGTAAGTTTTTTTTTCCTTTCTTTTTTTACTTGTATTTTTCTGCACTGCATCGGAGGGAGGACTACTACTGGGGGCAGTACTGGGGGGGACTACTACTAGGGGGGACTGCTACTGGGGGCACTGCATAAGGAGGGGGGACCTCTACCGAGGGGGACTACTACTGTGTGGGGGACTATATAAGGGGCTTACTACTAGGGACACTGCACTGGGGGGACCACTACTGGGGGCACTACATAGGGAGGACCACTACAGGGGGCACTGTATAAGGGCCACTGGATAGGGGGGATCACTACTGGGGGCCCTGCATAAGGGGGACAACTACTGGGGGCACTGCATAGCGTGTACTACTACTGGGAGCACTATATAAAGGGCACTGCATAGGGGGTACCACTACTGGGGGCACTGCATGGGGGGGTACTACTAGGGGCACTATATAAGGGGCATTGCATAAGGGGGACCACTACTGGGGGCACTGTATAAGGGGAACTAATGGGAGACCTCTACTGGGGGCACTTTATAAGAGGAACTAATGGGGGGCTGCATAAGGGGGACCACTACTGGGGGTACTGTATAAGGGGCACTGCCAGGGTCCTGCATAAGAGGGACCACTACCGGGGACATTGCATACTGGGGGTACTGTATAAGGGGCACTACTGAGGTTAAGGTGCATATGGAAAGGAATGTTCAGAGTGATGAGAAAGGGGTCTGTCATGTTAACACACCCCATTTTTAAGTGACCACGCCCATTTTTTTTGCCACGCGCCGAAGGGGGGTGCTCCATTTTTAACTATGCCCTGGGCTCCAAATACCCTAGTTACGCCACTGCGCATAGCCCTTTGTTGCATATACTTGGTTCCAGAGCATGCGCAGTGCGAAAATATGCAAGACATTGGACTTGCATTAAATGCTTCATCAGCTGCAAGATATTGGAGGAAAAATGCTCGTTCCCATATATTTGGGAGTATAGTTTAAATAGACTATGCCTCTCAAATCTAAAATTCTTCCTTACTAAATTGTGAACTAATTAGGCTTTAACAAAAAAAAAAAATTTCACACAGGAAATCATAGTACAATATGTTTTATTTGAAAAATGATATTCCGTTCCTTTAATCAATGGTTTCTCTTTGGGACAGCAGGGGCGGGGGGTGTGTGTGACATAAACACACTCTCTTAATCAGGCCTAATTTGATGATTTAATACTGGGCCCACTGGCAATTGCCCCCTTTTACATTCTTATTAATATGACCCTGTCTGCAACTACATTTCTCAGAAGTCATTAAAATGTCTTTGCTAATCTATTATATTTGTTCCCTTGATGTCTCCTGTGCCTGATCTGCAAAACCTCTATCTTGTAATCTCTGCTACAGTGGATATTGATATATTGATGTCTTCTCCTCCTGAACATAATCTTATGACTCAAGCAAATTGTTTCTTAGAAATCGAATTGATGACCTGTCAATCCCACAATTAACGAGCAAAATGAAATTAGCTTTTCATTCTTTTTTACAATAGTATGATAGTTATAGGGACCATCTTTCATTATAACAGTGCACAGAATCAACCTCATTCATTCGCATAGAATGACTCTGCAGTTAGTGCCGAGCTGCAGATAAAGATTAGGCAGGAGAAAGACACAAATAGTAAATTACTCTTCTTGTAAGAATGGTTAATATGACATATAGACATACCTCCCAACAGTCCCGCTTCCCACACACAGGCCGCAGTGTCCCATGGATGGTAAAGGTGGGGGTTGCGTGGGTGAATAGATGCTATGCGCAGGGCTGTAGTTAGCTTTGCCGTGCCCCAGCAAATTTGAGGACGTAACCTAAAGTCAGTGCGGGTGGCTACACCGCCTTTAAAGATACATTTAAATAAAAATGTTTTTGCTGCACCTCGACAGAGAAGCACTATGTGCCCCTCAGCCAGGGATAAATCGAGGATGGGGGTGGGCACGACGTTGTGATTGCTCCATCCACTTACCTCTGCACTGTCAGAGGAGACAGTAACACTGCTGCTGACAGATAAGAGAGGAGGGTGGGGCAGGCTGTGACCCGAGACCCTGCATCAAGCCTGGGCACGAGTAATTAGTACCCACTCCCACCAATCTGGGTGAACCTGTGTATTCGCAAGGCATCTATTCACACTGTGGGGAAAGCCTGGGGGTAGCCCAATGTATCAGGGAGTGCTGGGCATACCTCTTTAGAGTGGGGGCATGCCATGAGGCCATGCCTTCGGTGCAGAAGGAATCCCAAAATCACTGTGCAAGATATTGGAAAGTATGATACAGTATACATAGTTTTAGATGTTCTTCAGTAAAAAAAAAATCTTTTGTTGTTAGATCTTCATGAGATAATGTAATATTGCAGCCCATATTGGATGATTGGCTGCTGCTTTCCTATTCTTCCTTCTCAGTGCTCTGATTTGTCCTCTCCACTCCTTCACTTGCTCCTCCCCCTTACCTTCATGTCACTCAATCACTGCTCTCCCTCCTACATATCTGACTTCATCTCAATCCTCACTACCACTCTCTCCAGTTTTTCTTTGATTGTGGCCTTAACCCTTCACTGAATTCCTCCTGCATCTCTCGTATCCAAAACTTCTCCTATTCTTGTTTCCTCATTTGGAATTCACTCCCCAGTCTTATAACAGAATGTTTTCCAGCCTGCTGGGATTCAAACATGCCTTAAAAACAGATCTGCTCTTCATAGCCCTTATAACACTGGACACATATCTACTGTCCTCCGTTCTATTAGAATTAGACTAGAATTAGAATTCTAATTGGTCGCGATGGTGATCCCAGCCTGCTTGATTGGTTGCAGTGCTGGGATCGCAAATGCAGCAGGGGGTGTCATGCTACATTTGCATATTAGCAAGGACGGAATTGCAAAGCTGCCTGCATGCAGCATTGCAATTCCGTCCCAAGCTGAATCACCCCCATCGTTTGCTCCTGTTATTACTCTCATTTTGTTGTATGCTTATGTCGTTGTTTGATGTTTGCTCCAAAAATGTCTGTTTGATCACGCATTATATTGTATTGTTTGTTTATTTTATTTTAATTCTCTTTGTACGACTCTAAGGACCATTGTGGTGTGTATAAAAAAGATAATAATAATAATAATAATAATAATGTCTTTCCAAAATGACGTAATAATTTTTACATCGATGCGTCCCAACCTGTCTTATATATTTTTTGCCACTGGCTGATACTATGTTGTCAACAGCAATATCACCATTGACATGCTTATGCTAAATCATGATACTATATTTAAAAAGAAAAAAAAAACCTTTATTGGCTGGAATCTTATCACTACAAGCAGACTTCTTTTGTTTAGTTAATATTCTGAGGTTTGTCTGGTAATGAGCTCGACTAGACTAGGGCCATTTATGAATGCAAATACAGAATTTAAGTCTGTTGTTGAATAATAAAATATTAAATCACTAAACAGTTTTTAAAGCCTTCACTCCAGGTGTCTCAATTACTGTTGATTAACTGTAATTTTATGATGGTGCTCAAATCTTCTAAAAATAAACAATCAAGAAATGGAAAGAAAATGAGAGAAACAAAGAAAAGTGCTTAGAAACTTGTATTTGCTCTTTTTCTTTTTTTAAACGAAAATGTTGATGACTTTCTGGCTGCACCCAGGCAATGGCGGGCGGTGCAGAGGCTTGGCGGTGCAATCACATCATCTCGGCTTCACTTCCGCTATAGAGTGCTGAGATTAGCAGTATTCTAAAGCAGGGGGCAGGGCTACGATAACACCATTCAGTCGAATCCCGTCATCGCCCCCATCCCCCGAACAACTAACTTTCACTTGGTAACTCACAGGCTATGGTGCAGAAGAGGGGGGGAGGGAGATTTTGCACGGGTGGTGCTCCCGTCCACCCACAAGAAAGAGAGGGCAAGTCTCCCGAACCTGCTGGGAGCGCCACCTGATCATCGGGAGCCTCGTGGCCATTCTAGAACTGTAGACAGGTATGAATAACCATGATGATTGAAATATATCAGTTCCTATTATGAAGAGGGCTGTGCAGCAACAGCAGCAGGTCTCCTGACAGCCTAGCTTTTGGCAGGGTAGTCCAGGTTTTTGGGCTCCAAAGTTGGTGAGGCCTTAGGAAAAGGTTATGGCCAGTGGTATAACTACAGCCCCTGCTTGGTGGTTTGGGGGCCATTGCTTCGCCATTGCAACTGTGAACGCGGGCCTTTGAAGTGATCAGAGGCTAAGTAAACCTCCAATCGTTCAGAGGCCAGCGTTCCCAGTGATGCAGTACATGGGTGATGTCATGATGTCACCCGTGTACTGAAGAGTCTGATGTCATGATGTCACCCTATCTCCCTGAAGAGTCTGCCAATCTCCCTAATTGCATCTTACCCCAATATGTAGCTGTTATATTTAAAAGAAAACTGAGTTATATATATTCAAATGTGATCATTAGTATAATTTCCCTGCATTGAGTATAAGGCACAATGATCCTTATGGCTACATGAATTTCTGAGAAGTATCAGTGTGTTTTCATCAACAAGTAGATCTTACTAACTGCTTTTGGGCTCGTTTACATTTGGATGTAAGTAAATTTTATGACACGTCTCCCGATTGTAGCAGTACACACCCACTTTACCGACACGCTCATAGGTGTTGCTTTCACAATCTCCCTGAAATGTTTTTTCAATAGTAGGCAATTATGCTACAGGGGGCACTGCATATGGGCACAACTACAGGGGGCACTGCATATGGGCTCAGCTACAGGGGGCACTGCATATGGGCACAACTACAGGAGGCACTGCATATGGGCTCAGCTACAGGGGGCACTGCATATGGGCACAACTACAGGGGGCACTGTATATGGGCACAAATTCAAATTATTTATTGTTGTCACTACAACATTAAAAAATGCATAACTGAAATTACAATGCAATACTCATTCATCACTCACATGAAATTAAAAATACACAGTATTAAAGGTTTAGGCTAACAATTACAGAGGGAACAACTGCAGGGGGCACTGCTACAGGAGGCATTGCAAAAGGGGCACTGCTACAGGGGGTATTGCCTAAGGGACACTACAACAGGGGGCATTGCAAAAGGAGCACTACAACAGGGGGCAGTGCATAAGGGGCACTGCTACAGGGGGGCCTGCATAATGGGCACTGCTACAGGGGGCATTGCTTAAGTGGCACTACTACAGGGGGCATTGCATAAGGGGCTCTGCTACAGGGGGCATTGCATAAGGGGCACTGTTACAGGTGGCACTGTATAAGGGGCACTAACTTGATACAAGCAGTTTACAGGTTGTAAGCTATGTTCCCAATAATCTGGTGCTACACAGGCATAGAAACTGTGCAACCTGTCTTGAGCTGAGGTGACAGCATGGCAGGAGAAGAGGGTTGGTAAAGTTCTTTCAGGGTCAGGTGTAATGGGCATTACTGTGTGGCATAATGTGTAAGGGGTATTACTGTATGACACAATGTGCTATTAGGGGTATTACTTAGTGTGACCTAATGTGTTATAAAGGTCATTACTGTGTGGCATTGTGTGCTATAAGGGGCATAATGTGTAAGGGGCATTACTGTGTGGCATAATGTGTTGTAAGGGGCATTACGGTGTGGCATAATGTGTGATAGGGGCATTACTGTGTGGCATAATTTGGCAACGCGCCGACCCCGTGTTTTGGTTATAGATCTTCCCTGGTTTTGGATCTGGATAGGTTTTGCCAAAACCTCACCTCCGTGTGTTGTTTTTTTTGGTTTTGGATCTGGATTTTTTCTTAAAAAAATCATAAAAACAGCTAAACTCACATAAAATGGGCCTAATATTGTTCCTACAGTATTACTAACCTCAATAACATTTATTTCCAATCGTTTCCAGTCAATTTCGAACACCTCACAGCTCACAATATTGTTTTCATCCAGTTTAGGCCCTAAATTTGCACCAAGCTAGCTGGCTGACTAAGCTAAGCGGCAGCAGTGGGTGGCACAAACATGTGGCAGTTCAACTTCTAGCATGGCACATCAGGAAACAAATATTTTTATTATTCAAGAGAGGCCTGAGATATTGTGGACAAGTGGAACAGAACAGCAAATGCAACATTTAAGATTTCAGGTTTAAGTCTTACATTGTGTCTTTCTTGAGAATTCTTGAGCACCATGCCTGCTGCTGGGAGTGGATTTCATCCCTGAAGGGATGAAGACATTGTTTTTTTCTTCCCAATGGACACAGATCTGAAGAGATGTAAATAACTACTGACAGGAAAGAGGCAATTTGGAGGCCCTTATACAAAACTGCCTTTGCTTTACTTGAGCTGCCCACCTTCCGGTGTGTACTCAGAAAGAGTTTTCAGCACATGTCCATCAAAATGAACTACAAATTCTACAGACCTTTTCCATCAATTACGTGCAAAAATTACAGAGGCATCTGCAATGGTGGATTCCAGTGGGGACAAATTAATATTGTGTGAAGAGGATGATGTATACATCACCCCAGATTATACCATCACCCAAGCCTATATCGTCATCCCATCCTGTGTTGTGTATAAATTACAGCTGTGCTCCCTGTTAGATTGGGGATTCATTGTCCACTTTAGTGGATGTGAGCTCCATTTTAGTCCATATCATCACCACACCACCTACACATCTTCTGACCTGGGCTACAGGAGGAGCAGCTGCACTCTGGAATACGGTTGTATGGAGTTGCCCCTCTGCCTTGTTGAAATTCAGGTAGAGGGGCCATGAGTAGGGACTGGGAGTAGGGACACTAATTAGAGAATGCAATTTTAGCTGCTTTATTCCATTTTTAAACCATATCCTCTATTATCACCTTTGAAAATGTTTATGCAAATCTCAGCTGAGGCGTTTTGTGATGCCATGGCTAACGTGCACAAACATTAATTGATTGAATTAATTTTTGGGGGGCACTTGGGAGGGAGAGCACACAAATGAGGCAGCAGCCTCTTGATAAACGACACAGGCAGCACCCCTGCGTGGCTAGGTTGCTGATAAATGTGGCTAACGCGCACACACACAAAAAAAACCAGACTGATTGATTGAATTCATTTTTTTTGGCACTTGGGTGGGAGAGCACCCGAATGAGGCAGCAGCCTCTTGATAAACGACACAGGCAGCACCGCTGCACAGCTACATTGCTGATAAATGTGGCTAACGCGCACACACACAAAAAAAACCTGACTGATTGATTGAATTCATTTTTTTGGCACTTGGGTGGGAGAGCACCCGAATGAGGCAGCAGCCTCTTGATAAACAACACAGGCAACACCCTTGCACAGCTACGTTGCTGATAAATGTGGCTAATGCGCACACACACACAAAAAAAACATATTGATTGAGTGAATTAATTTTTGGGGGGCGCACACACACACACACAAAAAAACCTGATTGATTTAATTTGTTTTGGGCACTTGGGAGGGAGAGCACCCGAACGAGGCAACAGCCTCTTGATAAATGGCACAGGTGTGGTACCCCAGAACCTGGGAGTACATGATGTTGTGTACCCTTATATATGTGTTGCTGGACCTTTGAATGTATTCATTGGTGACAGTGGACAATGTAACCAACTTCAGGAGCTGGCATGCGGCTAGAGAGACTGGACTTCCAATGCAATAGAGAAACAGTGCCCCGCGACCAGAGGGGCTTGTTCTAACAGTTGGGCAGCAGTTGTTGTGTGCAATTGGTGAGGAAGCTTGACAGGAGAAGGGGTTGTGCTGCCTTGATGCTTACCGGGACAAGCAGTGGAGGCCTTTGAGGCGGGGAACATCCAGTGGGACCAAGCTGTGTCATCCGGGGAGGTTCCTGAGAACAATCAGCCTAAGAGGGGTGTGTCGGACGACCCCTAAGGGAGTTCCTCAGGCGGAGCTGCGGAAATATAGAGAGACTGAGCTTGTAAAGGAGCCGGAGGTTGAGAGCTGATACTGGAAGGGTAAGAAAGCTGCTGCAACCTCCCAAATATACACTCAGTGACATTAGCGCCTATTAACTGGAGGCCTACAGTTGTCCACCGTTACACATGCACAGCAGTCTCTTCAGAGATCAGCATGGGGTTTATAGACTGCATTCATAATAGTAAGATAACCCCCTGATACCGCATATTGGAGGTTAGGTACAACAGTTACCAGAAGTGTTAGGGTGACACTTCAGTGCCAGCACTTGTAATACTCTCGCTATGAACTGAGGTTGCTAAGCAGAGAAGGAACTGACTGTAATACCAACACCATCGCAGCAGGATCATTTACAGAGGATTACAGTGTTGCATTAATTAGAGACAAGTACTGTAGCTGGAGCAGTTTAAGAACATCTGTACAGGACTTGGCAAACACAGAGTAGATTGCCAGTTAAATAATTCCCAAATAACTGTTCTTCATATCCCGGGCAACGAAGGGTGCACCCTATTAACTATTTAAGCGCTGAACTAGCATTGTATAAGACTTGTAAAGAGCAGTAGTGTGAGGAAAACGTTTTCCTACAAAGGTGTATAGAAAAGTAACACAAGTTTTCAATTGTATTCTTGATGTAACCTTATCCTACTCACATGAGGTTGTTTGTATATATTTTAGAGATGTTAAGGGATTTGCAAAATTAGTAATTTGATAATTGCCACTAGAGAATACTTACCCATTTATAGTTTGCAGGTTCGAAGTCCAGAGTTCGCTGGTGATCTTCAGGTTCCTGAAAAATAAAATAAACGAGAGTGTTAATGTGTGTGTTACTGTCTACTGAAATGCATTGTTGATATATGAATATTGCCAAGTGTTTGTTTGTTCTTGCAAAGTAAAATAATCATAAGAAATGATTCACTATCTCTATCTTTACTGTTATACTATGTTGTATGATTACATTGTGAATTAACTCATAGTTTAGGGTATCACAATTTGGCATCACAAATAGGATACGACAGGAAAATGTTTGCACCACAAACCCATGCATCAACCGCGGGTTGGAGACGACTACCCGCTTCACCATCAGTAAATGACTCACCAAGCAGCGGTGTGGCACATATGACACAGGCATCACTCATCATGATGCCGTACTATTTTGGGGTTGGTTGCCAACATACTCCGAGAATACATGTACACTGGGTACGAGCACCTTCAAAGAATTCAAGGACAAAATTCAGTCCATGTTCAGGCTATACCCACTGAGTGAAACGCAGAAAGTCGAGATATTAATGGGGCAATTGAAAGGTCCTGCACAACGTGAAGTCAAAGCATTGTCTGATGGAGAGCGGAAAATGGTTGAGGAAATCTTCAAAAGATTAATAGGCATCTTCAATTCATGAACCATCTCCGAACTTAAGGGTTGTCTCTATGCCAGGAAACAAAAACCCCAAGAGTCCCTGAGGGAGTTTGCTCTGGGTCTACAGGAGGCCATGCAGGCAGTCCAAGGACTAGACCCGCAAGAGGATTAACAAGAAGATGAGACATGAATTAGTCTGTTCATTGAAGGGGCATGAGGAGAAGCACTACGAGCACAACTGAGGATGTGGAAACACAACCATCCGGGCTGTTCATTTTCAGTTCAAGGAGATGATGTTGCAAATTCTTGGACTCAATGAGAATAATGACAATGAATTGTCGGAACAGATGGAAGATGGAGATGTCAAAAAGAGCAGTCAATACATTGGGCCTGACCCCCTGAGACCAAAGGGAGCAATTGCCCAGCAGACACAGGTACAGTCTGCTCATGATCCGATCTGGGCCCTTGATAACAAAATCACCGAATTGGCACAAAGTCTTTCAGAGATGGGAAGAGAGTTGAGAGAACTCCGACAAGAACAGGCTGAAGGAAAACACAGATACTGGCACCAGGAAAGCGGTGGGAGAAACAAGTCACGATGGGACATTCCACGTGAGTCAGGCCTCCCTTGTGAATCTAATTCATCCATTGGACGTCGGCCTATCTTCAGAGGTTGTCGGCAAAGCAGCCACATTGAACGCTATTGCATCCATAGAGAGCCCGAGCACCAGCCCTCAGAAGAGACAGAAAGAATAGGTCCACAAATGGAAGAAGGGCAACCCGGAGTTGCGAGTTTTAGCCCAATATTACAGAACCAAATAAAAATTGCAAGCACGTCATCAGCAGGTGATGTTACATCAGCCATCGCAAGAAGAATTTTGGGCAAAGTCATATGGTTCCATGTGTAACGCGGCTATGGATTCATGAGCCGGAAGGACACCATGGAGGATGTGTTCGTACATTATACCACCATCAAGAAAAACAACCCCAGGAAGTACCTCCACAGTTTGGGAGATGGAGAGACTGTAGAGTTTGATGTCGTTGTTGGGGAAAAAGGTCTACAAGCAGCAAATGTCACTGGTCCTGGTGGTCTCCCAGTTCAAGGTAGCAGATACGCCGCAGATCGTAGGGGATATTGGCACTATTCACATCACAGAGGTTCTCAACATAATTACCTGCAAAATTAACAATACCACGAATATAGGGAGGAACCTGAAGAAGCGGAAAGTGAGATAGCACGGCAGAGATGGCAGGATGTAGTCAAGCAACCACTTCTTCCAGAGCCAATGTGTGAGAATAAGCCTAGAATGGAAGATATAGTTTCCAGTACGGCCTACCTCAATCAGGCACATTCAAGTGCATTAGACCAGAAAAAAGATAGTGGTGGAGTAAACCAAACAGCCACGGCAGAAGAATCGGGGCCTCTTAAACCCCAGTTATATTGCATTTTGAATCTAACATCCCTACCGACACCCCTAGTGTAGCTAAGGAAGCAGTGACATATCTGCTTCCAGAGTGGCATCGCCCAGACTATGAATATACAACAACAGGCTACAAGGAGAGAGCCTTAATTTTGCAGCAAGCATGTAACAAGTCAGGAAAGAGGAGCAAAGGGAACTCTACCCATTAGGTACAGGCAATAGAGTATACAGGAGTAGATATAGCAAACAAAGGTTGTGTGCATCAAAGTATCCAACTGATGTTACTTAAAAGAAATAAATGTAGTCAACCGTTGTTCTGAAGGCAGTTGTTATATTGTAACGGAGCTGTAATGTTATAGTGATGTTTGCCAAACTTGTTAAAATGGTGAGATGCGTGAGGACTCACATCATTCTAGCGGGGAAGTATGTGGTCCCCCAGAACCTGGGAGTACCTCATGTTGTGTACCCTTATATATGTGTTGCTGGACCTTTGAATGTATTCGTTGGTGACAGTGGACAATGTAGCCAGCTTCAGGAGCTGGCATGCGGCTGGAGAGACTGGACTTCCAATGCAATAGAGAAACAGTGCCCTGCGACCAGAGGGGCTTGTACTAACAGTTGGGCAGCAGTTGTTGTTTGCAATTGGTGAGGAAGCTTGATAGGAGAAGGGGTTGTGCTGCCTTGAAGCTTACCTGAGGGCTGCGGCCGTACTCCGGGACAAGCAGTGGAGGCCTCTGAGGCGGGGAACATCCTGTGGGACCAAGCTGTGTCATCCGGGGAGGTTCCTGAGAACAATCAGCCTAAGAGGGGTGTGTCGGAAGACCCCTAAGGGAGTTCCTCAGGCGGAGCTGCGGAGATATAGAGAGACTGAGCTTGTAAAGGAGCCGGAGGTTGAGAGCTGATACTGGAAGGGTAAGAAAGCTGCTGCAACCTCCCAAATATACAATCAGTGACATTAGCGCCTATTAACTGGAGGCCTACAGTTGTCCACCGTTACACATGCACAGCAGTCCCTTCAGAGATCAGCATGGGGTTTATAGACTGAATTCATAATAGTAAGATTAACCCCCTGATACCGCATATTGGAGGTTAGGTACAACAGTTACCAGAAGTGTTAGGGTGACACTTCAGTGCCAGCACTTGTAATACTCTCGCTATGAACTGAGGTTGCTAAGCAGAGAAGGAACTGACTGTAATACCAACACCATCGCAGCAGGATAATTTACAGAGGATTACAGTGTTGCATTAATTAGAGACAAGTACTGTAGCTGGAGCAGTTTAAGAACATCTGTACATAACTTGGCAAAGACAGAGTAGATTGCCAGTTAAATAATTCCCAAAGAACTGTTCTTCATATCCTGGGCAATGAAGGATGCACCTTATTAACTATTTCAGCGCTGAACTAGCATTGTACAAGACTTGTAAAGAGCAGTAGTGTGAGGAAAACGTTTTCCTACAAAGGTGTATAGAAAAGTAAAACAAGTTAGCAATGGTATTCTTGATGTAACCTTATCCTACTCACATGAGGTTGTTTGTATATATTTTAGAGATGTTAAGGGATTTGCAAAATTAGTAATTTGATAATTGCCACTAGAGAATACTTACCCATTTATAGTTTGCAGGTTCGAAGTCCACAGTTCGCTGGTGATCTTCAGGTTCCTGAAAAATAAAATAAATGAGAGTATTAATGTGTGTGTTACTATATACTGAAATGCATTGTTGATATATGAATATTGCCAAGTGTTTCTTTGTTCTTGCAAAGTAAAATAATCATAAGAAATGATTCACTATCTCTATCTTTACTGTTATACTATGTTGTATGATTACATTGTGAATAAACTCATAGTTTAGGGTATCACACAGGCAGCACCCCTGTGCACCTACATTGCTGATAAGTCCGGCTAACGCGCGCACACACACAGATATAAAATACTTTTTTTTTTTCACACTGGGGGAGGAAGCACCCCTGAACGAGGCAGCAGTCCCTTGATAAATGACATAGTCATCACCCCTGCGCATCTACATTGCTGATAAGTGTGGCTAACGTGCACACACACACAGAAAAAAAAAAATTATTTTTCACACTGGGGTGAAGAGCACCCCTGATGGACAGAGCACCCCTTGGACAACACAGCAGCACAGCCAACCAGCCCCTATGGACAACAGCCAGCCAGCCCCTATGGACAGGACAACAGCTAGCCCCTATATGGACAACAGCCAGCTAGCTCCTATGACAAGAGCCAGTCAGCCCCTAGGGATTAGATAGGTCAACAACCAGCCAGCCCCTATATGGACAATAGCCAACTACAATATGCATTAAGCAGCCAGCCCCTGAGTGACAACAGTAGCCAGCCCCAGTATGCACAGCGTCAGCAACAGCACAGCTCAGTGATCACATTCACAGCCCCCTCCCTCTTCACTCTCCACAGCTGGAATGAAAATGGCGGCATTCGCGGGACCTTTTATACAACCCAAAACCCATGAGAATCCAACAGCGGGATGATGATGTTTTGCCTCGTTTTGAGATCTGAGTCAGGCTGGAAAACCTGAGCCGACTCGGATCTGCCTCGTATCTCCTAAGTTCGGGTGGGTTCGGATCTCTGAAATCTGAACCCGCTCATCTCTAATTATTATGTGTTATACGTGGCATTATTGTGTGGCATAATGTGTAAGGGGCATTATTGTGTGGCATAATGTGTTGTAAGGGGCATTATGGTGTGGCATAATTTGTTATAGAGGCATTAAGGTATGGCATAATTTGTTATAAGGGTATTACAGTGTGGCATAATGTGTTATAAGGGGTATTACTTAGTATGTCATAAAGTGTAAGGGACATTACTGTATCATTGTCACGATCCTGTCTAGTTGTCACCTTTTTGCCTTGAGACTTACCTCTGTCAGCTGCTCCATGGATCTGTGTTTGCAATTCTCCTGGGACATCTGCTCTGGCTGAATCATGCTGGCTGTGATATCTGTGTGTGCAGACTGCTCTCCTAGCCAAACTGATTAACCACCTGGACCCTGCTCTGTCTGTGAGCATTGCTAGTCTTAATTGGAATCACAGGTGTGGTCCTGATTCTCAAGGGCTGCAGAGATGATGACTCCCTCTGCATGTTGTGCCTTGCTCCACTCTGAATGCCACTGCCAGACCACCTGTCTGCATCCACCAATCGCTGCCAGACTCTTGGTATATAGATCCTCCTCTAATAGCACTCAGTGCTTGAACATCTCGTTACGTTCCGTGGTGTACAACTTGTGCTGTAGCTGTACCTGAGTTCCAGTGTGTCCCAGGCTCCTGCTGGTTCCTAGACCAGTGCTATCTGTAAAGCCTGCTACGTTCAGTTATCCACGCTACCCGCTTCTCCACACGGCTCCCAGGCCGCACAAAGTAGCTTCCACGCTACCACTTCTCGCCTACGGCTCCCAGGCCGCTCCAAGTGACTATTCACGCTACCTGCTTCTCCACATGGCTCCCAGGCCGCACAAAGTAGCTTCCACGCTACCACTTCTCGCCTAAGGCTCCCAGGCCGCTCCAAGTAGCTTCCACGCTACCAGCTTCTCCAAGTGACTATCCACGCTACCCGCTTCTCCACACGGCTCTCAGGCCGCACCAAGTAGCTTCCACGCTACCACCTCTAGCCCACGGCTCCCAGGCCGCTCCAAGTAGCTTCCACGCTACCACGTCTACCCACGGCTTCCCAAGCCACAACAAGTAGCTTCCACGCTACCATCCGTCTGCAAGCTCATCTACTGGTACCCCAACCAGCTCAGTCTGCCTACCTGCCGGTCCCAGTCCGGTCCCTCCAAGTTCCTTATGGTCTCATTCCAACCTCTCAAGTTTCCAGTTCCAGTCACTCATCACCCAAGGCAGTTCTCACTGCTACCCACTTATTTTATTAAAAGAGCTATTCATGTCCCCCATGGTTCCAGTCCAGCCGGCCTCCAGTGTTTCCAGTTCATCACCTGATACAGGTAACCCTCGAGCACCAATTGTGACAGTATGTTCAAGCCAAACAATGGTGGCGGATCAAGCACCTAATCCTGGATCAAGTGCTTTCCGTAACCTAATCACTTGTTTGGATTCACAGGAGGCGGTACAGTATCAAGTACTACAAGTTCTGCAAATTCTGACTAACCGGCTAGATGATACCCAAATCGTACCTGAACCCCTAACTACTTTCCATCAACTGCTGGAACAGCTACAGGCTCTGCTCAGCAAAATCTTTCAGCTCATTCCTGAATTTCTTAGAGCTACCTCTGTCTCAACTAAAAACTCTGTCTTGGAATCTCTAAGAACCAAAGATTCTTCCATGCCAAGTGAAGTGAGACATCGAAGTTACCCGCGCTCCAAGCTCTCTGTGGCTGAACGCCAGTGGCGTAAGGATTTACATCTCTGTCATTATTGTGGAGCTTCTGATCACTTTATCAAGGACTGTTCCCTTTGCAATTCCAGCAGTGGTTCCAGGTGTCAACGTCTCAGTGCCTGTTCCGGTCCCGTCCCAGATTCTGCCTGTTCCGGTCCCAGCCCGGATTCTGCCTGTTCCGGTCCCGTCCCGGATTCTGCCTGTTCCGGTCCCGTCCCGGATTCTGCCTGTTCCGGTCCCGTCCCGGATTCTGCCTGTTCCGGTCCCGTCCCGGATTCTGCCTGTTCCGATCCCGTCCCGGATTCTGCCTGTTCCGGTCCCGTCCCGGATTCTGCCTGTTCCGGTCCCGTCCCGGATTCTGCCTGTTCCGGTCCTGTCCCGGATTCTGCCTGTTCCGGTCCCGTCCCGGATTCTGCCTGTTCCGGTCCCGTCCCGGATTCTGCCTGTTCCGGTCCCATCCCGGATCCTGCCTGTTCCGGTAGGGAACTCCAGTTGGCAACCCCAGGAGGGGCCTCCAGAGTCTCAACCCCAGGAGGGTCCTTAAGTCTCGTAACCCAAGAAGGGGTTTTGAGTCACTCACCCCAGGAGGAAGTCTCTGTCCGCGCATCCCAAAAGGGGGGTTCATGTTCCATACCCCAAAAGGGAAAGTCGAGTCAGCTTCCCCAGAAGGGGATTTTGGGTCCCATACTCCAACAGGGAGTGTCAAGCTCTGTACTCCAGGAGGGGACCTTAAGCCTCTCACCCCGGTAGAGGGTTACAAGAATTATGCCCCAGGAGGGGGTCTCAAGTCTCGCACCCCAGGAGGGGGTCCCAAGTCTCGCACCCCAGGAGGGGGTCCCAAGTCTCGCACCCCAGGAGGGGGTCCCAAGTCTCGCACCCCAGGAGGGGGTCCCAAGTCTCGCACCCCAGGAGGGGGTCCCAAGTCTCGCACCCCAGGAGGGGGTCCCAAGTCTCATACCCCAGGAGGTGGTTTCAAGTCCCATTCCCCAGGAGCAGATTTCAAGTACCACACTCTTGGTGGAAGTTTCTACTGTCCTGTCTAAGAAAGAACATCAATCAACTTTGGCTGAATCATCCAATCATTGCCTTAGAGAATCTTTAAGTGGTTCCTTCTCAGTTCCTGAAAAGAATGCTGTAAATCAGGATGATACAGTGTCCATGACCTTCGATGATGATGTGTCCCAGTACACCATATTGCTTAAGCATTATGATGCCCTAATGAGAACCAATCCAGCTTGTGGTATTACTCCCACCAACATCGTCATGTTTCTTTTTATGCACTTTAGAGGTAAAGCCTTGGAGTGGGCCAACCCACTCATTGAGTCCAAGGATCCAATTCTACAAGACATAATAGCCTTCAGTACAGCTCTGCTTAAAGAATTTGCTCCTATGTGTCCGTCTCCAGATACCCGTTCTGATAAATATTCTGGAGTTATTTCAGCACCTTCTGATATTAAACTCGCATACACCGCTGTTCTCCCTTCTCAAAATCATATGGTACAGGATCAATCAGTCCGAAAGAAGAAGACTCAAAGAACTATTAGAGACCAACAATATGATACCATGAGAGTTGGTTGTGTTTCCCTCTGCCCATCTCCGGAGTCCTCTAGGTTTTCAAGTCATGTTAACTCCTCTGATCTTCCTTTGGACATGGATTCTGATTCTGAATTCGATCCTGTTCATGACAATACTCCTTTCCTCGACAACCATTTGGTATCAGACCATGCTCTTCCTAGTCATACGTTCTCCCAAGAATTACCAGTAAAAACTACTTTGCTGAAAAAGGAAAATTCTTCAGCTACTCTTCTTAACACTATGCAAATTCCTCTAGGGACAGAGAGATGCTTGAAGGGATTAACCTTTGTGATCGTGGGATATTTGGAGTCCATAGAAAAGGAGGAAGCCAAGTTGTTAATTGAGAGTTATGGAGGCAAAGTTTCCGAGAAGATATGCAGTAAAATTGATTATCTCGTTATGGGTCGTTTTGGTGGAAAAACCAAGCGAGAGAAAGCAAAGA
This sequence comes from Taudactylus pleione, assembly GCA_031769625.1. NCBI lineage: Eukaryota > Metazoa > Chordata > Amphibia > Anura > Myobatrachidae > Taudactylus > Taudactylus pleione. The sequence goes on from JAUIMM010000175.1 coordinate 2,225,230, forward strand.
GTCTTGGGGTCAAGGTTATTAAGGAAGATGGCTTGTTTAAGTTGATTGACATTATGCTCTCCAAGGAAAGATTTTTTGACCAAATTACCTCAGGAAACAGTTTTCCAAACACCTTCTAGAGTTCTCAAAGTTTCAAGTTCTTGAAGATATCGGACAGGCTCAGCCAAGTTTTTAGAAGTTTTTGTTTTGGTGTCCGGAGTCCACCCATAAGAGGGGGGTACTGTCACGATCCTGTCTAGTTGTCACCTTTTTGCCTTGAGACTTACCTCTGTCAGCTGCTCCATGGATCTGTGTTTGCAATTCTCCTGGGACATCTGCTCTGGCTGAATCATGCTGGCTGTGATATCTGTGTGTGCAGACTGCTCTCCTAGCCAAACTGATTAACCACCTGGACCCTGCTCTGTCTGTGAGCATTGCTAGTCTTAATTGGAATTACAGGTGTGGTCCTGATTCTCAAGGGCTGCAGAGATGATTACTCCCTCTGCATGTTGTGCCTTGCTCCACTCTGAATGCCACTGCCAGACCACCTGTCTGCATCCACCAATCGCTGCCAGACTCTTGGTATATAGATCCTCCTCTAATAGCACTCAGTGCTTGAACATCTCGTTACGTTCCGTGGTGTACAACTTGTGCTGTAGCTGTACCTGAGTTCCAGTGTGTCCCAGGCTCCTGCTGGTTCCTAGACCAGTGCTATCTGTAAAGCCTGCTATGTTCAGTTATCCACGCTACCCGCTTCTCCACACGTTTCCCAGGCCGCATAAAGTAGCTTCCACGCTACCACTTCTCGCCTACGGCTCCCAGGCCGCTCCAAGTGACTATTCACGCTACCCGCTTCTCCACACGGCTCCCAGGCCGCACAAAGTAGCTTCCACGCTACCACTTCTCGCCTACGGCTCCCAGGCCGCTCCAAGTAGCTTCCACGCTACCAGCTTCTCCAAGTGACTATCCACGCTACCCGCTTCTCCACATGGCTCTCAGGCCGCACCAAGTAGCTTCCACGCTACCACCTCTAGCCCACGGCTCCCAGGCCGCTCCAAGTAGCTTCCACGCTACCACGTCTACCCACGGCTTCCCAAGCCACAACAAGTAGCTTCCACGCTACCATCCGTCTGCAAGCTCATCTACTGGTACCCCGACCAGCTCAGTCTGCCTACCTGCCGGTCCCAGTCTGGTCCCTCCAAGTTCCTTCTGGTCTCATTCCAACCTCTCAAGTTTCCAGTTCCAGTCACTCATCACCCAAGGCAGTTCTCACTGCTACCCACTTATTTTATTAAAAGAGCTATTCATGTCCCCCATGGTTCCAGTCCAGCCGGCCTCCAGTGTTTCCAGTTCATCACCTGATACAGGTAACCCTCGAGCACCAATTGTGACAATCATGAAACCACACACCTTAAATGTCGTCTTTGGGTATGTTTGTTTTATGGATGAGTGAGGGGGGGGGCACCTGAAACTTTTTTGGCAGGGGTAGCAAAATTTATAGTTACATCACTGATCACAGGGATTGTGCACAATGCCTAAGCATTATCCACAATGCCAGATTTCCCACCTTGCCTATTACATTTACATTGTGTGCCTCTCACAAGTTTCTTAAAATATCTGTAACTAAAATATTGGTGCATAAGAAAGATACTCGAGTTGAGTCCGGTGGATTTTGGATTCTTTGGTGGGTTTTGGATAGAGATGTGCGACGACCCCCGTGTTTTGGTTTTGGATCTGGATCTCCCCTGGTTTTGGATCTGGATTGGTTTTGCCAAAACCTCATCTCTGTGTTTTGTTTTCGTGTTTTGGTTTTGGATCTGGATTTTTTCTTAAAAAATAATAAAAACAGCTAAATTCACATAAAATGGGCCTTTTTTTGTTCCTACAGTATTAATAACCTCAATAACATTTATTTCCACTCGTTTCCAGTCAATTTTGACCACCTCACAGCTCACAATATTGATTTTTTCATCTAGTTAAAGGGCCAAAACGTTGCATCCAGCTTGCTGGCTCAAAACTGATTGATATAATTATTCATAGAGTTGAGGACTGTGCAAAGATAATGGTTGGGATACCCTTGAGGATTGAAGAATTGATAGTTGATAGTTGGTGCATGTAAAATTGATAATAAATAAATTAAAAAACCATTCATTGGGTGCAGCCCCTGGCTGACTAATTAATAAAAGAAATTCATTGGTGCAGCCCCTGGCTGTAAAATTGATAATAAATTAATTAAAAAACAATTCATTAGTGCAGCCTTGGGCTGAATAATTAATAATAAAAATAAATTCATTGGTGCAGCCCCTGGCTGTAAAATTCATAATACATTAATTAAAAAACAATTCATTGGGTGCAGCCCCTGGCTGAATAATTAATAAAAAGAAATTCATTGGTGCAGCCCCTGGCTGTAAAATTGATCATAAATTAATTTAAAACAAATCATTGGTTCCTAAACCAACCATAACATTAATTTAAAATGTCAGGCAGCAATGCCCCAACCAGCACATAATGGAAAGGAAAAAGTTGCAAGATGGAATAGTCCTTGGGCCCTCCCACCCACCCTTATGTTGTATACGAAACAGGACATTCACAGTTTAACAAACCAATCATTTCAGTGACAAGGACTGGCAATTGTGGCTGAAATGATTGGTTTGTTTGGACCCCCATAAAACAAGCTGCCAATGTGCACTGGACATGGAAATGAAAATGATCCCACACACAAACTGGCTTTACATTACAAGTTGTCGTCGTCCTCGTCCTCGTCATCCCCATCAGTGTGTATATCCTCTTCTTCACACAATATTAATTTGTCCCCGCTGGAATCCACCATAGACGCCTTTGTAATTTTTTCATGTAATTGTTGGTAGAGGTCTTCCTCGTGGAATTTGTAATTCATTTTAATGAACATCATCTTTTCCACATTTTGAGGAAGTAACCTCCTATGCCGATCATTGACAAGGTTGCCAGCTGCACTGAAAACTCTTTCGGAGTACACAGTGGAGGGTGGGCAACTTAAGTAATGCAAAGCCAGTTTGTGTATGGGAACTCTAAATTGCCTCTTTTTCCTGCCAGTACTGAAAGGGACTGTCTGACATGCCTATTAGGATGTTATCTCTGAATCTGAAATAGTCCTCCACCATTCTGTGAAGAACGTATCACACATAGTCATGGTAGAAGACATGTCACTAGTAGGCAGTTCTCTCAGGCCCGACCAGGGTATACGTTCGGGAAGCCAGCGGACACAATCTAGATGCCTGTCATTTTACTGACGCTGGGAAACCGGTGCCCGGCATCCCGATCGAAGGGATGCTGGGTGCAGGGCACAGACAGCCGCGAGGGAAGGGTTAGGTTTAGGGCTCCCAGTGGGGACTTAGGGTTAGGCACCCCCCAGGAGGTTATGGTCAGGCTAAGAGAAGGGGGGGTTAGCCTTAGGCACCCCCGGGGGGAGGTTAGGGTTAGGCACCCCCTCGGAGGACTTAGGTTTAGGCGGCGGGAAAGGAGAGGTTAGGTTTAGGCACTTAGAGGGGGATTAGGGTTAGGCACAGGGTGGAGGTTAGGGTTAGGCACCCTAAAGGTGGGTTAGGGGGTAGAATTAGGTTAGTTTATACTTACCTTTAGGACAATCGGGATTTCCTCCTCTGTCGGGCTTCCGCTGCCGGTGGTAAATCATACCGAACCCCCGACCAAATGTAATTTTTGGGTGAACGATCTGCATGACCAGCAGGTATTCTGTAAGGAAAATGTAGTTTTTTACTGGCAGCTGCAGAACTGAAGGAGGAGATTATGGCATTTCACATGCGGCTGCCGCTGACAATTTTTTACCAACAGCTCTTTGCACAGTTTTAGATTTCGGTCTGTTGGAAAAAATCTCACAAGATAAGACTTAAACCTAGGATCCAGAATGGTCGCCAAAATATATTTTTCAGATTCAATAGATTGACGACTCTTGGATCCTGATGAAGTGAATCAAGGGCTTGATCCACCAATCTGACATACTTTGCGCAATTGCTCCATTTCATCTCCTCCTTCAGTTTCTCCAGCTGTTTTTGCAAAAGTCTGATGAGGGGAATGACCTGACTCAAGCTGGCAGTGTCTGAACTAACTTCACGTGTGGCAAGTTCAAAGGATTTGAGAACCTTGCACCACACGGAAATTATTCTCCACTGCACTTGAGTAAGGTGCATTCTAGGGGTGTGCACCAGCCACGTTTTGTGTTTTGGTTTTGGATCTGGATCTTTCTTCATGTTTTGGATCTGGATTGGTTTTGCCAAAACCACCCTTCCGTGTTTTGGGTTCTAGGTTTTTAGTTTTGGATCTGTATTTTTTTGGAAAAAAGCAAAAAAACAGCTAAAATCACAGAATTCTTGGGTTTTTCTGCTCCTATGCTATTATTAACCTCAATAACCTTAATTTCCACTCATTTCCAGTCTATTCTGAACACCTCACACCTCACAATAGTGTTTTTATGTCCAAAAGGTTGCACCGAGGTAGCTGGATCACTATGCTAAGCAACACGAGTGGGCGGCACAAACACGTGGCCCATCTAGGAGTGACACTGCAGTGGCAGACAGCATGGCAGTTTGAAAAACTAGGCCCCAAACAGTACATAATGCAAAGAAAAAAAAGAGGCGCAAGATGGAATTGTCCTTGGGCCCTCCCACCCACCCTTATGTTGTATAAACAGGACATGCACACTTTAGCAAACCAATCATTTCAGCGCCAGGGTCTGCTACACGACTGTGGCTGAAATGATTGGTTCGTTTGGGCCCCCACAAAACAAGCTGGCAATTAATCTGTCCCTGCACAAATTGGCTCTACGGAGGCAAGATGTCGTCCTCATCCACCGATTCCTCACCCTCTTCAGTGTTGTGTACATCCTCATCCTCACAGAGTATTAATTCATCCCCGCTGGAATCCACCACCACAGGTCCCTCTGTACGTTCTGGAGGCTGGTCTCCCTGGAAGAGTTGATAATTCATTTTTATGAACATCATCTTCTCCACATTTTGTGGAAGCAACCTCCTACGCCTTTTGCTGACAAGGTTCCCGGCTGCACTAAACATTCTTTCGGAGTGCACACTGGAGGGGGGGAAACTCAGGTAAAATAGAGCCAGTTTGTACAGGGGCCTCCAAATTGCCTCTTTTTCCTGCCAGTACATGTACGGACTGTCTGACATGCCTACTTGGATGCTGTCACCGATGTAATCCTTTAACAGACAGACGCACGCTTGTCGCTACTGCTTTGAGGATGCAGGTGCGGCTACAGCCTACACAATTCACAAAGACAGAAAAAAAAGAAGAATTTTTTTATTGTTTGTGGAGCGCACTTTGAGGGTTACACCACCCTTTAACATACAGATGCACGCTTGTCGCTGCTGCTTTGAGGATGCAGGTGCGGCTACTGCGCATACATTTCACACACAAACACAGAAAAAAAGAAGATTATTTTATTTTGGTTGGAGCGCACTTTGGGGGTTACACCACCCTTTAACAGACAGAAGCACGCTTGTTGCTGCTGCTTTGAGGATGCAGGTGCAGCTACAGCCCACACATTTCACAAAGACAGAAAAAAAAGAAGAATTTTTTTATTGTTTGTGGAGCGCACTTTGAGGGTTACACCACCCCTTAACAGACAGACGCACGCTTGTCGCTGCTGCTCTAAGGATGCAGGTGCGGCTACAGCCCACACATTTCACAAAGACAGCAAAAAAAAGAAGAATTTTTTTATTGTTTGTGGAGCGCACTTTGAGGGTTACACCACCCTTTAACAGACAGATGCACGCTTGTTGCTGCTGCTTTAAGGATGCAGGTGCGGCTACAGCCCACACATTTCACAAAGACAGCAAAAAAAAGAAGAATTTTTTTATTGTTTGTGGAGCGCACTTTGAAGGTTACACCACCCTTTAGCAGACAGACACATGCTTGTCGCTGCTGCTTTAAGGATGCAGGTGCGGCTACAGCCCACACATTTCACAAAGACAGCAAAAAAAAGAAGAATTTTTTTTATTGTTTGTGGAGCGCACTTTGAGGGTTACACCACCCTTTAACAGACAGATGCACGCTTGTCACTGCTGCTTTAAGGATGCAGGTGCAGTTACAGCCCACACTTTCACAAAGAGCAAAAAAAAGAATAATTTTTTTATTGTTTGTGGAGCACACTTTGAGGGTTACACCACCCTTTAACAGACAGACGCACGCTTGTCGCTGCTGCTTTGAGGACAGTATCATATGCAGTGACAGTAGACTTGTCAGAAATTGTTGGCACGTCCTTCAGTCCGGACCAGATGTCCAAACCGGCCCTTGACTTATAACACAGGCGCACGCTTGGCGCTGCTACTGTGTTGATGCACGTGTGGCTACATCGCACACAAGTCACAAACACATAAAAAAATAGATTTTTATTTTATGGAGCACTTTGAGGGTTACACCACCCTTTAACAGACAGACGCACGCTTGTCGCTGCTGCTTTGAGGATGCAGGTGCGGCTACAGCCCACACAATTCACAAAGACAGAAAAAAAAGAATAATTTTTTTATTGTTTGTGGAGAGCACTTTGACGGTTACACCACCCTTTAACAGACAGACGCACGCTTGTCACTGCTGCTTTGAGGATGCAGGTGCGGCTACAGCCCACACAATTCACAAAGACAGAAAAAAATGAAGAATTTTTTTATTGTTTGTGGAGCGCAATTTGAGGGTTACACCACCCTTTAACAGACAGACGCACGCTTGTCGCTGCTGCTTTGAGGATGCAGGGGCGGCTACAGCCCACACAATTCACAAAGACAGAAAAAAAATGAAGAATTTTTTTATTGTTTGTGGAGCACAATTTGAGGGTTACACCACCCTTTAACGGACAGACGCATGCTTGTCGCTGCTGCTTTGAGGATGCAGGTGGAATCTAGACGGGATTTGGAACCGGGGACACACTACCTCCATCAATTGTCTAAATCCCACTGCACTAATGGCGGATACCGGACGCACGTCTAACACCAACATAGCAGTCAAGGCCTCAGTTATACGTTTTGTTTCAGGATGACTGCTGTCGTACTTCATCCTCCTCGCTAGGGACTGTTGGAGGGTCAATTGTTTGGTAAAAGTAGTGGTGTTCCTACTTCCTCTCTGGGATGATGAACAACTCCCAGCAGCAGCTTCAGCACTAGGAGGAAGTGGTTCTTGATCTTTCACTATTTTATTTTTATCGGAGAAAGTTTGGTCCTCCATTTATGTTATATTGATATATACGTGCAGCTAAGGCGCACACAAAAACAGAAAATAATTTTTAAATTTTTGCTGGAGAGTAGTGCACTTTGTGGGTTACACCACCCTTTAAGAAATGAGCCAGCCGGCTCTTTACTTATGGGACACAAGCGCACGCTTGGCGCTGCTCCTTTGTTGATGCACGTGCGGCTACAGTGCACACAATTCACAAACACAGAAAATATTTTTTTATTTTATTTGGAGTGCCCTTTGGGGGTTACAGCACCCTTTAGCGGTCAATCCAGCTGGCCCTTTATTTATGGGACACAGGCGCACGCTTTGCACTACTTTGTAGATGCACATGCGGCTACTGCGCACACAATTCACAAACACAAAAAAATATAATTTTTTATTTTGTTTGGAGTGCCCTTTGGGGGTTACAGCACCCTTTAGCGGTCAATCCAGCAGGCCCTTTATTTATGGGACACAGGCGCACGCTTGGCACTACTTTGTTGATGCACGTGCGGCTACTGCGCACACAATTCACAAACACAAAAAAATATATTTTTTTATTTTGTTTGGAGTACCCTTTGGGGGTTACAGCACCCTTTAATGGACAAGCCCGCCGGCCTTTTACTTATGGGACACAGGCGCACGCTTGGCGCTGCTCCTTTGTTGATGCACGTGCAGCCACAGTGCACACAATTCACAAATACAGAATTTTTTTAAAATTTTGTTTGGAGTGCCCTTTGGGGGTTACAGCACCCTTTGGCGGTCAATCCAGCCGGCCCTTTATTTATGGGACACAGGCGCACGCTTGGCACTACTTTGTTGATCCACGTGCGGCTACTGCGCACACAATTCACAAACACAAAAAATATATATTTTTATTTTGTTTGGAGTGTACTTTGGGGGTTACAGCACCCTTTAACGTTCAAGCCAGCCCGCCCTTTACTTATGACACAGGTGCACGCTTGGCACTACTTTGTTGATGCACGTGCGGCTACTGCGCACACAATTCACAAACACAGAAAAAAATTTTTTCTTTTGTTTGGAGTGTACTTTGGGGGTTACAGCACCCTTTAACGGACAAGCCAGCTGGCCCTTTACTTATGACACAGGTGCACGCTTGGCACTACTTTGTTGATGCACGTGCGGTTACTGCGCACACAATTCACAGTCACAGAATTTTATTTTTTTTTGCACATGGGGGGAGCACCCCTGATGGACAGAGCACCCCCTGGACAACACTACAGCACCCCTTTAGGACTGGGACACTGCACAGGACTTTGGAGTGGACACAGCCCCTATGGACAACTGACTGCACAACACAGTCCAGCCAGCCCCTATGGACTTTGGAGGAGTGGACACAGCCCCTATGGACAACAGCAGCACAGCACAACACAGCCAGCCCCTATGGACTTTGGAGGAGTGGACACAGCCCCTATGGACAACAGCAGCACAGCACAACACAGCCAGCCCCTATGGACTTTGGAGGAGTGGACACAGCCCCTATGGACAACAGCAGCACAGCACAACACAGCCAGCCCCTATGGACTTTGGAGGAGTGGACACAGCCCCTATGGACAACAGCAGCACAGCGCAGCACAGCACAACACTACACTGCAGAACACTACACTACACAGCCCAGCCAGCCCTAACTCCCACCCTCCCTCTTCACTGTCCACAGCCGAGTGAGAAAATGGCGCAGACTTGGGTACCTTATATAGGATCCAAAACCCGAGAGACCCGGAAGGCGGGATGATGACGTTTTGACTCGATTTCAGATCCGAGTCAGGCGGGAAAAGTCGAGCCTGACTCGGATCGGCCTCGGATTGGGGGAGCTCGAGGGGGGTTCGGATTTCAGAAATCCGAACCCGCTCACCCCTAGTGCATTCCCCCTCCATGGCCTGTTCCTCCTTCCGCTGACACATATAGGAGGTAGAATTCCACCGTTACTACCTCTTGCTTCAGCTGATGACAGGGAAAATTTAATAGTACCTGCTGGTCATGCAATCTTCAGCAAGCTGTCGCTGAATGTCTAAAATGTCCGGATATTTTGCGGGCCACCGAGAGCACCTCCTGCATGACCGTGTAATTTTGTAAAAAATGTTGCATTACCAAATTAATTGTGTGAGCAAAATATGGGACGTGTTGGAATTCACCCACATGTAATGCTCTCACAATATTGGTGGCATTGTCCGAAATCACAAATCCCGAGGAGAGTCCAAGTGGGGTAAGCCATTTAGCAATGATTTCCTGGAGTTTTTCTAAGAGGTTCTCAGTGATATGCCTCTTAGTGAAACCAGTTATACAAAGAGTAGCCTGCCTCTGTATCAGCTGTCTTTTGGTAGATGTTGCTGCTGCTGTTGTAGGCAGTACACCTACCAAGTGGGCTATCACAGTCATGTAATCCTTAGTTTGCCCTGTCCCACTTGTCCACTTATCAGTGATCAAGTGGACAGTGGGTACAACGGCATTTCTGAGGACATTAATAAGATTTTTTTAATGTCCGTCTACAGACTTGGAATTGCTGTTCTAGCAAAGTGGAATCTAGAAGGGATCTGGTAGAGAGGACACAGGAACTCAATTAACTGTTGAAAACCCACTGCAGTAATGGCCGATACTGGATGCACATCTAGTACCAGCATAGCTGTTATGGCATCAGTAATCCGCTGTGCAACTGAGTGATTGCTGTCATACTTTTTTGACCTTGCAAACAATTGTTTGACAGTTAATTGTTATTCTGGAGGATACACTACAAGTAGTCTTCCTCCAGGTCCCCTTCTGGGATGAAGATCCACTCACAGCAACAGCAGCAGCAACAGGCGTAGTCATCAAGGATCCTTCTGAGGAATCATGGATAGGAGAGGAGTCAATCATGCTTCCAATAACAACATTGGATGCAACAGGACTACTCCCGATGACGAATGAGGATGTTGATGATGCAGGTGTTGGTGTTGGAGATCAAAGGCGCTTGGATCCCACAGAGAAGGAGCAGGTAGGTGACACTGGACTTGTTACATTTTGAGTTTTGGAACTTGGCGACATACACTTTGATATTTGATGAATGCGCTCCAAGTGACGTAATAAGGAGGAGGTTCCTAGGTGGTTTAGGTCCTTCCCTCTACTTTTGCTTGGCAACGGTTACATATGGCTTGACAACTGTTGTCCGGATTGGGTTGGAATAATTCCACACGTGAGAAGTGGACTTTTTTGTCTTTTGCCCCGGCATGACAACAATGGGCTTTGGCTTTTTCAATCCATGGGCAACAGCTGTTACCTTACTTACATAAAGGACATCCTTGGCATCAACATACTCAACATCCTTATCACCTTCAACTACCAAAATATCCTCCTCCTCCATGTGCAATTCCACAGAAGCATCCTCGATGACTACGTCTGCAAGATCTTGACTGCCCTTCCCCACATTTAATGAGTGCACACAAATGTTGGAACTTGGAGGATCCTCCAGTACACTAGTATTTAGGTCTGGCTCACACATGGCAACCGCGGATACAGTTGCACTTTCCTCGGGGATTTGTGATTACGATTTCTCAGGGCACACAGTTGGTGTTTCCACAGCTGTCTTACTCATCTTAACAACTTTCAATTTTTTAATGGTACCACCACCACTACTACTACAAGCAGAAGGGCTATCAGAATCAGAACCAGCAGTCATCATAAACAAAGGCCAAGGCCTTATCCTTTCCTTGCCACTTCGTGTAGTGAACGGCATATTGCCAATTTTTTGTTTATCTAAAGGCAACTTGCTTTTCAATTTTTCTTCTTAATTTCAGTAAAAGTAGCTTTACCATATCGATGGCGTGACTTAAGCCCTGGGGCATGGGCCTTCATAGAGGATGAGGAAGTTGACAGCCTAGCGGGCGCTACAACATGTGGTTCTTGGCCTTACTCTTCTGTCATGTGACAGCCCTCCATATTTTCTGCGGTCTTGAAGCAGTGTCACAAGCACCAATAGTGTAGCCAAGGTGCAGTTACAAAATTCACACACGTGCAGTCGTGTGCACACAGAAAAAAATTGACAAAAAAATACACTACGTTTTATGTTTTTGCTGGTCCACAACTTGGGCCCGGAGCTGATTGATGATGACTGGAGTCGGGCAGCACTAGGTTGTGTTGCTGACTTGCTGTATCTTGTGCGGCTAAGCCTAACACACACACACACACACACACACACAGCAAAATATTAGACAAAGAAAGACACTTTTAAAAAAAAAAATTTGTGTCCAGAACTTGAGCCCAGAGCATAGATTGATGACGACTGGAGTCGGGCAACACCAGGTTGCATTGCCGACTTGCTGTATCTTGTGTGGCTAAGCCTAATACGCACACACACACAGAAAAATGATAGACAAAAAAAAACAGTTTTTTCGCTTCCAGAACTTGGGCCCAGAGCACAGATTGATGACGACTGGAGTCAGGCAGCACTAGGTTGCGTTGCCGACTTGCTGTATCTTGCGCAGCTAAGCCTAACACGCACACACACACACACACACAGAAAAATATTAGACAATAAAAGACAGTTTTTAAAAAAAATAAAAATTTGCGTCCAGAACTTGGGCCCAGAGCACAGATTGATGACGACTGGAGTCGGGCAGCACTAGGTTGACACATGGATGTTAATATGTTGCTGTATTATTAATACACGTTGATTTACATCATCTATTGGAGTGCCGCCTTCCTTTGTTTTGCGCTGGGTGCATACCCATGCCAGAAGGATTTTTTTGTATATATATATATATATATATATATATATTTTTTTTTATTTTTTTATTTTTTGGGATCCACAACTTGGGCCCAGATGGACGCAACAGACAGCACAGCACCAGTCCAGATGGATCAGCACCAGCCCAGATGAATGCAGCAGACAGCATATCACCAGGCCAGATGAATTAGCAACAGCACCAGCCCATATGGACACAGCAGACAGCACAGCACCAGCCCAGATGGATCAGCACCAGCCCAGATGGACGCAGCAGACAGAACAGCACCAGCCCAGATGGATCAGCAACAGCACCAGCCCAGGTGGACATAGCAGACAGCACAGCACCAGCCCAGATGGATCAGCACCAGCCCAGATGGAAACAGCTGACAGCACAGCAGTGACAGCACCAGATGGATCAGCAGTGCACCAGCCCAGGACACAGCAGACAGCACAGCACAGCACCAGCACAGGTAAGTACCTCCCAGACCTACACACCCTCCCTGTTCAGTCTCCACAGCTGGAGTGAAATGGCAGCTGCTGCGTGGTCCCTTATATACAGAGACTAAAGCTCGTGAGCCGCAAGATTTTGTCTCTATGGTTTTGCCTCGGTTTGAGATCCGGGACCAGCAGAGGAACCAAACGCACTTTCGGTTCTTGCCCCAGATCTCAAAATTCGGGTGGGTTCGGATCTCTGAGATCCTAATCCGCTCATCTCTAGTTTTGGATTCTTTGGTGGGTGAGACAAAATCCTGCTAATAAATGTGGGCACAGATGTCTCAGATCCCTGAGTACATTTTAGATGATAATTTCCTGTGGAATTTAGATAAAAATAATTAGCAAAAATGTAAAATGAATACTATTAACAACCATTTGTTTAACCAGCCATAATTTTTAATAGGAGACTAGTAGTCTGACAATTAAGAGCTTATTGGAAGATAAGAACTAGTTTATTATGAAAAATTAATATATAAGCCATGCTGATGTTTTAAAACCAGATCATTTTAAAATGTAACTTTTGAGATTTCAAATAAAATTTGCAAACTCTCTTCCACTGTCTGACTATAGAGGATGGATGGTGCTCCGACAAGACTGAGTATGTCAGTCACATTATAAGCTACTTACTCTTGGTTTAAGAGGATTCAGGATAACAAACGTCATCAGGTGCTTCTGGTAGACTAATACCCCTTTTCAAACTACAAGCAATAACCCTGGTTTTTGCACGTAAACACTCAGCAACCCTGGTTACTGTGCAGTGTGAAAGGGACAGGTTGTAATAAGCTGGGTAGAGAGACCTGGCATTTCAACCTTGGTCACAAGAACACTGCTCACAGTGCAAATGAACGGGTAACCTGGGGCGATGCGACCCAGGTTCCGTTCACTGCATAGGAAGTACTGGCACTTGGAGATGATCGCTGACTCACTACACAATGGCGGTGACATCATAAACTTGGCATTAGTGCTGGGTCAGGCCGCCAGTCTGAAAGTGGTCTCAGCCGGGTCGTACCCAGGATGTGCGTGTAAACACAAAATCCTGTGTGCGACCCGGCATAACGATGTGAAAGGGGTATAAGTGGTTCACAGGCTAAGTAGGTATTTACAATTTTTCAGATTTCCTAGGTAAATTGGCTAATCCATTAAAAAGATTGCCTACTATACTGTACATTTGAAGTTAATTTCCTACTTTTCCTAACACATGACAGGGATTATACACAATGCCTAAGCATCATCCACAATGCCGGATTTTCCACTTTGCCTGTTACATATACATTGTATGCTTCTCTCATGTTAACACACTTTTATCTAACTGCTATCCACTTAGCTCCAAGTTTCTTAAAATATCTGTAATTAATGTAGTGTAGAGTATAGAGGGGTCAGTAATGTAGTATAGGGTATAGAGAGGTCAATAATGTAGTGCCGGGTATAGAGGGGTCATTAATGTAGTGTAGCGTATAGAGGGGTCAGAAATGTAGTGTAGGGCATAGAGAGGTCACTGATGTAGTGTATAGAGGGGTCAGTGATGTAGTGCAGGGTATAGAGGGGTCAGTAATGTAGTGTAGGGTATAGAGGGGTCAGTGATGTAGTGTAGGGTATAGAGGGGTCAGTGATGTAGTGTAGGGTATAGAGGGGTCAGTAATGTAGTGCAGGGTATAGAGGGGTCAGTAATACCTCTTTTCCACCAAAAACCCAGGTCCGACCTGGATTTTTGGACATGGTTCCAATCCTGGTCAGACCCAGGTCAGACCCATTTACACTGCACCTTCGATCTGGGTTACTCTCAGGTCAGCCCTGTTCACACTGAACTCAGGTCTGTCCTGCTAAACCTGTGAGGTTATAAAAAGTGGGAGGTGAATGCTCCACAACCACCAATCAGCTCATTTTAGGCATGACCCAGGTCAGATAACCCGGGTTGCACCGTTTACACTGCACCATTCCCTGGGTCCATCCTGGGTCCAACCCTGGTAGCTACCTGGGTTGGATTGCTGGGTCACTTGACCTGGGTTATTTTACAGGGACCCTTTTACACTGAGCTGCGACCCGGGTAGACCAAGCAAAAACACAGGTTTTTGCTCTGGTGTAAAAGGGGTATTATGTAGTGTAGGGTATAGAGGGGACAGTAATGTAGTGTAGGGCATAGAGCGGTCAGTAATGTAGTGTGGGGTATAAAGGGGTCAGTGATGTAATGTAGGGTATAGAGGGGTCAATAATGTAGTGCAGGGCCGGATTTCCCACCAGGCAACCTAGGCGCTCACCTAGGGGCCGGCAGGATCCAAGGGGCCCATGGACAGGCCCCTTTGGCCCACGAAATCTGACCTGTCAATATGCTCCCAGAGGAGCACAGCGCAAGTACCACGTGACGTCATGATATCACACGGTCCCACCTACTTTTCAGGGCGTCTCGCTGCCTACACTGTCACAGAGTAACTGTGCATAGCAGCGGGGAGGAGGTTCACCTAGTCCGCCGCCCAGCTTCAGGTAGCTCCAGGGCCCGTACCACACAGTTATTCCCGTCTGTACTGGCACAATATGGGCAGAGCCAACACAACAAGCTCCGCCCCCAAATCGCGGCATTACGGGTTCGGATTTCTGAAATCCGAACCCCCCCGAGCCCCCCTATCTGAGTCGTATCCGAGTCAGGCTTGACTTTTCCCGCCTGACTCGGATCTGAAATCGAGGCAAAACGTCATCATCCCGCCTTCCGGATCTCGCGGGTTTTGGATTCTATAAAAGGTCACGGCGTCGTCGTCATTTCTCACTCTTGCTGTCTAAAGTGATGATGGAGGGTGGGAGCTAGGGCTGGCTGGCCTGTGTTGTGCTGCTGTTGTCCATAGGGGCTGGCTGGGCTGTGTTGTGCTGCTGTCATAGGGGCTGGCTGGGCTGCGTCGTGCAGTCAGTTGTCCATAGGGGCTGTGTCCACTCCAAAGTCTATAGGGGCTGGCTGGACTTTGTTGTGCAGTGTCCCATAAAGGCTGTAGTCCTAGAGGGGTGCTGAGGTGTTGTCCAGGGGGTGATCTGTGCATCAGGGGTGCTCCCCCAAAGTGCACTCCAAAAAAATTTTTTTTACTGTGTTTGTGAATTGTGTGCACAGTAGCCACACTTGCATCAACAAAGTAGCGCCAAGCGTGCGCCTGTGTCATAAATCAAGGGCCGGCTGGCTTATTCGTTAAAGGGTGCTGTATCCCCCAAAGTGCAAAATTTTTTTTTTGTGTTTGTGAATTGTGTGCGCAGTAGCCGCACGTGCATCAACAAAGTAGCGCCAAGTGTGCGTCTGTGTCATAAGTAAGCTCGTCTGTTAAAGGGTGGTGTAACCCCCAAAGTGCACTCCAACAAAAAATAATTTCTTCTGTGTTTGTGAATTGTGTGCACTGTACGTGCATCCTCAAAGCAGCAGCGCCAAGTGTGCGTCTGTCTGTTAAAGGGTGGTGTAACCCCCAAAGTGCACTCCACAAAAAAAAACATTTTCTTCTGTGTTTGTGAATTGTGTGGGCTGTAGCTGCACATGCATCAACAAAGGAGCAGCGCCAAGCGTGCGCCTGTGTCCCATAAGTAAAGAGCCGGCTGGCACATTTCTTAAAGGGTGGTGTAAACCACAAAGTGCACTAGTCTCCAACAAAAATAAAAAATTATTTTCTGTGTTTGTGTGCGCCTTAGCCTCATGTATATATCAATATAACATAAATGGTGGACCAAACTTTCTCCGGTAAAATTAAAATAGGGAAAGATCAAGAACCACTTCCTCCTAGTGCTGAAACTGCTGCCACTAGTCATGACATAGACGATAACATGCCATCAACGTCGTCTGCCAAGGCCGATGCCCAATGTCACAGTAGAGGGCATATACAATCCCAAATGACAAAGTTCAGGAAAATGACCTTAAAAAAAACATTTAAATCATCTGAGGAGAAACGTAAACTTGCCAATATGCCATTTACGACACGGAGTGGCAAGGAACGGCTAAGGTCAATCCCTATGTTCATGACTAGTGGTTCAGCTTCACATGACGATGGAAGCCCTCCTCCCGCTAAAAAAATCAAACGAGTTAAGCTGGCAAAAGCACAGTGCGTTCTGTGTGTTCTAAGAACTGTGCGTTCTAAGAAGATATCACAAATCCCCAAGGAGAGTCCAAGTGTGGTGGCAGTTGCGATGACTGACCTTCCCAGCACTGGACGGGAAGAGGTGGCTCTTTCCATCATTTGCATGTCCTCTGTAAGTGCTGAAAGGAGCACCCACAGTCCACTTGCTGATATGCAAATTGAAGATGTCACTGTTGAAGTACAACAGGATGAGGATAGTGGTGTAGCTGGCGCTGAGGAGGAAGTTGGTGAGGAGGATTCTGATGGTGATGTGGTTTGTTTAAATCTGGCTCCGGAGGAGACAGTTGTTGTCCGTGGGATGAAAAAGCCCATCACGGTCATGCCTGGGCAGAAGACGAAACATTCCACCTCTTTGGTCTGGCAATATTTCTATCCAAATCCAGACAACAACTGTCTTGCCATATGTACCATATGTAAAGGTGAAATAAGTAGGGGTAGGGACGTTAACCAGCTAGGAACATCCTCCCTTATATGTCACCTGCAGCGCGTTCATAAAAAGTTACTGTTAAGTTCAGAAACTTTGGCTAAGACCGTAAACAGTCCAGAGACACCTAAATCCCTTTGTCCTGTTGTATCCAAACGCCTGCAAACCACACCGTCAACTCCCTACTCGTCAATTTCCTCCTTAGTCAGAATCGGAAGTAGTCCTGCAGGCCATGTCACTGGCATGACTGACTCTCCTATCCGGGATTCCTCCGGAGGATCCTGCATTGCTACGCCTAATGCTGCTGTAGCTGCTTGGAGTCGTTCATCATCCCAGAGAGGAAGTAGGAACACCACTACTTTTACTAAACAACTGACCCTCCAACAGTCCTTAGCGAGGAGGATGAAGTACGACAGCAGTCATCCTGAAGCAAAGCGTATAACTGAGGCCTTGACTGCTATGTTGGTGTTAGACTTGTGTCCAGTATCCGCCATTAGTGCAGTGGGATTTAGACAATTGATGGAGGTAGTGTGTCCCCGGTTCCAAATCCCGTCTAGATTCCACTTCACTGGGCAGGCGATACCGAGACTGTACAGAAACGTCAGAAAAAGTGTCCTCAGTGTCCTGAAAAATGCGGTTGTACCCAATGTCCACTTAACCACGGACATGTGGACAGTGGAACAGGGCAGACTAAGGACTATATGACTGTGACATCCCACTGGGTAGATGTATCACCTTAAGCAGCAACAACAGCAGCGTCACCAGTAGCAGCATCTAAGAAATGCCAGCTCGTTCCAAGGCAGGTTACGCTGTGTATCACCGGTTTTAGTAAGAGGCACACCGCCAACAATCTCTTAGAGAAACTGAGGGAAATCATCGCCCAGTAGGTTACCCCACTTAGACTCTCCTGGGGATTTGTGATATCTGACAACGCCACCAATATTGTGCGGGCATTACATCTGGGCAATTCCAGCACGTCCCATGTTTTGCTCACACAATAAATTTGGTGGTGCAGAATTTTCTGAAAAGCAACAGGGGCATGCAGGAGACGCTTTGGGTGGCCCGAAAAATTTCTGGCCACTTTCGCCATTCAGCAACTGCGTGCCGAAGACTGTAGTGCCAGCAAACACTCTTGAACCTGCCCCGCCATCACCTGAAGCAAGAGGTTGTGACGCAGTGGAACTCAACCCTCTATATGCTTCCGAGGATGGCGGAGTAGCAAAAGGTCATTCAAGCCTATACATCCACCTATGACATAGGCAAAGGAGGGGGTATGCACCTGACTCAAGCGTAGTGGAGAATGATTTCCGTGTTGTGCAAGGTTCTCCAGCCCTTCAAACTTGCCACACGTGAAGTCAGTTCAGACACTGCCAGCTTGAGTCAGGTCATTCCCCTCATCAGGCTTTTGCAGAAGCAGCTGGAGAAAATGAAGGAGGAGATAAAACAGAGCGATTCCGCTTGGCATGTGGGACTTGTGGATGAAGCCCTTCATTCGCTTTGCCAGGATTCCAGGGTGGTCAATCTGTTGAAATCAGACCACTAAATTTTGGCCACCGTGCTCGATCCTAGGTTTAAAGCCTATGTGGTGTCTCTCTTTCCGGCCAACACAAGCCTGCAGCAGTGCAAAGACCTGCTGGTGAAAACACTGTCAGCTGAAGCGGAACGTGACACGTCAACAGCTCCTTCTTCATTTTCTCCCGCAACTAGGGCTGCCAGTAAAAAACTTAGCTATCCTAAGCAACCCGCTGGCGGTCATGCAGGGCAGGCAGGACCAAGTTTGGACATCTGGTCCGGACTGAAGGACCTGGCAACAATTTCTGACATGTCTACTGTCACTGCATATGATATTGTTACCATTGACAGAATGGTGAAGGATTACATCGGTGACAGCATCCAAGTAGGCATGTCAAACAGTCCGTACCTGTACTGGCAGGAAAAAGAGGCAATTTGGAGGCCCTTGTACAAACTGGCTCTATTTTACCTGAGTTGCCACCTCTCCAGTGTGTACTCCGAAAGAGTGTTTAGTGCAGCCGGGAACCTTGTCAGCGAAAGGCGTAGGAGGTTGCTTCCACAAATTGTGGAGAAGATGGTGTTCATAAAAATTAATTATCAACTCTTCCAGGGAGACCAGTCTCCAGAACATAGAGAGGGACCTGTGGTGGTGGATTCCAGCGGGGACGAATTAATACTCTGTGAGGATGAGGATTTACACAACACTGAAGAGGGTGATGAATTGGTGGATGAGGAGGATGAGGACGACATCTTGCCTCCGTAGAGCCAGTTTGTGCAGGGACAAATTAATTGCCAGCTTGTTTTGTGGGGGCCCAAATGAACCAATCATTTCAGCCACAGTCGTGTAGCAGACCCTGGCGCTGAAATGATTGGTTTGTTAAAGTGTGCATGTCCTGTTTATACAACATAAGGGTGTGGGGGGGGGGGGGCCCAAGTACAATTCCATCTTGCACCTCTTTTTTTTCTTTGCATTATTTACTGTTTGGAGCCTAGTTTTTCAAACTGCCATCCTGTCTGCCACTGCAGTGTCACTCCTAGATGGGCCACGTGTTTGTTGCGCCCACTCGTGTCGCTTAGCATAGTCATCCAGCTACCTCGGTGCAACCTTTTCAACATAAAAACACTATTGTGAAGTGTTCAGTGTTCAGAATAGACTGGAAATGAGTGGAAATTAAGGTTATTGAGGTTAATAATAGCATAGGAGCAGAAAAACCCACAAATTCTGTGATTTTAGCTGTTTTTATGCTTTTTAAAAAAAAAAAACAGATCCAAAACACAAAACCCAGAACCCAAAACACGGAAGGGTGGTTTTGGCAAAACCAATCCAGATCCAAAACACGAAGAAAGATCCAGATCCAAAACCAAAACACAAAACACGAAAAGTGGCCGGTGCACACCCTTAGTATGTATTTACTCATGTGTTAGTGTCTATTTATGTTATTGTGTATATATGTTAGTGTGTGTATACTGTGTATATTTTAGTGTATATGTATGTGTTATGTGTATGTATGTGTGTGTAGACTGTTTATGTGTATGTGTCAATGTGTATGTTATATATTATGTATATATGTGTGTATATATATTAGGGGTGAGCGGGTTCGGATTTCTGAAATCTGAACCCCCCCGAGCCACCCCAATCCAAGGCCGATCCGAGTCAGGCTCGACTTTTCCCGCCTGACTCGGAATTGAAATCGAGGCAAAAAGTCATCATCCCGCCTTCCGGTTCTCGCGGGTTTTGGATTCTAAATAAGGTACCCGCGTCGGCGCCATTTTCTCACTCGGCTGTGGACAGTGAAGAGGGAGGGTGGGAGTTAGGGCTGGCTGGGCTGTGTAGTGTAGTGTTCTGCTGTGCTGTGCTGCTGTTGTCCATAGGGACAGTGGGCCTGATTCAGAGCCGCTCGTAAGCGGCCGCTCGTTCGCTCCGAGCAATGTTTCCCAACTGCGCATGCGTACGGATCGTAATACGCATGCGCGAACCAGTCAGTGCGGCCGAAAATCATTTGTTCGCTAAATAGCGAATGCCTGCTATTTTGAGTGACAGAATGAGGCGCATGTGGGTGGTAACAGGGGAAGGTGCTTGAAAACGGGGAGTGGAGATCCGAACGCAGGCGTGCTTAAAGGTCAAAACGGGCGTTTTAAGGGTGTGCATAATTAATACAGCAGCATCATTGACCACGTCACTGGGTTATTTTATAGCCAGAACTGCTCGCAAGATTGCGGTAGGAAAAACCAACCACAAGAATAGTGAGCAGTTCATACGCTGGTTGATGTACTCGATTAATCTAATAAATAGCGGACATGACGTAGGATGCGAGCGGCCAGGGTGCGTATTTTTTCAAAAAACGACCGCAAGTTTTGTTCGCTCGTTCAGACATAGAGGCGTGAACAGACCACAAAGAGCGAACGGTTCATTTGAATAGCCACCCCTATTTTCTGGACGAACGACCGCAAATAGCGTCCGGCTCTGAATCAGGCCCAGTGTCCACTCCTCCAAAGTCCATAGGGGCTGGCAGTGTTGTGCTGAACTGCTGTTGTCCATAGGGGCTGTGTCCACTCCTCCAAAGTCCATAGGGGCTGGCTGTGTTGTGCTGTGCTGCTGTTGTCCATAGGGGCTGTGTCCACTCCTCCAAAGTCCATAGGGGCTGGCTGGACTGTGTTGTGCAGTCAGTTGTCCATAGGGGCTGTGTCCACTCCAAAGTCCTGTGCAGTGTCCCAGTCCTAAAGGGGTGCTGTAGTGTTGTCCAGGGGATGCTCTGTCCATCAGGGGTGCTCCCCCCATGTGCAAAAAAAATAAATATTTTTTCTGTGTTTGTGAATTGTGTGCGCAGTAGCTGCACGTGCATCAACAAAGTAGTGCCAAGTGTGCGCCTGTGTCATAAGTAAAGGGCCAGCTTGTCCGTTAAAGGGTGCTGTAACCTCCAGAGGGCACCCCAAACAAAATAAAAAAATGTTTTCTGTGTTTGTGAATTGTGTGCACTGTGGCTGCACGTGCATCAACAAAGGAGCAGCGCCAAGCGTGCGCCTGTGTCCCATAAGTAAAGGGCCGGCTGGCTTGACCGTTAAAGGGTGCTGTAACCCCCAAAGTGCACTCCTAACAAAATAAAAAAATATTTTCTGTGTTTGTGAATTGTCTGCACTCTACATGCATCCTCAAAGCAGCAGCGCCAAGCGTGCGTCTGTCTGTTAAAAGGTGGTGTAACCCACAAAGTGTGCTCCACAAAGAATAAAAAATTCTTCTTTTTTTTTCTGTCTTTGTGAATTATGTGGGCTGTAGCTGCACGTGCATCAACAAAGGAGCAGCGCCAAGCATGCGCCTGTGTCCCATAAGTAAGGAGACGGCTGGCTCATTTCTTAAAGGGTGGTGTAACCCACAAAGTGCACTAGTCTCCAACAAAAATAAAAAATAATTTTCTGTGTTTGTGTGCGCCTTAGCCGCACGTATGTATCAATATAAAATAAATGGAGGACCAAACTTTCTCCGATAAAAATAAAATAGGGAAAGATCAAGAACCACTTCCTCCTAGTGCTGAAACTGCTGCCACTAGTCATGACATAGACGATAACATGCCATCAATGTCGTCTGCCAAGGCCGATGCCCAATGTCATAGTGGAGCGCACATACAATCCCAAATGACAAAGTTCAGGAAAATGACCTTGAAAAAAACATTTAAATCATCTGAGGGGAAACGTAAACTTGCCAATATGCCATTTACGACACGGAGTGGCAAGGAACGGCTAAGGTCTTTCCCTATGTTCATGACTAGTGGTTCAGCTTCACATGACGATGGAAGCCCTCCTCCCGCTAAAAAAATCAAACGAGTTAAGCTGGCAAAAGCAACAGCGAAGAAATGTGCATTCTAAGAAGATATCACAAATCCCAAAGGAGAGTCCAAGTGTGGTGGCGGTTGCGATGCCTGACCTTCCCAGCACTGGACGGGAAGAGGTGGCTCTTTCCACCATTTGCACGCCCCCTGCAAGTGTTGAAAGGAGCACCCACAGTCCACTTGCTGATATGCAAATTGAAGATGTCACTGTTTAAGTACAACAGGATGAGGATACTGGTCTAGCTGGCGCTGAGGAGGAAATTGGCGAGGAGGATTCTGATGGTGATGTGGTTTGTTTAAATCAGGCTCCGGGGGAGACAGTTGTTGTCCATGGGATGAAAAAGCCCATCACGGTCATGCCTGGGCAGAAGACCAAACATTCCACCTCTTTGGTCTGGCAATATTTCTATCCAAATCCGGACAACAACTGTCTTGCCATATGTACCATATGTAAAGGTGGAATAAGTAGGGGTAGGGACGATAACCACCTAGGAACATCCTCCCTTATATGGCACCTGCAGCGCGTTCATAAAAAGTTACTGTCAAGTTCAGAAACTTTGGCTAAGACCGTAAGCAGTCCAGGGTCACCTAAATCCCGTTATCCTGTTGTATCCAAGCGCCTACAAACCACACCGTCAACTCCCTCCTCGTCAATTTCCTCCTTAGTCAGGATCGGAAGTAGTCCACAGGCCATGTCACTGGCATGACTGACTCTCCTATCCAGGATTCCTCCGGAGGATCCTGCATTGCTACGGCTCCTGCTGCCGCTGCTGCTGCTGTTGCTGCTGGGAGTCATTCATCATCCCAGAGAGGAAGTAGGAACACCACTACTTTTACTAAACAATTGACCCTCCAACAGTCCTTAGCGAGGAGGATGAAGTACAACAGCAGTCATCCTGAAGCAAAACGTATAACTGAGGCCTTGACTGCTATGTTGGTGTTAGATGTGTGTCCAGTATCTGCCATTAGTGCAGTGGGATTTAGACAATTGATGGAGGTAGTGTGTCCCCGGTTCCAAATCCTGTCTAGATTCCACTTCACTAGGCAGGCGATACCGAGACTGTACAGAAACATCAGAAAAAGTGTCCTTAGTGTCCTCAAAAATGCGGTTGTACCTAATGTCCACTTAACCACAGACATGTGGACAAGTGGAACAGGGCAGACTAAGGACTATATGACTGTGACAGCCCACTGGGTAGATGTATCACCTTACGCAGCAACAACAGCAGCATCACCAGTAGCAGCATCTCAGAAACGCCAGGTCGTTCCAAGGCAGGCTACGCTGTGTATCACCGGTTTCAGTAAGAGGCACACCGCCGACAACCTCTTAGAGAAACTGAGGGAAATCATCGCCCAGTGGCTTACCCCACTTAGACTCTCCTGGGGATTTGTGATATCTGACAACGCCACCAATATTGTGCGGGCATTACATCTGGGCAAGTTCCAGCACGTCCCATGTTTTGCTCACACAATAAACTCGGTGGTGCAGAATTTTCTGAAAAGCAACAGGGGCGTGCAGGAGACGCTTTGGGTGGCCAGAAAAATTTCTGGCCACTTTCACCATTCAGCGACTGCATGCCGAAGACTGGAGCGCCAGCAAACACTCTTAAACCTGCCCCGCCATCACCTGAAGCAAGAGGTTGTGATGCGGTGGAACTCAACCCTTTATATGCTTCAGAGGATGGAGGAGCAGCAAAAGGCCATTCAAGCCTATACATCCACCTATGACATAGGCAAAGGAGGGGGTATGCACCTGACTCAAGCGCAGTGGAGAATGATTTCCGTGTTGTGCAAGGTTCTCCAGCCCTTCGAACTTGCCACACGTGAAGTCAGTTCAGACACTGCCAACTATAGTCAGGTCATTCCCCTCATCATGCTTTTGGAGAAGCAGCTGGAGAAAGTGAAGAAGGAGCTAAGACAGAACGATTCCGTCAGCATGTGGGACTTGTGGATGAAGCCCTTCATTTGCTTTGCCTGGATTCCAGGGTGGTCAATCTGTTGAAATCAGACCACTACATTTTGGCCACCGTGCTTGATCCTAGGTTTAAAGCCTATGTGGTGTCTCTCTTTCCAGCCAACACAAGCCTGCAGAGGTGCAAAGACCTGCTGGTGAAAACACTGTCAGCTGAAGCGGAACGTGACACGTCAACAGCTCCTTCTTCATTTTCTCCCGCAACTGGGGCTGCCAGTAAAAAACTTAGGTATCCTAAGCAACCCGCTGGCGGTGATGCAGGGCAGGAAGGACCAAGTTTGGACATCTGGTCCAGACTGAAGGATCTGGCAACAATTTCTGACATGTCTACTGTCACTGCATATGATACTGTCACCATTGACAGAATGGTGGAGGATTACATCGGTGACAGCATCCAAGTAGGCATGCCAGACAGTCCGTACCTGTACTGGCAGGAAAAAGAGGCAATTTGGAGGCCCCTGTACAAACTGGCTCTATTTTACCAGAGTTGCCCCCCCTCCAGTGTGTACTCCGAAAGAGTGTTTAGTGCAGCCGGGAACCTTGTCAGCGAAAGGCGTAGGAGGTTGCTTCCACAAAATGTGGAGAAGATGATGTTCATAAAAATGAATTACCAACTCTTCCAGGGAGACCAGCCTCCAGAACGTACAGAGGGACCTGTGGTGGTGGATTCCAGCGGGGACGAGTTAATAGTCTGTGAGGATGAGGATGTACACAACACTGAAGAGGGTGAGGAATTGGTGGATGAGGAGGATGAGGATGACATCTTGCCTCCGTAGAGCCAGTTTGTGCAGGGACAGATTAATTACCAGCTTGTTTTGTGGGGGCCCAAACGAACCAATCATTTCAGCCACAGTCGTGTGGCAGACCCTGGCGCTGAAATGATTGGTTTGTTAAAGTGTGCATGTCCTGTTTATACAACATAAGGGTGGGTGGGAGGGCCCAAGGACAATTCCATCTTGCACCTCTTTTTTTTTCTTTGCATTATGTACTGTTTGGGGCCTAGTTTTTCAAACTGCCATCCTGTCTGCCACTACAGTGCCACTCCTAGATGGGCCACGTGTTTGTGCCGCCCACTCGTGTCGCTTAGCATAGCCTTTTCGACATAAAAACACTATTGTGAGGTGTTCAGTGTTCAGAATAGACTGGAAATGAGTGGAAATTAAGGTTATTGAGGTTAATAATAGCAAAGGAGCAGAAAAACCAACACATTCTGTGATTTTAGCTGTTTTTATTCTTTTTTAAAAAAAAAATACAGATCCAAAACACAAAACCCAGAACCCAAAACACGGAAGGGTGGTTTTGGCAAAACCAATCCAGATCCAAAACACGAAGAAAGATCCAGATCCAAAACCAAAACACGAAAAGTGGCTGGTGCACACCCCTAATATGTTAGTAATTAATGTAACTTTTTTACCATCAATGTAAGTACTAGATGGGGTACCCGTGGTAGGTGATGATGCTTATTTTAAAATGTGGTGTTCATGTTTTAATTGTCAGGCCCATGGTTCCCGCAGCCGCCCGTGTGTATGTGTGCCTCCGCTGTTATGCGTTGCCTAGGAGACGGAAAGCGGGTGATGTCATCTAGCCGTGACGTTGACGCGGCAGCTTCCTTGTCCCGTGGCGATGACGATGGCGGGGAGTGCACGGACATACGTGGAAGGTCGCGGTGAGTGGGCTGACTTGTCTATAAAGGTATGTTGTGTTTGTATGTGTGTTGTGTGTGTGTTCTTGATAAAAGTCCGGGAGGACTGAAACGTTGAACCAGACCCAGTGTCTTTGAATCTTATTTTGCAAAACCCACGAGTGCCGCCTTACCAGTATTGTTTGCATTCAGGACATGTGAGTGGCCCCAGGAGGGCACCGGGGTACCTATTGGATATTATATTGTGGAGTGCCGGCATCAGCAGAATATATTTACCGGAATGTTGTAGTAACTTCAGTTTTGCAGGGCACCCCCATGTTATTATTGAGCCTGACTGGACAAGCACTTTTGATCATGAACTGTTTTTTGCTAGCTGGAATTCAGCTTATAAATCAGTATGGGAATTGTGGAGATTGGAGAGAAAGGAGTTTTTTCTACTACATACAGGATTTAGGTATATTTCATTACTGATTGTGTTTCAGAACTACTCCTATTTTTGGAACACAGTACTACAGCCATTTATATCCATTTTTTTTGGAGGATTAATAGGAATTAATTGCATATTGTTTTCCTTGTGATGATGGCGAGTGGATCTCATCAAGTAGATGATGGCAGTGGTTTTCTTAATCTGCAACTGACTATTGGAGATATACTATCATTTAGTGATTCTGACGCAGATAATGTGTACTTTAAAGAGACTTTGGTTGAAACGGCAGGGACCACACCCTTTGAGGAATTGTACTGTGATGTGAGGGTGGCTAAGTGTTATGACAGTATAGAACCTGATGACCGAGCATCCGATGGTGCCTTTAATCTACACACTTCCAAAAATACATAAATCCCTGGTGGCCCCTCCTGGAAGGCCAATCATCTCAGCAAGAGATTCCTTGTATAGTCCGATATCTAAATTTCTGGACTTTTATGTACAACCACTAATACAAAAGCAACCAACGTTTTTGAAAAATACTAATATGCTTTTGGAGATCCTTCACAATTTGGATAGTTTACCAAAGGATCTGAAACTTTGCACAGTGGACTTTGTATCACTCTACATGAGCATCCCTCATGCTGACGGCTTGCAGAGTATGAGGGAATTTCTGAGACAAGATGATACATATGCTGGACCACCCATTCCTCTTTTTATTGATTTATTGGAGAAGATACTTACCAGAAATTATTTTCTCTTTAACAACGAGTATTTTCTACAAAAGAGGGGGTGTGCAATGGGGTCCCCTGTGGCACCTTCCCTGGCGAATGTTTTCATGTTCAAATTGGAGCATGATTTGCTTTTGTCTAATGAGAACTTTTTTCCTTATGTGGCTTATTATATCAGATATGTAGATGATATCTTGATTTTGTGGTCGGGTTCTGAGACGGCATTTCATCTAGCCATGGAAGATTTGAATATGTCCCATGAACACATTAAATTCACGTACATCATTAGTTCATCATGTGTTCACTATTTGGATGTACTAATTGAATGGACTGGTGATCATTTTAATACGCATATCTTTCATAAACCTACAGATTATAACACGGCCCTGCACTTTGGCAGTAATCATCCAATTTCTTTGAAAAGGGGATTACCGTATTCAGAATTTTTACGCATCAGAAGAATCACCAATGACGACGGTATAGCATTAGAAGAAATATACAAAATGAAAACCAAATATCTCGAAAGGGGTTATAACCCCAAGGAGTTAGATAAAACTATACAGAAAGTTATGATGAAAACCAGAGATGATCTTAAAATAGCTAAGACTAAGGATGATGAATTGTCTGGGACGATGCTTTTCATTAATGAATTTAATACTTCTAGTAAAGTCATTGATAAAACAGCCAAATGTCTTTGGCGTCTAATTAATTCTGATCCTTCAATTACTTCCCTGAAAAATTCCAAACTAATGATGGGGTATAAACGTGGCAAGAATTTGAAGGAGTGGATTGTACATAATGACATTGGAAAGATGAAAGGCGACACACGAGGATATAAGTTTCTACAGAAGAAACCTGGATGCTACAGATGTACTGGCTGCACTACGTGCAGTTATTTGGAAACAGGCCAATTTTTTTCCCATCCTTGTTCGGGCAAGAAATTTCCTATTAAACATATTTTGACCTGTACCAGTCGGTTCGTGGTTTATCTGATTAGGTGCACTTGTGGGTTGGCCTATGTTGGGAAAACAACATGCACTTTCCGTGAGAGAATGGCGCAACATAGGTCAGCTATTCGTCAGACTTTAGAGGGCAAAATAATTGACCAACCGGTTGCTCGACATTTTGCTCAGTTGAGACATTCGCTTGCCACACTGAAGTATAAAATAATAGACCATGTCCCTCAGAACATAAGAGGAGGTGACCGTGATAGAAGATTACTACAGTGTGAAACCTTTTGGATACATAAGCTAGAGACTGTGGCCCCACTGGGCCTGAATGAGAATATATCTTTCTCTAGTTTTTTATAGTATCAGTATTTGGCCTTTAGTGTTTAAAGTTGGTGCTGAATGGGTTAATCTCCATCCTTTTTCTGTCAGGGTGTTGGAGTGCATGGGGGCTAAACGGTACAGATTATACTAATGTTGCTGGTCCTTTAATCTACTTGTATTATGACTAGTGTTTTAGTTTATAATATATGTAATTGTTCATTTACTCGGGCTGTATGTCAAATGATTGATCTTTATCATATTTATGATGATGGTGTTATTGTGCTAGAATTTTCCGTGATAATTCATTGATTTTCCGATCTCTACTTCTCTCATTTTTGTATTTTCACTTTTTTGTTTTAGTTGTTATGAGTTTTATTCATGTTTCATGCATCTCATTCCCGGGGTGCTCCATGGAAGTTTACTTATGCTGGTTTTGGTGGACCGATGTTAGTAATTAATGTAACTTTTTTACCATCAATGTAAGTACTAGATGGGGTACCCGTGGTAGGTGATGATGCTTATTTTAAAACGTGGTGTTCATGTTTTAATTGTCAGGCCCATGGTTCCCGCAGCCGCCCGTGTGTCTGTGTGCCTCCGCTGTTATGCGTTGCCTAGGAGACGGAAAGCGGGTGATGTCATCTAGCCGCGACGGTGACGCGGCAGCTTCCTTGTCCCGTGGTGATGACGACGGCGGGGAGTGCACGGACGCACGTGGAAGGTCGCGGTGAGTGGGCTGACTTGTCTATAAAGGTATGTTGTGTTTGTATGTTGTGTGTGTTCTTGATAAAAGTCCGGGAGGACTGAAACGTTGAACCAGACCCAGTGTCTTTGAATCTTATTTTGCAAAACCCACGAGTGCCGCCTTACCAGTATTGTTTGCATACAGGACACGTGAGTGGCCCCAGGAGGGCACCGGGGTACCTATTGGATATTATATTGTGGAGTGCCGGCATCAGCAGCATATATATATATATATATATATATATATATATATATTTAGAAACCCACTCAAGAAAATGCTGCGTTTGCCCCTGGGCCCTGGCTTGCCCCAGAATGCACATCAGCCTCTGCACAGTGCCACTGCCAGGCTTTCTACCATTACCAGCAGCACACGGTTGCCAGAGGGACAGGCAGAGCTTCGAAAGGTCCTGTATCTCTGGAAAGGACAGCAGCCAGCCAGGTAGTGTACTGTATTAGGGTGGGTACACAACTAAGTGACCTG
The DNA here is from genome assembly GCA_031769625.1 of Taudactylus pleione. NCBI lineage: Eukaryota > Metazoa > Chordata > Amphibia > Anura > Myobatrachidae > Taudactylus > Taudactylus pleione. The sequence continues at coordinate 2,254,752 of JAUIMM010000175.1, forward strand.
TAATCATGCCGATGTTCAGGGCGATTTGCCTTCACCCTGGGCATAGCATGATTGCCGGTACACACTACACAATTTAATGAACGTTGGAACGATCACTTGTTCCGTCCTTCATTAATATGTATGGCGACGTATGTGATATCGTGTGATTAGCTGTGCAGCACAGCCAATGACATGATATCACATGCGACTGCATGAGCGTGCAATTCGGGCAAACACACTGCACGATATTTCCGATTTGCCGTTTTCCGATTTGGCCTAATCGGGCCGATATCGTGCAAGTGCGTAGCCGGCCTTATTCTGAAATTACTCCGTAATCGCTCAGCCCATAATTAATAACTATTCAGTTTTAAATCAGATTGTACAATATAAAAACTACATAAATCAATCTATAGTACTACTATAGATTGATTTATGTGGTTTTTATGTTGTGCAATCTGATTTAAAATTGATTAGTTAATAATTTTATTGGTAGACTGCATACGCACCGTGATTGCACTACACACACGCCAAGGTATAGTGCTATGGATTATTTGAGGGAGGGGACACCAAACTGGTATTTTGCATAGGGCCCCATGAGATCTAAATCCGACTCTGATTAAGTGTAGGGCATAGAGGGGTCAGTAATGTAGTGCAGGGTAGTGCATTCTGTCAATGGTGAAAATGGTCAATGGTCATCCACAAGTCCCACGTCTTAGCTTCACTTTCTCCGGCTGCTTCTGCAAAATCCTGATGAGGGGAATGACGTGACTCAAGCTGGCAGTGTCTGAACTGACTTCATGTGTGGCAAGTTCGAAGGGCTGGAGAACCTTGCACAACACGGAAATCATTCTCCACTGCGCTTGAGTCAGGTGCATACCCCCTCCTTTGCCTATGTCATAGGTGGATGTATAGGCTTGAACGGCCTTTTGGTGCTCCTCCATCCTCTGAAGCATATAGAGGGTTGAGTTGCACCGCGTCACAACCTCTTGCTTCAGGTGATGGCGGGACAGGTTCTAGAGTGTTTGGTGGAACTCTAGTCTTCGGCACGCAGTCGCTGAATGGCGAAAGTGGGCAGAAATTTTTCAGGCCACCCAAAGCGTCTCCTGCACGCCCCTGTCACTTTTCAGAAAATTCTGCACCACCAAGTTTATTGTGTGAGCAAAACATGGGACGTGCTGGAATTTGCCCAGATGTAATGCCCGCACAATATTGGTGGCGTTGTCAGATATCACAAATCCCCAGGAGAGTCTAAGTGGGGTAAGCCTCTATCAATTGTCTAAATCCCACTGCACTAATGGCGGATACCGGACGCACGTCTAACACCAACATAGCAGTCAAGGCCTCAGTTATACGTTTTGCATCAGGATGACTGCTGTCGTACTTCATCCTCCTCGCTAAGGACTGTTGGAGGGTCAATTGTTTAGTAAAAGTAGTGGTGTTCCTACTTCCTCTCTGGGATGATGGACGACTCCCAGCAGCAACAGCAGCAGCGGCAGCAGTAGGCGCAGCAATGCAGGATCCTTCGGAGGAATCCCAGATAGGAGAGTCAGTCATGCCAAAGTTTCTGAACTTGACAGGAGCTTTTTATGAACGCGCTGCAGGTGACGTATAAGGGAGGATGTTCCTAGGTGGTTAACGTCCCTACCCCTACTTATTTCACCTTTACATATGGTACAATTGTCTCCCCCGGAGCCTGATTTAAACAAACCACATCACCATCAGAATCCTCCTCACCAACTTCCTCCTCAGCGCCAGCTACACCACTATCCTCATCCTGTTGTACTTCAACAGTGACATCTTTAATTTGCATATCAGCAAGTGGACTGTGGGTGCTCCTTTCAGCACTTGCAGAGGGCGTGCAAATGGTGGAAAGAGCCACCTCTTCCCGTCCAGTGCTGGGAAGGTCAGGCATCGCAACTGCCACCACACTTGGACTCTCCTTGGGGATTTGTGATATCTTCTTAGAACGCACAGTTCTTCGCTGTGATTTTGCCAGCTTAACTCGTTTGATTTTTTTAGCGGGATGAGGGCTTCCATTGTCATGTGAAGCTGAACCACTAGTCATGAACATAGGGATAGACCTTAGCCGTTCCTTGCCACTCCGTGTCGTAAATGGCATATTGGAAAGTTTACGTTTTTCCTCAGATGATTTAAATGCTTTTTTCAAGGTCATTTTCCTGAACTTTGTCATTTGGGATTGTATATGCCCTCTACTTTGACATTGGGCATCGGCCTTGGCAGACGACGTTGATGGCATGTTATCGTCTATGTCATGACTAGTGGCAGCAGTTTCAGCACTAGGAGGAAGTGTTTCTTGATCTTTCCCTATTTTAATTTTATCGGAGAAAGTTTGGTCCACCATTTATGTTATATTGACATATACGTGCGGCTAAGGCACACACAAACATAGAAAATTATTTTTTATTTTTGTTGGAGACTAGTGCACTTTGTGGTTTACACCACCCTTTAAGAAATGAGCCAGCCAGCTCTTTACTTATGGGTCACAGGCGCACGCTTGGCGCTGCTCCTTTGTTGATGCACGTGCAGCTACAGTGCACACAATTCACAAAGACAGAAAAAAAAGAAGATTTTTTTATTTTTTGTGGAGCGCACTTTGAGGGTTACACCACCCTTTAACAGACAGACGCACGCTTGGCGCTGCTGCTTTGAGGATGCACGTACAGTGTAGACAATTCACAAACACAGAAGAAAATATTTTATTTTTGTTGGAGTGCACTTTGGGGGTTACAGCACCCTTTAACGGACGAGCCAACTGGCAGTTTACTTATGACACAGGCGTACGCTTGGCGCTGCTCATTTGTTGATGCACGTGCAGCCACAGTGCACACAATTCACAAACACAAAAAATATTTTTTCATTTTGTTTGGAGTACACTTTGGGGGTTACGGCACCCTTTAATGGACAAGCCAACCAGCCCTTTACTTATGGGACACAGGTGCACGCTTGGCGCTGCTCATTTGTTGATGCACGTGCAGCCACAGTGCACACAATTCACAATCACAGAAAATAATTTTTTATTTTGATTGGAGTGCACTTTGGGGATTACAGCACCCTTTAGCGGTCAAGCCAGCCGGCCCTTTATGTATGACACAGGCGCACGCTTGGCGCTACTTTGTTGATGCACATGCGGCTACTGCGCACACAATTCACAAACACAAAAAATATATATTTTTATTTTTTTTGGAGTGCACTTTGGGTATTACAGCACCCTTTAACGGACAAGCCAGCCGGCCCTTTATTTATGACACAGGCGCACGCTTGGCACTACTGTGTAGGGTATAGAGGGGTCAGTGATGTAGTGTAGGGTATAGAGGGGTCAGTGATGTAGTGTAGGAAACAGAGGGGTCAGTAATGTAGTGTAGGGTATAGAGGGGTCAGTGATGTAGTGTAGCGTATGGATTGGTCAGTGATGTAGTGTAGGGTATAGAGGGGTCAGTGATGTAGTGTAGGGTATAGAGGGGTCAGTAATGTAGTGTAGGGTATAGTGGGGTCAGTAATGTAGTGTAGGGAATAGAGGAGTCAGTGATGGAGTGTAGGGTATAGAGGGGTCAGTAATGTAGTGTAGGGTATAGAGGGGTCAGTAATGTAGTGTAGAGTATAGAGGTGTCAGTGATGTAGTGTAGGGTATAGAGTGGTCTGTGATGTAGTGTAGGGTATAGAGGGGTCAGTGATGTAGTGTAGAGTATAGAGGGGTCAGTGATGTAGTGTAGGGTATAGATGGGTCAGTGATGTAGTGTAGGGTATAGAGGGGTCAGTGATGTAGTGTAGGGTATGGAGTGGTCAGTGATGTGATGTAGTGTAGGGTATAGAGGGGTCAGTGATGTAGTGTAGGGTATAGATGGGTCAGTGATGTGATGTAGTGTAGGGTATAGAGGGGTCAGTGATGTAGTGTAGGATATAGAGGGGTCAGTGATGTAGTGTAGGGTATAGAGGGGTCAGTGATGTAGTGTAGGCTAAAGAGTGGTCAGTGATGTAGTGTAGGGTATAGAGGGGTCAGTGATGTAGTGTAGGGTATAGAGGGGTCAGTGATGTAGTGTAGGGTATAGAGTGGTCAGTGATGTAGTGTAGGGTATAGAGGGGTCAGTGATGTAGTGTAGGGTATAGATGGGTCAGTGATGTGATGTAGTGTAGGGTATAGAGGGGTCAGTGATGTAGTGTAGGGTATAGAGGGGTCAGTGATGTAGTGTAGGGTATAGAGGGGGTCAGTGATGTAGTGTAGGGTAAAGAGTGGTCAGTGATGTAGTGTAGGGTATAGAGGGGTCAGTGATGTAGTGTAGGGTATAGAGGGGTCAGTGATATAGTGTAGGGTATAGAGTGGTCAGTGATGTAGTGTAGGGTATAGAGTGGTCAGTGATGTAGTGTAGGGTATAGAGGGGTCAGTGATGTAGTGTAGGGTATAGAGGGGTCAGTGATGTAGTGTAGGGTATAGAGTGGTCAGTGATGTAGTGTAGGGTATAGAGTGGTCAGTGATGTAGTGTAGGGTATAGAGGGGTCAGTGATGTAGTGTAGGGTATAGAGTGGTTAGTAATGTAGTGTAGGGTATAGTGGGGTCAGTAATGTAGTGTAGGGTATAGAGGGGTCAGTGATGTAGTGTAGGGTATAGAGTGGTTAGTAATGTAGTGTAGGGTATAGTGGAGTCAATCAAAATACTCAAGTTCTTAGAACACTATTAATGAGTTAAGATACAAAATGCAAGAAAATGTATGCAATCTGGATAAAAATAAAGCAAAGGTTAGAGCTTAGATACGAGTGAACTGAGCCACATGCCTTGCACCACATATCATTATGGGCCATACTTGCCTACTTTTGAAAAAAACATTTCAGGGAGACTGTAAAAGCAGCACCTATGAGCGTGGTGGTAAAGTGGGCATGTCTTGCTATATCTGAGAGGCATGTCATAAACCTGACTTACATCCATAGGTAAACGAGCCCCAAAGCAGATAGAAAGATCTACTTGTTGATGAAAACACACTGATACTTTTCAGGAAATACATGTAACCATAGGGATCATTGGGCCTGATTCATTACCGATCACAACTGCGAATAATGCACGCAGATGGCCAATTGTTGTGCACTGTGCATGCATATATATCGCAGTGTGCGCATGCGAAGGCTCCACTGCGATCGGGAATGTGATCACAGCGACTACGCAGACCCATCACAGAGTGATTGACACGAGGTGAGTGTTTGAAAAGTGGTGACGGGGAGGGGGGGTCAGCGAAACGCAGGTGTGTTAGTACGTTTTAACGCCGTTACAGGGGAGTGCATAAATTCACCACTGCGATGCCATACGCAGCTTGGGCTTTCACTGCGTGCGATGAGGTTATCAAATCCTGAGTAAGGTTAGACCTTGCGCAAGTGTGCATGAGGCTCCGGTGGTATTTGATGTTACCAATGTTTTCGCAGACTTGCCAGGTATTACGGATGTGTGCATGGGGAAGTGGGTGTCCTTATGTTGTGCTGTGATGGCAAAGCAATCTCGGACATTAGCATATTTTCGCAGTGGGACTGCGTGTGCGTAATCTAAGCTGCAATCGCAGTTGCGATCTGTAATTAATCAGGCCCATTTTGCCTTATAACCAATGCAGTGAAATTATACTAAAGATTCCATTTGAATGTATAACAGCTTCATAATGGGGGTAAGGTGCAATCAGGGAGATTGATAGACTTTTCAGGGAGACAGGGAGATTGCTACTATTTCAGGGAGTCTCCCTTACAATGTGTGAGAGTTGGCAAGTATGTTATGGTTACACTAAGATATCTTCCTTTTCTGTATTGGAGGAAGGGCACCAAAATAAATTTTTGTCGTGGGCCCCACTAGGTCTAGTACTGGCCCTGACTACTACATGGACAAGGGAACCAAGCAAATCAAGGAGTAGGTAAGTATGAAGTGTGAGTGTGTTTAATAAAGGGTTAAAACATTCGGTGTCCGTGTTGTGTAATTTTTTTAACTATTTTCTTTACAGTGGGAGAACAGGTGCCAGCGGGCACAGAATGTCTGGGCATGCTGGCACTTGTAGTTCCACAAGTTCCAGCATGCCAGACAGGGATGCTGGGACTTGTAGTCCAACTGTAAAGAACAATAGTAAATCTTTCTTTTACACCATTATCCCCACATCTACCACCACCGGATGTGCTGTAAAGAGTCCAAGAGCCATGGGTTTCGACCCACGGCTGATTGATCCTCTGGAGCGGGTCCCCTATTTGCAATGAATTCCAGCCCTGTGCTGGCTAGTTTGGGGTTGGTTAATGTGATGGCAGGGAAACTCCATACTGTGTGTCTTCCTGTCATAGCATTATTTACCACCCTGGCTGGTTATAGGAAAATACCTCACACCAATTTTTCTCCCTATAGTCCTGTACCAGCCCAGGCTGAGAGGTATGGGGGCTGGTTATTGTGTTGGGGGTGGGGCCCCACTCTGTTTTTTTTCTTATTAACCCTGTATTCTTTTTTTTTTTTTTTTTTTAAACATAGCTAATCCTGCATAGATCATACTGATCTGTGCAGTGCTTTCAGCCCGCCCACAAAAACGAAGCTGTGCTTCAGGGACTAATAGGAATTAAAATATAATTGACAGAGCAGAGCTTATAAATGCAATCCAAAATGCGCAAGTTCTGACATTCCCGGGATGACGTTTTGCCTAGATTTGAGACCCTGATTTGGCTGGGAGAACCGAGGCATGCCTCGGTTCGATTAAAAAACCCCAAGTTCAGGTGTGTTCGGATTCCAGGAAAACCGAACTGCTCATCTCTAATTTCAATACATTGGAAATTATTGAACAAATGAAGTCATAAAGAACGCAGTAACACAAAGTGAATTGTCAAAATCCAAAATCAAGCCGTTCGGATCACTTACTTAACTCAGAAGGTAGGCAACACCAAATGGTTGTGAGGGTTCTCCGGGAGACTTGCCTACTTTTCTGGGCATCTGGGAATGCCACCTGAGATTAAGAAGACTCGAAGACGTTCCGGGAGAGATGGCAAGTATGATCTAACCTAAAACACACAACGGGGTCCCCCTGCATAATGCTTACAAGCCCCACACTGGTCAGCTGAGGCCTGGGAAACCCCTCACCTCTAAAGAAAATATATATATATAACAAAAAAAGGTACACACATCAGTCTAAATGTACTAAGTGGCGGGTTTGGTGTCATTTAGAACCCGCCAGAAACCGCCATCAATTGACGGTGGCTTCAATATCAAATTTACAACATTTACTAAAGGGCAGTTTTCATGTCTGAATTAAAACCCATCTCAATCTCCAACGATTTCTAAATGACAACTCACCATGTGGTGTTCTATTCCACAGTGGTTTCCATTGAGACCACTAAGGTATAGAAGAAAAACCGGTTATGTTTAAAACTATACAAATAGTTAAAAAATTTAAGAAAATATTAGAAAATAGGAGATTAAACAACGTGGGGGTTCCCCCTATTTTCCAATAACCAGCACCGGGCTAAACCAGCCTGTGGGGATAACGCTATAGCAGGGAGTTACACAGCGTTGGGTCCCCCTGCCATACCGTTAACCAAACCCCAAACTAGGCCGCCTGTAAAGAATGATATCAACTGTTTCATTACCAATATTACCAGGGGATGCGGTTAAGATGCCGGCGGACGGGATGCCGGACGTCGGCATACTGACGACAAAATCCCGATGCCCGTCAGGAACCCGACACCGCCATCCCAAAGGGACCGTGATACCGGTGTTGGGATCCCGAACGCCGGCATCCTGAAAGTAAGTATACTAGCATTAGCCTGGGGAAGGGGGTTAGGATTAGAGACCTCCCGGGGTGGGTTAGGCTGCGGGGAGGGGGGGTTAGAGTTAGGCACCACTGGGGGGATGTTAGGGTCAGGCACCACAGGAGTGAGGTTAGGTTCACGCACCACCGTTGGATGGTTAGGGGGGGATAGGGGGAGGGTTAGGGTACTTACCATCCCCTGTAGAGATATTGAAGATTAGGATGCCGCTGTCGGTCTTCTGACCGCTGGCATCCCATTCAGCAGTATATCATACCGATCCAATTACCAGACAGGCTCAGAGGTTCAGGGCTGGATATTGATATGACAGGGAGGGAATTATATGCAATTCAAAACACCCAAAATTTAGAATTTTGAAAATGATGACGTTTTCCTTCGGTTTAAGAGCTAAATTTGCCGACAAGAGCATAGCCATGCCTCGGTTCAACATGGAACCTCAAAATTCAGTTCTGTCAGATTTCTCAGTAACCGAACTGCTCATCTCTACTTTAAATTGATATAAAACATCTGCTGTTTTATTTAGGATTTAGTGCACTGTTCCAATCACTATAATAACAAAAATAAATTAGCTACAGACCAATAATTATGTATAATCATGTCAGTATTATCACATTGTTAAAAAATAATTGAAATAGACAGTTTTTGGTTTGTATATAAAATAATGTAAAATATTGTACATCACGAGCAAAAAAATGCATTGCGATGCCACTTAGGAGCTGATGAAGTTTGGCAGCCTAATGCAGGCACAATTTTGATATATGCTTTTTGTCAACAGAATTAATGTATCTTTCTTCACACAGTCCAATACAACCAATCATTGCAATTATTACACTTTTAACTTCATAGAAATTCAGCTTGCTCTTCCGTCTTAGGTCCCAGGTGTCAACAGCTCTGTGTGCTACTCATTTGTCATCTGCAACAAATCTAGGACAGTGGGATGTGAGTAGTATCATAGCATAGTGCAGCAGCGCAGCTATACTGATATATTGTACTGTAGGGAAGATGTAACAAGCATTGGAGAGAGATAAAGTGGAAAAGTTGCCCAAAACAACCGATCAACTTCTAACTGATATTTATTAAGCACAGCTGATTGGCTGGAGCACCATTATCATACACAATGAGTTTTATATATCGTTGTGGAAATAAAATTCATTGATAAATGAGGCTCCAAGCGGCATCTGAAGATGACACTTGTTCTCGCAGGCAAACTCCAAAAACTTTCAGCTTTCGGGGTTGGCGGAATGTCAGGTGGTCCTATAGGACCCCTGATGATGAATGGCCCGGTTACTTAAATATGTGGAAACTAGTGATTTCGCATGGTTAACGGGCTCTTTAACTGTTGATGAATAGGACCCTTAGGGCTCTATTTATTAACATTATTTTTACTAAAATAATGTGAATAAGGGTGTTTTCACACCCTTTTCACATTATTTTAGTATCACCTACAGTTACTAAAGCGCAATTGGAGTAGAATTCGTAATATTCTACTCCAACCCCTAAGTATCACTTACTTTTAGTAAGCAGATCGCATTTCCCATAATTGTAATGGGAAATGTGATCTGACCAAAGTTACTAAAAATAAAATGTGAAAAAATACCGGGGAAAGCCCTGTGATAATATCGCCACCTGGAGGTAGCGTTATCCAGGGTCTCCACCAGTTACTGGGCTCCTGCCCTGCTCTAATGGGTAGAGCAGAGCCAGGAGCTGGCCCCAGTGATCAGCTGTGTGGTCTAAACAGACCACACGCTGATTCACTGTAAAACAAAAAACAAACTTACCTGAGTCCAGGGACCGGAGTTCGGGGCTCCGGTGATGTCCTCCCTCTAGTCAGCTGGTCTCCCAGCCTGCACTGGTGCCCGGTCATCACCTGACCGAGTCCCAGTGCAGTATGGGATGTCAGCTGACCGAAGCGACAGAGGACATCACCGGAGGCCTGATAACTGCAGGTAAGTGTAATTAAGGGAGGTGGTCGCGGGGGTTCCGCGACCGCGGGGGGCGAGGCTTAGCAACGGGGTAAGGCTTGGCAACAGGTGGGGTAGCAGCGGCGGCCGGTCGGCGCATGCGCGGGGCACTTGTCACGGTATTTTTTGCGAAAATACCGTGATAAGGCTCCGGAGGGGATTCGCAGGGACAGAGCTTTATCGCAAGCTCTGTCCCTCGAAGGGATTTGTAGAAAATCCCTGTGATATTGCCTGAATTCGCAATGCGAATTCAGTAGAAAATATCACACTACAATCTGCATTACAAATGTGGATTGTAGTAAATAGAGCCCTTAATCTCATACAAGCCACATAAAAAAACATAAATTTATAGTAGCAAATTATTAGTCGGCAATAAAACAACCAAAAGTGTTTGCTTACAATATAGTATCTCATGTGCTTTGTACGACAAATATTATTTGGTAGTAAATAAATTACTGGTATTTGTACAGTTTATTTTATAACTAATTATGAGCTGTCATAACGGTATACAGGCACATTATTTACATTCAGAATGTCAACACTGTAATGTCAAATGATTCAGAATGTCAATATGTTCATAATGCCAAAATGCAACATGTTGACTTTTAATACACGGACAAAATGTTGACATGTTCTACATTATGGACATATGAGCATTAGGGTAAGGCTGTGGTAAGGGTGAGGAAGTGGTTAGAGTTAAGGATATGGTTAGGTTACGGTTACGGAAAACAGTACCGTCGACATTCTCACCTTCGACACACACATGATGTCAAATTGTTGACATTATGTCAGTGTTGACATTGTAAATGTCAACATGTCAAATGTCAACATTGACACCTTGTCAATATTCTGAATGTCGACATCCTGAATCTCGAACTTGTATACCACACTCATCATAACACATAGCAGTGAGAGGGTTTCAGCATGCTTTGTAAACCAAAATGTATCAGGACAATCTAAGAATTGGTAGTTTCACAATATTTAGTTGCCTATATAAATAACATAAAGATGGGATTACTGATGTTTATAATACAGCTAAAATATTTCCTGGCTTAGATTTGATAAATGATTAATTCTGTGCTCAGGGGTGTAGCTAGATCTATGGGGGCCCTATAGCAAAGTTTCCAACATCTGATCTGGTGGTGATACCAGGGCTGAAACTAGAAGCTTGGTCACCCAGTGCAAGGCAGTAATTTAGCCCCCCCCCCGTGTCTCTGATGCGCAGCCCCGCCCCCTCATGAGCATATCAAGTCTGCGAGCCTGCTCGTAAACTGGCAGCAGACTGTCAGTGATTGACATTCTGCTGTTGTTTGGGGGCTGGGAAGGGGGTGGAGACAGCCTCCGTTACCCGAAACAGAGGCGTGTCACCGTCGTTGGGGGGTAGGGAAGAGGCCAGGATCTCCATCGGCAGATGGAGATTTCCTGGGATCTTCCTCTAAACTGCAGCGGCCAGCTGCGTGACGCCATGGGTCCCCGCAGCCGGCTGATGTTACGCAGTTTATCCAATGCTGCGTTGGACAACGCAGCTTGGATAAGTAATGCACAGGGGGCGTAATGCCTCCTGCTGCACTGCCATATCTGCCAGGTTCGCATTAAAAGCTGCCTGTGTGCATACATCATATCTATAGCTTGCGTGCATACATCATATATCTATAGCCTGCGTGCATACATCATATCTATAGCCTGCGTGCATGCATCATATATATATAGCCTGCGCGCATACATCATATCTATAGCTTGCGTGCATACATCATATCTATAGCCTGCTTGTATACATCATATATCTATAGCCTGTGTGCATACAACATATCTATAGCCTGCGTGCATACATCATATATCTATAGCCTGCGTGCATACATCATATCTATAGCCTGCGTGCATTCATCATATATCTATAGCCTGCGTGCATACATCACATCTATAGCCTGCGGGCAGCTTTGCAATTGCGATCCTTACTGAATCAGGCCTCATGTCTCTGTTCTCGTCATGCTGGGGGCTTGTGGGGCAGCCGCCATCACAATGCGGATGACGGGCACATGCGCGACTGTGGCCTGCAGGTGGTACAGTGGTACAATGTCCAAAAAGTCAGACTGTCCCGCTGAAATGGGGACAGAAGGTATGTATAAATAATACATATTCACAAACACACACATAAATAAAAAGATTTAATTTACTATTTGCATTAGCAGGCAGAGCTGGGCTGGGCTGGGCTGGGCTGTGATGTGATCTGCATGGCTGGGATGGTGTGGCAGGCAGGGGCCAGAGAGGCTCTTCACTGGCTACCATGGTGGTCTTCGTGCCGGGGACTTCAAAGTCCCGACCGCCTCTTGGCAAACCAGGAACTCCCGAAAAGGGGCATGACCATGATCCGCAAAGCCACGCCCATTATGTGTGCCGATCTTGTGACGCCAGTGCTATTATGAGTCAGTCTGACTCATTATAGTACCTGGCTTGCCACTGTCTGTTAGCCCCTTCACCCCCTCAAATCTGTCACCCGGTGCACATGCACCCCTAGCCCCCCCTAATTGCGGCCCTGGTGTTACCTTACTACTATCTGGGTCTCTGCTGGCCACCTGCAGCAACCCTGTGACCTGTGGTCACTTATCTGTAAATGTGGGTGGCATTTCACTGCTGGCAGTTCCTGCTGTTCTCCATCTCGGACTCTATCACATGATCCATTTTGTCTAACCTGCCCTCAGCACTCTGGATCACCCCTCTCCCCTGGCCTATCAGCACTCAGGAAGCCCTATTTAAACCAGGAACTGCTGACAGAACATTGCCAGCACATATTAGTCCCCTGTCTCCTGTTTCATTATCTGCTCCAGTATTGCTTCACAGCATTCTGCTTCAATGTTATCGTGAAAACCTGCTACAGTGTTTGCTTTACAGCATTTTTCTCCAATATAACCTGCTTCACTTGTGCTCCTGGCACCCAGTTCTAGTATAATTGCAGTCTGCTCTAAGATATCCTACTCACTGCTACAGCCACAGGCTATCCTGCTAGCCTGCACCTGTTCTCTATACCTGTTTTGTAATCACTCTGCAGTATCAGTCATCTGCTACTTATAGGGGTAAATTTACTAAAGTGAGAATTTTTAGAAGTGAGTTTTAGAAGAGATGTTGCCCATAGCCAGGGCCGGATTAATAATAGGGCTGATGGAGATACAGCTCCAGGCCCACCACCAGAATAGGCCCACAGCAGCGTCTGCTGTGTGGGCCATTACAGACAGGAAAAAAAAAATTCCTGCTTCATTAACCTGCCAGTCCAAGGCCACGCCCCCTCAACTCCGGCTGCAACCACCCTGCTCCCTCTGCCTTGCTGCTGCGCCGGGATGATCAAAACTGGCAGTATAGACAGTGGTGCAATGGAAGGCTTAATTAGCCTTATACCGCTAATGCACAGTGACTCGGCACCGCCTCTGCGCCGCATGACCTCACTGCCTGTGACGTCACTAAGATGCTGCCCACCACCACCGTGCCCAGAAGTATCCTGGGCCAGGTCCAGCAGCACAGCCACAGGCTCAGCAGACATAGCGGCGCTATGAAGGCGGCCTGGCAGCGACAGGGTGTCTGATCCTCCTGAGGTGAGGTGTCAGCCCTGCCGCCTGGCTGTTTTTTTCCTGATAGTATAAATGTATGGTATGCATAATGCAGGGCAGGCTGTGGTATCAGAGTTTAATATATATATATATATATATATATATTATACTCTATTCATAATATATACACATATATCTATACTATATATATATATATATATATATATATATATATATACACACAATCGTAGAAACTGGTTGGCACTCAAGAGATTTAGGCAGCAAGCGTTAATAGCACATAAAGAAACACTCGTCCCACTCGTTGTTGCCTAAATCTCTTGAGTGCCAACCAGTTTCTACGATTGTGCATTTTCTCATTGGAGTGGCACCTGGAGTGTTATTGATTGTCTTCGGTGGAGTGCCAGATAGATTTGGACTGTATATATACTATATATATATATATATATATATATATATATATATATATATACAGTATATATATAAATTTATATATATATATTATATATATATAGCGATGCAAAAATTATCCAGCATTCACTGTGAAGAAATCACTAATCCTTGCTACGATGCCCTCCTTACAGGGAACGGTGTCCCCACTACACATGTCACACAGAGGCGGCACTCAGAGAACTTTGGATAGATGCAAAAAGATGACGGAAGTTTAATGCAAATACATCAACGTTTCGGGACTACACGTCCCCTCCTCAAGATGCACAATACAGAATAAAAATTCCAATAGACAAACAACAACATTAACAACAAGATTATATAGCTTACCATTCAGAACGCGTGTTGCTCCTCCTGCTGGTCACGCCAGGGACAAGACCGGAACTAGGGCGACAAGACCAGACGGAAATCCCTTACGTGTCAAGCGCCCACGTGGTCTCCACCGGCGCTGCGGCTGACGGAGGAAACACACAGCCCAACAGTTGCTTAACAACCTGCTAAACAAACAGATACAGAGACTGTTAGTCATAGTAAACACAAACACCTGTGGATAAAAATTACAATATCCTACTAGAAGTCATGAAAAAGTGAGCCAAGGAACAATTTATTTACAGCCAAGAAGAAAGATACGGATGCTGTGATCCCATGGAAAAGCCAATATAGCACCTCTAGTGCAGTAATTCATCGAGCCACCAGAGCATTGTGGCCCATTGTTTCCACGGATGGAGAATTACCTTCATTAAAAAGCAAAAGACCTTTAGCTTGTTTTACTAGAGGTAGAAATATTAAGATATTAAGGACATAGTGGTACATACAGATATCTCTAATTTTGAGTCCACCAACAAACATATGTCAACAACCTTTCTTTCCAAAGGACCGGGTTGCTACAAGTGCTCAAATTGCATTACATGTCACCATATGATCACTGGCTCATCTTTCAAGCATCCACACACGGGACGTACCTTTAACATAAAATACACTTTGACGTGTACATCATCTTTTATTATCTACCTCAGTAGCTGCCCTTGCAGCTTGAGCTATGTAGGTAAGACAACCAGAACCATGAGGGAACGAATGGCCCTACATCGTTCCGCCATTAAGGCTGCGCTCTCAGGGAAACCTTCGGACCAACAGGTTGCCAGGCATTTTGCCGAAAGGAATCATTCTTTGACTTCCCTTAGACACATGGTTATTGATCATGTACCCAAAAACAAATGAGGTGGAGACAGAGCATGAAGCCTTCTACAAGTTGAGGCCAAATGGATCTTCACACTTAATACCGTCAGTCCGGCTGGACTTAATGACAAAATCATATGGAGTGTCTTCCATTGGCATACATGCTCTATTCACTATTCCACTGAATTTCCATACTAATCCTCCCTTAATTAGTGTTCTTTTTGTCTGGGGGCAGCACTGAGTGACAGTAATTCCACATAGGCCATAGCAATTTAGTATACCTAATTTTTAATATTTAATATATATTTCCGCCTTGTGACATGATTGACCTTTTTGTCTATATCAGCGCATAGTCTTCTTGCAGTATGTATCTAGTATCTTTATTTATTTGTGCAGCTTTAGATACATTGGTGGCTAGTATATCAACCCACAGTCCTGATTTTTGCATCATTATTGATATTCACATTGCGATTGGATACTTTGCTACATGTATATTAATGCATCCCACTTCTTTCTCAGCCTTCTTCTTTAATTTTGTCTTGCTTTTTCAGAGTGGGACGGCCAGCCGCGTCTTGCTGCTGGCATCCCAGTTGCCTTGACAAAGGGAGACACGCAGCGGCTTGACGTCATCATTGCGGGACTCCGGCAACGTCACAGGGAGACCCGGGCGGCATCCTGCGCACTTTCTCCTTCCCGCCTTGCAGTCTTTACTTGTTCTACTCTCTTTACCTTGACAAAGGGACATGGGAGTCCCGAAACTTTGATGGTGTGATGTAAGGTGTCACTTTAAAAAAACTTTGTACAGAGTCTCCTAGTGCTGCTGACTGACTGCATTTATTTACATTGTACAGAGGACACAGGAGCATTTGCCATTAAGTATAGTAGAGTGCTGGTCCAATGTGACTATTATATATATATATATATACATATATACACGGCAATGCTGCGGCACTCACGGGTCTTTGTAATGCAAGAATGACTCCAACACAGGGACGTTCGTTCAACATTTCAGTCTTTGCGACTTTTATCAAGAACTAGGAGTTCTTGATAAAAGTCGCAAAGACTAAAACGTTGAACGAACGTCCCTGTGATGGAGTCATTCTTGCATTACAAAGACCCGTGAGTGCCGCAGCATTGCCCTGTATATACCAAGTAGTTCATACTTCTGATGGCACCTGGGCAGGTTTAAGATGTGTGTGGAGTGCTTGCCATTTTTTTGTTTTATATATATATATATATATATATATGAAGTAGAAGAGTTGGCACTCAAAAATCGCTGTAAGCAGGGGGGTGCTTAGTCCAAAACAAGTTGCAATGATGAACACTCTGTCACTAAGCAAGCTAATAACCTGCAGAGTAAACAAAAAACCCAGCACTTACGTTTAGATGAATCCACAGGTTTAATCACAGGGCATGACAAAAACACACCACATCAGCTATCAGTGGCCCGACGATCGTTTCAACTGTAATCCAATTTTCCTCAGGGGCTAACTCATACTGAACCCTGGAGCTCTAATATACCCAGAAAGGGCGCCTAAATCAGCAAATCCCAGATCGCACTGTGACACCTTGGCCACGCCCCTCAGCGTTTATTGGCTACAAGGCATCAGGTGGGTAGGCGGGCTTATGGAGGTAAACAAACCACCTCCGTTTGTTAATCATGTATGGCTATCAGTATGAGTACTGTAGCATGAGCTGTGGACTGAGCGGTTTGTGACAACATTAAAACAAAACACATACACTTACATATAAGACTGTAGGGCAACAGGTGAATCATCGCTGATAAAACGGGGGGGGGGGTTTGGTACCGCACAGAACCAAACCATGTGTTATTACGACATTAATTTACAACCAACCATATTTCATTTTGAATTTAGAGATTGTGACATAACATGTTGTTGGTGGTGCTCCCAAAGCCCAAAATATAACATGTACAAAAACAAAGAGCCAAGAAGGGCTAGTTGTTGGGGCACTCTTAAATCAAATTTAATAAAATTTTACCTTTATTAGTAATTATTAAAAAGCTGCAGATCTCCTCATTTTAATAGTATAAATGGATACAGCGAAATAAACATTCAAATAATTCTGGGTAATCATGCTCCTATAAATTCTAGATTATTTATTCATATCATACAGGAGTTTTGTACCCGTGGTGATCCTGAAATCAACATAAACCAAATCAAATGTAATCACTTATGTCCCTGCTATTATACACTTAGTCCCGTTCTGCTCCTAAATATTACCTACAACACCCAATATTCCCTGGTGGTCTCCCATCCAAGTACTAATCAGGCCCAATACTGTATAGCTTCCAAGATCAGATGAGATTGGGCATATTCAGTAAGGTATGGTTGTAGGACTATATAACCAGGAGATTGCGAGTCCTGGTGTAATATAGTTAAGGGCATTATGTAGGACTAACTCAGTATGAGAAGTCCGCTTTGATTAAATAATGGACATAAATTCCAAACAAAGTAATGCACCAGCATACTTTGATTAATGAATAAATTGGTTATGCTACCTTCCAAAGTATGTATATCATATTCATATAGCCATATAAACAGATAATCTAAATGCAGGTATAAGTAATGTCAGTCTAATAGTGCCTGGGGATAATCATATTACATGTAAACGACATTTATATAGTATTCATATGATTGTACATGGGTATGCAAATCCCATATGTTTCGGTAGGGATGGTGCTAATTTATATTCCCCTAGAGCACGTAGCAGACACCATACATTTTAATCAAACAATACATAGCATAATTTGTATTATTTACATGAAATACGGATGTACATTGAATAAGTTATCAAATGGTCACAACACACAGGGTGGTAATAAAAAAAAAAAAAGAAAGCGAAATGTATTGCTAGTGTCCGTTCCCCTAAGTCACCGGGGCAGAGACGGAGCGCCAATCAAGTCCTCATATAGGGATTGTACTAATCTGTATTCGCCTGGAACATTTAATAGATAGCATACATTGTTGCCAAGTAATATAGTTATACACAGTGTGTTTTGCTATATTTACAATGGATACAGGTGTGTCTCAAAATCATCACACAGTGATAGTAAAAAAGAGCCAAATAGGTTATTCAAATCTATTCCCCTGAATGATGGGGGAAAGAAAGCTGGACATAAATCAAGTCTTCATGTGTGCAATGAAAAAATAACCATGTAAAATAACATCAAATCTACCCCAACTAAAAACTGGGGAGTTTACAGCAGTACATCCACTGTGCTGCCACAATAGTCAGATCATAAATGAGTCTGTGTAATCAGATGCCTGCAAAAAAGCATGAGCCATAGGGCAGACAGGTCTGCAAATTATACTATAAGAGATCAGAGTGCTGTATCTCCTGTTCATGCGGAGAGTAATAGGCTGAACTGACACAGCGGCCAGACAGCAAGTGTACATACATATCAGGGTCACCATGCGGGGGTCTGGTCCGTGCACTGACCGGACCTCCTATGCTGCGGAAGGATGGCCGTTTCGCCTGGTTGGTGGCTTGATCATCTCTCCATTTAATCCATCTGGACTAGTAAGTCTTTCAAGTTGGGGCCACATCTATAGGCAAACCTCGGTACCCCATCAATTTGTGTACACAAAATAGGATCACTTTTCAGTAAATGCCAGTGTTCTAGTACCTTCTTCCGTATAAAGCTGGACGCAGTAGTGTATGTGCTGCAGAAGTTGAACACATTCAACCCTTTGTCAGGGTAAGTTTCTTTCTGTCCAAATAGATCTTCCCTCCTGAGTTTTTCTACTTTGGCCAGTGCTTCATCAATATCGTCCTTGGAATATCCTCTTTCAAGGAAGCGTTGTCCCATATCCATCAAAGCTATAGAGGTGACAACTGGCTCTGAGTTAATCCTTACTACTCTTAACAGTTGTGAGTAAGGTAACCCTCTCTTGAGAGGTGCTGGATAAAAGCTAGTTGCATGTAGCAACGTATTCTTGTCAGAGTCCTTGCGATAGATTCTGGTAGATACCCTATTCTTATTCAGCGAGACTGACACATCTAAAAAATTTATGTGCTCTCTGCTAAATGTGAGACTGAGGCATATTGTGCCAGGAATTTAATCAAGGTAATTGATGAATTGTAACAATTTTTCTTCGCCCCCCCTGCCAAATCAAAAACAGGTCATCAATGTACCTTACATAGAAAAGTACATCCTTCCAGGAATCCGAGCAACCATACAAGCATGTGTGTTCATAGGCTGACATGAAAATGTTAGCATAGGAAGGGCCATATTCGACCCCATTGCTGTGCCTTGTTTTTTATATACTACATATACTGTGCTGGTATCACACGAGTTGCCTTGGGGGCATTGCTATATGTCACACAATGGCCAGTGTGACCAGTTTTACAATACCGTGTGCCACGCACTATGTGCATATGGCATGGTGTGATGTTGTTTCACAAGTATGTTTCGTGGAGTTATTTCTTGTGCATTCTATAATGTACATGTTCTCTGTGTGAAGTACAGGTATGGTCTTTGAGGTGGCTATACATCTTGGCAGATGTGATCTGGACTGTATAACAGGCTGTATATTTATGTAGATGTGTTGGCAATTAACAGTGAAGTTACTGATGCTGAGGTACAGACTGGCCAGTAAATCTACACACTAACGTAGAAGCTGACTATAGCAATCCTTTGCCTGCTGCTTTTACAGTCATACATGTCTAGTATATATATATATATATATATATATATATATATATAGCCATGTGCCAGACATTCTTGTACATATGGCATGATGTTATGGTTCATTTGCTGTTAGGAGCCATCTCTTATAATCCAATGTACATGTACTCTATGCTTCTAAATTCTCCATGTTAATATGGTATCACACAATGACCTTTGAAGTGACTACTCGCAATAGCAGATGTGATTAAGGGTATGTGATGTTTAATGATAGAGCAGTGGAGCTGCTGGTGCTGCGTTACAGACTGGTTGGTTTCTCCAGACTGACACTGCCTAGAGGCTGATATCAGCGATGATTCACCTGTTGCCCTACAGTCTTATATGTAAGTGTATGTGTTTTGTTTTAATGTTGTCACAAACCGTTCAGTCTACAACTCATGCTACAGTACTCATACTGATAGCCATGAATGATTAACAAATGGAGGTGGTTTGTTTACCTCCATAAGCTCGTCTACCCACCTCATTCCTTGTAGCCAATATACGCTGAGGGGCGTGGCCAAGGTGTCACAGCGCGATCTGGGCTTTGCTGACTTAGGCGCCCTTTCTGGGTATATTAGAGCTCCAGGGCTCAGTATGAGTTAGCCCCTGAATAAAACTGGATTACAGTTGAAACGATCATCAGGCCACTGATAGCTGATGTGGTGTATTTTTGTCATGCCCTGTGATTAAACCTGTGGATTCATCTAAATGTGAGTGCTGGGTTTTTTTTGTTTACTCTGCAGGTTATTAGCTTGCTTAGTGACAGAGTGTTTATATATATATACCTAATGGAATGGGTCATGTTGGTGGGTAAAGTATATATATATATATATATATATATATATATATATATATATATATATTGTGATAGAATCACTGGTAAAGTGGTCTGTGGCAGGGACATTTATCCCAGATTCCTGTCCTATGTGTTTAAAATCCCCAGGAGAAAGTCTGCAGTGTAGCAGGCTTGAGTCTCGGCTTTTTGAAAAGCCGGTTTGGGACCTGGGGGTTGTGGGTGAGAGGAGAGGGAGGGCTCCACCCACGGCCACTCCAGGTTTTGGTTCTCTTAGCCTGGTAACAGGCTTGTTAGGGTTTCCACCTGAGAGTGGCCAATATAAGCCTAGTGTGTTGAGGGCTGATTGTCTCACCTGGGAGAGCAGACAGGGAGTTTGCTCAGAGACACTTGAAAACCTAACTGTAAGTGTTGTGCTGTGCTTTTGTTGCTGGTGAGGGCATTAGGCCCTGCCAGGTTCTGGTAGTGAGGGAACTACCTGTGAAGTTAGTGCCCCGGCAGGGCTAGGATTTACGTTTTATGTTTTCTTTGTGTTATTTCTGACATTGCACAATAAAGACTGGTGCCGACCAGCTTGTACTTGCATCCAGTCTGGCGTACTGTTTCCCAGCTGCTGTGTGTGAAATTAAGGAGTCCTCTACCCAGGAGAGGGACCCCCTAACCTAACTGTGTCACAATATGGTGGAGAATGCGGGCAACCACACACACTGAAGTTGCAGTGAGAGGAAAACTTTCCGTTTAAAAATTAAAGGGACAGACACCCAATTTGTGAGTGTGGAAATAACACTGTGTCCTTGAAGTCCCATAGAGGAGGCGTCAGCCAATGCTCAGAGAGGCAAGGTTCAGCTTCCAACCTACACCCCAGAACAAAATGGAGGAAATTATTAAGGCCTTGCTCCAAGCTACAGGAGCTCAGCAGGAGACGAACAA
The DNA here is from genome assembly GCA_031769625.1 of Taudactylus pleione. NCBI lineage: Eukaryota > Metazoa > Chordata > Amphibia > Anura > Myobatrachidae > Taudactylus > Taudactylus pleione. Next base: position 2,276,070 of record JAUIMM010000175.1, read on the forward strand.
ACTTCAGCAGGAGACGAACCAACTTCAGCAGGAATCTACCAGAGCTCAGCAGGAAGCTACCAGAGCTCAGCAGGAGACTAACAGACTTCAACAGGTCGCCATTGAGGAAACCCGCCAGGCCTTAGCGGAAAACAGCCAGGCCATAAGAGAGGTGGTACAGCACCTGGTCGCCCGGCCCAGAGATGTTAATACTGGTCCTCCCACCACCACTCACTCCGTACGAGCCAGTCACTTCCTCCAAAAGATGACTTCGGGCGATGATGTGGAGGCCTGTCTCGCCACATTTAAAAGAACGGCCGAAAGGGAGAGTTGGCCCCAGGAGCAGTGGGCAAGTCTGGTGGCACCTTTTTTGTCTGGGGAGCCACAAAAAGCATATTTCGACTTATGCCTGGCTGATGCCAAGGACTATAAAAATCTAAAACAGGAGATCCTAACTCGCTTGGGAGTCACCACCTTTGTTCGTGCCCAACGGGTCCACCGCTGGGAGTTCCATATGGACAAGCCTCCACGTTCACAGATGCATGACCTTGTCCATCTGTCCTCAAAATGGCTACAGCCTGAGACGCTGATGGGACCACAGATCGTGGAAAGGGTCGTGATGGACCGGTACCTGCGATCATTACCCGCGACTCTACGCAAGTGGGTGAGCCATGCAGACCCTAAGACCACGGACCAGTTGGTCGAGCTAGTGGAGAGGTACGTGGCGGCTGAGGAGCTAAGGAGTATGCCCCACCAAGCCCCGATGGTGCACCGGCGAACTCCCACAGACACTGGTAAGACTGTTCCAGGGGAGAAGGGTGCTGGGCGGTGGGATGTACCTAAGACTGAGGGTGTAGAACCTGGAGACAGGCCTGCCAGGCCACGAAGGTTCTTGCCCCGTAAACGACTAGACATTAATATGATTCAGTGTTTCCGGTGTGGTGACTTCGGCCATATTTCCGCTAATTGTTCACTTACAACTGAACCTATGCAATGTGATACTGCTCATGTCTACCGCAGGGGGTCTTTCTTTGCACAGACAGCCTGTACGGCTGACCGGCAGGCTGAGACTGATAAGCACATGTGTGTACTCACTGTAGATGGCAACCGAGTAGAGGCACTGTTAGACTCTGGTAGCTTGGTGACACTTATAAAAGCTGAGCTGGTGAACCCCTCGAGGCATAAGGGGAAAACTGTTGGTGTGACCTGCATACATGGGGATAATCGATATTATGTTACTGCCGAGGTGAACATCGAGACACCATATGGCTCTGCTATAGTTTCTGTGGGTTTGGTGCCTGGTCTGATGTACGATGCAATATTGGGGAGAGACTTTGCTCACTTCTGGAAATTGTGGGAAAGCTGTTTTGTTCCAGAAGTGAACAACCCCGGTCCACTTGAGAAGGTTGTCGATATAGTGGAGGAGGGAGTTTCTTCTGAGTCAGAGTTATTCCCTTTTCCTACTATGGTTGGCAAACTAGAGAATGCGGAGCGTGACGGTGGCCCGCCAACTGATGTGCCTCCCATTGAGGTGGGAAGTGTTGTTGGGCCAGTGGATCATATGCCTGATTTAGAGGTCAGAAGAGAGGTCTTTGCCGTGGAGCAGTTGAATGACCCTACTTTGGTAAAAGCCAGGGAGAATGTAAAAGTAGTTGATGGTAAACCCATAGACCCTGATAGTCCTTTGTCCTATCCCCACATGGCAATGTGTCAGGATTAGTTATATCAAGTGACTAAGAAGGGGGAAGATGTTGTGGAACAACTAATAGTTCCCAAAGCCTACAGAAGAACAGTGTTGGATCTGGCCCATGGTCGTATAACGGCAGGTCATCTAGGGGTAGAGAAAACCACTGAGCGAATAATGCAGAGGTTTTTCTGGCCCGGGCTTCATAAAGAGGTATCTGACTTTTGCGCATCCTGCCCTGAGTGTCAGTATCATGCTCCCAGACCACGTTTAAGGGACCACTAGTTCCATTGCCTATTATAGAGGTGCCGATAGTGAGAGAGCACCTGAAACAGGCTCAACAGGTACAGCAGAGGGTATACAACCGCAATGCTCGGTTACGCAGCTTTGCTCCTGGGGACAGAGTGTTAGTGTTGGTTCCCACTGTGGAAAATAAACTTTTGGCTAAATGGCAAGGGCCCTTTGAAAACTTAGAAAGAGTGGGACAGGTCAATTACAAAGTTTACCAGCCGGGGAAAAGAAAGCCGGAACAGATATACCATATAAATCTGTTAAAGCCCTGGAAAGATAGAACGGTACTGTCGGCCGTCCGAGCCCCTCCAGTAAGTCCAGGGCCCTTAGTTCCCGAAGTGACAGTGGCAAAAACCCTGTCAGCAATTCAACAACGAGAGGTCAAGGAGTTTCTGGTTAGAAATAGGGTGCTGTTCTCTGACGTACCTGGGAAAACCTCGGTCGTTAAACATGACATCATGACTGACCAAGGGGTTAAAGTTAATCTAAAGCCCTATGGGTTACCAGAAGCACCAAGAGCATCGGTGTCGAAAGAAATTTAAAATATGCTAGAGTTAGGGATTATTGAAGTATCACATAGTGAATGGTCAAGTCCCATTGTGTTGATTCCAAAGCCCGACGGGAGTGTGCGTTTCTGCAATGACTTCCGAAAGTTGAACAGTGTTTCAAAATTCGATGCCTACCCGGTGCCACAGTGGAGAAGGAGGCGTTGGCCATAAAGTGAGCGTTACAAACTTTTACATTTTCGGTGGAACACAGGCCAGGGGGCCTGTTGTTTAAAGCAGACGCGTTGTCACGCGTTCATTGTTTGGGGGTTTCAGTTGTTCCGCCCCATAGGTCGAAACAAAGGGGGGGGATATGTGATAGGATCACTGGTAAAGTGGTCTGTGGCAGGGACATTGTTTTCTTTGTGTTATTTCTGACATTGCACAATAAAGACTGGCGCCGACCAGCTTGTACTTGCATCCAGTCTGGCGTACTGTTTCCCAGCTGCTGTGTGTGAAAGGAAGGAGTCCTCTACCCAGGAGAGGGACCCCCTAACCTAACTGTGTCACAATATATATATATCTCTCAAAGAGCCAGCACATCAAGAGATTAAATGCAAAAAAGATTCTTTATAAAGGATAGCAGCATGTATGTATACAGCAGTGCATTCACTAACGTAACCCACAAAGAGGAAACTGCAGCATTAATAAGCCAGGGTGGTAAAACTGCCAGTGCAGACATCCAGTGGGGGAACGCACATCCTTCAGCCCGACAGCTGTTTCAGTGTGACTCAGATGCCTTCCTCATGGACACATAAAGGAGTAACTGGCATGTTCAGGCGATGGGCAATGTCGGAAACGACCAGCGGGAGTGCGCATCGCTGGTCGTTTCTGACATAAAAGTGCACGATTTGTGCACGATTACTGAGCGACTGCACGATTACGATGTCGTAATCGTGCAGTCGCTCAGTAATATCGCCCAGTGTGTACCCACCACAAGAGTGTGCACCAAGCCGTTCAGATACGGCGATACCGGAAGTGTGCACACACTAGACCCCATCCACAATCCAGCAAACCGGAAGCAGCGTCACCTGCTGCCCCGGCAACCAGAAAGCCGGAAAACGCAATAACCGTTGCCTAGGATACAGAAGCAACAATCGTGCATCAAAGTGGAGGAGAGGAGGAAAGGGAACATAACATAGAACAGGGCCACCTAAACTACTGATGCTTCACCAGGTTTATTACCTAAAGGAGCGCAAATATAAATATAAAATAAGTGGCAGTGCACCAAGCGGCGCAATTTAACCTCAGTATTAAAGGTTGAAATAAATTTTCATGGCTTGACCCTGTCGCAATATTATAAGGAGTTATACCATGGGGCTTTCGCATACGCAATCAACCAATGATTGGTAGATCTAATGTGAATTTCTGCAAACACTGGTGTCAGATCCTCAATGAATGCTCTTTCCAATTGATGATTTTGGTTATAGAGAAGGTCAATGTAGATTTGGAATTATTGGATAAGGAGATTGCCTTCTGTGAAAGTACTGGTTTAGATATATTGAAACCGGATGTTGCAGTAGATTCGGTGTCCAAGATGGAGAGCAGCGTGAATTTGTTTCATTCTGATTTATTGGCTTTTAAGAAAACAAAGTACAAAAGGGTTAAAGAGGACTACAAGGAGGCCCGTGTGTACGGTTGGCTCTCGTGCAGTGAGTCCAGATCTAATTGGAGAAGGGGGAATAGGTTTAGGAGGAGTCGAGTTGAAAAAATACATCATGTATTAATTGACATTAATACATCAGCGAGTGATTCTGATTACCCCCAGTCAAAACCTTTTTTAGAAGGGTCTGGGACTCGCAGCCAACACAAAAAATTAAAAGGCCCTGCAGCAGGGGAAGGGGTAGAACTTCTCGTAAACACAAGAACGGGCTGCAAGAATTACAAAAAGAAACAGTATGTCAGGGGTTGGTTTTTTTGTGGACCCGGGGTGGATACAGGAGGGGACACAGACTCAGAACTGTAGGAAAACTTGGGTTGTTTAATGAATGAAATGGTAGACATGAAAAAACAAGTCCAGGGCAAAAGTGGAGATGGGTCAGAGTCAAATAATAAGTCCAGCACAGAGCCGAAACTAGGGTTTTTGTCATCCGGGGCAAGACAGTAATTTGGCACCCCCCCCCCCGGTAATTCCCCCATAGTAATGCCCCCTGCAGCAGTGCCCCCATAGTAATGCCCCCTTCAGCAGTGCAAAGAGGCCATATGGTAATGTCCCCATAGTAATGCCCCTGTAGTGCCCATATGGTAATACCCCTGTAGTGACCAAATAGTAATGCCCCCTAGTAATGCCCCTGTAGAGCCCCCTGGTAATGCCACCTGTAGTGCCCCCTGGTAATGCCACTGTAGAGCCCCCTGGTAATGCCCCTGTAGGTAATGCCACTGTAGTCCCCCTGTAGAGCCCCCTGGTAATGCCAAATGTAGTGCCCCCTGATGATGCCCCTGTAGAGCCCCCTGGTAATGCCCCTGTAGAGCCCCCTGGTGATGTCCCTGTAGTGCTCCCTGGTAATGTCCCTGTAGAGCCCCCTGGTAATGCCCCTGTAGGTAATGCCACTGTAGTCCCCGTGTAGTGCCCCCTGTTAATGCCCCCGTAGTGCCACATACACACACACACACAAAAAGAATACTTACCTTAAATCCCGTTCCTGCGACTGCTGCCATCAGGTCCACCAGGCTGCTCCTCGGAACTATGGTAGAGACTTCATTACGTCTTTCCCATAGTGCCTGTGGGGAGAGCCGGAAGCTGGAGTTCAGGAGAGAACTCCAGCCTCCGGCTAGCATGGCACTGCAGAGAAGGAGCCGGGTGCCCGCTGGTAATAACATCTCAACGGGTGTCCGGCTTGGAGTCTCCCTGCGGCGCCGGGCTGGAGGACACTGGCGCCGGGTGCAAATAATAAGTCAAATAATAAGTCCAGCAGCAAATAATAAAATCTGGAATGAAGGTAACAGGAGTGGAGCGATAATGTTTAGGTAAGTCCAGAGGGAAACAAACTGTAGACAGGGGTCGATGCGGTAAGAAGGTAGTCTGGCTGGTGAGTGGGATTACAACAGTAGCAGGAGGAGGAGTTGCTGGCAAGTGCTGGGAATCCTAAGACTACCTGAAACCGGCAGGGAGATAGGCAGAACCGAAGTCAGCTGCGTAGAGGAGCTCAGATAAATGTGACCAGACTCAGCTGATACACATTGCACTGGCAAAGAAAGGAAGCTGTGAACTCCCTTAACTCCCCAACAGCAGAGCGTGATTGGCCGGACAGAACAGCTTACCTTTAGGGGATTGGTTCCCTAGGTCACATGGCCCAATGCAAGATGGCGGCGCTCATAGAGCTACAGTTTGGGAACACTGTGCAACACTCCCATGCTGGCATGGCCTACCAACAAGGAAGCACCAGATGCACCCCATGCCAGTCTCCATACTCCAGCACCACTACCAGATGGCCCATGCCAGAGCACTCTAATGGGCAAAAACTGAAAACTTACCATTAAGGAACCCCTGATCATGACAGTACCCCCTTCCTTTCGGGTGGCCTCAGGACACCTTCTGGGCTTGTCGGAATGGTCCCAGTGAAAACTGCACACAAGAGCAGGAGCATAGTCGTCATCTGCTCGGATCCAGCAGTGCTCCTCTGGGCCATAACCCCTCCAATCCAGAAGGTACTGCAAATGTCCGTGCTGGAAACGAGAGTCCAGGACTTGGCTGACCTCAAACTCAACTCCCTTTTCAGTCTGGACCCTAGGAGGAGTAGGCACGACCTTTAGGAATCTGTTGTGGATGAGAGGCTTGAGAAGAGAGATATGGAAGGTATTAGGAACTCAGAGGTAGGAGGTAAGCTGCAGTCTGTAGGCCACGGGGTTGATCACCTCAATAATGGCAAAGGGTCCGATGAAGCAAGGTGCGAATTTCATAGCAGGAACACGAAGGCAAAGGTTACGGGTAAAGAGCCACACCTGGTCACCGGCTACCATTCTGGGAACCACCCTGCGCTTCTTGTCAGCTCCCTTCTTGTACCTGGAAGAAGCTTTCAGCAGGGCAGCATGGACCTGAGATCAAATGGATGCAAAATCCTGTATGGTGGAATTAATGGCTGGAACATCACAGATAGGCAGACTTTGGAATTCCGGAATCCTTGGGTGACGACCAAAAACAACAAAGAAAGGAGACTGACCGGAGGACCAATGGTATGAGGAATTGTGAGCAAACTCGGCCCACGGAAGGTACTCTGACCAGTTATCTTGTGATGATGACATAAATATGCGGAGGAATGTTTCAAGGTCCTGGTTCATCCTCTCAGTGGAACTGTTGCTCTGAGGATGATAGGCTGTAGAAAGTTCAGCTTGATTTGCATGGTGGAACACAAAGCTCTCCTGAACTTTGCCACGAACTGTACCCCATGGTCAGACACTATCTCTGTTGGGAGCCCATGCAAACGGAAGATATGGAGGATAAAAAGACAAGCCAGCTCCGGAGTTGAAGGCAACTTCTTGAGTGGTATATAATGGACCATTTTAGAGAACCAGTCAAACACCATCCAGATGGTGGTATACCCATTGGAAGGAGGCAAGTCTGTCACAAAATCCATGGATAGGTAAGACCATGGACGGGAGGGAACCAGAAGAGGTATCACTTCTTCAGCAGGTGCTTGACGAGGAGTCTTGTGCTGGGCACACTGGGTACATCAAGCGATGAACTCTGCCACTTCAGATCTCATAGAAGGCCACCAGTAGGAATGTTGCAAGAACTCCAGGGTCTTATGAGTGCCTGAATGTCAGGCAAAACGAGATGCATAGCTATGTATATATAATATTATTAATTAATATATGTATGTGTATATATTATGAAAAAATATATATGTTTATATATTATAAATATACAAATATACTGTATATAGAGAGCATATGATTTTTGGATGTCTGAAACAATGGCAAAACAGAGCGCAACATTTGTATGAGATAGGGAGGGGCAGGTGAAATATTACATTTTTGTCAGAGTGCACACAAATTTAGCGACTCATTTATCAACAAGTTTTATCATCTCGTTGCATATAATAAATGGTGCTCCAGCCAATCAGCTCCCAACTATCATTTTTCAAACAGATGACAGATGGGAGCTGATTGGCTGGAGCACTATTATCATATGCAGCAAGTTTTACCACTCTTTGTGAATGATAAAACGCATTGATAAATGAGGCCCTTAATCTTTACCAAGCTGACACACTCTGCACACATTGTGTGACTTACCTTGCCATTTGCTGCAAGTCAAGATTCCTGCCTGACCTTGCTCAAGAACCATGCAGTGACATTACCATCATGCATTCTTCCAGTGAGACCTCAGCAGCCTATCAGGGACTTGCTGCAGAGTCATATCCCCTGTGAGAACTCCCACTGGTGCCTGAGCAAAGTGTTGCTTCCTAGAGTTCAGTTCTAACCTGTGGCTCCTTTGTGCAGAAAACCACCACTGCTATCAGGCTTATTTACCAGACTCCAGCGTTCCTGTGATATTCCGTTACCTGTTCCTGATCTTGGCTTCGTTTGTGACCCTGATTTCGCCTGACCCCTGGTACTGCATCTGATATCTGGTTTTGACTTCGGCTATTCCCTGTGACCTGTTTACACCTGCTCCCTGGGACTGTCTAAGTCCGTTGGTTCTGACCTGGCCTGTCGACTAAGCTATACGTCTTCTCCGCTTCATCCGGAGTTTACCAGCACCTGTATAAGGGAACCTATCCTGAGGGCCATGACCTGTGTGTCGGACGCAGCCAAGACCATACCTTCTTGCGAGGGTCCCTGGTGAATATCGCCGGCACATTAGACTCCGCGCCTCAGGCTTAGGTCTAGCCAACTCCCTAATACGGGCCGTATCAATAACCATCCGGGAGTTGTGACAGATTGCTCAGGCCCAAAAATATGGACGCTACTGGTCAGACTCAAGTGGCAGACCCCAGTCTGGGTTTTATGAATGTGGTGAAAAGATTTGAGATGACACAAGCCGGTATACTACAATATTTGGTTGATTGTTTTTCCTTGGATTCCCTGGATTTTTTCAGACACAGTTAACCCCTGCATACCTCCACTTACTGCTGAAGATTTAGGGCCTAATTCAGACCCTGTTGCTATGATCATATGCTCGCTCGATGCGTATGCAAATATTTGAAAGTGAGCGATCGTTCGCCAAGGCATAAGCACGCCCATGTTACCTGTACGAGCATTCGCTTTGTGTATGCAGACTCCCCTTAGCGAATGCATAGATGCTCACTACCCCACGTCATCTCCTGGAAGTTTGTAAAAACATTGGTACATCGACCACTATCGGATGTGAACGCAGTGCTTGTGGTAGCTTTTTCTACCGCAAGCATTGGCTTTGAAACACTCAGGCACGCCTGCGTTCGCACCTCCACTCCCCCGTTTTTACTGGACTGCCCATTACCACCCACAAACGGCCACTCCTATCACTCACTCTGCTGGGCTGGCTTTGCTGTGCGAGCGAGGGATCTGCAAACGCACTATGTAGTTTGCGCACGCACACTGCGATGCATACGCATGCACAGATTAGCAACCATTGGCAATAGCGAGCACACTGCAGATAGCGTCCGGGTCTGAATCAGGCCCTTAGCTGGTAACTTGCAAATATATAATTCAGTTAAAGCAACCACTACTCACAATTGCTCACAGACCTCCCAGTCATCAAGTAAATTGAATCCTGCACAACTTGGAATATTTCAGCAAATGCTAGAGCAGCTGAAAAAGCTTTTAACCAACATTATGCTGATTCTACCAGAATTAATTTCTTCTGATTCTGATAAAACCCCAACTCAGCATAATAAAGCCAAGGAGTTTGTTGATTTGGGAGCCTCAAAGACTGTGGCCTCCTCCTCTGTACCAAAAAGGGAGAAATATCAGTTTCTCTCGGCCCAAGCTGTCAGAAGCTGTCAGAAGCTGAACATCAGTGGCGCAAGGAATTTCAACTGTGTCTTTACTGTGGGGGTCCTGATCATTTTATAAAAGACTGTTCTCTCTGTAAATCTAGGAAGGGTGACAAGTCTCAGTGTCACGCCGTTAATGCCAACGAACTATCTAGATGGTCGCCTTCAGTTCCAGTTTCCTCTACTCCAAATAGGAGAGCTGAGGAAGTTGCCCAAAAAGGAACTTCAATTCAAGATTGGGGTCCTGTGATAAGGGCACCCAATTCCAGCTCTGGAAATCAAAAGAGAGTGTTAAAATTTCCCAAAGTCAGTGAGAAGTCAGTTTCTGCAGTCTCCGGAGGAGTATCCGATATTCAATCTCCGGAAGGAGTATACGATGTCCAGACCTCAGCAAGGGTATCCGATGCTTCAGTCCAAGCAGAGATATTTGAGCGCCAGTTGGGGTATTCGATACTTCAAATCCAACAAGGGTATCCAATGCTCAGACTCCAGAAGAAGTATTCGATGTTCAGACCCCAGCAGGGGTATCCGATGTTCTACCTGTAAGCAGAGTGTCCAGTATTCCAACCCCAATGGGGGTATCCAATGTTCCAGCTGCAAGAGAGGGATTCGATGTTCAAGCCCCAGCAGGGGTATCTGATGTTTCTCCTCCAACAAGGGTATCTGATGTTCCAGTACAAGCAGGGGTATCCAATGGTTCAGTTCCAGCAAGGGAAACCATTGTTTCAGCCTCAAGAGATATATCCGATCTTTGACTCTCAAGAGATGTGTTCGACTGTTTAACCCCAGGAGGGGTATCCGATGTTCTAACCCTAGTAGCGGCAGACGATGTTTCAGCCTCAAAAGCAGTGATCGATGTGCCAGCTTCGGAAGGGGTATCTGACTTCCCAGCCCCAGTGAGGACATCAGACTTCCCAGCCTCATAGGGGGCATCCAATTCTCTAGCCCCAGGGGGGGCATCTGACTTTGTAGCCCCAGAGGGGGCATCTGACTTTGTAGCCCCAGAGGAGGAATCTGATTCTGTAGCCCTAGTAAGGGCATTTGACTTCATAGCCCCAGGAGGGTTGTCTGATTTTACAGCTCCTGGAAGGGCATGTGAGCCTCCAGCTCCAGGAAATTGTCTGGGTTGCCAACCCCAGAAAAAGTGTCTGAGTTGCCAAGCCCAGAGAAGGTGTCTGAGTTGCCAACCCCACAGAAGGTGTCTGATTTGCCAACCCCAGAGAAGGTGTCTGAGTTGCCAATCCCAGAGAAGGTGTCTGAGTTGCCAACCCCAGAGAAGGTGTCTGAGTTGCCATCCCCAGAGGAGGTGTCTGAGTTGCCAACCCCAGAGGAGGTGCCTGAGTTGCCAGCCCCAGGAGGGATGTCCAGTGCCTCAGCCCCAGGAGGAGTGTCCAGTGCCTCAGCCCTAGGAGGGGTCTCCAGTGCTTCAGCCCCAGGACAGGTCTCCAGTGCCTTGGCCCCAGGAGGGTTCTCTAGTGCCTCAGCCCCAGAGGAGATTTCCAGTGCCAAGATCCCAGGAGGGATTCACAGTGCCATGGATACAGATATGGATTCTTGTTTGCCACTTCCCGAGAACATCACCATGTGGACTTCTAGTACGGTCCAGACCCAGAAAGGGTCATCTAAGCTTCCTGTTCCTTCCAGTTCCAGTGTGTCCGGTCTTAATCCGGTTTTGACCTGTATGATTCCTGCCAGTTTAAGTGTCTCCGGTCCCAATCCAGTTCTACCTATTTAGCAAAGTGAGGGTCCTCCATCTCCTGGTTCCAAAAAGGACTTTGAGTTCTCACAGACCAGTTTAATACCTACTGCAGTGAGCCCTTCACCTGATTCTCTGCTAAGAAGTTCGGTGGATGATCGACCATCTGTTTATTTCAGTGGAGAGTTAGATCAGTTTAACGCCCTGGCACGTCAATATCTTACCAATGTGGATTCCGGACGGTTGCCTTCACTTACTCCTGCCAATGTGGTCAAATATTTGCTTTTGGCCTTTAGGGGCAAAGCTTTGGACTGGGCTAATCCACTCATAGAGACCAAGGATCCCATTTTAGAAGATCTATCAGCTTTCACTGAAGCGGTACTGCAAATGTTTGCTCCAAAAACATTGAGATCAGCACAAGGTCCACGGAGTCTATCCACTTCCAAGTTCTGCCTCCTAAGGCTGCACATCAGTGAAATTGATGAAATATGAAAATAAGAGCACAATTAAGTATATAATCGTAATAGTAGGTATATTCAGATAATTAAAAAAAAAACTGGAGAAAGGTTGGTTGACCCTTTGGGAAAGAGGTGATGTGTCAGTCTACATAAATCCTTAAGTCTTGGAAACACAAAGAGCAGTTACTGACATATACCTGACCTCTTGTGGACTAGGAGCACAACCTTCTTATAGCACATTTACAGCATCCACTGGCATGGCCACTGAAAGACTGTAATTTAGCACAATGCACTCCACTCTCCAGGCATTACCTGAGTCCGGGAGCTGTCCTCCAGCTTAGCATATGCTTTTGGGTTGACATGGGATGAGGAGTGCTCATGATTGGGCATTCCTTATCCCAAATAGCCTGCTAGGATGAGGCAATCAATGAGAGCTTTTTGTTAGCATTATGCTACCATACGAAGGGCTCCAGAAATAGATGGGATACTGTCACTGTCAAAATGACACAACTCCTGCGAACCAGCCCCATCTGGTACATTGTCCTCCCTGTTGCCAGACACCCAGTCTGCCACACTCCCCGCCCTGGCAGAAAAGCACCATAACTCCCTCTACTTTGCTTACAGGCAAATAATCTGCTACACTCCTCTCCCTGTTAACAGATGGTCCATCTGCTATATCTAATACTTTCCCCATACCTGTTGCACCACTGATCCCCTCCTGCCAGTCACTCCATGATGCAACTGTCTACTACTCACTGACTTCAAGTGAGCAGCTGGCGATTTTAACAAAATTGCCCACAGATCACTATTCTAGACTACATGAAGAATGGTAGAAGGAATGTTCCACATGATTTATAATTGATAATGTGGGGTGGGGAACTATAGCTGAGGACGGCCCAATATATTCTTATTCCACCACTGGGGTACCATGTAGCTATATGTGGGCTGACCATACTAGCAGGATGACCTAGCATGTCGAGCAATGTTTTATACAAGCTAAAAAGTGTGTGGATGGGCAGCAACCAATGAATCTAAGTAGGGGGAATGGCCAGTGTGCCACCGGTGCTCCTATACACAAGTGCAAACCTACATTCAGCGAGTACTTGGCCCAACTAAACATCTGATGTTTGCTTTTATTGAGGTCTTGATGGTTGGATACCACTTCTTGTTGACCCTCAGTCATATTCTAGAAAATACCTAACAGTAAGGATATGTGTTAGGGTATTTTGACTTACAATTATATTAATTTCCTTATAAAATGACAGCTAGAACTTGGTTGATTGCTCTTATTGGCAGAACCTACATTGATAGCTGTCAGCGGTGTGTGTTGGAGGTCAGGCCACACGATGAATAGCTTAACCAGGGATTGGTTTATTAACCAGGTAGAATAGCAGGATTGAGACATTACAGGGTTAAGGAAGCACAATGCAGAAGCAAGCCAATGGGAGACAGATCCAGCCAGGATTGGGTTAATGCAGGTGGGGTGTGGTGTTCATAGCGCGCACCTGCAGGTACATGCAGTGGTGGCAGTGGGAATTGTAGTGCGACGAGCAGTGGTGGCATGGTGGTGTATAGTGGCATCGCCACTGTTATATGTGGCACCAATATGTATGGGGCATCTCTGTAGGAGACACTCGCGGGCACATCCCATACACATGGTAAGGTTCACATGTGCAATAGGCACATTGGGTCAGAGGCCACGCATGCGCAGCAACGCACCTTTTTTGGTAAAGGATCCCTGTCACAGCCAGGGCTGGCAACAGAAATCTTGGGGCCTGGTACACTGATGTCTCTGGGGGCCACACCTTTTCACCATCCAGCCCTGACCTCGTACCCACACATAACTCCATCGTGCGCAAGCGCAAGACCCGGCTAGCGACGGGTGCTCCGTCGCTCCGGGTCTCGCACAAAAGTGGGCGAGCTGTCCAAGGTGATTGACAGCTCGCCCCGTTTGGTAGGCGGGCAGGGGGGGTGGCTGGCCAAACGGATGCATTCTTGAAGGAACACCTGCTGTTTGGGGGCGGCCCCACTGACATCACCAGTGATGTCAATGGGAGAGCTTCCGGCTGTATTAGAGCCAGAAGCTCTCTGGGGCTTGCGGCCACGAGACCCTACCACAAGGGTCTCATCGCAAACCCAATGGTCGCGATGGTCTTGACCATTGTGACCATCAACCTGGCCGCTCGCAATAGCTGTGGGTGGTCACCCACAGCTATGCGAGCGGCCAGGAGGTCGAACAAAAAAAAAATGCCCTGATTCAGAGCGAGCGCTCGTTCAGAGCGTCCGTCTCTGAATCAGGCCCTCAGCCCCTTCCTCCGCCCCCAGCCTCTTCCTCCTCCCCCAGCTCCTTCCTCTGCACTCAGCCCCTTTCTCCACACACTGTGTGCCTGTGCAGCGGCGTGACCTATCATGTCACGCTGCTGCGTTGCTGAAGAAGTCCCGGTTGCGTCTGAGCCACTGGCAAGTCCAGCCCAGCACTGCCCGGGCCAGAGTAGAAAAGAACAGGGCGGCAGATATGGGTACCGGTGGTTGCGGCTGGAGCACTAAGTCTGCCATCCACAGCCCCACTTTGTGCCCATCTGGGCCTCGGGGACCGTTACGGGTGTACCATTAGTCCCCCCCTGTCGCTGGACCTGGTCACAGCGCAGAGCGCACCCCTCAACAGCTGTGAGCAACTTCTCTACTTGTCCTCTTTAGAATATTTGTTACCTTTCCTCCTTAGGTGAGACAGATTTCTGTGATGACCATGATAGTGGTGCAAAGACTTGCTGCTCCCAGAAAAATCTGACACTTCATTGTTTTGTGGAATGGGTGCATATCAAAGTCATTGCTCCTATTCTACAGGGAGGCTCGTATACTGCAGTAGTAAACAAGTTCCTCCGCTCTCATCCATGTTAAGCTGGGTACGCACCTTACGGCTGTGCGACCCAATGATGTGGCGAGTGATGTAATGATACTTCACGCTCTCCATAAACACTGCACAATCAGCTGTATGGTGGCTTGATGCATGGTTACAACAAGCTGCATGTGCCTACACCACATTGTTCATTAAATCATCCCATTGGACGTGCAGCACATCCAATGGGATGATTCATTAGACACACTATATGATGCTTACGTATGGTGTGTACCCAGCTTTAGGGTGAATAGTTATCGAAGCTTACACTACACCTGTACTACCCACATCCCCATCACCACTGTCTCAATCTCAACTCTAAGTACCACTCGCTGCTCTTATTTCACCAGTGTCCTCTTCCAATTTGAATGTAAGCTCTGTCAGGTCCCTACTCTTTGTTTTAATGTCTGCATTTATTTTGATAACCTTGTATGTCCATGTTTTATGTATGTTCTATTTTGTGGGCACTGCGGAGCACTATCTACGATATATAACAATGTGAGTTTTGTTGTGCCTTGATATGTCCTTAGAAAAACAACTATGGTCTATTCTAGTTAGTGTTACTATTACGTTTACCATCTATCTCACATGTTTGATTAATGTTGTCACGATAATTAAATGTCACAGAAAATTTGCAGAAAACAAAATACCACTATTTAATTTTCAGACCCATAAACAGTATCGTAAGACAAGTTAAAGTGAATTTGTCAGCTGAAAATAATTAACTCATTTACTAGAGTTAATAATTCCGTCTACCTGCGATTAAGATAAATTTCATGCACTGTATTTGCTATTAAAGTGTAATTCCACTTAAAGATGATAAAATATAATTATAATAATTTCTTACGTACCTAATTACTTATACTTGAAATAGGACTTTTACCCGAACTTAGCAATTGCAAAACTCACAAGTGGCTGTAGCTGCCATTTCATAAACATGTTGTGAATATCTAACATGTCTCAGTAACATCTGTAACCATGGAAACGCCCATTATGCTATTTTATTTTGTTTAGCATATTTTAGTTACTCTTTGAATTCTTAAAATTCCATAATCTTTCTATAAAACCACCAAGGGGCCATTGATGGTAAAAGGCATACTTATACCCCTTTTACACCGGAGCTAAAACCTGGGTTATTGCAGGGTTAACCCAGGCAGCTCCTTGGTGTAAAAGGGGTGAGGGTTGGATCGCCGGGTCGAGTGACCCGGCAATCCAACCCAGGTAAATAGCAGGGTTTAACACAGGCGTAGCCCGTGAAACCCTGCTGTGTGTACGGCGCACTCTGGGTCTTGATGACCTGCAGTGCGCTGCAAGCCGGCCGATTGGTCCGACTTCAGTGGCGGTTGGAAATGACGTCATCGCCAAGCGACCACTTTCACGCCGGAGAAGCCAAGTCTATGCAGACCTGACTGCGGTGTGAGCGGCGCCGACTCGGGAATATCCCGAGTCGGCGCCGGCTAAATTCCGAGTCTGATCCGGATAGGAACCCTGCTCCAACTCCGGGTCAGACCCGGAATTTTGGTGGAAAAGGGGTATTACTGACTTTTAAAAACCTGGATGGGAAGTAGAAGTGAAAGATGCGGGTGACTACATTATCACGGCCCCACCATCCATTGGGCAATGCCGCAATTTGTGGGATTAGGCAATGGCTGTGATGACGCTATTTGTTGCAAATCAAGTCCTGTGGCAAATGCAAGATTTCTGGAGGGGAGTTTCCAAATGCTTGATGATAGGGCAATTGTGCCAGCCCATAAAGAGGGCATAATTAGCACATAATTAGCTATAGTCTGCCTCATACAAAGGGCAGTGTATTTAATATTTAGACACATACTGGGCCAGCGATCGCAGCTGACTGTTTTGACTGATATAGCATTAGGGTCAGCCCTAAGCTGAATGTTTTTTTCCAGATGTGGGCGGCATTCCACAATATGTGCCCTGTGTGGTGGAAAATTGGAGCGGGTGTCTTGGGGAGCAGCAGAAGGGGATGCAGTCAAAACATTGACAATCACAATGTCGACACAACAATGTCGTCAGTTATGTCGACATTGTAAAAAAGTCCACAGGCAACATGTTAAAATGTCTATTGCGCAGGTTCTCAAACTCGCTCCTCAGGACCCCAAACAGTGCATGTTTTCCAGGTCTCCTCACAGAAGCAGTGAGATAATTAGCCCATGCATGCCGACATTTAGCCCCCTCCTTCCGGGAGGGAGCTGTCGGACTTACAGGGCTTGGGGCGTGACGCGGTCAAAGGGGGCGGGGCCCGGCACATGACGCGGTGTTGGGGGCGGAGCATGGGGGCGTGAACGCGTGAACGCGTCATCGTGGCTCCGCCCCCTCTTCACAATGCCGTGATTAATGGCACGATGATGCAATTCAGCGCGAATCGCGTCACCGGCCCCCCTGCTGCCGGGGTTTCTATTTAAAAGCGTGGGGGGGTCCGGACACATCGCCGGGGCCGGGAGGATTGCCTGCCTTCCCGGGAGGTCAGGAGCGGCACCCGATTTTCGGGAGGCTCCCGACCAAATCGGGAGGGTAGGCAAGTATGAATTAGCCCCACCTGTGGATCTTTTAAAATGTGTCAGTGAGTAATGAATACACCTGTGCACCTGCTGGGTGACCTGCAAAACGTGTACTGTGTGGGGTCCTGAGGACCGAGTTTGAGAAACTGTGTAATACACTATTAAAAGTTAACACTATAGTTGGTCTATAGCAGTGTTCCCAAACTTTTTCGTAACACGGCGCCCTAGAGTATCACCATTTTTTCCACAGCACCCTTAGGCTAAAAGTTTTTTATTGAGAAATTCAACACAAATTAAATGAAGTAAATTGTGCTTATATGTCACTGTTAGGTTCAGTTATGTGGTGGATGACAGGGCTGCCCTTTTTTTTGTTCACATGTTTTTTAATTGGCAGTCATTAGCACTGGTTTTATTGGTACTAGATCACCATCCCGAGGCACCCCTGCAAGTACCCTGAGGCACCCAGTTTGTGAACCACTGGTCTATAATATAGGCTGAAGGAGAGTGTCTAAAAAAATCTACTTTCTGTATTAAACATATGTATCTTATATAAATAATAATTGATCAGGAAGAGGTTAAACATCCAATAATAATTACACATACGTTATATAACAAATAGGACACAGAATTAAGCTTTTTAAGCACACCTTCATTGTAAGGCTCCTGCTGGCCCGTGCCTGATTCAGACCCGCTCGTGAGCGCTCGCAACTGGGTCGATGGTGGCCCAGTGCGCATGCGCACGACGGAGCCGGCTCCGTCGTGCGCATGCGTGAGACCCGGATAGCGTCGGGCAAACCGGCGCTCCAGGTTTCGCAACAAAAGGGGCGTGCTGTCGATGTTAAGTGACAGCACACCGCCTTTGGTGGGCGGGCCGGGGCAGTGGCTGCCCAAACGGAGGCGTTCCCATGTGAACGCCTTAGTTTGCGGCCGGCCCTACTGACATCACGAGTGATGTCAGTGGGAGAGATTTCGGCTCTGTTAGAGCCGAAATCTCTCTGGGGCTTGCGGCAACGAGACCCTACCACAAGGGTCTCGTTGCAAGCCCGATGGTCGCGATGGTCTTGATCATCGCGACCATCTTCCTGGCTGCTCGCTATAGCTGTTGGTGGTCACCCACAGCTATGCGAGCGGCCGGGAGGCCGCTCTAAAAAACAAGAAGACCGGCCCTGATTCAGAGCGAGCACTCTGTCAAAGCGTCCGGCTCTGAATCTGGGCCACAGTGTACTCATTGAGAACTCAGATCCACACACAGCAGACTTGGGGTGCATCCCACCTCTCTTCAGGTACATACCGCTGTTGATTACATTCGGTCACCCCCTTTCTTCTTTCACTTGTCCCTTCCTCCTTCTTTTCTACTGAAGGCGATGGAGTCCTGCTGGTCAACGATCAGAAGTGGTGAGAAGACACCTTAGGATGGCAGGTAAGCACACAATCTTCTGTTTTAAATTATTTTTCTTCATTGTAATGCTGCTGTCGCTGGTGAAAACCTTGACGGCAGTAAGAAAGGCAGTATCGATGTCCCCAGTGGCGGATTCAGGGGGAGTCACCCAGGCACGCGCACCCACTGTCGCCGTTTAGGATACTTTTTTTTTTAACCTTTATCACCTGCACAGCCGCTACCAGGATGAGGCTGTTGAGACTCCAGTACAGATCTGGGGATCTCAGCGGGACCCCAGAGTCTGTACT
This sequence comes from Taudactylus pleione, assembly GCA_031769625.1. Classification (NCBI taxonomy): domain Eukaryota; kingdom Metazoa; phylum Chordata; class Amphibia; order Anura; family Myobatrachidae; genus Taudactylus; species Taudactylus pleione. The sequence goes on from JAUIMM010000175.1 coordinate 2,294,738, forward strand.
AGCCAGGCTTTGCCGGCGCCCAGGACTGCGGCTGGATCGACGGGGAGCAGATAAAGTCACGGGTCACTGCAATCGGTGATCCGCGCATTTAAAATGCAGTCCGATGCCTCCGGTCTCTGGGGACAGACCGGAGGCGCTGGCAGTGGCGGCAGCCCCCCCCATACCCCGCGTGTCCACTAGACCACCAGGGACTTAACGATCGGCCCAGGGAGTCGGTGTCCCAGGGGTTAATAGCCAGTCAGGGGAGGAAGCATTCCCTGTTCCCAGCTCAGCACGCCTTTCAGTAACTATAGTCTGGTGTCGCTGAGCTGCTTCCTCCGCGGGCCACGCTTCCTCTGAGGTCTCCAGCGGCCATTTTATCTCTATGGTGCAGCAGAAATCTCCAAGGATAACAGTGAGCCCAGTTCCCCTGCATACCTCACCATCAGGTCAGTGTACACAGCGCTATAGCCTTCCCAGACACTGAATCTGGGCAGTTGAATGTAGCGACATTTTGCAGTATATTATATGTCATGTTCATGTATATATATATATATATATATTTTTTATTTTTTTTCTGCATTGTATGTGACTTATGCTAGTGCTGACTGCTTTTTCTCTCACCTGTCAGTGTATATCTATCCCTTTTCTTTACAATCTGCCCAGATACAGGTGTACCTAGGGTGGTTCTGTGACCTCACATATATATATATACTTGTCAATATTTGTGAGGTTTTGTCACATACTGTGGCGTGCTGCACGTTGCCATATTTTGGATGGAACTGTGTGTTGCATACGCTGATATTGGGTACCTGCAGCTAATCTTAGCGTTAGTCAGTACCAGTATAGCGCTGCTTGATTTTCCACGATGGCGTGTTAGTCAGATATGTCTGACTAGGGAATAGAGCACAATATAGCACCCAGTCTTGCTATCCTGCCTGTCATGTGCTGCAGGTGTGAATGCGGAGGATTTGACTCGGAAAGGGTTATGTATGAGGTGCCGGGCTCCTTACAGAATCATATTAGACGAATGTGAAAAAGAGATTGAAATACTTGGGAAGAAACTGGAAAATTGGGAGAAGGAGTCAATATTTCAAAAAACTGTGGAAAAACATAAAAAAGAATTGGAAGCATATGAGTTGGAAATTATTGAGAGGAAGAAACTTAAATTCAACAGAGATAAACGGGATTTTTTGACTGGGAATATCTTCAAGTGGAGCAAATCATATAAACCTAATTTTAAACCGCAAGAATCATATACTTCATCGGAGATGGAATCTTCAGGAGGGGAGGAATTTCCAGACAATCCAAACATATCTCAAATACCTCGCTCAAGACAAGATAGATTTGATGATCAACATCCGTCGACTGCTTTTTTAGGACTAAGCAGAGGAGGACACACCAAATTCCGTCCAAGAGGACAACGAGGCGGAGCAAGAAGAAGTGCATCTAGATTGGGATCATCAACTACCACCCAGATATTAAACCAGGATTCGAAAGAAATAATTGAGAATTCCAATTTAAAGATTATCAACTTATCTGATTTGATTCTAACTGAAGCAGAAACATCTGTACTTAATAAAGGACTGTCTTTCTCCCCAACACAATCTTTCGACCGGTTCGGTTGGGAAAAAGACTTGAAACTGTTTGGATGTAAACTCTTACTTAAAAAATATTTCAACAACCTGAAGAAGGACCAATACGATGAAAATAATGCTATCCTGACAGATCCAATATCCGGTGAATGTATGAACTTGGCAGAGGATGAAATACAAGCTATATGCACACTTGAAGAACTCCAAGAAGAGGGCAATTACATCATGGAATATCGGAAGAGACCCACATTTAAGAAAAAATCCACATTCTTTCCCCCTGAATCTATCTGTCCAGAAATTAAAATTTTCCAAGAACTAGTATCTAAGGATTTAGGTGCATTACATATGAAAATCAAGGGACAAGTACGAATGAAGGGCAATCTCAATAAACAGGAGTTTCAAGCCCTTAAGAATATCAAGAATTGGAAGGGAGTTATTATTAAACCCTCCGATAAGGGCGGCAATGTTGTCATCTGGCCGATAGATATGTACCAAAGAGAAGCAATGCGACAACTCAACGATGAGGAATGTTATAAAAACATTCTCTTTAATCCAACAGACAATTTTACTATACTATTCAACAACATGATTGATAAAGCTAGAAATGAGGGTATTATTCTCAAAGAAGAACATGAGTATTTAAAAGTGCAGAACCCAAAAGTACCCATGCTCTATCTACTCCCTAAGGTTCATAAGAATCTATATGATCCGCCAGGGAGACCTATTGTCTCTGGAGTGGGAGGTCTCTCAGAGAATGCGAGCAGGTTTGTGGACCTTCATCTTCGTCACCATGTATTGGGCCTAACATCTTATATACAGGACACATCAGATATCCTCCGAAAGTTGCATGATGTCAAGGTGGAAAAATGGCACTTTCTTGTCACCTTGGACGTGGTATCTCTGTATACATGTATTGATCATGTTTTGGGAATTTAGGCGATTGCATATTTTCTTCAGATGGAAGAACCTTGCGAATTCCATCAATTTCTCCTAGATCTTCTGGAGTTTATTTTGACTAAAAATTACTTCACTTTTGGGGACCGCTTCTACCTGCAAATGAGGGGGACGGCAATGGGGGCTGCTTGTGCCCCCACATATGCCAACCTCTTCATGGGCAGGTGGGAGCGGGAATTTGTTTTCGGAGAGACCCTGGACCAATATACAAGATTTGTTGGTGGTTGGTGGAGATATATCGATGACATCTTTATGATATGGGAGGAGATGAACAATTGCTTCTTGAATTCATTCATGAGCTGAATAAGAATGAGGATAACATCAGACTCACCTATCACTACAGTCAAGAACAAATACCTTTTTTGGACTTGAAAATTTGCAAGTCAGATGAGGGGATTATATATACTGAACTTTACAGGAAGGACACGGCAACCAACAGTTTATTACATCAGACTAGTGCACATTTCCCGCCCACAGTTGAGAACCTACCAAAGGGTGAGTTTCTACGGTTGAAATGGAATTGTTCAGATGTACAAACATATCGGTCCAAAAGCCTTGAACTGACAGATAGACTAATTGACAGAGGATACAGCAAGAGGTGCATCAAGCGGGCCCAAGCAAGCATCAGAGACACCCATAGAGACCAATTGATCTTCAGACATGAGAACCAGAAGAAACATAGAATAAGGACTAATAAAGATACAACAAGATTTATAGGTAATTTCTGTAAAGAATGGAGAACTATTCAGAACATCATTCAACAACATTGGTCCGTTCTCCACTTAGACCACGCGCTATCCCAAATTTTGGATAAAAAGATGACTATGGGGTGGCGCAGAGCAAGAAATTTAAGAGATAATCTCGTCCAAAGTCACTATGTCAAATTTCCTAAGGGGGAGAACAAAATACAAGGTTCTCATGCTTGCGGTACATGCAAAGCGTGTCAACATATGATTAAATGTAACACTGTTCAGGATAAATATGGAACGGACATTCAGATAAGAGACTTTATTAACTGTAACACTTCATGTGTTATTTATTGCCTTACCTGCAGTTGTAACATTAAATATGTGGGAATGACCTCCAGGACTTTTAAACAACGTATATTGGAGCATGCAGGGACCATTATAAATGCCCCGTTGGATATTGTCAAATTCAAGAAACTAACCTCGGTAGCTCGTCACTTCCATACTCGACATAATGATAATCCAAAGGAATTGAAAGCTTTTGGACTGGAAAAAGTTAGTTTAGGAATTCGGGGTGGTGACCTTACACAAGAGCTGATCAAACGGGAAAGCAGATGGACATTTAGACTAGGTGCTCTGAACCCACATGGTATGAATTAATATATAAATTATGGTGTATTTTTGTGAATAACTCAACCATGAGTAATATATTTTTGCTAAATTTCATGATTGTGTATTTTAGCCTTTTAAATCCACTGATTTATTAATTTTTATGCTTTCACGTTACATTTTAATCAATATCTGTTGGTGTCCAATACAATTGAATTTTAGAATCAACATAATTCTTCAAAATTAACTAACATGGGCACCTCATCACTTTGTTATCACCATTTATTATTTTTTGGTGGTATATTTTACTCACTTGGATTCATCGTTTACATATGTGTTCATGCACTTGCAATTCTAACACTTTTTGTTTTACACTATATCAGTTCATTTACACTCATTCACTTTATGTCACATTCATTATATATGGCAGATATATTTAATTATATCCTCTTTCACTTTTCAATTTTAACCATTTGAGAATATTTTATTGGTGAATTATCTCTAGTTTAGTCACGATTTTGCTTTCACCTTTATCTTTTTGTTATATTTACACTTCCACATACACTTTTTCACTTTAAATGGTAATACACCTCATAACATAGCGATATTACATGTAATATATGTGCAACCTACATTCTTAGTTTAGCCATTATATTTATAATGATAGTTTTATGACACTCACATGAAATATATACTGTTATTATCGTTTTATATTTGTATACAGTGGATCTTAATGATCATTCACTAACTCTTTTTACTTTGTTATATATATTTATATATATTTATTACTATTTTTATGTCAGACTATTTAGCTAGTTATAATCTGTAATACATGGTATGAGCTTGTGCCAAAACTACATCTACCATGATGCAATGCACATTACCTACATTTAGTTAACACCTTTATATTCGCTTTATATGGAGTACTCATTTTTCATTTTAGACCACAAAAATACCTTTTGTGGCTGCATAGTAACCTTACAATCCATTCTTTTCTTGTTATGGCTCTTATATCTATCTCTGCACTGCCTCATAAAACCGCAGAGCTAGACCAAACTACATGTACTAGCATGCAAAGCATCATATCCTGATCTGTTTAGCCAGATCATATGATTTTACAAGGGGCGGAGCTACCTTCCAACTGTCCATTAACCTAGTATATCTGCTCTATTAGCTGTAGTTAAGCACGCCAGTGCAAACTACATTTACCAGCATGCCACACGGCATATCGCTATTGTGATTGGCGCTTAGTCCGATCACATGACACTAATAGCCCGATCACATGATTTTACAAGGGGCGGAGCTACCTTTCAACTGTCCGTTAATATATCTGCACTATTAGCTGTAGTTAAGCAGGCTAGTGCAAACTACATCTACCAGCATGCCAAGCGGCATATCGCTTTTGTGATTGGCGCTTAGTCCGATCACATGACACTAATAGGGGCAGAGCTATCCTTTTGGGAACCGCTCTTCAACTAACCACTCTCTGCCTAAGTGGATGATTAATGGCTCTGGTAATTATACATGCGAGTCACAGTAGAACTATATGGATGAGGTGAACAAGCCCTCAGCCGGGCGAAACGCGCGTCCTCTCAGATATATACACTTTGTACAGATATCCAGCCAGCATATGGGTTGGATCTTTCTGGATTTTGGATACGGGAGAGGTATTGTATATGCACTATTACACAGCAGGATCCCTGTGTCACAAACGCCGGTCTTATTGTATAAATGTCAGGTTATGTGTGACCTTATTGCACTGTATGCTCACCATATTCTTATGACAGCAGGTGGACAGACACAAGAGTGATTCATATTTGAACTGCTTTTATTTTCTACACAATTTTTATACACATGTACCCTGTTTTTATTACTATCACACTGGCAATCGCCGATTAGGTGTGACTAACTTATCAATACTGTCTCTCCAGTGAGCTATAGCTGTACTGGTTTTCCATGGTTTTCTTTACCTGTGGTTTTCATTCTTCATCCAGCTGATTGACTTACGCTATATGTAGGACTTTGTATCTATTTCTGGATACAGTTATTTCATCCATTGTTTGAGTTAATTGAATCACATCATCATAATAATTTAGTGTCCAGCTCTACATGGAGATATATATATATATATGTATATCTATGTATATGCAGTGATTTACACAAGTGATATTTTGCTTATTAGTCATCAGTATTCAATGAGATTCTTTTTGTTTACCTAATTGAATCATTAGCAGGTGTGCCTTACTCAATTGTAAATGTGTTAGATTGCTGTGTTCTATGTGCTAGGTATACCAATTATCTTTGTCAGCAGTTGACATATATTCCTATTTTGATATATACAATAAATGCCCCTAACCTGATGGATATTGTTAATACCATTTATTTTTCACTAATCTGTATAATCAATCTTATATGTCTTTTTCTGTGTGGCTCTTAATGTATGTATAATACATATGCTGTGCCTCTTTACTTACCAATGAGGCTTTATTAGCATAACCATTGTATACTTAACTTCGCCAACACTTTTTTGACATATTATGTGGATATGTGATACAAATAAAGTCTGCTTGTGCATTCTTTCTTTGATTTTGGGTTATCTTGCCAACAAATGGACTATTGATACAATTAGTCCTACATTTATATTGTTCTGTGCTGTATTGTGCAAATTTCCCTACACTACCTACAGCCATACATTACTTGATTGCCCAATCTCGTTTGATCTTGGAAGCTAAACTGTAATTGGCCTGATTAGTACTTGGAAGGTTACTCCCAGGGAATACCAGGTGCTGTAGCAAAATATACCTTGGGATTGTTTTCTGCACAAAGCCGGACAATGTTAATATAGACATCTCAATATACTTAAATTACCAATCCAATTTATCCAGTTTTGATTGTGTACATATTTACAATTTGCCTTTTGACTTTATTATGATAGTGAATTTTGACTTTGATGATGGAATTATACCATCTGTTTTTAAATTAACTATATGGTACTTTATTTTATTGTTGCTAATAAAAGTTATGTCTTAAATTAATTCAATTATCAGTTAATAAGAGTGCCCCACACCATAGCCCTACTTTCTTCTTCTATATTGCTTAGAATCCCCCTGGGGCAGTTTGTTTCTCTACACACTGACCTCCCTTGCAGATCGTCTGGCGGCCCCCTTAGTTGCAACCCATTTTGCTATTGCCCCTGTGACACAGACTACCGCTCCCTACCGGGGTTTTTAAAATTCCCTCAGGTAACAGTCTGTCATTTCCCTGGCAGGGACTACCACAACAGCCACCCTGGGTGGATGTCGTTTCTACGGTGCACAAAATGGTGTAATAAACGCCCGGTGGTTACTGCCCAGTTTACACTGCTGTCTAACACAGATCGTCAGCCAAGGGTGCACTGGATGAGGTGTCGGACCCCTTCACACGAGGGGGTGCCTAAATCAAGTATTTTTTATCCCTGCCTTGGTGCTGGTGGTCATGTCCATCCTGGTTATAGAGGATGTTGGAACCTGCACCTAAAATAAAAACACCCTCAGTTTCAGCAATTAAAGTGTCTTCGGCTGTTTTCCCCCTCTCTGACCAGTGAGTGGATCACATGGCGGAGGTCGGGCAATTGCCAGATAAGAGGTATCAGAAGAGCGTTGGGCCTCATGTTTCCCATACCCTGAGGGTCATTGCAAGTAATAGGAATCACCTCCTGGGGTGGATCCTCGTGTTATTTTTCTGATTAAGAGCGCTACTACGCTTCCCATCCTTGCCTGGACAGATTCTACGGAACCGTAGGTGGTGACTTTGCCTGAAATCAATATACACGTTTTCGGGGTCTGTTGCCCATCCAACCATGGCTATCGCAGGGGTGGCTAATGCTATTGAGTGCTGGGCCACTGCATTTGTAGAGCTTTTTCCCTTAAAAAAAAAAAAAAACTTCTGGGGATCAGACGCATTTTGTCGCTCACATTTAAAAATGCAGTTTCATATGTTGGATGCCGGCCTCCTTCTCTTCAGGGTTTTGGCTGCGACTGTATCCGCCACCATACCCTATGGCTGCGCTCATGGACGGCAGAGGTAGTCTCCATGATAGGCCTTAAAATGGACTATTTTGGGGAGATCTTGTTTGGTACTAACCTTGACAAGATTGCAGCAACGTTGGCAGTTTCACTCGGCAAATTTCCGCCTTCAGCTACTCCCACTACGAGGCCTCGGACTACATCTGTTGAGTCTATTTGTCCTCAGGGACAGCCTAAAGGCCAGTCTTTTCCTAGGCTGTCGGTTTCCACAAGGGCCACCATACCCGGTACCGAGCAGACCTGGTCATCCAGATGCCCTGCTTCTAAAACTGAAGGACGAGCCTTCAGCCTGACGGGACAGGTCTTCATCTGGGGTATCCCAGAGTGAGATTCCGACTTTCTCAGTTTGCCCAGTGCTGGTGTCAAGTCACCACGGATGCTTGGGTAAGAGGTGAAGTCTCTCACGGGTGCGCCCTCTCATTGCTCAGACGGCCTCCCCACATAATTTGCTACACAGGCCTTTCTTCAGACCCGAACAAGGCCTTACAAGTCCAGAAAGCTGTACAGTCCTTGCGATAAGCAGGGGTAATTTTGCCAGCCCCGCTATCTCAGCGAGGGACTGGTTATTCTACCTTTCTTTCTGGTGCAGAGGCCGAAGGGTCCTCATTGGCCTATCCTCTATCTGAAATCCCTGAACCAATTCCTAAAGGTGCCTAGGTTCAGGAGGGAACCGCTACGCTCCATCATCCAAGCTATGGATCCTGGGGACTTCATGGTATCGCTGGTTATTCAGGACACGTACCTACAGGTACCTATAGAGCCCTCTCATCAGTGAGAGCTCAGGTTTGGTGTGCCACAGTAACTCTTCCAGTTTTCAGGTTCTGCCCTTTGGACTGTCCACAGCCCCACCAGGGTTTACCAGATTTATGGCTTTTATGACAGTCCACCTGTTGAGGGTATCCAACTGCTCCTGTATCCGAGCGACCTCCTGTTCTTTACAGGATCACCAGGATTCTTTGAAGGCATTTCCAGTTATCCATTGCTTTCCTTCACTAGCACGAAGGGTTAATGAATTGGGAAAAAGTCCTCCCTGAATTCCTCACAGGATATAATTCATCTGGGAGCCCTGCTAGATTCTCAGAATTGGAGAATCTTTTCTAACTTCAGACAAGATCTCCACTCTTTAACTACGAGCGTGCAGATGTCTCCACAGTTGACAAGTGTCTATATACTCTGTCATGTGGGTTCGGGAATCCAGGGTGCCTACCTTCAGAAGGGTGGTATATGCTCAGTTCCATTCCAGGCCTTTGCAAAGACTGATCCTCTCCATATGGAACGGTTTTCTCCATCGGATCACTGTTTAGAGATGATCTCTCCGGAGATGTGTCTGGGTGGTTATAGCCACCTCATCTAGGGTAATCCTTACTACGGACGCCAGTCTCTGAGGTGCTGTGACCGGTCCGCACTCCTTTTGGGGCTGTTGGACGTCTGTCGTTTCCGCCCTGCCAATTAACTTGTTGGAACTTTAGCCTGTCTTGGGCCCTCACTCTGGCCTAACACAGGCTTCATGGTGAACCTGAAATGGTTCAGTCCAACAGCGTCACAACAGTGGCTTACATCTAGGAGACACTGGTCATTGGGTAGCAATGACGGGAGTGTCACACATTCTGACATAGTCCGAGATCCTCCTCCCGGCCATCTCTGCAGTGTTCATTCCGGGAGTTCTCCATTGGGAAGCGGACTTCCTCATCCGTCACGACGTGCATCCCGGGGACTGGTCTCTTCTCCAAGAGAGGTTTCAACTCCTAGTGAGCAGAGGGGGCCTCCCAGAGGGGGTCCTCATGGACTTCTGACTCTATCACACACTGCCAGTGTTAGAGTCCAGCTCTTGAGGTACTGAAGCAACCTTTGGTGACACATTGTCAGTGAAGTAGTCCTTCCACTTTGTGTACCTGTTTCCTCCGGTCTCCCTTCTTCCTCAAGGTCTTTGGAAGTTTTTCAATTGAGATGGAGGTGCTGTCCTGCTGGTGGCTCCAGATTGCCCCAGACATCACGGGTACTCAGATTTTCGTAGTCTCCCCATCGATACTCCATTCCTTGCTTTGCCCTGGACCTGGCTCGTTCGTCTTTGGCTGCATCCCTACTGTAGTCCTAAGGCTTCCCTGGCTCTGTCATCATTGAGATGTTTAGAGCACATAGACCAGCTTTGATGGGATCTACCACAGACTGTGGCATACATAATTCTTATGGAATCATACCTGTCGCTTCAATCCTCCAGTGTTTAGGATTTCCAGAAATTCTGGCATTCCTTTCAGCTGGCTTGGGTCTCACCCTCCACCTGGCCTTCCTGACAGTATGGATCTCTACACTGTCAGTGTGGTTCGGATGTGGAATTGCTCCACTCTCTGGTATCTGGTTCATCCTTCAGGGTATTTTCTGGATTATGCCTCCTTTTCTCCCCCCTAGGGGCTCCTTGGGATTTAGTAGTGGTTCTTCGTGCCCTCCTGGGACATTCAGTTGAACCACTGGCTGTGATGGCCATTTCTTGGTCTATTACTTAGGCTCTCTCTCTATCTCTCTTTTTTTATATTTGCATCCGCCATGAGAGTGTCGGAATTGGGAGCGTTCTCAGGTGGCTCCCTCTTCTGGTTAGTCCACCGTGTCAGGGTTGTGAGTTGCACTCGCCCTGTGACTCTTCCTAAAGTGGTTTTTAAGTTCCATATTATTCCAGAACTTATGGTACTGACATTTCAGTCACCAGTCCTCTCGGCTGGTGTGGCCTCATTGACTGGGGTCAGGCCTCTCCGGATTTATGTGATCCGCTCAAGTTCCTTCAGGAAATCAGACTCCTTAGTTGTGGTCTTTGAATTTCACAGGATAGGAAGGCCGGCCAATAAATTGACATTGGCTAGATGACTTCGTATGACTATCTCAGGGGCCTACACATAGGCTAGGCCTTTCTGTTTTGATTGATACTTATTCTACTCGGGCTGTGGGCCTCTCATGGGAGGCTCGCTGTGGCGCCTCGGTTGTTCTGCCTTGCTAGGTGGCCATGTGGTCTTCTGTCCACACCTTTTTAAGGTTCTATGCATTGGTTTCCTTTGCCTCTCAGGATGCTTCCTTTGGACGACGGATTCTCCTCTCAGCACAGGAGCGTCCCCACTCTTATAAGGACTGCTTTCAAGGTCAACCCTGTGGACCCCCTATGGACCCTGAAGTAGAGAACAAGAGATATGTAAGAACTTACCTTTGTTATCTCTGTTTCTACGAACTCCATAGGGTCCACAGGGAGCCCGCCCTGACGCACCTGGCTTAATATGGATGTGTTACTGGTCACTGGTTTCCCGTCTCCTTCTCTGTGAGTATGGTTCTTGAGAGTTCCAGTCTTCTCTCTCTTTCTTTCCTCCTCCGGCCTTTGGCTACTTACAAATTGAGGTGCCTTGGCTTGGGGGCAGGGTTATAGGGAGAGTGGACCCAGTGCATCCTGGGAGCTGAAAGCTTTAACTGCATGGTGCCCGGATTTGGTTCCCAACCTATACCCCAAGGTCAACCCTGTGGACCCTATGGACTTCGTAGAAACAGAGATAACAAAGGTAAGTTCTTACCATATCTCATTATACATTGGAATCATTAGTATAATTTTCCTACATTTGTTATAAGGCACAGACAGTGCCATAACTCGGGTGGTTGGGGGGGGTGCCAATGGTTTTTCAGGCAAAGGACAAAAAATTCCCTCTCTCTTTTTCAGACAGGTCTGAAACCAAGATTTCCTCTTCAGGGTCCATAGGGGGTCCACTCGGTTGACCTTGGGTATAATTGGATCTGGATCCATGGGCATCACGCAGTTAAAAGCTTTAGCTCCCAGGATGCATTCTATACCCCGCCCCCGAGCCACAGACACCTCTGTTTAAGTTGGTGCCCAGCCGGAGTCGAGTCACTGTTTGCGCAGGGGGGGCTGATTAGCACCCCCTAAGCGGCAGCATCGGACTGTCCATTGGATGTCCAAGCTGCCGCTCCACATCACACCGCCGGCGCCATGACACCAGTACAGATCTGGGGATATCGGCAGGACCCCAGAGTCTGTGCTAGCCGGACTCTGCGGGCTCCCAAGACTGCTGCAGGATCTACGGGGACAGGTAAGGTGTATTAATGCAGTCCATTGCCTCCGGTCTCTGGGGACAGACCAGAGGTGCTGGCAGTGGAGGCGGGCACCCCCTACCCTGTGTGTCCACTAGGCCACAAGGGAACGTGTACGGCAGAGGGAGCCGGCGTCCCGGGGGCTAATAGCTAGCCAGGGGAGGCAGCCTTCTCTGCTTAGCGGCTCCATCATTCAGCTCAGCGTGCCTTTCTACTCGGGTCTGGCATCGCTGAGCTGCTCTCCTCCTACCGCCACTCCCACTCGGAGGTCTCCGGCGGCCATCTTTTTCTATAGTGGCAGCGCAGATCTCCTAGGCTTTGCATGGACCAGTCCCCCTGTATACCTCTCCCCTGCAGGGACAGTGTATGCAGCACTATAGCCCTCCCAGACACTAAATCTGGGCAGGTTGATTGTAGTGATAATGTGCAGTGAGCATTTCTTTCTGCATGGTATGATTTTTGCTAGCGCTGACTGTGCTTTATTTCTGAATACTGTCAGACTATACCTATCCCTTTCCTACAGCCCTGACGTGGTGTGTGTAGGAAGGTTTTTCTTTGATCTCACTTATATAAATTCAAGTATTTGTGAGGTCTGTCACTTACAGTTGTGTGCTACATGGTACCATATCTGTGGAGCTGTGTATTGCATGCTTGTGGGTTCTCCAGTTTGGCGCTACCAGACTTCCCATTATATTCAATATATATATATTAATTTAGTCAACCATGTCTGACAAGGAAGTCGAGCGCTCCGCTGCTCCCACTCTGCTCTCCTGCAGGCATTGCGCTGCAGGTGTTGGAAAGGAGGATTTATCACAGAATGGGGTGTGTGAGGTGCTATCAGTTGCCTGGTCTCTCCAATCCCCCAACTATGAGACAGAACCCTCCTTGGGTGGTGTTTTCTCGGGTGCTGGCCTCCATCGCTGATCGCTTGGCGGTCCCGGCCATTCTCCCCCATATGGGGTTACCCCCAACCAGCCATCCTCTCCTCTCAGGGTAATCTGCAATTATTGCAGTCTACTCCTGGGCCTCAGACTGTTACTCCCTATCAGGGGTCACCGATTTATATGCAGTCTCCTCCGGTGACTCAACAGTCTGTCATTCCCTTCCAAGGACTTCTGCAAGCTGGTCAGCCACCTTGGGTGGATGTGTTCTCTAGTTCAGTCCAGAGTTTGGCATCCTCATCTTCGGCTTTTCAGACCATGTTACTGAGTGAAAAGCCTCAGAAGGTGTCTAAACGCCCTGCTAGGTCATCTACGCAACCGTCAGACACGGACGCATCTTCGGATGATGGTAAAATGCCTGAGGGATACGATTCAGATTCCCCTGTCCGGGAGGTGGAACCTAAATCTTCTATTAATGTGCCAGTATTGATAAGGGCAGTTCGATCCATTCTTGACATAGAGGATGGCGTTCCGTACCCTGTCCAAATACCAGAATTTCAAACAGGCAAAAGTGACCAGCAGTTTTTCCTCTCTATGACCAGCTGACAGACCACATGGTGGAGGCCTGGCAATAGCCTAGTAAGAGGTTTCAGCTGCAAAAACATTTAGGTGCTAGTTATCCGTTTCCTGCAGGTCATTGCAAAAAGTGGGACTCATCACCTGTGGTAGATTCTCACATTACTCGCTTAATCAAGAGTGCTACACTGCCTATGACTGCCATTTCATCCCTAAAGGATCCCACAGACAGGAAGGTGGAGACTTGCTTTAAATCAATCTATTCTCTCTCAGGGGCTGTGGCCCGTCCATCCATGGCTACCTCCTGGGTGGCTCTGGCCATTGAGAGCTGGGCCAATGTGCTGGAGGATACTTTCCCTGAGGAGGCTCCTGAGGATCAGAGAGTTTTAGTGGGACAGATGAGAGATGCATGCCACCTATATTGGTGAGGCAGCTCTGGATGCCAGTCCACTGACCTCCAGAGTCTCAGCCGCAGCTGTGTCTGCTCGCCGCTCTTGTTGGTTACGCTCCTGGATGGTGGATGCTGATTCCAAAAAATGCCTGGAGGCATGGCCTTCAATGGGGAGATATTGTTTGGCCCAGACCTGGACAAAATTGTAGACACACTGGCGAAGTCTAAGTCAGCTTTTCTGCCATTGGCAGCTGCGCCTTCAAAGGCTAGGACCTCTGCATTTCGGTCCTTTCGTTTTTAGGGGAAGACCAAAGGTCAGTCCTTCCCTAGGCAATCGGTGGCCAAGTCAACCCCTAAGCCTAAGAAACAAGCTTGGAGCACTAGATGCCCTACTTCCAAGCTGGAGGATAAACCATCAGCCTGATGGGATGGGCCTCCCTCTGGGGGATCCCAGGGTGGGAGGTCGACTTTTTCTATTTGCCCAGCGCTGGTGCAATACCACCACAGATGCTTGGGTATGAGAAGTGGTCTCTCAAGGGTATGTCCTTTCCTTTCATCACAGACCTCCCCACCAGTTTTTCTGCATGAGTCCTCCTCTGGATCAAACCAAGACCTTGCAGATTTGGGGAGCCATAGAGTCCTTGCTGAAAGCAGGGGTCATTGTTCCAGTTCTGCTTTCTCAGCGCGGGACGGGTTACTACTCTACTCTGTTTCTGGTTCAGAAACCCAAAGGGTTTCACCGGCCTATCCTCAATCTAAAGTCTCTGAACAAGTTCCTCAAAGTGCACAAATTCAGGATGGAAACTTTGCATTCCATCATTCTGGCTATGGAACCTGGGAACTACATAGTCTCCCTGGACATCCAGGACGCCCACCTTCATGTTCCCATTGCACCTTCACACCAGCGGTATCTGCAGTTTGCTGTACGGCAGCAACACTTCCAGTTTCAGGCGCTGCCCTTTGGCCTCTCCACGGCTCCAAGGGTATTCACCAAAATTACGGCTGTCATGGCTGCACATTTACGGAGCCAATGTATACGGCTTCTGCTGTATCTCGTCTCCCTTCTATTGCTGGCAGGCTCTCCGTAAGTACTTCTATGGCATCTACACCTGACGATCGCTTGTCTGCAAGTGCATGGGTGACTGATAAATTGGAAAAAGTCCACCCTTATTCCCTCACAGATGATGGTTCATTTGGGAACCCTTCTGGATTCTCATCAGCAGAGGATATTTCTAACCCCAGAAAAGATCTCCTCCCTACAATTGCGGGTATGCAGTTGTCTGAACAGTTGCCAGGTGTCGGTTTGCTCATCAATGCGTGTTCTAGGGTCCATGGTGCTCACGTTCGACACGGTGGAATATGCCCAGTTCCATTCCAGGGCCCTGCAGAGGCTGATTTTATCCAAATGGAACCGGTTACCACACTGTATCAGGACTCAGATGCTGGTGTTGTCTCCGGAGGTGTGCCTGTCTCTGTCTTGGTGGCTGCAGACATATCATCTCTCCAGGGGCCGACCCTTTTGGATCCCGGACTGGGTTCTTCTCAAAACAAATGGCAGTCTCTGAGGTTGGAATGCAGTGACAGGTCCACGATCACTTCAGGGCCATTGGACAGTGGAAGAAGCAATTCTCCCAATCAACATTCTTGAACTTCGGGCCGTGAACAGGGCCTTCCAGTTGGCGGGTGTGCAGGTTCAGTCCGACAACGCCACCATGGTGGTGTACATCAACCATCAAGGGGGCACTCGCAGTTGAGCAGTGATGACAGAGGTGTCACGCATCCTGTCTTGGACGGAGTGCCACCTTCCAGCCATCTTGGCAGTCTTCATTCCAGGAGTCCTCAATTGGGAAGTGGACTTCCTCAGCCGTCACGACGTGCATCCCGGGGAATAGTCTCTTCACCAAGAGGTGTTTCAACTCCTTGTGGACAAATGGGGCTTGCCGGAGGTGGACCTCATGGCCTCCCGTCACAATCACAAGTTGCCAGTGTATAGGTCCAGAACAAGAGATGCCGAAGCAAGCTTGGTGGACACTCTGTCGGTGAGGTGGACCTTCCAGTTTGCATATCTATTCCCTCCGATCTCCCTGCTGTGTTGAGTTCTTCAGAAATTCTAGCAGGGCGGCGGCAGGATTCTGCTGTTAGCTCCGGCTTGGCCCAGACGTCCTTGGTACTCAGATCTTCAGAGTCTCTCTGTCGACACTCCGTTCTTGCTGCCTCAATGTCCGGACCTGTTGTCTCAGGGTCCCCGCCTTTATCCGGATCTGGTTCTTCTGTCTTTGACAGCTTGGCTCTTGAGACATCCATCTTAAGGTCATCTGCACGAAGCATCTGCACGAAGCTGCAGGCAAGCCTGCCTCAGCTAGGATCTACCACAGAGTGTGGCATTCCTATTTTCAGTGGTGTCGCATGAGAAATTGCAATCCTCAAGTGTTTCGTGTTTCTAAGATTTTGGCATTCCTTCAGTCTCGGTTGGACCTCGGCCTATGCCTGGCCTCCTTAAAACTCCATGTTTCTGCATTATCTGTGTGGTTGCAGTTAAGGATAGCTCCGCTACCGGATATCCGCACCTGTTTCCAGGGTGCTCTCAGGATTCGGCCTCCCTTTGTTCCCCTAGTGCTCCTTGGGATTTGGCAGTGGTTCTTCGGGCCCTCCATTTGAACCACTAGAGTTGGTGGAACTCAAGTGGTTGACGACTAAGGCCCTCATTCATAGCCACTCGCTATTTGCGGTCGTTCGTTCTAAAACAAGGGGTGGCTATTCAAATGAACCGTTCGCTGTTTGCGGTCTGTTCACGCCTCTATGTCTGAATGAGCGAACAAAACTTGCATTCGTTTTTTGGAAAGATACGCCCCCTGGCCGCTCGCATCCTACGTCATGTCCGCTATTTATTAGATTAATCGAGTACATCGACATGGGTATGAACTGCTCGCTATTCTTGGGGTTGGTGTTTGCTACCACAATTTTGCGAGCAGTTCTGACTATAAAATAACCCAGTGACGTGGTCAATGACGCTGCTGTTTTAAATATGCACACCCATAAAACGCCCGTTTTGACCTTTAAGCACGCCTGCGTTCTGATTTCCACTCCCCATTTTCAAGCACCTTCCCCTGTTACCACCCACATACGCCTCTTTCTGTCACTCAAAATAGCAGGCATTCGCTATTTTGCGAGCACATTAATTTCGGCCGCACTGACTGGTTAGCGCATGCGTATAATGATACGTACGCATGCGCAGTTGGCCAAACATCGCTCGGAGCGAACGAACTGCCGCTTACGAGTGGCTCTGAATCAGGCCCTAAGACTTTTTTTATCCTGGCGATTGCGTCGGCCAGGAGGGTATCAGAATTGGGGGCGCATTCCTGTCGTCCTCCCTTTCTGATATTTAACCAGGAAAGGGCAGTGCTTCGCACTCGTCCAGGTTCACTACCTAAAGTGGTTTCTAATTTCCACATTAATCAGTAAATCGTTGTACCGGCCTTTCAATCACCAGACCTCTCGGCTGGTGAGGTCTCCGTGGATGTGGTCCGTGCTCTAAAAATTTATGTGGATCGGACCAGTTCCCTTCGAAAATCGGATTCCTTATTCGTACTCTTTGGATTTCGCAAGAGGGGATGGCCAGCCAACAAACAAACTTTGGCTAGATGGCTTAGTTTAGCTATTCCTGAGGCTTATTCGCAGGCGGGCCTGCCATTTCCAGCCTCTGTTAAGGCATATTCTACTCGGTCTGTGAACCCCTCGTAGGCAGCTCGCCGTGGAACCTCGGCTGTTCAGCTGTGTAAGGCGGCCACGTGATCTTCCATCCAGACCTTTCTGAGGTTCTATGTTTTTGACACGTTCGCCTCTCAGGATGCTCCTTTTGGGTGCTGGATTCTCCTCTCAGCGCAGGAGTGTCCCCACCCTCAATTAGACTGCTTTGGGACATCCCAACCCCGTGAAGAAGAAAATGAGAGATATGGTAAGAACTTACCCTTGTTATCTCTCTTTCTTTGAAGTCCATAGGGTCCACAGGGCACCCACCCTAATGCAACTTGCTTCATATGGGCTGTCTTACTGGTCACCGGTTTTCTGTCTCCCTTTCTGCGAGTATGGTTCTTGTGTGTTCCAGTCTTCCTTCTCTCTGTTGTTCCTCCTCTGGCCTTGGCTACTTACCAACTGAGGTGCCTGCGGGTATAGAGGACGATGGAAGCAGTTCATCCTGAGAGCTAAAGCTTTTAACTGCATGGTGCCTGTGGATCCAGATCCAGCTATACTCAAGGTCAACCCTGGGGACCCTATGGACTTCGAAGAAAGAGAGATAACAAGGGTAAGTGTAAGGAGCTTAGAACACCAGCTGGCAGGTAGGACATAAATTGTTTTGGCCTTGGTTATTGCATGTACTCCATGCCGCAGCGTGATAAAAATGAGGATGTGGCTTGTGGGTATGGTATCCACTGTGAGACCACGCCCCTTGATACGAGGCTACACCCACTTATCCAGAAGGTCTTGCACCTACGGCACATGGAAAATACCCCCCGTACACACGTTCCCCTATATTGGTGCTCCCCTCGTCATTTTATTCTGGATCCGCCCTTGGATGTCCCCTCGCACTTATGTGAACAAGTGAGAAAAAGTAAAAAATTCATGAAGGGAGTGGATTTAAAGTGGTTGTTCTGTAGATTGGACTTTGAAGTGATATTTTTATTGTTTCCACTATGCGCATTTTCAGATGGACCTGCAATATTAAGCACATCCACCTCGGGCTCAGTTTGTAGAAAGTAGCTGTAAAATTTGGGCCTGATTCAGAGCCGGACGCTTTGACAAGAGGGCTCGCTCTGAATCAGGGCCGTCCTACCTATTATTGGAGCGGCCTCCTGGTAGCTCGCATTGCTGTGGGTGACCACCCACAGCTTATGCGAGCGGCCAAAAAGATGGTCGCGATGGTCAAGACAATCGCGACTATCGGGCTTCAGACGAGACCCTGCGGTAGGGTCTCTCTGCCGCAAGCCCAGGAGTGCTTTTGGCTCTGTCAGAGCCAAAAGCACTCCCACTGACATCACTAGTGATGTCAGTGGGGCCGGACCCAGACGGTAGGCGTTCCCATGGGAACACCTCCGTCTGGGCAGCCACGCCCCCTGCACGCCTACCAAAGGGGGCGTGCTGTCACTCACCATCGACAGCACGCCCCTTTGGTGCGAGACCCATAGCGATGGCTTGGCCGTCGCTATTCCGGTCTCGCGCATGCGCACGACGGAGCTCCCTCCGTCGTGCGCATGCGCACTAGGGCAACATCGACCCGCTTGCGAGCGCTCAGCGCTCGCGAGCGGGTCTGAATCAGGCCCTTTATGCAATGCCCAAGTGTGATTAGGGATCTGTAGTGTGGAACTTTTCACCATGCTCATCATACCCGTTGTTTCTGGTTTTCAACACCACAGCAGAGACGCAGGTAGTTCCCCAAACCCCAACACAATAATTGCCACAATTAATAAAATAATGTTCACTTTTTTTTAACTGAAACTCTTCTTGAAATCAGGAATCAGACTTTATATAAGTAAGAGTAGAATTACTATGGGGCCCATTCAGTACGTTAATTATCGGGGGGCAGGGCAGCCCCCAATAAGTATCTAACTTGCTGCGGACACTGGAGCAATTAAAAATTGCTCCAGAGCGGAGACAGCTGATCCGAAGATCAGTTGTCCCAGCGAATCCTTTCACCGCTACTTTAGTATTGGTGAAACTTAGCACTGCTGAGTCTAACTCGGCAGTGCTACTGCGCATGCGTGAACCCAAGTTCGGCGGTAGAAGCCGAGCAGTGCCGGAGGATCTGAACGGATCTCTCTTTGCAACCGGGACTCTTTCTCATAGGGAAGGAGCAGGTGTGCGGGAACAAACGCCATCTGAAGATGGTGAATGCTCCCGCTGTCAAGCTCAGAAAATGTTGTATTTTCGGAGCTTGTGGAATTTAGGTCCCCATAGTAGTGTATGTGGATAGTGGGACAGATCGGGGCTGAAAGGTAAGCAGGAGATACTGTATCAGTGACATCTCCTGAATTACCTTTATAATGAATGGTCCCAATACTTCATTTACTCAAAAGCAGGTGAACATGTTAATTTCATCTGCTTTTGTGGAAATGAAGTGATGATGAATAGACCCCTATGTCTTGCAGAGACGGCTTAACAGAGAGGTCATCCTAGGCCTTACCTTGTTTTCCTATCTCTTATAGCAGTCAGCTAAATAGTCGAGTATCTTTCCATTATAAAAATCATAGATCAATAGTTGTGGCTTAATCAGAAGGGTTTCTAAAGGGTCCAATATAAAATGATAGGAGCAATAATCAATTGTGATTCCAGGGCATGTCTATATAGAATAAAAACATGCTTTGTGACTGCACACAATGCTCCTTCTGTGCATGAAAAGAAAGTGTAATAGCCCTCAGATACTTAAAGGTGTGTACATCCATATGAGTGAGATGAGTGTAAATTGAATTTGTTGCAGCCTAGATTTCCCATAGACAAATAAATGGGGATTTAATATATCAACAAATAACCTCTTTTTAGCCACCACCCAAGCCTTTATCATCATCTCCATAGAAGTAGTAACATCAGAGCTAAAAGCTGGAACATAGAAGAACACATAAGGGCACATTTATCTTTATCGACCCCAGCTTGGCGACTAAAAAAAAAAAAAATTCACCTAACTCTTGCATTATGAACAACATATTGCCGAGGCTGCAGAGTGTTACTCAGGTGCTCCAGGGATACTTTCCCAGAGTGATAGAAGATAACTTATACAGTGTCAGCAGTTCCACTAAAATGGGAAAAAAATTAGTTTTAATACAGAATTAAAATTGAAATGTATATAAAAAGCCTTATTTATCTAAACTGCAAATATAGAACAGCAATCTTCCAAAATTTGTTATAAAAGTCAGCCAAAAATAGCTCCCTGATTTCTGTAACAATTTGAATAACACTGTCCTAGACATTGTGCCATGCATCACTGCTGGGTTTAAATCTATCTTTGTGCAGAGAGCTTGATTAAGTGTTCTGACCACATTTGCTACTATGCTTGTAGAGAAACCCCCCCCCCACACACACACATACACACCAGTACATTCAAAATGACAATGGCAGACATTTAAGGAACCTATAAACAATACAAGCATCATCCCCGACAGTGATACACTATACAGACAGCATTCCAATACAGAAATTATTCCATAGGTTACCTTACAATATATAGAGCATTCCAGAGGTTACCATACAATACAAAGAGCGTTCTTGAGGTTAACATACAATACAATAACATTCCAGGGACTGCCATACAATACAGAGAGCAATTAAGGGACCACCATACAAAACAGAAAGCATCTTAGTGACTGCCATGCAATACACAGTGCATCCTAGAGGCCACCATACAATACAGAGACCACCCTAATGTCGACCATATAGTTCAAAGAACATGCTAGTGACTGCAAAATAGATAGCATTTTTGGGGCTGCCACACAATATTATTCCCTCCTCATTGAGTCCTCCGCAAAAATCATTACCTCCATTATCATCATCATCATCATCAATATAATTAACCATTTACAGGGACACTGCAGGGTTGGCAATACAGAGACATTATTACCAGCCAATTTGCCTGTAACTGCTATTAAATGGGATTTCACTTCTTTGAGGAGGAGGGTCCCAAACCCATTCCTTCTAACTATACAATAATGGGTCCCACATTAGGGCCCCTTTTGATATCCGGAGAGCCACAGTACTTGCTGCTGCTGGACAACTACTAAGGCCACTTCTGTAGATAGACAACTGAGTATGGTTCCAACACAATTAAACAATTGATACCAAGCTTCTGACTGTGGATGGCCATGCCCATTTTGTCAGTTCAATTTCCATTTTTGGCAGACAATACAATTACAGCTTTGTGTACAAACAACCTTTTATGTCGGTGTGGCGGCCATGGTGTGCAGAAAAGCAGGTCCAGCTGTAGAGTACGAAGTACATGGGCCACCAAAGAGGAGGAAGGGGCCTTGCAGTATAACAATAGGCTGCACAGTCCTTACAGATCGTCGGATAAAATACATAATCTGTGCAGTTGCAGAGTGCATTACCTCCTCCGCTTACCGCGCGACAGGGTAAAGATATCTCTTTTTTTTTTTATTGGGTGTGAAAAAAAAAAACAGACATCAGATGGTTGCCTCTGGTGCTGCCCCCACTCCTGGACACCGTAGGCTGCAGCCTAATCAGCCTATTGTTTAATCAGGCTCTGTTTGCGCCCACAGTCCAGGAATACACATTGTGACCTTTGAAGAACATACTCTATTATGTTCTCAATTTTTTAAAATGATATATTATTTAAGTTAACCTATTGATGATATTTAGCAATGTGAATGAAAAGTATTTTTAAAAATGAACAGTATTATAACCTCCAAATAAGAGACGGCACGCTGTTAATCTCAATTACTATCACATAATAACAATGTTCCAAAGGCTACAAAGTATAAATTGATGAAAGCGATTAAATAAGTAGAAACCAGCATTTCAAGACCTCTTTGTCAAGAGCTGTCATTATATCTATTAACATACTGTATATGTTCTCCCAGTTGCATAGAAACAGTCCTCATTTAGCAGACTGGAGGAGGGCTCTAAAATATATGTATGAAAAATATACAATTTTCAAAAAATTGTCTTCTACATTTCCTCATATATTTTCATCTATTTTCTCATTCCATGTTCCCCTATCCTTCTTGGCCTTATTTTGCTACTATATTATTCTTTTTTTTTATCTGACTTATACATTTTATAGTTTTTTCAATTTTATTTTATTTAATTTGAACATTGCTGCATTCAACTATGAATTTGCTGTTTGCATTGAGAAGCATTACAAACATTATATAATGTAGCCCTTTACATTTATACAAGCTTGAACTGGCTCTTACATGGTTGCACAATTTACATTGGACAAATTTCGGTCACATTATTTAGTTTAGCTAAAATGTTTATATTTATTGCCTATTTTTGAACTTCAGAACCATTCTGACTAATAGGTTTGGGAACCACTTTAAAATATCTTGAACCAATCTCTAGGTGTAGAGCAAAATTTTGAAACGTACCTGGCTGGGTGAATCTGATTGTGGGGCAGGAGAAGGAGGTTGCTTCATGGCTCCAATGAGGAGTATTTATGAGGAAGACACGATATATTTTTTATTGTAGTTGATGGGGGGATGCAGTAGTGCTAATTCTGTAGTCAAACTTCCAAAAATTAAGTTTTTGGAGATTTGGCCGCTTATCGCATATGGCCCAGCCTCAGCTCATGTTCACTGAGCTGGAGAGGCCCCACCTCCAATCAGTGCAGCAGCCTCTCAGTGCTGTGGCTGCATGAGACTGACAGCCCTACAGTCCCACCCAACTGCACCGCACCTCACGCCACTCTCCGGCTCCTGGACCGTCCTCGGCTCCTGCCTTCCAGATCCCAGCAGCAGCCAGAGCTGAGGTGCTGCTGTGACTTTGGACACTGCACCAGTGAGTGTGCGGGTGCCTGGACATGGAACAAATCCAGGTAAGTGCTCCCATCCCTATTTCTCCCCCTTATTCAGCCCAGTGTCCCTTAACCCCCCACAATCTCACTGCCCACCTCCCCCATCCCAGTGTTTCCCCCTTCCCTCCACAACCAGCCCCCTTCTCACTGCCCCACCTCTAAAACCCCCCAGCAAGCCCATTAACACCTTATTGAGCCCAGTGTTTCTCCCTCCTATCCAGCCCAGTGCACCCCCATCTCACTGTCCCTTCATCTAGCCCAGTGTCCCTCTCATATATCATTCTTTCCCCCAGCCCCCACCCCATCCAGGCCAGTGTTCTCCTTCCCTTGTGAACAATGCAGCCACCACTTTATCATCCCCATCATTATGACCACTGGGTTGGGTACGTATTGTACGGGATAACAGTGCTCGGGATCCCGGGGGGCAAAATCCTGATGCAGTCTTCCCGACAGGGTTACATACCGACACCTTACATTTTGTATCCTAAACACCCCTTTCCCGTACCCCTAACCCTAAACCACGTTCTTGGTGCCTAAACCTCCCCCCTTATTGCCTAACCTAAGCTCCCTTTCCCTGCACCCTAAAACTAACCCTCCCCCCTTAGTGCCTAACCTTCCCCCTAGTGCCTAAATCTAGCCCCTAACCCTTCCCCTTATCCCACTACTTATCTTCAGGATTCCAGCAGCTGGGATGCCGGTGCCGGGATTCTGACAGGTGATGGGATTCCAGCGTCGACATTCTGACCACTGGAATCCTCGCAGTCGTTATTATGACCGTATCCCGAACTGCTGGCAGAATTAGAAGAAAAGGCTGGGGACAATAATCTGAAATATAAAATACCAATTCTAGAAATCATATTGATACAAATGGTACCAAATTAGCAAATATATTTTATTAATATAAAATTGTTAGATCAGAAAAACTCACATTTTGCCCTGCCCCAAAACTTCTGTTACTATGTATTATTTAGTTGAACCTCTATTGCCTGGTGATGATACACACATAAAAGTAAGGGGGAGAGGAAGAAAGGTTGCACCAAGGACTGATATTCAAAACATCATAAATTCTCAGATAACCCTTAAATTCCTATTGCTATTATAAATTAATGATCAGGTAAGGGGTGTTACTCAGGGACATTATACATTATTTCAAAAGAGGAGAGAAGGAAAGAATCCCTATATGAGTGCACTATTACTCATAATAAAAATAAAAATAAAATCTAACCTTTATTATAATTCTTAAAATACACCCTTGGGTGAACAAAACAGCAAAATACGAGACATACAATATTACATATAACAGAACATATTAAAATGTGTGCTCAGTCCTATATATTTGTCACATATACACTTAATAGTGCCCCTTTGTGTACCTATTAAATTTACAATGCTCCTAAATTCAATGACAGTTTGAGATATTCTCAAATTATTGGCTGCTCAATAGACATGCGCAGAATGACATCAGATCCAGATGTCTCTCATTCGCAAACTACAGCTCTTATCAGGAGAGCTGTCCATTGTGATTTTCTTCATGCATACCAGCGTTATAAACGCCGGCATACATGCATCATGCATCCCGACCTCTGTGAGCAGGGCAGTTGGGCAGTATAACAGTGTTTGTGTACTGACAAGATCACCTATATGTCTGACCTCTGTTGTCAATGACAGGCCAGGAAGGAGGTCACACAAAGCGCCTGATTCTGGGAGTTCTCATTTGGGAAGCAGACTTCCTCAGCCGTCATGACGTGCATCCGTGGGAAAACTCCTAGTGGACAAGTGGGGCCTCCCAGAGGTGGACCTCATGGCCTCCCATCACAATCACAAGATACCTGTGTACGGGTCCAGAACAAGACATACCGAAGCAAGCTTGGTGGACGCTCTGTCAGTGAAGTGTTGGGGCAGCACAGACGGTGTAATGGTTAGCATTGCTGCCTCACAGCACTGAGGTCTTGGGTTCGATTCCCACCACAGCCCTACCTGTGTGAAGTTTGTATATTCTCCCTGTGCTTGCGTGGGTTTCCTCCGAGTGCTCCGGTTTCCCCCCACACTCCAAAAATATACTGGTAGGTTAATTGGCTCCCAACACAAATTAACCCTAGTGTGCATGTGTGTGTGCATGTGTTTGTGCATGTGATAGGGAATATAGATTGTAAGCTCCACTGGGGCAGGGACTGATGTGAATGGCCTGTAAAGCAATTACAGTCGCACAAGAGAAAATATATTTCTTCTGGAAAAAAGAGAAGGCAAGAACCCTCATATACTATATCATAGGTGATGTGAATGGCCAAATAGTCTCTGTAAAGCACTGCGGGATATGTGTGAGCTATATAAATAACTGCTAATAAATAAATAAATAAATAATAAGTGGACCTTCCAGTTTGCATACCTGTTTCCTCCAGTATCTCTGCTTTTTCGGGTTCTTCGGAAGTTCAAGCAAAACGGAGGCACGGTCCTGCTGGTGGCTCCAGCTTTGCCCAGACGTCATTGGTACTAGGATCTACAGAGTCTTTCCATAGATACTCCGTTCTTATTGCCTCAACGTCCGGACTTGTTGTCCCAAGATCCTTGCCTCTACCCAGACCTGGATTGTCTTTCTTTGATGGCATGACTCTTGAGACATCCCTCCTGAGGGCTAAAGGATTCTCTGGCTCTGTCATCAATATGATGCTAAGAGTACGAAAGCCTGCTTCTGCAAGGATATACCACAGACTGTGGCATACATATTTCCAGTGGTGTGACTGAAATCATTGCGACCCTCAAGTGTTTCGTATTTCCAGAATACTGGCATTCCTTCAAGCTGGATTGGACCTCGGCCTGAGAATGGCTTCATTAAAAGTACATGTTTCTGCACTGTCAGTGTGGTTCCAACAAAGGATAGCTCCGCTCCCAGATATTCACACTTTTCTGCAGGGTGTTCTCCGGATTCAACCTCCCTTTGTTCCCCCGATGGCTCCTTGGGATTTGGTAGTAGTTCTTCGGGCCCTCCAGGGTCCTCCATTTGAACCACTAAATGCGGTTGAACTCAAGTGGTTAACTGCTAAGACTCTTTTTCTCCTGGCAATTGCTTCAGCCAGGAGGGTGCCAGATTTGTGGGCGCTCGTCTGTCATCCTCCATTTCTGATATTTCACCAGGACAGGTCTGTGCTCCGCACTCACCCTGAGTCTCTTCCTAAAGAGGTTTCTAAATTCCATATAAATCAGGAAATTATTGTACCGGCCTTTCAGTCACCAGGCCTCTCGACAGGTGAGGCCTCATTACATGTGGTCCGTGCTCTCAGGATTTACGTGGACCATACCAGTTCCTTCCAGAAATCTGACTCCTTATTTGTGCTCTATGGATTTCACAAGAAAGGATGGCCAGCCAATAAACAAACATTGGCTAAGTTACTTCGTATGTCTATCTCAGAGGCTTACACACAGGAAGGCCTTCCGGTCTCGGCTTCTGTTAAGGCTCATTCTACTTGGTCTGTGGGCCCCTTGTGGGCGGCTCGCCGTGGCACCTTGGCTGTCCCAAGGGTGCTGAATGGTTTTTTCTCTACCTTTGCACCCCAAAACTGCAATTCTGCACTTTTTTCCATCACTTTTTTCTGTGTATTACATTGCGTTAGCTTTCCGCATATGTGAAAAGTCTTTGCAATTGAATACGTAGAATATTTTCCGACTGGCTAAAAAAGTCACAATCCTCAACACTTTTTTGCAGATCTCTGCTTTTCGAGGCTAATTGAATACGGGCCTAAGGGGGGAGGTTAGGTTTAGGTTCTGGGAAGCAAGAGTTAGGGGAAGGGAGAGGGAAGGGTTAGGACAGGTGTCGGTATCCTAATCCTGTCGAGATGTCACCGTCTGAATCTTGAACGCCGGCATCCCATACCCATCCCATTGATAGATAGATTATATACATGGTGGGGCATAAAGATCTCCCGCATTTTGAAGGGGTATAAAATATGAACAAAGCTGTCTAGAAAAAAACTGATTTTATTTCTAAAAAATTGTTTTTTTTAACGGGTTTAAAACTTATATCAAACAAATGGTGGCCATCGTTGGCAACACATTGCTGAAGTCGTTCCCTGTTCAAGAATTTCCGCACTTAAGGCTCTGCGGTTGGCATGATCTCTCTCAGTTCTTGAGCCAACATCATTTTGTAAAGATGCAGTTTTAAATCGGCATGCAGAATCCTCCTCAAACTCCTACTTGATATCCTTACTGCTATGGCATGCTTACGTACAGAATGCTTTGGCGATTGCAGAATGGATGCTCTTGCTGCTGCCACATTTTCAGAAGTTCTAATAGTTTTAAGTCTACCAGGTGATTTTCTTTTTAGTGTGGATCCAGTTTCCAGAAGTTTAGAAATCCAAAGCAAAATCGTTTTCCTATCTGGTACAGATGCATTTGGGCCGAGCACAAAGCATGTACGGAACGCTCTCTGAGTCGCTATCACAGAACGGTTGTTTTCATAATACGCTTGAACAACAAAGCCACGATGTTCACCGGTCCAAATCATTATGGGTACCGAAAATGATAGAGTTTAACCAACCGAATGAGACCTGCCCTGCCCCGCTGCCCCTACTACAACCCACACAGTGTCACCGCCAAATGTGGGAGATCATTATGCCCCACCCTGTGTATGTATATATATATATATATATATATATATATTAGGGGTGAGCGGGTTCGGATTTCTGAAATCCGAACCCCCTGAGCCCCCCCGAACCGAGGCCGATCCGAGTCAGGCTCGACTTTTCCCGCCTGACTCGGATCTGAAATCGAGGTAAAACGTCATCATCCCGCCTTCCGGGTCTCGCGGGTTTTGGATTCTATATAAGGTACCCGCGTCGGCGCCATTTTCTCACTCGGCTGTGGACAGTGAAGAGGGAGGGTGGAAGTTAGGGCTGGCTGGGCTGTGTAGTGTAGTGTAGTGTAGTGCAGTGTAGTGTTGTGCTGTGCTGCTGTTGTCCATAGGGGCTGTGTCCACTCCTCCAAAGTCCATAGGGGCTGGCTGTGTTGTGCGGTGCTGCTGTTGTCCATAGGGGCTGTGTCCACTACTTCAAAGTCCATAGGCGCTGGCTGGACTGTGTTGTGCTCCCCCCAAGTGCAAAAAAAAGAAATATTTTTTCTGTGTTTGTGAATTGTGTGCGCAGTAGCCGCACGTGCATCAACAAAGTAGTGCCAAGCGTGCGCCTGTGTCATAAGTAAAGGGCCGGCTGGCTTGACCGTTAAAGGGTGCTGTAACCCCCAAAGTGCACTCCAAACCAAATAAAAAAATATTTTCTGTGTTTGTGAATTGTGTGCACTGTGGCTGCACGTGCATCAACAAAGGAGCAGCGCCAAGCATGCGCCTGTTTCCCATAAGTAAAAGGCCGGCTGGCTTGACCATTAAAGGGTGCTGTAACCCCCAAAGTGCACTCCACAAACAATAAAAACAAAATATAATTTTTTGTGTTTGTGAATTGTGTGCGCAGTAGCCGCACGTGCATCAACAAAGTAGCGCCAAGCGTACGCCTGTGTCATGGGTAAAGGGCCGGCTGGCTGGTCCGTTAAAGGGTGCTGTAACCCCAAAGGGCACTCCAAACAAAATAAAAATATATATTCTGTGTTTGTGAATTGTGTGCACTGTGGCTGCACGTGCATCAACAAAGGAGCAGCGCCAAGCGTGCACCTGTGTCCCATAATAAAGGGCCAGCTGGCTTGTCTGTTAAAGGGTGCTGTTACCCACAAAGGGCACTCCAAACAAAATAAAAAATTTTTTTTCTGTGTTTGTGAATTGTGTGCACTGTGGCTGCACGTGCATTAACAAAGGAGCAGCGCCAAGCGTGCACCTGTGTCCCATAAGTAAAGGGCCGGCTGGCTCATTTCTTAAAGGGTGGTGTAGCCCACAAAGTGCACTAGTCTCCAACAAAAATAAAAAATAATTTTCTGTGTTTGTGTGCGCCTTAGCCGCATGTATATATCAATATAACATAAATGGAGGACCAAACTTTCTCCGATAAAAATAAAATAGGGAAAGATCAAGAACCACTTCCTCCTAGTGCTGTTGCTGCTGCTGGGAGTTGTTCATCATCCCAGAGAGGAAGTAGGAACACCACTACTTTTACAAAACAATTGACCCTCCAACAGTCCTTAGCGAGGAGGATGAAGTACGACAGCAGTCATCCTGAAACAAAACGTATAACTGAGGCCTTGACTGCTATGTTGGTGTTAGACGTGCATCCGGTATCTGCCATTAGTGCAGTGGGATTTAGACAATTGATGGAGGTAGTGTGTCCCCGGTTCCAAATCCCGTCTAGATTCCACCTGCATCCTCAAAGCAGCAGCGACAAGCGTGCGTCTGTCTGTTAAAGGGTGGTGTAACCCTCAAAGTGCGCTCCACAAACAATAAAAAAATCTTTTTTTTCTGTCTTTGTGAATTGTGTGGGCTGTAGCCGCACCTGCATCCTCAAAGCAGCAGCGACAAGCGTGCGTCTGTCTGTTAAAGGGTGGTGTAACCCTCAAAGTGCGCTCCACAAACAATAAAAAAATCTTTTTTTTCTGTCTTTGTGAATTGTGTGGGCTGTAGCCGCACCTGCATCCTGAGAGCAGCAGTGACAAGCGTGCGTCTGTCTGTTAAAGGGTGGTGTAACCCATAAAGTGCACTCCAACCAAAATAAAATAATCTTTTTTTCTGTGTTTGTGTGTGAAATGTATGTGCAGTAGCCGCACCTGCATCCTCAAAGCAGCAGCGCCAAGCGTGTGTCTGTCTGTTAAAGGGTGGTGTAACGCTCAAAGTGCGCTCCACAAAAAATAAAAAATTCTTCTTTTTTCTGTCTTTGTGAGTTGTGTGGGCTGTAGCCGCACCTGCATCCTCAAAGCAGCAGCGACAAGCGTGCGTCTGTCTGTTAAAGGATTACATCGGTGACAGCATCCAAGTAGGCATGTCAGACAATCCGTACATGTACTAGCAGGAAAAAGAGGCAATTTGGAGGCCCCTTTACAAAGTGGCTCTACTTTACCTGAGTTGCCCCCCCTCCAGTGTGTACTCCGAAAGAGTGTTTAGTGCAGCCGGGAACCTTGTCAGCGAAAGGCGTAGGAGGTTGCTTCCACAAAATGTGGAGAAGATGATGTTCATAAAAATTAATTATCAACTCTTCCAGGGAGACCAGCCTCCAGAACGTACAGAGGGACCTGTGGTGGTGGATTCCAGCGGGGACGAATTAATACTCTGTGAGGATGAGGATGTACACAACACTGAAGAGGGTGAGGAATCGGTGGATGAGGAGGATGAGGACGACATCTTGCCTCCGTAGAGCCAGTTTGTGCAGGGACAGATTAATTGCCAGCTTGTTTTGTGGGGGCCCAAATGAACCAATCATTTCAGCCACAGTCGTGTGGCAGACCCTGGCGCTAAAATGATTGGTTTGTTAAAATGTGCATGACCTGTTTATACAACATAAGGGTGGGTGGGAGGGTCCAAGGACAATTCCATCTTGCACCTCTTTTTTTTCTTTGCATTATGTACAGTTTGGGGCCTAGTTTTTCAAACTGCGATCCTGTCTGCCACTGCAGTGTCACTCCTAGGTGGGCCACGTGTTTGTGCCGCCCACTCGTGTCGCTTAGCATAGTCATCCATCTACCTCGGTGCAACCTTTTGGACATAAAAACACTATTGTGAGGTGTGAGGTGTTCAGAATAGACTGGAAATGAGTGGAAATTAAGGTTTTTGAGGTTAGTAATAGCATAGGAGCAGAAAAATCAACACATTCTGTGATTTTAGCTGTTTTTATGCTATTTTTCAAAAAAATGCAGATCCAAAACACAAAACCCAGAACCCAAAACACGGAAGGGTGGTTTTGGCAAAACCAATCCAGATCCAAAACACGAAGAAAGATCCAGATCCAAAACCAAAACACAAATATATATATATATATATATATGTATATGTATATATATATATATATATCCCTATATAGCTGCAGGGATATGGCACTCGTGAATGAAAAAGATTAATAATTCTGAAATTACACTGCCTTGACCGAGCAGTTTTGGAGTGCCGCCTCCCCCCCTTACCGATATAAGAATTTGCACGTAAAAGATATTGAAATTTAATCCTCACATATTAAGAAGACAATGCTCTCTCTCAACATTTCGGTCCAATCAGGGCCATCCTCAGGAGTTACAGCAATGTGCTTAAGTACAACAGATCAACAACCAGTCCACAGAGATCCAGCAATGAGCTGAAACCCCAACAGGAGGGTCCCTAAATACCCCAACCAATTGAGCAGTGATGCCATCAACTAATGTGTGGAATTCATCAATATTCTACCTACCAGGCCTTGCAACTAGCCAGAACAGCAAATGATGCCAATAACACTGCTAGATGCCGGAAGTCTGTGTAAAGAGCAGCACTTCTGGTAATTGGAGCGCACGCGAACACTCATGTGGCAGCTTCCCCGACAGTTGAGCCGCACACATCACTTGTCTCCCAGCCGTGTGAGGTCTGTGACAGAATGTCACATCCGGCGGCTCATGATGCCGCCCCTATTAACAAAGCATCACCAAGGCAAACATGTATACAAACGGAGTGCCCAACCCACAAGTATATCTAAACAACCTATGGACACCACTGATCATAGTCATTGGGGATAATAGGGACCTAAATAGATGGGGATACAATATAAATACCCATATAAGGTTCAATATCCAAGATACACCTATAAGGGATATATAATCCATACCTGCCGACATCCTGGCTGCTCCTTCCGTGAGGGAGCAGCCAGATCGGCAGGACGGGGTGGGCGTGGCCGAGACAAGGGGGAGTGGCCGGTCGGGTGACGTAACTTGTGGGCGTGGTGGGGGCGGAGTCACGCGATTGCGTCAGTCTGGCCCCGCCCTTGCTACACAATGCCGATAAAATAGGCATTGTGCAGCAGGGGGCGGGGCCAAATATGACGAGAATCGCGTCACCGCCCCCCCCCGCTGCGGGGGTTACAGGGATTATAGCGGGGGGGATAGGTGGGGTGAGCGGCAGTCGGGAGAATTGCCTGCCTTCCAGGGAGGTCGGGAGCGGCACCTGATTTCGGGAGGGTAGGCAAGTATGATATAATCACATCAGATATATTGCATACCTGCACAAATAATTGCGCATACATGCATATACCCATGTGCTTATAAAATACCATATAGCAACATACCGCAACAAAAACATCAAAAATGAAAAAGCATAAATAAACAAAACAATATAATAATAAAGAGAGAGTATTGATCAAAAAAATATCTACATATATATAAAAAAAACCCGAATATATATGTAAAACATATAAAACCAAGAGTAAGTAGCTTATAATGTGACTGACATACTCAGTCTTGTCGGAGCACCATCCATCTTCAATAGTCAGACAGTGGAAGAGAGTTTACAAATGTTATTTGAAATCTCAAAAGTTAAAAATTTAAATTATCTGGATTTAAAAAAATCAGCATGGCTTATATATTAATAGTTTGTAATAAACTAGTTCTGATCTTCCAATAAGCTCCTAATTATCCGAATACTAGTCTCCTGAAATAATTTTTTGGCTGGTTAAACAAATGTTTGTTAATATTATTAATTTGAAATTTTTGCTAATTATTTTTATCTAAATTCCATAGGAAATTCACATCTAAAATGTACTCAGGGATCTGCGACATCTGTGCCCACATTTATTAGAAGGATTGTGCCTCATCCACCAAAGGGTCCAAAAGCCACCAAAGCCAAATCAGGTATCTTACTTATTCACCGATATTTTAGATAGCTCCAAATTTCATAAAATATCTGTAAGTGGATAGCAGTTAGATAAAAGGGTGTTAACATGTGAGAGGCATACAATGTATATGTAACACGCAAAGTGGGAAATCAGGCATAGTGGATGATGTTTAGGCATTGCGTATAATCCCTGTGATGCGTTAGGCAAAGCAGGAAATGATCTTCATTACCTAATGTGCGGTATGGTAGGCAATGTGGTTAATGGATTAGCTAATTTGCCTAGGAAATATGAAATTATGTAAATACCCCCTTAGCCTCTAAACCATTTATAGCCCTTTAACATCAGTATGCTGGGTTGGGATTTTGTGTTTACGTGCCCATCCTGGGTACGACCTGGCTGAGGCCCCTTTCAGACTGACGTCCTGACCGGGCACTAATGCCAAGTCGAAGACGTCACTGCCATCGTGTAGTGTCAGGGACCCCTACCCAGGATCGTCTTTCCCAGAATCCCTGTGAAGGAGGTTAAGGCTAAAAAGTGGCAAAAGCATTCACTCAGCTGGGCCTGCTGCGGCTTAGAAAGCCTGACTCCAAATTCAGCATCTTCTTATCTTGTTGCTTGTAAGTAGCTGCCATCTCTCTGCAGTTACTTTACCACATAAAAAGATAGAAAAGAAAACAAGAGAAGGGAAGGGGTATTGCTTGCACGTATAACTTAGTAACCACTTATAAGCATTGAATCTCTTTCATATAATCAGTTGGTACTGATTCTAAGTGTCAGGTATAATTTCTTAAGCCTTACACTTAGATGCTCCAGAAAATAAAAATATCTCCTATCCCACAAGCTGCCAACCATTTGTCAGGGACCCGTACCCAGTATCCCTGACGTGGGGGGGGGGGGGTGGTGTGCACCTCTGCTATAGACAGATACAAATACCTTACTTACGAAACTGCCACCACCGATGGAAACAATTTAAAGAGGCCACCGGTCCTCTATTATCTAATAATTGCACAGGCTCATCAACAATATTCCCACTCAGTTAATCTATTGCTTAACCTCTCCACAATTGCGCAGACTCGGCGTCCCAGACGACCACACAGTTCGCTGAGACCAACCCTCTGCTTCCCGTACTTAACAATATGTGTAGCATCACTAATAATCTCTTCAAAGACTAGGGTTCGGAGCATATATGAAATAAACTAATAAAGAATACTTTATTTACACAAAAGGTATTACAATGCTTAAAAAATCATGTTACAGAAAAATGAATGGTTACAAAGGTACATACAGCAATATAAAATAAAAATGGTAGAGGTAGACTTACGGAAAACACGCTGCGTTAGAAACACGTAGCGTTCCGCCCAGGAGGAATGGTAAGAAATGCAGAGACTGCAGGTTAAACTTCAATGCGACAAATTGATCCCCCAGTTGAACACAGAACACAGGGCTTCAATCCCTTTTATCAGAGCACATCACACCTCAGGTGAGGTCATACCCATCTGTTCTGATTGGTGGATTAGCTAATTGAAGGTCAGGAACCTCCCAGCTAAGTTTAAATATCTTTAAACGTATAACAGAATAAACCTAATAACTTCCCCTGTGGATGGACTACCTACAATATGGGGTGTTCCTAATACTTGTCCATATTTTATCTGTTATACAAGTGTAAATATGATGTGGTTGTCATAGTGCATTCCTGAGATATCTCATATCTTTAAATCTGTATGTCTCAGTGATCTGGGAATTGCACACAACCTGGATATGGAGTCCAGTTATATGTATATAACTTCCCAAGCTTCCAGCTATCACTGATACAACAATTGTATCACATAAACCATCCAAATATGACTGATCATTGATCTGCCATATCTCATCAGCCTGGTTTCTATTTGTTTTACCCCCTATGGTGCTGACTGTCTATAGAGGCAGACACAGAGGCTGAGCAATACACATGCCCTGGTGACAAGGTTACCATAATTGAGTGGACACACAGCTCTAAGGTAGTATTTCCTTACTTAATTAACAGGCTAGTGGGAACCTGTTCATTTCATTACCTGGGCAAGATTCTAACCAAAGGCTTCCTGCCTTGTACACTTCTAAGAGTAATTATCATGTGAGTCCTATGACATTTAACAACTCTCAAAATTAAGCTGTGGCTCCGAAATATGAAATAGGCCCTTTCAGGAACATACAGAGCTAGGTGCCATTGCTTGTCAAAAGATTCCATCTTCCCTGCCTTTCATTAACTTGTAACAGGACTCAAAGGATACATTAACTAATAAGGACAGTCAGCTCTCCTGCCCTCACATTTAGAAAACCAGTTATTCTATGGCTTTTAATTACCAATCCTCACATGTAGTGAGTCAGTGCTTGGAGATGAGATCATCTCCATGTGCCGCTACTTCCTATGCAGTGAACGGGACCTTTGTCACATCGCCTCAGGTTACCCGTTCACTTTGCACCACGAGCAGTGTTCTTGTGACCACGGTTAAAATGCCAGGTCTCTCTACCCGGCTTATTACAACCTGTCCCTTTCACACAGCACAGTAAGCAGGGTTTCCGCGTGTTGATGTGCAAAAGCCCGGGTTATTGCTTGTAGTTTGAAAAGGGGTATTAGTCTTCCAGGAGTACCTGATGACGTTTGTTATCCTAAAACCTCTAAAACCAAGAGTAAGTAGCTTATAATGTGACTGACATCCTCAGTCTTGTCGAAACACCATCCATCCTCTATAGTCAGACAGTGGAAGAGAGTTTGCAAATGTTATTTGAATCTCAAAAGTTACAATTTAAAATGATCTGGATTAAAAAAATTAGCATGGCTTTTATATTACTAGATCTGATCTTCCAATAAACTTCTAGATGTCAGAATACTAGTCTCCTGAAATAATTTTTTGGCTGGTTAAACAAATGGTTGTTAATATTATTAATTTAAACATTTTGCTAATTATTTTTATAAAAATTCCATAGGAAATTCACATCTAAAATGTACTCAGGGATCTGAGACATCTGTGCCCACATTTATTAGCAGCTTTGTGCCAAATCCACCAAGGGGTCCAAA
Source organism: Taudactylus pleione (assembly GCA_031769625.1). Taxonomy (NCBI): domain Eukaryota; kingdom Metazoa; phylum Chordata; class Amphibia; order Anura; family Myobatrachidae; genus Taudactylus; species Taudactylus pleione. The sequence continues at coordinate 2,330,829 of JAUIMM010000175.1, forward strand.
ACCCATCGCACTCAAATCAGGTATCTTACTTATGCACCGATATTTTAGATAGAGATATTTTAAGAAACTTTAAGCTAAGTGGATAGCAGTTATATAAAAGCGTGTTAACATGTGAGAGGCATACAATGTATATGTAACAGGCAAAGTGGGAAATCCAGCATAGTAGATGCTGTTTAGGCATTGTGTATAATCCCTGTGATGCGTTAGGAAAGCAGGAAATGATCTTCATTACCTAATGTGCATTATGGTAGGCAATGTGGTTAATGGATTAGCTAATTTGCCTAGGAAATATTAAAAAATGTAAATACCTCCTTAGCCTATTTTTACCCCTTACATCAGTATGCTGGGTCGGGATTTTGTGTTTACATGCCCATCCTGGGTAAGACCTGGCTGAGACCCCTTTCAGACTGATGGCCTGATGCCAAGTCGATGACATCACTGCCATCGTGTAGTGAGTCAGTGCTTGGAAATTAGATCATCTCCATGTGCCGTTTCTTCCTATGGAGTGAACAGGACCTTTGTCGCATCGCCCTAGGTTACCCATTCACTTTGCACCTCAAGTCGTGTTCTTGTGACCAAGGTTAAAATGCCAGGTCTCTCTACCCGGCTTATTACAACCTGTCCCTTTCACACAGCACAGTAAGCAGGGTTTCCGCGTGTTGATGTGCAAAAGCCCGGGTTATTGCTTGTAGTTTGAAAAGGGGTATTAGTCTTCCAGGAGCACCTGATGACGTTTGTTATCCTAAAACCTCTAAAACCAAGAGTAAGTAGCTTATAATGTGACTGACATACTCAGTCTTGTAAGAGAGACCAGATAACCCGCACACAGAGATATAGATGGTTGTGTCCTTCCTGATCCTTCCTAATATAGTATCACCAATTTATCAACAGAGATGCACCATGGAATAAATAATGTAAACACTGGACAGAAGAAAGAAGAAATTCCTTAAGTGGGGCACTCATGGATCAAGAATCTTATGAATAAAGATCATATCTCAACTAACATAGGGATGAAATAACACTTGAATAATTACTAAAGTAAAATGTAACTTTTAATATTTATTATTAAAATGTTGCAAAATATAATACTTCATAAATAAAATAAAAGTGTGTGACCACAATAAATACTGTTTGATTTGTATTGTTTAATTTGATTATATTATAAATTCATCATCATGCGGCTATATGGCTCGTCATTAGTTCAAAATAATAGGGTGTCTGTATAGTGGGGGACAAATGCCCTAACTACTAACAGGTTACTGAGATATAATATCTTATTTAAGAAATATAAGATTCCAAATATATGAGAACAATTTTAATAAGCGTTGTGGTTACGTAAATCTCAATATAAGCTTATTTAAATTAGGGGTGTGCACCGGCCACTTTTCGTGTTTTGTGTTTTGGTTTTGGATCTGGATCTTTCTTCGTGTTTTGGATCTGGATTGGTTTTGCCAAAACCACCCTTCCGTGTTTTGGGTTCTGGGTTTTGTGTTTTGGATCTGTATTTTTTTGAAAAAAAGCATAAAAACAGCTAAAATCACAGAATTTGTAGGTTTTTCTGCTCCTATGCTATTATTAACCTCAATAACCTTAATTTCCACTCATTTCCAGTCTATTCTGAATACCTCACACCTCACAATAGTGTTTTTATGTCCAAAAGGTTGCACCGAGGTAGCTGGATGACTATGCTAAGCGACACGAGTGGGCGGCACAAACACGTGACCCATCTAGGCGTGACACTGCAGTGGCAGACAGGATGGCATTGAAAAACTGGGCCCCAAACTGTACATAATGCAAAGAAAAAAAAGAGGTGCAAGATGGAATTGTCCTTGGGCCCTCCCACCCACCCTTATGTTGTATAAACAGGACATGCACACTTTAACAAACCAATCATTTCAGCGCCAGGGTCTGCCACACAACTGTGGCTGAAATGATTGGTTCGTTTGGGCCCCCACAAAACAAGCTGGCAATTTATCTGTCCCTGCACAAACTGGCTCTACGGAGGCAAGATGTCCTCCTCATCCTCCTCATCCACCGATTCCTCACCCTCTTCAGTGTGTACATCCTCATCCTCACAGAGTATTAATTCGTCCCTGCTGGAACCACAGGTCCCTCTGTACGTTCTGGAGGCTGGTCTCCCTGGAAGAGTTGATAATTCATTTTATGAACATCATCTTCTCCACATTTTGTGGAAGCAACCTCCTACGCCTTTCGCTGACAAGGTTCCCGGCTGCACTAAACACTCTTTCGGAGTACACACTGGAGGGGGGGCAACTCAGGTAAAATAGAGCCAGTTTGTACAGGGACCTCCAAATTGCTTCTTTTTCCTGCCAGTACAGGTACGGACTGTCTGACATGCCTACTTGGATGCTGTCACCGATGTAATCCTTTAACAGACAGACGCACACGCTTGTCGCTGCTGCTTTGAGGATTCAAGTGCGGCTACAGCCCACACAATTCACAAAGACAGAAAAAAAAAAGAATATTTTTATTGTTTGTGGAGCACACTTTGAGGGTTACACCACCCTTTAACAGACAGACGCACGCTTGTCGCTGCTGCTTTGAGGATGCAAGTGCGGCTACAGCCCACACATTTCACAAAGACCGGAAAAAAAAGAACAATATTTTAATTGTTTGTGTAGCACACTTTGAGGGTGTCACCACCCTATAACAGACAGACGCACGCTTGTCGCTGCTGCTTTAAGGATGCAGGTGCGGCTACAGCCCACACAATTCACAAAGACAGAAAAAAGAAGAATATTTTTATTGTTTGTGTAGCACACTTTGAGGGTGTCACAACCCTTTAACAGACAGACGCACGCTTGTCGCTGCTGCTTTGAGGATGCAAGAGCGGCTACATCGCACACAAGTCACAAACACATTAAAAAAATAGTTTTTTATTTTATGGAGCATTTTGAGAGTTACACCACCCTTTAACAGACAGACGCACGCTTGTCGCTGCTGCTTTAAGGATGCAGGTGCGGCTACAGCCAACACATTTCACAAAGACCGAAAAAAAAGAACAATATTTTAATTGTTTGTGTAGAACACTTTGAGGTGTCACCACCCTTTAACAGACAGACGCACGCTTGTCGCTGCTGCTTTAAGGATGCAGGTGCGGCTACAGCCCACACAATTCACATAGACAGAAAAAAGAAGAATAATATTTTTATTGTTTGTGTAGCACACTTTGAGGGTGTCACCACCCTTTAACAGACAGACGCACGCTTGTCACTGCTGCTTTAAGGATGCAGGTGCGGCTACAGCCCACACAATTCACATAGACAGAAAAAAGAAGATGAATATTTTTATTGTTTGTGTAGCACACTTTGAGGGTGTCACCACCCTTTAACAGACAGACGCACGCTTGTCGCTGCTGCTTTGAGGATGCAAGTGCGGCTACGTCGCACACAAGTCACAAACACATTAAAAAAATAGTTTTTTATTTTTTGGAGCACTTTGAGAGTTACACCACCCTTTAACAGACAGACGCACGCTTGTCGCTGCTGCTTTAAGGATGCAGGTGCGGCTACAGCCCACACAATTCACAAAGACAGAAAAAAAAAGAACAATATTTTAATTGTTTGTGTAGCACACTTTGAGGGTGTCACCACCCTTTAACAGACAGACGCATGCTTGTCGCTGCTGCTTTAAGGATGCAGGTGCGGCTACAGCCCACACAATTCACAAAGACAGAAAAAGAAGATGAATTTTTTTATTGTTTGTGTAGCACACTTTGAGGGTGTCACCACCCTTTAACAGACAGACGCACGCTTGTCGCTGCTGCTTTGAGGATGCAAGTGCGGCTACATCGCACACAAGTCACAAACACATTAAAAAAATAGTTTTTTATTTTTTGGAGCACTTTGAGAGTTACACCACCCTTTAACAGACAGACGCACGCTTGTCGCTGCTGCTTTAAGGATGCAGGTGCGGCTACAGCCCACACAATTCACAAAGACAGAAAAAAAAAGAACAATATTTTAATTGTTTGTGTAGCACACTTTGAGGGTGTCACCACCCTTTAACAGACAGACGCATGCTTGTCGCTGCTGCTTTGAGGATGCAGGTGGAATCTAGACGGGATTTGGAACCGAGGACACACTACCTCCATCAATTGTCTAAATCCCACTGCACTAATGTCGGATACCGGACGCACGTCTAACACCAACATAGCAGTCAAGGCCTCAGTTATACGTTTTGCTTCAGGATGACTGCTGTCGTACTTCATCCTCATCGCTAGGGACTGTTGGAGGGTGAATTGTTTAGTAAAAGTAGTGATGTTCCTACTTCCTCTCTGGGATGATGAACGACTCCCAGCAGCAGCAACAGCACTAGGAGGAAGTGGTTCTTGATCTTTCCCTATTTTATTTTTATCGGAGAAAGTTTGGTCCTCCATTTATGTTATATTGATATATATACGTGCGGCTAAAGCGCACACAAACACAGAAAATATTTTTTTATTTTTGCTGGAGAGTAGTGCACTTTGTGGGTTACACCACCCTTTAAGAAATGAGCCAGCCGGCTCTTTACTTATGGGACACAGGTGCGCGCTTGGCGCTGCTCCTTTGTTGATGCACGTGCAGCCACAGTGCACACAAGTCACAAACACAGAAAATATATATTTTTTTGGTTTGGAGTGTACTTTGGGGGTTACAGAACCCTTTAACGGTCAAGCCAGCCGGCCCTTTACTTATGACACAGGCGCACGCTTGGCACTACTTTGTTGATGCACGTGCGGCTACTGCGCACACAATTCACAAACACAGAAAATAATTTTTTTTTTGGTTTGGACTGGAGTGTACTTTCGGGATGTTACAGCACCCTTTAACGGTCTAGCCAGCCGGCCCTTTACTTATGACACAGGCGCACGCTTGGCACTACTTTGTTGATGCACGTGCGGCTACTGCGCACACAATTCACAAACACAGAAAATAATTTTTTTTTTGGTTTGGACTGGAGTGTACTTTGGGGGTTACAGCACCCTTTAATGGTCAAGCCAGCCGGCCCTTTACTTATGACACAGGCGCACGCTTGGCACTACTTTGTTGATGCACGTGCGGCTACTGCGCACACAATTCACAAACACAGAAAATAATTTTTTTTTTGGTTTGGACTGGAGTGTACTTTCGGGGGTTACAGCACCCTTAACGGTCAAGCCAGCTGGCCCTTTACTTATGACACAGGCGCACGCTTGGCACTACTTTGTTGATGCACGTGCGGCTACTGCGCACACATTTCACAAACACAGAAAATAATTTTTTTTTTGGTTTGGACTGGAGTGTACTTTCGGGGGTTACAGCACCCTTAACGGTCAAGCCAGCCGGCCCTTTACTTATGACACAGGCGCACGCTTGGCACTACTTTGTTGATGCACGTGCGGCTACTGCGCACACAATTCACAAACACAGAAAATAATTTTTTTTTTGGTTTGGACTGGAGTGTACTTTGGGGGTTACAGCACCCTTTAACGGTCAAGCCAGCCGGCCCTTTACTTATGACACAGGCGCACGCTTGGCACTACTTTGTTGATGCACATGCGGCTACTGCGCACACAATTCACAAACACAGAAAATAATTTTTTTTTTGGTTTGGACTGGAGTGTACTTTCGGGGGTTACAGCACCCTTAACGGTCAAGCCAGCCGGCCCTTTACTTATGACACAGGCGCACGCTTGGCACTACTTTGTTGATGCACGTGTGGCTACTGCGCACACAATTCACAAACACAGAAAATAATTTTTTTGGGGGTTTGGACTGGAGTGTACTTTTGGGGGTTACAGCACCCTTAACGGTCAAGCCAGCCGGCCCTTTACTTATGACACAGGCGCACGCTTGGCACTACTTTGTTGATGCACGTGCGGCTACTTCGCACACAATTCACAAACACAGAAAATCATTTTTTTTTTGGTTTGGACTGGAGTGTACTTTCGGGGGTTACAGCACCCTTAACGGTCAAGCCAGCCGGCCCTTTACTTATGACACAGGCGCACGCTTGGCACTACTTTGTTGATGCACGTGCGGCTACTGCGCACACAATTCACAAACACAGAAAATATATTATTTTTTTAGCACTTGGGGGGAGCACCCTTGATGGACAGAGCACCCCCTGGACAACACTACAGCACCCCTTTAGGACTGGGACACTGCACAGGACTTTGGAGTGGACACAGCCCCTATGGAGAACTGACTGCACAACACAGTCCAGCCAGCCCCTATGGACTTTGAAGTAGTGGACACAGCCCCTATTAACAACAGCAGCACAGCACAACACAGCCAGCCCCTAAGGACTTTGAAGTAGTGGACAACAGCAGCACTACACTACACTACACTACACAGCCCTAACTCCCACCCTCCCTCTTCACTGTCCACAGCCGAGTGAGAAAATGGCGCCGACGCGGGTACCTTATATAGGATCCAAAACCCGCGAGACTCGGAAGGCGGGATGATGACGTTTTGCCTCGATTTCAGATCCGAGTCAGGCGGGAAAAGTCGAGCCTGATTCGGATCGGACTCGGATCGGGGGGGCTCGGGGGGGTTCGGATTTCAGAAATCCGAACCCGCTCACCCCTAATTTAAATTAGGGATGTGCACCGGCCACTTTTCGTGTTTTGGTGTTGGATCTGGATCTTTCTTCGTGTTTTGGATCTGGATTGGTTTTGCCAAAACCAACCTTCCTTGTTTTGGGTTCTGGGTTTTGTGTTTTGGATCTGTATTTTTTTGAAAAAAAAGCATAAAAACAGCTAAAATTACAGAATTTGTGGGTTTTTCTGCTCCTATGCCTATGCCTCCTATGCCTCAATAACCTTAATTTCCACTCATTTCCAGTCTATTCCAGAACATCTCACACCTCACAATAGTGTTTTCATGTCCAATAGGTTGCACCGAGGTAGCTGGATTACTATGCTAAGCGACACGAGTGGGCAGCATAAACACGTGGCCCATCTAGCAGTGACACTGCAGTGGCAGACAGGATGGCAGTTTGAAAAACTAGGCCCCAAACAGTACATAATGCAAAGAAAAAAAAAGAGGTGCAAGATGGAATTGTCCTTGGGCCCTCCCACCCACCCTTATGTTGTATAAACAGGACATGCACACTTTAACAAACCAATCATTTCAGCGCCAGGGTCTGCCACACGACTGTGGCTGAAATGATTGGATCGTTTGGGCCCCCACAAAATATGCTGGCAATTAATCTGTCCCTGTACAAACTGGCTCTATGGAGGCAAGATGTCATCCTCATCCTCCTCATCCACCAATTCCTCACCCTCTTCAGTGTTGTGTACATCCTCATCCTCACAGAGTATTAATTCGTCCCCGCTGGAATCCACCACCACAGGTCCCTCTGTACATTCTGGAGGCTGGTCTCCCTGGAAGAGTTGATAATTCATTTTTATGAACATCATTTTCTCCACATTTTGTGGAAGCAACCTCCTACACCTTTCGCTGACAAGGTTCCCGGCTGCACTAAACACTCTTTCGGAGTACACACTGGAGGGGGGTGCAACTCAGGTAAAATAGAGCCCGTTTGTACAGGGGCCTCCAAATTGCTTCTTTTTCCTGCCAGTACAGGTACGGACTGTCTGACATGCCTACTTGGATGCTGTCACCGATGTAATCCTCCACCATTCTGTCAATGGTGACAGTATCATATGCAGTGACAGTAGACATGTCAGAAATTGTTGCCAGGTCCTTCAGTCCGCACCAGATGTCCAAACTTGGTCCTGCCTGCCCTGCATCACTGCCAGCGGGTTGCTTAGGATAAGTTTTTTCCTGGCAGCCCCAGTTGCGGGAGAAAATGAAGAAGGAGCTGTTGACGTGTCACGTTCCGCTTCAGCTGACAGTGTTTTCACCAGCAGGTCTTTGCACCTCTGCAGGCTTGTGTTGGCCAGAAAGAGAGACATCACATAGGCTTTAAACCTAGGATCAAGCACGGTGGCCAAAATGTAGTGGTCTGATTTCAACAGATTGACCACCATGGAATCCTGGCAAAGCGAATGAAGGGCTTCATCCACAAGTCCCACATGCCAAGCAGAATCGCTCCGTCTTAGCTCCTCGTTCACTTTCTCCAGCTGCTTCTGCAAAAGCCTGATGAGGGGAATGACCTGACTCAAGCTGGCAGTGTCTGAACTGACTTCATGTGTGGCAAGTTCGAAGGGCTGGAGAACCTTGCACAACACGGAAATCATTCTCCACTGCGCTTGAGTCAGGTGCATACCCCCTCCTCTGCCTATGTCATAGGTGGATGTATAGGCTTGAATGGGATTTTGCTGCTCCTCCATCCTCTGAAGCATATAGAGGGTTGAGTTCCACCGCGTCACAACCTCTTGCTTCAGGTGATGGTGGGGCAGGTTCAAGAGTGTTTGCTGGTGCAGTCATATAGTCACAGTCATATAGTCCTTAGTCTGCCCTGTTCCACTTGTCCACATGTCCGTGGTTAAGTGGACATTGGGTACAACCGCATTTTTCAGGACACTGAGGACCCTTTTTCTGACGTTTCTGTACAGTCTCGGTATCGCCTGCCTAGTGAAGTGGAATCTACATGGGATTTGGAACCGGGGACACACTACCTCCATAAATTGTCTAAATCTCACTGCACTAATGGCGGATACCGGATGCACGTCTAACACCAACATAGCAGTCAAGGCCTCAGTTATACATTTTGGTTCAGGATGACTGCTGTCGTACTTCATCCTCCTCGCTAAGGACTGTTGGAGGGTCAATTGTTTAGTAAAAGTAGAGGTGTTCCTGCTTCCTCTCTGGGATGATGAACGACTCCCAGCAGCAACAGCAGCAGCGGCAGCAGTAGGCGTAGCAATGCAGGATCCTCCGAAGGAATCCCGGATAGGAGAGTCAGTCATGCCAGTGACATGGCCTGCAGGACTACTTCCGATCCTGACTAAGGAGGAAATTGACGAGGATAGAGATGATGGTGCGGTTTGCAGGCACTTGAATAAAACAGGACAAAGGGATTTAGGTGTCCCTGGACTGCTTACGGTCTTAGCCAAAGTTTCTGAACTTGACAGTAACTTTTTATCAACGTGCTGCAGGTGACGTATAAGGGAGGATGTTCCTACTTATTTCACCTTTACATATGGTACATATGGCAAGACAGTTGTTGTCCGGATTTGGATAGAAATATTGCCAGACCAAAAAGGTGGAACGTTTGGTCTTCTGCCCAGGCTTGACCGTGATGGGCTTTTTCATCCCATGGACAACAACTGTCTCCCCTGGAGCCTGATTTAACCAAACCACATGACCATCAGAATCCTCCTCGCCAACTTCCTCCTCAGCGCCAGCTACACCAGTATCCTCATCCTGTTGTACTTCAACAGTGACATTTTCAATTTGCATATCAGCAACTGGACTGTGGGTGCTCCTTTCAGCACTTGCACAGGGCGTGCAAATGGTGGAAAGAACCACCTCTTCCCGTCCAGTGCTGGGAAGGTCAGGCATCACAACCGCCACCACACTTGGACTCTCCTTGGGGATTTGTGATATCTTCTTAGAACGCACAGTTCTTCGCTGTGCTTTTGCCAGTTTAACTCGTTTGATTTTTTTAGCGGGATGAGGGCTTCCATCGTCATGTGAAGCTGAAGCACTAGTCATGAACACAAGGAAAGACCTTAGCCGTTCCTTAAATGGCATATTGGCAAGTTTACATTTCTCCTCAGATGATTTAAATGTTTTTTTTAAGGTCATTTTTCTGAACTTTGCAATTTGGGATTGTATATGCCCTCTACTATGACATTGGGCATTGGCCTTGGCAGACGACATTTATGGCATGTTATCGTCTATGTCATGACTAGTGGCAGCAGCATCAGCACTAGGAGGAAGTGGTTCTTGATATTTTATTTTCATCGGAGAAAGCTTGGTCCTCCATTTATGTTATATTGATATATACGTGCGGCTAAGGTGCACACAAACACAGAAAATAATTTTTTATTTTTGATGGAGACTAGTGCACTTTGTGGGTTACACCACCCTTTAAGAAATGAGCCAGCCGGCTCTTTACTTATGGGACACAGGCGCATGCTTGGCGCTGCTCTTTTGTTGATGCACGTGCAGCTACAGTGCACACAATTCACAAAGACAGAAAAAAAATATTTTTTTATTTTTTGTGGAGCGCACTTTGAGGGTTACACCACCCTTTAACAGACAGACACACACTTGGTGCTGCTGCTTTGAGGATGCACGTACAGTGCACACAATTCACAAACACAGAAGAAAATGTTTTCTTTTTGTTGGAGTGCACTTTGGGGGTTACACCACCCTTTAACAGACAGACGCACGCTTGGCGCTGCTGCTTTGAGGATGCACGTACAGTGCACACAATTCACAAACACAGAAGAAAATGTATATTTTTTTTGTTGCAGTGCACTTTGAGGGCTTACACCTCCCTTTAAGAGATGAGCCAGCCGGCCCTTTACTTATGGGACACAGGCGCATGCTTGGCGCTGCTCCTTTGTTGATGCAGGTGCAGCCACAGTGCACACAATTCACAAACACAGAAAATAATTTTTTATTATGTTTGGAGTGCACTTTGGGGGTTACAGCACTCTTTAATGGACAAGCCCACCGGCCCTTGGTTTATGACACAGGCGCACGCTTGGCACTACTTTGTTGATGCACATGCGGCTACTGCACACACAATTCACAAACACAGAAATTATTTTTTTTTTTTTAGAGTGCACTTTGGGGGAGCACCCCTGATGCACAGATCACCCCCTGGACAACACTACAGCACCCCTGTAGGACTACAGCCTTTATGGGACACTGCACAACACAGTCCAACCAGCCTCTATAGACTTTGGAGTGGACACAGCCCCTATGGACAACTGACTGCACAACACAGCCAAGCCAGCCCCTATGACAGCAGCACAACACAGCCCAGCCACGCCTTATGGACAACAGCAGCACAACACAGCCCAGCCAGCCCTAGCTCCCACCCTCCCTCTTGACTGTAGACAGCCGGAGTGAGAAATGGCGCCGACGCGGGGATCTTTTATAGAATCCAAAACCCACGAGATCCGGAAGGCAGGATGATGACATTTTGCCTCGATTTCAGATCCGAGTCAGGCGGGAAAAGTCAAGTCTGACTCGGTTATGACTCTGATCGGGGGGGCACGGGGGGGGTTGGTATTTCAGAAATCCGAACCTGCTCATCCCTAATTTAAATCAAATGCTGCAGTGGAATATAACTATCTCCTATTGTTCATAACCATGGATAGACATTATGTACTGTAGGCATCTCTCTTCCGCCTCTTGAAAAAGCCGCCTAGTGCGGAGAAACGTGTTGAGGGAATGGAGCTATTAGTCCTGTGGCAAGATATATTCCTCTTCATGCGCACATGCACTGTACAGCTGAACATCAGCTAACCCCCTTGAGTTACTCTCCCAGCACTGCCGACTCATTGCGAGACACGGCTGAGCTGCCCGGGAGTGTCAGACTTGTATTCACCAAGCTCAGGGGGACTCATGGAGTGAACAGCTGGACACCTCTTCCTGCAGATTTTACCAGATTGCAGTGCCCTTGGATCATGCGCCACCAGAGCGGGGAGCCTTTGAAGTCGAACTGTGAGTACTATGGAATACTTTGGATGGCTGGGATTTTAAGCTCAGTCCCGTATTTGGCCTCCATGCCATTTTTTCAATTGGATATACTGACCCATGCTGTGAGTGATAAGCGCTACCTACCTATTGTGGTTTGCATCTCTAATAGGATGTGTATTTGTTGGTACTGGTCAATCACAGTAAACCCATATGAAATTCTAGAATATATCACGCTTAATCCTGTATTTCAGCCTAGTGTAGTATAACACATTCGTGATATATTACTGCTGTCGGAGTCTGGAGAGTGAGGATGCTATCTACCCATATATAACCACATGTTGGTCATATGAAAAATGCTCCCCATCTTGTACCTAGAATGGAAAAATGTTCTTCTAGGTATTATCTTAGAGTCACACAGATCACAATGTCTCTAAAGGTACCTCTGACATATTCATACAGAAGCACCATCTCCCCTTTTAACTAGGCTGAGATAGGTCATATGCCTCTGCTAGCAAATCCTTGTCATATAAAAGGAGACACCATCTACATATGCAGGTATATGGGTTAACCCTGTGATTGTCCTGTAAGAGGCTTGTACTCAATATATACCTCCTATTAGTAGTGAGATCAAGTCGGATAAGATCATAAGTAACAATGTATCTTTATCACTGATACATTCATATTGTTACACTGTATTCCCTAAGCTCCTGACTATGGCAGGTCACGTACACCTGATAGCAAGTCCCAATCAAATCCTTGTCATATAAAAGGAGACACCATCTACATATATATGTATATGGGTTAATAACCCTGTGATTTATGGTGGATCTTCTCAAATTTGTGCTAACTAAAAAAATTTTTGTTTTTAATGATCGATTCTTCCTGCAAATTCGTGGCACGGTGATGGGGGCGGCATGTGCCCCCACGTATGCTAATATTTATCTTGGGTGGTGGGAGGAGATTATAGTTTTCAACGAACATCATGAAAATTATACCCAGCATATACTTATCTGTATGCATTATACAGATGATCTTCTAATCTTGTGGGATGGACCAAAGGATCTACTTATGGAATTCATTAGAGTTCTGAATAACAATGATCTGAAATTAAGACTCACCTGCGATACCAGCTACATGGAAGTTACCTTTTTGGACTTGAAGATACAGAAACTACCGGATGGTAAAATTCAAACTTATCTGTATCATAAGGATACAGCCACGAATAGCGTTTTACATAACAATAGTGCACATTTTCCACCAGTGCTGAGGGGGGTACCAAAAGGTGAATTTCTTTACCTAACAAGAAATTGTTCCAATCTTGATCTATTTCATCTTAGATCAGAAGAACTAAAAGAAAGATTAGCAAACAGGGGATATAGTAAGAGGGCGATTAAAAAAGCCAGACATTACGCCTTACAGAAGGATAGGAATTCCCTACTATATCCCAAAGGAACCAACACAGAGGAAAAAGACAATGTGATACGCTTCGTAGGATACTTTTGTGCTGAGTGGTGTGATATTCAGAACATCATACAGAAGCATTGGTCAATCTTGACACTAGATCCAGATTTAAAAAGAAATTTGGGATCTAGAGCACAAATTAGATGGAAGCGCTCCCCGAATCTTAGGGATAAATTGGTTCACAGCCACTTTACCAATTCTAGACGGAGGAAACCAGTAGCAGAGGGATCATATAAATGTGGAACCTGTAAGGCCTGTGCCTATATGCAAAAAACCTTGGAATATAAAGACAAATATCATAAAGTACATCAAATACAACAGTTTATTAACTGTAATACTTCAGGGGTCATATATTGCATCTCATGTCCTTGTGACAAAAGATACATAGGGATGACTACTAGACCCCTAAAACAAAGAATCTTGGAGCATGTAGGCACGATAAGGAATGTGGAAACTGATATAAAGAAACTTAAGAAATAACCACAGTGGCTAAACACTTTCGCGTTTCACATCAAGGAAATTCCACGAATTTTAGAGTTTTTGGTATTGAACAAGTTAATTTGGGCATCAGGAGTGGCAACATTACATAAGAATTACTCAATTTTGGACCTTTTTGATGGGAGGTCTACAACCAAGAGGTCTTAATGAACAGATTTATTATGGGGCATTCTTGTAAACTCTTGTCTTTGTTTTTTATTTCTTTTTTTTTTTTTCATTTTTCACTTTTGACATTTTTATTTTCACTATACACATTGTTGTCACTGTTTTTTTGTAGTGTATTTCACTTAGTCTATAAGCACATTAATTGTATATGGGGAAAAATCCCCCCTTTCATATTACAGCACTGATGTATACTTTATCACAGTAGATATGACACATTAGTTCACCTAATTTCATATAATTTTATACAGTTTTCACTGTTGTTCTTTTTACTATTGCACTTATATTTTTATCACAACTTTTATAAATAACAATTATTAATATTTTTTTCACAGTACGCACTAGATTTTATTTATTTGAAGGAATTTTGGTATGAATTTTTATTATTATATTCGAGAGTGTATAATATCACTTTATTGAACATGTGGTTGATTAATTTTACTTATTTTTATTTTTCTAATATATTTTTTCTAACATATATAATGTATATTATCAATAAGTGTATTTAATATTCCTTTTTCATATTTATGTTGTTAATATTATTATAACATCAGTATAGTACCAGTTTATTATAGTTTATTAGGGATTTTTATTTCTAACTATTACCAATATGCTCCGGTTTAATAGGAATCTTAATATATGTATATTTTATTCATTTATTTTTTTATTTTGTTTGTTTTCACAAATATTTTATTGTATGTATACTATAAGAGTATGATGACTATATGAATCTATATTTTTAGATTCCAATTCGATATAAATATGTGCCCTATCTGTTCTTTCATTTGGTTTTAGTTAGATGAATAATAGGCTGCTCCATTTAGCCTTAACTTTATACAGTAAGATCGTTCCACTTATAAAATTCAAGTCTGTGGTTATGGAAATAGGTTTTACATTCTGTCATCATTCCAGATAGGTGATGGGAGAACACATGAGATACATACTCCCTTCATTATATAATATACTTACCAGATTGATATCATAAGGATTTCTGTAGATATATATACTTTTGAGACATAATTCCTACTCAGAGGATCGCTTTTCTAAACATTTCTATGCAATATATCCACAACAGCGTTGTGGAGCAATCAGATTGCTGACAGGCCGCTCCGATTGGCTCTATCATGAGTCAATCATTGAGGATCAAAGTGATTGGCTGACTTATCTATCAGTCAAAAGAGAGCTCTTTGATTGGTTAGTGAGCGCTACATTAGATATGTCAACCTGGGAGGCGGGTTGATCCTATGATTAAGCACTAGATGCGAAACACGCATCAGGAGACATGCGGCATTCATTTGCCAGCGTGTATTACACCTTTTAAATTATGTGTTGAAACCACAATGTTAGTTTATTGTTTATGAAATTTACGCAGGGTGCCTGTTAGACATAGGGACTTGCTAGGAGGTGCATGTGACCTGCCATAGTCAGGAGCTTAGGAGATACAGTGTAACAATATGAATGTGTTAGTGATATAGATACATTGTTACTTATGATTCCATCCGACTTGATCTCACTGCCCATGTAGATCTGTTTTCACTTCTAATAGGAGGTATATATTGAGTACAAGCCTCTTACATGACAATCACAGGGTTATTAACCCATATACCTATATATGTAGACGGTGTCTCTTTTTATATGACAAGGATTTGATTGGGACTTGCCAGGAGGTGCATGTGACCTGCCATAGTCAGGAGCTTAGGGGATACAGTGTAACTATATGAATGTGTCAGTGATAAAGATACATTGTTACTTATGATCTTATCCGACTTGATCTCACTACTAATAGGAGGTATTTATTGAGTACAAGCCTCTTACATAACAGTCACAGAGTTAACGCTCCCCCTCTCCGGCCGATGAGATGTTCTTACATAGGTAAAGAGGCAAAGCGGGAAGCGTTATAGCGGCACGGTACGTGCTGCTATAATACATCTACCCCATTGTGATCTGTGTGACTCTAAGATAATACCTATAAGAACATGTTTCCATTCTAGGTACAAGATGGGGAGCATTTTTCATATGACCAACATGTGGTTATATATGGGTAGATAGCATCCTCACTCTCCAGACTCCGACAGCAGTAATACATCACAAATGTGATATACTACACTAGGCTGAAATACAGGATTAAGCGTGATATATTCTAGAATTTCATATGGGTTTACTGTGATTGACCAGTACCAACAAAATAAACATCCTATTAGAGATGCCTATAGTACATAATGTCTATTCATGGTTATGAACAATAGGAGATAGTTATATTCCACTGCAGCATTTGATTTAAATAAGCTTATATTGAGTTTTACATAACCACAACGCTTATTAAAATTGTTCTCATATATTTGGGATCTTATATTTCTTAAATAAGATATTATATCTCAGTAACCTGTTAGTAGTTAGGGCATTTGTCCCCCACTATACAGATACCCTATTATTTTGAACTCACGACGAGCCATATAGCCGCATGATGATGAATTTATAATATAATCAAATCAAACAATACAAATCAAACAGTATTTATTGTGGTCACACAATTTTATTTTATTTATTAAGTGTATTATATTTTGCAACATTTTAATAATAAATAATGAAAGTTACTTTTTACTTTAGTAATTATTCAAGTGTTATTTCATCCCTATGTTAGTTGAGATTTGATCTGTATTCATAAGATTCTTGATCCGTGAGTGCCCCACTTAAGGAATTTCTTCTTTCTTCTGTCCAGTGTTTACATTATTTATTCCATGGTGCACCTGGAGATACTATATTAGGAAGGATCAGGAAGGACACAACCATCTATATCTCTGTGCGGTTATCTGGTCTCTCTTATATTGTATTATTTCTGAGGTCTATCCTCAGGTTTTTTTTACCCAGCACGAGTGATTATAATCTCATTAGACATTAATTCATAGTACATTTAGAAACATAGGGGTGTATTTACATACAGTTATAACTGTAAGATGGCCAATTTCAGCATTTCAGCAGAAATCACAAATAGAAAAGACAGATGGAACAATGAATTAGGTTCCATTTTTCCAGAGAATCTGAGTGAGACATATATTCAAACACAAAGTTGGAATGAAGGACTCTTTACTTTGAAACAGTCCATTTTTAAACAGACAAGGACATGGTGGGAGATGACAACTTTTGAAAATTATTTGAAACAAAAGATGTCCCCCAGAGGTCTTAGGCCACGTGTTTTACCCTCATTTGAATTGGCCACGGAGAATCTTAAAATGGAATGGGCAGAGACTCTTAAGAAATGCAGTAATGAATTGATGTTGATATTGATAAAGCATGGGAATCTTTTGCTAGAAAAATATGGAAAAGAAATAGAACAATTTACATCCGAATTGAAATCCTATGAACAGGATGTCAAATTCCAACAGACATTCGAAAAATATAAAAAATAACTAGCTGAATTTGAATCTAGCCTGATAGAGAGGGAGAAAAAAAAATTTGCTAAGGACAAAAGAGATTATGTCCTTAATCAGGTATTCAAATGGAATAAAAGGACCAGCAGGGATATTTATGAAGGATGAAGACCTTCCCAGGGGTATACTTCCTCAGATCAGGAATCAACAGAGGCAGAAGATATCAATCATTCTTTTCAATTAAAAGAGAACTTACCCACATATACCAAAAGGGATTTTTCAGATCAACATCCAAGCCCTCCTTTAGATCAAAGACCCAGAAGAGGCAGATCCGGAGGGGTAAGGGGCATTCAAGGCAGAGATCAATGGGAAACACAAGACATCGGCAGATATCAGAAGAGACCACCAAAAAGACGCTAGGAACCACGGAAGTAAGGGACAGAGAATTGAGAATTATTAATTTAACCTCAAAAAAATTGGATGATGTACATATTAATGTTCTCAGTAGGGGTCTCTCCTTTTCTCCAATTATACACTTCAACCGTTTCAAGTGGGAGAAAGATCTCCATCTTTTTGGCAAAAAATTATTACTCACTAAATACTATTCCCAAGAACATCATGAATCATCATCTATGAACCATCCAACTCCAGATGAGGAGGTTTCACATGAAGAGATACAATCATTTGAAATATTGGAAGAATTAGAAGAAGAATCTGGAATTCCTAGTCTTACTCCTCATGCTCTTACAAATGTCCTCCGGAAAACATTTGTCCTTTGGTTGGCACCTACATGGAATTGGTCTCCTGTGATTTAGATTAACTTTTGATTAAAAAATCCAAAGAACCACAGTTCACTAACAATCTGAATAAGAAAGAGAAGGATGCCCTTATGGAGATAGTGCCTGACCGGGCACTAATGCCAAGTCGATGATGTCACTGCCATCGTGTAGTGAGTGAGCGCTTGGAGATGAGATCATCTGCAAGTGCCAGTACTTCCTATGCAGTAAACGGGACCTTTGTCGCATTTCCCCAGGTTACCTGTTCACTTTTCACTGCGAGCTGTGTTCTTGTGACCAAGGTTAAAATGCCAGGTCTCTACCTGGTTTATTACAACCTGTCCCTTTCACACTGCACAGTAAGCAGGGTTTCCGCGTGTTGACGTGCAAAAACCCAGGTTACTGCTTGTAGTTTGAAAAGGGTTATTACTTATTAGTCTATCAGGAGCACCTGATGACATTTGTTATCCTAAAACCTCTAAAGCCAAGCGTAAGTAGCTTATAATGTGACACACATCCTCAGTCTTGTCGGAGCACCATCCATCCTCTATAGTCGGACAGTGGAAGAGAGTTTGCAAATGTTTTATGATCTCAAAAGTTACAATTTTAAAAAAAAATATTAGATTTTTATTGTTTCAAAATTATAAGGGAGAGGGATTAGGTAGTTAGCTGATAATAGACTAATAATGGTAGCTGTTAGGTGTACTCCCAAATATATAATAGAATTTTCCTGCATACGTATACTTTGCTTTAAGGGACGTTAATAATCTTTGGGGAAAATTAATAGGGAGTGCCTCTGTTTTGGAACAATTTAATTTATAATATGAAATTTCAGAATATTTTTCAAATAAACTATATAGAGCTGGTAAGGAATTAGTTGGGTCTGTGAGGGTCAGAAGAATATCATCTGTGAAAAGGCATGTTTTGTACATTTTGTCAAATTGTAAGTGGCCCGTAATGTTATGATCCTTTCTAATTGCCTCAGCTAGAGGCTCAATCGCCAAGGCGAACACTCACAGGGAGAGAGGGTACCCCTGTCGAGTGCCGTTCATAATAAAAAATGGGGTAGACAATATACCATTGACAAAGACTCTGGCATATGGGCTGCCCTTAATTCCAAATTTTTCCAAGACTTGTCTCTTAGATATTTCAAATTCAATCTATCTAACGCTTTTTCCGAGTCTAATGATAGAAGAAGAAGCGGCTGGTTGAACCTTGAAAATGCTTCGATGAGATTGATCACCTTCCTCGTATTGTCCGGGCCTTGACGTCCCAACACAAATCCTACCTGATCTTGGTGTATTAAATTTGGTAGAAGTAGATTAAGTCTATTCACCAAGAGTTTGGCAAATATTTTTATATCTGTGTTTAGGAGTGCAATTGGTCTATAATTGGCCGTGGATGTCAGGTTCTTTCCTGGTTTGGGAAAGGCTACTATTCTTGCCTCCAACATTTCTCCTGGAAACGAGGCCATTGATGAGGCATCATTGAACATTCGTGTTAAAATAGGGGCCAATGTATCTTGGAAACATTTAAAGAATTTGTTAATATATCCATCTGGTCCAGGAGCCTTATCTACAGGACGTGATTTTATTACTGATAAGATTTCTTCCTCGGACCAGGGGTTTGCCAGAGATCTCAAAGTTTCAGCATCTGAAGATGGCAGGTCAATAGTACTCAAAAAAATCATCAATCTGTGCAGAGGTAGGTTGGGGGATCCCGGGATCATCCTTCAAATTAATGAGGGAAGAGTAATATTGTGCAAAGGATTCTGCTATAGCATAAAGGTCTGTAATTTTGATACCTTCAGTATTCGAGATTATCCCAATACTTTCTTTCACTCGCTTCCCCCTCAACTTCTGTGCCAGTAAACGACCAGAACTCTCTCCTTGAATATAGTACTTTTGGCGTAATTTAAACAATGTCTGGTGAACATTTTTAAGTGCCAGTGTATTCCATTCCGTTCAGACGCTAAGCAATTCTCTAAGCACTTTATCGTCATTTGGGTTTAGTTTATATTTAGAATCTACATCTGCTAGTCGACATTCAATGTCTACTTGGTGTAAGACAGCTGCGGTATGTAAACGAGCCGCAGCTTGGATCGCTGAACCTCTAATCACCGCTTTAAAGAACACCAGAAGGTAAACGAAGAGGTATCTTCTGGTTTGTTGGTATCTATATACAAATCGAGGGATTCAGATATTATCTGTTTAGCTTCTGGGTTTACCAGGAGGTGCTCTCCCAGACACCAGGGGCCTAGGGGATTTTCAATCTAGTAATATCCTAGTCTAAAGACATTGCTGCGTGGTCTGACCATGCAACCGGTAAGATTGAAGATTGTTTAATATAGGGTAAGGACCATTTGTCTGATAAGGCCAGATCTATACGAGAATATGATTTGTTTACCTGGGAATAAAAGGTATAGTCCCTCTCCCCTGGATGGATGACCCACCCTCCAAATGTCATAAAGCTCATATTCACTGAGGATTCGTCTAAAGCTCTTGGAGTGGTCTGAAGTGGAATAAGAACCTACCCTGGGTTTGGAGAAGGATTTATCCAATAAGGGGTCTTTGACCATATTGAAATCTCCCAATAGTAACAAGATACCTTTTTTACAAGATTGAAGAACTGTGCAGAATTTCCTAATAAAAGGCACTTGTTTCATATTTGGTGCATATATTGATGCAATTGTCACTGGAACATTGTCTATCTTACCAAGAAGAATTAGGTATCGGCCTTCCTTATCATTTAATTGTTTTTCTAAAACAAAGTTGCAGGTATTGGAAAATAATATCGCAACCCCTGCTTTTTTATAGGGGTCATTGGAGGTATAGCAGTGGGGATAGTTTAGATTGGAGAATTGGGGAGGGGAGGATTGCTGGAAATGGGTTTATTGCACAGCTATTATATGAGCTTTACATTTAGCGAAATGTCTCAATGCAAGTCTTCTTTTATTGGGAGAGTTGAGACCCTTAGCATTAATGGATAGTATCTTAACCATTTGAGTAGAGAAAGGTGTTGCTGAGACTTATCTTTTCTGAACCATATTATACATAGAGCAAAGCCTGCATACCATGCAAAAAAAGTACCTGGAAATTTGTTGTAGCAGTAAAATTAAAAAAAAGAGAGTAAAAAAGGGACAATGATAGAAAGAAAGTAGTACCTAAAAGGGACTATCAGAGACCACCTTTGCAGGTGATACATTGGGGTGAGTGGCCAATAAGGTATATAACAAACCGTCGCCCGGGGTTCGAAACATAAACCTGAAAAATCAGTGGTCATTATATTGAAAGAAAAGAAATAGAGCAAACAATGAACATCATTTAAAGAGACAATATAGGAAAACATTTCCACAGATGTAGATATTGATATTAACATTAATACACACCCATTAGACAGAAATGCAAATCGAGCACAAGAAAAAAACAGGATATTTAGATCTGTACGTCAGGATGGCAAATCCTATAAATAGTCTAACACTTCACTACTACTATATTTGTCAACCTGAACTCAGGGTTCCACATAAGTGGAACATCTTGAAACTGAACATATATTTATCTCTAACTACAATAGGTGTGTATAATATTTGAAAAGGATACGAAGAGTTAAGAGTCAATTATGACCAGTCTTGGTTTACATGAAGGTTGCTTGAGATTTTCTGTGAGATGTCTTCCAAGTTCCATGTCACTAGAAGTTGGATGCCGTCAGCTGGGTCTGTTATGACCATAGTGGAGCCATTTCTAGATATTATCAATTTGGTGGGGAAGCCCCATCGATAAATGTTGGATGATTTTTGTAGTGCTCTGGTAACTGGGAGAAATGATCTTCTTAATGCCAGCGTTGCTGCTGAGATGTCTCCAAATATTAGAATTTTTCCCAATGTAGCAGTATCTGCTGACCTTGCTGCGCGAAGGATCGCTTCTTTGGTATGAAAATAGCGCAATCGCATCAGAACATCTCTGGGAGCATCTGTAGGAGCATTACGAGCTTTGGGCAATCTATGAATATAATCTAGCATAAAATCTGTAATCTGTGTAGTCGGTAGCAGTTTTGCAAAGATTTCTGTTACATGATCTACCAGCTCCAAATTAGATATTGCTTCCAGGATCCCACGGAGCTTAAGATTGTTGTGCCTAGACCTATCTTCTAGGCCTGTGGTCTTTAGTCTAAGAGATGTGACCTCTGATTGTACGTCTTCATGGAGCGTGATCAGTTTATTGTGTGATTTTACTACCTCTTCCAATTTGTTCTCTAAGTGATCCGTGCATGTCCTCAATTCATCAACTGATTGCTAACAAGACTGCAATGCCGCTTTGAATTCGGTTGTAATATCATCTTTAAAGGAGGCCAGTAACATTTTCATAGAGCCCATTGTTAGGGGTGCATCGTCCGCAATGTCCAGTTGTCTGGGGGTAGACAGAGAAGAACCATTAGGCAGGTTGCTTAATGCCAGCAGATGTTTGCCGCTTTTATTCTGTGTCTGACCAGTTTTAGCAATTTGTGATGAAGGAGATGCCTTGAAGAAGGAAACTGGTGGAACAGAAGAGGAGGACTTTGGGCATTTAGGTGCCATTAATGGTGAGGACTGAGGACACGCAGGTGGTCAACAGATATGAATAACAGCACTGTAGCTCGATATCAAGGACAGGTGACATGGGTTAATAGTAAAATTAAGAAGAATGGACCATTATTTTGTATGAGTAGCTATATCGAAATGGTAGCTTTGAAGCCTCACATATACTGCTCCGAAGAGAAGACCTGCTGATCACAGATATTCTGGCTCCTCTATCAGTGGGGTGAGC
This sequence comes from Taudactylus pleione, assembly GCA_031769625.1. Taxonomy (NCBI): domain Eukaryota; kingdom Metazoa; phylum Chordata; class Amphibia; order Anura; family Myobatrachidae; genus Taudactylus; species Taudactylus pleione. The sequence continues at coordinate 2,353,448 of JAUIMM010000175.1, forward strand.
AGAGTGGCTTATAGTAAATTAGATTAGTATATAGCACATCTTGTCCCCTGGCTCCTGGACTAACACTGAATAACCACTGGATGTCAGTGTTGCGTCATAGATGGTGGGACTAATCCAGATATACTGGAACAGCACTGAATCCCACTGCAATTTCACTTTTGTTGTAGCAGAGATCGAGGAGTAATGTGAAGATCCCAGTCCAGCTGACAGATCTCCCACCACTATCTCAATATTCACAACAAATACAGTCAGAGGATGGGGAGTGAAATGAAATGAGGGGAGCTGGGTGTTATTGTGACAAATGTGAACACAGGTATAAGCATTGATTGTTGCTCTGCTATCTCCTCCTGCTCTCACTACAGGTCTTCAATATCAGGGGTATGGGCTTCTGTGGGGTCACACACAGTGTGTAAAGCACACAAGAGATCTCTACCCAGACGTCCCCTCTGCAGCCCAGGACTCACCAACCTATTAAGGAGAAAGCTCCTGATGTCCAGTAGGGGCAATGCCTTAGGAAAGTCCCGCTGGTCATCTCTCAGAGGGGGAGTAATAGTGTAGGTACCAGATGACTAATGGACAATGCTGGCCCCACTCATATAGAGGACCAGCTTATGTATCGGGGCTCGGGTGCACACTCCGGTGAGTGCGTGATCCCTCCAGGGCACACTCCAAATCTAGGACCCGGCATTAGCTGATTCAGTGGGCCACAACCCACAATGGTGAAGAGGAAGCACCACCCGACTCCGTGGACAATGCTTGCTTCTCCTCTGGGTCTGATTAAAGGCAGGTAAAGAGGGAAGGGATGGGTCACCACTCTGCCTGGGGATGCCAGAAATCACCGAACTCTGCCGGAGCTCACACCACGCGTGTCCAGTCACAATGGCTGCCATCAAAAGTTACAATTTTAAATGATCTAGATTTAAAAAATTAGCATGGCTTATATATTAAATCTTTATAATGAACTAGTTCTGATCTTCCAATAAGCTCCTAATTATCAGAATACTAGTCTGAAATAATTTTTTGGCTGGTTAAACAAATGGTAAGTTAATATTATTAATTTTACATTTTTGCTAATTATTTTTATCTAAATTCCATAGGCAATTCACATCTAAAATGTACTCAGGGATCTGAGACATCTGTGCCCACATTTATTAGCAGGATTGTGCCTCATCCACCAAAGGGTCCAAAACCCACCGAACACAAATCAGGTATCTTACTTATTCACCGATATTTTAGATAGAGATATTTTAAGAAACTTGGTGCTAAGTGGATAGCAGTTAGATAAAAGGATGTTAACATGTGAGAGGCATACAATGTATATGTAACAGGCAAAGTGGGAAATCCGGCATAGTGGATGATGTTTAGGCATTGTGTATAATCCCTGTGATGCGTTAGGCAAAGCAGGAAATGATCTTCATTACCTATGTCTGGTATGGTAGGCAATGTGGTTAATGGATTAGCTCATTTGCCTAGGAAATATGAAAAAATGTAAATACCTACTTAGCCTGTAAACCATTTATACCCCGGTTAGGCTGTCAGGCTGAAAGGGGTCTCAGCCAGGTTGTACCCAGGATGGGCACGTAAACACAAAATCCCGACTCAGCATACTGATGTTAATCAGTATGCTGGGTAGGGATTTTGAGTTTACATGCCCATCCTGGGTACAACCTGGCTGAGATCCCTTTCAGCCTGACGGCCTAACCGGGCACTAATGCCAAGTCGATGACGTGACTGGCATCATGTAGTGAGTCAGCGCTTTGAGATGAGATCATCTCCATGTGCCGGTACTTCCTATGCAGTGAACGGGACCTTTGCCACTTCGCTTCAGGCTACCCATTCACTTTGCACCGCGAGCCGTGTTCATGTGACCAAGGTTAAAATGGCAGGTCTCTCTACCCGGCTTATTACAACCTGTCCCTTTCACACTGCACAGTAAGCAGGGTTTCCGCATGTTGACTTGCAAAAACACGGGTTATTACTTGTAGTTTGAAAAGGGTTATTACTTATTAGTCTATCAGGAGCACCTGATGACGTTTGTTATCCTAAAACCTCTAAAACCAAGAGTAAGGAACTTATAATGTGACTGACATCCTCAGTCTTGTAGGAGCACCATCCATCCTCTATAGGTGGAAGAGAGTTTGCAAATGTTATTTGAAATCTCAAAAGTTAAAAATTAAAATGATCTGTATTTAAAAAATCAGCATGGCTTATATATTAATCCTTTATAATAAACTAGTTCTGATCTTCCAATAAGCTCCTAATTGTCAGAATACTAGTCTCCTGAAATAATTTTTTGGTTGGTTAAACAAATGGTTGTTAATATTATTAATTTTAGATTTTTGCTAATTATTTTTATCTAAATTCCATAGGAAATTCACATCTAAAATGTACTCAGGGATCTACGACATCTCTGCCCACATTTATTAGCAGATTTGTGCCGAATCCACCAAAGAGTCCAAAACCCATCGGACTCTTATCAGGTATCTTACTTTTGCACTGATATTTTAGTTACAGATATTTTAAGAAACTTGGAGCTAAGTGGATAGCAGTTAGATTAAAGGGTGTTAACATGTGAGAGGCATACAATGTATATATAACAGGCAAAGTGGGAAATCCGGCATAGTGGATGATGTTTAGGCATTGTGTTTAATCCTTGTGGTGCATTAGGCAAAGCAGGAAATGATCTTCATTACCTAATGTGCGATATGGTAGGCAGTGTGGTTAATGGATTAGCTAATTTGTCTAGGAAATATGAAAAAATGTAAATACCTCCTTAGCCTGTAAACAATTTATACCCCTTTAACATCAGTATGCTGGGTCAGGATTTGTGTTTACGTGCCCATCCTGGGTACGACCTGGCTGAGACTTCTTTCAGCCTGACGGCCTGACCGGGCACTAATGCCAAGTCGATGACGTCACTGCCATTGTGTAGTGAGTCAGTGATTGGATATGAAATCATCATCACCAAGTGCCGGTATTTCCTATGCAGTGAACGGGACCTTTGCCACATCACCTCAGGTTACCCCGTTCACTTTGCACCGCGAGCCGTGTTCGTGTGACCTAGGTTAAAATGCCAGGTCTCTCTACCCGGCTTATTACAACCTGTCCCTTTCACACTTCACAGTAAGCAGGGTTTCTGTGTGTTGACTTGCAAAAACACGGGTTATTGCTTGTAGTTTGAAAAGGGGTATTAGTCTACAAGGAGTACCTGATGACGTTTGTTATCCTGAAACCTCTAAAACCAAGCTTTAGTAGCTTATAATGTGACTCACATCCTCAGTCTTGTCGGAGCACCATCCATCCTCTATAGTCAGACAGAGGAAGAGAGTTTGCAAATGTTATTTGAAATCTCAAAGTTACATTTTAACATGATCTGGTTTTAAAAAATCAGCATGGCTTATATATTAATTCTTCATAATAAACTAGTTCTGATCTTCCAATAAGCTCCTAATTGTCAGACTACTAGTCTCCTGAAATATTTTTTGGCTGGGTAAACATATGGCTCTTAATAGTATTAAGTTTACATTTTTGCTAATTATTTTTGTCTAAATTCCATAGGAAATTCACATCTAAAATGTTCTCAGGGATCTGAGACATTTTCACCTCCATTTATTAGCTGGAATCTTCCTCCCTCACCAACCAAAGAATCCAAAGCCCTCCAGACGCAACTCAGGTATCTTATTTATGCATCGATATTGAAGTTACAGATATTTTGAGGAACTTGGAGCTAAGTGGATAGCAGTCAGATAAAAGGGTGTTAACATGTGAGAGGCATATATGTAACAGGCAAAGTGGGAAATCTGGCATTGTGGATGATGCTTTGGCATTGTGTATAATCCCTGTGATGCTTAAGGCAAACTAGGAAATGATCTTCATTACCTAATGTCCGGTATGGTAGGCAATGTGGTTAATGGATTAGCTAATTTGCCTAGGAAATATTAAAAAATGTAAATAGCTACTTAGCATGGGAAAAACTTATACCCCTTTCACTTCGGTATGCCGGGATGCAGCCTGGATTTTGTTTTTACATGGCCATCTCAGGTGTGACCCTGCTAAGACCCCTTTCAGACTGGCTGCCCGACCCGGCACTAATGCCCAGTCGATGATGTCACCGTTTTTTAAATAGGGACATAAGAGTGTGCCACTGGACTTCCCTATTGTGTTGATATATATATATGAAGTCTTATGGATGAAACGCGTTGGTAAAGCTGCCTTTATGACTGGATGAACTATACAGATAAGCACTTTTTGCAGAAACTTCCTATTTATATTCTTAAAATAAGCTTTGCACTTTTTTAAAGAATTTTTAAAATATTTTCTTTACTTGGTTTTATCCACTGATCCCTTTGTGTTTATTGGCTTTTTTAAATATTTAATATATATACTCCAATTGTTTTTAAGATGTATTTAAATGTATGAAATGCATTTTATAATGTCATCTTAAATATTTATTAGCACTTTTTGCACATTGTGGAAACCTATTGTTTTGAATCATCTGTGCTTGCATGCACAGGATTTAGAGATATATACCTTTTTAAAATTTTAAATAATAAATTGTGATTATATATTTTTTACACTGTGTATGGTATATTCACTGGTTTATGTTTACACACCTTCACTATTATTATATACGTAAGTCGCTGGTCACCTAACATATTTGCAACATTTCACAAATAGAGCTCATCCAAAAGTCCTTTTATGTTTGGTTTTAGCTGACACCTTTTACACTAAGGGAGTACATATTTCATATAGTTCTTTTGCATTTGATCTTCTAGAAAGCTTAAAGGTGGCGCCGACACATTCTTGGTGTATCTATATATATATATATATATATATATTTATAGCTTTAATCATGTCTGACGAGGAAGTTGAGCGCTCCGTGGCTCCCACTCTGCTCTCCTGCAGACGTTGCGCTGCAGGGGTAAATTTCGAGGATTTATCACAGGATGGGCTGTGTGTGAGGTGCCATCAGTTACCTGGTCCCTCAAACCCCCAAATTCGGGACAGGACCCTCCTTGGGCGGTGTTTTCTCAGGTGCTGGCTTCCATCGCGGACTGTCTGGTTGTCCCAGCTGCTCTCCCCAATAGGGGGTTACCCCAACCAGCCATCCCCCCTTTTCAGGGTATACCGCATTTAGGGCCTGATTCAGACCCGGTCGCAAGCGCTGAGAGCTCACAACCGGGGCGATGGTTGCCCAGAGCGCATGCGCATGACAGAGCCGGCTCCGTCATGCACATGTGCGAGACCCGGATAGCGACGGTCAATCCGTCGCTCTGGGTCTTGCACGAAAGGGGGCGTGCTGTCGATGTTGAGTGACAGCACTCCCCCTTGGTGGGCGGGCCGGGGGGGGTGGCAGCCCAGACGGAGGCATTCCCATGAGAACGCCTACCGTCTGGGGGCGGCCCCACTGACATCACAAGTGATGTCAGTGGGAGAGCTTTCAGCTCTGTTTGACCATCATCCTGGCCGCTCACATTAGCTGTGGGTGGCAACCCACAGCAATGCGAGTGGCTAAGAGGCCGCAACATAAAAGAAAAAAAGATGCCCTGATTCAGAGCGAGCGCTCTGTCAAAGCGTCCGGCTCTGAATCAGGGCATTAGTGCAGTCTCCCCCTGGGCCTCAGACTGTTAATCCATATATACGGGGTTACCTATGTATATTCAGTCTCCTCCAGTGATACAGCAGTCCGTCATTCCCTTTCAGGGTCTCCCGCAGGCAGGTCAACCACCATGGGTGGATGTGTTCTCCAGTTCAGTCCAAGAGTTTGGTGGCCTCATCTTCAGTCTTTCAAACTATGCTAAGGAGTGACAAGCCTAAAGCTGGCCACACATCTAAAGATTATCTGTCCAACCAGCCAACTAGTTGATTGGTTGGAATGAAAATCTGGTAAGGTATGAAAGCAAATGACAATCTGCAATTTGCTCCCAAACGCTGGAAAATGGACCAAAACTGTTGTTTGAACAAATTGTTTAGATCAAACATTTAACAAACTTGTCTGAACGACAATTTTCATCTGTTGTCTGGCATTTAGGAGCAAATTGCTGATCATCATTTACTCCCATTCCTTACCAGATTTTCATTCCAACCAATCAACAAGTTGGCTGGTTGGATGTAAGTTGGTCTAGTGTGTGGCCAGCTTTAGAAGGCGTCTAAACACCCTGTTATGATATCCCAGTCTGCGCAACTATCAGGCTTGGAGGCATCCTCGGATGATGGGGAATTGCCTGAGGACTCTGTCTCAGATTCCCCTGTCCGGGAAGTGGAAATGAAATCTTCCATTAATGTGCCGGCATTGGTAAGGGTGGTGCGGTCAATTTTTGATATAGAGGATGACGCACCGACCCCTAAATCCAAGTATCCAAATTATAAGCAGGCAAAAGTGACTTTGGCTGTATTTCCTCTATCTGACCAGCTGACTGATCATATGGCGAAGGCCTGGCAGTCACCTAGTAAAAGGTTCCAGCCGCAAAAATGTTTGGTGTCTAGTTATCAGTTTCCTGCAAGTCATTGCAAAAAGTGGGAAACCCAGCATGCGGTAGATTCTCATGTTACTCGCTTAATCAAGAGTGCTACCTTGCCTATGCCTTCCATTTCATCCCTAAAGGATGCCACAGACAAGACAGTGGAGACTTGTTTAAAATCAATTTATTCTCTCTCAGTCTGTCCATGGCCATCTCTTTGGTGGCTAAAGCCATTGACAGCTGGGCCAATGTACTGCAAGATACTTTTCCTGAGGAAGCTCTGAAGGTTCAGAGAGCTTTGGTGGGACAGATGAGGGATGCTGCTTCCTATATTGGAGAAGCATCTTTGGATGCCAGTCTTCTGACTTCCAGAGTATCAGCGGCAGCGGTGTCTGCTCGCCGGTCTTTGTGGCTCCGTTCTTGGAGAGCGGATGCCTTACCCTTTAATGGGGAGATTTTGTTCAGCCCAGACCTGGACAAAATTGTTGATACCCTGGCAAAGTCTAAGTCTGCTTTTCTGCCATTTTCGGCTGTGCCTTGTAAGGCTAGGACCTTGGCGTTTTGGTCCTTTCATACTCAAGTGAAGTCCAAGGGTCAGTCCTTCCCGAGACAGTCGTCAACCAAGGCTGCCCCTAAACCAAAGAAGCAGGCCGGGAGCACTAGATGCCCTGCTTCCAAGCCAGAGGATAAGCCTTCAGCCTGATGGGATGGGCCTCCCTCTGGGGGATCCCAGAGTGGGAGGCCGACTTCTTCAATTCGTCCAGTGCTGATGCAATACCACCACAGATGCTTGGGTGTGAGAAGTGGTCTCTAAAGGGTACGCCCTTTCCTTTTGTCACAGGCCCCCCAACAGTTCTTCTGCACAAGTATTTCTCAGGACAAGACCAAGGCCTTGCAGATTCAGGGAGAAATAGAGTCCTTGCTGAAAGCAGGGGTCATTGTTCCCATTCCGCTTTATCAATGCGGGATGGGTTACTACTCTACTCTGTTTCTGGTTCAGAAACCCAATGGGTCTCATCGGCCTATCTTCAACCTGAAGTCGCTGAACAAGTTCCTCAGAGTGCCCAAATTCTGGATGGAAACTTTGTGTACCATTATTCTGGCTATGGAACCGGGGGATTATATGGTCTCCCTGGACATCCAGGACACCTACCTCCATGTTCCTATAGCGCCTTCACACCAGCGGTATCTGAGGTTTGTTATACGCCAGCATCACTTCCAATTTCCAGCTCTGTCCTTTGGCCTTTCCACGGTTCCAAGTGTGTTCACCAAAATTATGGCTGTCATGGCTGCCCATCTGCGGAGCCAAGGTATACGGCTTCTGCCATATCTGGGCGACCTCCTATTGCTGGCAGGCTCTCCGGAGGTACTTCTACGGCATCTGCACCTGATGATTGCTTGTCTGCAAGCACACAGTGGCTGATAAACTTCTAAAAGTCCTCCCTGATTCCATCACAAAGGATGGTTCATTTGGGAGCCCTTCTGGACTCTCGTCACCAAAGGATTTTTCTGACTCCAGAAAAGATTTCCTCCCTACAACTATAAGTGCGCAGTTGCCTGAGGAGTTGCCAGGTGTCGGTTCACTCGGTAATGAGGGTTCTGGGGTCCATGGTGTTGGCGTTCGACATGGGGGAATATGCCCAGTTCCATTCCCGGCCCCTGCAGGGACTGATTCTATCCAGATGGAATGGGTTACCACACTGGATCCAGACTCAGATGCTGGTGTTGTCTCCAGAGGTAAGCCTGTCTCTGGCTTGGTGGCTTCAGACATCTCATCTCACCAAGGGTCGCCCCTCTTGTATCCCGAACTTGGTTCTGCTCACAACAGATGCCAGTCTCCGGGGTTGGGGTGCAGTGATGGGTCCACTTTCACTTCAGGGCCGTTGGACTGTGGAGGAATTGGTTCTTCCCATCAACATTCTGGAACTTCGGGCCATGTACAGGGCCTTCCAGTTGTCCGGTCATGCTCTTCAAGGAAGGGCCATGCAAGTTCAGTCTGACAACGCCACCATGGTGGCATACATCAACCGTCAAGGTGGGACTCGCAGTCGGGCAGCAATGTCAGAGGTGTCACTCATCCTGTCTTGGGCGGAGTGCCACCTTCTGGCCATCTTGGCAGTCTTCATTCCAGGAGTCCTCAAATGGGAGGCAGACTTCCTCAACCGTCACGACGTGCATCCAAGGGAATAGTCTCTTCACCAAGAGGTGTTTCAACTCCTTGTGGACAAATGGGGCCTGCCGGAGGTGGACCTCATGGCCTCCCATCACAATCACAAGTTGCCAGTGTATGGGTCCAGAACAAGAGATGCCGAAGCAAGCTTGGTGGACACTCTGTCGGTGAGGTGGACCTTCCAGTTTGCATATCTATTCCCTCCGATCTCCCTGCTATGTCGAGTTCTTCGGAAATTCAAGCAGGACAGCGGCACGATTCTGCTGTTAGCTCCGGCTTGGCCTAGACGTCCTTGGTGCTCAGATCACCCAGAGGTATTTCAGCTACTCATGGACAGGTGGGGACTGCCGGAGGTGGACCTCATGGCCTCTCTTCACAATCACAAGTTACCTGTGTACAGGTCCAAGACAAAAGATGCCGGCACAAGCCCGGTGGATGCGCTATCAGTAAAATGAACCTTTCAGCTGGTGTATCTATTCCCTATGATATCCCTGATCCCTTGGGTCCTTCGGAAATTCAGACAGGACAGCGGCACGCTTCTGCTGGTGGCTCCGGCTTGGCCCAGACGTCCTTGGTACTCCGATCTTTGGAGCCTCTCCATCGACGCTCCATTCCCTCTGCCTCAACGTCGGGACCTGATGTCTCAGGATCACTGCCTTTACCCGGATCTGGGTTGTCTGTCTTTGAAGGCGTGGCTCTTCAGACATCCGTCTTAAGGTTCCGGGGTTTTTCCAGCTCAGTCATCAGCACGATGCTGCAGGCGCGCAAGCCTGCTTCCACCAGAATTTACCACAGGGTGTGGCATACTTATTTTCAGTGGTGTGTGTCCAGAATCTATGATCCTCATCCTTTCGTGTTTCTAGGATTTTGGTGTTCCTTCAGTCTGGTTTGGACTTAGGCTTACACCTCGCTTCTTTGAAAGTTCATGTGTCTGCACTATCTGTGTGGTTTCAGCGTAGCTACACTGCTAGATGTCCACCCCTTTTTCCAGGGAGTTCTCAGGATTCAGCCTCCATTTGTTCCACCAGTGGCTCCTTGGGATTTGGCAGTGGTGCTTCGGGCCCTACAAGGTCCTCCATTCGAACCACTTGAGTCGGTGGAACTCAAGTGGATAACTGTTAAGACTGTTTTTCTCCAGGCAATCGCTTAGGCCAGGATGGTGTCAAAATTGGGGGCGCTTTCCTGTCGTCTTCCTTTTCTGATATTTCACAAGGACAGGGCAGTGCTTCGCACTCATCTGTGTTTTCTTCCTAAGGTGGTTTCTAAGTTCCACATTAATCAGGAAAGTGTTGTGCCGGCCTTTCAATCACATGATCTATCGGCTGGTGAGGCTTCCGTGGATGTGGTCCGTGCTCTCAGAGTTTACGTGGACCAGACTAGTTCCATTCGGAAGTCTGATTCCTTGTTCGTCCTCTTTGGTTTTCACAGGAGGGGTTGGCCTGCCAACAAACAAACTTTAGCCCGTTGGCTTCGTTTGGTTATTTGTGAGCCTTATACACAGGAGGGTTTGCCTGTTCCAGCCTCTATTAAGGCTCATTCTACTCGGTCTGTAGGCCCCTCATGGGCAGCTAGTCATGGCGCCTTGGCTGTTCAGCTGTGTAAGGCGGCCACGTGGTCTTCCATCCAGACCTTTCTGAGGTTCTATGTTTTTGACACCTTCGCCTCTCAGGATGCTTCCTTCGGGTGCCAGATTCTCCTTTCAGCACAGGAGCGTCCCCACCCTTAGTTGGACTGCTTTGGGACATCCCCAAGGTCAACCCTGTGGACCCCCTATGGACCCTGAAAAAGAAAATGAGAGATATGGTAAGAACTTACCTTTGTTATCTCTCTTTCGCCTAGTGGATACACACCTTAAGTAGCTTATAATGTCATTGACATCCAGAGGCTTGCTGGCACACTTTAGCCTGGGGGGCAAGCACACAGCACTGGCCCACGAACAGTGTAGATATGTGCCTACATAAGCCAGCTAGCCAGTTTGTGGGTGGGCAAAGGAGCTTTCACTTCCAAAATAAAATAAACTGAAAGGTAAAAAAATAAATGAAAAATATATAACAAAAAAATAATTTTAAAAACTTTTTTAAATAAAGAATTTTCTTCAAATGATTTGGGTCCTCCTGATAAAGTTTGGTCCTGTGTCTACCTCCTTGAGATAAGAAATTTCAAAAATGTTACATGTCAATGTTTACTAACATTGGGGGCCATTCAATTCAGAGCGAGGTGAGCGCCGGGAAGTTGCTCCCGGAGCTATTCAATTCAACTTGCAGTTTAGTTCGACTATTACAAGTTAAGTTTGAGAATGCCGGTTCTCACAGCTTAACCTGAGTGTTTAGTCATGAGAGCCAATATTCTCCGACTAAACTGTCGGCTATGATACGGTAAGTGTCACACTAAGTAGGCAATCAGGCTTGTGGATGGCACTTTAGTAGGATTTCTACTCGCACTCTCAGGAGGGTGCGATAAGAATTCCTTTAATTGACCTAACAGTGCGCTGAATTGAGTAACTCTGGGACCAACTTCCTGGAGATATTCAAAGTGCGCTGAACTGAATCAGCCCCCACTAAGTTTAAAATTAAAAGTGTATTTTGCTGTTGGCTAAATAAGGCAAACAAATTGTAACATCTTAAAATGCGATGGTTTTCGGATAGATGGGAAGAGCAGTTGTAGACTGTAGATGGTTCTGTGACTTTCACTATTTATTTATATATATATATATATATATATACTGTATCTTTAAACATACTGCTTGTGCAGTATGTTTATAGTTATATTAGCAAGACTAAAAATGCTTTAAGTTGCAATTTAACTTTTAATGAAATTTATTAAAGCTTGGAGAGAGTCATGCATCTCTGCTCCCTAACCCTCACACAGCTCTGCTCCCTGACCCTCACGCAGCTCTTCTCCCTAACCCTCGCACAACTCTGCTCCCTAACCCTCACACAGCTCTGCTCCCTGACCCTCGCACAGCTCTTCTCCCTAAACCTTGCACAAGTCTGCTCCCTAACCCTCGCACAACTCTGCTCCCTAACCCTCGCACAACTCAGCTCCCTAACCCTCGCACAACTCTGCTCCCTGACCCTCGCACAGCTCTTCTCCCTGAGCCACGCACAGCTCTTCTCCCTTACCCACGCACGACTCTGCTCCCTAATACTCGCACAACTCTGCTCCCTAACCCTCACACAGCTCTGCTCCCTAACCCTCGCGCAGCTCTTCTCCCTGACCCAATCACAACTCTGCTAACTGACCCTCACACAACTCTGCTCCCTGACCCATGCACAGCTCTTCTCCCTAAACCTTGCACAACACTGCTCCTTGACCTCGCACAGCTCTGCACCATGACCCTCGCACAGCTCTTCTCCCTAAACCTTGCACAACTCTGCTCCTTGACTTCGCACAGCTCTGCTCCCTGACCCTTGCACAGCTCTGCTCCCTAACCCTCACACAACTCTGCTCCTTGGCCTCGCACAGCTCTGCACCATGACCCTCGCACAGCTCTGCTCTCTAACATACAGCTCTCCTACCTCACCCTCACACAGCTTTCGCACTTCACCTTAACACAGCTCTACTCCCTCACCTTCATACAGCTCAGCTCCTTGACCTAAGCATAGCTCTGCTCCCTCACATGCAGCTCTGCTCCCTGACCCAAACACAGCTCTGCTCCCTGACCCAAACACAGCTCTGCTCCCTCACCCAAACACAGCTCTCCTACCTCACCCTCACATAGCTCTACTTCCTCACCCTCACACAGCTCAGCTTGTTGACCCAAGCATACCTCTGCTCCCTCACATGCAGCTCTGCTCCTGGTCACACACACATATCTCCCCCTTGCATCTATTCTTTCCTACCTTGCAGTCCTCTGCCTATTCCAATCCCCTTCTATCGTTGCGCGGTGCCCCATCTGCTATTCTAGTGTATACTGCGCTGATGTCATCAGTGGTATCTGATTCCAGTTCCCGGAAGCAAGGGCTGCTGGGAGCTGCAAAAAAAGGCACTTAAAACATTGCAGCAGCAGATCAGTCACCTGGGTCCCGCTAGGCCCTAGGCCTGTACCACGGCCCTGTACCACTCTGTTAGTAATTGGCCCCTGATGCTCCCTCCTTCCATGGGCTTTCAACATCCACTTTGCCGCAACAGTGCCAAGCGCCTAGCCAATCAAGAGAGCTGGGGAGAGCAGTCGGGCTGAAGAGAGGCATGATATTGGAGATGGGGCCAGGGCTTGTATGATTCTGTGTAAGTTGTCTCTAGTGACAGTCAGAGTGCGGTTTGCCTCTGCTCGGCCCAGAAGCCGGCCCAAATCAGCATTTATGTGACCGGCCTGGGGAGCATGTTCCCCCCTACCCCAAATCAGCCCGCCCCTGCTGACATCCTCAGTCTTGTCGGAGCTCCATCCATCCTCTATAGTCAAACAGTGGAAGAGAGTTTGCAAATTTTATTTAAAATCTCAAAAGTTACATTTTAACATGACCTGGATTTAAAAATCAGCATGGTTTATATATTAATTCTTCATAATAAACTTGTTCTGATCTTTCAATAAGCTCCTAATTGTCAGAATACTAGTCTCCTGAAATAATTTTTGGCTAGTTAAAAAAATGATTGTTAATAGCATTAATTTCAAATTTTTGCTAATTACTTTTATCTAAATTCCACAGGAAATTCACATCTAAAATGTTCTCAGGGATCTGAAACATTTTTGCCTCCATTTATTAGCAGGATTCTACCTTACCAACCAACAAATCCAAAGCCCACCAGACGCAACTCAGGTATCTTACTTATGCACCGATATTGTAGTTATGGATATCTTAAGAAACTTGGAGCTAAGTGGATAGCAATCAGATAAAATTGTGTTAACATGTGAGAGGCATACAATGTATATGTAACAGGCAAAGTGGGAAATCCAGCATAGTGGATGATGCTTTGGCATTCGGCATAATCTCTGTGATGCTTTAGGCAAAGTAGGAAATGATCTTCATTACCTAAAGTACAGTATGGTAGGCAATGTGGTTAATGGATTAGCTAATTTTCTTAGGAAATATGGAAACATTTAAATATCTACTTAGCTTGGGAACCACTTATACCCCTTTCATATCGGTATGCCGGGATGCAGCCTGGATTTTGTTTTTAATTGGCCATCCCAGGTGTGACCCCGGTGAGACCTCTTTCAGACTGGTGGCCCAACCCGACACTAATGCCCTGTCGATGATGTCACCGCTATCACGTAGTGAGTCAGCGCTTGGAGACGAGATCATCTTCAAGTGCCGGTTCTTCTTAAGCAGTGAAGGGGACCTCGGTTTACACTGCAGCACAAGCCAGTTCTCATGACCAAGGTTGAAATGCCAGGTCTCTCAAACAGGCTTACTTTAACCTGTCCCTTTCACACTGCACAGTAACCAGGCTTGCTGCATGTTCACGTGCAAATAACCTGGGTTATTGCTAGTAGTGTGAAAGGGGTATTAGTCTACCAGGAGCATCTGATGATGTTTGTTATCCTGAAACCTCTAAAACCAAAAGTCAGTAGCTTATAATGTGACTGACATCCTCAGTCTTGTCAGAGCACCATCCATCCTCTATAGTCAGACAGTTGAAGAGAGTTCGCAAATTTTATTTGAAATCTCAAAAGTTATATTTCTTCTTCAGGGTCCATTGGCTCCACAGGGAGACCTTGGGGTGTAAGTGATGGAACTGAATCCGGGCACCACACAGCTAAATGCCTTCAGCTCCCAGGATGCACTGGTCCACTCTCCCTACACCCCGCCCCTGAGCCAGAGGCACCTTAGTCTCGTTGTTACCCGGCCGGAATCAGGTCACCATTATGCTGGGGGGCTGCTTAGGCATCCTTTAAGCTATTATTTTTATGATTTGATTTGTTTTATCTTTTCTACAACTAAAGCGCGCAGCAGCAGGCTGTCCGAGGGACGTCTGCACTGTCGCTCCGTCACCCCTCCGGTGTCGCGACTCCAGTACCAATCTGGGGATCTCAGCGGGCATTCTGGGGGTCAGCGCTAGCTAGGGCCCCTGGAGAGGACTCAGACTGCAACCGGACTTTAGGGGACAGGTAAGGGTAAGGTGGGTCAACGCTTGTGATGACCCGCATGTTAAGGCAGTCGATACCTCTGGTCTCAGGGGACAGACTGGAGGTGGCTGAGTGTGGATGCAGGCTCCTGCCAACGCGATCCACTAAACCACCAGGGACAATTTGGTGTGGGAAACCAGCGTCCTAGGGGTTAATAATCAGCCTGGGGAGACAGCTTCCCTGTTTAGTGTCTCCTCCCCTCAGCTCAGGGTACCTTTCATCTGAGGTCTGACTTCAATGAGCTGTTCTCATTCTCCGGCCATGCCCCCTCTGAGGTCTCCAGCGCCCATTTTGTTCATGGTGCAGCTGCAGCTCTCCCAGGACAGCGCGTTGTGCGGTCCCCCTACATACTTCTGCCTAGGGTCAGCGAATGTAGCACTAGTTCCTACCAGAGGAGTCTGTGTAGTTGACTGTAGTGCCAATTTGCAGTAATTCCTGCATTGTATGTGACTTGCGCTAGCGCTGCCTGTCTGTTTCTCTTTTTTCTATCTGTCATCATATGGCTATTCCTTTTCTCTATTTCTACCCTAATACAGGTGTTAGGGTGGTTCATACATAGCTATATATATATATA
The DNA here is from genome assembly GCA_031769625.1 of Taudactylus pleione. Lineage (NCBI taxonomy): Eukaryota > Metazoa > Chordata > Amphibia > Anura > Myobatrachidae > Taudactylus > Taudactylus pleione. The sequence goes on from JAUIMM010000175.1 coordinate 2,368,720, forward strand.
TATATATATATATTTTTTTTTTTTTAGGTCTGTTACATACAGTTGCGTGCTGCACTGTGCCATATTTAGGCAGCAGTTCCCTGCAGCTTACCCAAGCATAAGACAGGACCAGTATATTGCTTCCCTGCTAATATTAGTACATACTCGTGGTTGTATTGTACCCAGTGCCATATTGTGTGTTATCTTACTCTGCAGAGATGTCCGACAAGGGTAATGAACACATTTCTGCACCCATTCTGCAATGCAGGTTATGTACTGCAGGTTTAAGTGAGGAGGATTTGGTTCGGGATGGGTTCTGTGTGAGGTGTTATAATCCACCAGGTACCTCAAACCCTCCGACATCGGTACAGTTTTTTCTCAGATTGCGGGCCATCTAGCGGTTCTTGCTGCTTTTCCTCCTATGGGGTTACAACAGCAGCCTGTCATTCCCTCGCAGGGACTACCGCTAATTATGCAGATCCCTCCTGTGTCACAGCAGGCTGTCATTCCCACACCAGGATTACCACAGGATATACTTCCACCATGAGTGGATGTATTCTTTACTTCAGTGCAGAGTCTGGCAGCTTCCTATACCACCATTCAGACCATGTTGCAGAGTGAGAAACCTGTTTGGCCAGCTAAGCGTCCTGTGTTGTCATCTCAATCCACACAGCTATCAGAGTCTGAGATGTCATCTGATGATGGAGAAGTGGCTGACGCCTCAAACTCAGACTCCCCTTTGCATGGGACGGAGACTAAGTCAAGGATTAATATTCCTGCCTTTGTGCGTGCGGTCAGATCCGTATTGTATATAGAGGATGACAAGCCAGCCCCTAAATCCAAACACCCTCTGTTTAAACAGATAAAGGTGGCTTCTGCAGTATTTCCTCTTTCAGATCAGCTAGTGGACCACATGGCTGCTGCCTGGCACTCGCCAGGTATCGACCTCAAAAACGTTTGGCCTCATGTTAGCCATTTCCTGAGGCTCATTGTAAAAAGAGGGAATCACCCCCTGCAGTGGATTCCCACGTTACATGATTGATTAGAAGTGCAACATTACCGATGCCTTCCATTTCTTCCTTGAAAGATCCTTCAGATAAGAAAGTGGAAACTTGCCTGAAATCAATATTCGTCCATGGCTATCTCCTGGGTATATAAGGCTATAGAGAGTTGGGCCGATGCACTTGAGGACTCCTTCCCCTTGGAAGCCCTGGAGAATCAGGTGTAGCTTGTTGGCAACATCCGGGATGCAGCTGCATATATCAGTGAGGCCTCTCTGGAGGATAGTCTGTTGACCTCCAGGGTTTCGACTGCGGCTGTGTTTGCTCGCTGTTCCCTGTGGCTGCGCTCTTGGAACGCGAATGCCGATTCTAAGTTCCCCTTGGAAGCCCCGGAGAATCAGGTGTAACTGGTTGGCCACATCCGGGATGCAGCTGCATATATCAGTGAGGCCTCTCTGGAGGATAGTCTGTTGACCTCCAGGGTCTCGGCTGCGGCCTTGTTTGCTCGCCGTTGCCTGTGGCTGCGCTTTTGGAACGCAGATGCCGATTCTAAGTAAGGCCTGGAGGCCTTACCCTTTAATTGGGAGATTTTGTTTGGTCCAGACCTGGATAGGATTGTTGACATGTTGGCAAAATCAATATCTGTGTTTCTGCCTTCAGCATCCGCTCCTTCAAAGTCTCAAATTTCCTCCTTTAGGTCCTTTCATCCCCAAGGAAAATTCAAAGGGCAGTCCTTTCCTAGACAGTCCACTGCCAAGAAGGCCGCCAAGCCTAAGAAACAGGCCTGGAGCACAAGACATCCTGCCTCCAAACCAGAGGATAAACCCTTTAGCCTGACAGGGTGGGCCTCCCTCTGGGGGCTCCCAGAGTGGGAGGCCGACTTCTTCAGTTCTTCCAGTGCTGGTGTCAAATCACCAAGGATGCTTGGGTAAGAGAAGTGGTCTCTCAGGGGTACGCCCTCTCATTCCTACGGACACCAGTGATTTCTGCACAGGTCTTCCTTCAGACAAGAACAAGGACTTGCAGATTCAAAAAGCCATACAGTCCTTGCTGCAAGCAGGGGTAATTGTACCAGTTCTACTATCTCAACGAGGGACTGGTTATTATTTTATTCTCTTTCTGGTTCAGAAACCGAATGGGTCTCACCGGCTTATCCTCAACCTCAAATCTCTGAACAAATTCTTCATCATACTGGCTATGGAACCTGGGGATTATATGGTCTCACTGGACATTCAGGATGCATGACTACATGTTCCCATAACGCCTTCTCACCAGCGTAATCTATGGTTTGCAATATGGCAGCAACACTTCCAGTTTCTGGCACTGCCCTTTGGCCTATCCACAGCTCCAAGGGTATTTACCAGAATTATGGCTGTCATGGTGGCCCATCTGCGGAGTCAGAGTATCTGGCTACTACCATATCTGGACAACCTCCTCTTGTTGGCGAGTTCTCCAGCCAGAAGTGCTTTGCCACCACTTGCAACTAAAAATTGCTTTTCTACAGGTGCACGGGTGGTTAATCAATTGGAAAAAGTCCTCCCTAATTCCCTCATAGAGGATGATTCATCTGGGGGCCCTACTGGATTCTCAACAGCAGAGAATCTTTCTGACTTCAGACAAGATCTCCACATTACAACTATGAGTATGCAGATGCCTCCACAGTCGCCGGGTGTCAATACACTCGGCGATGTGATCCATGGAGTCCACCTTCAACATAGTGGAATATGCTCAGTTTCATTCCAGGCCTCTGCAGGGGCTGATCCTCTCAACATGGAACGGATTGCCCCACCAGATCAAAGCTCAGACAATAGTGCTCTCTCCGGAGGTACGTCTGTCTCTGTCTTGGTGGCTACTGACATCTCATCCCACCAAGGCTCGCTCCTTTGGGATCCCGGGCTAGGTACTTCTAACAATGGATGCCAGTCTCCAGGGCTGGGGCGCAGTGACCGGTCTGCACTCCTTTAGGGGCTGTTGGACAGCAGTCGAAGCAACCCTTCCAATTAACATATTGGAACTTCGGGCTGTGTACAGCCCTCAAGCTGGCCAAACACATACTACATGGAAAACCCGTGCAGGTTCAGTCCGACAATGCCACCACAGTGGCTTACATCAAACATCAAGGAGGCACTCGAAATCGGGCAGCCATGACAGAAGTGTCACGCATTCTGACATGGGCAGAGTGTCAGCATTTTGGCAGTGTTCATTCCGGGGTTCTCAATTGGGAAGCGGACTTCCTCAGCCATCGCAACATGCATCCAGGGGAATGGTCTCTTCACCAAGAGGTGTTTCAACTCCTAGTGGACAAATGGGGCCTTGCAAAGGTGGACCTCATGGCCTCCCGGCACAATCACAAATTACCAGTGTACGGGTCCAGAACAAGAGATGCCGAGGCAACCTTGGTGGATGCTCTGTCAGTGAAGTGTACCTTCCAGTTTGCATACCTCTTTCCTTCAATCTTCTTTCTTCCTCAAGTTCTTTGTAAGTTCAAACAAGATGGAGACACTGTCCTGCTGGTGGCTCCAGCTTGGCCCAAACATCATTGGTACTCAGATCTCCGGAGTCTCTCCATCGATACTCTGTTCCTGCTGCCTCAATGTCCAAGCAGTCATGGCCAGGGTTTCTCGGCATGGTAGTCACTGGGTATTACCTGTAAGGTCGTTATGGCGGGGGGTCTCTGGCAGCGGTGCTGGTGTTTGGCAAGGGGCATTGGCTGTGCGTGGTTCTGTGCGGGCACATTGTCACTAGGCCTGGTGAGGTCTGGCGGTGTTTCCGTTCCATTGGCATGGGCGCCTCCATCTTGCGTGCGGCCATGTGATTCCGGCTGTTCAATCCTGGTAGGTCATGTGCTCATTCCAGCCAGTTACAGCGCAGCACTGAGTATTTAGGAAGGTCCAGAGCCTTTCTTCCTTTGCCAGTGCAACATGGTTCTCAGCTGCGGCTGAGAGAGAGTACGTGTGCCTTATCTGCCTGCTTGTTATATGCTTCTAACCTGAACCTTGCCTGCTCCAACCTGCTGGACTTACCCTGCACCCTCCATATACCTTCTTACCTGCCTGAGTACCTAAACCTGCTGTTTCCCTGCACCTTGCTTCATTTCACTCCCAGCTGGACTTCACTACCTCTGCCTGCATCAGTTACAGCTCACCAAACCTGCATTCAGTTACAGCTCATCAAACCTGCATTCAGTTACAGCTCATCATACCTGCATTCTGTTTTCAGCTCACCATACTTATCTACTGGACTGTTCCTGCCTGTCACTATCTGGACATTTCCCCATTAACACCCACTACAGTTATCAAGAGCACTTTATGCTATACCTGGACTTTTTCATTTGCCATTCCTATGTCTTCTAAGTCACTTATTAAAAACTCCACTTTTTCATTTAAGTCTGCTTCTGTGTCTGCTCCTATCACCACCCCGGGTCCACAACAAATACAGAACCTCACACAAGCCTGTTGTTTCAAACTCCTTGCCTTTACCCAGACCTGGATCATCTGTCTTTGGCAGCGTGGCTCTTGAGACATCCCTCTTAAGGTCCAAAGGATTCTCTCGCTTTTAGAGAGCATAAGCCAGCTTCTTCTAGGATCTACCACAGAGTGTGGAATACATATTTCCAGTGGTGTCTGCCCAGAAATCACGACCTCCAGGTGTTTCGGATTTCCTGGTCTTTCAAGGTGGATTGGACCTCGGCTTCCGCCTGGCTTTGCTGAAAGTGCATGTCTCTGCACTGTCAGTATGGTTCCAATATAGAATTGCTCCACTTCCAGATGTTCACACCTTCTACTAGGGTGTCCTCCGGATTAAACCTCCCTTTGCCCCCCAGTGGCTCTTTGGGATTTGGCAGTAGTTCTTCAGGCCCTCCAGGGTCTTCCATTTGAACCACTAGATTCAATTGAACTTAAGTGGTTAACAGCTAAGACTCTCTTTCTTCTTATGGTTGCATCTGCCAGGAGATTGTCAGAATTGGGGGCGCTTTCCTGTTGTTCTCCCTTCCTGATATTTCACCAGGACAGGGCTGTGCTTCCTGGAGTTGTTTCTAGTTTCCACATTAATGAGGAAATAATAGTACCGGCCTTTCATTCACCAGACCTTTTGGCAGGTGAGGCCTCCTTGTATGTGGTCCTCACCCTCTGGATTTATGTGGACCGTACCAGTTCTCTTCAGAAATCAGACTCCTTATTTTTGCTCTATGGATTTCACAAGAAGGGATGGCCAGCCAATAAGCAAACATTGGCTAGATGGCTTCGAATGACTATCTCAGAGGCTTACACACAGTTAGGACAGCCTGTTCTGTCTTCTGTTAATGCTCATTCCACTCGGTCTGTGGGTCCCTTGTGGGTAGCCCACCATGGCGCCTCGGCTGTTCAACTGTGTAAGGCGGCGACGTGGTCTTCTGTCCAGTCCTTTCTAAAGTTCTATGCCTTTGATACATTCACCACTCAGGATGCTTCCTTTGGGCGCCGGATTCTTCTCTTAGCGCAGGAGTGTCCCCACCCATAAAGTCTGCTTTGGGACATCCCCAAGGTCTACCTGTGGAGCCTATGGATCCTGAAGAAGAAAATGAGAGCTATGGTAAGAGCTTACCTTTGTTAACTCTCTTTCTTCGAAGTCTACAGGGCTCCCGCCCTGAGGCACCTGGCTTCATATGGGCTATGTTGCTGGTCACTGGTTTCCCGTCTCCTTCACTGTGAGAGGGTGACTCTTGTGTCTACCAGTCTTTCTTCTCTCTTCTCTCCTCTGGCCTTTGGCTTGTCATAAATTGAGGTGTATCTGGCTCGGGCGCAGGGTGTAGGGAGCGTGAACCAGTACATCCTGGGAGCTGAAGGCTTTTAGCTGCGTGGTACCCGGATTCGGTGTTCCACCAACTACACCCCAAGGTCTTTCTGTGGACCCTATGAACTTTGAGAAGAAAGATAGTTAACAAAGGTAAGTTCTTACTATAGCTCTCTCTTTTTTTTTTTTTCATCTGTTTTATTGAGTTTTTCAAATATGCAATCACAGATAATACATTGTTGACCAGAAACCAAAGGTTAGAATAACATCAGCAGCCAGATGTGATACAATATAAATTTGTGGATATTATCGCATAAAGATGTTCATTGAAACACAACATGAAAATAATTTTGATGTCGTAAAAATTTTACTTTTTGTCGTATCAGTGATTGACAACTATAGAGTAGTCATACATATAATTATAACCATATGAGTAATAAATGGGGTGGAGAATGCAAGATGTCATACAAATGGAGGGAAAGGAAAAGCACACGAGGGTAAGGAGGGGTGGGGAAGGAGTACTAGGTTTGTTTGTGGCAAACAGTATGTGTCTCTAAGATCAGAGAATTGAATAATTGTGCCTCCTGAATCAAACACCTTGGAGGAATTTGACAACCCTTTATCTCTCCATGGGAGAAAGTTTACATTAGAGAGTGAGGGAGGAAAAGCTGGATGCCCCCCATAAAGGTATATGTAGGGAAGTTTGTGGGTTTCTTTTACATTTTTTATTTAGAGCGATCCATGCATAATAAATATTGTGAAACAAAGGATTATGAAGAATATGGGTAGGGATATCAGAAGCATTAGAATGCAGAAGTCCACTCGGGGAGTATGGGGAGACAAGAGCAGCGTCTAATTTTGGGTCTGTAAAAGCACATACAGCCAATCAGCAGCACATCTGAATAGGGTAGAAAGGGAGTATGATAAATAATCAGGGACTCCTGCTCCCTCCATCGCCCTCAGGGCAATAAGTTTTTCCAATGCTATGAGTGTTTGTTTCCCCTTCCAGAGAAATGTTGTCATTATTTTATGAAGATATAATATATCATGGTTAGTGAGACTGATAGGCAACATTTGCATTAGATAGAACAGCTTGGAAAGACAATGCTTTGAAGTACAGCAATTCTGCCCAAAATAGACAATGGTAACAACTTCCAATTATCCAATAATTAAGTTATTTTCGTTAGTGTAGTATAACTTTCCTCATATAGGATTAGAGAGATCTGCCATGACCTGGATCCCCAGGTATTTGATTTTTGTGGTTACTACCTTAAAAGACCTTAAAAGACGAAAGTAGTAATGGTTGGGAGAATGATCTATGGGAATTCCTGAAGGTGAGTATTTCAGACTTGGCGATATTGATTCGATATCCCGCTCTTCTTCCAAACAGTTTGAATTTTTTGGAAGATTTCAGGTTAAGAAGAGGCAGGATCTGATACAAAGAGGAGCATATCATCTGCGAATAAGGCGATTTTGAGTTCAATATCACCAATTCTGATTCCCTTAAATATTTTAGATGATCATAAGGCAATAGCCAGGGGTTCCAGGGCCACGGCAAATAGTAAGGGGGAAAGGGGGCAACCCTGTCTCGTCCCTTTGCATATCTCAGAGAGAACACCATTATACGAGACCCAGGACTGTGGATTAGTGTAGAGTAGTTTTATGAGATTAATAAAAGGTTCAGGGAAACCAAACTGTGATAAAGACAAAAATAAGTGATTACATTCAACTAGGTCGAAAGCCTTTTCGGCGTCAAGTGAAAGAATCATATTATTATCTGATGGGGAGGTGACTGTGGAAGTATAAACTGCTGATAAAACTCTCCGGACATTATTGTGTCTGCCCCATATAAATCATGTCTGATCAGGATGTATTACATGGGGAAGAAGAGGTTTTATACATTCAGCTAATATTGTAGTTAGTAATTTGTAGTCCAAGTTTAGTAATGATGTGGGGCGATAAGAACTTGGAAGAGATAAATCCTAATCGGGTTTCGATAGGACTTTAATTATTGCTGTATTAAAATGTAGGGGCAGGGATTAGGATAGAATCAATGAATTTAGAACGGACTACAGTGTCACCCATCTTGGGAAGCAAGATCTTTTAAAAGTCGGAACTAAATCCATCAGTGCCTGGAGCCTTGTTCCCCCTAAGCTGCCGTATCACCTGTTGGACTTCCTCTAGTGTAACTGGTGTAAGAAGGGATTGAGTCAACTCTGGTGAGAGTTTAGGCATAGAGAGTTTATCCAAAAATCATTGGATAACTCTGAGAGATCAGATGATGAGGGGATCGGGAACCCAGAATATAGATTTTCATAGAATGAACGCATCTCCTGAGAAATTTCTGCATTACTAGTGGTATAATTGCCTTGCGCAGTTTTCAAGGGACGTGTTATCATAGGGGGGTGCGAACCATTGAGGATGTTGGTTAGAAGTTTGCCCGTTCTGTTGCCGAAATTATGGTACCGGTAATTCACTGAGAAATAATAATGATCCCCCATAGTTTGCATGAATTCATCAAAATGGGTTTTTGCCAAGAGGTATAGGTGTTTAGCGTGGGGTTTTTGTTGAGTTTTGTATTGCTGAAAGGCTGTTGACAATGTGTGCTGAAATTCCATATATTGGGCAGCGTATTTTTTTATTAGTGGCCCGAGACATATGATATTATTTCTCCCCTGAGGACCGTTTTAGCTGTCATCCAGAACAAAATGGGGTCTGTTTCTAGATCTGTAAGATTATCATTTTTCTAGTTTTCCCAACTAGTCTCCAATCTTTGTCTAAATTTAAGAGATTTAGCGAGATGCGCTGGAAATCTCCACAGTTTGGGGGAATCCTGAGTGTCTGGTATGTGTAAGGAAGCGAATACCAAAGCGTGATCCGATAGAACAATCGGTTCTATCTGAGCTTCTACTACATTCAGAAATAAAGTAGTAGATATGAGTATATAATCTACTCTAGTCAATGGATGATGAGCCGCTGATAAACAGGTGTATTCCCTATCTGTAGGGTGAAGGGCTTCCATACATCAACCAGTTGTAGTCTATCAGCCACCATTGGAACTCCAAATTTGGGTAAAGAACTGTTATGAGTTGATCTTTGTGATTTGTCTTAATAAATGGAGGATACTAAATTAAAGTCACCACAAAGGGGTAAATTTACTAAGATGAGAGTTCTATTAAGAAGTGAAGTTGCCCATAGCAACCAATCAGATTCTACTTCTCATTTATCTAGCACCTTCTAGAAGATAATACCTGGAATCTGATTGGTTGCTATGGGCAACAATACTTCTTATTAGAACTCCCATCTTAGTAAATTTTCCCCAAAGGATCAAGGGATTACACAATAAGGGGGTTAAAGTTGCCAACAATTTTTGAAAACAGAGCTATAAATAACTATTTGGAGCATATACATTACAGAGTAGGAATGGTCGACCTCTAATTTGCAGATTTACAACCACATATCAGCATTCTGGGTCCTCAATCACCTTGATAATCTCAATGGGAACATGTCTCTTTATCAAGATCGTAACATCTCTTGCTTTAGATGTATAAGAGCTAAAGCCAAGTACTGACCATTGTAACTTTGCATTTTCTGTCGAAGAGAGATGGGTCTCTTGAAGGAACGCTAAATCAATAGTTTGTTTATTTAAATTTAGAAGGATTTTCCTTTGTTTTGCTGGGGAATTGATTCCTCCTACGTTCCAAGACCCGACATTGATATTAGGCATATCTCAACGAAAATTGCAAGAATGAGTAAAGCTGTCATAGCATATAACAAAGATAAATATAATAGCATGGTCTCAAAGGGTGAGGGGGGAGGAAAGTCAGAGGGGAAAATAGGGTTGGGAAGACATTGACAAGATATCAAACAAAGAGCATTGGTGATCACACAACAGTGTATGAAATGAGAGAATATATGAAAATAAAAAAGTGACCACATACTTCCGGTGAAGATACCCATATAAGCTGTGGATGGGTCACACATACCAAACGTATAATGATGGTTGGAGGTGAGCTCCGACCTCACACCCTAAGCATAAATTGTATACAATTTAAATTAAATTAATAGTACCTCCCAAATTTAGTAGAAAATAAATGCTCTGGTATTAAATATAAATGCCATCACAACTATAGCCACATTTTAGTGCCTCAACTGGTGCAGCCATCTTCATTTTGATAACCTATAATATTAAGAAGATCTAAGCAGGACTTAGACATACGAAAAAACAACTGGTAAAAGAGAGAAAAACAAGAAGCATTTCTGTATTGAGATATCTCTGATACATCACATGGCAATAATCTCGGAGAACAATAGATATATGAATGTTCTCTTCTTAAGCAACTGGACATATAATATAGAACAAGCAGTCAATCAGTCACTGAAGGTGGGTCACTAATGTCAGGTGAGCCAGAATGTGCAAGTTCCCTCAAATAAGCTGCTGTATATGCGGGGGGGAGGAAATCCTTGTGGGAAGACCCTTCATACAGGTGTAAACGTGCTGGATATAGCAATCCGAACTTGCGGCCCAATTTAATTAATTTGGAGCAAATGGAGGAAAAGGCTTTTTGGGCCCTGGTCAGCTCCACGGAGTAGAGTTTGTTTCCCTCCCATTGAAGATCCCTCATTCTGCGTGAAGCTGCCCAAAATGCAGTTTTGTGGAGATAACTTAAGCAACGGAAGAGGGTCACTCTTGAACAAGGTTTATTTGGATTATGAGTCGGTCTGACACGATGGACTCTTTCTATAACCAAGCCGTGACATTCTTGTTCAATTCCCAGAAGAGAGGGCAGAGTATTACGCACAAAGTGGGCAAGTGAAGTGCCTTTTACTGATTCAGGCAGACCGACTAGCCGAATATTATTTCTGCGGGAGCGGTTCTCAATATCATCTAATTTATTCCAGATTTGGTAATTATAAGAAGTGAGATCTTTTACCGATTGTTTAATCTCCTCTACATCATGTAAAGCTGCTCCAAGCTGATTTTCAGCCTGTGAAATTTACTGTGAGAGATGCTGCAGCTGGCTGGTTAGGTCACTGACAGCTTGTGTTAGGAGAGGCATCATGGTGAACTTCATTGCCTCCACCACTTCACCATAGGTGACCGTAGTGTCAGGGGAGAGTACCTGAGTGGATAACTTAGCCGGGGACTCCGCTGCCGCTTTCTTAGATGCTGGGGAAGCCGGGTCCAGCCCGAGTCCGGTGCCATGTTCCCGGCTGTGCGGCACTTCTATTGTCGCGCAGCTGCGCTTGCCATTTGCTATGTTGACGGTGCCACCGAGGTGACAAAGCGGTCCATCGTGTTAACAGGCAGAGAGGATGGTAAGTGGGCGGCAGTATGGAGGCTTTAGAAGCCTTGAAAAGCTGTGTCTCAGGGTGGGAATGATGGAGCTCCGGCTTTCTCTCTCCTACTCCATCAAACCCGTAACCGGAAATCATAACTCTCATGTTTAACATGATCTGGATTAAAAAAATCAGCATGGCTTATATATTAATTATTCATAATAAACTAGTTCTGATCTTCCAATAAGCTCCTAATTGTCAGACTACTAGTCTCCTGAATAAATTTTGGCTAGCTAAACAAATGATTGTTAATAGCATTAATTTTACATTTTTGCTAATTATTTTTATCTAAATTCCATAGGAAATTCGCATCTAAACTGCATAGCAATTGGATAAAAGGGTGTTAACATGTGAGAGGCATACAATGTATATGTAACAGGCAAAGTGGGAAATCCGGCATACTGGATGATGTTTAGGCATTGTGTATAATCCCTGTGATGCGTTAGGCAAAGTAGTAAATTATATTCATTACCTAATGTACGGTATGGTAGGCAATGTGGTTAATGGATTAGCTAATTTGCCTAGGAAGTATGGAAAAATTTAAATACTTACTTAGCCTGGGAACCACTTATACCCCTTTCACATCGGTATGCCGGGTTGCACCCGGGATTTTATTTTTACGTGGCCATCCCAGGTGTGACCCGGCTGAGACCCCTTTCATTCTGGTGGCCCGACCCGGCTCTAAGGCCCAGTTGATGATGTCACTGCCATCATGTAGTCAGTGTCACAAGCTGCAGCTGCGTCCTGTTGGATGGTGGTTCTCTCAGGCCGGTTGCTGGGCGACAGAGACGCAATGCTGTCAGCTCGTGAAGTCCTCCCATAAGGCTGACATCACCCCTGCTGGAACAGGATTGGTGCATCCTCCTTTTTCTGCCTTGCTGATGTGTTGATCGGATGCTGGTGATAGCGTTCCAAGTGTTTCCGGTTTGCATCCTGTTGGTCGAGTATCCTGAAGTTCAGTCTGCCTGTCTCCAGTTTCTCCTGCCGCTAGTGTCATTTAGGCGGCACAAGTCACATTCCAGCGTCATCTGCCCCTTGTGCCATCTTGGCTGCACAAGTCTCACTCCTGCAACATCCGCCAATTGTGTCAACTCGGCGACACAGGCCTCATCCAAGTGCCCTCTGCCGCTTGTGTCATCTCGGCAGCACAGGCCTCATCCAAGTGTCTACTGCCGCTCGTGTCATCTCGGCGGCACAAGCCGCACTCCAATTTCATCTGCCACTTGTGTCATCTCGGCGGCACAAGTCACACTCCAGCGGTATCCGCCACCTGTGCCATCTTGGCTGCACAAGTCTCACTCCTGCAACATCCGCCAATTGTGTCAACTCGGCGACACAGGCCTCATCCAAGTGTCCTCTGCTGCTTGTGTCATCTCAGCGGCACAGGCCTCATCCAAGTATCTACTGCTGCTGCTTGTGTCTTCTCGGTGGCACAAGTCGCATTCCTGCGTGTACTTCAACGCAATTCTGTGTAAGCTACTACACAGCCCAGTGGCTGCATCTCCGTCCAGCCTTCAAGGCTGCTACTTAGTCCAGAGACTGTATCTGCTTCCTGCCCTCAAGGCTGCTACACAGCCCAGAGGCTGCATCTCCCAACAGCCTTTAAGGATGCTACTTAGTCCAGAGGCTGCATCTGCTACAAGCCCTCAAGGCTGCTACACAGCACAGAGGCTGCATCTGTTACCAGCCCTCAAAGCTGCTACACAGCCCAGAGGCTGCATCTGCTACCAGCCCTCAAGGCTGCTACACAGCCCAAAGGCTGCATCTGCTACCAGTCCTCAAGGCTGCTACACAGCCTAGAGGCTGCATCTGCTACCAGCCCTCAAGGCTGCTACACAGCCCAAAGGCTGCATTTGCTACCATCCCTCGAGGCTGCAACACAGCCCAAAGGCTTCATCTGCTACCCAGCCCTCAAGGCTACTACACAGCCCAGAGGCTGCATCAGCGACTGGCCCTCAAGGATGCTACACAGCACACTGGCTACATCTTACACCAGCCCTCAAGGCTGCGACACAGCCTAAAGGCTGCATTTGCTATCAGTCCTCAAGGTTGCTACTCATTCCAGAGGCTGCATCAGTAATCTTTTCTCAAGGGGTACCCCAACCATCGTCTTTGCACAATCCTCAGCTCTATTACTACTCAGTGTTTATTCCGCCTAGGACCCGTTACAGTGAGTCGGTGCTTGAAGATGAGATCATCTTCAAGTGCTGTTTCTTCTTATTCAGTGAATGGGAGCCTGTTTCACACTGCAGCATGAGCTGGGTTCTCATGACCAAGGTTGAAATGCCAGGTCTCTCAAACAGGCTTATTTGAACCTGTCCCTTTCACAGTGCACAGTAACCAGGCTTGCTGCATGTTCACGTACAAATAACCTGGGTTATTGCTAGTAGTGTGAAAGGGGTATTAGTCTACCAGGAGCACCTGATGACATCTGTTATCCTATAGCATTAATTTGACATTTTTGCTAATTATTTTTATCTTAAATTCAATAGGAAATTTGCATCTAAAATGTTCCCAGGGTTCTGAGACATTTTTGCCTCCATTTATTAGTAGGATTCTGCCTCACCAACCAAAGAATCCAAAGCCCTTCAGACGCAACTCAGGTATCTTACTTATGCACCGATTTTGGCGTGTGGGTGTCTCTATGCTGGCTGTGCAATGGCATTCATTACCTATTTTCACAGGAGATCTATGTGCGTTATCGCAGCTGCAATCGCAATAGCAATCTGTAATGAATCAGGCCCATAATTATGTATTTTGGGTTTAGTACAGTTAATTATGTGATATATCAGATACCTATGTAACAATAGCTTGCCTCCTTGATGTATTTTAATGTTCCACCCTTTTTTCTTTTAATACCTTAGTTTCATCATTTTGGGTGGGCCGTTGAACCATCATTATTTGCCTTCTACATTGACAAGGTTCTAACCTTGGCAAGAGTTCGATCATCTAGGACTCATCACAATGTGGAGAAGCTTCTAACATCAAATAGACTGAATTTATACACTATAATTGTAAGTTCAGATTTTATAGTCCATACACATAAGACATGGTGGCACTGGGATGTTAATTGGTGGTGGCACAAGAAAGTGACTGCAGTAGAATTTGGAGGTGATGTATAAAGCAGTGAAAAGAGTAGGGAAGTGGACGATTGGAGAAGTTGTCCATAGCAACTAGAGATGTGCGTCGACCTTCGTGTTTTGGTTTTGGATCTGGATACCCCCTGGTTTTGGATCTGGATTGGTTTTGCCAAAACCTCACCGCCGTGTTTTGTTTTTGTGTTTTGGTTTTGGATCTGGATTTTTTTTTTAAAAGACCATAAAAACATCTAAAATCACATAAAATGGGCCTGTTTTTGTTCCCACAGTATAATTAACCTCAATAACATTTATTTCCAGTAATTTCCAATCAATTTTGACCACCTCACATTATTATTTGCTTCACCTAGTTAAGGCCAAAAGGTTGCATCCAGCTAGCTGGCTGACTAAGCTAAGTGACACAGTGGGCGGCACTAATATGTGGCAGTTTAGCTTCTAATTTGCAACACGGATACAGTGTGTTATACAGTGTGGGTTGGATACACCAATAGTGCACTTACTGTGACAGCAGTGCCGGCAGAGCGGGGTTGCTGACGGTGTCCTCAGTACATGGAATGGCAGTGCTGCAGTGCTGGCAGTGTCCTCAGTGAAGGGTACCAGTGATGTCGGCAGTGCGGGGGTGCCAGCTGTGTCTTTAGTGCAGGTTTGCTGGCTGTGTCGGCAGTGCAGGGGTGCCAGCGGTGTCTTTAGTGCAGGTTTGCTGGCTGTGTCGGCAGTGCGGGGGTGCCAGCGGTGTCTTTAGTACAGGTTTGCTGGCTGTGTCGGCAGTGCAGGGGTGCCAGTGGTGTCTTTAGTGCAAGTTTGCTGGCTGTGTCGGCAGTGCGGGGGTGCCAGCGGTGTCTTTAGTGCAGGTTTGCTGACTGTGTCCTCAGTACATGGAATGGCAGTGCGGGGATACCAGCTGAGTCTTTAGTGCAGGTTTGCTGGCTGTGTCAGCAGTGCAGGGGTGCCAGGGGGTGTCTTTAGTGCAGGTTTGCTAGCTGTGTCGGCAGTGTGGGGCTGCCAGCGGTGTCTTTAGTGCAGGTTTGCAGGCTGTGTCGGCAGTGCAGGGGTATTCTCAATGCAGGGTGCCAGTGGTGTTGGCAGAGCGGGGGGCCAGCGGTGTCCTCAGTGCATGTGTGCTGACAGTGTCAGCAGTGCAGGGGTGCTGGTGGTGTCCTCAATGTTGTAGTGTCGGCAGTGTGGGTGTCGCTGACGGTGTCCTCAGTACATGGGGCAGCAGTGCAGGAGTGTCGGCAGCTGTGGTGTCGGCAGCGGGGGATGCTGCCAGTGGGGGTGTCAGCAGTGGGGGTGCCGGCAGTGTCAGGCGGCGGGGGATGGCAGGCGCCATTTTCTTTTTTCTATCTCTCTGTGCATTTTCAATTTGCTTAACTCTGATTGCCTGAGAGCCGTGACAGATGGCTCTCTCAGCCAATCAGCGTTAAGCACGCTCAAAACAAAACCTCGTGACCCATCAGCGGGGTCACAAGGTTTTGCCTCGGGTGAGGGATCCGGGGCAGGCAGGGAGATCCGAGCTGTGCTCAAATCGCCCCGGATCCCCGAAATTCGGGTGGGTTCAGATTTCTGAGATCCGAACCCGCTCATCTCTGATAGCAACTAATAATAATTGAGGTAGCACTTATCAACTACATTCTATGAAATGATAAGTAGTCGGCAGTGCAGGGGTGTTCTCAATGCAGGGTGCCAGCGGTGTCTGCAATCATCGTTAAGCCTGCTCAAAACAAACCCTAGCGACCCAACAGCGGGGTCGCAAGGTTTTGCCTCAGGTGAGGGATCCGGGGCAGACAGGGAAATCCGAGCTGCGCTCAAATCGCCCTGGATCCCTGAAATTCGGGTAGGTTCGGATCTCTGAGATCCAAACCCACTCATCTCTAATAGCAACTAATAATAATTGAGGTAGCACTTATCAACTACATTCTATGAAATGATAAGTAGAAGCTGGGGACGCTGTAATCAGTTGCACAGATTGCCGGCTGGGTGACGCTGCAGCAGGAATCCTGGCTGCAGGGAGCTGTTCCAGGCAACAGAAAAACAGAGAAAAAGTAGAGTATTTATTATGGTGCACTCAGTTTAGTCCACATATCCCACATGTAAATGATACAGAAACTTGCTGTTAAAACATCTATAATCTTTATTAGTTCACATTTTGGGATCTATTTATTAACATTATTTTGACTAAAATAAAGTGAAAAGGGGTGTTTTCACCCCCGTTTCACATTATTTTAATATCACCTATAGTTATTATAGGGCAATTGGAGTAGAATTCGTAAAATTCTACTCCAACCCCTAACTATCACTTATTTTTAGTAAAGCAGATCGCATTTCCCATAATTGTAATGGGAAATGTGATCCGGCCACAGTTACTAAAAATAAAATGTGAAAAAATATCGGGGAAAGCCCTGTGATAATAATGCCACCTGGAGGTGGCATTATCCAGGGTCTCCCCCGGTTACCGGCCTCCTGCCCTGCTCTAACGGGGAGAGCAGAGCCAGGGACCGGTGATCGGGCCTCTGGTGATGTCTCCCCTCCGGTCAGCTGGTCTCCCATAGTACACTGCTGCCCGGTCATCAGTTTGTGTATATACATGAAATTCATATACACCTTATACACACAGCCTTAAGGTCATTTTATACTTTATTTTTAATAATTTTGTGCCTTAAACAAAGTGTGTGTACATTGAAACATCAAAAAGCAAAGGTGTCACTATCTCAGTCATGCTAAAACAATTATGTATTTCGTAATATTTGGATATGGACTCAACCTGTACTATGAAAAAGCAAAACAAGTTCTCACTTTTTTTAGGTAAAAGACGACGGGTATCATGTATTAATCCCGCAATCTGAAAGAGAAAAATCTTAGGATCGACACAGGGGCATTTTAACAGAGGAGGGGGCCCGTATGCCGCCTCCGTTTGGGCCCCCTTTCTGTCTGGAAGAGCAGTAGATTCTTGCTTAATGCCATAATCTATTGAGCATGCACATGTCTCCTGAAAAATGGCGCCTTTTCTGCACATCTTCAAGTCACCAGGAAATTGGTCGCCCGTGATTTTTTCTGCTCTGCAGTATGGGTCCGGCTCTGCAGAGCAGCATTATAGAGACTACAGACTGGTAAGTATAGCATTATATGAGTGCAGGGTCTTCAATCTGGGCCCCCGTGTGCACCGCACACCCTGCACACATTATAGATATGCTCCTGGATAGATACAATGTCTGGTCTCAAGATACAAGGCTGAAGTTAGCTTCTTATCCAGACAGATTCTTATTCGTACTCCAGCTTCTTATTCAGAACATGTTATATTAACACGATTAAATCAAGTTACATCACTAAGGAAACATTATATAAACAAAAAAGTGTGTCCCTTACACAAATATCAATTGTATTTTGCCTGTCCCAACAAGTTTTTGACATGAAATAGGGTGGTAAAACAGGCACAGGCACCAAATTTTATTCTTTTGAAATAGTGCAGGGGTTAAATACTTAATGGCAACACATTTGACACGTGGAACCCATAGAGACTGGTCATTTACATATGACCCGCTTTCAATTTGTCTTGCACAACATGGTCTTGGGCATGAAATAGGGTGACAAATTGGGCACAGGTATAAATTTAATTGATTTGAATAAAACTGTAGTTGTGCAAAGGTTAAGTAGAATTGGGCAACAAATTTGACATTAGGAATCCACAGAGGGTGGTCACTTACATATGCCCCACTAGTAATTTGCCTTGTCCAAAAATGTTTTGGGTGGGAAAGTGGGCACAGGCACAACGTTTATCATTTGAATTAGTAGCAGTAGTTGTACAAGAGTCAAATAACCTTGGGCAACAAAGATTTTTATTGGAGTATCAGAGTGCCGTCCACCACTGCTGCTGCATCTGCAATTGTTGCATAGGAAGGGCACCTGAGCAAGTTGTTATTTTACTGTAGTGCCGGGCATTCACACAGTGTAAGTGTGTATGTATGTTTATATATATTGTGGTGAGAATGGGTTGTCTCTCATCTGAAGTGCCCAATCCAAGGGAGGCTGGAGTGAAACCTGTGCATTCTGCATTAACAGTGGAGGTGTGGAATTCCAGGTTTTCACATTTACATAGACCCAGCTGGAATAATCACTGGAGCACAGAAAGGGTTTTTAAACTCCCACACACCTGATGTTCCTTGCTCCTGATACTGGACAAGCTGGCCAGGTGATAGGTCATGGGTGGTAATTAGCATTAGGGTGCCAGGACCTGGAAGGTCCACAGAGATTGTAACTGCTGACTGTTAAGCACAAGGAGTACTGGAACATTTATACCCCTTTTACACTAGAGCAAAAATCTGGATTTTTGCTGGGTCTCCCCGGGTCGCAGCTCAGTGTAAAAGGGTCCCTGAAAAATAACCCAGGTCAAGTGACCCAGCAATCCAACCCAGATAGCTACCAGGGTTGGACCCAGGATGGACCCGGGTAATGGTGCAGTGTAAATGGTGCAACCCGGGTTATCTGACCTGGGTCATGCCTAACATGAGCTGATTGGTGGTTGTGGGGCATTCACCTCCCACTTTTTATGACCTCACAGGTTTAGCAGGGCAGACCTGAGTTCAGTGTGAACAGGGCTGACCTGGGAGTTACCCAGATTAAAAGTGCAGTGTAAATGGGCCTGACCTGGGTCTGACCAGGGTTGGAACCATGTCCAAAATCCCAGGTCAGACCTGGGTTTTTGGTGGAAAAGATGTATTACTTTTATGTTTATGTGCTTATTTTCTGTTATGTGCCTGTGTGTATCCAGGCCTATGCTCCTGTATGCTAAGGTGCAGTGTTTGCTGCCATTAAAAGCCACTGCTTTACCAAGTACCTGCCTGTCTGGAGTCCTCATTTCTATACCCTGTGTTACATGTGGTGGCCTGTACAGGGACTTCCAATGCTGTGTTGCACTACAATCGCTAGATGCCTACAGCGTAGCGAAGGTTCTGACCAGGCAAAACGTACGGTATACGTGAGTAAAGTTGGCTAACCAGAAAAAATGCTATTATATTAAGGACATTATGGGCCTGATTCAGACCCACTCGCGAGCGGCTGTCCGCTCGCAAGTGGGTCGATGTTCTGGACTGAGCATGCGCATGACGGAGGGAGCTCCGTCGTGCGCATGCGCCAGACGCGACGAGCGAAGGAAAGTCCTTCGCTCGTTGTGTCTGATCAAAGGGGGCGTGCTGTCGATGTTGATTGACAGCACGCCCCCTTTGGTAGGCGTGCCAGGGGCGTGCCTCCCTGACGGGGGCGTTCCCATGGAAACGCCTCCCGTCAGAAGCCGGCCCACTGACATCACTAGTGATGTCAGTGGGAGTGATTTTGGCTCTGACAGAGCCAAAATCACTCCGGAGCTTGCGGTTGAAAACCTCAACCGCAGGCTCTGGCTCGCAGTTTCGATGGTCGCGATGGTCACGACCATCGCGGCCATCAAACTGCACGCTCGTATAGCCTGTGGGTGGTGACCCACAGCTATACGAGCGTCCAGGAGGACGCTCCATTTTCATGGAGGCCGGCCCTCATTCAGAGCGTGCGCTCTGCTCAGAGCGTACGGCTCTGAATGAGGGCCTATGTAACTTGCTGTGCACTTAAAGAAAAGTTGTTTGTGTGTGTCCTTTTTTTTAAGGTGCTAAGACATATCAAAATGTTGATTAGTGTGTTCTCCAGCTAGTGTTCAAGCTGTATAATTAATTTCACCTGTTAACTGAGCAGAGCAAAGCACACATATTGCATTGCTGAAAAGAGGAAAACATTTTTTTTCTCTGTTTTCTGTTTAACCCCTTCATTGCTGAAGAAAAAAACAGTGTTTTCTTTTTCTGTTAAGCTTGAATAACTGTTGCTTTGCTGAAAAAACAATATATTTACTGTATATGTGTACACTGGCTTGTTATCTAAAAGCATCTACACTTGTACATACACCTCCCACTATAAGAATGGAGGACGTTTTTTGTACTGTAGTAAATTTGCTAGCTTCTCATCAAAAGACAGAGGAGCAAATGTTACAATTAGTGACCCAGTCAATGGGCACAACCGGTGCTGGGCATCTAAATAAAATGTCTGCCTCAGATGACCCAGAGGTGAATTTGTTAATATTTGAGAGGGTGTACAGCACTTAAAGAGGCCAACAGATACTTGGACTGATAGACTTGCCCCCTATCTCACTGGTGAGGCTCCGAAAGCCACTGCTGATTTGTCCTCTGCTGATGGGCGGAGTGGCACCAGCCAGAAGCCTGCACTGCCACTCAGATTGTAGAGATGGTGATTGTTGACTAGTGTATAACACTAGGGTGGAATATGCAGTGCTGGGTCATACACGCTGATCCTCAAAAACTAGAGGAATTAAGTACAGTGTTGGAACGGTATGAGACCACAGGAAATAAGACAAAAATGCCAGAAATTAAACCAGGGAATGAGTGACCCATTAAGATCGCACCCCATTGGCCTGTGACCCTGACTGTCTCCCCTCCTTAAGGAAACACTGCTGGAGACACCAGGGTCGCTTGCTATGAGCGCGGAGAGCCAGGTCATGTAAGGCGGGACTGTCCCAGGAAAACAGAGCCTATGGAGTGTGTGGTTGCTAGTATGGGTGCTATGTGACCCGCTTTTTGCACCATGGTACCCCTGGATTCCAGACCCCGTTAATGTGGGAAACTGTTGCTGAATGACTGAGAACTCCCAACCATTATAGAGTCAGGGAGTGAACTAACCCTGATTTCAGGGATTGTCCTGCCCAGTGCAGTGGAAAAGATGCTAGGGTTAGTTGAAGTACTCTGTGTTATGTTCTGGGTTGTTTGTGGACTCGGGGTGGTAGCAGGAGCAATCACAGAAGCGGGTTTGAATATAAAATTAGGTTTTTTAATATGTGCTTGAGTAGACATAAAATATGGCAGTAAATAAAAGTCCAGGTATATATAAACGTGCACTAGAGTTCTGTGGTGGGAGTAATGGGTTAATGTCCAAGTAGAAACAATTAGAACTGTCCAGGTGTGCAGGTAGTGAGACTGGAATAATCAACCAGGTATGCAGGTAGTGATGCAGGAAAATAATAAGCCAGGTATGCAGGTAGTGATGCAGGAAAATAATAAGCCAGGTATGCAGGTAGTGAACTAAGGCAAATGAGCAGGATGTCAGCAGGCTCAGACACTCAGGTATGGGCAAGGGTGGTGGAGGAAGCGGGGTAGTCCAGCGGAGGCTAGGAGCTGACAGGCAGACTGGCAGACAGCGAATTACACAGGAACAGGATAACTCCCTCTCAGCTAGGCTGAGATACACGTTGCACTGGCAAAGAAGGAAGGCACTGAACCTTCCTAAATACTCCATGCCGTGCTGTTACTGGCCGGAGGGAACATGTGACTCACCAGGATTGGCCAGCCGCATCACATGGCCAGAAGGCAAAATGGCGGCTCCCATGCCAAACGGAACGGAGATGCCGCCAGGCATTACCAGCGCATAGTGACAACAGGCCCGCACAACAACGCGCGCAGCCAAAGCCCCCCACCAGACACCAGCTCCGCCACCAGACAGCCTGCACCACAACGACCTCACAGATAACACCCGCCTAGCGCCATGCTGAAATACCCTGGCCGTGACACTCTGCATTCATGGAACCACAGAAAACTTTTCCCAAGTGTGAGTGAGCCTCACCAGAAAGTGGTGCACTTTTGAGGTGGTTGCCGCAGTTGGTCCTAAGCTATCCTATCCTATCATATTGGGAAGCAATTTCTCAGGATATAAGGAGCTTGTAAAGGAACCACAGAGACAACGCCAATGTAAAGTCTCCAAGGCCCATTTTTGGAGAAGGGAGAAGAGTGGAAAAGCACAGCCAGTCCTCTTTGGAAAAGGAATGTCTGACTCACCAATATTAAGTGAGAATAGCCCCAGTCCAGTTTGGGTTATGCCGCCGCCTGACATAGACCTGCAAAGTTTTGCCTGAGATCAACAAAAATTATGCTGCCCTCGTGAATGTCATGACAAGTGTCATATAAGTTAATGGCGTCGTAAAAACTGTCTACTCACCGGAAGGCACTCCATATTTTGTCCTTAATGTCAATCTACTTTATGGGGCTTTTCCTGTGTTGGAAACTTATCTCTGGATTCAATTCCAAAGACTTTTCGCATAGGCGGAAAGTCAATGCAATGTAATAGGCAAAAATAATTCGCCTCTGAATAGTTGGAGAAAAGAAGTGCATTTTTTTTATTTTGGTGTGCAAAGGTGGGGAAACCATCCAGAACCCTTGGGACAGCCCCCCAAAGGAAAACTGCGTAAAAAAATGCGGAACACCCCAAAAAAGTACTTTCATTTTGGGGTGAAAAAGGCACAAAGTGGGGGAGAAGCATAAAAACTATGGAAATAGACTTCTTGGGTCCCAAGTATGGGACTGGCGTTTTTAAGATTGCAGGTCCTTGCACCAGGTGCGTTTTTCAAGTTTTTTAAAACTGTACTTTAGGGACTTCAAAATATGCTAGCACCCTTTTACAAGTACCCCAAATTTGACAGGACTACTTATTTTCTTCAAAAAATAATGCTTAATGTCATTCTTCACCACTTTTACAAAGACGCTAAATAGAAAGAAATTGTTAAAACTTAAGTATCCAAAATACCTTTTATTAAGGCTATTAGTACTCATCTACAGTGATCCCCAATTTTAGTGCATCTTTTTGGAGGTAGGTTGGTTTCCCCAAAATCTGACAGCACTTTCCACCTGTTTCACATTCGCTGGGTCCTGTTTTTGCATGGTTTGGAATTGAATACGGCGAATAGCAGGGGCGCGCACCAAAAGTTTTCGCGTCCAAAACACACGATGTCGGCATAAATAATGACAGGCAAAACTTTTCTGTGGGTGCAAAACTAATTGAATATGGGCCATAGAGACAAAGTGGAGCAAGGGAAGAAGTTTGAGCAGTTGTTGGTGCCCAGGGTACATATACCACTAGTGTTGAGAGCTGCTCATACCCATCTTTGGGGGGGTCATCTTGGAGAAGAGAAAACACTGGAACGTATTCTGCTCTGATTCTTTTGGACAGGTATCATGGTTGAAGTAAAAAGATACTGCCAACTGTGTCCCGTGTGCCAGAAAACTGACCCAAGACCTAATTTGAGAGCACCACTAGTGCCAATGCCTATTGTTGGGGTACCATTTTACTGCATTGCATGGGTCTCGGTCCACTCGAAAAATCATAACGGGGTTACCAATATGTTCTGGTGATCTTGGATTACGCCACCCGCTATCCAGAAATGATACCCTTGCAGAATACCAAAACAGCTACTATTGCCAGGGAGTTGATGCTCCTCTTTTCTCATCTTGGGTTCATTATAGAAATCCTTACTATTCAGGTGACTACATTTGTGTTCCAAGTAATGGCAAAACTGTGTAAGAAGTTGGGAATAGTACGACTACATAACTCAGTATATCCCTCATAGGTGGATGGGTTGGTGGAAAGATTTAACAGGACCTTAAAGTCTATGATATGCCAGGCTGTCCAGGATAATAAACAGAAGTTTATTAAACGTTTTGGAGTTTGTTAGAAAATGATCTGAACGGCTGTATAAAATAGAGTCCATTGTTCGCGAAAAACCTTATAGAGGCCCAAGCTTGTCAGAAACGAGCCTATGATACCACAGCTCAGATCAGAAAGAGACATGCAGAGCAGATATACCTTGTAAAGTTGCTCAAACCCTGGCAAGAAGAAAGTCTGGACCCTGTACTACCACCCACAGCTTATGCGAGCGTCCATGATGATGGTCACGATGGTCAAGACCATCGCGACCATCGGGGTTGTGATGAGACCCTGCGGTAGGGTCTCGGTGACCGCAAGCCCTGGAGTGATTTTGGCTTTATCAGAGCCAAAATCACTCCCACTGACATCACTAGTGATGTCAGTGGGGCCGGACCCAGATGGTAGGCGTTCCCATGGGAACGCCTCCGTCTGGCAGCTACGCCCCCGGCAAGCCCACCAAAGCGGGCGTGCTGTAACTTACCATCGACAGCACGCCCCCTTTGGTGCGAGACCCATAATGACGGCTACCCCATCGTTATTCGGATCTCGCGCATGCACACACACACGACGGAGCTCCCTCCGTCGTGCGCATGCGCACTAGGGCACCATCGACCTGAATCAGGCCCTCAGATTGGATTTCTTTCACCAATTCTCAGAGGGTTCTTGGGACAGCTTTGCCTCTGAATATAGGCACACTCTATTGGTAGATACAGCTCTCAATTCTGGTCTCTGTCACCGGAACAATGCTGGAAAACTATAGGTCGCAGACACTCTCTCTCTCTCTCTCTGCAACTCTGCTCTCACTTGAGGTTTATCCAGTTTTGCCAACTTGCAAAGGATAAATTCTTGTTATTAAGGTTAGACGAAAACAGAAACCTGTATATTGACTGTAGGATATCAGTGATGCTGATGCTAATAAGATAGGATTGGGCATACTTATCAATATGCGGTGAGAGTCACCATTTTCTATTCACTCTTAATAAAGTGATAGAAAATCTATTGCCACAATTTACCAATAAAAGTTCTCCTGGGCAGCAAAGCAATCCCACCACGTCTCCCCATATTTTATAAAGCTTCAATCATTTAAAGGCAAAATCATGTTGGGTGTTCCCTGATGAAACTGTCACAAGCTAAATATGTTGGGAGGTGATTGATCTTTAATTGATTCACTGGACATTTTGCAGAGATTTACCAGAACCTACCATTAGCTCCCACTGAAATTTGGGTGAGGTTGGATGACTGTGAACCCTGACACGAAAGGTTCAGTGATATACAAATTGACTATTGTTTTTATTGTAAAACTTTTTATTCCATTGTTTTATCATTATTAAACATCAATTTATTACACAATGAGTGTAATAATAAGCAATTATTCAAGGTTGATCCTGATGAAAAAGCGTCTGCTTTGAAACGCTTTATGGACCTGGAGTCAGGGCCGTAGGGAGGGTGGTGCAGCTGGTGCCTCCGCACAGGGCAGAATCTTCCAATGGCACCAGCCACACACTTCCCGGCTCCGGAGGTCTGCAAGAAGAGACCTCCGGAACTGGTGCATGTCGCACCAAGAACGTCGGCGGAAGATCCCGCCCTCCCTCCACCCCCTGGATGGAAAGGTAAGCGCTCAGGGGGAGGAGGGAGGCGGGGGGGAGCAATATGGGCGGCAGTGCTACACAGGGCGCACTGCCATCCAGATCCGGCGCTGCCTGGAGTGCCATTTTTTCAGTATCTGTGTGTGTGTGTGTGTGTGTGTGTGTGTGTGTGTGTGTGTGTATATATATATATATATATATATATATACATACACACACAGAGAGATACTGAAAAATGTATATTATAGTTGATTTTTAGAATTTTCTAAAAATACTACCAGCACCCTTTTGGTGTGTGTATGTTTGTTAAATTAAATATAGCATTTTTTCCTCTACCGATCACCTGCCAACACTATCCTGAGATGGCATTAGTGATAAGAGGACAGGAGCGGTACTTCAGCAAACTGCAGGTGAGTAGTACCAGCACTTTTTTATATAGAAAAAGGCACTGAGTGCTTTTTTATTATTATTTATTTTTTAAATGGAAACTCTGCAGCAGCCAAAAACACAAAACTCCAAGCTGTACTATATATTAAAAATAGGGAATGTTAATTCCACATATTGCAATATATGTTTAGCTAACCATCTCGCGCCAAAGTCTTTCCCATTATTTCAGACCTGCGCTAGCAATCGCTGACAAATTCAAACATGAAAATTGCTATTATTTTATATATATTATATATATTATATATATATATATATAATATATATATATATATATATATACTGTGTGTGTGTGTGTGTGTATATATATATATATATATATATAATTTTAATGTGATTCTAGGCCTAACTGCACACTGCTTCCCAAAAGCAATATCAGACACCTAGGGAATCACCTGAAACGAGTTGGAATTAATTAATTTAAATGGGGTGCAAGAGAAATGTGACCACAAAAAAATTATATAAACAAAAAGACACTGATCCGCTGCACTCATAAAAATATGTAATTATATATACCCTCCTGTACATAAACCAGGGGGTGAGGGAGAGAACCAGTTTACAAGGGAGAAGCATCCTCCACTGAGATCTTGTTTACTAAGGCCACTGAAGTCTAAATCTTCTCTACTAAGAATTGTGGGAGCTTTCCTACCACATGCAGGGCCGTTGAGAGCCACAGGGCCGTGGCACTAAAGAGGGTGTGGCCAAAAATCGGGAGGCATGGCCACGCCCACTCTGAAAACAAAAAACTTAAATACTATGCACGGCACCGGGTAGTGGCATCCAGGGCCGTAGCTAGAGTAGTGCGGCCGCTGCCATCGCCCAAGGCACCACAGGTCAGGGCGCTGTTTCAGCCTGTAAAATTTCTGTTTATTATCATTCTTGCTTGTAGCTTCCTCTTATTTCATCCCCAACATCTCCTGGCTCTTCCCCATGAAGCCATGGCCCTTTTTTGGGTGCATTATGTCCCTTTGAAAAATGAGGGGGGTGCCAATGCTCTTTCTGGCACAGGGCACCAAAAAGTCTAGTTACAGCTCTGGTGGCATCCCCCACTGCAAAGGCACCCACAGTAGCTGGCCTGGGCCCCTCCAACTGGCCCAGGACTGAGTAATTAGTACCCGCTCCCCCCCCCATAACGATGTCCCTGGTCGCATGCACATGTGACGCATCCAGATGCGTTCCTGGAGGATTACAGTCCAGAGAGTTTGGAAGGCATTTTTAATCTTGCTTTTGCCACAAGTATAAAAAGAAAACAGTAGAGGTAAGCCCCAGTGTGTTTTTCTTTTGTCTAAGATTTTTGGGCATCAGTTTCTCATCCTTCCATTCTCTTTATCTGTTAAATCCTCTCATTCTATGGAAATGAGAGAACATCCCATTCTGTGCAGCTTGTGATAAACGTCTCCCTGATGGTTATTTCCAGGATAATCATGTGCAAATTGTATACAAAATGTGCAACAACAGCCACCTTCCCAGATGCTGCAACTGATTAAATAGATGAATGTTACATTGGCTGACACATTTGAGACCAAGGAAAATATTCAGCAATTAAGTTCTCGATGTCAATTAAGCATAGATACAGAAAACAATTGAATCTGATGGAATACAACAAACATGATCTGATGTATGGAACTTTTGTATTATGAGTCAGAAGAAATGTCAGAACAGGGTTATTATAAAGTAGATCTGGAAGAATACTAAATATGTCTATCCCTCACTTTCATATTTACATTAAATGTTACTCTTTAATATTCTGGGTGATTTCTTCATTTATCACGTTATTTAGGAGATGTTTTTGTGCACTTGTGAGCCTTTTAATGCTTGTTGGATTTCCCTTTTGCACCTTGATTTGACATTTTAGGCACAATGAGTTTTATCATATGCAACAAGTGATAAAGGGTGCTCCAGCCAACAGCTCCCAACTGTCATTTTTCAAATAGATGACAGTTAGGAGCTGATTGGCTGGGGCACCATTATCATACGCAATGACTTTTATCACCTCTGTTTCTGTGGATCCTGCAGATCTTTGTGGCCACCAGAAGCAGAATGACACGGCAGCTATAGCCTCACATTTTTTCCCCCTGACTCCCTATGCATACCTTTTGTGAAATACTTTCAAAATGAGCAATGTAACATAAGTGTCTTTACCTCGAATGAAAAAGGTTACAGGTGTGTACAGAATGTGCTCCTTGCCTGTGTCCAAACACCAGGGCAAGATTAACAATGGGGTGTATGCAGCTACAGCTGTAGGCCTCCATATAAAAATAGGCCCATCATCATGTGCGTGGATCCCCGTGTTTTGGTTTTAGCAAAACCACCCTCAAAGGTTTTGTTTTTGGATTTGGCAAAACCACTCTCATGTTCTGTTTCAGCTTTGGTTTTCTTTAGCAAGTTACATGGTTTTAGCTGTTTTTATAAAGTCATGTAACTTGGATCTGTTTTTGTTCCTATAGCATTATTAACATCAATAACATGAATTTCCAGAAATATTGACCAATTTTGGAACCTGCATCATGAGGGACAACTTGTGAAATTCAACTTGCAGTTAGACCCAAGCTGGGACTTGTTTCGACTCGGAACCCCAAAGTTCGGGTGTGTTCGCCTTTCAGCAAAACCGAACTGTTCATCTCTAATTTCTAAATTTGTTACGAAATTAACTTTTTATTTTTATGTATTTAGGGAGACAATGAGGCTGAAGGTATAGGGATGCACACACCCACACAGCACTGGTCACAGCTCCTCCCCTTTTCAGTGTCGACCCTTGAACATTTTAAGCCCCAGGCCCGTGTGGCTCTTAATCCGGCCCTGCCAAACACACACCATTTGTTTAACTGTACCATGCAATAACATTCTAGTCTTGTTCTCTAAATTAAGACGAGTAGTGCACGCAAGTTGGGCCTTATTTAGATGAAGCTTTCATGTGCTCCATTACCAGTTTTAATGCATATACCACATTGCCAACTGCATTGGCAAAAGGTCTGATTGCACAGACCTTTTGGAGTTGAAAGAGACCTTTATCAATGCTGTAAGAAAATGCAGGATGTAGGAGTAGGTAGAATTGATCACCATTTACACCAAAAATGTAGGTGTAATTTGCATCAATAAAAAAATAAATGCAATTTGCGTAACAGCAGAGAAGTAGTTTTTCTTAAAATGCCTGTGACTGTATGTTACTTAAAATGTGTATATTAATATTTCATCATTTACATTAATATTTTGTAATTTACACTGATAGTGTATCATATACTAATAGCTTATCATACATTAGTGGTTTGTAGGCCTCATTCAGCAAGGATCGTTATTGTGATTACGCATACAATCGGCTGATTGTTGCGTTCTGCACATGCGTATGCAGTGCGCGTGCACAAACACTTCACTGCGATCGGGATTGCGATCGCAGTGACTAAGCAGACCCATCACAGAGTGATTGACAGGAAATACCATTTGCGGGTGGTGATGGGTGCGAAACGCAGATGTGCCAGTGCATTTGAACGTCGTTACAGGGGCGTGCATAAATTAGCCACTGCGATGCCATATGTAGCTTGGACTTCCACTGCATGCGATAAGGTTAGAAATTCCTGAGTCAGGTCAGGGCTTGTGCAAGTGTGCGTGAGGCTCCGATTGTACTCGATGTTACCGATAGTTTTGCTAAGTATTATGGATGTGTGTAAGGTAAGGTGGGCGTCCTTATGTTAGGCTGCGTATGACACTGAGATTACAATCATTAGCATATCTTCACAAGTCAGACTGCGTGCCTAATCACTATTGAGCGATCCTTGCAGAATCAGGGCCTGTGTCTTCAATGTATCATGGTCAGGATTCCCCCATTGAAGACCTCGGGAAAAGCCCTCTGTATAAATAGAAGTGATAGGCCACTTGTTTCTCATTGGTGCTGTGACTCTATAAGTAGCAATTCGTAAGTGGATGTCAATGTGAAATGGATGAGCAAAGGCCCAGTTGCAGCCCATTTACAGCCACTAAGCCGCAAGTGGAGAGGTGGCTGAGATTCGTATGTTCGCCTATGGAGCAGGCACACTGAAAAAACGCAAAACGGACTTGCTGCAAATATCAGTCAAGCTCCTAGTGTACACAGAGTGATGGGAGCTATTTTGTCACCTGAACCCATATTCTGCTTATCATTTCACGAGGAAATAGTGACATAACTGAAGTATGAGGCACATTGTGCCTTATAAGAACTGGGTGTTGTGCAAGTGCTCTAAGGTCCTGTTATTATTTCTAAGAGGTGTATATCTATTCCAGTGTTAGATGTTCAATTATGTAAGGCTGTATCAGGCAGAGTCTAACGTAGAAAGTCCTCGTGTGAACCACCTAAAGACACTGTGCGGTGGGTGTTCTGAGAAAATTAATGTCCTATATATTAAATCAGTATACAAAATCTTGAGGCTGGGTTTTCATCTGTGCGTCAATACAGTATAATACTGAGTAGTTATGGATAGACACTGGTGGCATGTATCAATACAAGACCAGTCCTCCCATTTCCACTCGATATCTGCGCTGATGTTCCACCACTGCACCTCATAGATCACACAGAAACCACAGCATCAGGGACTACTAGGCACTAGTATGCAGTATTATAAGGTACGATGTATGGAATTACCCGGGTCTTGCCGCTCTGCTGCTGGTCCACCAGACATACTCCCTCCGTGTGGTCTGCTGTGTGTGGGTGTGAGGGGCAAACACTGAGGTCTGGCAAGACCTGACATTAATTATAATATAACATGGAGGAACGGATAAAAAATAATTTATTGACCTGCCCACATGCCTGGCTTCTGCTCCCGTACAGGCCCTTGTAGCGCAAACTTACAGCGTTTCTCTTTACAGCGACATTATGCCTTATGTCTCAATAATGTCATTATTCCCAGAAGAATTAATAACCGGCAACTTTCCCTATTGGAAAATCTGGACAATATAGGTCATGCTCTGCCCCCTGATTTATTAAATCTATAACCTAATTCACCAAAGCATTTTGTCCACTGTGTGGTAGAAAATGTCGACAGTTAAAAGGTTGACATTCAGAAGGTCGGCTGGCTCTGAATGGCAACAATAAAAATGTCCACATGGTCCTTAGGTCAACCATCATTCCGTAGACATGTATTTAGGTCGACAGGGTAAAATGGTCTAAACATTAAAAAGGTTGACATTTAACATGTCAACACTAAAATGTTGACACACTGTTTTTGTTATTTTTGCCTGACCCTAAACCAAACCCTAATTCTAACCCTAAAAATCATGAAAAATACAATGTTTCAACATTTTAGTGTTGACATGCTAAATGTCGACCTTTTGAACGTGCCGACCATATAACTCTGTCAATCTAAATACATGATTACAGAATGACGGTCATGTTGACCTTTTAACTGCCAACATTTAGAATGTGTCGACCTTCTATGGTCAACCTTTTTATTGTTGACCAATCAACTGGTTTCTTTATCAACCAATAAAAATTGGGACTGTCCAGAAATATTCGGTTTGTCTGCTTTCTGGTACTGCAGCTGAGCTTGGATAAGTACACAATTTCTGCTTTTACCGTGTGTAGGTGACGGAACAAGAAGCAGTGGACTATAGGTACAGGTCTGAGGAGATGTATTTACTGGTGAGACTACAGATTAGTTGTAACTGGCGTGTATGTACAGACAGGAGTTTTTTCATGTAGCTGTCAGTGGATATCTCTTCATTTAAACCTCAAGGCAACTCCACTCTCACTACCAGCTAAAAGAAAATGTATCTGACATTCAATTATTACCCTGGGTGTTTTGTACATGAAAAATCTGCTGGAATCCCTGGAGGCAACAGGATCATACTGTGATCCTAGATTATTGTTCCAAACTGCAAAACATTTGCCTTCTCAGAACCCGCTGTGAGTGATGGAAGGGAAGAGGACAAAGAAGAACGTGTTTTGATAGATAAATTATTTGTTAAAACACTTTTGTTTCTAAAAGAAAAATATGACTTATACAGAGTTAGCTTTATTTTTTTTTAAATATTAAAATATGCATACACCTATCAGTTTCAAAAAGCAATAACTTCCATAATCTAAGAATCTTTGCTTACTTAGTCAATGAGACCCTGGAGGTCAATCATTTGGACCACAAACTATTTGATGTAGATTTACTAAGGAGCGGGTTGTCAAAGCCATAGATAATGGCAAGCTTTGACCGTAGAACGGCAATAGGAATAAATGCTAAACACGCCTGGTTACATTTATTCCTATTTTCATTTTAAAACTATCAGTCCTAGCCGCTCCATAATTAATCTACATCTTGGTTTCTGCATCTGTGGACCCTGCCCAGGTTTGGGTATAATATCCCGACGGCTGGGTTAAATTCTGACGTCAGAACCCCGATCATGAGAGATCCAGACAGCGGCATGTAAGTACCCTACCCCTACCCCTCTTCCCCTTAACCCTTCCATGGTGCCATGTGGTACCTAACCCTCTCCCCGGTGGTGTCTCCCTAGCCCCCCTCCCCACTGCCTAATCCCAACCCTCCCCAGGGGGTGTCTAACCCTAATTCCCCCTGGTGGTGGCTAAACCTAACCCCAACCCCCCTCCGCGGCTAGGAGCTAAGACGGGCCAGCTTACTCTCATTCGGGAAACCGTCTGTCAATATTCTGGCTTCGAGTCTAGACGGGCATCGGGATTTTGACGCCTATATTTAGTCCCGAGTCGGGATTTAGACGTTGGGATTTAGACAGAATGCTTCCCGGCCATTGGTATTTCAACTACATCCCCCCTGCCCATAGCCAGGGGCGCCGAGGGGGGGGGGGGAGCGGGTACAGATTACCAGGGCCCGGGCTTCCTGAGGGGCCCAGCGGGGGACCGGGTCCGGCGCCGCTCCCCCTCCCTCACAGCAGCCCAGCACACAGAGTGTGCTGAGCTGCAGTGGAGACTGCTCGTGGCTGCTGAGCAGCAGCCAAAGCAGTCTCCTATGCCTGTGGGGGGGAGCGATCACACTGATCGTGCCCCCCCTGGCTTTGAGCAGGGCTGAGGGGGCCCAGAGCCCAGAGCGCCCCCCTCCCCAGCGCGCTCTGTCGTGCGCATGCGCGAGACCCGAATAACGATGGCCAAGCCGTCGTTATGGGTCTCGCACCAAAGGGGGCGTGCTGTCAATGGTGGGCGTGCCGGGGGCGTGGCTGCCCAGACAGAGGCGTTCCCATGGGAACGCCTACCGTCTGGGGCCGGCCCCACTGACATCACTAGTGATGTCAGTGGGAGTGCTTTTGGCTCTGATAGAGCCAAAAGCACTCCAGGGCTTGCGGCAGCGAGACCCTACCGCAAGGGTCTCGTCGCAAGCCCAATGGTCGCGGTGGTCTTGACCATCGCGACCATCATTTTGGCTGCTGACTATAGCTGTGGGTGGTCACCCACAGCTATGCGAGAGGCCAGGAGGCCGCTCCAAAAAGGAGGAGGGACGGCCCTGATTCAGAGCGAGCACTCTGTCAGAGCGTCCGGCTCTGAATCAGGGCCTCAATTCGAAAGACTTTTCGTGTACGCGAAAAGTCAATGCAATGTAATCAGCATAGAAGTTTTGCCTATGAATAGCAGGCGGAAAAGTGCAGAATTGCGGTTTTAGAGTGAAAATTTCGGGAAACCCCCCTGCACCCTTGGAATAGTCCCCCAAAGATAAACTGTCAAAACTATTTCAAAAAAGACTTTAGAACACCTCAAAAAAGTACTTTCATTCTGGGGGCAAAAAAGTGCAAAGTAGGGGGACAAACTTAAAAACTAGCGAAATAGACTTCTGGGGGGGTCCCCAAGTATGGGGCAGGTGGATTTTATGTAATTTAAAACTTCACTTAGGGACTTCAAAATATTTTTGCACCCATTTTCAAGTTCCCCAAATTTGACAGGACTACTTATTTTCACCAAAAAATACTGCTTAATGCTATTCTTCACCACTTGTGCAAAGACGCTATCATCTTTGTTCATACAGTGCAATACCCTATGGGAGAAGGGCTTATCAGGAGTGCTGCACCACGAATATATATGGACACTTTCTGGACTGTTTAAAAAGACACAGATTTCGCACATTTGCTTAGCCTGTCTGTTTTGATATATACTTTACACAGACAGGACTCTATCTGAAATCTAACCAATACTGGCCACGGTGTCTGTCCCATATTTTGCCTTCTCTCGCTATCTAATCCTCCATTCACCCCCCACTTATCCTCCTGGTTCTCATTTTGCCTTCTCTGACTGTTCCCCTCCATATGTCTCCTCATCTCACAATTTCCCTCTCCTGACTGTTCCCCCTCCATATGTCTCCTCATCTCACAAATTCCCTCTCCTGACTTCCCTCCATATGTCTCCTCATCTCACAATTTTCCTCTCCTGACTGTTCCCATCCAAATGTCTCCTCATCTCACAATTTTCCTCTCCTGACTGTTCCCCTCCAAATGTCTCCTCATCTCACAAATTCCCTCTCCTGACTGTTCCCCTCCATATGTCTCCTCATCTCACAATTTTCCTCTCCTGACTGTTCCCCTCCATATGTCTCCTCATCTCATAATTTCCCTCTCCTGACTGTTCCCTTCCATATGTCTCCTCATCTCATAATTTCCCTCTCCTGACTATTCCCCTCCATATGTCTCCTCATCTCATAATTTCCCTCTCCTGACTGTTCCCCTCCATATGTCTCCTCATCTCATTATTTCCCTCTCCTGACTGTTCCCCCTCCATATGTCTCCTCATCTCACAAATTCCCTCTCCTAACTTCCCTCCATATGTCTCCTCATCTCACAATTTTCCTCTCCTGACTGTTCCCCTCCATATGTCTCCTCATCTCACAATTTTCCTCTCCTGACTGTTCCCCCCCAAATGTCTCCTCATCTCACAATTTTCCTCTCCTGACTGTTCCCCTCCAAATGTCTCCTCATCTCACAATTTCACTCTCCTGACTGTTCCCCTCCATATGTCTACTCATCTCACAATATCCCTCTCCTGACTGTTTCCCTCCATATGTCTCCTCATCTCATAATTTCCCTCTCCTGACTGTTCCCCTCCATATGTCTCCTCATCTCATAATTTCCCTCTCCTGACTATTCCCCTCCATATGTCTCCTCATCTCATAATTTCCCTCTCCTGACTGTTCCCTTCCATATGTCTCCTCATCTCACAATTTCCCTCTCCTGACTGTTCCCCTCCATATGTCTCCTCATCTCATAATTTCCCTCTCCTGACTGTTCCCCCTCCATATGTCTCCTCATCTCACAAATTCCCTCTCCTAACTTCCCTCCATATGTCTCCTCATCTCACAATTTTCCTCTCCTGACTGTTCCCCTCCATATGTCTCCTCATCTCACAATTTTCCTCTCCTGACTGTTCCCCTCCAAATGTCTCCTCATCTCACAATTTTCCTCTCCTGACTGTTCCCCTCCAAATGTCTCCTCCTCTCACAATTTCACTCTCCTGACTGTTCCCCTCCATATGTCTACTCATCTCACAATATCCCTCTGCTGACTGTTCCCCTCTATATGTCTCCTCATCTCATAATTTCCCTCTCCTGACTGTTCCCCTCCATATGTCTCCTCATCTCATAATTTCCCTCTCCTGACTATTCCCCTCCATATGTCTCCTCATCTCATAATTTCCCTCTCCTGACTGTTCCCCTCCATATATCTCCTCATCTCACAATGTCCCTCTCCTGACTGTTCCCCTCCATATGTCTCCTCATCTCACAGTTTCCCTCTCCTGACTGTTCCCCTCCATATGTCTACTCATCTCACAATTATCCTCTCTTGACTGTTCCCCTCCATATGTCTCCTCATGTCACAGTTTCCCTCTCCTGACTGTTCTCCTCCATGTCTCCGCATCTCACAATTTCCCTCTCCTGACTGTTCCCCTCCATATGTCTCCTCATCTCATAATTTCCCTCTCCTGACTGTTCTCCTCCATGTCTCCTTACCACCCCTCCTTTTTCAAGATTTGCCTTTACTGACTAATGTTCCTATGGGATGTAGTCATAATTTAGACATTTACAATGTAAAATGTCTTAATGTTGATAACACAATGTCGACAGTTATGATGTCAACATTATTGAAATGGCGACATTGAATGTGTTGGCATCATGTGAAATGTCGACATTCAGCAGGGACCAGAGGATTATGGTTAGACTGCAGCAGCGGAGGCTTAGGTTACGGCAGTGGAAAGTTAGGGTTAGGTACTCGGGGGAGGGTTAGGCTATGGGGGGAGGTTAGGGTCAAGCACTAAAGGGAGGCTTAGGGTTTGGCTACAGGAGGGGAAAGTTAGGCTTAGGTGCTGCAGGAGGGTTAGACTACGGTAGGGGAGGTTAGGGTCAGGCACTAAAGGGAGGCTTAGGGTTTGGCTACAGGAGGGGAGAGTTAGAGTTAGGTGCTGCGGGAGGGTTAGGCTACGGTAGGGGAGGTTAGGGTCAGGCACTAATGGGAGGCTTAGGGTTTGACTACAGGAGGGGAGAGTTAGGGTTAGGTTCTGTGGGAGGGTTAGGCTATGGGGGGAGGTTAGGGTTAGGCTATGGGGGGAGGTTAGAGTTAGGCTATGGGGGGGAGGTTAGGGTTAGGTACTAGAGGGAGGGGCATGGTTAGTAGTTAGGGATATACTATATGCACCAGGACCTCCATCTCACTTGCATAGACCAAATGCCCTCCCAACTCTCCATTTGAGACATGTGAGAATGGTGGGGAGGATAGAGACATTATAATGGGAAAAGTGGACAGTAAAATTACAAGGGGGGGGGCATAATGTGCAATATGCTGCAGGACATGTGACTTTATACTAGATGCGGAATGTACATTTTACAAAGGGAGTCTCATGATGCATACGCACGGTACAACCTGCACAACCAACGATATCGCTGATAGATTTCCTTTCACCTTTTTTTAGTGCAGGGCAAGCGATTTTGGTTGTACACACTGATAGATATCTATGATAGATTTTGGGTTGTACACACTGATAGATATCTATGATAGATTTTGGGTTGTACACACTGATAGATATCTATGATAGATATTACAGTGAAGTCATAACATGCAAATATTGTTGAAATCATACAAGTTGACCTGCATGTACGGAAGACCATAGATATCGTTATCGTCCAAGATGGAACGCGCATCGTTGGTCGATGTCAGGTTGGCTAAAAAATTAACAATATGAATGATAACGATATGAACGATATCGTTATCGTTCATTAAAATTATACCGTGTGTACGCACCATTAGCTGTTATGAAAAAAAATTGTTCCCGATTATCTTCATCTACTGCTGCCTCTAACTTGACACATCTCACTTCCGGTACATAATACAATGCGATATACAGTTAAAGCTACTGCTAAATGTTAAAAGTAAAATAGTTTCACAAGTTGTCACAAAATAGATACTTTTTGTTCACCTGAAGGTATACAATAGATAGTAATGTAATAAACTTCTGCCCTGGATGCCTAAACAACAACAACAAAACATATTTTCTATGATAGTCTATAGATTTACTTTATTTTAGTGAGCAGTAGCGATAGATGATAGATTAATAGATATTATATAGAGATAGATATTAGAGAGAGAGAGAGATTATATAGAGATAGATAAATATTAGAGAGGTAGAGAGAGATATATTGGAGGACAGATAGAGAGAGAGAGATATTAGACAGAGAGAGAGAGTGAGAAAGAAATATTGGATAAATAGATAGCTATGATAGATATATACTATATAGAGATAGATAATATATAGATATTAGAGAGCGAGAGGGAGATTATATAGCGATAGATAATTGATATAGATATTAGAGAGAGAGAGAATGAGAGATTATATAGAGATAGATTGATATTAGAGAAATAAAGAGAGATATATATGATAGATAGATTCTATATAGAGATAGATAATAGATAGAGATAGATATATATTATATAGAGATATATTAGATAAATAGATTTTATATAGAGATAGATATTAGATTTATAGAGATAGATACAAAAGAGATATTAGATAGATATTATATAGAGATAGATAGATGATAGACAGACATATTAGATATATAGATATTATATAGAGGTATATATTAGATAGATATAGGTAGATATTATACATAGATATATATTAGATACGAGAGATAGATTTGAGTGATATACAGATATTATATAGAGGTAGATATTATATAGAGATAGATAGATAGACAAATAGATATTAGATATATATTATAGATAGATAGATAACAGATATATATATATATATAATATATATATATATATATATATATATATATATAATATATATATATATATATATATATTATATAGAGGGATAGAGATTAGATGGGTAGATGTATATATATATATATATATATATATATATATATATATATATATATTAGAGAGAGAGATAGATACAAGAGATTGATATAAGATGGATAGATAGATATTATATAGCTCGATATTATATAGAGATAGATAGATAGGGTACTCCGGCTTCCTCCCACACTCCAAAAATATACTGGTAGGTTAATTGGCTCCCAACACAAATTTAACCCTAGTGTGTATGTGTGTGCGCATGTGATAGGGAAAATAGATTGCAAGCTCCACTGGGGTAGGGACTGATGTGAATGGGCAAATACTCTCTGTAGAATATATGTGTGCTATATAAATAACTGGTAGTAAATAAATAAATAAATAATATTATATTATATAGAGATAGATATTAGATATATAGATATTATAGAGTTAGATATTAGATACATAGATATTATGTAGAGAGATGTTAGATAGGTAGATATTAGATAGATAGATATTAGACAGAGATAGATATTAGAATTGATATTAGAGAGAGAGATATATATTAGACAGATAGAGATAGATATTAGATACATAGATATTATATAGAGTTAGATATTAGATAACGAAGCTGGATTATTGGCTGAGACAAGATCAGTTTAAAATTGAATCGCAGCGACGCCATCTCGCAAGACGCCATCTTGGAAATGAAATCGCAAGACGCCATTTTGCGAATGGCCGCCCAAGCACCATTTTAGATAAACTCACCCTTTAGTACATGTGGCGATATTACTATTAGCATCATGCAATTGCATCTTACACCATTTCTCATACACACATTAATACGCACAATTGCGCTGTTAACTAGCGAATGCATAAGATCCTGTATGAAAACGCTGAATATTAGCTTCATGCACACGCATCTGCCCCAAGTTAACTAGCATCTTTACATCAAACCCCACATACTCACACATTACATATTCACATACAAGGTATGCACATTTACTATAATTGCTATGAAATAAAGATTATTTTGTAACTAAGGTTTTATACGTGATAAATAAGCCATGTTTGGTATTGTACTGATGCGTACTCTCTCAACAGTATCCCGGTAACATAGATGTAGAGATCGCAAAAAAGCATTCTCAACTTATGGACCGCAGAGACTTCAAGCAACAAAATGTACATTATATGACCAACTGTTAGGATTTGCATGAGGCGGGAAACCAGAGACCCCCTGTTGTTAGAGGCTGGACTGTGTCTATTTGAACCAACCTCTTAGATGCCTTGTAACATATGCCTTCTCCTTTAGGACCAATGATATTAGCAACAAACTTCTCTATTGTGTTGTCTATTTCTGGGGGGTATAAATATGTGTGCTCTGACCCTGGGTTTTTAGTCTTCGTGCTGAATGCTGATTGACGAGGGGTTTCTTGCTGATGCCTACATCTGGTCCAGAGCGCTGTGTATGTATAACTGTACTTGGTTCTGTATAATTCCTTTGCGCTAAATTGTACTTATAACTAGCGTGTGACTGACTGTACTTTTACTTGAATAATACTTTGTGCTTTGGAACCACAGGTTCTAGGTCTGTAGTCTTTATTTACTGTATAACTGCATACGCAAAATAGCGCAATCCTTAGAGGTTTATAGGCAGGAAATCAGAAGGTATAGGCAGGGGTGTATAGAGGTTCAAAGGCAGTATCATTAGTTGGGAGCTCGTAGTGAAGTCACTAACCTACTCACATGGCACATACAGTTATCGATATCTCACCAAAGGGTGGAGTGGCCACATGTAGGGTTTACCTGCAACCGCTCAGTGCTGAGAGATCGCTACCCATTTTCGTGTGAGCCAGGGACACTGACTAGAATCCAGGGACAAGAGAGGAAAAAGTTTGTTTTCCTTTGTTGATAGAACCTAACAATTAAAGGGGTGGCGCAGTATTGAACACGCTGCTGAGTCGCAGTTTTACGCACAGTAAAGACGCACTTTTGTGTACTCAGCTAAAGGTTGTCATACGGTTGTGTGGTAGTCGCATTATTGTGTATGCGACTGGTCGCACAATAGCATATACGTACTTCCGGTTGTGCTGCCACATGTTTAAACAAAGCCGTTGAGTTTACATTATCAATTGTTGCTAAATATCTGGGTTAATGTGTATTTTTCTGAACAGGAAAAAGGTGTGTAACTGTGAGTGTTTGTTTAGGGTGTAACACGGGACCTAAATGTTAAGGGTATCGCAGGACCCTTAAGTGCTAGGCGCAGGAGTTGGCCTAGTGACTCGGTAGCAGCTTACTGTTTACTTTACACAAAGCAGGTGTATGGCTTGTTATTTTTGTTAGGGTTCAGCCCCCAGCGTGATTATAGCGTTCAGTAATCAATGTGTGTGATCTGTTAGGCTTATTTGAACACTATAATTGAACCACATAATCTTGGCTAGATTGTGATTGTGAGCTGGTGGGAGAGTGGACGAAATCAACTGGAACACAAAGGGTACTTTGCTGCCCCTTAGCAGTTGAGAAGTAGTCAAAAAGGGATTGCTGAGTGGAAGCAGCCTTTGCTTCCGTAGGTGAGTGGGAGCGTCTAGAAGTTTTCCATAGGGTTTGCGAATACACCCTTTTTCCAAGACGTTCGCAGGTAAGTGAAAGTATCTTGACTGTCATTCACCAGTTAAAATCTTTATTGAAAAACGTAGGAGTTGTCTCAGAATGGGAGCCACGCAAACAATAGAGATGTTAGACAATGATGTGCTGCTAATGGAAGCGCCGCTTGGATCGGCCCGTCATATTATGCATACTAAGTACGGTACTTACTACTTATGCGATAAGGTATGGTGATGTATGGTTTAAAATGATAATGAAGAGTGTTAGACCGTTTTTCAGAATTGGTAGTTTTGATAAAGATGTATTAGATAATGTCCGGGATCACATCGGTCTGATGCGCTCCCGAGAGAAAAAGGTCAAATATTATGAATGTTTAAAGTTGTGGCAGCATGAAGGGGATGCGTGGCTTAAAAATGCACAAGCGACGCAAACTAGCGTTGCGAGCGCATTGCCAGAGAATACATCCGCAACGCTGAATTACAATGCGGGCGAGTCGCAAAATGGCGCACAAGTGCAGCAAGGTAGCATTGCGGAAGGTATTGACAGTAGTTCACGCGCACCACCCCCACCTTATGTGGATGGAGGTGCAAGTACAGTTATCAAAAATACCCATAAAAATGTAACAAGCAATTTGTACCCTCTCTTAAGCAACTATAAAGAAAATGTTCATGATGTGGATGATGAGCCTATTGTAATGTCTGCCATTTCCCATGCTGTACAAATGATAGATGCTACGCCACGACAATCACGAGTGGTGCCGCCATCTCCATCGGTAACAGCAAGGGAAGTACTAACACCCTCTGCACCCGTAGAGGAAGTGTTAATACCATACGTAGCAGCAATAGATTAAACCCCCAGCCAGGTAACAAGGTCAAAGGTAGCAGCTCTACTGGTCTGCATCCCATTCGGACAGTAACTGTTCCGAATGGAAATGCAGATGCGAACGGTGTAGTGCCCACGAGGGAAGTGGTAATGCATTGTCCTTGGACAAGAGCAGAACTAAATTTCTATCATAAATGATTTCCCTGATCCCAAAAAGGAACAAGCCAAATGTCAAAGATTTTTGAGGAATTTGGGTAGTTCTCATGAGCCAACTAATAAAGATTGGCGTGTGGTGTTAAGGGCCTGTCTACCATGTAATACCGACGTGACAAAATTTATCACGGATTGTGTATTGGATGGTGACGTTCCCTTAACAGACCAAGTAAACCAAGGTAACATTTCCCACATTGTAACTCAATTGGGTATATATTTTCTGGTAGTAGTTAACTGGAACAAAATTTTCACCATAAAGCAAAAGGAGAGTGAATCTGCAGAAGAGTATTGACACCGGGCTCTGCAGGCTATCTCCCAGTACACTGGGATAGAAGATATTAAAGATAGCACTCACCACAGGGGAATGATAGTCACGGTACTCATGGACGGTCTTAAGGAAAACTTAAAGACTCGGGTTCAGACTTCACAACCTGGCTGGAGGGGAGTCACAATAGATACAGTCATAAAATCTGCCATAGAACATGATAAGAACATCTCAAAGAAGAGAGAGACCAAGAGCGAAAAACTAATGGCTATCTGTAATCAATATCGGGAAGGAATGACGGTAACATCACAGACACACTTGCATCTACACACACACCTACACCTGAACAGTTATATGCCCTCACTAATCCCACGCAACAGCAA
This sequence comes from Taudactylus pleione, assembly GCA_031769625.1. Taxonomy (NCBI): domain Eukaryota; kingdom Metazoa; phylum Chordata; class Amphibia; order Anura; family Myobatrachidae; genus Taudactylus; species Taudactylus pleione. Next base: position 2,410,978 of record JAUIMM010000175.1, read on the forward strand.
ACACAGCTCTATTCTACTAACCCTACACAACCACAGGTCCCGCACTACTCACAAACTTCATATCCCCCACAATACCCTTATCCTCCATATCCCTACCCATATCCACCACCTTTTCCCCCTGCTCAAACTTCACAACAACCCGTATCTTCATCCGATCCACGAATATGTTTTAATTGTAACCAGCCAGGACATTTAATTAAAAACTGTATAGTAAAAAGGTTAGGACCCACAAACAAGAGAGAGTACCTGAATATCCCCATAAGGGATATGCACAGAGAACAGCAAATGTCCAGCAGGCACCAGCTCCAATTGTGGCCGTTAATGCTTTATTGGAGAATGGTAGCCAATGCTAGGGGTCAGGTCATACCTGTAGTCTACAGATAGCCAGGTTAACGGGACGTACTAGGGAAGAACCGGTCATGATGGTTGATGTAGCTGGTACTGAATATCCTTTTCTTGTAGACACAGGGGTGACCAGGTCAGTGATAAAATCTCCCGTTAATTTACAGGTAACCAATGAGACAGTACCAACAATGGGTTTAACAGTTAAAGTGGAACATTATCCTTTAACAAAGTCCACAGAGGTTACTATTGGGCCGTTGCATACCAGGCATTCTTTTCTTTTGGCTGCTGCGTCTCCTACTAACCTGCTGGGCAGAGACTTGTTATGTAAGATGGGATGTGTTATATATTGCATCCCTGATGGTGTATTTTTAGATATCCCCGAGAGAGTTGCGCACGAGGTGCGGGATATGTTGGACACACCCCAAAGGATAATGTATCACTCTACCAGTTTAAATGAAAATCCATCCCAGATAGATCAAATGTTGTCCCAAATTCCAGATTCCCTTTGGACTAAGGATGCACAGGACACTGGATTAATGGCAAACGTAATGGTGAATTTAAAAAGCGGTAGGCAAGCTCCAAAAATTCCCCAGTACCCACTAAAACAGGAGGTAGAATTAGGGGTTTTTCCAATAATTGAACGATTATTGCAACAGGGAATTTTAGTCCGTACAGCTAGTGTAGTCAACAGTCCCATCTTCCTGGTGAAAAAGAGTGGTGGGAGGGGTTATTGGCTGGTACAAGACCTTAGAGGTGTTAATAAGGTCGTGGAGAGCCAATTCCCCGTAGTGCCAAATCCAGCTGTCATCCTGATGCAGATCCCACCAAATGCAACCCATTTTTCTGTTCTGCTTTCTTCTCTGTGCCTCTCCACCCTGACTGTCAGTATCTATTCACATTTACATACAGAGGTGTGCAATATACATGGACACGGTTGCCCCAAGGTTTCATAGACAGCCCCAGTATCTATTCCCAGGCATTGCATGACTGTTTACAATCTTTTCAACCTGCCAATGGATCTATTCTAATTCAATATGTGGACGATTTATTGCTGTGTTCTGATTCGTTTATGTCATGTTTGAATGATACTAAACTTTTGTTGCTTCATCTCTCGCATACAGGACACAATGTGGCTAAGGACAAACTACAGCCGTGCCAATCCAGAGTAAAATATTGAGACACTGCCTAACCCAGGGGTTAAGACATCTCACAAATGATAGAATCCAGGCCATACAGAACATGACACTGCCGCAGAATCAACAGCAAATTCGTACCTTCCTGGGAATGTGTGGATACTGTAGAATGTGGATACCAGGTTTTTCTATTTTGGCCTTGCCTTTACAGGACTTAGGACCTCATTCAGAGTCGGTCGAAGCGGCCACACAGTTGTACGCCACCGATGTTCACTATACTGCGCATGCGTAAAGTTCGCAAGGAGCATGCGCAAACTAGGCACTACGATCTGAAATTTCTCTCTCCTTGAACACAGCCAGGTTGGTAATTTGAGTGACATATGGAGGCGTTTGTGGGTGGTAACAGGGGAAGGTGCTTGAAAACGGGGGAGTGGAGATCCGAACGCAGGCGTGCCTAATTATGTGAACGGCGTTTTATGGGAGTGCATATGGTTTATGGGAGTACATAATTAACAAAGTAGTGTCATGGCACATGTGACATTTACACTGACATGATCATAGAGCTTAAAAGAGGGTATGGTCAACCTTAAGCTCTACGACCAGTTCCGATGGTTCCCGATGGTCTCAATTAATCCTTATATGCCCAGAGATGACGTGTAATGCTTACGAGAAGGGAGCGTATTTTTTTGTCTTCCGGCCGCTACCTTCCCTTGGTCGGCCAGCTACCGATCTGAACTTAGGGACGCAACTTGCGAGGGAATAATTTGCATATCCGGCCCCTTTTCCCATACGACCGAGCGGCCGCTTCAACCGACTCTGAATGAGGTCCTTAATCTCTTCCTCAAAGCCTGATCGTGTCATACACACAGAGCAGGCTTTCCTTAATCTTATGGATAGTCTGACAAAAGCACCTGCATTGGGAAAACCTGATTATGAAAAACCTTTTGATTTGTATTGTACGGAAGCCGATGGTTGTGCTGCAGGTGTCCTTACACAAAAACATGGTGATGCCAGTAGGCCCGTAGAAGACTACAGTGCCCAATTGGACACGGTAGCAAGATCACTCCCCACCTGTTTGAGAAGTGTAGCAGCTACCACTCTATTGGTGAGTAAAAGTGAGGACGTAGTATTGGGTCATGATATAATTGGATACACTCCCCACGCTGTATCTGCTCTGCTGAACTCTGCTCAAACCAGACACATCTCTTCGGCTAGGTTTACCAAATGGGAACTAGCTCTGATTGCACCTGCAAACATCACTGTTAAACGTTGCAGCACGCTGAATCCAGCAATGTATTTACCATATGTACAACATGATGTACAATGGGTGGAAGGAGACTAGTTGCTGGCGGGGGGTGAGTTCAGCGGACATAATGGTACACACGATTGTATGGAATATCTGAATCAGACCTTTACTGCTAGACCTGACATACACGACACACCTTTAGAGAATATAGATGTGACTTTTTACATGGATGGGAGTTGTCATAGACAAACAAAAACAGGTGAATTATGTACAGGTTATGCTGTTGTAAATGACACAGACATCATAGAAGCTAAACCTCTTGGTCCTCCTCACTCAGCCCAGGTGGCACTAACTAGAGCGTGTGAACTGGCAGCAGGCTAATCTGCTAACATTTACACTGACTCGAGGTACGCGTTTGGGGTGGTGCACGATTTCGGGGCTCTATGGCGTCTGAGAAATTTTATGACAGCAGCAGGCACACCAGTTGCACATTCTCGACACATAAAACATCTTTTAGAAGCAATCCAACTGCCCAAAGTGGTGGCAGTAATCAAGTGTAAAGCCCATACATGTGAGGATGATCTGGTGTCATTGGGCAACAACAGAGTCGATGAAGCTGCAAAATGGGCAGCAGGGTTAAAAATGTTTTCTCCCACTGAAAAAATTATGTCTTTCCAAACAATTGATATGCTGAAATTAATTGAGATGCAAAATTTGTGTTCAATTCAGGAAAAGTCCATTTGGAAGTCCAAGGGATGTGGGCAAGAGTCCTCCGGGCTCTGGAGGGACGGACAAGGTAAGCCAGTAGCCCCAAGGCATATTACCCCAGCCTGGCTGAGGCAGCACACGGTCTGACTCATCTGGGAAAGCAAGGTATGTGCAGGTTGGTGAGAGCATACTGGTGCGCACCAGGTTTTTCTTCACAAGCAGAAAAGATAGCAATGTCCTGTCTGACCTGCTTGAGGAAGAACATAGGGAAAGCGATCCCTACCGAACCGTCCCACATTCCACCGACTGATGGACCTTTCCAGGTGATACAAATTGATTTCATCCAATTACCACCCTGCAGGAATCTTAAGTATGTATTAGTGTGCATTGATGTATTTTCTAATTGGGTTGAGGCCTACCCAGCGGCCACTAATACTGCTGCGTTTACTGCCAAGAAAATAGTTCAGGAATTTGTATGCAGGTACGGTATCCCTAAAATCATCGAGAGTGACAGGGGTACTCATTTCACAGGTGATGTTTTTCAAAATATGTGTAAGCTGAAGGGTATTAATAGTCGACTTCACACCCCCTACCGACCGCAAGCCAGTCCCAAGGTAGAGAGGATGAACGGTACTATTAAAAATAAGTTGAGTAAAATCATGGCAGAGACTGGACTAGGATGGCCAGAAGCATTACATTTGGTCCTACATAGTATAAGGACCACTCCTAGACCCCCTCTAAATCTGTCCCCATTTGAAATACTGTTCGGTAGACAACCTCATTTGATTATAAGTCCACAGGAAGACTTGAAGGGCAACAACGAGGTAACTGTAAAGTATCTCATATCAATGAGTAAGCAGTTAAAACAACAGCAGCAGAAACTGAAATTGTTGTCCAATGATATGCCTGAAACTAACTGTCATGATGTTGAACCAGGAGAATATGTTATGATCAGAATTTTCTTGCATTCAGGTTGTTTGACTGATCGGTGGGAAGGTCCATACCAGGTGCTGCTGACAAGTACTACATCTTTGAAGGTGGCTGAGAGAGATACCTGGGTCCTTTCCACTCACTGCAAAAAGGTCAACCAACCGGTGGAGGATTGAAAAGGTCATAGTGAGATACCTGAACTAAAAGAAATCTGCAGGTCTTGTTGCGGCAATGAACGGGCCTGCTTTGTTCATTTTCATGTTCTCTTTTAGAGTGTTCACCATCCTGGTCGGTTCGGGAATGTCCTGTTTCTGTGAAGCGGGACCGATTGTGGAGAGGGGAGTTGATGGCAGTGCTGATGGAGTGGAGTCAGAAGGAGTGCAATGCCAATCAGGGTAGTGTCTGACCAATCCTAGTACTGTTATTGTTAAGAGAGCTGTTATTCCGGATACTCGGGGACGGTGTGGAGGTTTATCGTCTGAAGATTACTGTATTTGTGAGCTTTGTGGGTCCCTAGTTGATGAGAACTGTATCCAATGTTGCCAGCCTACATATAACCCGTACTGGGGTGGGTATCCTTTAGAGGATTATCATAGCATGGTAGGCAAAGTGTTAAATCAAACTGATTGCTGGGTGTGTTCACATGTGCCACAGGGACAGCATAATGTAGGGTTGGTGCCATTTCCGCTGAATATCACGGAAATTTTAGAATTGAAAAAAGGGAAAACATTGGATGGAAAATTCCTCTCTTTCAAACCATCTCATTTCAAACTCTATCAATTCCAAGTAGATAGATCACTTTTGTGTTTAAACATAACCAACCCCAATAAACCCGGGAGTTGGGAAGTGACAGGAAATAATCAGACGATGACCTTCTCACAAAGAGCTGATAATTAGTCCATAAACCATGATCTGTTATGCTCAATTAAATCTAGTGGGAGACATTTTAGGTACCGGTATGCATTGAGTTCCACCAAAGAAATTATTGGTAAGGTGCCAGATGGTTATTGTGCTAAAATAATACAGCCAGAGACTTGCATGTACCAGATGGAAGACCCAGAAATAGGATTGTTTGCAAGGGAAATGTTCTTAATGATAATGATGCATACCATTCCTTATGTTCTCCCTGATAATGTATATTTTATATGTGGAAGAAAAGCGTATAAGTGGCTCTCCCCGAGTTCCGAAGGTTTGTGTTACCTGGGAAGAGTATGACCCTCACACATGTTGAAATGCTTGGTATACATAAAAACACACCATCACCATATCTTCACACACAATATGAACACAGAGGCAAACAAAATATGATACCTGGTGACGTGCACAAAGCCACTCAGTTAATTTGTGAGACAACTGGCTTTCATGTTTTAGTCACATTGGATCCTACCAGGATCGCTCGGGGGACATTACATTTTAGATATATTCAGGAACTTGCTAAATTAATAGATAATATCACCGAAATGTACGATGACACATTCAGGTATACAGGGAGAGAATTGCAAGCGTACAAGAAAGAACTGGTGCAACACAGGCTAGTGTTAAATTATTTAACTGCTGTTACTGGAGGGTACTGCGTAACTTTGGCCACCCAATTTGGAGTAAAATGTTGCACCTATGTCACCAATGATACCAGCAACCCCAAGGAGGTGATAGAACGAAAGATGGATGAAATTCTGCAGCTAAAATGGGAATTTCATAAGAACCATAATGCTTCAGTGGCTGAAGTAAGGGAGAAGATAGAAGGATGGGTTTCATGGCTGAACCCAGTGAAATCATTCTCAGGTCTAGGGGAATGGGTCCAGGAAGTGATCACCAGCATAGGCAAATTCTTGATCCTTATACTGATTGTTATCATAATAATTGACATATGTGTGAGTAAAACAAAAGAACGAAATTATGATGGTGGTCAGTATGAAGACTGAGGTAAATACAGAACTGCATTACAACCCTGAACTAGGAAATACCATCATTTAATGGATTATATTTAGACATGCATAGAATGTATTATTGAAATGTTATTTTAAAACACCTCAGATAATGTAAAGTCTCAAATTTCCCCTTCAAGACTGCCTTTATAGGACTGGTGTATCCCCACACCTTTCACCTGATCTTCCAAGATCCACGGTGTACGTATTATAGTAGTTTTATGTCCCCACTCAGAGACACATTATTGTTGGATTAAGAACCACCTTGTGCCATCCCATAATAACACTAAATAGTATATAAATGTAAGCATAAAGATTATATTTTAAAATGAGATTGTGATAACTTGTTGTTCGCTATCAAAGGGTGGACTGTCAAAGCTGGATTATTGGCTGAGACAAGATCAGTTTAAAATTGAATCGCAGCGACACCATCTTGCGACTGGCCGCAAGACGCCATCTTGGAAATGAAATTGCAAGACACCATTTTGCAAATGGCCGCATAAGCACCATTTTAGATAAACTCACCCTTTAGTACATATGGCGATATTACTGTTAGCATCATGCGATTGCATCTTACACCATTTCTCATACACACATTAATACGCACAATTGCGCTGTTAACTAGCGAATGCATAAGATCCTGTATGAAAACGCTGAATATTAGCTTCATGCACACGCATCTGCCCCAAGTTAACTAGCTTCTTTACATCAAACCCCACATACTCACACATTACATATTCACGTACAAGGTTCCATAAGCTTTAAGGTATAAGATGCAAGTATGCACATTTACTATAATTGCTATGAAATAAAGATTATTTTGTAACTAAGGTTTTATTTGTGATAAATAAGCCATGTTTGGTATTGTACTGATGCGTACTCTCTCAACAGTATTCCGGTAACATCGATGTAGAAATCGCAACATGCATTCTCAACTTATGGACCGCAGAGACTTCAAGCAACAAAATGTACATTATATGACCAACTGTTAGGATTTGCATGAGGCGGGAAACCAGAGACCACCAGTTGTTAGAGGCTGGACTGTGTCTATTTGAACCAACCTGTTAGATGCCTTGTAACATATGCCCTCTCCTTTAGGACCAATGGTATTAGCAACAAACTTCTCTATTGTGTCGTCTATTTCTGGGGGGTATAAATATGTGTGCTCTGACCCTGGGTTTCTAGTCTTCATGCTGAATGCTGATTGACTAGGGGTTTCTTGCTGATACCTACATCTGGTCCAGAGCGCTGCGTATGTATAACTGTACTTGGGTCTGTATAATTCCTTTGCGCTAAATTGTTCTTATAACTAGCGTGTAACGGACTGTACTTTTACTTGAATAATACTTTGTGCTTTGGAACAACAGGTTCTAGGTCTGGAGTCTTTATTTACTGTATAACTGCGTACGCAAAATAGCGTCATCCTTAGAGGTTTATAGGCAGGATATCAGAAGGTATAGGCAGGGGTGTATAGAGGTTCAAAGGCAGTATTGTTAGATACATAGATATTATATAGAGATACTGTAGATATTAGATAGATAGATATTATATAGGGATAGATATTAGATACATATTAGACAGAGATATATATTAGAGAGAGATATATATTAGACAGATAGCGATATTGTGACCCTTGCAGCGAGTGATTTGTGACCCTTTCAGCCATTGTACACAGCCACAGTGACATCATGATGGCACACTGTACCACTACTGCATGCCATGACGTAGTAAGAAGAAAGGAGAGCACATTGGGAAAAGTTCACATTCGGTGAAGACATCACTAAACCACTACTGATGTTTGGAGATCTGCACAGGTGCCGCACTGTACTGTGCAGATCTATTTCTGTGACATTGGTTGCAGTGCCCCAAAGCCACAGCATATTTCATGTGTAGCGCATTGGCCCTGTTTCCAGGCATGCCTAAGACAGTGGTTGCGTCCTTGGACCCAGACAACATGATTTTGCCAGATATCCTGGGTAACCTGAGGGTTACTCAGATGAGCGATGGTCACGCAGAGGATGCAGTGTCTGTGGTGTCTTCAGATGGAATGGGCATGAAGTCCTGAATGGGAATGGGTATGGGAATGGAATGGGTATGGGAAGGGAATGGGTATGAAGTCCTGATGGCTGAATAACCACCAGTTCATATCCCGACGTCGGCAGCCTGAAGGGTGAAGATCCCGACAGGGCAGGTAAGTACCCTATCTCTACCCCTCCCCTAACCCTCCCTTAGTGGTGCCTAACCCTAACTTCCTACCTTAGTGCCTAAACCTAATGCCCCTAACCTATCTTAAGTCCCTTGTTGCGGCTGCCGGTCTCATAACTACATCCCCTTCAGAAGACAGAAGCGGGTCAGAGAGGCCGGCAGTGGGTGTCTTTTTACTGAAGACGCTTCCTGCTGCTTCTGCATATTCTAGCACAGACGCGGCATACAAACACACAGCGGCTGTGCTATAGCATTCACCCTCTGACTCAGGTCATGAGCCAGCATTTCCAATCCTGTTTTGGGCAATTCAGTCTGGCGGCACAGCTTATTTCAAAGTTACATTTGTTTTTTATGATAAGAAAGGCTGTCCAGCAATTAAGGGGTTGTCTCAGGAATCCTTCAACAGCCTCTCAAGCAGAATCTGAGTTATCTTTCCTATTCTGGCTTCCAGCCCCGAAACAGTTTGTAAAGATCAAAGGGTATCCGGCCTCTTATCCATGATTTAACAGAAGACTTGACCATAAATTTAAATATATGTATCATGTCAGATTTCCTAGAGACATTAGGGAGCATCTGCAAAAGCATCATAAGGCGATCTCTGCAGAAAATAGATGTAGCAGCTATCCGCTGACAAGCTTTACATCCTCTGCCTGCAAACACAATAGTATGTGATTGTTGATGGTGTCACTAAGTGCATCAGGCAATTATGTTATTCAAATTAGAAAAACTTTAGGCATCGCAGTAGTTTCATACATTATTGAGAGAACTTGAAGCAATGTCATAAAGTGACACGCATAAAGTATCTATCACACAGACGTTTGCTGTCATCTTGCCGAACATTAACGAGCAGTCAACTATATTTGGTAAAATGTTCACAAAGCGCGCTGATATGATAGTAGATAGCTTTGTAGCACTGAATTTACAATTGGGCTGTGTCATCTGCAATCCCTTCTCATGTCTCAGTAGATGTAATTTATTGGCAGGGAAAGAAAAACGACTATCAGGGGGGTGGGAAGGCCTACTAAGGTGCCCATTTAGAGCAGGGCACATATACGTCAAAAGCGTAGATGTAAAATACATCCTGTAAGAAAAACAAACAAACATATTTATATGTTTATTTTAGATTTCACATAGCTTATAATAGTAATATATGCAATGTAAAAAACCTCATAGCTGTGTCTGCATGAAGATACGTTCTATTAATTACATTGTAGAAATGTAATTTATACCTGTCAGGTTGCGGTCTAGGCCGTTACCTCAGCGACGACTTCCCCTGACCTCTCGAGCAGTCAGACGCCAGGGGCGGTGGCGAGTGATGCGCTGAGGATTATACCTGGGGTCTGCTAGGACATCCATGTGCTCACTCCATGATTTGGTTCCTGCGGTTACCATCATGGACGCAGCCATGACATTCTACATCCCCTGATTAGCCCTATACCCAATGGCAGCATTGGTTGCTGTCAGTTGACACTATCCTCCAATGGACTGCTACTTTAGGGTATTTAGCCGGGCTCCAGACAACAGGAAGTTGTCTGTACAAAGGCCCTGATTCAGAGCCGTTCGTTAACAGCAGTACGCTCGTTGCGTTCCGATGTTGAGAAAGCATGCATACGTCAGTGTAACACTGCGCATGTGCGTACGGCAGATTGCGAGCTTTTTTTCTCTCGTTCGTCAAATAGCGTACAGGAAGTGACATGTCAAATGTGATTGACAGAACAGGGCGTTTTTGGGCGTTGACGGGGGTGGAGATGGAAAAACACAGGCGTGGCGAGGCGTTTTTGGGGCGTACATACATTATCAGATGCGAACGTCAAATGTGTTCGTACCAACTCATACGTCACTGGATGATCCTCTTTCCCTTCAAAATGCTCGCACAGCTTAGGGTCTGGATTACTCGACCACATTGGCGATGGCCTTGTCCTCCATCCCGGCACTCCACGATGTTGCATCGATTAATCACGGCTTGTCAGAAAATCAATTAGTGTTGTATTGAAATCCGGCTTGGTATGTGTTTTGAAATCAGTTTTTTGGGTTAGCACAAAACCGTACGCAGGTGGAAATCATAGCTGCTAATGTCAGGATTACACAATCAATTTGCGTACATTTGTGGGGGTTTATTTTTGGGTTGATATTTGGTTTTTGGCCTATTGTAACAATAATGACATCATGTTTGTGTGTTTTTGGCCATTTTGCTTTTGCCTGGTGAATTTGCATCCTTATGTAAATTTTAAAACGTTCCTTAAAGAGCCCTTTTTTTTTCTCATGTAAAATGTTGGTGTTGCGCGTTTTTGCCTTGTGGGCCAGGATTAAATGTAAACCATTTCTACAATAATGTCAGAATACAATGTTGTACATTTTTGGCAAATTTATTGGTAACAAAAATCAATTTCATGCACATTTTTTACACAAACATTTTTTGCAGTGTTAATTCCAACAATTTTAATAATTGTGCAAACATAAAAGTTAAGGAAACGTTAAGCTAAAATTAAAAGCAATTCACAAGAAAGGAGAGGGAAGTTTTGGCCAGAAAGGAATATGGGGCAAGCACAGAAGGAGTGTGGGAAAAGTAGCCAGTGCTGTCAACGTTTTTTCCCCCGTTTGGCAGTGGGAGGGTGGGCGCCAGACCGGGTCCGGGATGTCATCGGGCTGGCCTGTCCAGAGGCAGATGTTGTGGTCTCTGGACTAGGCACAGGGCTAGGCACATTTGGAGGATGGGCTGATGTTGTGCCAGAGGTGGAGGATCCTGATGTTCCGGCAGGAAGGGAGGTCAGCTCCACCATGTGCTGGCGAACGAGCTGCTCCAGGGCATTGGCGATGCGGATGTTGGCCCTGGTATTTTCCGCCAGGGCCTGACCAATGGTCACGTTGGCCGCAGCATTTTGCTCCAGGGCCTCAGCCACCCATAGCCGACTGGCGTCCATCCTCTGCAGAATCTCCGTATGGAAATCCAATTTAAAATTGAGTTCTGTGAGGAGGGACACTGCCTGCGAGGGGGATTGCCCAGGACTGGCTTCTGCAGGGTCCTCAGCCGGATGTACTGGTTCCTCCCCTGCAGAGCCTGCAGAAATTCTGCGGCCAAGGCTCCCCTCTGGAGCAGACTCATCTGCCTGTGTCTCTGTTGGAAAAATGAGAAAAGAGTCACATTAGAATCTACATATTGGCACATTAACATTTCAGAGTTGGTGACATCACAATATTTACCTTGGACAACACGAGGAGCCGCAAAGTCTGGCATGTCCGTTTCCATGTTGGACATGCCAAACACCTCCACAGCCTGCACACACCCCTGTGCCAGCTCTTCTAAATCATTTAACTCCAATGACACAGGGGTGGGACCCCCACCTGTCCCCCTTGCATGCCTAGCCCTGTCCGCCATTTTTTGTTTCAGGCGATATTTGAAGTCTTGCCATCTGTGGGTGAAAAAGTAGCCATTATTCATGCATTCTTTCACCCAGTTTTTTTGGGTGGTCAAGTTTTTACTTACCGCCGTTTGACATCCCGGTCTAGACGGACAAAATCACCCACCCTATTGACCGCAACGGCTACCTCCTCCCACATTCTCCACTTCTGGCTTGCACTCATATTCCTGTCTGCCTGTGGCAGGATGTCCACACACTTCTGAACCAAAACCTCCATCTCCTTTCTTGTGAATTGTGGCTGCCTTTTTTTTTTGCCAGCTTTGGCCGGAATACTGGGCCCAGCAGCCTCTTCCATGTCATCCTCCTCACCTATTTGTTTAAATGTTGAGAATTGTAAACTTCACAACTTGCACTATATTATGTTTCAAATTAATCATTGTTTCCAAATGCCTGAAATACTTACCGCCAGACTGTTGCCCATTGTTTCCCTGGTCTGTAGCCATGTCTTAGCTCCAAACAAGAAATACACCAGAACTTTTTGGTTGGCTCGTGACGTATTTATACAAGCGTCCGTATTTTTCGGCCACATCATTGATTGTGCGTTCCTATGATCCCTCCTTAATTTGTGCGGGAAACTAAACACTATTTGGGGTGTCTCGAGTCGAGGTGGCGTTTGTTGATTGTTGGAGGTTACGTTGGTCGGAGTTGATTGTTGGCGGGTTTTGGAGTTGGCGTTGGTGGGAGTTGTTTTTATTTGCTATTTTTTTTTTTTTTTTCCGTTCGCTTTTTTTCTGGTGGTTTCTTTTTTGGCGTTTATTTATTTGGGAAGTTTTTGGCAGTCTAACTTTTGAGCAATTTGTGTCTCCTTCTTTTCCTGATTTTTTGAACGTTAATTTTTATAAATTTCATCTTTGTTAGGTTTTTTTTGGCTCTGCCCCAACGACCTTTTGATCCGGAGACTTATATATTATCTATTGGTAAGTTTATTTTTTCACTTGGTTATTAAATGTTCATGTTTGTATTTACTAGGGGTGTGCACCGGCCACTTTTCGTGTTTTGTGTTTTGGTTTTGGATCTGGATCTTTCTTCGTGTTTTGGATCTGGATTGGTTTTGCCAAAACCACCCTTCCGTGTTTTGGGTTCTGGGTTTTGTGTTTTGGATCTGTATTTTTTTTAAAAAAAGCATAAAAACAGCTAAAATCACAGAATTTGTTGGTTTCTCTGCTCCTATGCTATTATTAACCTCAATAACCTTAATTTCCACTCATTTCCAGTCTATTCTGAACACCTCACACCTCACAATAGTGTTTTCATGTCCAAAAGGTTGCACCGAGGTAGCTGGATGACTATGCTAAGCGACACGAGTGGGCGGCACAAACACGTGACCCATCTAGGAGTGACACTGCAGTGGCAGACAGGATGGCAGTTAGAAAAACTAGGCCCCAAACTGTACATAATGCAAAGAAAAAAAAGAAGTGCAAGATGGAATTGTCCTTGGGCCCTCCCACCCACCCTTATGTTGTATAAACAGGACATGCACACTTTAACAAATCAATCATTTCAGCGCCAGGGTCTGCCACACAACTGTGGCTGAAATGATTGGTTCGTTTGGGCCCCCACAAAACAAGCTGACAATTAATGTGTCCCTGCACAAACTGGCTCTACGGAGGCAAGATGTCATCCTCATCCTCCTCATCCACCGATTCCTCACCCTCTTCAGTGTGTACATCCTCATCCTCACAGAGTATTAATTCGTCCCTGCTGGAACCACAGGTCCCTCTGTACGTTCTGGAGGCTGGTCTCCCTGGAAGAGTTGATAATTCATTTTATGAACATCATCTTCTCCACATTTTGTGGAAGCAACCTCCTACGCCTTTCGCTGACAAGGTTCCCGGCTGCACTAAACACTCTTTCGGAGTACACACTGGAGGAGGGGCAACTCAGGTAAAATAGAGCCAGTTTGTACAGGGACCTCCAAATTGCTTCTTTTTCCTGCCAGTACAGGTACGGACTGTCTGACATGCCTACTTGGATGCTGTCACCGATGTAATCCTTTAACAGACAGACGCACGCTTGTCGCTGCTGCTTTGAGGATTCAAGTGCGGCTACAGCCCACACAATTCACAAAGACAGAAAAAAAAAAAGAATATTTTTATTGTTTGTGGAGCACACTTTGAGGGTTACACCACCCTTTAACAGACAGACGCACGCTTGTCGCTGCTGCTTTGAGGATGCAAGTGCGGCTACAGCCCACACAATTCACAAAGACAGAAAAAAGAAGAATATTTTAATTGTTTGTGTAGAACACTTTGAGGTGTCACCACCCTTTAACAGACAGACGCACGCTTGTCGCTGCTGCTTTAAGGATGCAGGTGCGGCTACAGCCCACACATTTCACAAAGACCGAAAAAAAAAAGAACAATATTTTAATTGTTTGTGTAGAACACTTTGAGGTGTCATCACCCTTTAACAGACAGACGCACGCTTGTCGCTGCTGCTTTAAGGATGCAGGTGCGGCTACAGCCCACACAATTCACATAGACAGAAAAAAAAAGAACAATATTTTAATTGTTTCTGTAGCACACTTTGAGGGTGTCACCACCCTTTAACAGACAGACGCACGCTTGTCGCTGCTGCTTTGAGGATGCAAGTGTGGCTACATCGCACACAAGTCACAAACACATTAAAAAAAATAGTTTTTTATTTTTTGGAACACTTTGAGAGTTACACCACCCTTTAACAGACAGACGCACGCTTGTCGCTGCTGCTTTAAGGATGCAGGTGAGGCTACAGCCCACACATTTCACAAAGACCAAAAAAAAAAGAACAATATTTTAATTGTTTGTGTAGAACACTTTGAAGTGTCATCACCCTTTAACAGACAGACGCACGCTTGTCGCTGCTGCTTTAAGGATGCAGGTGCGGCTACAGCCCACACAATTCACATAGACAGAAAAAAAAAGAACAATATTTTAATTGTTTCTGTAGCACACTTTGAGGGTGTCACCACCCTTTAACAGACAGACGCACGCTTGTCGCTGCTGCTTTAAGGATGCAGGTGCGGCTACAGCCCACACATTTCACAAAGACCAAAAAAAAAAGAACAATATTTTAATTGTTTGTGTAGCACACTTTGAGGGTGTCACCACCCTTTAACAGACAGACGCACGCTTGTCGCTGCTGCTTTAAGGATGCAGGTGCGGCTACAGCCCACACAATTCACAAAGACAGAAAAAAGAACAATATTTTAATTGTTTGTGTAGCACACTTTGAGGGTGTCACCACCCTTTAACAGACAGACGCACGCTTGTCGCTGCTGCTTTAAGGATGCAGGTGCGGCTACAGCCCACACAATTCACAAAGACAGAAAAAAGAACAATATTTTAATTGTTTGTGTAGCACACTTTGAGGGTGTCACCACCCTTTAACAGACAGACGCACGCTTGTCGCTGCTGCTTTAAGGATGCAGGTGTGGCTACACCTAACACATTTCACAAAGACAAAAAAAAAAAGAACAATATTTTAATTGTTTGTGTAGCACACTTTGAGGGTGTCACCACCCTTTAACAGACAGACGCACGCTTGTCGCTGCTGCTTTGAGGATGCAAGTGTGGCTACATCGCACACAAGTCACAAACACATTAAAAAAATAGTTTTTTATTTTTTGGAACACTTTGAGAGTTACACCACCCTTTAACAGACAGACGCACGCTTGTCGCTGCTGCTTTAAGGATGCAGGTGAGGCTACAGCCCACACATTTCACAAAGACCGAAAAAAAAAGAACAATATTTTAATTGTTTGTGTAGAACACTTTGAGGGTGTCACCACCCTTTAACAGACAGACGCACGCTTGTCGCTGCTGCTTTGAGGATGCAGGTGGAATCTAGACGGGATTTGGAACCGAGGACACACTACCTCCATCAATTGTCTAAATCCCACTGCACTAATGTCGGATACCGGACGCACGTCTAACACCAACATAGCAGTCAAGGCCTCAGTTATACGTTTTGCTTCAGGATGACTGCTGTCGTACTTCATCCTCATCGCTAGGGACTGTTGGAGGGTCAATTGTTTAGTAAAAGTAGTGATGTTCCTACTTCCTCTCTGGGATGATGAACAACTCCCAGCAGCAGCAACAGCACTAGGAGGAAGAGGTTCTTGATCTTTCCCTATTTTATTTTTATCGGAGAAAGTTTGGTCCTCCATTTATGTTATATTGATATATATACGTGCGGCTAAAGCGCACACAAACACAGAAAATATTATTTTATTTTTGCTGGAGAGTAGTGCACTTTGTGGGTTACACCACCCTTTAAGAAATGAGCCAGCCGGCTCTTTACTTATGGGACACAGGCGCACGCTTGGAGCTGCTCCTTTGTTGATGCACGTGCAGCCACAGTGCACACAATTCACAAACACAGAAAATAATTTTTTTTTTGGTTTGGACTGGAGTGTACTTTCGGGGGTTACAGCACCCTTAACGGTCAAGCCAGCCGGCCCTTTACTTATGACACAGGCGCACGCTTGGCACTACTTTGTTGATGCACGTGCGGCTACTGCGCACACAATTCACAAACACAGAAAATAATTTTTTTTTAGGTTTGGACTGGAGTGTACTTTCGGGGGTTACAGCACCCTTAACGGTCAAGCCAGCCGGCCCTTTACTTATGACACAGGCGCACGCTTGGCACTACTTTGTTGATGCACGTGCGGCTACTGCGCACACAATTCACAAACACAGAAAATAATTTTTTTTTGGTTTGGACTGGAGTGTACTTTCGGGGGTTACAGCACCCTTTAACGGTCAAGCCAGCCGGCCCTTTACTTATGACACAGGCGCACGCTTGGCACTACTTTGTTGATGCACGTGCGGCTACTGCGCACACAATTCACAAACACAGAAAATAATTTTTTTTTAAGTTTGGACTGGAGTGTACTTTCGGGGGTTACAGCACCCTTAACAGTCAAGCCAGCCGGCCCTTTACTTATGACACAGGCGCACGCTTGGCACTACTTTGTTGATGCACGTGCGGCTACTGCGCACACAATTCACAAACACAGAAAATAATTTTTTTTTGGTTTGGACTGGAGTGTACTTTCGGGGGTTACAGCACCCTTTAACGGTCAAGCCAGCCGGCCCTTTACTTATGACACAGGCGCACGCTTGGCACTACTTTGTTGATGCACGTGCGGCTACTGCGCACACAATTCACAAACACAGAAAATAATTTTTTTTTAGGTTTGGACTGGAGTGTACTTTCGGGGGTTACAGCACCCTTAACGGTCAAGCCAGCCGGCCCTTTACTTATGACACAGGCGCACGCTTGGCACTACTTTGTTGATGCACGTGCGGCTACTGCGCACACAATTCACAAACACAGAAAATAATTTTTTTTTTGGTTTGGACTGGAGTGTACTTTCGGGGGTTACAGCACCCTTAACGGTCAAGCCAGCTGGCCCTTTACTTATGACACAGGCGCACGCTTGGCACTACTTTGTTGATGCACGTGCGGCTACTGCGCACACAATTCACAAACACAGAAAATAATTTTTTTTTTGGTTTGGACTGGAGTGTACTTTCGGGGGTTACAGCACCCTTAACGGTCAAGCCAGCCGGCCCTTTACTTATGACACAGGCGCACGCTTGGCACTACTTTGTTGATGCACGTGCGGCTACTGCGCACACAATTCACAAACACAGAAAATAATTTTTTTTTTGGTTTGGACTGGAGTGTACTTTCGGGGGTTACAGCACCCTTAACGGTCAAGCAAGCCGGCCCTTTACTTATGACACAGGCGCACGCTTGGCACTACTTTGTTGATGCACGTGCGGCTACTGCGCACACAATTCACAAACACAGAAAATAATTTTTTTTTTGGTTTGGACTGGAGTGTACTTTCGGGGGTTACAGCACCCTTAACGGTCAAGCCAGCCGGCCCTTTACTTATGACACAGGCGCACGCTTGGCACTACTTTGTTGATGCATGTGCGGCTACTGCGCACACAATTCACAAACACAGAAAATAATTTTTTTTTGGTTTGGACTGGAGTGTACTTTCGGGGGTTACAGCACCCTTTAACGGTCAAGCCAGCCGGCCCTTTACTTATGACACAGGCGCACGCTTGGCACTACTTTGTTGATGCACGTGCGGCTACTGCGCACACAATTCACAAACACAGAAAATAATTTTTTTTTAAGTTTGGACTGGAGTGTACTTTCGGGGGTTACAGCACCCTTAACAGTCAAGCCAGCCGGCCCTTTACTTATGACACAGGCGCACGCTTGGCACTACTTTGTTGATGCACGTGCGGCTACTGCGCACACAATTCACAAACACAGAAAATAATTTTTTTTTGGTTTGGACTGGAGTGTACTTTCGGGGGTTACAGCACCCTTTAACGGTCAAGCCAGCCGGCCCTTTACTTATGACACAGGCGCACGCTTGGCACTACTTTGTTGATGCACGTGCGGCTACTGCGCACACAATTCACAAACACAGAAAATAATTTTTTTTTAGGTTTGGACTGGAGTGTACTTTCGGGGGTTACAGCACCCTTAACGGTCAAGCCAGCCGGCCCTTTACTTATGACACAGGCGCACGCTTGGCACTACTTTGTTGATGCACGTGCGGCTACTGCGCACACAATTCACAAACACAGAAAATAATTTTTTTTTTGGTTTGGACTGGAGTGTACTTTCGGGGGTTACAGCACCCTTAACGGTCAAGCCAGCTGGCCCTTTACTTATGACACAGGCGCACGCTTGGCACTACTTTGTTGATGCACGTGCGGCTACTGCGCACACAATTCACAAACACAGAAAATAATTTTTTTTTTGGTTTGGACTGGAGTGTACTTTCGGGGGTTACAGCACCCTTAACGGTCAAGCCAGCCGGCCCTTTACTTATGACACAGGCGCACGCTTGGCACTACTTTGTTGATGCACGTGCGGCTACTGCGCACACAATTCACAAACACAGAAAATAATTTTTTTTTTGGTTTGGACTGGAGTGTACTTTCGGGGGTTACAGCACCCTTAACGGTCAAGCAAGCCGGCCCTTTACTTATGACACAGGCGCACGCTTGGCACTACTTTGTTGATGCACGTGCGGCTACTGCGCACACAATTCACAAACACAGAAAATAATTTTTTTTTTGGTTTGGACTGGAGTGTACTTTCGGGGGTTACAGCACCCTTAACGGTCAAGCCAGCCGGCCCTTTACTTATGACACAGGCGCACGCTTGGCACTACTTTGTTGATGCATGTGCGGCTACTGCGCACACAATTCACAAACACAGAAAATAATTTTTTTTTGGTTTGGACTGGAGTGTACTTTCGGGGGTTACAGCACCCTTTAACGGTCAAGCCAGCCGGCCCTTTACTTATGACACAGGCGCACGCTTGGCACTACTTTGTTGATGCACGTGCGGCTACTGCGCACACAATTCACAAACACAGAAAATATATTATTTTTTTAGCACTTGGGGGGAGCACCCCTGATGGACAGAGCACCCCCTGGACAACACTACAGCACTCCTTTAGGACTGGGACACTGCACAGGACTTTGGAGTGGACACAGCCCCTATGGAGAACTGACTGCACAACACAGTCCAGCCAGCCCCTATGGACTTTGAAGTAGTGGACACAGCCCCTATTAACAACAGCAGCACAGCACAACACAGCCAGCCCCTATGGACTTTGAAGTAGTGGACAACAGCAGCACTACACTACACTACACTACACTACACTACACAGCCCTAACTCCCACCCTCCCTCTTCACTGTCCACAGCCGAGTGAGAAAATGGCGCCGACGCGGGTACCTTATATAGGATCCAAAACCCGCGAGACTCGGAAGGCGGGATGATGACGTTTTGCCTCGATTTCAGATCCGAGTCAGGCGGGAAAAGTCGAGCCTGATTCGGATCGGACTCGGATCGGGGGGGCTCGGGGGGGTTCGGATTTCAGAAATCCGAACCCGCTCACCCCTAGTATCATCCCGCCTTCCGAGTCTCGCAGGTTTTGGATCCTATATAAGGTACCCGCGTCGGCGCCATTTTCTCACTCGGCTGTGGACAGTGAAGAGGGAGGGTGGGAGTTAGGGCTGTGTAGTGTAGTGTAGTGTAGTGTAGTGCTGCTGTTGTCCACTACTTCAAAGTCCATAGGGGCTGGCTGTGTTGTGCTGTGCTGCTGTTGTTAATAGGGGCTGTGTCCACTACTTCAAAGTCCATAGGGGCTGGCTGGACTGTGTTGTGCAGTCAGTTCTCCATAGGGGCTGTGTCCACTCCAAAGTCCTGTGCAGTGTCCCAGTCCTAAAGGAGTGCTGTAGTGTTGTCCAGGGGGTGCTCTGTCCATCAGGGGTGCTCCCCCCAAGTGCTAAAAAAATAATATATTTTCTGTGTTTGTGAATTGTGTGCGCAGTAGCCGCACGTGCATCAACAAAGTAGTGCCAAGCGTGCGCCTGTGTCATAAGTAAAGGGCCGGCTGGCTTGACCGTTAAAGGGTGCTGTAACCCCCGAAAGTACACTCCAGTCCAAACCAAAAAAAAATTATTTTCTGTGTTTGTGAATTGTGTGCGCAGTAGCCACACGTGCATCAACAAAGTAGTGCCAAGCGTGCGCCTGTGTCATAAGTAAAGGGCCGGCTGGCTTGACCGTTAAGGGTGCTGTAACCCCCGAAAGTACACTCCAGTCCAAACCAAAAAAAAAATTATTTTCTGTGTTTGTGAATTGTGTGCGCAGTAGCCGCACGTGCATCAACAAAGTAGTGCCAAGCGTGCGCCTGTGTCATAAGTAAAGGGCCGGCTGGCTTGACCGTTAAGGGTGCTGTAACCCCCGAAAGTACACTCCAGTCCAAACCAAAAAAAAAATTATTTTCTGTGTTTGTGAATTGTGTGCGCAGTAGCCGCACGTGCATCAACAAAGTAGTGCCAAGCGTGCGCCTGTGTCATAAGTAAAGGGCCGGCTGGCTTGACCGTTAAGGGTGCTGTAACCCCCGAAAGTACACTCCAGTCCAAACCAAAAAAAAAATTATTTTCTGTGTTTGTGAATTGTGTGCGCAGTAGCCGCACGTGCATCAACAAAGTAGTGCCAAGCGTGCGCCTGTGTCATAAGTAAAGGGCCGGCTGGCTTGACCGTTAAGGGTGCTGTAACCCCCGAAAGTACACTCCAGTCCAAACCAAAAAAAAAATTATTTTCTGTGTTTGTGAATTGTGTGCGCAGTAGCCGCACGTGCATCAACAAAGTAGTGCCAAGCGTGCGCCTGTGTCATAAGTAAAGGGCCGGCTGGCTTGACCGTTAAGGGTGCTGTAACCCCCGAAAGTACACTCCAGTCCAAACCTAAAAAAAAAATATTTTCTGTGTTTGTGAATTGTGTGCGCAGTAGCCGCACGTGCATCAACAAAGTAGTGCCAAGCGTGCGCCTGTGTCATAAGTAAAGGGCCGGCTGGCTTGACCATTAAAGGGTGCTGTAACCCCCGAAAGTACACTCCAGTCCAAACCAAAAAAAAATTATTTTCTGTGTTTGTGAATTGTGTGCGCAGTAGCCGCACTTGCATCAACAAAGTAGTGCCAAGCGTGCGCCTGTGTCATAAGTAAAGGGCCGGCTGGCTTGACCGTTAAGGGTGCTGTAACCCCCGAAAGTACACTCCAGTCCAAACCTAAAAAAAAATTATTTTCTGTGTTTGTGAATTGTGTGCGCAGTAGCCGCACGTGCATCAACAAAGTAGTGCCAAGCGTGCGCCTGTGTCATAAGTAAAGGGCCGGCTGGCTTGACCGTTAAGGGTGCTGTAACCCCCGAAAGTACACTCCAGTCCAAACCAAAAAAAAAATTATTTTCTGTGTTTGTGAATTGTGTGCACTGTGGCTGCACGTGCATCAACAAAGGAGCAGCGCCAAGCGTGCGCCTGTGTCCCATAAGTAAAGAGCCGGCTGGCTCATTTCTTAAAGGGTGGTGTAACCCACAAAGTGCACTACTCTCCAGCAAAAATAAAATAATATTTTCTGTGTTTGTGTGCGCTTTAGCCGCACGTATATATATCAATATAACATAAATGGAGGACCAAACTTTCTCCGATAAAAATAAAATAGGGAAAGATCAAGAACCTCTTCCTCCTAGTGCTGTTGCTGCTGCTGGGAGTTGTTCATCATCCAGAGAGGAAGTAGGAACATCACTACTTTTACTAAACAATTGACCCTCCAACAGTCCCTAGCGATGAGGATGAAGTACGACAGCAGTCATCCTGAAGCAAAACGTATAACTGAGGCCTTGACTGCTATGTTGGTGTTAGACGTGCGTCCGGTATCCGACATTAGTGCAGTGGGATTTAGACAATTGATGGAGGTAGTGTGTCCTCGGTTCCAAATCCCGTCTAGATTCCACCTGCATCCTCAAAGCAGCAGCGACAAGCGTGCGTCTGTCTGTTAAAGGGTGGTGACACCCTCAAAGTGTTCTACACAAACAATTAAAATATTGTTCTTTTTTTTCGGTCTTTGTGAAATGTGTGGGCTGTAGCCTCACCTGCATCCTTAAAGCAGCAGCGACAAGCGTGCGTCTGTCTGTTAAAGGGTGGTGTAACTCTCAAGTGTTCCAAAAAATAAAAAACTATTTTTTTAATGTGTTTGTGACTTGTGTGCGATGTAGCCACACTTGCATCCTCAAAGCAGCAGCGGACAAGCGTGCGTCTGTCTGTTAAAGGGTGGTGACACCCTCAAAGTGTGCTACACAAACAATTAAAATATTGTTCTTTTTTTTTTGGTCTTTGTGAAATGTGTGGGCTGTAGCCACACCTGCATCCTTAAAGCAGCAGCGACAAGCGTGCGTCTGTCTGTTAAAGGGTGGTGACACCCTCAAAGTGTGCTACACAAACAATTAAAATATTGTTCTTTTTTCTGTCTTTGTGAATTGTGTGGGCTGTAGCCGCACCTGCATCCTTAAAGCAGCAGCGACAAGCGTGCGTCTGTCTGTTAAAGGGTGGTGACACCCTCAAAGTGTGCTACACAAACAATTAAAATATTGTTCTTTTTTTTTTGGTCTTTGTGAAATGTGTGGGCTGTATCCACACCTGCATCCTTAAAGCAGCAGCGACAAGCGTGCGTCTGTCTGTTAAAGGGTGGTGACACCCTCAAAGTGTGCTACACAAACAATTAAATATTGTTCTTTTTTTTTTGGTCTTTGTGAAATGTGTGGGCTGTAGCCGCACCTGCATCCTTAAAGCAGCAGCGACAAGCGTGCGTCTGTCTGTTAAAGGGTGGTGACACCCTCAAAGTGTGCTACAGAAACAATTAAAATATTGTTCTTTTTTTTTCTGTCTATGTGAATTGTGTGGGCTGTAGCCGCACCTGCATCCTTAAAGCAGCAGCGACAAGCGTGCGTCTGTCTGTTAAAGGGTGATGACACCTCAAAGTGTTCTACACAAACAATTAAAATATTGTTCTTTTTTTTTCGGTCTTTGTGAAATGTGTGGGCTGTAGCCTCACCTGCATCCTTAAAGCAGCAGCGACAAGCGTGCGTCTGTCTGTTAAAGGGTGGTGTAACTCTCAAAGTGTTCCAAAAAATAAAAAACTATTTTTTAATGTGTTTGTGACTTGTGTGCGATGTAGCCACACTTGCATCCTCAAAGCAGCAGCGACAAGCGTGTGTCTGTCTGTTAAAGGGTGGTGACACCCTCAAAGTGTGCTACAGAAACAATTAAAATATTGTTCTTTTTTTTCTATCTATGTGAATTGTGTGGGCTGTAGCCGCACCTGCATCCTTAAAGCAGCAGCGACAAGCGTGCGTCTGTCTGTTAAAGGGTGATGACACCTCAAAGTGTTCTACACAAACAATTAAAATATTGTTCTTTTTTTTTTCGGTCTTTGTGAAATGTGTGGGCTGTAGCCGCACCTGCATCCTTAAAGCAGCAGCGACAAGCGTGCGTCTGTCTGTTAAAGGGTGGTGACACCTCAAAGTGTTCTACACAAACAATTAAAATATTCTTCTTCTTTTTTCTGTCTTTGTGAATTGTGTGGGCTGTAGCCGCACTTGCATCCTCAAAGCAGCAGCGACAAGCGTGCGTCTGTCTGTTAAAGGGTGGTGTAACCCTCAAAGTGTGCTCCACAAACAATAAAAATATTCTTTTTTTTTTTCTGTCTTTGTGAATTGTGTGGGCTGTAGCCGCACTTGAATCCTCAAAGCAGCAGCGACAAGCGTGCGTCTGTCTGTTAAAGGATTACATCGGTGACAGCATCCAAGTAGGCATGTCAGACAGTCCGTACCTGTACTGGCAGGAAAAAGAAGCAATTTGGAGGTCCCTGTACAAACTGGCTCTATTTTACCTGAGTTGCCCCCCCTCCAGTGTGTACTCCGAAAGAGTGTTTAGTGCAGCCGGGAACCTTGTCAGCGAAAGGCGTAGGAGGTTGCTTCCACAAAATGTGGAGAAGATGATGTTCATAAAATGAATTATCAACTCTTCCAGGGAGACCAGCCTCCAGAACGTACAGAGGGACCTGTGGTTCCAGCAGGGACGAATTAATACTCTGTGAGGATGAGGATGTACACACTGAAGAGGGTGAGGAATCGGTGGATGAGGAGGATGAGGATGACATCTTGCCTCCGTAGAGCCAGTTTGTGCAGGGACACATTAATTGCCAGCTTGTTTTGTGGGGGCCCAAACGAACCAATCATTTCAGCCACAGTTGTGTGGCAGACCCTGGTGCTGAAATGATTGATTTGTTAAAGTGTGCATGTCCTGTTTATACAACATAAGGGTGGGTGGGAGGGCCCAAGGACAATTCCATCTTGCACTTCTTTTTTTTCTTTGCATTATGTACAGTTTGGGGCCTAGTTTTTCTAACTGCCATCCTGTCTGCCACTGCAGTGTCACTCCTAGATGGGTCACGTGTTTGTGCCGCCCACTCGTGTCGCTTAGCATAGTCATCCAGCTACCTCGGTGCAACCTTTTGGACATGAAAACACTATTGTGAGGTGTGAGGTGTTCAGAATAGACTGGAAATGAGTGGAAATTAAGGTTATTGAGGTTAATAATAGCATAGGAGCAGAGAAACCAACAAATTCTGTGATTTTAGCTGTTTTTATGCTTTTTTTAAAAAAAATACAGATCCAAAACACAAAACCCAGAACCCAAAACACGGAAGGGTGGTTTTGGCAAAACCAATCCAGATCCAAAACACGAAGAAAGATCCAGATCCAAAACCAAAACACAAAACACGAAAAGTGGCCGGTGCACACCCCTAGTATTTACGCAACTTTGTTTGACCTTACACTTGTAACCTTTGTTTTTATTAGTCAGAAATGTTTCAAATAATTCGTGTTTTTTCGATCTGCGTATTTTTGTACTTGTATTTGCGAACTAATTAGCGCATTTGTAACTGTTTCTATTGTGACTGGTATTTGCGAACTAATTAGCGCATTTTTAACTGTTTCTATTGTGACTGGTATTTGCGAACTAATTAGCGCATTTTTAACTGTTTCTATTGTGACTGGTATTTGCGAACTAATTAGTGCATTTTTAACTGTTTCTCTTGTGACTGGTATTTGCGAAATAATTAGGGCATTTTTAACTGCTTATTTAGACCCATTAAATTGGTTGTGTTTTCCCTTTAGCATTTGTGGATTACAATTGGGCCCAATTTGAGGTAGTCTGCGCAATGTCGTTATGCTCTTTGGCCAAATGTGTGTTTCTCCCCTTTTATGTTTTGTCTTGCACCCAATTTTGAATCATAAATGCCCAGCATAAATTGTTGCATTTTTATATTGTGATTATTTACAGTTTGGCCCAATCATGACAATACCCCGGTATGTAAGCATCAATGGATTGTATCATCAAGCTAAGTAAAAATCTTTTTTTTTTGGGTGGAAAAAAGCCTTACATTCCAATCTTGCCATTTCAGGTTGATCTGGGTTGGATTGTTCTTGCCATGCTCCCGGAAGCCGACCAACCTCAATCTCGTCCCAGGCGTAGGCATCGTAGGCGTGCAAGGCCCCAGATATTTCGAACACGTATCACCCTTTTTGGAATGCCCGATGATGAGGTTTTAAGAAGCTACCGTCTTCCTCCCAAAATCATCATAGACACTCTCTCATTAATAGAGAGTGATCTTGAGTGGCAAATTGACAGTCCTACAGCAATACCACCACTTACGCAATTTATGGCGGTGTTACATTTCTGTGCCTCAGGATCGTTTCAAACAACGGTGGGAATAGTGGCGGGCATCTCCCAATCCTCCTTTTCCAGGATCCTGAGGGCAGTGATGGAGGCCCTTTTCAAGCACCTCCATCATTTTATTCAAATGCCTTTGGATATGGTTGCCCTTAGTGTGGCCAAGGCCAATTTTTACCAAATAGCTGGCTTCCCACACATCATAGGGGTTGTGGATGGTACTCACATACCACTTCAGCCTCCAGCACGTCTGGAGGCCATATTTCGCAACCGTAAACACTATCAC
Organism: Taudactylus pleione; assembly: GCA_031769625.1. Classification (NCBI taxonomy): domain Eukaryota; kingdom Metazoa; phylum Chordata; class Amphibia; order Anura; family Myobatrachidae; genus Taudactylus; species Taudactylus pleione. The sequence continues at coordinate 2,437,275 of JAUIMM010000175.1, forward strand.
TCCCTGAATGTAATGGTGGTATGTGATGCCTCCCTCCAGATCCTGTCCCTGAATGCAAAATTACCCGGAAGTGCACATGACTCATTCGTCATCCGGCAATCAGGCATATGGCACAAATTAAACAACCTACAAGCTGGTGATGCGTGGCTTCTGGGTAAGTGGAGACCTTTAGTACATAACAATGTTAAGCTTGATACACAGTGATCCTGATGTTGTCACTTCTTTTTCACAGGAGACAGTGGCTACCCTTGCACGCCCTGGCTGCTCACTCCTTATTTGGCTCCCACACCAGGGCCACAAAGTAATTTTAATGCCGCACTTACAGCCACCAGGCAAGTGGTGGAGCACTGTATCGGCCTTTTAAAAGGCCGATTCAGATGCCTCCACCGCTCTGGTGGCGAGCTCATGTATTTGCCGGATATGGTTTCGAAAATTGTGGTCCTGTGTGGGATATTTCACAACATCGCCATAAGGAGTGGTGTCCCAATGCAGCCAGAGGATGCCTTACCTAAGGATGGCCCCCCCGAGGTTGGTCGGAGGTCAGTATGTGGGGGGGCCATATGCGATGATGTGGTGGCCAGATATTTTAGGTAATTATTGGCAACACAACAGTGTTTAGACACAATGTGGTAAGGATTGTTGGAGAACATCTAATTATTTTGTGTTTATTTCTCCATCTTCTGTTTGTTTTCATAATCTTTGGGACTCCAACGATGACTACTTCCTGCTACCCTAAAAAAACCTTCATGTGGAAACTTTGGGAATATATTATGGAACCCATATTGCAACGCCACATTTGTGGAATCATGTTGGCATGGTCCTTCGTCAACCAGTTCTTGATTTTTTGTTTGTATTTTAAAAGATTGTTGTATGTGTTGTATTTATGATTATCACTGTGTGTTTTGTTTGTGAGTGAACACTTTGTTATTTTAGTTATGTTGTGAATAAATGTTTTGAGAGTGTAATTTGGTACCTTTTTTTGCCCATTACAAGCAAGTGTAACCAGGTTCACACTCGTTACATTTGCCTAAGGGCTAAGCCTGTAATGACGCAAGTTGAGCTAAAATGTAAGATGTTTTCTGGGTCCAAACCAACACCCAAAGGAATCCTGTACAATCAGTTGGCTTCGTAAAATCGGCCTAAGCAGCTTGCCCCCCAAATAGGAACATGTAAAATGTAGTAATATATAATTTGTACAACACCAAAAAAGGACAATCAGATTGTTACTGTTAGGTGTTTCTTGTGCCTGTTTTCCTAAAAAATACAACACACAATCTTAGTGACAATAATTGCAAATCCTTGCTGGAAGAGTCTACTTATGTCAGTGTAAACAATCCATGATTTGGAAACAAGGAATGAGACAGAACGTTAAGTTTAAATTGTGAATTTATTTAACTTTTGTACCTAAAAAAACGAAAACTGGTTCCTAAGGAGGACCGACATATGGTCAAGGATCACCAAAAGCCTGATGACGTGGTCCCGCATACGCCCCACACAACCGGCTAATTCAGCCATACGCCTCTGTTCCTCTGTGGGTTAGAAAAGTGTGGGGATTAATACATCAATAATGAAACCACATTAAAAAACAAGCCAAACCAAGCTACCCAAAAATGACAATATTGTGGCCCAAAGCAGAATTACACCGAAAAAACAACGCCCCCCAAAATGGTCGACCCCAAAATTACAAGTCAAAAATTCAGATTCAGACAGGTGTGATATGTGTATGGTGAAATCAGCAGTAACAGGTAAAGACAAACCGAAAACTCCCAAAAATTCGTCCACAAAACACAAAAAAGGGACCGACACATGATTACATACAAACAGTTTTTGCCATAAAAACCCCCCCAAAAAACCCATACCGTTCAAAATAACGGCCGCACCAGAAGCCACTCCCTCGTCCTCCTCGGAGGTGCCTCCATTCCCCAACGAGCTTGGCGGGGTGATTTGGGATTCAGGGGAGGGGGTAGTTAGAAGAGGGGTGGTTGGAGGAGAGGGGGAATTGGGATGGAGGGGAAGGAGCCCAGAAATATCCTCCACAGGGTCTGGGCAGGCAGGGGAGGAGGGGGAAATAGGGGAATTTGGGGGTGTGGAGGGTTGGCTTGGGGTTGGGAAGAGTGGGCGAGAGCGCCGTCTTGGATGGCGATGACGCCGTAGTCTTCGCTGTGCCCCTAAAAGATGTAAAACAAATTGTGGTTAGTTTCAACCAAAACCGAGTTAAACACTAATTTATGACAACACAAATATGAAAAAATGGCCATGCAGATATGAGTACAATGAATAATTAGGACATACATGAAAACATGGCCATGCAGATATGAATACAATGAATAATTAGGACATACATGAAAACATGGCCATGCAGATATGAGTACAATGAATAATTAGGACATACATGAAAACATGGCCATGCACATATGAGTACAATGAATAATTAGGACATACATGAAAACATGGCCATGCACATATGAGTACAATGAATAATTAGGACATACATGAAAACATGGCCATGCACATATGAGTACAATGAATAATTAGGACATACATGAAAACATGGCCATGCACATATGAGTACAATGAATAATTAGGACATACATGAAAACATGGCCATGCACATATGAGTACAATGAATAATTAGGACATACATGAAAACATGGCCATGCATATATGAGTACAATGAATAATTAGGACATACATTAAAACATGGCCATGCAGACATGAGTACAATGAATAATTAGGACATACATGAAAACATGGCCATGCAGATATGAGTACAATGAATAAATAGGACATACATAAAAACATGCACACGCAGTTAGGGCCACAAAGATAAACATGAAAACCACAGTCCCAAAAACTTACTTTCCGCGATCTGCATGCGAAAGCATGCCAGCAACCGGGGCGTCCGCCGGTGCAGGTCCGACCACCTGCGCTCCAGCTGGCCGATCTGGCGGCGTGAGCCGAAGGAACGCAGGCGGCCACGTACCTCCACATATGCGGAAAGCTTCTCGATATTTGTGATGGGTGGAGGCTGCCTGGTGATCCGCCTATCCATCACCTCGGTTAATACCAGCAGCTCGTGCCTGGTGAATGCCGAGGCTCTCATGATGGCAATGGTGTATTTGTTAAAAATCATTTTTAATAAAGACCCGAAAATAAATTTGATTGGCTAATGTATTTGGGTAATTAACAGGACCAATTCTATTGGTTAGTGTATGAGTCATGTGTTCGACAGGGCCAGAAATCTCTTGCGAGTTATGATAGGCTTGATGCAGTGACATGCGTAAGCAAATTTAAATAAAGAAATGAACCCAGGAAAATATGCGTGGTTAAAAACAAATAAAACAATTGTTTAATTGGCTCTAACATGTATTTTGACAAATAAAAGCGAATGTTTAAGCCGTACGTATTCTGCGGGTAAACACAAACACGGACAAGATTAAAGTTTATTGCATTGTCCAAAAAAAAAAAAAAAACAATTAAGCTAATTGATATATTGATTGGCATGATACGATCGAGGGAGGTAGGCAGAAAAATGGAGCAGGTAATCGGAATCTGACAGTCCCACTTCCGGTTTGTACTTGTGCGTGCGTTCCCTTCAAGCCACTTTGGGGATGTACGCTCGCTATTTGGCACGCTCGTTAGTCAGAGGAGGGGTCGGTAGAGTTTGGGGAGGATGTTTAGCTGCGTACGAAAATACGAGCGAGTGTTTGAATTTACATATTTTTTTACGTACGCCGAACGTACGAACGGCCACTTGCGTCCGGGTCTGAATGAGGGCCAATGTCTCTACTCCCAGTGTATACTAGCTGTTGCAGGGTTCCAGGTTCCAAGCTCCTTTTTTCCAACAATACTCTCCTGGTGTATACCCACAGTGTGAGTGTGTACTCAGGGCCTCATTCAGACCCGCTCACAAGCGCTATGCGCTCACAAGCGGGTCGATGTTGAGGCACTGCGCATGCACCGCGCAAGCCCCGGAGCGAGTGAGAAATTTGGCTGTTGATGTTGATCAATAGCTCGCCCTGTTTTGTAGGCGGGGAGGGGGGGTGGCTGGACAAACGGAGGCGTTCCTGAAGGAACGCCTGCTGTTTGGGGGCGGCACCACTGACATCACCAGCTATTAGAGCCAGAAGCTCACTGGGGCTTGCGGCAGATGAGACCCTACCGCAAGGGTCTCATCGCAAGTGCGATGGTCGCGACCATCACCTGGCCGCTCGCTAAAGCTGTGGGTGGTCACCCACAGCTTAACGAGCGGCCAGGAGGCCGGCTTTTTAAAAAAAAATGCCCATCCTCATTCAGAGCGAGAGTGGCTCTGAATGAGGGCCTCAGTACATTACCTGAGTACTATCTCCAGTGTCATCCTCCTGTGCCAATTCTGCATCTGGAACCACAGTGTATGTACTCAGTATGTCATTTCAGTACAATCTCCAAGTGTCATCTTCCTGTGCCAGTTCTGCTTCTGGAACCACAGTGTATGTACTCAGTACATCATCTGTGTACAATCTCCTAATGTCATCTTCTTGTTCCAGTTCTGCATCTGGGACCACAGTGTATGTACTCAGTACGTCATTCGAGTACAATCTCCTAGTTCCATTCTCTTGTGCCAGTCCTGCTTCTGGATCAATAGGGTGTGTATCCAGTCCACCACCTAAGTGCAAAACTTCCAGGATCATTCTCCTGTGCTTTCCCTGTGATAGTGTTTTTCCATTTCCCACTAGTGCCGGATACCTGACCAAAGGGCCATGACCTGCTTGCTGGGTGCAGCTTAAATCCAAATCCCAATTGGAGGGGTCACTGGTGAACACCTCCCAGTAAGTTAGACTCCGCACCTGTGGTAAGGTCTATCCAACATCTGGTACTTGTGGATGAGGAAAGCATATATCCAGGACCCTCGCCTCCGGTTCCTTTCTCAACCTGGGTCCACATCTTCCAATCCTCTACAGAGGACCACCAGAGGTGGGCTGGGCCAGGGAGCAGGGTGCCATGTGCCCTTCCAGGCCGCGGGCAGTCTGTCTCTGTGACACAGCTGCACCGTGCGTGTAGCGCTGACCACACGGATTTCGGTCAGCAGTACACGGTAACTGACAAACACACAGCCGCCGGCGCTGGCAGCAGTGTGTTTGTTTTAATTAGCAGCCAATGAAAGTCTGTCAGACTTTCAAAGACTGCTGCTGTGCCCACTGCAGGAGCTGCTCCATCTTCCGGCTCCTGCAGTGGATAATGGGAGAGATGTCATGCCGTCTCTCTCATAATGCAGAGCGGGCCGGCCTGGGAGGACGGACGAAGGAGCAGATGGCGGTTAACTGTTTTTTTTAAATTACTACTGGGGGCACTACAAGGGGGAGACCACTTCTGGGGGTACTACAAGGGGGAGACCACTACTGGGGGAACTACAAGGGGGAGACCACTCTTGTGGGCACTACAAGGGGGGGGACTACTACTGGGGGCACTACAAGGGGGGACCACTACTGGGGGCACTGCAAGGGGGAGACCACTACTGGGGCCACTTCAAGGGGGGGATCTACTACTGGGGGCACTACAAGGAGGGGACCACTACTGGGGACTACTACTGGGGGCACTTCAAGGGGGGGACTACTACTGGGGGCACTACAAGGGGGGGACTACTACTACTGGGGGGACTACTACTAGGGGTACTACAAGAGGGGATTGCTACTAGGGGCACTACTACTAGGGGCACTACAAGGGGAGGGGACTACTACTAGGGGCACTGCATAGGGGGGAGGGGAGTACTACGAGGGGCACTGTATAGGGGGGAGGGGACTACCACTGGGGGCACTGCATCGGTGGACCACTGCCGGGGCTCTATATAAAGGGCAATACTGGGGGTATTGCATAGGGGGAGACTACAACTGGGGCCATTATTTAAGGGGCACTGCATAAGGTTTACCACTATTGGGGGCACTGCATGGGGGGTGGACTGCTACTGGGGGCACTATATAAGGGGGACTGCATAGGGGGTACCACTACTGGGGGCACTATATAAGGGGCTTACTACTGGGGGCACAAGGGGCACTGCACAGAGGGGACCACTATTGGGGGCACTATATAAGGGGCTTACTGCTGGGGGCACTGTATAAGGGACACTGCATAGGGGGGGATCACTACTGGGGGAACTACTTTAGGCCTGCATAAGGGGGTCCTCTCCTGGGGCACAGGGGGGCACTGCATATGGGCACCACTACAGGGGACTGCCCCTAATCTTTACTTTTTACTTTACTTTAATCCCATATGGACCCGCCTCCTCCCTGGAACACTTGTAGAGGGGGGCGCCATAGCACGCATGTGCTCCGGGCACCCTGGCTACACGCTACTCCTCTGCCAGGGCTGCCTGCATGCATTTGCCCCCCAGGCTAAAAGTTGCCAGCCAGGACCTGAGGACCACCATAGCCCGAATGTGACAATACCCCACCTGAGGTATAACCAGCACTAGCCAATAGAGTGTCTTTCTCATGCTCTGAGTCTGACCAATCACAGTGAAGCCGCTCTGTGGTGCTTTGTAACACAAAGTCCTGTCATTTTGGCTGCACAAGCACCACATTTTTAGTGTGTATAGTGTGTTTCAGTTTGTTCCCCCAAGAAGGATTAAAAACTGTAAGAAAAACGAGGGTCGCTCCTGGACTAAAGTGAGAAATAAGTTAGCAGAAGAGGGAGTCTTGACTTTTTTGATTTTTTTACAGCATTGTTCCTGTCATTTTTCAACATACACGGTAAAGTGACAATTAGGAGCTGATTGGTTGGTACTTTTGCTCCATCCATTTTCTCTCTCTTACCACTGCCTGTTTACATTTGCTGCAGCATAGCCTCCAACGTGACCCCTTCCTCCAGGTACAAATTCTCTGTTCCAGGACTTCACTCTTAATTTATTATTGCCATCACCTGTGCTGAAACACCCTTTACATCAATTAATGAGTTCAACACAGGTATATATTAAAAGGGAAGTCCAGGAGCAGAGCATTTTGGCCCTCATTCAGAGGCGGTCGTTAGATGCAAGGTTTTTGGGGGATCCAAGTATCGATTTTTCCAGATGTTGTCTTATTGCTATAATAAGTACTTGGAGCCCAAAAACTTTTTAGATTTCTATTCTTTTTAAATATAATACTCGGTTTAGGTGCAATAAAATTAGAGAGTATTGGGTCGGAATATAAGATCTTATAGTTCCTACTAATTATTGAGCTAATGCGTCTGGATTCGTTATTAAATTGGGAAATAAATGATAATGAAGTATCTTTTTTTGTACCAGTTTTGATATCCCTAGACCCATTAGCCCATTCAGTTGTTTTTCCTCTTTTGGGTATCTCACTAGATTCAATCAGAGTATTCTCTATATCTAAATCTATATTTTGTATAGATTTATTTTTATGAGCCATTTCGACATAACTTTTAGCTCCCTCTATTAGTACAAGGGGATAACCCCTGTCTAAAAAATTATCCCTCAGTTTATTTGCATGCACTTCAAAATCTGCATCTATAGTGCAGTTTTGCCTGATCCTACCCATTTGGCTTTTTGGAATATTTTGGACCCACGGGCGGTGATGGCCACTATCATAATGTAGATATGAACAACAGTCAACACTTTTAGTGTAGAGAGTCGAGATGATTCTGTCATCAACCACTGAAAGTGTAACATCCAAAAAATCTATAGAAAAGTGACTAAAGTGTGATGTGAATTTCAGATTCATAGTGTTAGTGTTCAAAAAATTATTAAAGTGCACAACAGAATCTTCACCCCCATCCCAAATGAAAAAAAGGTCATCTATATAACGGCCATAGAACACCAGACTCGCTCCAGCTGGTCCATCCCAAATGTAAATATCTTCAAATTCGCCCATATAAATATTAGCGAAGCTCGGAGCGAATCTGGTGCCCATGGCCATTCCGTGAATCTGTAAGTAGTGGGTGGAGTCAAAAATAAAATTATTCTGTGTCAAAATAAATCGAATACAGTTTACCAAAAAATCACGCAGTTGCTCAGAGGTATTTACATCATTATCCAGTATCCTCCTTACTGCAGATATCCCTGCTTCATGTGGGATGTTAGTATAGAGCGCCTGAACATCTAGCGTCAAAAAACCATAGCTAGATTGCCATGTGATATTCTTTAATTTCTCTAACAGATCGGTAGTATCTCTGATATGTGACCTCTGAGCAACAGCGTGACCCTGTAAAAAATAATCAACAAAAGCAGATAAGTTACAAGTGAGAGAATCAATACCCGAAATAATAGGACGCCCTGGTGGTGTAACTAAAGATTTGTGAATTTTAGGTAAATAATAAAACACCGGTGTAACAGGGTGACAAACAAATAAAAAGTGAAATTCATCTTTGGTGATGACGTTCCCATCTCGTGCATTCTCTAACAGTATCCTCAATTCCTTCTGATATGACAATGTAGGATCACTTCCCAATATCTGATAGAATGATATGTCATGAAGTTGTCTCAAAGCCTCCCTCACGTAATCTTCTTTATTCAGGATGACGACTCCACCGCCCTTATCAGCAGGTTTGATAATGATGGAGTCGTCATCCTGAAGATTTTTAAGAGCCATTCTCTCTCTATAAGACAGGTTTCTCTTCCCCAGATCTTTTTTGGGGTTAGCATTACATAATCCCTGGAACTCTTTCAGTGTGTTTTTGTAAAACAACTGAATATGTGAGCTTTTATGGTTAAGGGGGTAAAAATTGGATTTTCTCTTAAATTTAGTCCTATCTGGATGTAGAAGGCTGGGGCTTTGGGCATCATAAATTTTAACCCCTTTTTCGCTTATACTGCCCTCCTCTTGCAATGTCTCTAATATCGAAAGACAATCTAAATCTTGCGCATCTAGAATAATAGGTTCATCACATTCTTCTAGATCCCCTTTTTTATTTTTAGAAAAAAAGTATCTTTGTCTGCATAAAGACCTCACATAGCGGTTGAGTTCTGAGAAAAGGTTAAAAAGATTAGGGTTTGCACTTGGGGCAAAATTAAGGCCCTTAGAAAGGAGTTGTACTTCGGATTCGTTCAGAGGTCTATTTGATAGATTAAAAATGCCAGACTCATTTAATGGAACCTTGGGCGTCTTAGATCTCCTTCTACCCATTCCTCTCTTTCCCCTATATCTCTTATTCTTTTGGGTGTTCTCACCTGAAGGGGTGCATATTGGTTGTGATTTAGCGGTATCCTCCAGTCTTTTTCTCGATAGTGAAAATCCCGTTTTTTTAGTTGGCTATTCCTATTCTTGGGTCTGGCCCCTAGATTGAATTTGGGGGAAAGATTATAATTTTTTTCTTTTTCATTTCTCTTATGTGGATCAAAAGGTGTTTTAAATGCATCCTCTATCTCCTTTTCCCTTGTTTTTTCCCCTATTGTATGTGGTGACTGATTTATCTGATGAGGGAAGCGTGCTCGTGGAAAAAATCTCCTAGGATTTTTATTTTCCTGTATATAGGAATCTTTATCATCTCTTACCAGTTTTCTTTTTTTCCTGTTTATGAGTTCCTTCTCAAAACTAGAGACCTTTTGACCCAATTCCGACTCTCGTCTTTTAAATTCCGGGTCATCTTTAAAAATCAAAAGGTCTTTTTGAACCTGCTCTATTTCCTTATTTATTTTTTCTATTTTTCTTTCTCTATACCCAACTAGCGCTTTTAGCAAAGAAATAGAGCAGCCCTTCAAAGCTGATTCCCATTCTTTCATCAGCTCAGGGTCATCATTAATAGAAAGATGTTTATTTATCTGTAAACCTTTGGGGATCCGATTTAGCTCAATATATTTGTTTAGAAAAATACTATCCAGCCAGTTTCTACTTTCAGCCAACAACAGTGTCTCAAGTTCAAGGAAACCCTGGTTCAGATCTGGCTCTACATCATCCATAGTATTATCCGATTCTAGTCTGAATACAAAATTCTCTCTTCTACTTTTCCTCTCCTTAATCCATATAAACTCTGTCATGTTGAACTCTGACAAAAAAGCAGCTGGGTAGACAATTTAAAAACAAAAAGTGAACTCACAAGAAACACCTCAGCGCTAATGAGCCAGTAATTCAAATATCAGTGCAGCAGTGTTAAAAGAGGTGATTGCCAACCTCACAAGCATAAACAATAGAAGAGAAAAACACTGCGCTCTGATATTTATGTTGGGACATAGGAACAACACATTGATATGTTAAAAGAATTTAATGCTTAAGATAATAATAATAACAAAAAACAAAAACACATGATAGACACAATAAATATGACAAATTAGTCAGCCTGCTAGAAGCTCATAAAGGTATGTAGCAAACAGGAAATTGACAAGCATGCAAATATAGGAGTTGATTTGATCAGGCTCCCAGATCTATACACACTCTCCTGTGGTAGTGACTACACCATATACCTGTATAGGTGTGGGCTATATAATGCTGTAGCAAGTGAGTTTATTAAGGCACTAGTAAAGCCTGAAGCCACTGATTCCCAACAATGTATCAATGATGATATTAGTGGAACCCGTTGAAAAAATGCCAGTTTTGTATCAAAGTCATAAATGATGTGGCCAGTCTCAAGCGTGGATAATGAGGCTGACCATATATTCCAGAAGTAAGCCTGTATATAGCGTGTAGAAAAGTACCCTATTGTGCAATAGACAGTCATGCAAAATTCTGCTGGGTACTTAAATATTTGAGGCTGTCAATAAGTACCTGTAGATAGGGGCCAGGCCGTCCTTTACACAGAGGAGATTGGAACTGAGAATTGTCAGTGCAGTTCAGCAAGATGTGCTAAGTATTGATGTCCGACAGGTCTGCAAACCGCTTGTTTTTCTCTTGTTCGGCGTCAGCACCCGTCCCGTGCTTATAGCCGCCGGGACCTCTGTCAGCAGCCACGTGACTCAGGTCCGTATCTGGAGTGGACACCGGAGGATGCTGATAGGGTAATGGTCTAGTGGTGGTTCAAATCTCACAGGAAAAAATTGCAGGCTAATTTTCAATGTAGCGGCACCTGGTTCCAAATGGGTAATAGCTTCAGTGGCTTATATGGAGAGCAGCAACGCGTTTCGGCTACTACTGTAGCCTTTTTCAAGCTGTAATGCTCCCCTTCATGGCTAAATGATATATATAGTGTATCAGAATGGAGCCTATTGGGTAATTAGATAATTGTTTCACTAACCATCCAACTCTCCTTAACCCTTAATGATCGGTTCCAAAGAGATGTGTCCATATCATTTATCAATATAGTTTTAATATTCTTTACAACATCTTAGACACAGTGTAGTCACAGTGTAGATGCACAGTGTAGCTGCAAGCATGACCTTCACCAAACTGGGTGGTCTAGAGAACTACGCCATGTTTAAATTTGCTAAGGAGATTCAGCCAGTGGAGCTGTGGAAAATCACAAATGATCCAAATCCTGATGAAGTGGATAAGGCAATGGGGACCATAGGCATAGCTGTGGAGCAGTATGTATATTCCATAATTCATGGGAAAGTGTCAGCACATGACATATGGAAAGCCCTGCAGGCAGCGTATGAAGATAAGGGTCTCATGAGGAGAATAAACCTGAGGCATACACTGTATGGTACCAAAGCATGCAGAAACAGGAATGAGTACATTGACAAGATGTTGTCCATATCTCAGCAATTGACATTTGTAGGAGTCAAGGTGGTTGGCAAAAGGTTGCAAATGGCGATGCTGCAGAATCTAATACCTGAATTCGACCTCTTAGTGGTGGCTTTAGAGTCCAATACGACTAAGCTACTAACGGAAATCAGGAGAGCTAAGCTGCTGCAATTCCAAGAATGCTGAGAGTTATGCATGTGACAGAATGGACTGTTTCAGGCCCATTCCGGCAGTGTTTTAGCAATCACCCAGAGCATAGGTTTCAGCAGTCAGCTAATGTTCTGAAACAGGGCCAGGTGAGATGTTTATTCTGGGTCAGTCACTTCCTGTGAAGACAATAAGGCTGTGATTTAATTGCTTTAGGAGCCACTTGCTGTGCATCTATATGAATAGGTGCACGACGTAGCAATTCAATTGTTTCTCCATTTGGGCGCCCATTAGTAGTTATTGCAGCTACAAGCACAGGGTATTGCTGCACATAAAGCCAGACATGGGGTCCTAGGCAAGATTCTAGTTTGGGAGCCAATTAGAAATGGCAATTTTCAGGACTCGCAGCAAGGGTACGCGACTTTTCTTCAAAATGCAACCTGGGAGAAGTGTATGAAAGAGAGGGGAAATCTTCCTGGACCCCACAAATGTGACAATTGAGATAGCAGGACCATATAAAAGGCTCATAGTGGCTATTATGAAAGTATTGGAGGTCTTTGTCAAATGTCTGATTTGTGCACTTTTTATTAATGGCTAAAAAATGATAACAAGCAAGTGTTTTCCAGCAAATAAAATACATTCCAGCATTTTGGGGTTCAGAAAAATGTTTGTATAGTAATTTTGCAGTGCTTTTATACAAGTTTGTAAAAAGTTGAAACAAACACTTTTACCTCTCATCTGCAAGTTCAAAACCCCCTCTACTATCAATACAACAATCCCACGTACCTGTCACACATCATTTACACCTCCACATACCTGTCCCACATCATTTACACCTTCACATACCTGTCCCACATCATTTACACCTCCACATACCTGTCCCAAATAATTTACACCTTCACATACCTGTCCCAAATAATTTTCATCTCACCATGCCTGTTCCACAGCATATACACCCCCATGTACCTGTCCCGCATCAATTACACCTCCACATACCTGTCCCACATGATTTACACCTCCACATACCTGTCCACATCGTTTACACCTCCACATACCTGTCCCACATGATTTACACCTCCACATACCTGTCCACATCGTTTACACCTCCACATACCTGTCCCACATCATTTGCATCTCTACGTACCTGTCCCGCATAATTTACACCTCCACATACCTGTCCCACATAATTTACACCTCCAAATACCTGTCCCACATCATTTACACCTCCACATACCTGTCCACATCATTTACACCTCCACATACCTGTCCCACATCATTTGCACCTTTACATATCTGTCCCACATCACTTACACATCCACATACCTATCCCACATCATTTACACCTCCACATACTTGTCCACATCATTTACACCTCCACATACCTGTCCCGCATCATTTACACCTCCACATACCTGTCCCACATCATTTACACATCCACATACCTGTCCACATCATTTACAGCTCCACATACCTGTCCCTCATAATTTGCACCTTCATATATCTGTCCCACATCATTTACACATCCACATACCTGTCCCACATCATTTACACCTCCACATACCTCTCCCACATAATTTTCATCTCACCAAGCCTGTTCCACATAATATACACCCCATGTACCTGTCCCGCATCAATTACACCTCCACATACCTGTACCACATCATTTACACCTCCACATACCTCTCCCACATAATTGACACCTCCACATACCTCTCCCACATCATTTACACCTCCACATACCTGTCCCACATCATTTACACCTCCACATACCTGCCACACATCATTTACACCTCCACATACCTGTCCCATATCATTTACACATCCACATACCTGTCCCACATCATTTACACCTCCACATACCTGTCCCACATCAATTACACATCCACATACCTGCCCCACATCATTTACACATCCACATACTGTATATGTCTCACATAATTTACTTCAAGATGAAGTTGGCAGAGAGCAAGTTTGTTATACAAAATAAAAGAGGGACTCTGATAACCACAGCAATATGGTGCCAGTAACTATATGTCCTAGACACAGAAGAGTATTGTGCAATGACGGCCTCTGAGACAAGTCAGTCTATAGAACTGAGGTATATGAGGCTAGGCCTCCTGTTGTATGATATGGTTCAAAAGCTTCTTGATGGTATGGTGATGGGAGTAGACATGATACAGAGAGATCGGTGTGTGAGAGCTGTATAATAGGTAAGCAGACCCTCTGTCCCTTCCCAAAGTTAGCAACAACTCCCCTCCCCTTGGGAGGGATCCAATCAGATCCCTCCCATCACCCCACACAGCCCATGTCCTTCTGCGCATGCGTAGAAGGATACCAGAGGGACTTAAACTTGGAAGTCCCTCTCTCTGAATGCGATGCTTAGTGCATCCCGCCCATAAGCTCGACTGAATTGTGCAATTGAGTGTATCTTGCTTGGATACTGCCAAAGAAGCAATGGATACAGACTATGGGACATTACAAATAAAAAACGTATAAAGTCCAGGAATGTAGTGTTCTGTTAAACAGCGCCACCTAATTTGAGCCTGGAACAATAATCACATCACAAGTTTGTATCATTAGATATGCCTACATCTGGAAGCATGTCTGAGTTGGAAACTGCCAGTGTAGATACCCAATCACAGAATAGGAGTTCTGCAAGAACAAACAAATGAAAGCCCCCCAAGAGATATCATGTATGATTTATTGCTGTACCAGTTAGATTTTGATTCAGATTTCCTGAATGGAGATTTAGATAAAGGGATTTATATGGAACCTCCTGAACATTATAATGATGACATGTATCAAGAAGTAAAAGTCTGTTTATTAATGAAAGCATTGTACAGTGAGAAGCAGAGTGGCTGCTGATGGTACGGTAAGTTAGACGCAGTACTTTTGCAAATGGACTTTGTACGTCCAGAGACTTATCACTGTCTACACTACAGAACAATAAAGCAGAGACTGTTTATCATTGTTGTGTATGTGAATGATTTGTTGCTAGCAGAGGGGCAAATAGCCAGTGTCAAGCATCTGTTAGAGAAGAAATTCAAGTTACAGTCACAGTTGATGAACAAGGATATATTGATGCTGTACTTAACAAGTATGCAATGTCAGATGCAAAGCCAGGAAATATTCCCATTGACAAAGGCACAAAAATTAACAAAATTCATGTCACCAACAAGCAAGGAAGAAATAGAGGATATGAAAAGAATTCCTTATTAGATCGCTGTTTGGTGTTTAATGCATGCATTGGAACTTGACCTGACATGCCATAAGCCAAGTGACTCAGTTTGGGAAAGAACACTTTTACTGCAGTTCTTAATATACTGTAGTTGGCGTGTGGGCTAGTGGTTAGGTGACTGCTTTGCAAGAATGATGGTCCCGGGTTCGATCCCTGAAAAAGAATATTTTTTTTTTGGCACTGTCGGCTCTGGACACTATAGTGAAACTACTGTAGTAGTGTTGTTGTTTAAAAGGCTGCTTAAAGGTAAGACATTACAAAGTGATTGTGCATTTAAAAAGTGCAAACTTGCATCAATGTCTGCGCTGTGGTGGCTGTCAGTTCTGAGGGGTTGCAATAGGATTTCTTGCACATGCCCAGTGGAGGGGTTACAATGGGATCTGTGGCGCCAAGCCATATGCCATGTACTGTGCAGTATCACTATGCCATGGCGTATGGAAGATCATCACTGCGCATGCCCAGTTGTCTGTATTACTACAGAATTTTCACCCTTGCACCACTCTGCTGTCCCAGACTTGTACACAATAGTAATTTCATGACTTCAGAAACTGCTACAGTATACTGTAGTAGTGGGCTATGTTTGAGAGGGAAGTCTCTGTATTACAAACTGACTGCATTTAAAGCACAAAATAGCATTATTTTTGATGCAGTCCTAGACTTGGACACTATACTGATTTCGTGAGTTCAGTAACTGATAGTGGGCTCTGCAAGTGAGAGAGGTCTCCTTATTGCAAACTGACTGTGCATTTGAACTGCAAACCTGCATCATTGTTGATGCTGTTCCAGCCTTGAACTGTATAGTGATTTCTCATGAGCAGTAATTAGTAGTGGGCTCTGTTTGAGAGAGAGCTCTCTGTATTACAAACTGACTGTGCGTTTAAAAAAAGCACAAAATAGCATTACACCGCAAACCTGCGGCAATGTCGATGCTGTTCCAGCCTTGGACACTATAGTGATTTATCATGTCCAGTAAGTGGTAGTTGGATCTGTATGAGATAGAGCGCTCTGTATTACAAACTGACTGTGCGTTTAAAGCGCAAACTTGCGTCAATGTCAACACGGTTGGCATTGTGGTGACTGTCAGCCATCTCTGAGGGGTTAGAAATGGCATCTCTGGCATATGCATGCCCAGTAGGAGGGTTGCAATGGGATTTCTGGTGCATGCCCAATGGGTTGGGAGTCATACACAGTGCATCAGGTCCCTTCCCCCAAAGCAAGCAAGAGCCTCTCATTACCATAATAAAGGATGCTTTGTTAATCAATTTACTGTAAGCAGTCAGCTCTGCCCTTGTGTCCTGAAAAAGGCTACGAATTGTGACCAATGCCAAGGACACTGACAGTAAGAACACCCCAAAAATTCACTTTCATTTTGGGGGCGGAAGAAAAAAAAATTGGGGGATAAAGTTAAACATGTAGGGGTAAATTTTCTAAGATGGAAGTTCTATTTAAGAAGTTACTGTATGTTGCCCATAGCAACCAATCAGTTTCTACCTCTCATTTATCTACAGTAGCACCTTCTAGAAAATAATACTGGAATCTGATTGGTTGCTATGGGCAACGTCACTTCTTAATAGAACTCCTATCTTAGTAAATTTACCCCCTAGTACAGTATATAAAATGTACTGAGTTTAGTAAGGGTTGGATAACAATACTGAAGAACAGTAGTGAAGAATAAAAAAAAAAATTATTAAGGTCTAGAACAGGTGAGACAGGCAGGTAGAGAGATGGAACACCTAACCGCTCATCCACAAGCCTGTCGTAGCAAGACATCCCACTTTAGCTGCATTTGACTCGCAACCCACTGGGCATGTGCAGTGCTGTGATCTTCCATACGCCATGGCATAGCACTACATGGGTATGGATCTGGGCATGCGCCAGAGTTACGATGACATATAGTACAGTATTGTAGGACACGCTCAAGCCAGGTGCAACCTCGGTATTGCAGGCGGCTGTAGTGTAATGGTAAGAAATCAAACCAATACATTACAGGCGCTTGTACAACCCTTTTCCGGGTTCGAAACTTGGAAGGTTACACTTTTTATTTTTTATTATTATTATTATTATTATTATTATTATTGTTATTACACAGTCAAGGTTACACTTTTTTGTCATAAAGTACTGTGGCATAGAAATGCCAGAATTTGCGGATAATGCATTAGTGAAGATTTAAACAAAAAAAAATGATACAGTACTGTATATATTTTAAAGGTCTCGACCCCGCGGGACAAGAAAATGGTAGATGCAGTGAGGCAAGGCATTAGCCCCCTAGCCTACTGCCTCTACTGTAGTTCCTGAAGTAATCAGGTGACTGTAGTGTAGAGGTAAGAAATCAAACTTCTACATTGCAGATATCTGTACAACCCGTTTCCAGGGTTCGAAACCTGGAAGGTTACACTTTTTTTTAATTATTATTATTATTACACAGTCAAGGTTACAGTTTTTATTTTTTATTATAATTATTACACAGTCAGTGTGTAATATGGAGATCCCACTTTCACTGTGTGTGAATCATGACCCGCTACTGTATGATCTTCCATACTGTATGCCATGGCATAGTGCTACATGGGTATGGCTATGGTGTGGCGTGACTGGAAATGCATTGCAACCCCTCCACTGGGCATGCACCAGAGATCCCATTTGTAACCCCTTGGAGCTGGCTAACAGCCACCACAGCGCCAACCGTGCTGACATTAACGCAATTTTACGGTTTAAACGCACAGTCAGTTTGTAATGCAGAGACCTCTCTCTCAAACAGAGCCCACTACCAGTTACTGAACTTATAAAATCACTAAAGTCCAACTCTGGGACAGCATCGACATTGACGCAAGTTTGCACTCTAATGCACAGTCAGTTTGTAATACAGAGACTTCCCTCTCAAACAGAGGCCCTGATTCAGAGCCAGATGCTCTGACAGAGTGCTCGCTCTGAATCAGGGCCATGCTATTTTTTTACAGCAGCCTCCTGGCCGCTCGCATAGCTGTGGGTGACCACAGCTATAGCGAGCGACCAGGAAGATGGTCACGATGGGCAAGATCATCGCGACCATTGGGCTTGTGATGAGACCCTTGTGGTAGGGTTACGTTGCCGCAAGCCCCAGAGAGCTTTCGGCTCTAACAGAGCCGAAATCTCTCCCACTGACATCACTCATGATGTCAGTGGGGCCGCCCCCAAATGGAGGCGTACACATGGGAACGCCTCAGTTTGGGCAGCCACTCCCCCAGCCCACCCACCAAAGGGGGCGTGCTGTCACTCAACATCAACAGCACGCCCCCTTTGGTACGAGACCCGGAGCGACGGATTGCCCGTTGCTATCCGGGTCTCGCACATGCGCACGATGGAGCCGGCTCCATCGACCCAGTTGCGAGCGCCCAGCGCTTGCGACTGGGTCTGAATCAGGCCCAGAGCCCACTACTGTAGCACTTTCTGAAGTCATGAAATGACTACTGTGTACAAGTACTGTAAGTCTGGGACAGCGCAGAATGGCACAAGTGTGAAAATTCTACAGCATACTGTAGGAATGCAGACAACTGGGCATGCGCAGTGATGATCTTCCATATGCCATGGCATAGCGCTACTTGGCTTGGCTCCACTGGGCATGCGGCACACATTCCATTGTCATTGTAACCCTTCCACTGGGCATGCGCCAACCGTGATGACATTGACGCAATTTTGCGGTTTAAATGCACAGTCAGTTTGTAATGCAGAGACCTCTCTCTCAAACAGAGCTCACTACCAGTTACTGACCTCATAAAATCACTAAAGTGTCCAAGTCTGGGACAGCATCGACATTGACGCAAGTTTGCGCACTAAACGCACAGTCACTTTGTAATATAAACAGAGCCCACTACCAGTTGCTGGTCATGACATATCACTATAGTGTCCAAGTCTGGGACAGCGCCGGCATTGACGCAAGTTTGCGCTCTAAGTAACAGTATGTAATAAAAATCCCACTTTCGCTGTTTGACTCCCGAAGCACTGGGCATGCGCTCCACATGTACTGTATTGAATACTGAATATTGTAAGTGAAGATTTTGAAAATAGTAATAAAAAAATATATATATATTTTCAAGGTCTCTAACCCACGGGACAAGAAGAAGGGAGAAGTGGTGAGACTAGGCATTAGACCGCTAGGCTACACGCTTCACCCATTACTACAGTTTTGTAGTTTGTAAAGTAATGAAACCACTACAATGTCTAAGTCTGGGATAGTGCCGACAGTATTTACATTGGCAAAAGTGTGCAATTTCAACCGCACAGTCAGTGTGTAATACAGAGCTTATTTCAAACTTTATTAGACATTCTTCTACCGCTTTACTATACATTCCTGATTCCATGTGGAAAACGCTGTAATACTGTTTAGTGTACCGAATCACCGCTTCTGTCAGCCAATCATCGGGGCGGTGATACAGAACATGCATTGGAAATCAAGACGCATGCGCTATGTAGTTTAGGAAAAGTGACACCTGGTGGGCAAAAAGTTGTATTACACGTAATGACTTTTTCCCAGCATTACGCTACGTTACATTACTAAACTTTCTTGTGTGGCGCAACTCATGGCATGGTGTGTGGCGCGCCTTGCATGGCGCGAGAGATAAGCCTATGGAGCAACAAACTAGCTGGGCACTTCTGTACTTGATAATTGGTCCAGACACTGGCTGAAGTAAGAAGAGTTGATAATTGGTGCAGCCACTGGCTGAACTAAGAATTGATAGTTGATAGCCACTGGCTGAACTAAGAATTGATTCTTAGTTCAGCCAGTGGCTGCACCAATTATCAAGTATCAACTCTTCTTACTTCAGCCAGTGGCTCATCTAGTATCAACTCTTTTTACTTCAGCCAGTGTCTGCACCAACTATCAAATCTTCAGCCAGTGGCTGCACCAATTATCAAGTACCAACTCTTTTTACTTCAGCTAGTGTCTGCGCCAACTATCAATTCTTCAGCCAATGGCTGCACCAATTATCAAGTATCAACTCTTTTTACTTCAGCCAGTGGCTGCGCCAACTATCAATTCTTCAGCCAGTGGCTGCACCAATTATCAAGTATCAACTCTTCTTACTTCAGCCAGTGTCTGCGCCAACTATCAATTCTTCAGCCAGTGGCTGCACCAATTATCAAGTATCAACTCTTCAGCCAGTGACTGCAGCAATTATCAAGTATCAACTCTTCTTACTTCAGCCAGTAGCTGCACCAATTATCAAGTATCAACTCTTCTTACTTCAGCCAGTGGCTGCACCAATTATCAAGTATCAACTCTTCTTACTTCAGTCAGTGTCTGCGCCAACTATCAATTCTTCAGCCAGTGGCTGCACCAATTATCAAGTATCAACTGTACTTACTTCAGCCAGTGGCTGCGCCAACTATCAATTGCTGCACCAGTTATCAAGTATCAACACTTCTTACTTCAGCCAGTGGCTGCAGCAATTATCAAGTATCAACTCATCTTACTTCAGCCAGTGGCTGCAGCAATTATCAAGTATCAACTCTTCTTGCATTCATCAATCCTCAAGGGGTACCCCAACCATCATCTTTGCAAAGTCCTCAACTCTATCACTCAGTTTTGAGCCAGCTAGCTGGATGCAACCTTTTGGCCCTTAGCTAGATGATGAAAAAAAATCTATATTGTGAGCTGTGAGGTGGTCAAAATTGACTGGAAACGAGTGGAAATAAATGTTATTGAGGTTAATAATACTGTAGGAACAAAAACAGGCCCATTTTATGTGAGTTTAGCTAGTTTTATGATTTTTTAAGAAAAAATCCAGATCTAAAACTAAAACCAAAACCGAAAAACAAAACACGGAGGTGAGGTATTGCAAAACCAATCCATATCCAAAACTAGGGGAGATTCAGATCCAAAACCAAAACATGGGGGTCGGCACACATCTCTAGTTAAATTGTAAAATTAATAAAAATATATTTTTGTAAAACAAACTCCATGTTCTTTAAATAACCCTGAATGTTGGTATTCTGTCTAGATATGAGAAGGTTAGAGGCTTGTCCCATTTTATGCATCATTAACTAACAGTAATGGGTTATTTGCATTGTAGATGGTGCAAATAAATAGCATGAGAGGAGAAATTAGGACAGATATAATTAAGCAAGAGCACCAATGACAGATGGTGAAATGTCACAATGCACTAACAAAGTAAGCCTTTAAGAAAAGTTTTAACTAGCATGACAGACCGTGGGTGAGTGCCAACATCGACTTTCACAACATTTTCTTTGGATTTTATTTCAGAAAATAACATATTCAAATCCTCCTCTGCTCATTACTTGTTACATTAACTGTGAATGTAGGGCCTGATTCAGCTTGGATTGCAGTTGCTAATATGCACACAATCGGCCGATTGTTACGCACTGCGCCTGCGTATGCATCGCAGAGCACGAACCGGCCATTGCGAATGGGACTGCGATCGCAGAGACCACGCAGACCCATCGCAGAGGGAGTGACAGGAAGTGCTGTTTGTGGGTGGTGCATGCATAAATTATCCACTGCAATGCCGTATGCAGCCTGAGGCCTCATAACATAGAACTTAGCAATTTCTGAGTAAGGTCAGAGCTTGTGCAAGTGTGCGTGAGGCTGCGATGGTACACGATTGTACCGATGTTTTCCCAGTTTTGCTAAACATTACGGATGTGCGTAAGGTAAAGTGGGCGTCCTTATGTAGTGCTGCAGCTGTATAGCGATCGCAATAAATTAGCATTCTATCGCAGCTGTGATCGTAATAGCGATCCTTGCTGAATCAGGCCCTTAGGGACTTGAATACAGAGTTTAAAGTGCACAAGTCATCTAAACACAGTGGGCCTTTTTGCAAAGCATACTGAAGGCCTGATTCATTACAGACGTAAGTGCTCAGATGCACGCAATCGGTTGATTGCTGTGTATTGCGCATGTGTATGCATCGGAGTGCACGTGCGCGAACTCGCCATTGTGAACACACGGACACCACAGACTCCACGCAGGGCATTAGCAGATTGATTGACAGGCAGAGAGCGTTTGGGGGTGGTGATGGGGGGGTGGTTGGGGAAACGCAGGCATGCCAGTGCATTTGAACGCCGCTGCATGGGTGTGCATAAATTAGCCTGAGCTTTCCACATGACCTGGAAGATTAGCAATTTGTGAATAAGGTCTGACCTGAATATTGCTGGGTGTAGGTTCGATGTCCTTCGATGTGTCCGATGTTTCGCCTGGTTTGGGCAGTGTTATGAGTGTGATCGTCGGCAGAAGGCGTGTGTATGTTAGCCGTGTGACAGCATTATAAATGCAGCATTTGCATATATTCGCCTATGACCTGCCTACAGAATTGCACACAAGTTAGCAACTGCGATCCAAGCGGAATCGGGCCCAGAGTATATGGGGGTCATTCAGACCCGGTGGTTAGCGCCGATGCGCTCGGACCGGGTCGATGGCCCCCCACAGAGCATGCGCACGACGGCACCGGCGCGCGCATGCGTGAGAGCCGCTACGACCGACAGCGCCGGTCGTAGCGGGTCTCGATCCAAAGGGGGCGAGCTGTCGATGTTGATTGACAGCTCGCCCACTTTGGAAGGCGGGCCAGGGGGGGGGTGGCAGCCCAAACTGAGGCCTACCGTTTGGGGGCGGCCCCACTGACATCACTAGTGATGTCAGTGGAGAGCTTCCGGCTCAGACAGAGCCAGAAGCTCTCCGGGACTTATGACAAGGGAGACCCTACCCTAGGGTCTCGTCGTAAGCCCCGATGGTCGCGATGGTCTCTGACCATCGCGACCATCACCGGAGCGGTCGTTAGAGCTGTGGGTGTTAACCCACAGCCTAACGACCGCAACAGAGGCGGGCGGTTAGGATGCAAGTGGCCGCCCAGTTTCTGAGCCACCGCTTGCATCCTCCGACCGCCTCTGAATGAGGCCCTATATATCTAACTTGTCAGGCTATAGAACATGTTGGGCTATAGTTACAAAGTGGCTGCTTTATAAGCCACGGCTTCTGTGAGACTGAAGGTGAAATTTAAAGCGGCATTAATGGTAAAATAAGTAATAAGACACCCACTGCTGGCTTCTCTTATCCAATGCTGCGCCCGAAGATGCATTAATCAGATGAACTGCGTGACCATCTGAGTAACTCTCGGGTTAGTCAGGTTGTCCGGGAAAATCATGCAGCCACACAGCACACCCAGAAAATGGGGCTTACACGTTCCCATTTTCTGGAATTCTCTGTGTCGCCGCTCCCAAATGCCAGCAGCATATCAATCATACTGCAGCACTTGGGGCATTGTGAGCAACATTGCAGCCCCCGATCCGCATATGTTCAGTGCGGCTTCTGCACATGCTCAGATCTAAAACATTGGAGATATGAGTAAGCATAGGGTTCACATACTGTACATGTCTGAATTAGGCCCTGTGTTCATTACCGACCATTGTACAGATCATACTGGACGTCCGGCTATGTTATAGTAATGTCACTTACTCTATGTTAGTATGGAACTTGAACTCAGACCTTCTCAGCAATATTCGAACTGAATCTTTTTGAGGTTTTGTTTATATAAGTTTCAGGTTAGGATATACGAGCGCTAATAAATCATAAAAATAACAGAAAGTATAAAAGTATGCAAAAAGTAAATACAATGAACGTTTTTGCTTATAGCCCTTTTGGGCAAAAATTGGGAGCTAGTGGGGGATCAATGTTTAGTCTGTTTGCAGGTAATGCACACTGTGGTCCATGACATGTGGGCTGGTTGTTAATGCTAGCCCTATTAAAACCTACCTCTAAGGACTGCAGTCTACCGCCAATGATGTCAGACGTCCGGACAGTGTATACATTTTTTAGTATTAAAACTTTTTTTATGATTTTATGACACAGGGCAGGATGTACTAAGCATCGCATCCTTGATGCAGTACATCCCACCTCTCTTCGGATACATACCACGGTAAGTACCAAGAAATGCGGTGTACATCGCAAAGAACAGCTCTCCCGATAAGAGTTGTTCATTGCGATGTTCCCGGACAGAGAGACTTCTGGGTTTAACACCCAGAAGTCCCTCTGGCCGCAACAGGTGATGGGGGGATCCGATTGGATCCCTCTCAGTGGGAGCATCCCGGAAAGAAGCCCAAAGGCTTCTATTGGGTAACTTCCACCTGAGAATGGCATTATCCACCGGGACAAAGCATCAGAATGCATTGCATTCAGCGTTTTCAGGGGTTTTACCACATTTTCCCCTTTAGTACATCCTGCCCACAAAGAGATACACCATATTCACAATTCCAGATATCCGGTTTCCAACATCTTTGGTTACCTTATTACAGGTGTAGACAGTTTTATTGATTGTTTTTGTATTGATCTGGTCACTGGTGATGCTATATAATAGCAGAGTAATCTGTGATAACCTATTGGCAGAGTATAGAATTATCACCATGCTGAAGATCTGAGCACTGTGCCCATAACCTGTCAGCGGAGTGAGAAGTGCGAGCAGACGTGTGGGGCATAGCAGTCCTGCAGACAGATTTCTATACTTGGACAAGGTACATGTGATGTTGAATATGTAATGCAGTTGTTAGTGCTGGTGGTGGTTAGTCCACATGTGGTACAGCGTAACCATTTTTTAGATTTATTGAATCGGGTAGAACAAAAGTAGCATAAGACACAGGGATGTCATATATATATCTCTGTATGCCGCTGTTACTCCAGTGACATCCTTTCACAGTGGGGCTACAGGTCCTAGCAAGCCTTCCCTGTGGCACTTTTAGAACCACAAGTGCCAGCAGGCCACTGGCACCTGTACCCCCACTGTGAAGAAAATATTAAAAAGAAAACAGTATACGGACACTGCATGTATTATTAACACTTTATTACACATTCACTCACCTTCACTCACACTACATACTTACCCCCTGGTGCTGGTCGGTCCTATTGATACCTACTTTAAACCTCTATGCAATCCTACCTATACCTTCTAAATCCTGCCTATACCTTCTAAAATTTTTGCTATTTAGCGTAATGAGTCGCACAGTAAATAAATGCCTTCAGACTTTGAATGTGGTTCCAAAGCACAAAAAGTTATTATTCAGTATAAAAACAGATGGCTACACGCTGTGATCTAAAGACAATTAGCGCAAATAAATCATACAGACCCAAGGTACAGTTGTTATATACGCACGCGCTCCGGGCCCAGATACCGGCATCAGCATCAGAAACCTCCGTCAACAGCACAGCAAGAAGACTCTCGATTGGGGTCAGAGAGCGCACATATATACTCTTGCAGGGATAGAAAATACAATAGACAAGTTTGGCATGATTCCATTGGTTCTTCTTAAAGGTGTTTCTGTTACAGGAAAGTTTATAGGACAATTTCAAATGGACACAAACAGCCTCCAACCGCCCTTTGTGTGCTTTTTCCCGCTGCAAGCTAATCTAAGCAGCTAACATTACCGAGTACATTTTAATGTTTTGTCGAAGCTGGATTATTGACTGAGACAAGATCAGTTTAAAATTGAATCGCAGCGACACCATCTTGCGACTGGCTACAAGACGCCATCTTGGAAATGAGATCGCAAGACGCCATTTTGCAAATGGCCGCCTAAGCACCATTTTAGATAAACTCACACTTTAGTACATGTGGCGATATTACTATTAGCATCATGCGATTGCATCTGTGACCATCGCCATAAGTTACGGCGATTCACCAAAAGCCCATTTCATGACTTTACGTAGTGTGGGTGCTCTGAATAAAGTGTATATTATTATAATTCCCCTAAAGGATATATTTCAGAAATGACTTTACAGTATGTCAAAATTGGATTGCATTAGCTAAACAGAGCAAATGGCCACGTGACAACTAGTCTGTGAAGACAAGCTTCATGGACATAACGTCTGCTCTCACTCCAGGTGGACCTGCTCGAATACAGCAAGAGGGTCATTTGTAGCACCTTACATTAGCAGGCTTCCTGCAATAAAATACCTTCAAAGCCAAGAGTGTTATCTGAGGTTTGGGTCTTGTAGCTGTGTTAATTTGCATTTACACAAGAACCTGGGAGAACAAAGGACTGTACTTTTGAGCCTGGGAAGGGTGTGGGCTGCTGAGAGAGGGGGGGTGTGTGGAACTATAAGGCTCAGAATTCCACACTGTTAGGTGTTCACTTAGTTTAAGTGAGATTTAAGTGCACCATTTCTCATACACACAATAATACGCACAATTGCGCTGTTAACTAGTCGCATATTAGCGAATGCATAAGATCCTGTATGAAAACGCTGTTTATTAGCTTCATGCGCACGCATCTGCCCCAAGTTAACTAGCGTCTTTACATCACACCCCGCATACTTACACATTACATATGCACATAAAAGGTTTAATAAGCTTTAAGGTATAAGATTCAAGTATGCACATTTACTATAATTGCTATGAAATAAAGATTATTTGGTAACTAAGGTTTTATACATGATAAGTAAGCCGTGATTGGTATTGTACTGATGCGTACTCTTTCAACAGTATTCCGGTACCATCGGTGTGGAGATTGCATCATGCATTCTCAACTCATGGACCGTAGAGACTTCAAGCAACAAAATGTACATAATACGAACAACTGTTAGGATGTTGCATGAGGCAGGAAACCAGAGACCCCCAGTTGTTAGAGGCTGGGTTGTGTCTATTTGAATCAACCTGTTAAATGCCTTGTAACATATGCCCTCTCCTTTAGGACCAATGGTATTAGCAACAAAGTTCTCTATTGTGTTGTTTATTTCTGGGGGGTATAAATATGTGTGCTGACCCTGGGTTGCTAGTCTTTGTGCTGAATGCTGATTGACGAGGGGTTTCTTGCTGATGCCTAACATCTGGACCAGAGAGTGCTGCATATGTATAATTGTACTTGGGTCTGTATAATCTCTTTGCGCTAAGATTATATGAGGATCATAGCGTGTAACTGCTGTACTTTACTTGAATAATACTTTGTGCTTTGGAACCACATGTTCTAAGTCTAGAGTCTTTATTTACTGTATGACTGCGTATGCAAATTAGCGTCATCCTTAGAGGTTTATAGGAAGGATAGTAGAAGGTATAGGCAGGGGTATATAGAGGTTCAAAGGCAGAATCCTTAGTTGGGGGCTCATCGTGAAGTCACTTACCTACTCACACGGCACATATGGTTATCGATATCTCAGCAAAGGGTGGAGTGGCCACATGCAGGGTTTACCTGCAACCGCTTTGTGCTGAAAGATCGCTATCCATTTTCGTGTGAGCCAAGGAAGCTGACTAGAATCCAGGGACAAGAGAGGAAAAAGTTTGTTTTCCTTTGTTGATAGAACCTAATGTTTAAAGGGGTGCTGCAGTATTGAGCACGTGGCTGAGTCGCAGATTTGCGCACAGTAAAGACGCACTTTTGTGTATGCAGCTAAAAAGTTGTCGTACGGTTGTGTGGTAGTCGCATTATTGTGTATGTGACTGGTCGCACAATAGTGTATACGTACTTCCGGTTGTGCTGCCACGTGTTTAAATAAAGCCGTTGAGGTTTACATTTTTCAATTGTTATCAATATCTGGGTTAACGTGTATTTTTCTGCGCAGGAAAAAGTGTGTAACAGTGAGTATTTGTTAGTAGGGGTAACTTGTTCCCTACAGTTAGAGGTACCGTATGACCTTTAAGGGCTAAGTGCTAGTCGCTCAGTAAGCAGCTTACCGTTCTATACACAGTAGCAGGTGTACATGTTGTCTTTGTTGTAGAGAGGTGCATGGAAGTAGCCTACTTAAACTTCCATAGGTGTGGAAGTTGCCTTACTAATCTTATCTGGGTGTGGAAGTTGCCTTTTTCAAATCTTATCCAGGTGTGTGGGCGCTGCCGTTTAAATCGTCCACAGGTAAGTGAAAGTATCTTGATTGTCTTTCACCAGTTTAAATCTTTATTGAAAAGCATAGGAGTTGTCTCAGAATGGAGGCCATGCAAACAATAGAGATGTTAGACAATGATGTGCTGCTAATGGAAGCGCTGTTTGGATCGGCCCGTCGTATTATGCATACTAAGTACGGTACTTATGCGATAAGGTATTGTGATGTATGGTTTAAAATGACGATGAAGAGTGTTAGACCATTTCCCAGAATTGGTAGTTTTGATAAAAATGTACTAGATAATGTCTGGGATCACATCAGTCTGATGCGCTCCCGAGAGAAAAAGGTAAAATATTATGAATGTTTAAAGTTGTGGCAGCATGAAGGGGATGCGTGGCTTAAAAATGCGCAAGCAATGCAAACTAGCATTGCGAGCACATTGCCAGAGAATACATCTGCGACGCTGAATTGCAATACGGGCGAGCCGCAAAATGGTGCGCATGTGCAGCAAGGTAGTGTTGTGGAGACTACTGCCAGCAGTTCATGCTCACCACCCCCACCTTATGTGGATGGAGGTGCAAGTACAGTTACCAAAAATACCCATAAAAATTTAACAAGCAATTTGTACCCTCTTTTAAGCAACTATAAAGAAAATGTTCATGATGTGGATGATGAGCCTATTGTAATTTCTGCCATTTCCCATGCTGTGCAAATGATAGATACTACGCCACGACAATCACGAGTGGTGCCGCCATCTTCATTGGTAACAGCAAGGGAAGTGCTAACACCCTCTGCACCCGTAGAGGAAGTTGTTAATACCGTACATAGCAGCAACAGATTAAACCCCCAGACGGGTAACAAGGTCAAAGGTAGCAGCGCTGCCGGTCTGCATCCCATTCGGACAATAACCATTCCGAATGTAAATGCAGATGCAAACGGTGTAGTGCCCATGAGGGAAGTAGTAATGCATTGTCCCTGGACAAGAGCAGAACTAAATTCCATCATAAATGATTTCCCCGATCTCAAAAGGGAACTAGCCAAATGTCAAAGATTTTTGAGAAATTTGGGTAGTTCTCATGAGCCAACTAATAAAGATTGGTGTGTGGTGTTAAGGACCTGTCTACCACGCAATACCGACGTGACAAAATTTACCACGGATTGTGTATTGGATGGTGACGTTCCCTTAACAGACCAAGTAAACCAAGGTAACATTTCCCGCATTGTAACTCAATTGGGTATATATTTTCCGGTAGTAGTTAACTGGAACAAAATTTTCACCATTAAGCAAAAGGAGAGTGAATCTGCAGAAGATTATTGCGACCGTGCTCTGCAGGCTATCACCCAGTACACTGGGTTAGAAGATATTAAAGATAGCACTCACCACAGGGGAATGATAGTCACGGTACTCATGGACAGTCTGAAAGAGAATTTAAAGACTCGGGTTCAGACCTCACAACCTGGCTGGAGGGGAGTCACAATAGATACCCTCATAGAATCTGCCATAAAACATGATAAAAACATCTCAAAAGAAGAGAGAGACCCAAAGCGAAAAACATATGGCTGTCAGTATACAAGCTCTGGAGGGAATGATGGTAACATCACAGTTAACAGACACACTCGCATCTGCACACACACTTACACCTGAAAAGTTATATGCCCTCACTAACCCCACGCAACAACAAACACAGCTCTATTCCACAAACCCTATACAACCACAGGTCCCATACTACTCACAAACCTCATATCCCCCACAATACCCTTACCCTCCATATCCTTACCCATATCCACCACCTTTACCCTCTGCTCAAACCTCACAACAACACGTGTCTTCACCCGATCCACGAACATGTTTTAATTGCAAACAAACAGGACACTTAAGTAGAAACTGTACAGTAAAAAGAGTAGGAACCCCAAATCAGGGAAGACCTGGACATCCCCATAAGGGATATCCACAGAGACCAGCAAATGTCCAGCAGGCACCAGCTCCAATTGTGGCCGTAAATGCTTTATTGGAGAATGGTAGCCAGCGCTAGGGGTCAGGTCATACCTGTAGTCTACAGATAGCCAGGTTAACGGGACGTACTAGGGAAGAACCGGTCATGATGGTTGATGTAGCTGGTACTGAATATCCTTTTCTTGTAGACACAGGGGTGACCAGGTCAGTGATAAAATCTCCCGTTAATTTACAGGTAACCAATGAGACAGTACCAACAATGGGTGTAACAGTTAAAGTGGAACATTATCCTTTAACAAAGTCCACAGAGGTTACTATTGGGCCGTTGCATACCAGGCATTCTTTCCTTCTGGCTGCTGCGACTCCTACTAACCTGCTGGGTAGAGATTTGTTATGTAAGATGGGATGTGTTATATATTGCACCCCTGATGGTGTATTTTTAGATATCCCAGAGAGAGTTGCACACGAGGTGCGGGATATGTTGGACACTCCCCAAAGGATAATGTATCACTCTACAAGTTTAAATGAAAATCCATCTCAGGTAGATGAAATGTTGTCTCAAATTCCAGATTCCCTTTGGACTAAGGATGGACAGGACACTGGATTAATGGCAAACGTAAGCCCTGTAATGGTAAATTTAAAAAGCGGTAGGCAAGCTCCAAAAATTCCCCAGTACCCACTAAAACAGGAGGTAGAATTAGGGGTTTTTCCAATAAATGAGCAATTATTGCAACAGGGAATTTTAGATCGTACAGCTAGTGTAACCAACAGTCCCATCTTCCAGGTGAAGAAGAGTGGTGGGAGGGGTTATAGGCTGGTACAAAACCTTAGAGGTGTTAATAAGGTAGTAGAGAGCCAATTCCCTGTAGTGCCAAATCCAGATGTCATCCTGATGCAGATCCCACCAAATGCAACCCATTTCACTGTCATTGACCTCTGTTCTGCATTCTTCTCTGTGCCTCTCCACCCTGACTGTCAGTATCTATTCGCATTTACATACAGAGGTGTACAATACACATGGACACGGTTGCGCCAAGGTTTCATAGACAGCCCCAGTATCTTCTCCCAGGCATTGCACAACTGTTTACAATCTTTTCAACCTGCCAATGGATCTGTTCTAATTCAATATGTGGACGATTTATTGCTATGTTCTGACTTGTTTATGTCATGTTTGAATGATACTAAACTTTTGTTGCTTCATCTCTCGCATACAGGACACAAGGTAGCTAAGGACAAACTACAGCCGTGCCAATCCAGAGTAAAATATTTGGGACACTGCCTAACCCAGGGGTTATGACATCTTACAAATGATAGAATCCAGGCCAAACAGAACATGACACTGCCACAGAATCAACAGCAAATTCGTACCTTCTTGGGAATGTGTGGATACTGTAGAATGTGGATCCCAGGTTATATTTTGGCCTTGCCTTTACAGGAATTAGTCTCTTCCTCAAAGCCCGATCATGTCATGCACACAGAGGAATCAGAGCAGGCTTTTCTTAATCTTAAGGATAG
This sequence comes from Taudactylus pleione, assembly GCA_031769625.1. Classification (NCBI taxonomy): domain Eukaryota; kingdom Metazoa; phylum Chordata; class Amphibia; order Anura; family Myobatrachidae; genus Taudactylus; species Taudactylus pleione. The sequence continues at coordinate 2,468,507 of JAUIMM010000175.1, forward strand.
TCTGACAAAAGCTCCTGCATTGGGAATACCTGATTATGAAAAACCTTTTGATTTGTATTGTACGGAAGCCGATGGTTGTGCTGCAGGTGTCCTTACACAAAAACATGGTGATGCCAGTAGGCCCGTAGCATACTACAGTGCCCAATTGGACACTGTGGCAAGATCACTCCCCACTTGTTTGAGAAGTGTAGCAGCTATCGCTTTATTGGTGAGTAAAAGTGAGGACGTAGTATTGGGTCATGATATGATTGTCTACACACCCCATGCTGTATCTGCTCTGTTGATCTCAGCTCAAACCAGACACATCTATTCGGCTAGGTTTACCAAATGGGAACTAGCTCTAATCGCACCCTGCAAACATCACTGTTAAACGTTGCAGCACGCTGAATCCAGCAACATATTTACCATATGTACAACATGATGTACAAAGGGTGGAAGGAGGCGAGTTGCTGGCGGGAGGTGAGTTCAGCGGACATAATGATACGCACGATTGTATGGAATGTCTGAATCAGACCTTTACTGCTAGACCTGACATACACGACACACCTTTAGAGAAGGTGAATGTGACTTTTTATATGGATGGGAGTTGTCATAGACAAACAGACACAGGTGAATATGTACAGGTTATGCTGTTGTAAATAACACAGACATCATAGAAGCTAAACCTCTTGGTCCTCCTAACTCAGCCAAGGTCGCAGAGTTAGTAGCACTAACTAGAGCGTGTGAACTGGCAGCAGGCAAATCTGCTAACATTTACACTGACTCGAGGTACGCGTTCGGGGTGGTGCACGATTTTGGGGCTCTATGGCGTCTGAGAAATTTTATGACAGCAGCCGCACACCAGTTGCACATTCCCGACACATAAAACATCTTTTAGAAGCAATCCAACTGCCCATAGCGGTGGCAGTAATTAAATGTAAAGCCCATACATGTGAGGATGATCCGGTGTCACTGGGCAACAACAGAGCCGATGAAGCTGCAAAATGGGCAGCAGGGTTAAAAATGTTTTCTCCCACTGAAAAAATTATGTCTTTCCAAACAATTGATATGCTGAAATTAATTGAGATGCAAAATTTGTGTTCAATTCAGGAAAAGTCCATTTGGAAGTCCAAGGGATGTGGGCAAGAGTCCTCCAGGCTCTGGAGGGACGGACAAGGTAAACCAGTAGCCCCCAAGGCATATTACCCCAGCCTGGCTGAGGCAGTACATGGTCTGACTCATGTGGGAAAACAAGGTATGTGCAAGTTGGTGAGAGCATACTGGTGCGCACCAGGCTTTTCTTCACAAGCAGAAAATATAGCAATATCCTGTCTGACCTGCTTGAGGAAGAACATTGGGAAAGCGATCCCTACTGAACCATCCCACATTCCACCGACTGATGGACCTTTCCAGGTGATACAAATTGATTTCATCCAGTTACCACCCTGCAGGAATCTTAAGTATGTATTAGTGTGCACTGATGTATTTTCTAATTGGGTTGAGGCCTACCCAGCGGCCACTAATACTGCTGCGTTTTCTGCCAAGAAAATAGTTCAGGAATTTGTATGCAGGTACGGTATCCCTAAAATCATTGAGAGTGACAGGGGTACTCATTTCACAGGTGATGTTTTTCAAAATATATGTAAGCTGATGGGTATTAATAGCTGACTTCACGCCCCCTACCGACCACAAGCCAGTGCCAAGGTAAAGAGGATGAACGGGACTATTAAAAATAAGTTAAGTAAAATCATGGCAGAGACTGGACTAGGATGGCCAGAAGCATTACCTTTTTGTCTTACATAGCATAAGGACCACTCCTAGACCCCCTCTAAATCTGTCCCCATTTGAAATACTGTTCTTTAGACAACCTCATTTGATTATAAGTCCACAGGAAGACTTGAAGGGCAACAACAAGGTAACTGTAAAGTATCTTATATCAATGAGTAAGCAGTTAAAGCAACAGCAGCAGAAACTGAAATTGTTGTCCCATGATATGCCTGAAACTAACTGTCATGATGTTGAACCAGGAGAATATGTTATGATCAGAAATTTCTAGCGTTCATGTTGTTTGACTGATCGGTGGGAAGGTCCATACCAGGTGCTGCTGACAAGTACTACATCTTTGAAGGTGGCTGAGAGAGATACCTGGGTCCATTCCACTCACTGCAAAAAGGTCAATCAACCGGTGGAGAAACAATTCGGAGACAAGGCTGATAGCGTGGACCTGTCGCTCGCGAGCTTGTTCCAGGAGGATTGAAAAGGTCGTAGTGAGATACCTGAACTAAGAGAAATTTGCAGGTCTTGATGTGACAATGGACGGGCCTGCTTTGTTCATTTTCATATTCTCTTTTAGAGTGTTCACCATCCTGGTCGGTTCAGGAATATCCAGTTTCTGTGATGGAAGACCGATTGAGGAAATGGGAGCTGATGGCAGTGCTGATGGAGTGGAGTCAGGAGGAGTGCAATGCCAATCAGGGAAGTGTCTGACCAATCTTAGTACTGTTATTGTTAAGAGAGCTGTCTTTCCGGATACTCGGGGACGGTGTGGAGGTTTATCGTCTGAAGATTCTTGTATTTGTGAGCTTTGTGGGTCCCTAGTTGATGAGAACTGTATCCAATGGTGCCAACCTAAATGTAACCTGTACTGGGGTGGGTATCCTTTAGAGGATTATCATAGCATGATAGGCAAAGTGTTAAATCAAACTGATTGCTGGGTGTGTTCACACGTGCCACAGGGACAGCATAATGTAGGGTTGGTGCCATTTCCACTGAATATCACGGAAAGTTTAGAATTACAAAAAGGGAAAACATTGGATGGAAAATTTCTCTCATCCAAACCACTTCATTTCAAACTATATCAATTCCAAGTAGATAGATCACTTTTGTGTTTAAACATAACCAACTCCAATAAACCCGGGAGTGGGGAAGTGACGGGGAATAATCAGACGATGACCTTCTCACAAAGAGCTGATAATGAGTCCATAAACAATGATCTGTTACGCTCAATTAAATCTAGTGGGAAACATTTTAGGTATCGGTATACATTGAGTTCCACCACAGAAATTATTGGTAAGGTGCCAGATGGTTATTGTGCTAAAATAATACAGCCAGAAACTTGCATGTACCAGATGGAAGACCCAGAAATAGGATTGTTTGCAAGGGAAATGTGCTTAATGATAATGATGCATACCATTCCTTATGTTCTCCCTGATAATGTATATTTTATATGTGGAAGAAAAGCGTATAAGTGGCTCTCTCCGAGTTCCGAAGGTTTGTGTTACCTGGGAAGAGTATGACCCTCACACATGTTGAAATGCTTGGTATACATAAAAACACACCATCACCATATCTTCACACACAATATGAACACAGAGGCAAACGAAATATGATACCTGGTGACGTGCACAAAGCCGCTCAGTTAATTAGTGAGACAACTGGCTTTCAAGTTTTAGTCGCATTGGATCCCACCAGGATCGCTCGGGGTACATTAAACTTTAGATATATTCAGGAACTTGCTAAATTGATAGATAATATCACCGAGATGTACGATGACACATTCAGGTATACAGGGAGAGAATTGCAAGCGTACAAGAAAGAACTGGTGCAACACAGGCTAGTGTTAAATTATTTAACTGCTGTTACTGGAGGGTATTGCATAATGTTGGCCACCCAATTTGGAGTAAAATGTTGCACCTATGTCACCAATGATACCAGCGACCCTAAGGAAGTGATAGATCGGAAGATGGATGAAATTCTGCAGCTAAAATGGGAGTTTCGTAAGAACCATAATGCTTCAGTGGCTGAAGTAAGGGAGAAGATAGAAGGATGGGTTTCATGGCTGAACCCAGTGAAATGGTTCTCAGGTCTAGGGGAATGGGTCCAGGAAATGATCGCCAGTATAGGCAAAGTCTTAATCCTTATACTGATTGTCATCATAATAATTGGCATATGTGTCCGGTGTGTTCCTATTGTGTTGAAGTGTGGAAAATGTAAAAATAGAGTAAAACGAAAGAACGAAATTATGATGGTGGTCAGTATAAATACCGAGGTAAATTCAGAACTGCATTACAACCCTGAACTAGGAAATACCATCATTTAATGTATTATATTTAGACATGCATAGAACGTATTAGTGAAATGTTATTTTTAAAAACACCTCAGATAATGTAAAGTCTCAATTTCCCTTCAAGACTGCCTTTATAGGACTGGTGTATCCCCACACCTTTCACATAATCTTCCAAGATCCGCGGTGTGCGTATAATAGTAGTTTTATTTCCCCACTCAGAGACACATTATTGATGGATTAAGAACTACCTTGTGCCATCCCATAATAACACGGACCACCGCATCATCCCTACCCTCGGAGCAGCGACGGGCGCCCATCCGGGAACACCCTGTGGGCTCGCAGGGTGCCAACAACCACTGGACCTACACTGGAGAACATAACAACTGTGCACCAACCAGGGACAGCACACCTACCGGTAGGTAACAATACGACCAGTGCGGGATGCCGCCACTGTCACTGTACGGGACTTTCTTGGCAATAACACACATCCTTGTCCACTAAGACTGAGACAATAGGTCCAGCAAAGGGGACGTGCAGAAGGGCCGCACGGCAAGGAACCCCCTAAAAGGGTCCACCAACTCCCTGACCAGGAGACAACGGAACCCGCTACCCATCCCCAATCCCACTCATGGAACCACCTGGGGAGCATTGTGTCTCACCAATAAACAGGTTGGATTAAATTTCCAGTGTCTGGCTCTTCATTGCACACCATACACCAACCTACACTGCAGTCACATACCGGCACACGCCATCCCCCGCAACATTAACCCCCCCAAATCCCACCCTCCCCAGTAATTTCCCTCCCTTTTCTTCCCCCCACCCCCTCCCGCCCACTCCACATTCCCCCTCCACACACATACACACATAGGAGCGCACGTGTACCCCCTTCCTCCAGGATAATCCGACAGGATCCGGTACTCCTGTTCCACATGCAGCACCACCATACCCCTTTTTTTTGCCCTAGCCTACCCCCAAAACCCCCCCTCCCCTCCCCCACACATCCATCACACTCACCCACTAGAACCTGGAGCGCAGACCACTCTGCTTGCTATAAGGTTTCATAGATGATAAGTAAGCTGTGATTGGTATTGTACTGATGCGTACTCTTTCAACAGTATTCCAGTACCATCGGTGTTGAGATCGCATCATGCATTCTCAACTTATGGACCGTAGAGACTTCAAGCAACAAAATGTACATAATACGAACAACTGTTAGGATGTTGCATGAGGCAGGAAACCAGAGACCCCCAGTTGTTAGAGGCTGGGTTGTGTCTATTTGAATCAACCTGTTAAATGCCTTGTAATATATGCCCTCTCCTTTAGGACCAATGGTATTAGCAACAAACTTCTCTATCGTGTTGTTTATTTCTGGGGGGTATAAATATGTGTGCTGACCCTGGGTTCCTAGTCTTTGTGCTGAATGCTGATTGACGAGGGGTTTCTTGCTGATGCCTAACATCTGGATCAGAGAGCACTGCGTATGTATAATTGTACTTGGGTCTGTATAATCTCTTTGCGCTAAGATTATATGAGGATCATAGCGTGTAACTGCTGTACTTTACTTGAATAATACTTTGTGCTTTGGAACCACATGTTCTAAGTCTAGAGTCTTTATTTACTGTATGACTGCATATGCAAATTAGCGTCATCCTTAGAGGTTTATAGGAAGGATATTAGAAGGTATAGGCAGGGGTATATAGAGGTTCAAAGGCAGAATCCTTAGTTTTAACTCTCTATAGTCCATAGTTTGCATACGCAGGTTCTGATCTTCTCACCGATGGTACTGGAAATCTGTGGAGACACAGTGGAAAGTACAACACCAGACACGGTCTGCTTACCATGTACTAAACCTTAGATAACAAATAACCTTTATTACACAACATTAATAATTACTGAATAAACCTTGAATATTACACTTAATACTAGGGAACCTTTTATGTAAGTGTGCAGTGTGTAAGTATTGGGGAATTGGGAAAAGATGCTAGTTAGCGTTGTGCGACTATATGTTTTGTGGAGTACATTATGGTGCGTGTTTTAAAGAGATAATTATTTTATATGTTTTAGTGATTATCTGTATTTACATGGTGAGGACTTTTAACTTCTTTCTATTGCGTGGGAATTACATGATGCTAAATAATAGCATAGCCATATGTACTTATAATGGCGAGTTTCACTAAAATGGCGCTGGGTGGCCAGTTGCAAAATGGCGTCTCATTGCCATTCACAAAATGGCATCGCGCAGATCTAATTTTAGACCGATCCTGTCTCAGCCAATTATCCGGCTTCGACAGTCCACCCTTTGATAGCAAACAACATGCTATCATACTCTGATTTGAAAATTTATTTTAGGCTTACATTATGACATATCATTTAATGTTATATTATGGGATGGTACAAGGTGGTTCTTAATCCATCAATAATGTGTCTCTAGGAGGGGACATAAAACTACCCTTATATGCACACCGCAGATCTTGGGAGATCATGGGAAAGATGTAGGGTTGCACCAATCCTATAAAGGAAGTCTTGAGGGGGAATAGGCTTACATTAGTTGAGAAGTTTTAAAATAACATTTTAATAATACATTTTATGCATGTCTAAATCTTATACATGATACGATGGTACCTTCTAGTTCAAGGTTGTAATGCAGTTCTACAATTAATAATAATTTAATTCTTCCGGTTTACCTTATCTTTACATTTTCCACATTCCAACACAGTAGGAACACACCTGACACGTATGCCAATTACTATGATGACAACCAATATGAGGATCAGGAGTTTCCCTATGTTTGCAATCATTTCCTGGACCCATTCTCCTAGATTTGAGAACCATTTCAACAATGAAACCCATTCCTCTACCTTCTTCTCTACTTCAGCCACTGAAGCATTATGGTTTTTTCAAAATTCCCATTTTAGCTGCAGAATTTCATCCATCTTCCGGTCTATTACCTCCTTGGGTTCGCTGGTATCATTTGTGATGTAAGTGCAACACTTTACTCCAAATTGGGTGGCCAAAGTTACGCAATACCCTCCAGTGACACTAGTCTGTGTTGAACCAGTTCTTTGTTGTACGCTTGCAACTCCCTACCTGTCTACCTGAATGTGTCATCATACATCTCAGTGATATTATCTATTAATTTAGCAAGATCTTGTATATATTTAAAATTTTGTGTACCCCGAGCGATCCTGGTGGGATCCAGTGCTACCAAAACTTGAAAGCCAGTTGTCTCACTAATTAACTGTGTGGCTTTATGCACATCACCAGGTATCATATTTCTTTTGCCCCTGTTTTCATACTGTGTGTGAAGATATGGTGATGGTGTGTTTTTATGAATACCAAGCATTTCATTATGTGTGAGGGTCATAACCTCTGGGACTACTCTTCCCAGGTAACACAAACCTTCAGAACTCGGAGAGAGCCACTTATACGCTTTCCTTCCACATATAAAATATACATAATCGGGGAGAACATAAGGAATAGTATGCATAATGATCATTAGACACATTTCCCTCACAAATAATCATATCTCAGGTTCTCCCATGTGGTAAATACATGTTTCTGGTTGTATAACCTTAGCACAGTACCCTTCTGGTATTCTACCAACCATTTCTTTGGTGGAACTCATTGTATATTTATACCAGAAGTGTCTTCCACCTGACCTAATTTTGCGTAACAGTTCATAATTCATAGGCTCACAGTCAGCTCTTAGTGAGAAGGTCATCGTCTGATTATTTCCAGTCACCTCCGAACTTCCCTGGGTTATTGGAGTTGGTGATGTTTAAACATAAAAGTGATTTATCTACTTGGTACTGGTTGGAGTTTAAAATGGGGTGGTCTGGTATTAAGAAATTTTCCATCCAGTGTCTTCCCTTTTTGCAATTCTAGAATTTCAGAGATATTTAACGGGAATGGCACTAATCCTACATTATGTTGTCCTTGGGGCATGTGAGAGCACACCCAACAGTCGGTTTGGTTCAGAAATTTGCCCACCATGGTGTGATAATCCTCTAAAGGATACCCACCCCAATACTGATTATACTTGGGTTGACACAGTTGGATGCATCTCTCATCAATTACGGACCCACTGGACTCACACATACAATAATCCTCAGACGATAGACCTTCACACTGTCCCCGAGTATCCAAAATAGCAGATCTCTTAACAATTACAGTACTAAGATTGGTCAAACACTCCCCTGATTGGCATAGCACTCCTCCTTTTGACTCCACTTCATCAATACTGCCATCAGCTCCCCTCTCCTCTATCGGTCACCCGTCACAGAAACCAGAAATCCCCAAACAAATCAGGATGATGGAAACTCTGGAAGAGAATCTAAAAATGAACACAGCAGACCAGTCCATTGTCGCAGTAAGGACCTGCAAATTTCTTTAGCTCAGATATCTCACTGCCACCTTTTAATCCTCCTGGAACAAGCTCACGATCGACAGGTCCACGTTACCAGCCTCGTCTACGCCTTGTTTCTCCACCATTTGGTTGACCTTTTTGCAGTGAGTGGAATGGACCCAGGTATCTCTCTCGGCCACCTTCATAGATGTGGTACTCGTCAGCAACACCTGATATGGACCTTCCCAACGATCAGTCAAGCAACCTGAACGCAAGAAATTTCTGATCATAACATATTCTCCAGGTTCAACATCATGACAGTTTGTTTCAGGCATATCATGGGACAACAATTTCAGTTTCTGCTGTTGCTGTTTTAACTATTTACTCATTGTTATAAGATACGTTACAGGTACCTCGTTGTTACTTTTCAGATCTTCCTGCGGACTTTTAATCAAATGAGGTTGTCTACCAAACAGTATTTCAAAGGGGGACAGATTTAGAGGGGATCTAGGAGGACCTTATGCTATGTAGGACCAAAGGTAATGCTTCTGGCCATCCTAGTCCAGTCTCTGCCCTGATTTTACTTAGTTTGTTTTTAATAGTTCCATTCATCCTCTCCACCTTGGCACTGGCTTGCAGTCGGTGGGGGGTATGAAGTTGACTATTACTACCCATCAGTTTACACATACAGATCTGCCCAGCTTTTTTGTTGCTCATGGCGTGGCGTGAGTCGCGCCATGGACTTGTGGCGTGGCGTGCAGGCCTCTGAGTCGCACCATGGACTTGTGGAATACCGTGGTATTCTTCAACGAAGGATATGCTTCGGCATGTAATACAGTGCTTAACCGCTGGGTGGCGAGTGCTCCACTTTTGTAATTGCATGTAATATAGTGCTTAACCGCTGGGTGGCGAGTGCTCCACTGTACTGAATGTCTATCATATTCACAGCATTTGCATGAACGCACAACCCATACTGTATTTTTAATGTCGCATAATATACATATACAGTATATAGTACTGTACCGTACTGTATGTAACATCTTATAACAGGATGCAAATCACTGCACATACTGTATTGTACATACGGTACAGTGCAGTAACTGAATAGTAGAGAAGTTGCCGGAGTTGTTGTCACGGTATAACCGATACTGTAGAATAATGAGATGCACGCACAGCTTTCACTGATATGGGATGCATTACAGTATGACAATTTATTTATTTTTTTTAATTAAAAAACAGCAGCGGGAGGAGTGCACAAGGAAGAGGCCACTCTCTGTGGTTCACTGTAGCTGTCGTGTGGGCTAGTGGTTAGGTGATCACTTTGGTAGAATTATGGTCTGGGGTTCGATCCCTGGAAAAGAATATACCGTACTGTATATTTTTTTTTTGTCACTGTCTGCTCTGGACACTATAGTGAAACTTGTTTAAAAGGCTATAGTGTTGTTGTTTAAAAGGCTGCTTAAAAGTAAGACATTACAAACAGATTGTGTGTTTCAATAGTGCAAAACTTTCATCAATGTCTGCGCTTTCATCAATCGGATTTCATGCGCATGCCCAGTGGAGGGTTTACAATGGGATCTGTAGTGCCCAGAGAGGGCTCTGTACTGTACTGAATTTCACTGAATAGTGATTTCATACTGTGGCTATGGTGGCTGACAGGGCTCTGCATCTGCAAACTGACGGTGCCGTACAATTTAGCACCACAGAATAGTGATTTCATAATTGCAGAAACTGTTAGTGAATCTACTGTCTAGAATGTGAGACAGGGCTCTGCATCACATACTGTGCGCCCAAAAAACGCAAAACGCAAACATGCGACAATGCATATGCGGTCTCAGCCTTGTGCACTATGGCTACGTCCCTTGGACTGTGTCTGAGAGTGGTTTCCATCTGTGAGAGAGCGCTCTATGTTCAAAGCTGACTGTGCGTTTGCTGCGCAAAATAGCGTTGCATCGCAAACTGATGACATTGGTGATGCTGCTCCAACCTTGCACACTAAGTACGGTAGTAGTGGGATCTGTATGAGAGAGAGCTCTCTGTATTACACGGTTGGCGCTATGGTGGCTGTCAGCCATCTTCGATGGATTAGAAATGGAGGTGGGTACAATGGGATCTGTGGCGCCAAGCCATACGCCATGTAGCGCTATGCTATCAGTGAGCATGCGCAGTTGGCTGTATTACTGCAGTCGGTACAGTATTTGTACTCTACTGTAATGCTGTTGTATTTCCATCTCTGGCGGGCGCATGCCCCGTAGGAGGGTTGCGATGGGATTTCTGGCGCATGCCCAGTGGGCCGAGAGTCATACACAGTGCATCAGGTCCCTTCCCCTAAAGCAAGCCAAGAGCCTCACATTACCATAATAAAGGAAGCTTTGTTAATCCATTTACTGTAAGCAGTCAGCTCTGCCCTAGTGTCCTGAAAAATGCTATGAATTGTCACCATTGCCAAGGACACCATCCCCCGTCTGCTAGGACAACTAGTGTGCCACTATGAATGTGCCTGTTCTGAATATTCAAAACTGACGGTGCCGTACAATTTAGCACCACAGAATAGTGATTTCATAACTGCAGAAACTGTTAGTGAATCTACTGTCTAGAATGTGAGACAGGGCTCTGCATCACATACTGTGCGCCCAAAAACCGTATTTGTACTCTACTGTAGTGCTGTTGCATTTCCATCTCTGGCGGGCGCATGCCCAGTAGGAGGACGCCGTGCGTCGTGCGTCGTGCAAAGTACGACGTGCGTCACTGGCTTGTCAAAATGGCTTCTATGAGGGCAAGACGCTACTCGTCCGGCGAGCTCTTTGTGTTGGTTAAGTGGCGGGACCAAGCATTCACCACTAACCAAGACAAAGAGCTCGCCTACAGAAGTGCAAGCCGTGAAATACACAGGCTATACGGCCTGTGCCGCAACATTCGCTCACTGCAGCGCAGGTGGTCGGACCTGCTGAGGAGGGATAGGCCTCGCCTACAGCGCATCCGGAGGCGTATAAGGCGAAGTAAGTACAGTATTGCTGTATAATCACATGAATTACAGTATACTGTACAATAACGAATACAGTACAATGCACGACTCTGACATACTCTACATTACTGTACACTGCACTGTAGGGTGTTGGATAGTACAGTATCTGACGATGACTGACAGTTGTTAACACATACTGACATGACTGGCAGACATTTGATTGACAGGCTGATTAAATCTACAGTACTGTACATGGACTAAAGGGTTACACACTATTGGTCGACATGGCTTGTTTGATTAATAAACCTACAGTAACAAAAAGCAAGTTGATTGATCCACCGTTCTAATCTCTGTCGACCAAATCTATGTTAACCTACATTACTGTACACACTATTTTTCTGTGCTGGCCCTGCCCCCTTTAAGTCTGACATTATTACTGTATGTCATGGACAGATTGCTGTGTTTATCGTGCCGCTACCTAGGTATGCCCCGTCCTTCACACATCCCCGTAGAGGTTTATTTGTGTATGGAGTAACTATCACACACACAACGATCGTTCCCTAGCCTCCCGCTGCCCCTCATAGTCTCCCGTGAGTGACCGTCGCCATCTTGTTTTGCTCGGCGGCCATTTTAGTTTCAGTCGCAATATTGCTGTGTTTATTGTCCTGTTTGTCTCCTTCATACGGTAGATGCATATTTGCGTATTTAGGGGCATACTGTATGAAAGCTTGATGTGAGATTAAATTGGGAAATATATATCACAAATTAGCTCAAAACTATCATTTATTAAACACAGCCTGCAAAATGAAATTTACTAGCTGGTTATACTGTACATGTTATGGCTGATGTACAGTAAGAATGTAATACCCCCCTGTGTTTAAGATACTGAACATTAAATTATGTACTGTATACTGTACTCAGTCTGTATACTCAGCAACAGTACTGTAACGTATTTCTCTTGTTCTTTACACAGATTTTGTCGTCAAACATGGCAAAAATCAGCAAAGCCATCAGCAAGATAATTGCAAGCATGAAAAAAGAACACAAAACAACACGATCCATGCCTGGCTGAAAGAGTGTGGTGTTCTTGTTAGTTTACAGACTGTGTGCTATCATGCATTTGAGAGAACGCAGACCAGATATATATTTCCTTCTAAATGCACATGGTAGGTACTTTACATCAACCTTTTTTTATTACAGTATACTGTATGTTGCTAGATTGGTACTGTATTGTGTTCCAATTTCAACACTAACTGTCCAATAATTGCTATATGCTCTGTATGTGTTCTACCGTAGGAGCGTCAAAAAGATTGTGCACAAATTGACTTGTGAGGATGATGAGCGTACAGCTTTACAAATCAAACGTATTCTAAAAGCAGAATGTGACCTGGACATCTCCTGTTCCAGCATCAAACGGATGCGTAAGGAACTGGGATGGACTTTTGGCTCTACAAGGTACTGTACATACTGTAAAATATATATACTGTATATTAATAATGCACTGATTTTACATGACAGTAAACTAAAACTTGTTTTTATTTCACAGGATAAATCCCATGATAAGGGATGTTAATAAAGTAAAGAGAGTTGAACAAGCACGACGGTGGATAGATAGTGGAGAGAATTTTAATGACGTAATTTTTACAGATGAAACTTCGGTTTCTCTCGAGAGGTTCTCAAGACTGTCCTTCCGACACCGTGCACATCTCTCACTTAAACCACGTCCGAAGCATCCGTTAAAAGTCCATGTATGGGGAGGTATATCTCGTTGGGGTGCAGGACCGATCTATATTTTTGAAGGTGCAGTACAGTAATGCTTGTTCTAAAAATTATTTACAGTCCTGTACAGTGTATGCTTGTTACTGACAATTTCTCATCTCTTTAGGCATCATGGATAAGACCTTCTTCCAAGAAAAAATAGTAGATTGCTGTATGGTGCCATTTGTGAAAAATGCTTCCCATCAGGACATCGATTATTCCAGGATAATGATCCCAAACATTCGGCTTCAGCAAAATTCATGGAAGAGAGAGGGATAAATTGGGAACGCACACCACCAGAGTGAGCATTGTCCTATAGTACTGTATTAACTGTTTATTGTACCAAAAAGTACAGTACCAAGCAGTAATTATTCTAGTACACTTTTTACTAAAGTACAGTACTGTGACTGAATATTTTTTTTTTTACTTACCTGTAGGTCACCGGACATGAATCCCATTGAAATGGTCTGGGCCCAGTTGAAGAGGTTCATCAGGTCTGATGTGAAACCAACAACTAAACAGGAACTTTTGGATGGGATAATGAAGTTTTGGAGAACAGTATTGACACGTGCCCAGTGTAACAATTATATTGATCATCTCCATAGAGTCTTACCAGTTATATAATTTGTAATGTGGAGAAGGGGTTTAACTTCCTCTTTTCAGTTTGTGATCCGGACTGCTAAGTACTGTACACTGTGTCCATACTGTACTGTATGTACAGTATTGTGGTTGTGCTTTCTGTCCCTACATTATACAGTATTCTCCTAATTTATTTTATAAGCTCTTTGTCTACAATAACTTTCCCTTACTGTACGTTATGTACTGTACTTCATACTTTTCCTCTTTTCCTTACACCTACATTGACCCCTGTTCCAAGGCACACATTGGCATCGTCACAGATTGTGCTGCAGCTGCCACTTTCTGCTACTGCGCTTGATGTTGCCGTTTGTAATGCAGATGTTTCAAGTTTTCAGGTTCCTTTAGTTCATATACAGTACAGTAGTAGTGGCTGCTTCAACATCCACATCCATAGTTGCAGACATACAGTAGTGGGTGCACCGTGAATTGAGAGACAGGCTTCTACTGTACATCTACTGTATGGTTAGAGCGGCGGTCCCTTCGACATCAGGATAAGGTGAGATTTTTGGTAATGTTAGTGCTCTGTTATCGTATTCACACAGCTGGTGTTCACCTCCATCTGGGGCACCCAAATACTGTCTTGTTTCATGTATTTTTTTTTTTTATCGTTATATTATGGGCTGTGGGCCTAGGGGCACTGCTTACAGTATTTCACCACCAGGCTTAATTACAGTATAATACAAATTACTGTAGTTATTAATAAAATTGTTAGTCTGGTTAGTTAGGGCATATATTAATGTGGAGAAGTGGATTAGTGTGACACTGTTAGAGCAGGGAAGGGCCCTGCACAGCGGATTCTCTCTCCTACAGTACAGGGTGTGTGGGATCAAGCAGGATGAAGAACAAGAGCATCTCCGGTGAGAACCTGTGTGTCTGTCTATTACTGTCTGTTTGTCTCTGCCTATCCTCCTTTCTTCAGGGCGTACAGTGGACCTTGCACTATGATGCACGGTAGAGTCTGCACCTGGTATAGGTGAAACTCTGAATCTGAGGCCAAAAGTGCCAGTGATGATTTTAAATTTAAAGCCAACTCTTTTTGTGTAGTCCTCGGTCCAGTAGGGCGTATCGGTCGGCATTGAGGAAGGACTGTTCTCACATCATCTCTTTCCTCCTACTGTAGGTACTGTACAGTAGTCATGTCCGTGTCCAGCTTGGAACTCCAGGACATGCCAGCGGCAGAAGAAAGAAGCGTGTGACAGTAGAGGACTACAGGTGTGGAAAGCTAAACAAGTTCCCCCGCCCCCCCTCTGTAAAGCATGTTACTGTAGGTTAAATAAATATTGTCATTAATTTATACAATTGGTGTTTGTACTGTATGTAATTCAGTCTTTAAGTGCGTCTGAGACCCAACACGTGCATCTG
This sequence comes from Taudactylus pleione, assembly GCA_031769625.1. NCBI lineage: Eukaryota > Metazoa > Chordata > Amphibia > Anura > Myobatrachidae > Taudactylus > Taudactylus pleione. Next base: position 2,483,621 of record JAUIMM010000175.1, read on the forward strand.
TCATTAAAAAGGTACTGTACAAAAAGTCAATAACACACAGATGCAGGGGTGTATCGTCCTATTTGCCAGGATTTCACTCACCAGGGGCGCGCCGGCCGATGGGGGTTGACGCCCACAGTCATATACTGTACAGTATCCCTGTTGCCCATCACAGTGATTTCACAGCTGCCCGGCACTTACAGTAGAATACAGTACAGTAGACATACAGTACTGTATACACCGAGGGACGTTTTCAATTTTGGGGTGGCCTATTTACTGTTTTTAGCTGGTCTCGTCTTTTCACTCCAAGGGGGTCTATTTACTGTACTAAGCAGTGTTAGACAGTGAGAAGTGATAAAAAAGTGATAAGGTGTCAGTCAATCAGCTCCCAACTGTCATTTTTCAAACACAGCCTGTGAGATGACAGTTGGGAGAACATTGGTTGGCACTTTTTCACCCATTGGAGCAAAAACACGGGATTAGCTAAAAACAGTTTGGGAGATTACGTCATTTTGCCAGGCGTAAAATTATCGCTGTATTCAATTTGAAAGCTTTTCTGCCTACTGTAGGCGGGAAGTAAATGCAATGTACAGTAAGACAGTATGTTAAAAAGTTTCGCCTACTGTATGAATAGCAGGCCGAAAAATTTGGTGAATTGGGGTGCAATGTTGCGGGAAGCCTTCAACGTCCCCTAAAGGTACTGTAAACTGCGTAACTTTTATTAAAAAAAGTCAGAACACACTAAAAATTCACTTTCATTTTGGGGGGAGGAAGAAAAAAAATTGGGGGGAAAAAGTGAAACTTGTAGGGGTAAATTTACTAAGATGGGAGTTCGATTTAAGAAGTTACTGTACTGTATGTTGCCCATAGCATCCAATCAGATTCTACTGTACTTAGCATTTATCTACAGTAGCACCTTCTAGAAGATACTGTACAGTAATACCTGTAATCAGATTGGTTGCTATGGGCAACATCACTTAATAGCACTACCATCTTAGTACATTTACCCCCTAATATATAAAATGTACTGAGTTTAGTAAAAAAAAAAAAAGCGCTAAATGGGTATACAGTAGATCTGGGCATGCGCCTGAGATACGATGACGTACAGTATTGTAGGAAACACTCAAGCCAGGTGCAAACTTGGTATTGCAGGCGGCTGTAGTGTAATGGTAAATAATCAAACCAATACATTACGCTGCCTGTACAACCCTTTTGCGGGTTCGAAGCTTGAAAGGTTACACTTTTTATTTTTTATTAACAAGGTTAGACTTTTTGGTCAAAGTACTGTGGCATAGAAATACCAGAATTTCTGGATAATGTACTGTATTAGTGAAGATTTAAAAAAAATAAAATTACCGTATACAGTATGTACTTTAAAGGTCTTGAACCAGCGGGACAAGAAAATGGTAGATGCAGTAGGGCTAGGCATTAGCCCCCTAGACTACTGCATCTACTGTACTGTAGTTCCTAGAGTCAGGGAATCACTACAATGTCTACCGTATTGTACTTACAACTACAGTTATAAGTACCGTATAATACAGACTGGGCAGGCGCAGTGCTATGAGACTCAATACGCCACAGTGTACCGTGCAACAATGCGGTATACTGTATGGCGTACCGTATGGAGCAACAAACTACAGTACTGTAGCTGGGCACATCTACAGTGCAATAGATTGATTTTTGTAAGGGTTGGATAACAAGACTGAACTACAGTACTATAGTGAACATTAAAAAAATAAATTAAATTATAAAGGTCTCGAACATAAGGAGAGAAGTGTAAGCAAGACGGATCACCTAAGCCCTTGCTCACAAGTCTCTCCTAGTCCTCTACAGTACTTTATGTGACATCTACAGTGCCATACGATGAAGTACAGTACTCAGGCGTCTGTAGCGTAGAGGTAAGAAATCGAACTTCTACATTGCAGACGTCTGTACAACCCAGGTTCGAAACCAGGAAGCTTAATAATGAAGTCAAGGTTACACTTTTTATTTTTAATATTATTATTACACAGTCAGTGTAATAATAACACACTTTCACTGTGTGTGAATCATGACCTGGTACTGTACAGTATGATATTCCATACTGTACGACATGGCGTACAGTACATACTGTAGCCATAGCGCTACAAGGGTATGGCTATGGCGCAGCACCACTGGCAATGCATTGCAACCCCGCCACTGGGCACAAGCCAGAGATCCTATTTGTACCGTAACCCATCAGAACTGGCTATAAGTTACCACAACGCAAACTGTGCTGACATTGACGCAATTTTGCGGTTTAAACGCCGAGTCAGTTTGTACTATAGAGACCCCTCTCTTATACACAGTCAACTATCAGTTACTAAACATATTAAATTACTAATGTTACCAAGTCTAAGACAGCATTTTCATTGACGCAAGTTTGCGCTCTGCATCTGCCCTACAAACTGCTGTTAGTCCACTACTGTAGCACCTTATGTAGTAATGAATTTACTATTGTGTATACTGTGCGGTACTGTAAGTCTCGGACAGTGCAGAATGGCACTAGTGTGAAAATTCAACAGTACTGTTAGCAATACAGACAACTGGGCATGCACCATAAAATAGCGCTACTTAATGTATGGCTTGGCTCCACTGGACATGGGGCACACATTCCATTGTGATTAAAATCCGACCACTGGGCACGCGCAGACATTGACGCAATTTTGCAGTTTAAACGCGCAGTCAGTTTGATATACAGAAACCAGTCTCTTTAACAGGGCCCATTGCCACTTGATGGTCATAATAAATCACTATAATGTCCGTGTTCATGTCAGCGCCGGCATTGACGCAAGTTTGCGTTCTAAGGTACAGTACTGTATGTACAATAATAAAAATCCTAGTTTCGCTGTTTGACTCCCGAAGCACTGGGCAGACATGCGCTCCACATGTACTGTATTGAATACTGAATATTTTAAGTGAAGATTTTAAAAATAAATTAAAAAAACATACTGTATTTTCAAGGTCTCGAACCCACAGAACAAGAAGAGAGGAGAAGCAGTGAGACTAGGCATTAGACCGCTAGGCCACACGCTTCACCCATTACTAGAGTTCTGTAGTTTGTAAAGTCTAATTTCTAAGCTTCTGTCAAACAATCATCGGCCGGTGATACAGAACATACCGTACGGTACATTGGAAAGTGACACCTGGTGGGCAAAATGTTGTATTACACGTAATTAAATCACACGCATGCGCTATGTAGTTTAGGAAAAGTGACACCTGGTGGGCAAAATGTTGTATTACACTTAATGAAATCAGACGCATGCGCTATGTAGTTTAGGAAAAGTGACATCTGGTGGGCAAAATGTTGTATTACACGTAATGACTTTTTTCACTAATAAACTTTCTTTGTGGCGCGACTCATGGCGTGGTGTGTGGTGCGCCATGCGTGGCGTGAGAGATAGCGCTGTGATGCCACGTTATAGCTGGGCACATCAGTATTTTGAAAAACATCACCTGTAAAATGAGTACCCCTATCACTCTCGATAATTTTAGGGATACCGTATCTGCACACAAACTCTTGGACAATTTTCTTTGCAGTAAATGCAGCAGTATTAGTGGCCGCTGGGTATGCCTCAACCCAATTGGAAAACACGTCAGTGCACACTAATACATACTTGAGATTCCTGCAGCGTGGTAATTGGATGAAATCAATTTGTATTACCTGGAAAGGTCCATCAGTCGGAGAAATGTGAGATGGTTCGGTAGGGATCATTTTCCCAATGTTTTTCCTCAAGCAGGTCAGACAGGACATTGCTCTCTTTTCCACTTGAGAAGAAAAACCCGGTGCGCACCAGTATGCTCTCACCAATTTGCACATACCTTGCTTTCCCAAATGAGTCAGATCATACACTGCCTCAGCCAGGCTGGGGTAGTATGCCTTGGAAGCCACTGGCTTACCTTGTCTGTCCCTTCAGAGTCCAGAGGACTCTTGCCCACATCCCTTGGACCTCCAGACTGACTCTTCCTGGATAGAACACAAATTGTGCATCTCAATTAATTTCAGCATATCAATTGTTTGAAAAGTCATAATTTGTTCAATTGATGCATTCACTTTTAATCCTGCTGCCCATTTTGCAGCTTCGTCTACCCTGTTGTTGCCCTGTGACACTGGATCATCTTCACATGTATGGGCTTTACACTTAATTACTGCCACTGCCTTTGGCAATTGGATTGCTGTTAGTAGTCCTTTTATATGTTTGGAATGTGCAATTGGTGTGCCTGCTGCTGTCATAAATTTTCTCAGACGCCATAAGGCACCGAAATCATGTACTACCCCGAAGGCGTACCTAGAGTCAGTGTAGATATTAGCAGATTTACCTTCCGCTAATTCACAGGCTCTCTTTAGTGCCACCAGTTCCACCACTTGGGGATCGGCTTCTATGATGTCTTCGTCATTTACAACAGCATAACCAGTACATAACTCTCCAGTGTCCTTTTTTCTATGACAACTCCCATCCATGTAAAATGTCACATCTACATTTTCTAAAGATGTATCCCATATGTCAGGTCTTGCAGTAAAGGTCTGATTCAGATATTCCATACAAACATGTGCATCAATATACCTGCAGAACTCACCTGCTGCCAGTGGCTCACCTCTCTCAACCCTTTGTGCATTATGTTGCACATATGGTAAATACGTAGCTGGGTTTAACGTACTGCACCTTTTGATGGAGATGTTTGCAGGTGCTATTAAGGATAGTTTCCATTTTGTGAACCTAGCTGAGGAGACATGTCTGGTTTGGGCAGAGTTTAGCAAAGCAGATACAGCATGGGGGGTATAGACAATCATATCATGGCCTAGTACTACATTCTCACTCTTACTGACCAATAGAGCAGTTGCTGCTATACTTCTTAAACACGTTGGGAGTGATCTTGCCACAGTGTCCAATTGTGCACTGTAGTATGCTATGGACCTACTGGCATCACCATGTTTTTGTGTGAGGACACCTGCTGCACAACCATCGGCTTCCGTACAATACAAAACCATTTAAAATTAGTGATAACAAGAATATCACTGGTTGCTTACTCTCTGGCAAAGAAATAAGACTCCCTCCTGGGATTGGCAATTCCCTCTGTTGGTCTGGCAACTTTCTTCTGTAGAAGATTTGGTATAGGAGTAAATACGACTACCAAATCTTCTACAGAGAAAAAGTGGTGATGTTTCCCATAGTATCCAATGCCCTATGGTTGACGGCCCTAGATAAGTGATTGCTATGGGCAACTTCTCCACTTTTTCTCTTTAGAAGGTTCGATGCATCTCCCCCATAATCTAGAAGCTCTTCCTAATAGATTGACAGTACTTTTGGTAACCCTACCAAACCTTTCTGTAAAGTCTGCAGCTCTATCCAGTGTGCAGCTTATGGGGCATACACACTGGACGATGTGCTGAAAGATATTGGTGAAAGATATTGGATGTGTGTATGCGGCTTTACTCTATTAGGCCAACTTTACGTTCTAATCTCTATGCTGTGGCAGTGCTATGAATCTCTGGAAGACTCTGTAGCAATTGTCACCACTGTACACATTCTCACAGTGATGTACTCCCTCTATGCAGGCTCAGTGGTTATCACTGCGCTGATTTCAGTTCCTCAATCCACTTCACCTGTCTTATCTGTCTGTACTTATTCATCCATATCACTCCCTACCCACATTAGCCCATATACTTTTGGATGAGGGAGTGAAGAACAACTAGATGGTCAGCCATAGGACATCACCGGATAAGCCTCACTCGTAGAGGATAAAATACGGCAACATATCCACGCAAATAGGGTTTATAGGAGAATTTGGACTTATAATCATTACTAAAATCAAGCTTAAAAATAGAAGATGACTTGTCCAGCCTCTCTCATTTATCTACAATGGGAATCCCTTTTTTCGATGGTCCTAGATTCATTTAAACATGTTAGAAATACACAGAAGGATGCATCTAATCCAGTGGCGGAACTAGCGGTGGTGCAGCCGGTGTCTTGCATGTGGTGCGGGGGCCCATAGCCCCAGCACCGCTACACCTGCCACCAGTGTCCCCCAGGCCCCACAGTGTAGTGCGGACCGCCGTGAGTGTGGTCTGCACTATAGAAACCGTTGTAATTCCTACACCGTTCACCTGATTTGGATGTAATTACCCTCAAATTAAATCTGAAAGTCTGCAGTTAAATCACATCTTGTTTGTTTCATTTCAAAGCCATTGTGGTGGTGAATAGAGGACAAAATATGAAAATTCTGTCAATGTCCCAATATTTATGGACCTGACTGTACATGGCTGTCAGTATGAGTACTGTAGCCTGCGCTGTGGACTGGGCAGATCATGACAACATAGAACAAAACAAACACCTACACATATATGACTATGGAACAATTAGTGAATCAACGCTGACATCAGTCTCTAGACAGCATCAATTTGGAGAAACCGGCCAACTGGTATCACAGCGCTGGCAACTCCATAATTCCATCATATAGCATTGATCTGTAACTGCATATAATCACTTACAAAGCCATACAGACATGAAACATAACAATGTTAGTGTATGTCACTATTGGACAGTACAGATATTACATCTACTCTACAATTTGATACCACTGATGCCGAAAGGATCTTATTTACAGATACGGATGATTTAGCCTTTAACAAAGATAGTCCTGAGGAGTGTCTTGAGGATCTCCTAAGACTGAGGAAGAGGGAGATAGAGTTACAGCTACATAGACAGACTGTCACAATATTTCAAAGAACAACTTATCCCTAGGGGGTTTAGGTTACGTAATCAACCGACTTTGGGCAGACATAACAACGATTTTTGCACCAAATGGTGCAATATATTAAATAAATTTTCCCAGGATTTGATGCTTCTGGTAATTGAGCAAGTAGGAGTGGACCTTGCTGATATTAAAAAAGATATACTAGAGGTCGAGACCTCTGACCTGTTTATGACCCAGAGTGTACCAGAGAATACTGCACTGTCCAAATTGAATACAGATGTGGAGAAGTTTAAGAGTGATTTACTGAAGTTTAAGAAAAACAAATGTAAGCAAGTGAAACTGGATTATAAAGAAAATAGAGTATATCCATGGTTCTCCAGAGTTGAGCAGAGAAGATACAAACCACAGTTTAGAAGAAATATAAGAAAACCAAGAGTCCAATTCACGGATATTGACAGTCAGTCACAAACCTCAGCAAGTGATTCAGACCTCCCCACCAGAATCAGACAGGAAGTCACTTATTTGGCAAGGTCTGACAGGAACAGAAGGGCACAAAAAAAAACCTTATACCCACCTGTAGAGGTGGGAGGAAGAGGTTCAAGAAGAAAGAATTAAGCAAACCTATAGGTTCAGTTTTTTTCAATCTGTCTAACCACTCTCTTACTCCTGCAGAGGTTTGTACCAACTCTCCTTCAGAAGAGATTTGAATGGCAAGTCAATATGTACAAATTAAATAGGCAATTATGTCTTAAGGATTTTTTTGCCGAAAAAATTAATGATTCACAAAGTTCCACGGCCACCATGGTATCTGAATGTAGCAACCTAAAAGCTGTGAGTAAATTTGATCCACCCACACTGAGCCCCTCAATACATACCTTTATGAGAGTATTGAAAAGAGACACAATACCATTTATAGAAAAACAAAAGATCTCATATCATAACATCAGCCTAGATGAACGCAAGGTGATTAAAACATTGAAAGAAGATACTAATCTTGTGATACGAGCAGCCGACAAAGGCGGCGGTATTGTACTGATGAATTATGATGATTATGCCCAAGAGATCCACAACCAACTGGCAGATACCATCTGCTATCATAGGCTTGACTATGATCCTACATGGAGATACAAGAAGGACATTGATGAGGTAATTAACCTCGGTGTCAATAATCGGTACATTAGTATCGAAACAGCAGATTTTCTGAGACAGAAACACCCCAGGATACCAATTCTATACACTCTTCCAAAGGTGCACAAATCCTTAACACACCCCACTGGTCGACCGATAATTTCGGCGAGAGGCTCGTTATGTCAGCCACTTTCCCAATTAGTGGATTTCCACCTTCAACCACTGGTGAAAATTATTGACAGCTTTATATCTGACACTACGGATTTTCTTAAAAATTTGGAAAAGGTAACTGGGATTAATGAGCACTCTCTATTGGTCACATTAGACATAGAAAGTCTCTACACCAGCATACCTCATGACTGGGATTCAAGCTTGTAGGGAATGTATCAGTCAGAGGGAGTTCTATAAAGGTCCACCAGCAGAATATCTGTTGTTACTTATTGACATCATTCTCAACAAGAATTATTTCTTATTTGAGAATGGATTCTATCAGGGTGTATATATATATATATATATATATATATATATATATATATATATACAGGGAAAAAAGTATTGCGCTACCGATTCCAGTTTCAATTTATGCCCTTATAGTAAGACAGTCCACATGTTATTGGCGGTTTTCTTAGATTGCAGCTTTCCATTGAGAATTATTTCACCACTAAAATCTCCATTGATAGATAATTATAGGAAAGAAATGTGCGCACTCTGTAGTAAAATTGTAAATTTTATGTAATAAAAAATCATAAAAACGTACATTGCGGTAAACAATCAGCTCACAAAAAAGCCTGATAGCCTTGTGGATTGCCCATCGCTCCAGATACTGCCGTTTACCCACTTATTCAGCTCTAAGCCATACTTTTGCTCTGATACCCAGCTGGATTCTTTTCAGCAGCCACCATCAGTGCAATAGATGTATCGCTACGGAGCTCCATGGAGTCCTCACACACAATGCTGGTGCATGTCACCATCCTAGGCACGTTTCGTCATAGGTAAGACTTCATAAGTCACTGACGAAGTCTTACCTATGACGAAACCGTCCTAGGCACGCCCAAATGTGTTTTGTCATAGGTAAGACTTCGTCAGTCACTCCATAGCGATACATCTATTGCGCTGACAGCGGATGCTGAAAAGATTCCCCGCTGGGTATTGGAGCCAAAGTCTGGCTTAGATCTGAATGTTCACCTCAATGTATGGTTTTATGATTTTTTTATTACATAAAATTTACAATTTTACTACAGTGTGCGCTCCTATATTTCTTTCCTAGAAAAAAAAAATAACTAAATTAAAAAAAAAAAATATATATATATATATATATATATATATAGGAAATGCCCCCTTTGCGGCGATGTTCCAAAGTGCAAACCATTAGCTAAGTCATTAGCATATTTTTGCAAGCCCGCATCATCCTGAATCACAGTTGCAAATGCAACTACGTCCGCATCTGAATCAGACCCACCATCTGTAAAACAAATAACTCTGATTTTGTGTATTAAAAAAATTATTGGTTGATACTGTACATCAACTTCAGTAAAATCTATCCGGCCCTATGGTGGTGATGCATTCAGCTTTATCTACATTGAAATTTGCTTATGTAATTTGACAGCATTCAAATCGCTTCGAAGATCACATCAATGATCATATAAGATAATACATTGGTTTATTGCTCCTAACCCGTAACAACCTTGTATAGCTTAATTACTTAACTAATAAATAACGACACAGACAACAAGAGCTTGGCTAAAAGGTCACAGCTTTTATTTATAATTAATTAATTAATTAACCTAACCAGGGTGGCAAGAGACGCTGCAGACTCCAGCTTTCACCTCACTCAAATACTCGGGAACGACTGACACGTCCCCCCTCAAGATGCACTAACAATGCGAGGATCTCACTTTCACTCTGGGCCAATCCGAGGCACTTACGCACTGAAAAGCGTCCGGGTCCCTCCGCATGGAGAAGGACAAATTTGCCAGGTTCGTCGAGGGCAAGCGCCCCCACAAAGTTATCTTACGCCACATAAAGCCACTGAGCTGCAGCCTACTCCCGCCAAAGCCAGATTCCAACGGAAACTGGCCTACCACCCAAAATGATCGAGCCCCAGAACCACAAATCCTTACCGCGCACACAGACCAAGGCCCATTAAGATGCCTTCCGACCCAGATGGAAAATTCCAAGTTGAGTTTCCAACAAAAGCTATGACACAGAACCAAGCTATCCAGCGACATAGCATAACTGGTTACTGACGCATTCACCCTAGTCTCACCCTAACCAACCCACCATATTTGCACGCCACTATCCAAGTCAAAAAACGAGGCACCATTTTGACCACACACTCCTCCCATCCAGCCTTTATTCCAATAAAACTTTCACCACGAACAATTGACTTCACACCTTTCAGCTGCACCGCGTCACTGCTCTTGACAGGCAAACCCACTCACCAAGCACACCCAATGTTACCACCAAGGATCAAGAACGAAAATTGAAACTAAACCTTTCACACCCTTCTACAACCTGTCACCCTTAACACACAAAACTGCAGCATAACCAAACCATGTCGCTCCAGCCCAAAATTATAAGAGGGGTCCACAAGCCCACCATGCTGTCAACTGCAGCAATTCCAGTGAAAACATTCCGTACCATGAGTACCTCACCAATCCCAACCATCCCAACAAAACTTTGAGAAAGCACATAACAACTACCTAGCAGGGATGCATTAGAGGGGAAACAGGTAACCCAAGTGAAGAGGAAAAACTAAAAAACCTGCCCATGAACCAAATTGGGTCAGATCAAGGCTCCCGGGAGGAAAAATTTAAAAATCCCTTCACAACCTCCCAATTGTTGAATGCTAGACGTTCAACGATTGGCTGGTAAACAACGTTTCAGGTTGGCGCCAGATGCACAACTACTACTTGTCCTAACCTATAAGTCTCATAGTCAGCTGAATTTTCAAAGCCCTAAAATCTGCCTGTACGCGGGAGATGCTCCCGTAAATGCTGCGCCAAAAACTGCCCCAATTTGAAAGAATTGAGAACCAAAAACATGAAGCATGCGAGCCTCACCCAACCAAACCATAGCAAACTAAAATTTGTAAAGCAGGATAAGATTGGGATGTAACCACCATCGTGCCCCACCAACAGGGCTACACCTATATAATGCACCGAAGGATGTACCTGGCAAATAAACCTACAGGATGTTGAGCAAAGAACTAATTACCTTTTACAGGAGACACACACTGATTGAATAAATTGTATATGTGATAATCATATGAGGCGTGTATACAGGAGGCCCCATACCTTCTCTACCCAGTAGAATACATGATGCTATACTCTTACCCCATGATATCAACACTTTTAAAAAACTGCATGTCAATAGGCCGCCGGGGGATGACGCGAACGGGGAAACCCCTTCATACAACATGTAATAGCGCATCAACCATAAATGAATGAGTTGGGTCATGACTACTCCCAATACCACCATAGAATGAGATCCCCGCTGGCGCTGCCACCAGGCAGTCCTTGAGCTGTCCCTGTAACTAATGTATTAAAACAAAGTAGCAAAGCAAATATTCTAAGACTTACCCTCCGTAGATGGCTGATCACTATAAGCTCGCCAAGCCTGCCAGGCAGATGATTATTTTGCAGTGTCATTGTGACGAGAAACCGCAGTGCCAACTGTATATTAACATCTAAAACTTTGACACCGAAACGCACACAAAATTAAATGACACAGCCACGCAAAAGGAAAATTGACGACTGGCATTGGTTGTTGATGGCATGAACTAAAACCAATTGTTGTCGAAACAGAAATTCACAAGTCAAACAACTCATCACACAGACCAGAGGACATGGCCACGACAATTGGGAACGGCTCCAAACAGCAACAAATAACTCGTTACCTACCTCGCGCTAAACCCTCAAGACCAAGGCCAAATGCGTTTTCCATTAAATTGAACCAGAAAACCGGCCCAACCACGGAGTCCTCATAGCCCTCCGCTTACAAACAAAATTGAGTATGAGGCTGGCTCTCCCCGGCATTGGCACGTTCCCCATCCTAGATACAAATTGAACCATGGGAAGAAATAGAAAGCTAAATTAAAGAATCCAATCAACTAACAACCCATGCTCACTACAGATTGTACCCACCGGTATTCAACCCGCAATGTGCCCATGCAACTGAACAAACCTAGTCACTAACAAACGACCTCTTGTTATCACAACCAACTTGCTCCCTAAACTATAAACCGTAAATGCGATCTACTCTCATGTCATATGAAACTGGAACCCCCGAACCAGAAAAGGTGCCTGAGCAGAAAAGAGGAAGTCTGCACCGACGTCACTCCTTCCTGAACCTATGAAGAGAAAGTATACCAGATAATGCACTACACCAACCTGTCCAGTGACGGCATGAGCACACCATAGCTTAAGAATCTGGGTTTCTCAAAAATAGGCACAGGAAACCGCACAGCCCAGCAGGCAAACAATATTTTTCCCCCCAAAAATGGAAAACCGCTAAACCACCATGGCCAAGATGTGCAGACCACAAACTTAAAAACTGACCCAGAATCAATGTGACCCTCCAGGAACTGTAACCCACACCTCATCCTAAAATCAAAATTCGACAAAATGTAGAAAATTTTCTGAAAGGACCTACAGGGGTGTCATAATTAAGGAGCTCTACATGCCTAGGAGAATGCTGTACTGAACCGGAAACTAACACGCCACCTGTGTGGGAACCACCACACCAGAGAGGTACAGAGATACTGCAAGGAGAAACGAGGAAAAGGAACCTCCATCTGCCCCCTCAATACCTCCGTACCAACCTGGGCCCATAAAACTCATTAATAAACCCTGACAGAATGTAAGCTACAGGGTGGCCTGATCAGCACAAACTCAACAAACGCCCCAAAGTAATCCGAATGAAAACCCTGTAACTACCATAAAATTACTACCACCAGGTTAGTATAACCACAGAAAAAAGTACTCAAACAAGCAGTGACTAAGGGCTCTATTTACTACAATCCGCATATTGAATGCGGATTGTAGTGTGATATTACCGAGTGAATTCGCATTGCGAATTCAGGCAATATCACAGGGATTTACTATAAATCCCTTGCAGGGACAGAGCTTGCGATAAAGCTCTGTCCCTGCGGATCCCATCCGCACTCTAGTCGCGGTATTTTCGGAAAAAATACAGCGACTAAGAGCCCGCGCATGCGCCATCCGACCACCACTACTACCCCCCCACCGATGCTAAGCCCCGCCCCCGGCGCTAAGCCCTGCCCCCCGTGATCGCGGACCCCCGCGACCCCCCCTCCCGCCCGCAACCCCCCCTCCCTTCATTACACTTACCTGCATCCTCCTGGCCTCCAGTGGTCTTCTCCGGGCTTCCCGATCAGGTGATCTCCCATACTGCACTGGGGCCCGATGACCTGATGATGGGGCAGCAGGGCACTATGGGAGACCAGCTGACCGGAGAGGAGCCATCACCGGAGGCCCGATCACCGGTCCCTGGATTCAGGTAAGTAAAAAAAAAAATGTTTAATTTTTTTTTTCTTTTTTTTACAGTAATCATCTTGCGGTCTGCTTAGACCACATAGCTGATTACTGGTACCGGCTCCCGCCTCTGCTCTCCCCGTTAGAGCAGGGCAGGAGGCCGGTAATCCAGGTGGCGTTATTATCACAGGGCTTCCCCCGGTATTTTTTTACAATTTATTTTTAGTAACTATGGTCGGATCACATTTCCCATTACAATTATGGGAAATGCGATCTGCTTTACTAAAAATAAGTGATACTGGGGGTTGGAGTAGAATTTTACTAATTCTACTCCAATTGCCCTGTAATAACTACAGGTGAAACTAAAATAATGTGAAAAGGGTGTGAAAACACCCTTTTTCACTTTATTTTAGTAAAAATAATGTTAATAAATAGAGCCCTAAGCCTTAGCTGGCTTCCTTGTAGCTGAACTCTAAATCGGGAGCTAAAACCAGCTTAATGTCGGCAATCCTAGGCCCAGCGCTCGCCCACGCAGAGGTGACAGGAGAAATCAAACGACCAGCCCGAACCCCCGAGAGCATCGTGAATCATAACAGGCGACCATCCGTCTCCTGCCACCTCCATACATTAGTATTACCAGCAGAATAAACTCTGCGGGACAGCCCAGCGACCAAGGAGGGTCGACGCTACTGCGTCCGAACCTAAGTCTCCTTAACTCTCAAAAGGCATACCACCCAACCGTTGTAGATCCGCCCAAACTGAGCATCAAATTCCCCCCATGCCAAATATGAACTAAACAAACAGGTAACGCACCAAATAGATGTATCAATAAATTACCCATGCTCATCAGCCTGCTCACCCAATAACATTCGGTGAAGATGAGCATGCATTTAAACCAATTATTATAGTCAAAATTTCATCTCACCCACGGCGCTCATCTTCATAGCCTGAATTCCCCTACTAATATCACACAAGTGAGCGAGCAAAATTATACAAATTTACCTTTGCTCTTTCCTCGCTGAAGTGCAACCGTACAGAAACTGATTTCACACCATGCCCGTTTCTTTTATGCTAACCCCTAATATCCTACATCATCATCCTTCCTACCTTTATCACCTAACCTCCTAAATAAACGCTGCGCAACCCTCTTGCCATATTATGCAAGCACGCCAAGTAATGTAAAATGAGAGTAAGAAATGAAGTCAGCAAACATATGTGAAACAATCATACTCACCAGACCCATGCGGTCCCTAAACTTCCAACAAAGTTTTCTCACGGAGGAGCCGCAGTCTCGACCGCCTCGACGCGCACAGGGTCATTAGCTGCTCCAGTCCGAGTCTTTTCCCAACAAACTTACCGTAAAAACGTAATCTGCAACCGAACCAGGTGGTCCCAGAGTCTCCTCCACAAAGTTTTCACGCGGAGGAGCCGCCGTCTCGACCGCCGAGGCCGACACGCACAGGGTCATTAGCCGATCAAGTCCGAGTCTACTCGCAACCTCTTCCCGCAAAAACACAACCTGCAGCTAAAGGGGACATGTGAGGGAAAAACAAAACAAAGGAGGCACTGCTAAGGAAGCAGGGCTGCGTAGAGGAGTGCGAGGCTGAAGGACGAAGGGGGTGTGAGAGAGAAAAAAAAAAGGGGTTTAGGGGGGGGTAGAGGAGACAGTAAAGGGGAAAAGAGAAAATTGGTGTCTGTAGTAAAGAGGGGAACAGCCAGAATATAAAAGCTGAAAATAGGGAGGGAATGCGAAGACCCCCAGAACAGGGCGAATGATGGGTGGAGGTGACAGGAAGCAGGGGGGAGGGGACAGAGGATGGAGGGATGTGGGCTACTAGAGGCATGTGTACATGAAACAAATTGCTTGTGGTGTAAGAAGGGAGACTGGACGCTCCACAATAAGAGCGGTGCTGAAGCGCACCGCTCAACAAAATGGCCGGCATGGCGATAAAATGGCCGCCAGACCCGCCGTTAGGGCAGGCACCGGGACCAAGGCAAGGATTAGGGGACAAACAGCACTGTCCAGGGCTGCAAGCCGGCAGAGCCGACGGAGGAGAAGGAGGGGTGAGACGCAGAGAGCGCAGCAGGAGCCGCGGCAGTGGGAGTTCCCGCTGGTGCGGGGGTGAGTGAGCTGATGGGAGATGGCACGGCCCCGGGGGAAAGAAGGTAAGGAGGGGTGGGGGGCTGGCCCTTGGTTGCCGCCGCGGGAGCCCGGAAAGCATGTGCTCTCGCTGGTGCGGCAGAAACAATAAAGCTGACGAGGCTGCAGGGTCAGAAGACCGCGTAGCCCCGATGGAGAAGAGCCGGTAAGGGAGGGGTGGTTGGCAGAAGAGTGCACCGACAGGAGCCCGGCAGCGGGGGCTCCAGCTAGCGCAAAGGCGGGGGGAATTAGCTGACGAGACTGCCGGGTAGAAAGTACTGCGCAGCCCGGGGGAAAACAGAGGAGGTGAGGGGGTAGACCATGAAGGATGTGATAACCTGTGGGAACTAGGTGAACATGAGTGGGGGGGAGGGTAGCGTGGCAGGGGCACAGTGGTTGAGGTAAAATTAAAAGGGGTTGAGAAAGAGAGCATGGTAAAAATGTAATACAAAGTGTACAGCCTGTTTGAGAGGCAAAGCTACTCAGCCTGATCATGTTTCAAAGATCCATCATCAAAGAGGCTGTCATCATGTAAACGAGCCAATATATACTGATAAACCGACCACTCCCTCCAGAAATGTCATTGGCTCTACCAAACATCTCACCAGCCAGCACTATAAACTGCCCAGCAACAAGGCTGTCATAAACAGCCATACAGCAAAAAACAGTAAACTTACATATTCTCACGCTTAATCAGCCTTCGCATACTATAATATCTAATAGCTTATGATCATCATACCTTGAAAAAGGTTCTCCTGCTGGCAACAAGTGGTACTGCACTGTTTTGGGCCAGGAAAAATTTAAATTCCAGAGAAACTACTGTATGTGAAATACATTGTTAACTGCTCTCCTGCTGCGAAACTCAGTTGTTTAACACTTACTATTATTACGCATGAAGAACTGGATCATTGCTTTCATAAACACTCTAAAATAAACACATGCATGACATATGAGTGGTTTAGCAAATTGATTGTGCTGGCATTTTATTTTATAGGCAGCACTAAGGCAGAAGTGCAATAACGGCAGAAAGATTTGTGATTAATGTCATGCTATGTCTTAGTAAGCAGAAATGCTTAGTGACCATGATACAATGTGCACAGTTCTTACAACAAAGCAAACTACAGAATAAAAATACAGAGAGCATATGTTCTACAGACTATATTCATAGATTAGAGATTCCATGAAATGCAAATCTACAAACAACATGCGGAATGACATTGAGCAGAAATGCATCTATGAAAAGTGACATTTCCATCTGTGAAACTTGATTAGTGTGAAATGTAGTTTTAATTATGAAACCATGAGTGTTTTTGTAAATGAATGTCTAGGGCAATGATTATTTTCTTGCCTTTCACCAGTGGCTACAATACAACTCTCATTACTTTAATCCAAATTAGCAACCAATCAGAGGATGTGTTTCTCTTAGGGGCCTAGTTATTAATATTTGCAGAAAATGCCTGTTAACTGTTATTTGTTATTGCCGCTATTCGCAAAGATAACAGGTGCTTCTTTGAATGTGAAATGGTATTAAGTTGCACATTTACAAGGCCATGTCTTGTTTCTGCTGTAACTATCATTGATTGAGTACAGTTACAGCTACATTGTTTTCACAGATTATATTATGAGGCACCCATAGGCTTTCTTCCTTTTGATAAACATTGATGTCGAGAACAGACATTTTTTTTTTGCTGGGGCTAGAAGTGTCTTTCAGTTCCCATAAACTAGTTTATAAATCAATATGAATAACTTAGGGCGTTTTATAGAGGCCTCTGGATGTGACACTTATAATTCTGTCTTTGCTCAAACGTAAGGTATTAAATATTTCTTATGCAGTTAATGAAAGAAAAAAGAAAACAGCTTAAAGTGGTAACACAGAGAGGCATGTCATAATGTAGCCACATCTTGAATTCTGCATATCAGAATCCCAGTTTGTGCCTAACTCTAACCCCCCTGGTAGTGCCTAACCCTATCCCACCCCCGGGAATGCCTAACCCTAACCTCCCACCCCTGCAGCCTAACCCTAACCCCCCCGTGGTGTCTAAACCTAACCCTCGCCCCCCTTCGCGGCTAACAGCTAACACGAGACACCATACTTACGGTACTATCGGTATGCTGGCTGTCGGGATTTCGGCGTCGGAATCTCACCCAATGTCGGGATTGCAGCATCAGTGTTCTGGCCACATGTCAGGATTCCGGCGCCGGGATCTTGCCCGCTGGCATCCCGATCGTCGCTAAAATTACTACATCCCATCTGATAGGCTGCATTCTCCTGAGACACAGGTTACTAGTGATCTGATAGGCTGCATTATACTGAAATACAGGTTACTAGTAATCCAATAGACTGTGTTCTCCTGAGACACAAGTTATTATTTATTCTCTGATAGGCTGCATTTTCCTCTGATACGTGTTACTAGTGATGTGATGTGCTACATTCTCCTGAGACACTGGTCATGGTCACTAGTGATCTGATAGGCTACACTCTCCTGAAACACAGGTTACTAATGATCTGATAGGCTGCATTATACTGAAATACAGGTTACTACAGACTGCGTTCTGAGAAACTGCTCACTAAAGATCTGATAGCTACATTCTCCTGAGACACAGGTTATTATTACTTATTCTTTGATAGGCTGCATTTTTTTGTGATACACATTACTAGTGATGTGATGGACTACATTCTCCTGAGACATATGTTACTAGAGATGGGATAGGCTGCATTCTCCTGAGACATTGGTCACTAGTAATCTGAGAGGCTGAATTCTCATCAGACACAGGTAACTAGTGATCAGATATTCTGCATTGCTGAAACACAGGATTAGAGTGATCAGATATTCTGCATTGCTGAAACAAAGGATACTAGTGATCAGATATTCTGCATTGCTGAGACACAGGATACTAGTGATCATATATTATCCATTGCTGAGACACAGTATACTAGTGATCAGATATTATGTAATGCTGAGACACAGGTTACCAGTGATCAGATATTCTGCATTGCTGAGACACAGGTTACTAGTGATGATCACAGATTCTGCATTCTCATGAGATACAGGTTACTACTAGTGATCAGATATAATGCATTGCTGAGTCAGAAGTTACTAATGATCAGATATTATGCAATTCTATGAGACATAGGTTATTAGTGATCAGATAATCTGCACTGCTATGAGACACAGGTTACTAGTAGAGATGAGCGGTTTCCGGTTCTCAAGGAACTTCACAATCTGGGTCGGGATCTGAGTCCGGCTCGGGTTTTCCCGCCTAACTTGGATCCCGAAAAACTTCATCATCCCACTGTTGGTTTCTCATGGGTTTTGTATTGTACAGCCATGGCCAAAAGGTTTGAGAATGACACAAGTATCACAAAGTTTGCTGCGTCAGTGTTTTTAGACCTTTTTGTCAGATGTTACTATGGTATACTGAAGTAAAATTACAAGCATTTCATAAGTGTCAAAGGTTTTTATTGACAAATTCATTAAGTTTATGCAAAGAGTCAATATTTGCAGTCTTGACCCTTCTTATTCAAGACCTCTGCAATTCGACCTGGCATGCTATCAATCAACTTCTGGGCCACATACTGACTGATGGCCACCCATTCTTACCAAATTAATGCATGGAGTTTGTCACTAGTGATCAGATATTATGCATTGCTATGGGACACTGGTTCCTAGTGATCAGATATTATGCATTGCTATGAGACACTGGTTACTAGTGATCAGATATTATGCATTGTTATGAGACACTGGTTACTAGTGATCAGATATGCATTGCTATGAGACACTGGTTACTAGTGATGAGATATGCATTGCTATGAGACACTGATTACTAGTGATCAGATATGCATTGCTATGAGACACTGGTTACTAGTGATCAGATATTATGCATTGCTATGAGACACTGGTTACTAGTGATGAGATATGCATTGCTATGAGACACTGGTTACTAGTGATCAGATATGCATTGCTATGAGACACTGGTTACTAGTGATCAGATATTATGCATTGCTATGAGACACTGATTACTAGTGATCAGATATGCATTGCTATGAGACACTGGTTACTAGTGATCAGATATGCATTGCTATGAGACACTGGTTACTAGTGATGAGATATGCATTGCTATGAGACACTGGTTACTAGTGATGAGATATGCATTGCTATGAGACACTGATTACTAGTGATGAGATATGCATTGCTATGAGACACTGATTACTAGTGATGAGATATGCATTACTATGAGACACTGGTTACTAGTGATCAGATATGCATTGCTATGAGACACTGGTTACTAGTGATCAGATATTATGCATTGCTATGAGACACTGATTACTAGTGATGAGATATGCATTGCTATGAGACACTGGTTACTAGTGATCAGATATGCATTGCTATGAGACACTGGTTACTAGTGATCAGATATTATGCATTGCTATGAGACACTGATTACTAGTGATCAGATATGCATTGCTATGAGACACTGGTTACTAGTGATCAGATATGCATTGCTATGAGACACTGGTTACTAGTGATGAGATATTATGCATTGCTATGAGACACTGGTTACTAGTGATGAGATATGCATTGCTATGAGACACTGGTTACTAGTGATGAGATATGCATTGCTATGAGACACTGATTACTAGTGATCAGATATGCATTGCTATGAGACACTGATTACTAGTGATGAGATATGCATTGCTATGAGACACTGGTTACTAGTGATCAGATATGCATTGCTATGAGACACTGGTTACTAGTGATCAGATATGCATTGCTATGAGACACTGGTTACTAGTGATCAGATATGCATTGCTATGAGACACTGGTTACTAGTGATCAGATATGCATTGCTATGAGACACTGGTTACTAGTGATGAGATATGCATTGTTATGAGACACTGGTTACTAGTGATCAGATATGCATTGCTATGAGACACTGGTTACTAGTAGGGGTGAGCGGGTTCGGATTTCTGAAATCCGAACCCCCCCGAGCCCCCCCGATCCGAGTCCGATCCGAATCAGGCTCGACTTTTCCCGCCTGACTCGGATCTGAAATCGAGGCAAAACGTCATCATCCCGCCTTCCGAGTCTCGCGGGTTTTGGATCCTATATAAGGTACCCACGTCGGCGCCATTTTCTCACTCGGCTGTGGACAGTGAAGAGGGAGGGTGGGAGTTAGGGCTGTGTAGTGTAGTGTAGTGTAGTGCTGCTGTTGTCCACTACTTCAAAGTCCATAGGGGCTGGCTGTGTTGTGCTGTGCTGCTGTTGTTAATAGGGGCTGTGTCCACTACTTCAAAGTCCATAGGGGCTGGCTGGACTGTGTTGTGCAGTCAGTTCTCCATAGGGGCTGTGTCCACTCCAAAGTCCTGTGCAGTGTCCCAGTCCTAAAGGAGTGCTGCAGTGTTGTCCAGGGGGTGCTCTGTCCATCAGGGGTGCTCCCCCCAAGTGCTAAAAAAATAATATATTTTCTGTGTTTGTGAATTGTGTGCGCAGTAGCCGCACGTGCATCAACAAAGTAGTGCCAAGCGTGCGCCTGTGTCATAAGTAAAGGGCCGGCTGGCTTGACCGTTAAGGGTGCTGTAACCCCCGAAAGTACACTCCAGTCCAAACCAAAAAAAAAATTATTTTCTGTGTTTGTGAATTGTGTGCGCAGTAGCCGCACGTGCATCAACAAAGTAGTGCCAAGCGTGCGCCTGTGTCATAAGTAAAGGGCCGGCTGGCTTGACCGTTAAGGGTGCTGTAACCCCCGAAAGTACACTCCAGTCCAAACCAAAAAAAAAATTATTTTCTGTGTTTGTGAATTGTGTGCGCAGTAGCCGCACGTGCATCAACAAAGTAGTGCCAAGCGTGCGCCTGTGTCATAAGTAAAGGGCCGGCTGGCTTGACCGTTAAGGGTGCTGTAACCCCCGAAAGTACACTCCAGTCCAAACCAAAAAAAAAATTATTTTCTGTGTTTGTGAATTGTGTGCGCAGTAGCCGCACGTGCATCAACAAAGTAGTGCCAAGCGTGCGCCTGTGTCATAAGTAAAGGGCCGGCTGGCTTGACCGTTAAGGGTGCTGTAACCCCCGAAAGTACACTCCAGTCCAAACCAAAAAAAAAATTATTTTCTGTGTTTGTGAATTGTGTGCGCAGTAGCCGCACGTGCATCAACAAAGTAGTGCCAAGCGTGCGCCTGTGTCATAAGTAAAGGGCCGGCTGGCTTGACCGTTAAGTGTGCTGTAACCCCCGAAAGTACACTCCAGTCCAAACCAAAAAAAAAATTATTTTCTGTGTTTGTGAATTGTGTGCGCAGTAGCCGCACGTGCATCAACAAAGTAGTGCCAAGCGTGCGCCTGTGTCATAAGTAAAGGGCCGGCTGGCTTGACCGTTAAGGGTGCTGTAACCCCCGAAAGTACACTCCAGTCCAAACCAAAAAAAAAATTATTTTCTGTGTTTGTGAATTGTGTGCGCAGTAGCCGCACGTGCATCAACAAAGTAGTGCCAAGCGTGCGCCAGTGTCATAAGTAAAGGGCCGGCTGGCTTGACCGTTAAGGGTGCTGTAACCCCCGAAAGTACACTCCAGTCCAAACCAAAAAAAAAATTATTTTCTGTGTTTGTGAATTGTGTGCGCAGTAGCCGCACGTGCATCAACAAAGTAGTGCCAAGCGTGCGCCTGTATCATAAGTAAAGGGCCGGCTGGCTTGACCGTTAAGGGTGCTGTAACCCCCGAAAGTACACTCCAGTCCAAACCAAAAAAAAATTATTTTCTGTGTTTGTGAATTGTGTGCGCAGTAGCCGCACGTGCATCAACAAAGTAGTGTCAAGCGTGCGCCTGTGTCATAAGTAAAGGGCCGGCTGGCTTGACCGTTAAGGGTGCTGTAACCCCCGAAAGTACACTCCAGTCCAAACCAAAAAAAAAATTATTTTCTGTGTTTGTGAATTGTGTGCGCAGTAGCCGCACGTGCATCAACAAAGTAGTGCCAAGCGTGCGCCTGTGTCATAAGTAAAGGGCCGGCTGGCTTGACCGTTAAGGGTGCTGTAACCCCCGAAAGTACACTCCAGTCCAAACCAAAAAAAAATTTATTTTCTGTGTTTGTGAATTGTGTGCGCAGTAGCCGCACGTGCATCAACAAAGTAGTGCCAAGCGTGCGCCTGTGTCATAAGTAAAGGGCCGGCTGGCTTGACCGTTAAAGGGTGCTGTAACCCCCGAAAGTACACTCCAGTCCAAACCAAAAAAAAAATTATTTTCTGTGTTTGTGAATTGTGTGCGCAGTAGCCGCACGTGCATCAACAAAGTAGTGCCAAGAGTGCGCCTGTGTCATAAGTAAAGGGCCGGCTGGCTTGACCGTTAAAGGGTGCTGTAACCCACAAAGTACACTCCAGTCCAAACCAAAAAAAAAATTATTTTCTGGGTTTAGCCGCACGTATATATCAAATCGATATAACATAAATGGAGGACCAAACTTTCTCCGATAAAAATAAAATAGAGAAAGATCAAGAACCACTTCCTCCTAGTGCTGAAGCTGCTGCCACTAGTCATGACATAGACGATAACATGCCATCAACGTCGTCTGCCAAGGCCGATGCCCAATGTCATAGTAGAGGGCACATACAATCCCAAATGGCAAAGTTCAGGAAAATGACCTTGAAAAAGACATTTAAATCAGCTGAAGAGAAACGTAAACTTGCCAATATGCCATTTACGACACGGAGTGGCAAGGAACGGCTAAGGTCGATCCCTAGTATGTTCATGACTAGTGGTTCAGCTTCACATGACGATGGAAGCCCTCCTCCCACTAAAAAAATCAAAAGAGTTAAGCTGGCAAAAGCACAGCGAAGAACTGTGCTTTCTAAGAAGATATCACAAATCCCCAAGGAGAGTCCAAGTGTGGTGGTGGTTGCGATGCCTGACCTTCCCAGCACTGGACGGGAAGAGGTGGCTCTTTCCACCATTTGCACGCCCCCTGCAAGTGCTGAAAGGAGCACCCACAGTCCACTTGCTGATATGCAAATTGAAGATGTCACTGTTGAAGTACAACAGGATGAGGATACTGGTGTAGCTGGCGCTGAGGAGGAAGTTGGCGAGGAGGATTCTGATGGTGATGTGGTTTGTTTAAATCAGGCTCCGGGGGAGACAGTTGTTGTCCGTGGGATGAAAAAGCCCATCACGGTCATGCCTGGGCAGAAGACCAAACATTCCACCTCTTTGGTCTGGCAATATTTCTATCCAAATCCGGACAACAACTGTCTTGCCATATGTACCATATGTAAAGGTGAAATAAGTAGGGGTAGGGACGTCAACCACCTAGGAACATCCTCCCTTATACGGCACCTGCAGCGCGTTCATAAAAAGTTACTGTCAAGTTCAGAAACTTTGGCTAAGACCGTAAGCAGTCCAGGGACACCTAAATCCCGTTGTCCTGTTGTATCCAAGCGCCTGCAAACCACACCGTCAACTCCCTCCTCGTCAATTTCCTCCTTAGTCAGGATCGGAAGTAGTCCTGCAGGCCATGTCACTGGCATGACTGACTCTCCTATCCGGGATTCCTCTGGAGGATCCTGCATTGCTACGCCTACTGCTGCCGCTGCTGCTGTTGCTGCTGCTGGGAGTCGTTCATCATCCCAGAGAGGAAGTAGGAACACCACTACTTTTACTAAACAATTGACCCTCCAACAGTCCTTAGCGAGGAGGATGAAGTACGACAGCAGTCATCCTGAAGCAAAACGTATAACTGAGGCCTTGACTGCTATGTTGGTGTTAGACGTGCGTCCGGTATCCGCCATTAGTGCAGTGGGATTTAGACAATTGATGGAGGTAGTGTGTCCCCGGTTCCAAATCCCGTCTAGATTCCACTTCACTAGGCAGGCGATACCGAGACTGTACAGAAACGTCAGAAAAAGTGTCCTCAGTGTCCTGAAAAATGCCGTTGTACACAATGTCCACTTAACCACGGACATGTGGACAAGTGGAACAGGGCAGACTAAGGACTATATGACTGTGACAGCCCACTGGGTAGATGTATCACCTTACGCAGCAACAGCAGCAGCGTCACCAGTAGCAGCATCTCAGAAACGCCAGCTCGTTACAAGGCAGGCTACGCTGTGTATCACCGGTTTCAGTAAGAGGCACACCGCCGACAACCTCTTAGAGAAACTGAGGGAAATCATCGCCCAGTGGCTTACCCCACTTAGACTCTCCTGGGGATTTGTGATATCTGACAACGCCACCAATATTGTGCGGGCATTACATCTGGGCAAATTCCAGCACGTCCCATGTTTTGCTCACACAATAAACTTGGTGGTGCAGAATTTTCTGAAAAGCGACAGGGGCGTGCAGGAGACGCTTTGGGTGGCCCGAAAAATTTCTGGCCACTTTCGCCATTCAGCGACTGCGTGCCGAAGACTGGAGCGCCAGCAAACACTCTTGAACCTGCCCCGCCATCACCTGAAGCAAGAGGTTGTGACGCGGTGGAACTCAACCCTCTATATGCTTCAGAGGATGGAGGAGCAGCAAAAGGCCATACAAGCCTATACATCCACCTATGACATAGGCAAAGGAGGGGGTATGCACCTGACTCAAGCGCAGTGGAGAATGATTTCCGTGTTGTGCAAGGTTCTCCAGCCCTTCGAACTTGCCACACGTGAAGTCAGTTCAGACACAGCCAGCTTGAGTCAGGTCATTCCCCTCATCAGGCTTTTGCAGAAGCAGCTGGAGAAAGTGAAGGAGGAGCTAAGACGGAGCGATTCCGCTCGGCATGTGGGACTTGTGGATGAAGCCCTTCATTCGCTTTGCCAGGATTCCAGGGTGGTCAATCTGTTGAAATCAGACCACTACATTTTGGCCACCGTGCTTGATCCTAGGTTTAAAGCCTATGTGGTGTCTCTCTTTCCGGCCGACACAAGCCTGCAGAGATGCAAAGACCTGCTGGTGAACACACTGTCAGCTGAAGCGGAACGTGACACGTCAACGGCTCCTTCTTCATTTTCTCCCGCAACTGGGGCTGCCAGGAAAAAACTTAGGTATCCTAAGCAACCCGCTGGCGGTGATGCAGGGCAGGCAGGACCAAGTTTGGACATCTGGTCCGGACTGAAGGACCTGGCAACAATTTCTGACATGTCTACTGTCACTGCATATGATACTGTCACCATTGACAGAATGGTGGAGGATTACATCGGTGACAGCATCCAAGTAGGCATGTCAGACAGTCCATACCTGTACTGGCAGGAAAAAGAGGCAATTTGGAGGCCCCTGTACAAGCTGGCTCTATTTTACCTGAGTTGCCCCCCCTCCAGTGTGTACTCCGAAAGAGTGTTTAGTGCAGCCGGGAACCTTGTCAGCGAAAGGCGTAGGAGGTTGCTTCCACAGAATGTGGAGAAGATGATGTTCATCAAAATGAATTATCAGCTCTTCCAGGGAGACCAGCCTCCAGAAGGTACAGAGGGACCTGTGGTGGTGGATTCAAGTGGGGACGAGTTAATACTTTGTGAGGATGAGGATGTACACACTGAAGAGGGTGAGGAATCGGTGGATGAGGAGGATGAGGATGACATCTTGCCTCCGTAGAGCCAGTTTGTGCAGGGACACATTAATTGCCAGCTTGTTTTGTGGGGGCCCAAACGAACCAATCATTTCAGCCACAGTTGTGTGGCAGACCCTGGCGCTGAAATGATTGATTTGTTAAAGTGTGCATGTCCTGTTTATACAACATAAGGGTGGGTGGGAGGGCCCAAGGACAATTCCATCTTGCACTTCTTTTTTTTCTTTGCATTATGTACAGTTTGGGGCCTAGTTTTTCTAACTGCCATCCTGTCTGCCACTGCAGTGTCACTCCTAGATGGGTCACGTGTTTGTGCCGCCCACTCGTGTCGCTTAGCATAGTCATCCAGCTACCTCGGTGCAACCTTTTGGACATGAAAACACTATTGTGAGGTGTGAGGTGTTCAGAATAGACTGGAAATGAGTGGAAATTAAGGTTATTGAGGTTAATAATAGCATAGGAGCAGAGAAACCAACAAATTCTGTGATTTTAGCTGTTTTTATGCTTTTTAAAAAAAAAATACAGATCCAAAACACAAAACCCAGAACCCAAAACACGGAAGGGTGGTTTTGGCAAAACCAATTCAGATCCAAAACACGAAGAAAGATCCAGATCCAAAACCAAAACACAAAACACGAAAAGTGGCCGGTGCACACCCCTAGTTACTAGTGATGAGATATGCATTGCTATGAGACACTGGTTACTAGTGATGAGATATGCATTGCTATGAGACACTGATTACTAGTGATGAGATATGCATTACTATGAGACACTGGTTACTAGTGATCAGATATGCATTGCTATGAGACACTGGTTACTAGTGATCAGATATTATGCATTGCTATGAGACACTGATTACTAGTGATGAGATATGCATTGCTATGAGACACTGGTTACTAGTGATCAGATATGCATTGCTATGAGACACTGGTTACTAGTGATCAGATATTATGCATTGCTATGAGACACTGATTACTAGTGATCAGATATGCATTGCTATGAGACACTGGTTACTAGTGATCAGATATGCATTGCTATGAGACACTGGTTACTAGTGATGAGATATTATGCATTGCTATGAGACACTGGTTACTAGTGATGAGATATGCATTGCTATGAGACACTGGTTACTAGTGATGAGATATGCATTGCTATGAGACACTGATTACTAGTGATCAGATATGCATTGCTATGAGACACTGATTACTAGTGATGAGATATGCATTGCTATGAGACACTGGTTACTAGTGATCAGATATGCATTGCTATGAGACACTGGTTACTAGTGATCAGATATGCATTGCTATGAGACACTGGTTACTAGTGATCAGATATGCATTGCTATGAGACACTGGTTACTAGTGATCAGATATGCATTGCTATGAGACACTGGTTACTAGTGATGAGATATGCATTGTTATGAGACACTGGTTACTAGTGATCAGATATGCATTGCTATGAGACACTGGTTACTAGTAGGGGTGAGCGGGTTCGGATTTCTGAAATCCGAACCCCCCCGAGCCCCCCCGATCCGAGTCCGATCCGAATCAGGCTCGACTTTTCCCGCCTGACTCGGATCTGAAATCGAGGCAAAACGTCATCATCCCGCCTTCCGAGTCTCGCGGGTTTTGGATCCTATATAAGGTACCCACGTCGGCGCCATTTTCTCACTCGGCTGTGGACAGTGAAGAGGGAGGGTGGGAGTTAGGGCTGTGTAGTGTAGTGTAGTGTAGTGCTGCTGTTGTCCACTACTTCAAAGTCCATAGGGGCTGGCTGTGTTGTGCTGTGCTGCTGTTGTTAATAGGGGCTGTGTCCACTACTTCAAAGTCCATAGGGGCTGGCTGGACTGTGTTGTGCAGTCAGTTCTCCATAGGGGCTGTGTCCACTCCAAAGTCCTGTGCAGTGTCCCAGTCCTAAAGAGGTGCTGTAGTGTTGTCCAGGGGGTGCTCTGTCCATCAGGGGTGCTCCCCCCAAGTGCTAAAAAAATAATATATTTTCTGTGTTTGTGAATTGTGTGCGCAGTAGCCGCACGTGCATCAACAAAGTAGTGCCAAGCGTGCGCCTGTGTCATAAGTAAAGGGCCGGCTGGCTTGACCGTTAAAGGGTGCTGTAACCCCCGAAAGTACACTCCAGTCCAAACCAAAAAAAAATTATTTTCTGTGTTTGTGAATTGTGTGCGCAGTAGCCGCACGTGCATCAACAAAGTAGTGCCAAGCGTGCGCCGGTGTCATAAGTAAAGGGCCGGCTGGCTTGACCGTTAAGGGTGCTGTAACCCCCGAAAGTACACTCCAGTCCAAACCAAAAAAAAAATTATTTTCTGTGTTTGTGAATTGTGTGCGCAGTAGCCGCACGTGCATCAACAAAGTAGTGCCAAGCGTGCGCCTGTGTCATAAGTAAAGGGCCGGCTGGCTTGACCGTTAAAGGGTGCTGTAACCCCCAAAGTACACTCCAGTCCAAACCGAAAAAAAAATATTTTCTGTGTTTGTGAATTGTGTGCGCAGTAGCCGCACGTGCATCAACAAAGTAGTGCCAAGTGTGCGCCTGTGTCATAAGTAAAGGGCCGGCTGGCTTGACCATTAAAGGGTGCTGTAACCCCCGAAAGTACACTCCAGTCCAAACCAAAAAAAAAATTATTTTCTGTGTTTGTGAATTGTGTGCACAGTAGCCGCACGTGCATCAACAAAGTAGTGCCAAGCGTGCGCCTGTGTCATAAGTAAAGGGCCGGCTGGCTTGACCGTTAAAGGGTTCTGTAACCCCCAAAGTACACTCCAAACCAAAAAAATATATATTTTCTGTGTTTGTGACTTGTGTGCACTGTGGCTGCACGTGTATCAACAAAGGAGCAGCGCCAAGCGTGCGCCTGTGTCCCATAAGTAAAGAGCCGGCTGGCTCATTTCTTAAAGGGTGGTGTAACCCACAAAGTGCACTACTCTCCAGCAAAAATAAAAAAATATTTTCTGTGTTTGTGTGCGCTTTAGCCACACGTATATATATCAATATAACATAAATGGAGGACCAAACTTTCTCTGATAAAAATAAAATAGGGAAAGATCAAGAACCACTTCCTACTAGTGCTGTTGCTGCTGCTGGGAGTTGTTCATCATCCCAGAGAGGAAGTAGGAACATCACTACTTTTACTAAACAATTGACCCTCCAACAGTCCCTAGCGATGAGGATGAAGTACGACAGCAGTCATCCTGAAGCAAAACGTATAACTGAGGCCTTGACTGCTATGTTGGTGTTAGACGTGCGTCCGGTATCCGACATTAGTGCAGTGGGATTTAGACAATTGATGGAGGTAGTGTGTCCTCGGTTCCAAATCCCGTCTAGATTCCACCTGCATCCTCAAAGCAGCAGCGACAAGCGTGCGTCTGTCTGTTAAAGGGTGGTGACACCCTCAAAGTGTGCTACACAAACAATTAAAATATTGTTCTTTTTTTTTCTGTCTTTGTGAAATGTGTGGGCTGTAGCCGCACCTGCATCCTTAAAGCAGCAGCGACAAGCGTGCGTCTGTCTGTTAAAGGGTGGTGACACCCTCAAAGTGTGCTACACAAACAATTAAAATATTGTTCTTTTTTTTTCTGTCTTTGTGAATTGTGTGGGCTGTAGCCGCACTTGCATCCTCAAAGCAGCAGCGACAAGCGTGCGTCTGTCTGTTAAAGGGTGGTGACACCCTCAAAGTGTGCTACACAAGCAATTAAAATATTGTTCTTTTTTTTTCGGTCTTTGTGAAATGTGTGGGCTGTAGCCGCACCTGCATCCTTAAAGCAGCAGCGACAAGCGTGCGTCTGTCTGTTAAAGGGTGGTGTAACTCTCAAAGTGCTCCAAAAAATAAAAAACTATTTTTTTAATGTGTTTGTGACTTGTGTGCGATGTAGCCGCACTTGCATCCTCAAAGCAGCAGCGACAAGCGTGCGTCTGTCTGTTAAAGGATTACATCGGTGACAGCATCCAAGTAGGCATGTCAGACAGTCCATACCTGTACTGGCAGGAAAAAGAAGCAATTTGGAGGTCCCTGTACAAACTGGCTCTATTTTACCTGAGTTGCCCCCCCTCCAGTGTGTACTCCGAAAGAGTGTTTAGTGCAGCCGGGAACCTTGTCAGCGAAAGGCGTAGGAGGTTGCTTCCTCAAAATGTGGAGAAGATGATGTTCATAAAATGAATTATCAACTCTTCCAGGGAGACCAGCCTCCAGAACGTACAGAGGGACCTGTGGTTCCAGCAGGGACGAATTAATACTCTGTGAGGATGAGGATGTACACACTGAAGAGGGTGAGGAATCGGTGGATGAGGAGGATGAGGTTGACATCTTGCCTCCGTAGAGCCAGTTTGTGCAGGGACAGATTAATTGCCAGCTTGTTTTGTGGGGGCCCAAACGAACCAATCATTTCAGCCACAGTTGTGTGGCAGACCCTGGCGCTGAAATGATTGGTTTGTTAAAGTGTGCATGTCCTGTTTATACAACATAAGGGTGGGTGGGAGGGCCCAAGGACAATTCCATCTTGCACCTCTTTTTTTTCTTTGCATTATGTACAGTTTGGGGCCTAGTTTTTCAAACTGCCATCCTGTCTGCCACTGCAGTTTCACGCCTAGATGGGTCACGTGTTTGTGCCGCCCACTCGTGTCGCTTAGCATAGTCATCCAGCTACCTCGGTGCAACCTTTTGGACATAAAAACACTATTGTGAGGTGTGAGGTGTTCAGTATAGACTGGAAATGAGTGGAAATTAAGGCTATTGAGGTTAATAATAGCATAGGAGCAGAAAAACCAACAAATTCTGTGATTTTAGCTGTTTTTATGCTTTTTTTCAAAAAAATACAGATCCAAAACACAAAACCCAGAACCCAAAACACGGAAGGGTGGTTTTGGCAAAACCAATCCAGATCCAAAACACAAAGAAAGATCCAGATCCAAAACCAAAACACAAAACACGAAAAGTGGCCGGTGCACACCCCTAGTTACTAGTGATGAGATATGCATTGCTATGAGACACTGGTTACTAGTGATGAGATATGCATTGCTATGAGACACTGGTTACTAGTGATGAGATATGCATTGCTATGAGACACTGGTTACTAGTGATGAGATATGCATTGCTATGAGACACTGATTACTAGTGATCAGATATTATGCATTGCTATGAGACACTGATTACTAGTGATCAGATACTGTAAAAAAATTTGTTTTTTTTTTATAAACTTTACTGTGTTCTGCCGGGAGGACACAGTGTCAGAGCAGCAGCCGGAGCCAGAGGCGGCTGCAGCGGCCAGGTAGGTGTGGGACAGGGAGGTGAGCGGAGGGGTGGGACAGAATTACCACAGCTGTAGGCAGTGCTGGGCATGCGCTACTTTTGTGAACGTAACAGCGCATGTGCAGCACTGATTACAGCTGCGGTACGGTAGGACTAGGCAGGGAAAAGTGTCTATTTCCCGAAAAGCTGTCATCACAAAAATGACAGCTTTTCGGAACAGATACTGATGGAGAGGAGGAATGATGACTTCCTCCAGTAATTAGGTAGAACTCCATGCGATTTCTAAACCTAAGTACCTCCATCGAATTTTTAGTAATGATGAATAGGCCCGTGTATATACCGACTTCTATATATTTTTTTTTAAATAATCGTTTGAAAAGTATTATTTTTTTAGGAATAGAAAAATGCCTGCTCTGTTTCTCTGATATTCATCAAGCCACAAAACGTCTGAGACAGGAGGCAGAGCTCCAGCATACGGAAAATGCCACCTATTATTTTTTATGCTCATCCTCTCACTACCCAGATGCTCGTAACACGGGGAGTTCACACCACGTTTCATCAGTGTACATATATTAAGTTGACATGCTAAGGCCTGATCTTACATTTCCTTCCAACAAAGTGACAGGTTTGTAGTTCCCAGATGCCAAGGCCCAGCAGGTGACAGATGGGGATACCCTGAGATGACTGGGAAAACAACTTCATTTGGCATCTTGGTGTCTTGACTAATGAAATATGCTCATCATGTATTTTCTATAACTCTGAGCCTGCATAAACTTGTACACAAACAGTTCAAGGCAACACTACATAATTCACTGGTGTTGTCTATGATCTCACAAAGCATGCAATTAAAATGCACTTAGTGGTCATTCAACAGAACAGCACTGGGGTTTGAGCAGTAAGATAATGTCAACAACTCTATAAACTCACTGCATTTTTTTTCTTCCTAGTTTTAGCCCATTAGTCCATACTTGCCGACATTCAGCTCCCTCCTTCCGAGAGGGAGCTGAATGTCTGCACACAGCGGGGTGCGTGGCCGGGTAATGATGCAGTTTTGGGGCCGAGCCGGGGGTGGGGCCACGCGATCACGTCATCGTGGCTCCGCTCCCTCTTCACAATGCCGAAAATATTGGCATTGTGAAGCAGGAGGTGGAGCCACAATGACGCGATTCTGCACGAATCGCGTCTTTGGGCCCCCCGCTGCTGGGGTTTCTTGTAGTAGTCGGGAAGGGGGGGGGGGGGGCAGGCGGCAGCCTTGCCTGCCATTCCGGGGGGTCGTGAGCGGCACCCGATTTTCGGGAGGCTCCGGACCAAATCGGGAGGGTAGGCAAGCCTGCATTAGTCCACGATGAAGCAAGTACAAGAGGTTCCTGTAATAAGGGAGACTGAATACATTTTATATGAATGTCGGAAATTAAACCCCTAGGGGTATATTTACTAAAGTGCAGGATTTTAGAAGTGGAGATGTTGCCCATAGCAACCAATCAGACTCTACTTAACAGTGGGGTGTCCTAGTGGAAGGGTCTCTTTCTGCAGAGGCTTTTTCCACCCACTCACCCCTGTGTTTTATAGTTTTGGTGGTGGCTTTATTTGTGGCAGGATAGAATTGTAGCCGTTGCTATCTGCCTTTAGATCTTAAGGTGCTTTCCCTGCCAATACACTGGTTAGACTAATTTTACCCTACAGTGGTCAGCGGCATCACCGGTCCTGGTGGGCCTTGTGTCATTGGGATTGGATTTGGATACCTTGAGTTGTGGTGATGGGCTTGCAGATGGCCCCCACAGGGCCAGTGCTAGTGTGTTCAGCGCCCCCCTGCAAATTATAAATTTGTGCCCTCCTACAAATATGTATCCCAGACATGTCTCTGTCACAAACCTGCTGCAGCCACTGGGTCACTTATCTTTTTTTCCACTCCGGATCCAGCTCTGTGACAGACTCCCTCCCAGGGCCAGATTAGGGCTTGTGGGGGCCCTGGGGCAACTAAGTTGTGGGGGCTCCCACCAAGCCACACCCTTTCACCAACACACGGAGACTACCCCCCCTCGATTACTTGCATTCTGTTAATCACGCAGACGCACACACACATATATATATATATATATATATACAGCAAACTTATATTTTATATAGAACATACACACTATCACACATATACAGTATACACACACATGAACACATATGAACACTTTTTTGGGGGGTCAGCCAAAAAGGAAAATATTGTCATATGCACAAATAAAAAATCGTAAAAATTAAAAAATTCACAAGAAGGGAGATGGAGGTTTTGGTGTGGCCAAATATGGGGCAAACACAGAGATGGATTTTGTGGAAATTAGCCAGTGCTGTCAACGCTTTTTTGTCCGCTTGGCCTGGTGTTGCTGGAAGCATGACTTTATCCGTGTGCTCCTGCACCTGGCCTGGTCAGAGGTAGATGTTGTTGCCTCTGGCATAGGGTTAGGCACATTTTGAGGGATGGCCAATGTTGCTCCAGAGGTGGAGGGCCCTGATGTTCCGTCAGGAAGGGAGGCTCCAACATGCGCAGGCGGACGAGCTGCTCCAGGGCATTTGCTATTCTCACATTGGCCGCAGCATTTTCCTCCAGGGCGTCCGCCACCCATAGCAGATTGGCGTCCATCCTCATCAGAATCTCGGTGTTCTTATCTGTTTTTTCATTGAAATCTGTGAGGAGGGCCACTGCCTGCGAGGGGGCATGCCCTGGACTGTCTGCCACAGGGTCCCCAGCCGGATATACTGCTTCCTCCCCTGCGGAGCCAGCAGATCTACTGCGGCCAAAGCTCACCTCTGGAGCAGACTCGTCCTCTTCTGTGCCTGTGTGGAAAAGATAGAAAAATAATGAAATGAGTAAATTATAAACTTTAGTTCAACATTTTTAATCTAATTTTCATAAATTTTTACCTGCGGCAACATGTGGAGCCGCAAAGTCTGGCATGTCTGTGTCCATGTTGGACACGCCAAACACCTCCTCTTCCTGCACACACCCCTGTGCCAGCTCCTCCAAATCTGTTAGCGCCAATGACACAGGGGTTGGCCCACCACCTGTCCCCCCTGCATGCCTAGCTCTATCTGCCAATTTTTGTTTTAGCCGATATTTGAAGTTGCTCCATCTGTTGTTAAAAAATGTAGGGTTTGATTTTTTCTTAATTTAATAAAAATTTGGAAATAGGTTACATCATTTACGTACCGGCGTTTGACCTCTTTGGTTGAACGGACTAAGTCACAAACCCCATTGACAGCACTGGCTATTTCCTCCCACAGTTTCCATCTCTGGGTTACATCCATATTTCGGGGTGCCTGTGCCAGGTTATCAATGCACTTTTGCACCAAAGCCTCCATCTCCTTTCTTGTGAATTGAGGCTGCCTTTTGCAT
Organism: Taudactylus pleione; assembly: GCA_031769625.1. Taxonomy (NCBI): domain Eukaryota; kingdom Metazoa; phylum Chordata; class Amphibia; order Anura; family Myobatrachidae; genus Taudactylus; species Taudactylus pleione. Next base: position 2,518,227 of record JAUIMM010000175.1, read on the forward strand.
TTGGCCCTGGCCTGGTTACTAGGCCCCGCAGCCTCCTCATTCTCAGTCTCAACACCTTTCAAAAAATGTTTAAAAAAACATTAATTTTTTATTTTTTTTTGGTGGTAACTTTAATTTTTGAGCTACTTATTGTGAGGTCCTGGAGTTTGGCTTTGCTGCTGTTCAGTGGACATGATTAAACCCTTGAATTCAGCAGACCCATTGTGGGCTCTCGTGACGTTTTTATAGATGCGTGTGCATTATACGGGCGCATCTATTGTGTGTCATTGATTTGAGCGGGAAAGTTCGGGCTATTGAAGGCTTTTTTGTGGCCTTGTTTCGGGGTGGGTTGTTTGGAGTGGTTGTCGTTGGAGTTGTTGGCATTTGAGAGTGAGTCGAAGTAGTAGTTGTGGTTGTTGGAGGAGAGTTTGGAGGTTTTTGGGCGAGTTTTGTTTGGTTATTGTCTTTCGCATTTTTGCGTATTTTTTCTTTCACAATTTTTTTTTTTTAGGTGAGTTTTTTTTAAAGAATTTTGGGTCGATTAGAACTAGCAAATATTTTTAACATTTTTAAAGTTAATACGTGTTCACTTTGCTTTTATTTAGTTTTTTTTTTTTTTCGTTTGGTGTTTTGGAAATCGTTTATTTTGGTGTTTTCGTCTTTGTGCAGTAAGTGTTTTTTGTCATACATTATAACCCATTATTTTTCAAAATTTTTCATGTTTATTTAAGGGGTCACGCTATGCAGATAGGTGTACCTAAAAACATGTTGTTTTTTAAATGGATTTTTTTTCCTGAAAAATTCTAAATGTCTGTGAGTAAAGCGTACATTACAATTTTCATGCAAAATCCAAGAATAACTCAACATAATCTGTGTAGTGCATGCATTCTTGATATTTTAGCCTTAGCCTGTCTTGTTTTTTTTGAAAATGTTGACATTATTTATATGGAAATTCTAAATTGTAGGTTTACTGCAAGATGTCACTGCCCAACCCTGTAAGATTCTTCTTAATGTGAAAAAAAGATAAGTATATTTTCACATTGTTAAATTTCAAAAAAATAACTACATTGTCTAACATTTCAGATTGATGTTGGGCAAATTATAGTGGCGATGGTCCACGACCCCGACCAACCTGAACATCCTCCTAGGAGTAGGCCTCGTAGGCGTGCAAGGCCCCAGGTATTTAGAACACATGTCACCCTTTTTGGAATGCCTGATGATGTGGTCTTAAGGCGTTACCACCTACTACCCCAAATCATCCTAGACACTCTTTCATTAATAGAGAGTGATCTTGAAAGGCAAATTAACAATCCAACAGCAATACCACCACTTACGCAGTTAATGTCGGTGTTACATTTTTGCGCCTCAGGATACTTCCAGACCACAGTCGGCATCGTTGCGGGAATTTCCCAATCTTCCTTTTCAAGGATCCTGAGGGCGGTAATGGATGCCCTATTTAAGCACATCCATCATTTTATTAATATGCCATTGGATATGGGGTCCCTTAATGTGGTTAAGCAGAAATTTTTCAAAATTGTAGGCTTCCCACACATCATAGGGGTTGTGGACGGCACTCACATACCACTTCAGCCTCCAGCAGCGCTGGAGGCAATATTTAGGAACCAAAAACATTTCCATTCAATGAATGTAATGGTGGTATGTGATGCCTCCCTCCAGATCCTGTCCCTGAATGCCAAATTTCCAGGAAGTGCACATGATTCATTTGTCATCCGGCAATCAAGGCTTTGGCACAAATTAAACAACCTACAAGCTGGTGATACGTGGCTTCTGGGTAAGTTGTACCCTTAATTTTAAAAACAAACACTGTTGACTTAGAAATGGTACTGATGGGGTTTTTTTTTTCACAGGAGACAGTGGTTAACCTTGCACGCCCTGGCTGCTCACTCCTTATTTGGTTCCTACACCAGGGCCACAAAGTCAATATAATTCCGCACTTACTGCCACCAGGCAGGTGGTGGAGTGCTGAATTGGCCTTTTAAAAGGCTGATTTAGATGCCTCCACCGCTCTGGTGGCGACCTAATGTATTTGCCGGCTATGGTTTCTAAAATTGTGGTCTTGTGTGGGATATTTCACAACATCGCCATAAGGAGTGGTGTCCCAATGCAGCCAGAGGATGCCTTGCCTGAGGATGGCCCCCCCGGCATTGGTTGGAGGATAGTGTCTGGGGGGGCCATACGTGATGAGGTAGTGGCACTTTTTTTCAGGTAATTTATTTCAAACATTTAGTTAATCAAACATCTGTTTGTTTGTTTTTGGACTGTTAAATTTCCAATGTGGTCTTTAATTTTAATTTTTCTTCTCTTTTTTTTTTACCAACAAATAAACAACCTGCATACTACCTGAAAATAAACGACTGTGACAAATATGTACCAAATTGGGATTTGACGTCTGGACAAATGAATTATTACCATGAATTGTGGAAACATGTTGGCATGCTACATCTACAACCAGTTCTTGATGTCCTTTTTTTTAAAATGTATATTATGGGTGTTTGTGCTGTGTTTATTAAATGTTTGTTTGGAAAAATGTGTTTGGTTTTTTTTTTTACAATAAGTTACCCTAAATTTTTGTTTAGAAAAAACGGGACAATAGCTTCTTAATTTTGTCCCAAGTGAAAACTGTTCAAAAAGTGGCTAAAATTTATTTTAAGGAAATCACTTTTTACACTGGTTTTTTTTTGTTTATTTTTTCTTGGTTTTTTTTATTTTTATTTTTTTACAAATTTTGGGAATAACAAAATGTATTCTGGCTAAGCAGTATGGAGGGAAAGACTAATACAAACATGTTTATGTAAATGTATCCCTAAAAAAAACAAAAATGCGTGTTAAGGAATTTGCAAAAATTCATATTAAATGTAATGGTATTAAAATGACCACTTCCCAAAATACTTGGAGTTCCCAAATATTCCTTTCAAAATGTCAAAACACATTCCAAAAATGCAAACTTATTATTTATACAGGGATTACAATGTTAGAGGCAAGGAAAGAGTCTTATGACCAATTTTTTGGGGTTTATTTTTAAACAAAAAAAAAGATCAACTGTATCCAACCAAAAAAGGCACAATTAGGGCCTCCTTAAGGCCAACAAATGGTCCAAACACACCAGGATTCCGATAATGTGGCCACACAGACGCCCAAGCTGCTGGAAGACTGCATCAGTCTGCATCTGTGGCTCTGTTGAAAGAGAAATGTGTGTATTACTAAAATGTAGACATTAAAAATTTTTGATAAAGGTCATTAGGATTAAAATATAAAATAAGATAAGATACCATGCAAAATGGGGCAAACATTTCACATTTATTAAAATAAACTCCACATTGTAAACTTTAAAACACAAAGCAAATGTTTAAAAAATAAACAAATGGTTAGAACTAAAACATTTGCATATGAAGTAAGCCTAACACAAGTTGACAATGTTAAAATTAATTTAAAAGCAGGAAAGACACAAGTGGTAGTGGTTTGGCATGTGCCATATGTGCAAGGTTAAACCAACTTTTTGCTTTATTTAAAAAAAAAAAATAGATTTGTACTAAACAGAATTTTTAAGATACACAGGGCAAATTTCAAAATCCTATAAAATGGATAAAAAAGAAATATAATGTCCAAAAAAAAAAAAAATCACAGTGTATGCATAAAGGGAACAATGAAAAACATTACTTCCACCAAAAAAGGAAAAAAAATACAAGCAGCATCCAGAACCAGGGCAGAGTGGCCAAGATCATCCTCAGATGACGACGGCCAATGGACAGGTGATGTGGGAGGGGTGATTTGGGAAACTGATGAGGGAGTGGAACATGGAGAGGGTGGATCAGGGGAGGGAGTCACAATATGGATGGGTATGACAGGGGAGGGAGGGGTGGTTTGGGATTGGGGGCAAGGAGAGAGAGGGGAAATATGGATGGCAAGGTCAGGGGAGGGTGGAGAATTTGCGGAGGAGTGGGCAAGGGAAGAGAAGGTTGGAATGGGGGATAGGGGTCGGGCCGGCCTTCTTCTCCGCCTCACTATCCGCTCTTGACCTAAATGATGGATAGTTCAAAAGATTAACTAAATTGACATACATTTTTTTTTTTTTAAAACCTACATTCACATACACAAATACAAGGTATAATTTATTACAAAACAAGGCCATATTGAAAACATGCACATGCATTAATGATAAATTACAGTAGCAATGTACATTATGCAAATAAGATTAAGATTACACCATTCACATATACACTTACGCTGACAGATACGCAGCCGGAGAGATTCGAGCAGGCGGGGTGACCTGCGTCGCAGATCAGACCATCTGCACTCCAATTGGCCGATGTTCCGGTGGTAGCCCATGGAGCACAGACGACGACGCACCTCCACGTACGCCCGCCTTTTCATGAGGTTAGTGACGGGGGGGCTACCGTGTGGTGGTTCGCTGGTCCTGACAAGCCAGGGGTATATAGGGACTCTCCCTGCACACAGCACTTGCCAGTGCAATGTTGTTGTCAGGTTTGACGTTGCGGAATCCCCTACTGAAGGGTTGTGATCTTGGGTTTGGAAGAATTCTGGGTGAGAGGCCTGGATATCAGAACTCCTCATCCATAGATCTTGGACATTGGCGAGACCTGGTCAATGGTGCGGAGTCTAACCTGCAGGGAGGTGTTCTCCAGTGACCCCTCCAAGCGGGATATGGGCTTAGCTGCACCCTGGAGGCAGGTCGCAGTCCTTTGACCAGGTATCCATGATCTGTGGGAATAGAGACTCAAGATATCAATGGCCCAGGGGAAGTGCCTAACAAAGGCACTGTTACACAAGGAGTTTGAAGAGTACTCCAGGAATAGCGTACTGACGCACTTTTGCACAACAGGATGGAACTTGAGAGGTACTTTGGAATTAACATTCGAGAGGTACACTGGAATTGGCACTTGAGAGGTACACTGGAAGTGGCACTTGAGAAATGCACTGAGAGTAGCGTACTGATGCAGCTATACTCCACGGAGTGGCACTCAAAGAGTACACAGATAGTGACGTGCGGCGCACTTTGTACCATGGGATGGCATTCGAGGAATTCACAGGTAATGGCGTGCGGACGCACTTTTTGCACCACATGGTGGCACTTGAGGAATTCACAGGTAATGGCGTGGGCGCACTTTTGCACCACGGGGTGGCACTTGAGGAATACACAGGAAGTGGTGTGCTGACGCACTTTTGCACCAAGGAATGGCACATATAATGCACACAGGCAGAGATGTAATAGCACTGTCGCTGGAAGTGAAGCACTCAGGCAAAGATGTTAGTCGCACTGCTGCTCCAGAAGAGATTAGTAATTTGTACACAGGCAGGGATGTTGGTCGCACTGTTGCTCAAAGGAGACACTGGAAGTAATACAGAGGCAGAGATGTAATCGCACTGTCGCTCAAGGAAACAATGGAAAACGAGAAAACCAAGGGAACCTAGAACAAAGACTCTATTAGCACACTAGGACAATTGTTGATCAGGCAACTTCCTGTTGCAGGAGTCGGTCCTAAGTACCCTCAGGCAGCTGGTCATTGGTTCCTGAGATCAGCTGGGACACTAGCAGGACTGCCATTGGAGGAAACTGGTCAGGTGAGATGGACCAACATGGCTGCGCCCATGTCTGCTAACACAGGAGTCTGGACGCATGCATGGAAGTCCAACCGGACCCCGGGGAGAATCCTCAGCCATAACCCACCACCGCCACTGACATCTGAATGCCTCGGAGCCTAAAGACACCAGTCCAGCAGTGAATAAAGGCCGATTCCAGGCCGGATCCTGACAGTTGTCCACAACTTACCTTTGTGCTTCCCAGTGAGCTCCTGCAGATTCTTAAAATTGTTCAGAGACTCTGGGGCCTATTCATCATCACTTCATTTTTACAAAAGCAGGTGAAAATTTTAATTTTTATATGCAATTGTAAAAATTAAGTGTTTGGGCCATTCATCACGATGGTTACAGATATCTCCTGCTTACCTTCCTCTGCCGGAATGGCCCACTGTCCCCATACACTGGTATGGGGACAGAATTTATAAAGCTCCTTAAATATGATATTTTTGGAGCTTGAGTGCGGCAAATTTCGATGGCAAATGCTCCCGATACCTGCTCCTTCCCTATGGGAAAGAGTCCCAGGTTGCGAAAAGGGATCCTTTCAGATCCTTCTGCCCCTGTCCGGCTCCTTCTGCCGGATGTCAGGGCTCTACTGCACATTCGCGTGACCTGTAGGTCCGAAAGGAGCAGTGAAGCTGCGCGCGGGACAGTTGATTTTCACATCAGCTGTCACCGTGCTGGAGCAATGATGAATTGCTCCGAAGTCTGTGGCGAGTTAGAATGTTAATTATCAGGGACCCCGATAATTACCATCATGAATAGGCCTCTCTAAGTGCAGTTTACCATCTTGCTGCACTACTAGCTCCAGTATCCGGTTCCATCCCGGTGATTCTGCACTCCGGTTCCATCCTGGTGATTCTGCAATCCGGTTCCATCCCGGTGATCCTGCAATCCGATATCCTGCGCCATCGTTTCCAGTCTATTTTCCTGCACCATCGGTTCCAGTACAATATCCTAGTTGATTATAAGGCAGGGAAGGCAGAGCTGGGGAGTTAGTTAGACAAATTTGCTCTTCATACTCAGGGGCTGGCAATACAAGTAAATCAGTTCCTGACCGGGCAGCCGCAGAGATAACTTTCATTTAAATTCAGGTGGATCAGCGATCTGGCTAATGGGTGGTCCAGTCTGCCTCCCGGACCACCCCTTAGTTTCAACGATGCCTGCCAGGCCCACCCATGTCACTGCTGCGCTGGTTGCCTCATTTTGCCTATCATAGTTTGACAGGCGCAGCAACAAAGCAAGTGCAGGTAAATGGTAAAGACGCTCAGAAAGCAAGCAGTGGGAAGGGCATCTCTCCAGCCCGGTGCCCTCCTACAATGCTTACCCCATGGACTGCACCCCGCCGGCCCTGGTGTAATACCCGGCAGAGCCGGACTTAAGCTCTGCTGCACAATTAAGCCCCGCCTCCCAGCACTGCCGCAATTAAGCCCCCCGGTGACATCATCCGGCAATCACCGGAAGGGTAGGAGGAACCAGGCTACCAAAAGGGGGGACTAAAAGGGGGCATGGCCTCGTTGCAGGCACAAAAGAGCATCCTGAGGGAGAAGGAGTGCGGCCATCTTAGGCTGGGACCGCAGGACGGGAGGAGGGAGGTCCTGCGGTACCCTGGTGTCATGAGCCACATGTAATATGTACAGGGGAATGCCCCTGTAATGCAGTAAGGAGCTCCCTGCAAGAAGCCCATAGGCAATACGGAGCCTTAGAGTAGCCCCTGGGTACAGACAAGGGGGGGAGTCACCCCTCCCCACAGTCCTGCAAGCGAGCTGCGGATAAAGCAGTCCCGCTGATACTGAACCCTTTTGAGAAGATTGGGGAGTGCTGCAGAGGTAGCAGCTGGAAGCAGAGTGCCTGTTGAGTGAGGAAGTCACTGCAGAGGATCTCAGGGAAAGTACTGCCTGGTGCCACAGTGGAAGATCAGAGATCTCCTGTAAAGAGACAGCCCATGTGATGAGAGGGTGAGTGTCTGATGTGTAATGCTGGATCCCTGGTTGATAGCCCCTGGAGAAGTGAAGGAGGGCTCAGTGCAAAATGGCAGTGTGGCTAGAGGGGAGTCCAATGGAAGAATCCTATGTAACCATGTCCTGAAGTAGAGAAGCCTAGCAGTGAAAGGGTTAACAGTATGTATTAAGTTGCCAGCACGTCAGATGAAAGGTCCCTGGATAATGGGAAATGTACTAGAGGCAGAGTCCTGGGATATACAGGACATCAGTATGCCTAAAGGTGTATGCGGGGTGATGGAAGGAGACAGGGTCCCTGTGTAATGGGATGTGCCGCACATTAGCAGTCTCTCGTGAGGATAGAGATGAGTGCGATGAACTGGAGTCCCCTGTATGCCGTATGAAGTATTTGTTGGACTGACATGCGTAGAACTACTGAGCCCAGCGACACCGGGTATGTGCTACTATTTCACTGCTGTGTCATATGTGTAAGTCTGCGCTGGAGGTGTTCACTTGGAGTGGAACGTAACCAATCTTCTGTAACCATTAAGCTTAAAATACAGCATTTACCATCTGCTGCAAGTATTGTGCTGGAGGAAGTTGGCGAAGTAGAGCTTGTAACCGTTACGCTTACTGTGCTGGAGGATATGGAGGAGTGTAAATAAAGTTTTCCTGTTATTGCATCATTAGATGGTCTGGCGCCCAACATTTCTTTATTGCACTGCACCTGTTGTCCACATGTGTTCCCTCCATCAGGTATTTTGTGCTAAGCAACCGAGTATTCGGGGGCCCTGCTGGTCATTGATGCCATACCCACTTCATAGCCGGGACAGATGAGAGTCACCGTGAAGCGGTGAGAGACAATATTCAGGTACTCCATGTAAGTGTACCAGAGTACCAGTAGGGTTTCACACTGGCCCCCCTCCTACTGGAGTTGGTGAGCAGATGGCGGTATTGCTTAGAGGGGCCATACTTTATATGTCCTCGTTTACCTCTTGCCATTTGCTTAATTAGAAACAAAGCTGACCCATTTTTTCCCCACAAATATGCCTCCATGCCATTATTTTAGAAGTTAGTTATATTTATGATGTTATACTTGCACACCGGAGTGGTCTGACATCAGACGATGGGGCGTTTATGTTCCCTTAGGAGCTACAGGTTTTGTAGAAGTAAGGATTGAAAACAAATCTGGTTTGGGGCTTTTATTGACTTTTAAAATATAAGATGCTACATCTATCCAGGACTCTGGGCCTGATTCAGAGCCCGACGCTCTGAATGAGCGCTCGCTCTGAATCAGGGCATTTTTGTTTGTTTTTTTGGAGCGGCCTCCTGGCCGCTCGCATAGCTGTGGGTGACCACACACAGCTATAGCAAGCAGCCAGGTTGATGGTCGCGATGGTCAAGATCATCGCGACCATCGGGCTTGCGAGGAGACCCTTGTGGTAGTGTCTCGTGACCGCAAGCCCCAGAGAGCTTTCGGCTCTAACAGAGCCAGAAGCTCTCCCGCTGACATCACTGGTGATGTCAGTGGGGCCGCCCCCAAACGGCAAGCGTTCCGTTGGGGACGCCTCCATTTGGCCGGCCACCACCCCGGCCCACCCACCAAATGGGGCGAGCTGTCACTCACCATCGACAGATCGCCCCCTTTGGTGCGAGACCAGGAGCGACGGAGCACCCGTCGCTAGCCGGGTCTCGCGCATGCGCATGATGGAGCCTGCTCCGTCGTGCTCATGCCCAGTGGGCAAACATCGACCTGGTTGCGAGCGCTCAGCGCTTGCAACCGGGTCTGAATCAGGCCCTCTGTGCCAGGTCAGCTCCACTAACACCCTTGTGTCACTGTTTTACTTACTATGAGGTACTGTCCTGGTATTCATCCCCATTTCTATCACTGTATGCTCTTTACCTTATCTCTGGCTATGGGTGTTATTTAGTAAACATAAAACATCGTTTCTCCAGCATTTTAGCTGGAGAAAATACTTTTTTTATGTTCTCTCTCTTTTTATAGAAAATAAAACTGCAGGGAAATTGCTGATATCACAGAGTTATCTTACATCTTCTCTTACTGGTGCACAGAGCTGTAACTAGACTTTTTGGTTCCCTGTGTCAGAAAGAGCATTGGTGCCCCCCTCATTTTTCAAAGGGACATAATGCACCCAAAAAAGGGGAATGGGCCTCATGGGGAAGAGCCAGGGTAGAGATAGGGGAGTACACAATAATGGTAAGAATTTTTTGCAAAGAACCAAAAATTAAAGATAAAAGACAAATATGCCTTTATTGGGGCACTCTTGGAAACAATTTATTGTTTACTTTACGTATGGTAGATGGATAATGGATTAAAATTTAACGTTTAATGCACAACCTAAAACAAAATCTCTCTTATAGGTAACTAATAAAAAAGAGGTAAATAGTACCAGAGAGTACACAATCATGAATGAAAACAAAAAAAATATATATATATTTTGTTGACCATCACAGTATCAGAGTGGGATATACAGTATATATATATATATTATATATATATATATATATATATATATATCTCCCACAATGTGTTTATGGGCAAAAATTTCCAAGCAATCCTAATTCCATTTGAGCAACATACAGGTAAGTATTACAATAAGTGAATATAAATTACAAAAATAAACATAAATGGCGAAAATATGAAATATATGTATTGCTGACCATCACAATATCAGTGTGGGATATACAGTATATATATATCTCTCCCACAATGTGCTATGGGCAAAAGTTTCCAAGTAATCTTAGTTCCAGGTAAGCAATATACAGGTAAGTATTACAATAAGTGACCATATATTACAAATATAAACACAGAATAGCCAATCATGGCCGCCACATAGGTCCGGAGAGAAGAAAATAGCAATGGAAATAGAGAATCAAGTTTTCAATTAGTTTTTCTTGTTCTCTGTGATGATTGCCTTATTATTCCGTGTATTTTGTCCCTAAACATTATGTTTTATCAAGTGTCTCCGCTCCGGTGATATCTTTAACTGCTTACCATATAGTTCTATTTATTCACATATGTTATTGACCAGTTCTCCCTTCTTTTATCTGTCTGCATACATACATATATACTTTTGGTGTAATTGTATTCTGTCTCTGGTTTTACTGTATTTTGTATTTGTTACATATGCTAATTTATCTCTCTGGACATATGTGCTGGCTGTGATTGGCTATTCTGCACCCACTTTAGGATTAGCTCTTTCTACTGTCAATTATAGACACATCCCCACAATTGGGCAAGTGTCCTTTATCTTACAGCAAGCCGCAGTAACCTCCAATGATCAGATGACCAAGCTTTGTCGGCGAAACGCGCGTCCTTCTGTCACTGCTGCAGATAGCAGCCGGATCTCCACTCTACACACATCATACTGCAGCTCTGATTACATTTACTGTCAGGTACTTTTCTTATCCTCTGGGTGCTCTCTCATCTGAGTACCTGGCAGATGACTCCTCCTGCAATGCTCTTATGGTAACAGGGGAGAGACTCCGCCTTATCTCAGACAGCAGAAGCGCTGGCTGTTGTTTCATCTGGGATAATACGTTGTTTGCACTCTCTCATCCCCTGTTTGACTTCGACGGGGGAAAGTAGAAGTGACAACACATTTTCTATACCCCAGACTTACTTCCTTCGTCTTTTGCTTATATTCTTACCTTGAATATCATACATCAATTGGATATACTTTCAAGCAGTTTAAATGCAATGCAGACTAATATATGAACTTGCACATGTCACTTTATGCGTTGTTTTATAATCACTTTTTTATTTCATCCATTGAGGATGTTATTAAGTATATATTATTTACTTTCTCTGTGATTTAGTGTATCTAGCTTGCTAATATTGACTGTTGTTGCATTATTTTTCATATCCACAGCCTGAGATTCAAAGCTTTACTTTTTGACTTGTATATAGGTCATTCAAGTTTCGTTCTATATTCAATAATTAATTCTTTTTCAGATTAATTACAGCCTTGAGGACAATATTGTAGTAATTTTTGAGACCCTATACACCTGGCTGCAGTATAGTATTACCATTGTTTATTATGTCTCTGGAAGAATGCATTTAAACACTGTAGTCCTTTACTTATTGGTGTTCTACAGTTCTCTCTTTGAGATTTCTATCTGAATAATTAGAGTGTGAGATCCGTTACATTTATATTCATATTTTCGCCACTTGTGTCTATTTTTGTAATATATGTTCACTTATTGTACTTACCTGTATGTTGCTCACCTGGAACTAAGACTTGGAAACGTTTGCCCATAACACGTTGTGGGAGATGTATATATATATATATATATATATATATATATATATCCACAATGCAGGTGAGCAGCACTCCCTTCCAGATGTAATACCAATAGCCGGTGCCCTCATGGGTATCCAGTCCGGATCCAACATATAGTAAAGGGTCGCAGGCGGCACTCGGAAATAAATGCCAGTACACACCTGGTTACTTAAACATCAACGTTTCAAGACTTTAATGGTCTCGTCATCAGGATAAAATACAAACAAAGTTACTGACCTTATATACCCAACACTGTCACCTCGTGCACCCCAGACACCGGACCTCCCCACAGGCGCATACACATGACGTCATGTCTGGGAGACCCGTCGCCTAGGTAACAATAATAACATAGAGTGAAAACGTCATCTTAAGGCCCAAGCAGTATTGAATATTACAGAAGATAAACAGCTCCAATCCATCGTAAATCAATACTATACATACTAGTATTACAGCCGTGCATTACCGCTACTACTGGCTTTATTCTTGACACCACAGCTTTTTTAAAGAAGTTGAATTTGGTGGGCAGGCTACCATTAGATTGTTTATTGTGTAGTATAGATATCTCGAATCTATATACTATTATCCCTAATCGGGACGGAATTAGTGCAGTAAGAAATTTGATTGTCAATAATGAAAATTACAAGGGTCCTCAGGTGGAGTTATTTTTAGAATTATTGGAAATGGTTCTGACCCATAACTTCTTTTTACATAATGGAAAAAATTTTCTGCAGGTATCTGGATGCGCAATGGGGTCAAATGTGGCCCCCGCTTATGCTAATGCGTTCATGCTTGTTGCTGAGAATGAGATTTTTTTAAATAATCCAGATATAAGAGAGCACATCGTGACATACTGTCGATATATCGACGATATTTTTATGATTTGGTCGGGATCGAAACAGCAATTGGTCGATTTTATTCAACAGCATAATGATACCACTAGTCCCATTAAGTTTCCTTATCAGATTGACGCACACACAGTGAATTTTTTGGATGTTGAGGTGACTTTAATTGAGGGACAACTGAGTACTTGTTTATATCGTAAGTCTACTGATCGCAATACATTGCTTCATGCTAGTAGCTGTCATCCAAGACCTTGTAAGTATGGGCTTCCATACTCACAATTTATCCGGGCAGTACAGATTTGTAGTGACAGGAAAAAAGCTGAGGATCATATCAATGAGATGGTTAATAAATTTATACAACGGGGTTATAATTACGAGGGCCTTATTAAGGCCAAGAATAGAGCCTTATCTCTTTCAAGGGAACAGTTGTTCACTAAGAAAGTAAGGGATGATTCACAAACTTATATACCCTGGGTGAACCATTATCATCCCCTTAGTACTAAAATCAGTAGGGTCACTAAGAATTTGTGGCCTATAGTGCAATCAGATCCTGCACTGAGATTACAGAATAAGCAGTTAATGCCTTGTTATTCTAGGGGACGGAATATAAAAGATATGATCATGCGTACTGATATTACCGAAATGTGGATGAAACAGAGTTCTACCTCTAGTTTTCTGTCTTTAAAACCAGGCTGCTTTAGGTGTCTGAACTGCCTTACATGTCGCTATATGAGCACAGGCAGTTCGTTTAGACATCCTCTCAGTGGTAAATTATTGAATATCAAATATAGACTGACTTGCCTAACCAAATTTGTGATCTATTTGATCACTTGTCCTTGCGGACTTAGTTATGTTGGGAAGACGGAGAGGACTATAAGAGAATGGATGGCTATACACCGTTCGGCTATTAAATCAGCTTTAGAGAATGGTCATAGCGACCAGCCTGTGGCCAGGCATTTTTTCCATATGAAACATGGTCTTTCCACCTTACGCTTTTTCTTGATAGATCATATTGCTGACTATATACGTAGGGGTGATCGGTCTGGTAAGCTTCTGCGTTGTGAAGCTCAGTGGATCCACAGGCTGGGAACATTATCACCTAGAGGCTTAAATGAAAGCCTTGGATTACACTGTTTTGTGTAGAGCACGCAGGGTTAAACTGCTTTTGATTATTATCGCATTGTACTAGTATGTATAGCATTGATTTACGATGGATTGGAGCTGTTTATCTTCTGTAATATTCAATACTGCTTGGGCCTTAAGATGACGTTTTCACTATATGTTATTAATGTTACCTAGGCGACGGGTCTACCAGACATGACGTCATGTGTATGCGCCTGTGGGGAGGTCCGGCGTCTGTGGTGCACGAGGTAACGGTGTTGGGTATATAAGGTTAGTAACTTTGTTTGTATTTTATCCTGATGACGAGACCATTAAAGTCTTGAAACGTTGATGTTTAAGTAACCAGCTGTGTACTGGCATTTATTTCCGAGTGCCGCCTGCGACCCTATACTATATGTTGTATCCGGACTGGATACCTAGGAGGGCACCAGCTATTGGTATTACATCTGGAAGGGAGTGCTGCTCACCTGCATTGTGGATATAATGTGGTAAACACAGCTGTCACAGTTAGCTAGCGTTACCTTGAGCTTAAGGACCCTATTTTTGTATCCTGTTTATCGTCATAGTGCTTTTTACTCTCAAACGGGAGTTTTTTGGTGCCAGCATGGCAGAACCTATGAATGTGGGTGAGGTGATGGATAACGTCAATTTGGCTATGCAGACATTAGGATCAACTCTTAGCTTCTCTGAATAAGAAGCTGAGTCCATTTTATTGGGACAACAATTTAATGATGAAGCAGAGTCTGTTCCGTTGGATCATCTGTATAAGAATTGGCTGCGTCTTAAACAAAAGGAGATTGACTTTTTATACCATGGGATCACATTAAGCGATTAGTATAAAGAGAAACGAATTCCCAGGGGCTTCAGGGTCCGTAATGCACCTACTATTGGCAGGTTCAATGTGACTTTCTGTAAACGATGGATAGCTGTGCTTAATAAATGCAGCCTAGATTTGATGTTGCTTGTTATCGAAGAATCAATCCGCGAGCTCAATCTTATTAAAGAAAATATTAACACGTTTGAGAGTACATATAAAGCATCGTTTGAAGCAGATTCTTCGGATAAATGATTGGAAAAATTGAGTAATCAAATTTCCATTTATAAACGTGACCTGATATCTTTTAAAAAGAAAAAACGTGTAAGGGTTGATTTAGATTACGATCAGAACCGTGTATATCACTGGGTGGGAGCAGGATTACGTGAGAGGAGACAGTACGAACGGGGACGTTTCCAAAGGAGACCTTTACAACATGGTATGGGTACTAGTGACTCCTCTCAAGAATTTGCATCTACAAGCGATTCTGATACTAATTTAATTCGCACCACTGACACCTTGAATATCCCTTTAGGGGTTACCACCCGCAACGGCGGTTTAAGCGGTGGAGGCACTTCATGAGAAGAGGTGGTCAGGGGCAAAGGCAGCGGAAGGGTCAGCAGGCCCCCACTGTCCCAGAGACGCTAGTATTCAACTTATCTTCCCATCCATTGACTGAAATAGAAATGGGAGTATTAGGCAAGGGCCTTTCATTTGTACCCACCACTTCTATGAATGAGCTCTCATGAGAGGTAGAAAAATATAAATTAACCCGCAAATTAAAACTACATGAACATTTTAGAGGATCTAAATGTGATCAGGTTCAGGAGCAATGGGTATCAAGTGAGATTCCTCATCAAGTACAGAAATTACAAAAGAGGAGTTCCTTTGAACCGGTCTCAAACAATGGATCAATACGAACTTTTTCCCGTGTGGTTGATAGCAATGTTGACATTATGATTAAACAAATGGGCAATAAAAGGAATATATCTCAACATAATTTGTCTAAATCAGAACGTGATGCTTTATGTAGCTTAATGGGGTATACTGACATTATTTTTCGGCCCGCCGATAAGGGCGGTGCAATAGTGGTCCAGGACCTTCATACTTATAAATCTGAAATTGATCGACAGTTGTCTGATAGTAATGTGTATAGATTGTTACCAGGTGATCCTTCTGTAAGTTTTCGGAATGAATTAATTACAGTGTTAACTGAAGCTGTGTGTGAGGGTCATATCTCTGAAGATTTGAAATGTGCTTTGGTTCCTGCCAATCCAGTGGTACCGGTGATGTATACATTGCCCAAAATTCACAAGTCGGTCACTAGCCCTCCGGGGCGTCCGATCGTAGCCGCTAGGGGCTCACTATTTCAAGCATTATCCACCTACCTTGATGCTATATTACAGCCGTGCATTACCGCTACTACTGGCTTTATTCTTGACACCACAGCTTTTTTAAAGAAGATGAATTTGGTGGGCAGGCTACCATTAGATTGTTTATTGTGTAGTATAGATATCTCGAATCTATATACTATTATCCCTAATCGGGACGGAATTAGTGCAGTAAGAAATTGTCAATAATGAAAATTACAAGGGTCTTCAGTCAGGTGGAGTTATTTTTAGAATTATTGGAAATGGTTCTGACCCATAACTTCTTTTTACATAATGGAAATTTTTTTCTGCAGGTATCTGGATGCGCAATGGGGTCAAATGTGGCCCCGCTTACGCTAATGCGTTCATGCTTGTTGCTGAGAATGAGATTTTTTTAAATAATCCAGATATAAGAGAGCACATCGTGACATACTGTCGATATATCGACGATATTTTTATGATTTGGTCGGGATCGAAACAGCAATTGGTCGATTTTATTCAACAGCATAATGATACCACTAGTCCCATTAAGTTTCCTTATCAGATTGACGCACACACAGTGAATTTTTTGGATGTTGAGGTGACTTTAATTGAGGGACAACTGAGTACTTGTTTATATCGTAAGTCTACTGATCGCAATACATTGCTTCATGCTAGTAGCTGTCATCCAAGACCTTGTAAGTATGGGCTTCCATACTCACAATTTATCCGGGCAGTACGGATTTGTAGTGACAGAAAAAAAGCTGAGGATCATATCAATGAGATGGTTAATAAATTTATACAACGGGGTTATAATTACGAGGGCCTTATTAAGGCCAAGAATAGAGCCTTATCTCTTTCAAGGGAACAGTTGTTCACTAAGAAAGTAAGGGATGATTCACAAACTTATATACCCTGGGTGAACCATTATCATCCCCTTAGTACTAAAATCAGTAGGGTCACTAAGAATTTGTGACCTATAGTGCAATCAGATCCTGCACTGAGATTACAGAATAAGCGGTTAATGCCTTGTTATTCTAGGGGATGGAATATAAAAGATATGATCATGCATACTGATATTACCGATATGTGGATGAAACAGAGCTCTACCTCTAGTTTTCTGCCTTTAAAACCAGGCTGCTTTAGGTGTCTGAACTGCCTTACATGTCGCTATATGAGCACAGGCAGTTCGTTTAGACATCCTCTCAGTGGTAAATTATTGAATATCAAATATAGACTGACTTGCCTAACCAAATTTGTGATCTATTTGATCACTTGTCCTTGCGGACTTAGTTATGTTGGGAAGACGGAGAGGACTATAAGAGAATGGATGGCTATACACCGTTCGGCTATTAAATCAGCTTTAGAGAATGGTCATAGCGACCAGCCTGTGGCCAGGCATTTTTTGCATATGAAACATGGTCTTTCCACCTTACGCTTTATCTTGATAGATCATATTCCTGACTATATACGTAGGGGTGATCGGTCTGGTAAGCTTCTGCGTTGTGAAGCTCAGTGGATCCACAGGCTGGGAACATTATCACCTAGAGGCTTAAATGAAAGCCTTGGATTACACTGTTTTGTGTAGAGCACGCAGGGTTAAACTGCTTTTGATTATTATCGCATTGTACTAGTATGTATAGCATTGATTTACGATGGATTGGAGCTGTTTATCTTCTGTAATATTCAATACTGCTTGGGCCTTAAGATGACGTTTTCACTATATGTTATTAATGTTACCTAGGCGACGGGTCTACCAGACATGACGTCATGTGTATGCGCCTGTGGGGAGGTCCGGCGTCTGTGGTGCACGAGGTGACTGTGTTGGGTATATAAGGTCAGTAACTTTGTTTGTATTTTATCCTGATGACGAGACCATTAAAGTCTTGAAACGTTGATGTTTAAGTAACCAGCTGTGTACTGGCATTTATTTCCGAGTGCCGCCTGCGACCCTTTACTATATGTTGTATCCGGACTGGATACCTAGGAGGGCACCAGCTATTGGTATTACATCTGGAAGGGAGTGCTGCTCACCTGCATTGTGGATATAATGTGGTAAACACAGCTGTCACAGTTAGCTAGCGTTACCTTGAGCTTAAGGACCCTATTTTTGTATCCTGTTTATCGTCATAGTGCTTTTTACTCTCAAACGGGAGTTTTTTGGTGCCAGCATGGCAGAACCTATGAATGTGGGTGAGGTGATGGATAACGTCAATTTGGCTATGCAGACATTAGGATCAACTCTTAGCTTCTCTGAATAAGAAGCTGAGTCCATTTTATTAGGACAACAATTTAATGATGAAGCAGAGTCTGTTCCGTTGGATCATCTGTATAAGAATTGGCTGCGTCTTAAACAAAAGGAGATTGACTTTTTATACCATGGGATCACATTAAGCGATTAGTATAAAGAGAAACGAATTCCCAGGGGCTTCAGGGTCCGTAATGCACCTACTATTGGCAGGTTCAATGTGACTTTCTGTAAACGATGGATAGCTGTGCTTAATAAATGCAGCCTAGATTTGATGTTGCTTGTTATCGAAGAATCAACCCATGAGCTCAATCTTATTAAAGAAAATATTAACACGTTTGAGAGTACATATAAAGCATCGTTTGAAGCAGATTCTTCGGATAAATGATTGGAAAAATTGAGTAATCAAATTTCCATTTATAAACGTGACCTGATATCTTTTAAAAAGAAAAAACGTGTAAGGGTTGATTTAGATTATGATCAGAACCGTGTATATCACTGGGTGGGAGCAGGATTACGTGAGAGGAGACAGTACGAACGGGGACGTTTCCAAAGGAGACCTTTACAACATGGTATGGGTACTAGTGACTCCTCTCAAGAATTTGCATCTACAAGCGATTCTGATACTAATTTAATTCGCACCACTGACACCTTGAATATCCCTTTAGGGGTTACCACCCGCAACGGCGGTTTAAGCGGTGGAGGCACTTCATGAGAAGAGGTGGTCAGGGGCAAAGGCAGCGGAAGGGTCGGCAGGCCCCCACTGTCCCAGAGACGCTAGTATTCAACTTATCTTCCCATCCATTGACTGAAATAGAAATGGGAGTATTAGGCAAGGGCCTTTCATTTGTACCCACCACTTCTATGAATGAGCTCTCATGAGAGGTAGAAAAATATAAATTAACCCGCAAATTAAAACTACATGAACATTTTAGAGGATCTAAATGTGATCAGGTTCAGGAGCAACGGGTATCAAGTGAGATTCCTCATCAAGTACAGAAATTACAAAAGAGGAGTTCCTTTGAACCGGTCTCAAACAATGGATCAATACGAACTTTTTCCCGTGTGGTTGATAGCAATGTTGACATTATGATTAAACAAATGGGCAATAAAAGGAATATATCTCAACATAATTTGTCTAAATCAGAACGTGATGCTTTATGTAGCTTAATGGGGTATACTGACATTATTTTTCGGCCCGCCGATAAGGGTGGTGCAATAGTGGTCCAGGACCTTCATACTTATAAATCTGAAATTGATCGACAGTTGTCTGATAGTAATGTGTATAGATTGTTACCAGGTGATCCTTCTGTAAGTTTTCGGAATGAATTAATTACAGTGTTAACTGAAGCTGTGTGTGAGGGTCATATCTCTGAAGATTTGAAATGTGCTTTGGTTCCTGCCAATCCAGTGGTACCGGTGATGTATACATTGCCCAAAATTCACAAGTCGGTCACTAGCCCTCCGGGGCGTCCGATCGTAGCCGCTAGGGGCTCACTATTTCAAGCATTATCCACCTACCTTGATGCTATATTACAGCCATGCATTACCGCTACTACTGGCTTTATTCTTGACACCACAGCTTTTTTAAAGAAGATGAATTTGGTGGGCAGGCTACCATTAGATTGTTTATTGTGTAGTATAGATATCTCGAATCTATATACTATTATCCCTAATCGGGACGGAATTAGTGCAGTAAGAAATTGTCAATAATGAAAATTACAAGGGTCTTCAGTCAGGTGGAGTTATTTTTAGAATTATTGGAAATGGTTCTGACCCATAACTTCTTTTTACATAATGGAAATTTTTTTCTGCAGGTATCTGGATGCGCAATGGGGTCAAATGTGGCCCCGCTTACGCTAATGCGTTCATGCTTGTTGCTGAGAATGAGATTTTTTTAAATAATCCAGATATAAGAGAGCACATCGTGACATACTGTCGATATATCGACGATATTTTTATGATTTGGTCGGGATCGAAACAGCAATTGGTCGATTTTATTCAACAGCATAATGATACCACTAGTCCCATTAAGTTTCCTTATTAGATTGACGCACACACAGTGAATTTTTTGGATGTTGAGGTGACTTTAATTGAGGGATAACTGAGTACTTGTTTATATCGTAAGTCTACTGATCGCAATACATTGCTTCATGCTAGTAGCTGTCATCCAAGACCTTGTAAGTATGGGCTTCCATACTCACAATTTATCCGGGCAGTACGGATTTGTAGTGACAGAAAAAAAGCTGAGGATCATATCAATGAGATGGTTAATAAATTTATACAACGGGGTTATAATTACGAGGGCCTTATTAAGGCCAAGAATAGAGCCTTATCTCTTTCAAGGGAACAGTTGTTCACTAAGAAAGTAAGGGATGATTCACAAACTTATATACCCTGGGTGAACCATTATCATCCCCTTAGTACTAAAATCAGTAGGGTCACTAAGAATTTGTGGCCTATAGTGCAATCAGATCCTGCACTGAGATTACAGAATAAGCGGTTAATGCCTTGTTATTCTAGGGGACGGAATATAAAAGATATGATCATGCGTACTGATATTACCGAAATGTGGATGAAACAGAGCTCTACCTCTAGTTTTCTGTCTTTAAAACCAGGCTGCTTTAGGTGTCTGAACTGCCTTACATGTCGCTATATGAGCACAGGCAGTTCGTTTAGACATCCTCTCAGTGGTAAATTATTGAATATCAAATATAGACTGACTTGCCTAACCAAATTTGTGATCTATTTGATCACTTGTCCTTGCGGACTTAGTTATGTTGGGAAGACGGAGAGGACTATAAGAGAATGGATGGCTATACACCGTTCGGCTATTAAATCAGCTTTAGAGAATGGTCATAGCGACCAGCCTGTGGCCAGGCATTTTTTGCATATGAAACATGGTCTTTCCACCTTACGCTTTATCTTGATAGATCATATTCCTGACTCTATACGTAGGGGTGATCGGTCTGGTAAGCTTCTGCGTTGTGAAGCTCAGTGGATCCACAGGCTGGGAACATTATCACCTAGAGGTTTAAATGAAAGCCTTGGATTACACTGTTTTGTGTAGAGCACGCAGGGTTAAACTGCTTTTGATTATTATCGCATTCTACTAGTATGTGTAGTATTGATTTACGATGGATTGGAGCTGTTTATCTTCTGTAATATTCAATACTGCTTGGGCCTTAAGATGACGTTTTCACTATATGTTATTATTGTTACCTAGGCGACGGGTCTCCCAGACATGACGTCATGTGTATACACCTGTGGGGAGGTCCGGCGTCTGCGGTGCACGAGGTGACGATGTTGGGTATATAAGGTCAGTAACTTTGTTTGTATTTTATCCTGATGACGAGACCATTAAAGTCTTGAAACGTTGATGTTTAAGTAACCAGCTGTGTACTGGCATTTATTTCCGAGTGCCGCCTGCGACCCTTTACTATATGTTGTATCCGGACTGGATACCTAGGAGGGCACCAGCTATTGGTATTACATCTGGAAGGGAGTGCTGCTCACCTGCATTGTGGATATAATGTGGTAAACACAGCTGTCACAGTTAGCTAGCGTTACCTTGAGCTTAAGGACCCTATTTTTGTATCCTGTTTATCGTCATAGTGCTTTTTACTCTCAAACGGGAGTTTTTTGGTGCCAGCATGGCAGAACCTATGAATGTGGGTGAGGTGATGGATAACGTCAATTTGGCTATGCAGACATTAGGATCAACTCTTAGCTTCTCTGAATAAGAAGCTGAGTCCATTTTATTAGGACAACAATTTAATGATGAAGCAGAGTCTGTTCCGTTGGATCATCTGTATAAGAATTGGCTGCGTCTTAAACAAAAGGAGATTGACTTTTTATACCATGGGATCACATTAAGCGATTAGTATAAAGAGAAACGAATTCCCAGGGGCTTCAGGGTCCGTAATGCACCTACTATTGGCAGGTTCAATGTGACTTTCTGTAAACGATGGATAGCTGTGCTTAATAAATGCAGCCTAGATTTGATGTTGCTTGTTATCGAAGAATCAACCCGCGAGCTCAATCTTATTAAAGAAAATATTAACACGTTTGAGAGTACATATAAAGCATCGTTTGAAGCAGATTCTTCGGATAAATGATTGGAAAAATTGAGTAATCAAATTTCCATTTATAAACGTGACCTGATATCTTTTAAAAAGAAAAAACGTGTAAGGGTTGATTTAGATTACGATCAGAACCGTGTATATCACTGGGTGGGAGCAGGATTACGTGAGAGGAGACAGTACGAACGGGGACGTTTCCAAAGGAGACCTTTACAACATGGTATGGGTACTAGTGACTCCTCTCAAGAATTTGCATCTACAAGCGATTCTGATACTAATTTAATTCGCACCACTGACACCTTGAATATCCCTTTAGGGGTTACCACCCGCAACGGCGGTTTAAGCGGTGGAGGCACTTCATGAGAAGAGGTGGTCAGGGGCAAAGGCAGCGGAAGGGTCAGCAGGCCCCCACTGTCCCAGAGACGCTAGTATTCAACTTATCTTCCCATCCATTGACTGAAATAGAAATGGGAGTATTAGGCAAGGGCCTTTCATTTGTACCCACCACTTCTATGAATGAGCTCTCATGAGAGGTAGAAAAATATAAATTAACCCGCAAATTAAAACTACATGAACATTTTAGAGGATCTAAATGTGATCAGGTTCAGGAGCAACGGGTATCAAGTGAGATTCCTCATCAAGTACAGAAATTACAAAAGAGGAGTTCCTTTGAACCGGTCTCAAACAATGGATCAATACGAACTTTTTCCCGTGTGGTTGATAGCAATGTTGACATTATGATTAAACAAATGGGCAATAAAAGGAATATATCTCAACATAATTTGTCTAAATCAGAACGTGATGCTTTATGTAGCTTAATGGGGTATACTGACATTATTTTTCGGCCCGCCGATAAGGGCGGTGCAATAGTGGTCCAGGACCTTCATACTTATAAATCTGAAATTGATCGACAGTTGTCTGATAGTAATGTGTATAGATTGTTACCAGGTGATCCTTCTGTAAGTTTTCGGAATAAATTAATTACAGTGTTAACTGAAGCTGTGTGTGAGGGTCATATCTCTGAAGATTTGAAATGTGCTTTGGTTCCTGCCAATCCAGTGGTACCGGTGATGTATACATTGCCCAAAATTCACAAGTCGGTCACTAGCCCTCCGGGGCGTCCGATCGTAGCCGCTAGAGGCTCACTATTTCAAGCATTATCCACCTACCTTGATGCTATATTACAGCCATGCATTACCGCTACTACTGGCTTTATTCTTGACACCACAGCTTTTTTAAAGAAGATGAATTTGGTGGGCAGGCTACCATTAGATTGTTTATTGTGTAGTATAGATATCTCGAATCTATATACTATTATCCCTAATCGGGACGGAATTAGTGCAGTAAGAAATTGTTAATAATGAAAATTACAAGGGTCTTCAGTCAGGTGGAGTTATTTTTAGAATTATTGGAAATGGTTCTGACCCATAACTTCTTTTTACATAATGGAAATTTTTTTCTGCAGGTATCTGGATGCGCAATGGGGTCAAATGTGGCCCCGCTTACGCTAATGCGTTCATGCTTGTTGCTGAGAATGAGATTTTTTTAAATAATCCAGATATAAGAGAGCACATCGTGACATACTGTCGATATATCGACGATATTTTTATGATTTGGTCGGGATCGAAACAGCAATTGGTCGATTTTATTCAACAGCATAATGATACCACTAGTCCCAT
This sequence comes from Taudactylus pleione, assembly GCA_031769625.1. Taxonomy (NCBI): domain Eukaryota; kingdom Metazoa; phylum Chordata; class Amphibia; order Anura; family Myobatrachidae; genus Taudactylus; species Taudactylus pleione. The sequence goes on from JAUIMM010000175.1 coordinate 2,542,202, forward strand.
TAAGTTTCCTTATTAGATTGACGCACACACAGTGAATTTTTTGGATGTTGAGGTGACTTTAATTGAGGGATAACTGAGTACTTGTTTATATCGTAAGTCTACTGATCGCAATACATTGCTTCATCCTAGTAGCTGTCATCCAAGACCTTGTAAGTATGGGCTTCCATACTCACAATTTATCCGGGCAGTACGGATTTGTAGTGACAGAAAAAAAGCTGAGGATCATATCAATGAGATGGTTAATAAATTTATACAACGGGGTTATAATTACGAGGGCCTTATTAAGGCCAAGAATAGAGCCTTATCTCTTTCAAGGGAACAGTTGTTCACTAAGAAAGTAAGGGATGATTCACAAACTTATATACCCTGGGTGAACCATTATCATCCCCTTAGTACTAAAATCAGTAGGGTCACTAAGAATTTGTGGCCTATAGTGCAATCAGATCCTGCACTGAGATTACAGAATAAGCGGTTAATGCCTTGTTATTCTAGGGGACGGAATATAAAAGATATGATCATGCGTACTGATATTACCGAAATGTGGATGAAACAGAGCTCTACCTCTAGTTTTCTGTCTTTAAAACCAGGCTGCTTTAGGTGTCTGAACTGCCTTACATGTCGCTATATGAGCACAGGCAGTTCGTTTAGACATCCTCTCAGTGGTAAATTATTGAATATCAAATATAGACTGACTTGCCTAACCAAATTTGTGATCTATTTGATCACTTGTCCTTGCGGACTTAGTTATGTTGGGAAGACGGAGAGGACTATAAGAGAATGGATGGCTATACACCGTTCGGCTATTAAATCAGCTTTAGAGAATGGTCATAGCGACCAGCCTGTGGCCAGGCATTTTTTGCATATGAAACATGGTCTTTCCACCTTACGCTTTATCTTGATAGATCATATTCCTGACTCTATACGTAGGGGTGATCGGTCTGGTAAGCTTCTGCGTTGTGAAGCTCAGTGGATCCACAGGCTGGGAACATTATCACCTAGAGGTTTAAATGAAAGCCTTGGATTACACTGTTTTGTGTAGAGCACGCAGGGTTAAACTGCTTTTGATTATTATCGCATTCTACTAGTATGTGTAGTATTGATTTACGATGGATTGGAGCTGTTTATCTTCTGTAATATTCAATACTGCTTGGGCCTTAAGATGACGTTTTCACTATATGTTATTATTGTTACCTAGGCGACGGGTCTCCCAGACATGACGTCATGTGTATACACCTGTGGGGAGGTCCGGCGTCTGTGGTGCACGAGGTGACGATGTTGGGTATATAAGGTCAGTAACTTTGTTTGTATTTTATCCTGATGACGAGACCATTAAAGTCTTGAAACGTTGATGTTTAAGTAACCAGCTGTACTGGCATTTATTTCCGAGTGCCGCCTGCGACCCTTTACTATATATATATATATATATATATATATATACTGTATATCCCACACTGATATTGTGATGGTCAGCAATATATATATTTCATGTTTTCGCCATTTGTGTTTATTTTTGTAATTTATTTTTGTAATATATGTTCACTTATTGTAATACCTGTATGTTGCTTACCTGGAACTAAGATTACTTGGAAACTTTTGCCCATAACACATTGTGGGAGATATATATATATATATATATATATATATATCGTTCGAATGGCGGCACTCCGTAAAAAACAGCACACAAGTCAGTGCATAGTATAAACAACGTTTCAGTGCTTTATTTCGCGCTTTTGTCAAGCCAACATAACATACAGAGACACATTACACTTACCACTATAAATACAAGACAAACCCATCAGCGACGACGACTCGCGGTCCCGAAACCGGAAGTGACGGAGACCGGAAGTGACGTCACATACCCCCGTTGTTATAGAAACCCACAATAGAGACAAAACAACATTACAAATAACACGTGACAACGATAACACAATAACATAGTCGCAATGTGACTGCATGGAATTATCAGGAACTGTATCACTGTTTAACAAACAATCGATAGTTAAATAGATACCATCGATACCTTTAAAGGGGCACAAATAAATTAACATGATCAAACTACATGGTAAAGACTGCCGATAACAATCAAAACCAAATGTAGATATATGTGAAATATAAACATTGTCAATCAGTGCAACAAACTGTGCCTTGCATGATAACCGATCTAATGAATAAGAGGTATACTGCTAACATACTAGTATAATGGATATAACATAACCCAATTGTCAGTTAAATGCATAGAAAATCACTAAATAAAACAATGTAAACCCAGAGTCTCATTCAAACCACGTGGGGAGTCCAATCGCATAATCCACTGAGATTCACATTGCAGTAATCTACGTGCTCTGTCACCCCCCCTCACTAGGGGAGGTACGTGATCAATGATACGATAGCGCAAAGTTGAAAGATTATGATGTTCTGCAGCAAAATGCCTGGCCACAGGCTGCTCGCTAGTGCCCGTAACAAGTGCTGCACGAATGGCAGAACGATGCTGCGCCATCCTTTCTCTGAGGGTACATTCTGTCTTACCTACATAAACTTTGGAGCACGGGCATGTGATAACATAAACTATAAACTTAGTTGTGCATGTTAAAAAATAGCGAATATTGTACTTCTTACCAGTATAAGGATGAAAAAATAATGAGCCTGTCTGTAAAGAACGACAGGTGGTACAATTAAGACACTTAAAACACCCCAATTTTGGAGTGCCCAAAAATGTACTGCCTTTGATGTTAGTTTTACCCAAAGATGTTACATCGTTATGTACCAGAAAGTCCCTCAGATTCTTACCTCTACGGTAACAGGTCATAATCTTAGTATTATGCAATGGTTTTAAATCGTTGTCAGTTGAAATAATAGGCCATAACATTTTGGCCTGTTTGTTGATAACAGGACTCATATTATTGAATTGATTCACCCACAAGTGTTTGTTGCTCAGATTGCTTTCTTTTTTAGGATTGAACAACAACAATCTATTGATTGGTATACCCAAAGCTTTCGCCTTGGCACAATTAAGAATAGTTGTAGTATACCCTCTCTCTAAAAATTTGTCATACATAGCATCCAGCTGACTAATACCTTCCTCTCTATTCCTTGCGATTCTCAATGCACGTAAAAACTGAGAAAAAGGAAGAGCATTCTTAAGAGGGATGGGATGCGCACTCTGAGCCAACAGTATGTTATTTCTATCTGTGGATTTTACAAACAGTGAAGGAACTAAATTGCCTCCACTATTCGTGATGGTGACATCCAAAAAATTCACAGACTTTGTGTCAGTCGTGTATGTAAACTTGACAGGGTTATTTAACCTATTATGGTTCTCAATTAAATCTACAAAAGTTTGTTGAGGACCTCTCCATACAATAAATAAATCGTCTATATAGCGAAAGAAAGCTCTAATGTTACTAGCTACGAGGGAGTCAGAAAAAAACACATCCTGTTCTATAGCGAACATAAAAGCGTTAGCGTACGATGGGGCCACATTGGACCCCATCGCACAGCCCGACACCTGTAAATAGTACGACCCATCAAATGTAAAGTAGTTACGTGTCAACACCAACTCTAAAAGCTCCAAAAACAACTCAATGGAAGGACCTTTGTAATGTGGATTATTCGTAATCAGCATTTTGGTGGCCTTGAGAACATCACAATGGGGGATACATGTGTATAAACTGCATACGTCAACTGAGCACAGAATGCAATCCGTAGGTAACCCCGTCAATGAAGTTAATGCAATTAAAAGGCTGTTAGTATCCTTCAAATAGGTAGGTCTGGCTTGAACACATGGTTGCAAAATGGCATCAAGATAGGTGGACACGGTCTGAAACAAAGAACCACGGGCTGCGATGATCGGTCTGCCCGGAGGCTTAACCGGATCTTTGTGAATTTTGGGGATTAGATATAAAAGAGGTCTAATAGGAAATTTGACCTCCAAAGCTTTTTTAATCGATGGTGAGATTAAACCCTGTGAACAAGCCAGAGACAACACACTATCCAGCTCTCTTTTAAATTCACACGTAGGATCTTGTGACAATTTCTTATAAGTGGTGACATCTCTGAGCTGTCGCATAGCCTCCTCCTTATAATCACACAAATTCAACACTACAATGGCCCCGCCTTTGTCCGCTTGGCGGAAAACCACATCATCGTACCCTGATAAATTCTTTAAGGCAATTAGCTCATCTTTATTTAAATTCCAATATTTAGGTTTATGACAATTAGGATTGTCCAGTACGGCTCTGTCCAATAGACGTGAAAAAGTTTTTATGGACGCATTATTACTGACTGGATCAAAAGCGGATCTTTCCTGCAATCTGAGAAGTTGTGGAGGCAAATCAGGCACCCTAGAAGCCTTGTCTGAGAAATGCTCTTTGATCTTAATACTCCTATTCAACATATAAGACTCTTTTTTCCACTGTATTTTATCAAAGGGTACCGTCGGAACGAATGATAAGCCCCTACTCAAAACTGAAAATTCACAGTCAGTCAATGTCCTATTGGACAAATTAAAGACTAGATCCTGCGACCGCTGGGTGGTCTTCCTCTCCCTTTGGTTCTGCTTACTTCGGCGGGTACGATGGGGCCAAGATCTAAAAAACGCGCTTTAGCGCGTTTACCCACTGTAGCTTCACCACGACCTTTAGATCGAGATCTTGTGGCGGCATCTAAGAGCGAGAAGAAAAAGAAGGTGGATCTCGATTACGAGCACCAGAGGGTGTATAACTGGCTAACTGGAGTTTATTCTAAATCTGACAAACGTCCTTTGTTTAGACGCACTCTTGATAGATCAAGATTTGACACCTCAGATGATACAGTTACGACTGAAAGCGATACAGATGCCGCCACAAGATCTCGATCTAAAGGTCGTGGTGAAGCTACAGTGGGTAAACGCGCTAAAGCGCGTTTTTTAGATCTTGGCCCCATCGTACCCGCCAAAGTAAGCAGAACCAAAGGGAGAGGAAGACCACCCAGCGGTCGCAGGATCTAGTCTTTAATTTGTCCAATAGGACATTGACTGACTGTGAATTTTCAGTTTTGAGTAGGGGCTTATCATTCGTTCCGACGGTACCCTTTGATAAAATACAGTGGAAAAAAGAGTCTTATATGTTGAATAGGAGTATTAAGATCAAAGAGCATTTCTCAGACAAGGCTTCTAGGGTGCCTGATTTGCCTCCACAACTTCTCAGATTGCAGGAAAGATCCGCTTTTGATCCAGTCAGTAATAATGCGTCCATAAAAACTTTTTCACGTCTATTGGACAGAGCCGTACTGGACAATCCTAATTGTCATAAACCTAAATATTGGAATTTAAATAAAGATGAGCTAATTGCCTTAAAGAATTTATCAGGGTACGATGATGACGTTTTCCGCCAAGCGGACAAAGGCGGGGCCATTGTAGTGTTGAATTTGTGTGATTATAAGGAGGAGGCTATGCGACAGCTCAGAGATGTCACCACTTATAAGAAATTGTCACAAGATCCTACGTGTGAATTTAAAAGAGAGCTGGATAGTGTGTTGTCTCTGGCTTGTTCACAGGGTTTAATCTCACCATCGATTAAAAAAGCTTTGGAGGTCAAATTTCCTATTAGACCTCTTTTATATCTAATCCCCAAAATTCACAAAGATCCGGTTAAGCCTCCGGGCAGACCGATCATCGCAGCCCGTGGTTCTTTGTTTCAGACCGTGTCCACCTATCTTGATGCCATTTTGCAACCATGTGTTCAAGCCAGACCTACCTATTTGAAGGATACTAACAGCCTTTTAATTGCATTAACTTCATTGACGGGGTTACCTACGGATTGCATTCTGTGCTCAGTTGACGTATGCAGTTTATACACATGTATCCCCCATTGTGATGGTCTCAAGGCCACCAAAATGCTGATTACGAATAATCCACATTACAAAGGTCCTTCCATTGATTGTTTTTGGAGCTTTTAGAGTTGGTGTTGACACGTAACTACTTTACATTTGATGGGTCGTACTATTTACAGGTGTCGGGCTGTGCGATGGGGTCCAATGTGGCCCCATCGTACGCTAACGCTTTTATGTTCGCTATAGAACAGGATGTGTTTTTTTCTGACTCCCTCGTAGCTAGTAACATTAGAGCTTTCTTTCGCTATATAGACGATTTATTTATTGTATGGAGAGGTCCTCAACAAACTTTTGTAGATTTAATTGAGAACCATAATAGGTTAAATAACCCTGTCAAGTTTACATACACGACTGACACAAAGTCTGTGAATTTTTTGGATGTCACCATCACGAATAGTGGAGGCAATTTAGTTCCTTCACTGTTTGTAAAATCCACAGATAGAAATAACATACTGTTGGCTCAGAGTGCGCATCCCATCCCTCTTAAGAATGCTCTTCCTTTTTCTCAGTTTTTACGTGCATTGAGAATCGCAAGGAATAGAGAGGAAGGTATTAGTCAGCTGGATGCTATGTATGACAAATTTTTAGAGAGAGGGTATACTACAACTATTCTTAATTGTGCCAAGGCGAAAGCTTTGGCTATACCAATCGATAGATTGTTGTTGTTCAATCCTAAAAAAGAAAGCAATCTGAGCAACAAACACTTGTGGGTGAATCAATTCAATAATATGAGTCCTGTTATCAACAAACAGGCCAAAATGTTATGGCCTATTATTTCAACTGACAACGATTTAAAACCATTGCATAATACTAAGATTATGACCTGTTACCGTAGAGGTAAGAATCTGAGGGACTTTCTGGTACATAACGATGTAACATCTTTGGGTAAAACTAACATCAAAGGCAGTACATTTTTGGGCACTCCAAAATTGGGGTGTTTTAAGTGTCTTAATTGTACCACCTGTCGTTCTTTACAGACAGGCTCATTATTTTTTCATCCTTATACTGGTAAGAAGTACAATATTCGCTATTTTTTGACATGCACAACTAAGTTTATAGTTTATGTTATCACATGCCCGTGCTCCAAAGTTTATGTAGGTAAGACAGAATGTACCCTCAGAGAAAGGATGGCGCAGCATCGTTCTGCCATTCGTGCAGCACTTGTTACGGGCACTAGCGAGCAGCCTGTGGCCAGGCATTTTGCTGCAGAACATCATAATCTTTCAACTTTGCGCTATCGTATCATTGATCACGTACCTCCCCTAGTGAGGGGGGGTGACAGAGCACGTAGATTACTGCAATGTGAATCTCAGTGGATTATGCGATTGGACTCCCCACGTGGTTTGAATGAGACTCTGGGTTTACATTGTTTTATTTAGTGATTTTCTATGCATTTAACTGACAATTGGGTTATGTTATATCCATTATACTAGTATGTTAGCAGTATACCTCTTATTCATTAGATCGGTTATCATGCAAGGCACAGTTTGTTGCACTGATTGACAATGTTTATATTTCACATATATCTACATTTGGTTTTGATTGTTATTGGCAGTCTTTACCATGTAGTTTGATCATGTTAATTTATTTGTGCCCCTTTAAAGGTATCGATGGTATCTATTTAACTATCGATTGTTTGTTAAACAGTGATACAGTTCCTGATAATTCCATGCAGTCACATTGCGACTATGTTATTGTGTTATCGTTGTCACGTGTTATTTGTAATGTTGTTTTGTCTCTATTGTGGGTTTCTATAACAACGGGGGTATGTGACGTCACTTCCGGTCTCCGTCACTTCCGGTTTCGGGACCGCAAGTCGTCGTCGCTGATGGGTTTGTCTTGTATTTATAGTGGTAAGTGTAATGTGTCTCTGTATGTTATGTTGGCTTGACAAAAGCGCGAAATAAAGCGCTGAAACGTTGTTTATACTATGCACTGACTTGTGTGCTGTTTTTTACGGAGTGCCGCCATTCGAACGATATATACAGCTTCCCTCATTTATTTGCGGTAAGACTGAGGAGGGCACCCGGCAAGTATACATCTTTATGACTTGAGTGCCGGATCTTTGGACTGTTATATATATATATATATATATACTGTATATCCCACATTGATATTGTGATGTATTGTGATGGTCAGCAATATATATATTTCATATTTTCGCCATTTGTGTTTATTTTTGTAATTTATGTTCACTTATTGTAATACTTACCTGTATGTTGCTCACCTGGAATTAAGATTACTTTTTGCCCATAAACACATTGTGGGAGATATATATATATATATATATATATATATATATACATATATATATATATATATATATATATACTGTATATCCCACTCTGATACTGTGATGGTCAGCAAAATATATATATTTTTTTGTTTTCATTCATGATAGAGATGAGCGGTTCGGATTCTGTGGAATCCGAACCGCTCCGAACATTGGGGATCCGAGTCCACCCGAACCCTGTTCGGGTGTTCCCCGCCTGACTCGGATCCCCGTTCGGGGCCGAACGGCGGCCACCTGATGTCGGATTCTCACTAGAGAATCCGACATCAGGGCTCCTATTGTGTAGGGCAGAGCGCTGTGATAGCGCTCTGCCCTACACAGATACAAACACACAGCCGCCAGCGGCAGCTGTGTGTTTGTTACAGCAGCCAATGAGAGTCACACAGACTCTCATTGGCTGCTGCACGGAGGGAGCCGGCTGGAGCTCACACATGAGCTCCGTCTTCCGGCTCCCTCCTCAGCGTGTGACAGAGCGGACGGCGCGGGAGCGGGGATACAGGTAAGTTTGTTTTTTTTTTTTTTTTTTACTTGTGCAAGGGCCTGGGGCGCTACTGGGGTGTCTGCTACTGGGGGTCCATACTACTGGGGGGGCCTGCTACTGGGGGGGCTATACTACTGGGGGGATCTGCTACTGGGGGTGGCTATACTACTGGAGGGGGCTATACTACTGGGGGGGTCTGCTACTAGGGGGGTCTGCTACTGGGGGTCCATACTACTGAGGGGCTATACTACTGGGGGGGGCTTACTACTGGGGGGTGGTCTGCTACTGGGGGGGTCTGCTACTGGGGGGGCCATACTACTGAGGGGCCATACTACTGGGGGGGCCACACTGGGGGGGGGCATACTACTGGGGGGGCTTACTACTACTGGGGGGGGCATACTACTGGGGGGGCTTACTACTACAGGGGGGGCCATACTACAGGGGGGGCTAATACTGGGGCAGCCTACTACTGGGGGGGGCCTGCTACTGAGGCAGCCTACTACTGGGGGGGGCATACTACTGGGGAGGGCATACTACTGGGGGGCCATACTACTGGGGGGCATACTACTGGGTGGCATGCTAATGGGGGGCATACTACTGGGGGGGCCTGCCCCCAGTAGTATGTAAGGGACACCGCTACTGTGGGCATTGTGTAAAAGGGGCACTACTGTGGGCATTGTGTAAAAGGGGCACTACTGCGGGCATTGTGTAAAAGGGGCACTACTGTGTGTCGTAACATAAATAAGAGACACTACTTTATGGTGTAATGTGAATCAGGCCCTATGTGCGGTGTAATGTGAATAAGATTGTGCACTGTGACTCCTTGGGCCGTAGCCCACTATGTAAACAAGTACTGTGACTCTGCTGGCCGTACCCACTGGGTGGGTGCACTACTTTTCATTTCTGCCACTGCTGTGTGGCAATGGGTCATAGATGTGCTTTATACTGTGGTGTCTGTGTCGTTGTGCCGCTGCTTTGTCGCTTAGTAACCAGTCAGCTCACTGCAACCTTTGGCCAATAATGTTGAAAACAATATTATAAGCTGTGATATGGTCTAAATTGACTGGAAATTAATGTTATTGAGGTTAATAATACTCTAGGAAGAAAAAAAAGACCAATTTATGTGATTTTAGCTTTTTTGTAAATTTTTGTAAAAAAATCCAAATCCAAATCCAAAGCCAGTCACCGCAGTTTGGCAAATCCAAATCCAAAGCCGGACGACGAATTAGAACCAAATCCAAATCCGGCAAAAATGGTCCGGCGCACATCCCTAATTCATGATTGTGTACTCTCCGGTACTATTTTTTATTAGTTACCTATAAGAGAGATTTTATTTTAGGTTGTGCATTAAACGTTAAGTTTTAATACATTATCCATCTACCATACGTAAAGTAAACAATAAATTGTTTTCCAAGATTGCCCCAATTAAGGCATATTTGTCTTTTATCTTTAATTTTTTGTTCTTTGCAAGAAATTCTTACCATTATTGTGTACTGCACAAATCCCATGAGCGCACCACCAACCCAGTGTCATCTTACTATTCTAAATATATGATAGACCTTTTATGTTGGTTTTTTCATTCTACAAACCATATTGGACTAGTAAAGAAATTGAATTTAATTTTATTTTTCTTATTTAGTTTGTGAACCTGTGCGGACTCTACCCCCTTTTTCCTATACCAAGAGATAGGGAAGGCCAGGAGATGCTTGGGATGAAATAAGAGAAAGCTACAGGTGAGAATGATAATAAACAGAAATTTGACAGGTCCAAACAGCGCCCCCTGACCTGTGGTGCCCTGTGCGATGGCACCGGCCGCATTACCCTAGCTACGGCCCTGATGGTGCAGCCCCCATAGGTCTCAATGGGGGATAATTAGTTACACTATTTATGAAAATATTCTCTTCTCCAAACCATTCTCCAAAAGATAACACCATTTCTTTATAGTGTCACGGTAGAAAGCAGAGTATATATTATGTATATATATATATATATACACAGACAAGGATCCGGCACTCACCATTCCAGAGGCAGCACACCAGGGTGCACAACCAGACAAATGCATAAACAGTCATGAAAGGTGATGGCACTACTGGATTAGTAAAAATGAGGAAAAGAACTGCAGAGACTTGCAACATTTAGACCCCTAAACCAGGGACCTTATGAGAGAGAGAGAGAGAGAGAGAGAAAAACATCATAGCACATCTCATATTATAATATATGTAATAAAATCTATGCCAATTCGAAATGTACAATGTATAAAAAAACAAAGGGCTTATCTGATGAAATCAAGGGCGCCTAGAACCGCGCCGGGCCCGGGGGGAGAAGGGGATGTGACCTAATCATGGGAGGCGTGGCCATGTCCCCTTAGGGGAAAAAAAACCCAACATTTTTGCAGCATTGCTGTGGGCTTGGGAGGGGGGCGCTGTGAGCCCCTCAACCCGGCGCACAGCCAGTGGTGGGCGCAATCAGTGTGATCACTCTCCCCACAGGCATAGGAGACTGTTGTTGCTGCTGCTTAGCAGCCGCGAGCAGTCTTCCAGTGCAGCCCCACACACAGCAGAGTGTGCTGGGCTGCTTTGATGTAAGAGGGAGGGGGGGCGGCGCCGGGCCCGGCGCTGCCCCCCCAGCAATCCCGGGTAATTAGTACACACTCCCCCCCCCTCTCGGTGCCCCTGGATGAAATACAGGATGTAGGACATCTAGATCTGTTAATAAAAGTCCCAACCATAATTACCCAACACGTTTCACCCTGTTACACAAATATGAACAGTATGACTTCCTCTTTCCTCGGGGGTATAGGTAAGAATATATAATGTACAGTGGTGTAACTAGGGTATTTGGAGCCCAGGGCAAGATGAAAAATGGAGCCCTCCCCCAATGTGTGTGCACCGTAAAAGTGGGCATGGCCACGTGCCACAAGGGGTGTGGCCACTGGAAAATGGGGGCATGTCAACATGACACACCACCATTACTAGTCACTCTGGGAGCATTCTTTTCCATTCCACATGCACCTTAATGCCCCTAGTAGTAGTGCCCCTTATAAAGTGCCCCCTGTTGTAGTACACATTATGCAATGCCCACTGTAGTAGTGCCCCTTATGCAATGTCCCCAGTAGTAGTCCCCCTTATGCAATGTCCGTTGTTGTAGTACACATTATGCAGTGCCCCAGTAGTGCCCCTTATGCAGTGCCCAATATATAGTGCCTCAGTAATGCCCCTTATACAGTACCCTCAGTAGTGCCCCCAGTAGTGCTCCTTATGCAGTACCCCCAATATACAGTGCCCCCAGTAGTTCCCCTTATGCAGTGCCCAATATATAGTGCCCCAAATAGTGCCCTTTATACAGTGCCCCAGTAGTGCCCAATATATAATGCCCCCAGTAGTGCCCCTTATTCTGTGCCCCCAGTAGTGCCCCTTATGCAGAGCCCTTAGTAGTGCCCCTTATATAGTACCCCTATGCAGTGCCCAATTTACAGTGCCCCCAGTAGTGCCTCTTATATAGTTCCCCCTATACAGTGCCCCCAGTAGTAGTGCCTTTTACACCTAAAATATGCAAACACGCACAGGCAAAATTACACTTACCTGAATTCCCACTCCTGCCACTGTCCGCTCCTCCATCCTCCTGCTCGGCACTATGGGAAAGACATCATGACGTCTCTCCCTTCACCCAGTGTTGGAGCTGGAAGGTAGAGCTCATGAGTGAGCTCCAGCCCTGGGTGCAGCAGCCAATGAGAGTCTGTCTGCCTCTCATTGGCTGCCGCCGGTGTGTTTGTTTTACAGTGTGGTGCGGACCGCACTCAGGGCCTGATTCAGACCTGCTCGCGGGTCGATGGTGCCCTAGTGCGCATGCGCACGACGGAGGCTGCTCCGTCGTGCGCATCCATGAGACCCGGCTAGCGACGGGGAAGCCGTCACTCCGGGTCTCGCACCAAAGGGGGCGTGCTGTCGATGTTAATTGACAGCATGCCCCCTTTGGTGGGCGTGCCAGGGGCATGGCTTCCAGACGGAGGCGTTCCCATGGGAACACCTACCATCTGGGTCCGGCCCCACTGACATCAGTGATGTCAGTGGGAGTCATTTTGGCTCTATCAGAGCCACCGAGGGTCTCGTCGCAAGCCCGATGGTCGCGATGGTCTTGACCATCGCGACCATCTTTTTGGCCGCTCGCATATGCTGTGGGTGGTCACCCACAGCTATGCGAGCAGCCAGGAGGCCGCTCCAAGTTTAGGTAGGAGGGCCCTGATTCAGAGCGAGCGCTCTGGTCAGAGTGTCTGGCTTTGAATCAGGCCTTCACTGCGGTCCGCACTACACACTAACCACTGACCTGGAGGCCAGCCGGCGGCACCCCCCTGTGCCTCTGGTCCGACGGCGGCCAGGACACGCACCCCGCCCGACCCCCCTTAGTTATACTGCTGATAATGTCAATTCTTATATATTACAGGTCAGACCGATACTGTTTGGTCTGTCCCGGCACTAATAAATAATTAAATACATCATAATTGCTTTTCTGATACGCCATGAAGAGTGGCAATATCAGAAGATCAGTTTTGCCTAAGCTCTGTAAATAGAGCCCTATGTTTTATCTCTGGACTTTTGAAAAAATGCAGACATGCTTGATTATTACTTGACTTACATTTAGTAGATGTAGATTTAGTAGATTTTGCCTACTAGCTTTACCTGTTTCCGTCTTTGTGTATATACAGTGGATACTTACATACCGGTTTTTCAGGTAGTCCCACCGACCCCTAGAAGAGTAGGTGCTCCCCCACCTCGCCCATTTCTTAGTGACGTGGGCAGGATGGGGAGTGTAATGCCGGGAATTACCAATCTATGGCAAAGGGGAGGAGAAAATACGATTCCATTCAATGAGAGTGACATGAAGCGTCCGGCTCCATCCCCTCAGTGGCCAGCTGAAACTCCTCTCTGGGCTTCTCTAGGAGAGGAGTTACAAAAAGACGGCAAGTGTGTATATATGTATATGTAAAACATGAACCCAGCGCTCACCTATTCAGTTTAATGACAGTGCAGGAGAAGCAGCTACCTTGGGGCAGTCCAATCCTCTCTTGGGCACTGAAAACTACTCTCAGTGTGCCATAGGAGCAGAAAGGAAGGAAGTGAAATCAGAGGGCCTGATTCTACAGTGCACCAGGGGCTCGATTCAGACCTGCTCGCTAAATGTGTTCGCTCGCTCGATGCGTATGCAAATTCGGCAAGGCTATGTCTTGGCGTGTGATCGCTTTGTGTATGCAGACGCCCATCAGCCTGTCTTAAGATGCCCACTTGCGCACGTCATCACCAGGAAGTATATGCAACCATCGGGCCCATACGCAGCAAATGTGGCAGACCATACCTTACCGCAAGCACTGCGAGCACTTCAGTGCAATATTCAACCAAGTGTACACTCTGAAACGGCGTTGAGATGCTCAGGCACGCCTGCGTTCGCACCACCACTGCCCTGTTTTTAATGGCCAGCCCCTGTCACCACCCACACACAGCTTCTCCTCTCACTCATTCAGCCGGGCTGTCTATGCGCGGTGAGCGAACGCTTCCCAATCGCTCGACTGGTTTGCGCATGCGCACTGCGATGCATACGCATAATGCAAAAATCGTCTGGCTGGTGCGAACGCTTCCTAGCGAGCAGGTCTGAATTGGGCCCCAAGTGCATTGCTGAACGTAGATTCCTGATTATCAGGAATCTGCACATGCACAGGACCCATTCTGCGAGTGTGCAGAATGGATCCTGCTAAGACGCACGCAAGCCCTTGAATGCCTTTGCCAGATTGACAGGCAGAGGCATTTAAGGGGTGGTGCGGGGACGGGGTCAGTCAGCGTTCCTGGAAACAGGGCGTGTCCGCCCCGTTTTCCGGGAGTGGCCAGCCCAGGGACTGTGTGGAAGTACGCAATCTGCTGGGCTCGCAAGCCGGCCAGCCTGAGTAAGCTGAGGCTTACTCAGCTGGCCGGCCGCTCAGCACCGTCCACCATCGACCACCGATGGTCACAATGGTGAACCCAACCTGCGACCTCGCAGTGCTGGGATCATAAATGCAGCATGGGGTGTCATACACCTGCTGCATTTGCATTATTGCAAGAATTGCAAAGCTGCCTGTGTGCACTACACACTACAGTATATGCATGCGTGCAGCATTGCAATTGTGATCCTTGCTGAATCAGGCCCAGAGTCCACAACAAGTTAAGGGCATACATACATACATCCACTTGCTGCTTCCCATCCTGAGGGTCCAGCCCCAGCTTCCCGTATTGTGGGTTCAACCCCTTCCACCCATCTTGAGGGTACAGTCCCTGTCTCCTGAACCGAGGATACAGCCCCTGCCTCCTGTACTTATGTAATAAGGCACTTTCTTAAGGACAAACATGCTGCCCTTGTTTATCTTACTGTGAATTTATGCCCTGGCCTTAAACCTGAGGACAAACCTGCTATTACATCCAATTGTCTTTCCACTATTTGTCCAAAGTCTCAGAGATGACTGCCCTGCCAGAAGTTTGAGTCACTGCCTTACACATGGTTTCAGTCTCTGTCTTGTAAGTGTCTCTAGTCACTGCTCCATCCATGCTTCCAGTCAATGCCATGCAAAGTTCTCAGAGATCACTGCCTTGCCCAAGGTCACAGTGACTGCCTTTCCTGAAGTCACTAAAACCACTTACTTGCCTGAGGTCACAAAGACATGTACCTTATCTGAGGTCTTTCAGATGACTGCCTTGCCTGAGGTCTATGCTATAACTGTATGCTTGAGTTCTACGAAACCTCTGACTTGCCCGAAGTCTCAGAGACAACTAACTTGCCCGAGATTTCAGAGACAACTGTCGTGCTCTAGGTTGCAAAGACATCTGTCTTGCCCAAGTTCTCAGGAACAACTGCCTAGCCAGAGGTCTCTGAGAAAATTGCCATGCCCCAGATCTCAGAGACAACTGCCTTGCCTGAGGTCTCTGAGATGGTTTCCTTAGAATGTCCTGCTTAAGTTAGGAGTGTCTTATCTTGGCTCATAAGGATCCAGTCCTGCGTGCTCCAACATTTAGAAAACACCCTTGCTGTTAATAACTGCTTCACGCAGCATTTCTGCTTTTACTCTCGTATGCCTCTTTTGGATGAATCTTTGAAGTGCCTGAATGTCTTCTTGTCAAGGTGGTCATGCTGTCACAAATCTGTGATCTCTTTTGCAGCAACAACCACAGTGTGCATGCCAGCATGTATGGAGTATAAGATCCTTCAACATCCCTGAACTTGACTCTGCATCAAGGAATATATATAATCTGGCAAAGCTTTATACTCTCTGCCAGATCACTGTGTTCAACCTGCCTGGAGAGTGTTAAAGCCCAAAATTTACCAGATCCAGTTCATTCCTGTTCCATGGTGGGTTCCCTAGTTTGGTTCCTTGTCTCGTAGCCTCCTTCCTTCCTTGAGATAGGTTCTTTTTGCCCTGCACTGGATAAATTGCATAGATTATTTTTTGGACTTACTTTTTTGTTCTATAGACTCCTGTATTATTTCAGCAAGTATTGTCAAATTCTCATTTGTGTTTTGCACATGCCTCCTTTTTTGCATTGACTCATAAGTAGTACTGTAATAAAAATTTCAAATCATATTTTGTTGTATCAGACATTACAGAGAGCTGCCAGAATCATAGAGGGAACTGCCAATATCAGTCTACCTGCATCTGCTCCCACTTCTAATTCCTTGGCCCAGTGAGGAAAGACAATGGGCACCCATCAATGCGTTACTTTGAACCCTACTTCAATCGCCCACTAAGGGCCTGATTCAGACCCGGTCGCAAGCGCTGAGCGCTCGCAACCTGGTCTATGTTTGCCCACTGGGCATGTGCACAATGGAGCCGACTCTGTCATGCGCATGCGCGAGACCCGGCTAGCGACGGGTGCTCCGTCGCCCCGGGTCTCACACCAAAGGGGGCGAGCTGTCGATGGTGAGTGACAGCTCGCCCCATTTGGTGGGTGGGCTGGCCAAATGGAGGCGTTACCAATGGGACGCTTGCCATTTGGGGGCGGCCCCATTGACATCACAGGTGATGTCAGTGGGAGAGCTTCCAGCTCTGTTAGAGCCGAAAGCTCTCTGGGGCTTGGGGCCACAAGACCCTACCACAAGGGTCTCATCGCAAGCCTGATGGTCTTGACCATCGCGACCATCAACCTGGCCACTCGCTATAGCTGTGGGTGGTTACCCAGAGCTATGCGAGCGGCCAGGAGGGCGCTCCAAAAAAACCCAAAATGCCCTGATTCAGAGCGAGCGCTCTTTCAGAGTGTGCAGCTCTGAATCTGGCCCTAAGTCCCTAGAAATGGTCAGTGTCCATGGCAAATGTGAGTAATTCACCTAATACTTCACCACACCTCTTTACTGTTGCTCACATGGGGCTGAGCAACAGTAAAGAGGCCTGTTTGAGCTAGAGATATGGGATTAAACTTCTTACCACCAAATATTTGTGGTCATTACTCCACTAACAGTCTACTATTCACAGTCATTATTGTTGATGGGACTACACCACTCATCATCTCTTTGAAGGAGGTAAACAATACTCCTATCATCTGCTATGAGAGGTTTGGGCCAACAATGCAAAATGAGATTTGTGTAATTAAATAATTAAAATGAAATAAAAGGGTAACCAAATAGAGAAAAACTTTACTGCCTCTCCCACTCTGTTAGTCGACGTACCTGTCCATTCCATGTGAAACAGATATGAAACTCTGGGAAGGAATAGCGTAAGGTTTGGTGTCGTGGGTTCTATCCACTGTGATAAAATTGTTTTCTTTGCTGCCCCTGCAATCTTAACCAAGAGCAATTTATTACCCCTGGTTATAGTGTGTGAAAGATCCCTTGGGAATATGCCCCAAAATATCCAGTTTTGTGAAAGGGGAACATTTATCACTAGGGTTTGTTGAATATATTGGTGAACTTGGTTCCAAAATTCTATTACTCTGGGGTATAGCCAAAGACAGTGATATATGTCCGCCCCTGGTGAGCCACACTTATAACAATTGGAGTTATCAGATTGTCCTATTAAGAAATTGAGTTTAGGAGTAAAGTATGCTCTGTGGAGAATATTATAATTCATTTCAGCATATGACACAGCACTCAACTGTTTGTTTAGTTTTTGGGTGGCTATTGTTAATTGGGATAAACTAAAGTCTGGGAAGACTTCTCTCCATTTAGCCAACCCTCCTGTAATAGTCTCCAAGTCTATAACAGAGCGAGTAAAAGTGTAAATGTATGAAGATGAAAAGGATTCTAACGGCCTTAGACACAGCGAATTGTCCAATCTAAATTGTTTATCTTCATCAGACATCAATCTAAGTGTTGTCGCAAGATAACCCGACATTTGTAAATAAGGAAACAGCGGGATGATTAGGTGAGGAAATTTGGATTGTACTTGGCTAAGTGTGTGAGGTTTGGCAGTACTGTATTAACTCCTAAAAATTGGTGCAGATATTTCAGACCCCCTAGGTACCAGTATTTGATATATTGTGATGACCAGCCTCTAGAAAAAGCAGGGTTGTTTATTAGCGGGAGAAAGAGGGAGTGAAACGGAGAAACTCCCAAGAGTGATCTGAGCTGCCTCCAAGCACTACAAGTGGAGGAGAGAAGTACGTTATCTCTGATTTGTGTTATCATCAATGAAGGCTTCGTGTGTAGTAACGCTACTAAATGTATATCTGGGCTAAATGCCTATTCTAGTGAAAATAAACAGTAGTTGTTGGCCCCACTGATCCAATCCATAGCAAAACGGTGATTAGCTGCTATAGAATAGCATTTTATACATGGAAGATTTAAACCACCCAAGTCTGTGGTTTGTTGTAACTTATAGAGGGAGATCCTAGGGCGTTTATTAGCCCATATGAATCGCTGCATTTCATTGTTAAGTGTTTGGATATCTTTTTTTGATACTAGTATGGGTAGCATTTGAATCAAATATAGTATACGGGGAAAGCTGATCATTTGAGTGACATGGCATCTACCTATGTATGAAATGGGTAAGGTACTCCATTTACGAAAATCTTCTAGGGTTTGTGTTAAAAGTTTTTTGTAGTTCACTGAGTATAAGTTAGAAGAGTGCAGAGGAATCAATACACCCAAATATTTCAAAGTAGAGTTAGTCCATTGAATGGAAAGGTATTATTCCAGCCCACACGAGCATCAGGATAAAATGCTAGAGCTTCTCTTTTGGATGTATTGACCATAAATCCTGCTATCTTAGTAAAGTCCTGTAGTTTCATCACTAATAAGGGAATAGCCTGTTTAGGATTATGAAAATACAATAGCAGGTCATCTGCAAAAGCAGAAACTTTAATTTCGTAATCAGCCACAGGGATACCTCGCCAAGCAGATAGTTGGAGTAGTGGTGATAGTGGGCACCCTTGCCTCATCCCTCTGTGAAGGGAAAAGTGATTGGTATGTCATGTATTGATAGATAAGTAAGCAGTTGGGGATTTATACAGTGTTTGAAAAATATGCGTGAATTCAGGGCCAAAACCTTGGTAATTGAAGATGCGGAGAAGATGGGGCCAGCTGACCCTGTCGAATGCCTTGTCGGCGTCACAGCTGACCACTACATTTTGTTTTTAATTTGCTTGGAAAGTATGTTCCATTGCTGCTATAACTGTTCTAATATTTATAACAGAATGCCTACCTTTTATGAACCCAGTTTGTGTTGGGTGAATTAATTTGGCTAGTATTGGTTGCTAGTATTGGTTGCAAGCGTTGGGCTATGAGTTTAGAGAAGATTTTTAAGTCTTGATTGAGGAGTGATATAGGTCGATAGGATGTTACAGAGGTGGGGTCTCTGCCCGGTTTTGGCAAGATGATAATACATGCCGTATTAAAGTCATGGGGTGCTACCTCTCCCTTCATTATAGAATTGTATAAATTAGTTAAATGAGGGGTTACTTGGGGCAGTAATATTTTGTAGTAGTCTGCATCGAGGCCATCTGGACCTGGTGTCTTGCCGGCAGGTAGAGTACGAATAATTCCCCTTACTTCTTCCTCTGTGATAGGAGCATTTAGCTGATCTCGGTCTTCTATTCTAATATGTGGTAAGCCTGCCTGATGTAAGAAATCTGCACCTAAAGCAGGGTCATCTGGAGGAGCACAGTATAAGTTTCCGTTATAGCGTAGGAATTCCTCTGCTATCTGGTCTGGGCTCATTAAAGTGTCTGTAGACTTAATTTTAGTTATGTATTTAGGAGTTGCTTTTTGCCGTAACATAGAGACGAGTAGCTTCCCTGATCTATTGCCCCATTTGAAGAATTTATGCTTTTTGAAGGATATGTCTGTATGAGCCTTTTCAGAACATAGGGTGTCATAAAAGGTTTTTGTCTCAAGGTATTGTTGTTTCGCATTGTCAGATGGTGCGAAGAGAAAAGTAGAGTAAGTGTCTGATAAATTCCTGCTCAACCTTTTATACTCATCTCGCATAGTTTTGCGTTTGTAAGCGACATGAGCTATTATATGTCCTCTCAGGACGGGCTTGGAGGCAGCCCAGAAGAGATTAATATTTTGCATATGTTGTGAGTTGTCAGTCACATAATTATCAAAGTGTGATTCCAACAATTTCTTGAAATCGTCTAAGGTACTTAAATAGGAAGGGAATCTCCAGTTATAGTTAGTGTGAATAGGGGATTTTAATTGCAGTGTTAGCCAGTTAGGTGCATGATCTGAGATCACTATATTATTAATGCCAGAGTCCACTACTCTGTGGAGTATTTGTGGAGAAACTAACCAGAAATCAATTCTAGCAAAGGTATCATGGGGTGGGAGCAAAAGGAGTAATCTCTGTCAGTGGGGTATCTGCATCTCCAAGGGTCAAAAAGTTGTAGTGAGTCAGTCATATAAAAAAAAGAAGATGGTGCGCTACCCCCAGTCCTGCCAGAGCTCCCTGATCTGTCTAGTGTGGTAGATTGCGCTGTGTTGAAATCTCCTCCCAAAATGAGATGCCCTTCTGTCCAGCTCTGTAATTTAGTATACAAGCTGGAAAAGAAAGAAGCATTATTAGGAACATATACGTTTACTAGTCAGGATTCAGAAGACACTGAAACAGCCCTGGTATGTGTGCTTAATGATCTTCTGATGGCAAGAGACAGAGGTGATTGTTCAATCTTAGGGGCCCATTTATTAAGGATCGCATTTTGCAATGCGATCAGGGCATGCAGTATCGCCCATGATCGCATTGCAAAATGCGATCATACCTGCCAAATGTATGACCCGGCACATGCACGGAGACGGGCTCCGAAAAGAGCCCGTCCCTGCGATGTGGCCAGAGCGCATTCCGGGCTGCTGCGCATGCGCAGTCCCGCGGACTGCACATGAGCGGCGCCCATTGCCGGCGGAGGGATCTGGAAGATCCCTCCGCCGGCTCAAATGCAGTAAGTGCCCATAGGACACAGCGGCTAACGCTATCTGCAGATGGCGTTAGCTGCTGGGGTCAATATCGGGAATGCTTCGCATTCCCGATATTGATACATTTGGCAGCATCGCATCCCCCATAGAAACCTATGGGGGAGGCGGCTGCCGGCGGCAATAGAGGGATCGCAGCAGGTATCGGAGATACCTGCTGCGGTCCCTCCTTCATACATTCGGGGGATACTAAGTATTTGAGGTAAACCCCCGAAAACAGGTGTTTTCGGGGA
The DNA here is from genome assembly GCA_031769625.1 of Taudactylus pleione. Classification (NCBI taxonomy): domain Eukaryota; kingdom Metazoa; phylum Chordata; class Amphibia; order Anura; family Myobatrachidae; genus Taudactylus; species Taudactylus pleione. Next base: position 2,563,491 of record JAUIMM010000175.1, read on the forward strand.
ATTTACCTCAAATTATCTTTGATAAATGGGCCCCTTAATCCTTCTGGAGCTCTCAGCAGCATGTGATACTGTGGACCACAGGATTCTAATTGAGCGCCTGAAAAATTTCTGTGGACTGGATGGCACAGTGCTTAGCTGGTTCAAATCATTCTGACCGGCAGGTCACAGAGAGTTTCTTCTGGAGTAAACTCTTCATCACCAGTGCCACTTCCATGCTGTGTCCCACAGGGTTCTATACTATCTCCCAATGCTTTTTGCAGTATACATGCTACCATTGGGTGAAATAATCATACATCATTTCCTAGTCTACCACTGCTATGCAGATGATACACAACTGTACCTGTCCTTTGCTCCAGGTACAAAGGACCCAATAACAACCCTAAATGGCTGCCTAGCTGAGCTTCAGGAGTGGATGAGTTCCAGTTGGCTGCGACTGAACAATGATAAAACAGAGGTCCTTATGATAGGTCACAAGTCAGGGCTACAGCATAGCCAACCAACAGGACTTACGCTTGGGGGATCAGAATTACAAAACACTGAACATGTGTGGAATCTTGGTGTTGTCCTGGATAGTGGCTTGACACTTAAACATCAGGTATCAGCCACAATCAAATCCTCATTCTTTCATCTGAGGAACATCGCCAGAATCAAGCACTTAATTCCCTCAGAAGATCTGCCTAAAGTCATACATGCATTTATATCATCATGCCTAGACTACTGCAATGCCCTCTACCTTGGACTCCCAGCAAAAGAATTGCAGCACTTGCAGATGGTACAAAACGCAGTTGCCAGGCTATTAACCAACCAGCCCCGTTCCAGCCACATAACACCCATTCTCTACTCCCTTCACTGGCTGCCTGTCAGATGGCGAATTGTTTTCAAGATTGGATTACTAACTTACAAAGCCCTACATGACCATGGCCCAAGGTACCTAAAGCAGCTTCTGATTCCTTACTGTCCCACACGATAACTGCGATCCGTTGAAAAAGGACTATTAACAGTACCTAGAATCTCCCGGAATTCGTCTGGGGGTCGAGCTTTCAGTTTTGGGGCTCCAACCTTATGGAACTCACTTCCACGCACAGTTCGAAAGGCCTCCACTCTAGAATCCTTCAAAAATAGTCTCAAGACTAAAGTATTTCACTAATGTTCCATGTTTAAGCTTATTTTGTACTGTAAAGGCAAATGTAAAGCACTTTGAGTCCTTTAGTAGAAAAGCGCTATATAAATAAAATGTTTATTATTATTAATATTAGTGTGAATGTCTCTCCCTCTAATATTATTTTAAGAAAAATTAATCTTCCCTGAGAATCTAAAAAGTGTCAATGACCTCGTAATGTAATGATTTATGAAACAAAATAAGAACTCCTCTAGTTTTATTATGATAAGAGGCTGCTACAAAGTCACCAGCCCAGTTTCCCCTCAAGGTGTTTTTATCTGAAATCTTCCAGTGTGTTTCCTGGAGGAACACAATGTCGGGGTGATAGCGTTTCAGTTGTTGCATTATTTTTTTCCTCTTAATTGGGGTGTTTAAGCCCTCTACATTCCAGGAAATATATTTCAAAGATGTTTTGATGTTATCTGTTACCAGAGGTGTGTGTGTGGTTAGTGTGAGACATTTATCCTATACCTAGTTTGTAAGATAACAGTGTAAAAAGTAGAAAACGTGTGTCCTGTGGTCTGTCCCAGCTAGCAGGCACAGGACAAGGGGGTTTAGACCTATCAAAACACTCATCAGAAACATAATTCAACATAATGTCAGTATTAGACACCTTAGTAACTGACAAAGAAAAAGAGGCAAGTTTTAAATTTAGAAAAACCCAGACACATGGCCGACTGGGTGAATAAACAATAGAACAAATTACTGTGAAATTTAACATTAATAAGAATAACTGTGTGGACCACAAATAGTTTGACGATAAAAGTGATCCATGTAATGGAGCCAACTGCGGCCCACAGTTGACTAGCCAAATATGCAGCCCCTGAGCCACAGAAAGCGAACCCCCACACAGAATGAGGATCAGTGAATCATCGTTATCACAATAATAACAAACATTTTGCCTATGAAAAGTATAGTATTGTGTGTGGGAGTTTTTGTCAATCAGTTCCACCAAATAGAGAAACATGTAGAATATACTATACCATGTGATCAGAGAAGAAAAATGAACAGACATAAACAGCAACATCGTCCAACATACATCCATTTGAGATGTTTAAAAAAGTTATGTCTGTGTAAGGGAACTCCTAAGTGTTCCCAGTGACAGCACCACTTGCCAATCAGTCATTTTGTGTACTCTAGGTCCGGTAGAAGGTTGAGGATTAACGGATTTAAGAAACTTGCAGGCATATCTGGGGTTGTCAAAGAAATGGGCCTTGCCATTATAGAAAACCCGTAGTTTAGCAGGGTAGAGGAGGGCAAATTGGAAGCTGCCTTCATATAGTTTTTTGCAGATCGGGGAGAATTCTCTGCGTCTCATTGCCACGTTGTACAAGAAGTCTTGGAAAAGAAGTAGTTTCGCATCTCGGTAGTTAAGCTCCAAATGTTTACGATATTCCTCCATTAGCTTGACCTTGTCCGCATAGTTAAGGATGCGTAGGATGACAGGTCTCGGTCTTCGCTGGTCTGCTTGAGGTTCTGGGCCCACTCTGTGAACTCGTTCGACCATGGTTGAGTAGTGATATCTAGTACCAGCTTATTTGGTAACCATTCTGAGACCAGGGCCATAAGGTCTTTTTGTTTCATCGACTCAGGTAGGAATATTATGTGGAGATTGTTGCGGAGGATACGATTTTCAAGGTCTTCTAATTTGTCTTGAAAAATGGTGATGGTAGATTCATGTTTGTGAACTAAAGAATTGGTAGCAGCAAGTTCATCCTCTAGGGTAGAAATTCTTTGCTCTGCCTCATTAAGACATGTGGAATGTTGTAGTTATTGTGTGAGCGTGAAGTCTACGGATATCTTCAGCTGTGCGAGACCGACTAATTTTTTGTCCAGAAGTGGTGATATAAGGTCGGATATTTATTGAGCGCATTGTACAGATTGAGAACTAAATCTTGTAGGGTCTTCCACCATGGTGGCAAAATCTTCCCTTTGAGGTGATGAGGGGGAGGACGGATTAGTGGTCGGAGGGGATTTCTCCTTATTTTTATTAGTGGTACCACCTCTTGGACCCCTTTGTTGTTTGGCCACGTATTTATCAATGGGCATATTTTATTAGCCCAGGAATAGGATTTGTATGGTTAATAAGAGCTATTATTTGATATTGGTAGTAACAATAGGTATTAATAGATAGTAAAGTGCAATGTAGTCACTGGCGACAGGTGACGTAAGGTATCCAGCAAACAACTGCAGCAATGGACGGGACAGAACAGTCTGCAGAGTCCAGTGATTTCAGCTACTATTACCTATCTGGGGAAGATGGCCGCCAGCAGCTTGAATACGATCCTGTGTTTGCACTGAGAGCTGAGCTCCAGCGGTACAGCTCCCCTCCGCTGGGTTAGAGGTAAAAAAGTGGTGTCACAGCGGGGAGCACCCGCAGTGATTTAGTGCCTATCCGCTGTATGGGGGGCCGTTAGTAGAGCCGATGAGTGGCGGTGTAAAATGGCGGCCGGGTGGGTAAGGAGAAGAGTGTCTCCATGTTCCGGGGCTGAGGGGGTCTCGGGGAGCCAGGCGATGACAAGCCTCTTACCCGCTATTATCCCCTGGTGTCCCGGCTCGTATAGGGGTATTCCACCGGGGTGTAGAGCCTCACCAAATTGCGGCTTTTGTGGAGTATCAGGGGAGCTCCCTTAAAACGCGGCCATATCTTTGGTCCGCCCACCGGAGTCCGGATCTGGATTGGTTTTGCCAAAACTGCCCTTCCGTGTTTTGTTTTGGGGTTTTGGTTTTAGTACTGTATTTTTTCTAAAGAAAATCATAAACACAGCTAAAATCACATAATTTGGGCCTGTTTTTGTTCCTACAGTATTATTAACCTCAATAACATTTATTTCCACTCGTTTCCAATCAATTTTGACCTACTCACAGCTCACTATATTGTTTTCATCCAGTGTGCACCAAGCTAGCTGGCTGACTAAGCTAAGCGGCAGCAGTGGGTGCAGTGGCGTAACTTCATCCCAGGTGCCCGGAGGCAAGATAAATGTTGGTGCCCCCCCCAAACTAAAATGTACCACCCCCCAGCACCTATGCCAGCCCCAGCAGCAGCTGCCCCCCTTATGCAGTTCCTTTTATATAATGCCCCCAGTAGTGGTCCCCCTATGCAGTGCCCGCCTATGTAGTGCTCCCCAGTAATGGTCCCCCTATGCAGTACCTCCAGTAGTGAGCCCCCGGTAGTTGCCCCCAGTAGTGATCCCCCTGTAGTTGCCCCCAGTAGTGAGGCCCCTGTAGTTGTCCCCAGTAGTGAGCCCCTGTAGTTGTCCCAAGTAGTGAGCCCCCAGTAGTGAGCCCCCTGTAGTTGCCCCCAGTAGTGAGGCCCCTGTAGTTGCCCCCAGTAGTGAGGCCCCTGTAGTTGCCCCCAGTAGTGAGCACCCTGTAGTTTCCCCCTGTAGTTGCCCCCAGTAGTGAGGCCCCTGTAGTTACCCCCAGTAGTGAGCACCCTGTAGTTGCCCCCAGTAGTGAGGCCCCTGTAGTTCCCCCCTGTAGTGAGCCCCCAGTAGAGAGGCCCCTGTAGTTGCCCCAGTAGTGAGCACCCTGTAGTTGCCCCCTGTAGTTGCCCCCAGTAGTGAGGCCCATGTAGTTACCCCCAGTAGTGAGCACCCTGTAGTTGCCCCCAGTAGTGAGCCCCTGTAGTTGCCCCCAGTAGTGATGGCCCCCACCGCGCGCACACAAAAAAAAAAAAAAAAAACCACTTACCTTTATCCCCGCTCCAGTGCTGCTGCCGTCCATCTATGGTCCACTGCGGGAACCAGAATAGGGAGCTCACTCCTGAGCTCCGTCCCCGGTGTCCACTCCTCGGCACTATGGGAGTGACATTATGACGTCATTCCCATAGTACACTGCTGGACCCGGAAGACGGAGGGAGCTCCGTCCTCCGGCTGCCACCGGGGGTTTGAATAGGAGCCAGACGCCCACTGGTAACACACTCAGCGGGCGCCCGGCAAATGGAGGGTATAGGGGGTGCCCCCTGCACCCTCCGTAGTTACGCCAATGGAGGTGGAGCGCTGATCAGCGGCGCTCCTTGCCCATGCAGCTCCCAGAAACAATGGAGCCAGGTGCCCCCTTCAGGGCCGACGCCCGGCAGCAAATGACTCCATTGTCTCCGGGAGTTCCGCCACTGAGTGTGTGGCACAACACGTGGCAGTTCAATTTCCAACATGGCACATCAGGAAATAAATGTTTTTATTATTCAAGAGAGGCCTGAGGGAGTTGGAGTATGTATGTAGTTGAAGGCAGGGACAGGACGGGTTGATTAGTAGTAAATTTAATTAAATTTTTTGGTTCCGAAGTAAATTTATGAGGGGGAGTAGGGGAGGTGAGGAAGGGAGGCATTTACAAAAAAATATTTCACTCATTCACATCAGTCCTTGCCCCAGAAGAATCCTTGAGCACCATGCCTGCTGCTGGGAGTGGATTTTTTCATCTCAGAAGGGGACCAGGAAGACTTCTAGTAGTGCTTTCCAAACAATTCACTGTTAAATAATCCTTTGCAAAGCTTCCATATGAAAAAGCATTTCCCAACCTGTACAGGGACATTAAAAAAAACAAAGTTAGTTAGTGGCCACCAAACAGCCACTTAACCAGCACAGATATGTGGACAAGCGCAAGATTTAAGATTTACGGTCTTACGTTGTGTCTTTCTTGAGAATCCTGCACCTGCTTCTGCTGCTAGGAGTGGATTTTCATCCCAGAAGGGGACCAGGCAGAGTGCTTTCCAAAACAATTGACTGTAAAATAATCCTTTGCAAAGCTTCCACATGAACATTTCCCAACCTGTACAGGGACATTAAAAAAAACATAATTAGTTAGTGGCCTTCAAACTGCCGTTGTACCCACTGTCCACTTAACCAGAGCAGATATGTGGACAAGCGGAACAGAGCAGCAAATGCAACATTTCAGATTTAAGGTTTAAGTCTTACGTTGTGTCTTTCTTGAGAATTCTTGAGCACCCAGAAGAGATGAAGACATTGTTTCGTCTTCGCAACGGACATAGATCTATAGAGATGTAAAGAACTACTGGCAGGAAAAAGGCAATTTGCAGGCCCTTACATAAACTGCCTTTGCTTTACTTGAGCTGCCCACCTTCCAGTGTGTAGTTTTCAGCACAGCCGGGCACCTTGTCAGTGGTCAGCCTGACACTACAAAATGTAGAAAAGATTATGGCCCTCATTCAGAGCCGTACGCTCTGAGCAGAGCGCACGCTCTGAATGAGGGCCGGCCTCCATGAAAATGGAGCGTCCTCCTGGACGCTCGTATAGCTGTGGGTCACCACCCACAGCCTATACGAGCGTGCAGTTTGATGGGCGCGATGGGCGTGACCATCGCGACCATCGAAATTGTGAGCCGGAGCCTGCGGTTGAGGTTTTCAACCGCAAGCTCCGGAGTGATTTTGGCTCTATCAGAGCCAAAATCACTCCCACTGACATCACTAGTGATGTCAGTGGGCCGGCTTCTGACGGGAGGCGTTCCCGTGGGAACGCCCCCGTCAGGCAGGCACGCCCCCGGCACGCCTACCAAAGGGGGCGTGCTGTCAATCAACATCGACAGCACGCCCCCTTTGATCAGACACAACGAGCAAAGGACTTTCCTTCGCTCGTCGCGTCTGGCGCATGCGCACGACGGAGCTCCCTCCGTCGTGCGCATGCTCAGTCCAGAACATCGACCCACTTGCGAGCGGACAGCCGCTCGCGAGTGGGTCTGAATCAGGCCCTATGTCCATCAAAATGAACTACAAATTCTACAAGAAAGACTTTTACCGTCAATTGCGTGCAAAAATTACAGACATCACCCCAGATTATAACATCACCCAAGCCTATATAGTCACCCCATCCTGTGTTGGGTATAAATTACAGCTGCGTTCTCCACATTTGTAAGAGGCTCAGACAATGGACCTGATTCAGAGATGTACGGCAGCTGCAAATTTGTACGCAGCAGCTGTACGAAACTATACAGATGTCGCAGATGCCTAGATTTGTATTGAGACGCCCATTGGCGCCTTCACAAATCCAAAGAGGCAGCATCAGTCATAGATCCTTCGATAATCGGCCTTCTGATTAACCCTATGGTGGCACAGAATGGTTGCGTGTACTGAGAAGCCAGAGCCATATTTATTGTGTACAGTATCACAAACACAGGCTGCATCACGCACTAAAGAACGCTTTCCACACGCCTGGATTGTTGCCACCACTCCCCTGTTACCTCCATCAAACTCTTCCTGACTGTCAATCACACTACGGGTATATAGTCACTGCGAACGAAGGCGGTAATGTACCTTGACGCATGCGCAGTTTACCGATAATTGCAAAACTGCGCAAATATCTGCATGGCATCCATCTCTAAATCAGGACGAATATGTACAAGTACCAACCAAGACAACATAGGGCCTGATTCAGAGACGCACGCTAATGCAGTCGCAGCTGCAATTTTGTACGCATCGCAGCTGCAAAAAATATGCTAATGGTTGCATAGCTTACCCGAGCATAAGGACGCTCACTGCTGCCTTCTCATATGCGTACATCGCTTAACTGCGTAAATATCGGTAATATTGACTCACATCGAGCAGCCATCTTGCCCTTGCAGCAGGTCTGACCTGCTGCAGCCTTGGAAGCTGCATATGCAATCGCAGTGGCTAATTTATGCATGCCCATGAAACGGCGTTCATACGGACAGAGCCGCCTGTTTTTCAGACTACCCCCCATCACCACCCCAAAACGCTGACAACCTGTCACTCACTCTGGGGTGGATTCCTCTGTGCATCTGTAGTGTCAGTGTAATCGCTGCGCATGAGCAGTGCGGCTTATACACATGCGCGATGGCAAACAATCGCTCGATTTGCACCCAGTTCTAATTCAGGCCCATAGTATACAGAGGGTCTGCAGAGATCAAAGTGCTCTAAACCCCTCCCCACCCCCCACCACCAGCAATCACTTTCTCGCTGGTTCTGTAATACTCTAGTTCTCTTATTAGATTTCATTCCCTTCATGTTAACAAAAGGCCATATTGTGGATTCACTAGGGACCATTATGTGTGTTTATTCTCAATAGCTAGCCAAGAAGTCACATACAGAAGATGTAACAGTAGGGAGCTATCAGATATCCCTCATTTAATAGGCTGGAAAATCTCTCTTGAGCATGGTTTTGTCCAAGTAAAACATTACCCGACTCTACTTGATCACTTTGTTCTGCTGTTTGCTCAGCTATTCTATTGACGTAATTATAGTCACTTAATTCAATGAATCAGCATGTTCTGTAAACACAGATTTAGTATAAAAGGGAATACAGACTTGTTTCTAGATGTAAGATCAGCTGCATTCATTTTTCAATATGGATCCTCCCTCAAAGCAAACATGTCAATGACTTTGTCAATTCAGATTTCATGTACTGTAACGCACTAATTCTAAACCATACACACTGCATTTAATGCTCTCATGTTTTAACATGTTTTACTTACTGTATGTAACAACTCTGTAGTGGTTAATCCGTGACAAATGCTGCCTCTACTCTAGTAGTTAGGACTTGTTTAGTCGGACAATTTTATTGTTTTCTAGGCTACACCAGCAAGGCTGCAACACTAATCCAGCAGGGTCTGCTCTGGCAATGAAACAGAGCTCATCCATTTTAGAATTATACACCCAGCTGTTATAACCTAAATTTATAGCATACTTGGGGGCCTATTCATCAACACTAAAATAAAGTTTTTAAGGACATTTTCCTTAAATAACGTTATTTTGGTATTCATGAACAGACTTAGCACAGGAGATATCACAGATATCTCCTTGCTAAGTTCCCCTGCATTAATTTCCACACTCCCCATACATTAGTATGGGGATGTTGAAATTGTGGTATTCATCAAATTCCGAAAATTATGAATTTTCGGAATTTGATGCAGTTACTATTCGCCACTGTGAGGTGGCGAATAGCAGAATCGACTTACCTGTATCCACGTGTGCAGGTCCCCCGACGAGTCCCTCCGGTGCTCTGCTCCGTCCTCAGGCTCCGGAGGCTGGTCGGACATGTGTGCTCCCCAGCAGAGCACAAGAAAGTTTAGAAAAAAAAAAGTTTTTGATTTTTTTGTAATCTGTCATGTGGTCTGCTGGGAAACCACATGACAGACCAGCAGGACAGCAGTAAACGGAGGCCGCTGCGTGGACAGGTAAGTCGGGGGGGGGGGGAGGTGAGCGGGGGGGGGGGTACACAAACTTAACGCATCTGTAGGCAGTGCTGCGCATGCGCTGGTTTTACAGATGTAACAGCGCATGCGCAGCACTGTTTCCAGATGCGATAAGGTAGTGTAGGCAGGGAAAAGTATCTATTTCACGAAAAGCTGTCATCACAAAAATGACAGCTTTTCGGAATAGATACTTATGGAGAGGTGGAATGATGAATTCCACCTATAATTAGGTAGAACTCCATGCGAGTTCTAAACCTAATTATCTCTAGAGAATTTTTAGGTTTAATGAATAGGCCCCTAGGTTACTCTCCTGGACGTCAGGGAAACTCACAAATTTTGAGGAGTCTCCCAGACCCCTGGGAGTTCAGGTTACCCTCCTTCACTCTGGCCACAGTAAAATGAGAACTGCACCTACTGCCATTATGTTAGTTATGCTTTTGCAGTTACTTACTGTATACATATTTTGTCATTTCAGTTAATTAAAGCTTAAGGCTACTCCAATGGAACACAAAATACTTACTACCTAATATAATTATCATTATGCACTATTACCTCACTGTGCGCCCTATTCAGATATAAACGCAAGTTGCGGCTTTTCTCGGCTGTAACTTGCATTTCTGTATCTTATTGCACTGCTCGTCCTTTCCCTGGAGTATGCCTGACCTTTGACTTCAAAGAACTAGGGGACCGGGACTTAGGCTACGATGGGTATACAGATGTGCACAGTGGGCATGTGGATGCGTACAAAGTACAGTAATGCTGTGGTGTAGGCTTGGAGTAGCGAACTACAAACAGGAATGGCCATCGGAAAATCACAAATGTAGCTGGCTGGAGGGGTCTGACTGGCAGATCCTGTAACCTTGGTGTAAGTTGTACAATGATGATGATGACTGCATCTGATTGGTTGCCAGCATTAACAAACATACAAACACAGTAAACTGCAGCAACTGCGTTTTAAAAATAATAGAACACTGACTGCATTCATGTTTTAATAATGTACGTTTCTCATTCAGGGCCTGACTCAGAGATGAGCGCTGATGCCGCAGCTGCAAATTTGTACGCAGCAGCCATGCAAAAATATGCAAATATCGCAGCCAGCGGATTTTTTATTGAGACTCCCACCAGCAGTTTTGTAAATCCAAGTGACTGCGTACCGGCCGCAGATCAGTCGATAATCAGCTTTATGCTGCATAAACACGGAACAACTCGAATAACCATAGATATCGTTGATATATTTCCCCCCAACTTTCTGTAGTGCAGGTCAAACGATTTTGGTTGTACACACTGATAGATATGTATGATAGACATTGGTTGTACACACTGATAGATATCTATGATAGATTTTGATTGTACACACTGATAGATATCTATGATAGATTTTGGTTATACACACTGATAGATATCTGTGATAGATTTTGGTTGTACATACTGATAGATATCTATGATAGATTTTGGTTGTACACACTGATAGATATCTATGATAGATTTTGGTTGTACACACTGATAGATATCTGTGATAGATTTTGGTTGTACACACTGATAGATATCTATGATAGACATTGGTTGTACACACTGATAGATATCTATGATAGATTTTGATTGTACACACTGATAGATATCTATGATAGACATTGGTAGTACACACTGATAGATATCTATGATAGATTTTGGTTGTACACACTGATAGATATCTATGATAGATTTTGGTTGTACACACTATGATAGATATCTATAATAGATATGTCAGTGAAGCTATCTTTCTACAGGCTAATCTTTACAAAATTGTCCAAGTTGGCCTGCATGCATGAAAAACCATAGATACCGTTATCCTTCATGCGGGAACGCGCATCGTTGGTCGTTGTCAGGTTGGTGACTGCAAAAAAGTGAACGATAATGATATGAACGATATCGTTCAAATCGCTCATAAAAGACGTACCGTGTGTACGCACCATAAGTTCTGAGTAACCCTATGGTCGTGCAGAATGGCTGTGGGGACTGAGACGCCAGAGTTACTTTTACTACGTACGGGATCTTAATCTCAGGCTGAGACACACCCTGAAAACAGACACGACATGCTTGCGTTTGAGTCGCCACCTCCCTGCCTGTCAATCACTTTGCAATAAATCCTCACTGCTAGCGACATTGGTAATGAAACTTGATGCATGCGCAGTGCGACTCAAACTCA